>OU974040.1:1366565-2728130 GCA_918843915.1 Notodonta ziczac | reverse complement strand
CTCTAAGCCAAATATTGTAGTTTTTTATTTCATAGTCCGCTGAAATCAACCTACTACCCAGAAACAATAGAATCGGAATTCTACTTCATAGACATAATTATTTGTTCAGCAGTTTCTTTTAGTTACTAAGGAAAAACTTTCAAAACAACGAAACGAAAATGGCTACTACTTTTGTCAGTTATTATTTGAAAAACTTTCTGATCCATCGGATAAAATTTGTGATTACGGGAGTTTTGAACTCGTTACTTATCTCCTGTCTCGTTGTTTCCAGTGCTGGAATGATGGGCGAGGGCCTGTTGACCCTGACTTACGGCAAGCACCACGCCTGCATCCTGAACGAGGTGGGGGCGGCGTGGCGCGGCGCCAGGTACTCCGACCTGGTGCTGGTCTGCGACGACGCCGTGCCGTTGGCAGCCCACAGGATCGTCATGGCAGCTGCTAGCCCACTCATCAGGTAAAATATAGTAGCTTTTCGAGCTAACTGATGAGAACATAAAATAAAAAAATGAACATTAGTTTGTACGGGCAAAACTTCAGCTGTGGTCTTAGGCCGTCCAACACGGCTTAATAACTGTGATGATTGGGAACGCTCAGCTCATAATGGCTTATGTGCATGTAATTGTGCGAAATTATAGTTTATTTCTTTCTGTAAATGCCTACTACCCATCCAAATGTCTACTGCAGGCAAGTAGCGGTATCTTTTATTGAAAAAAAGAGAAATGTAAAACATAGTCAAGTAATATGAAAAGCCACTTTAACAAGTAAATGGTTCCAAATATGACTTTAAAACGTTTGTGATTGATTATTGGAATGTTCAATTCAGATTAATGAAACCAAATAAGCTTCTTGAAATTGGGAATGTTTTTGATAGAAACTAGATCTAAAAGCTATACAAAAACTTACATCTTGCCTTTCTTTTGCTACCTAAAAACACAGTGACCTAAAATTTCCGAAATAAAATCCTGGGAACTAGCAGTTGGGTAATCTAATCTTTATTATTTAACGAGGTTAATTGGTGAGCCAATATAAAGTATATCATTGGTGCGACCGGTAGCTTATGGCAAGCGTAAGACGATTTATGTACGTGGAAGATAGCAACACGTCCGGACTTTGTACTGACTTATTTAATTGTAGGTACCGAATATATGAGTTCGAATATGAAGAATAAACATTGAAGGCGTTTTATACTAGATATGTAGTAAATAAATCTCTGAACTATGAAAAATAATAATATGGTTTTATTGTTACAGAAAAATCCTAGATGACACACCATCCGTGGAGAACCCGGTCACAATTCACATGTCGGGCATCAGCAGCACACTCATGAGGCACCTCCTTGTCTTCCTGTACAGCGGCCAAGCATACATTGAGGTCAGCATACATATAATATATCTAAAATACCATAATCAGCCACAAAAAACCGAAAAACAATTGTATCGCAAAAATATTTACAAGTTTTTATATTTCATAATCTTCTTTCTCTTTGCAGTCTGGTGAAATCGATGATATGCAAGAGCTGTTTGAACTATTAGAAATCAAATCAGACGTATGGAAATCAACAAAGGAACGCCAGCAAGCCGAAGAGAGGAACAGGTCATGCGAGCGACTAAAGGCTAAAAACCTCAAAACAGATATTAACAGCAATGAGAGCAGTAAACACGATGCACCCTCCGGCTCGTCGCATTCAGAGAGTGAGCGAGTCACACCGAGTGCAGGGTACAGCAAAGACAAAGGTGGCGATGAAAGTTTGAGTATAAAGAAAGAAAGCATGTCTACTAGCAGCAATGATGACCGGGACGAGGAAGAGCAAGATGGAGAGAACCGGGAGAAGGATTGTAGTGGGCGTTTGATGGCGCGGCGAAGGAGCTCTTCAAACCCCGTCAACCTGTGCCTAGCGAGAAATTCAGAGAACACAGGCAGTGAACACGATGACTCACAAGACGTCGATGTTGAAACAGTTGCAGCAAAGGTAAATAAAACAATAACTAACATTTGCATTGCATAAGAACAATAATGAATTTTTAAATTCTTACATATTTTTATTTAATGTTCCAGAATATTTCACGGAGAAGGTCAACTACATCGAGTCAGGAAGAACAACCACAAGGAACGGTGTACAGGCGACAGCTTTTAACTGATCGATTAGGTCGTGGTATCGAAAGAGCTAAAAGGAAATCACATTACCTAGAACCACCCGAATTAGACTTACGGACTATCAAGTTAGAGGACTTCGCGCATATGAAACCGCCTGACCAAGAATTAATATCGCTCGTCCAGACCTCTCCAGAAAACTATGTAGTTACGCCCCATAGAAAAAGAAGACCCGGCTTCCACAATTCGCCTTCTCAGAACCCTCCTTTTGTATCATTCCCCCCAAGCTACTTAGAAGAAATGGCACATTTGCGGTATTCGCAAGGACCGGGGAGTGCGGCTGCCGTCGCTGCTGCTAGTGCACGACTTGGAGTGCTACATCCATTGAGTGCGTCGGCGCCGCCGTACTTACCCGAGAGGAGTGCGACGCCTCCAACAGCAACGCACGAGGACGCTCTGAAGTACCGACCTCCCAGTGCAGGATCGTGGGGACCGTGGCTGTGCCAGCCCCAAATGGGTGGAGACGAAGCGCCCGCCACGGAACACGACCAGGGGTCGAGCAAACAGGCACCCGTCAGGGAGTACCGTTGCGAGTACTGTGGTAAACAATTCGGTATGTCGTGGAATCTCAAAACTCATCTTAGAGTACACACCGGGGAGAAACCGTTCGCTTGTCGTCTGTGTGTTGCTATGTTCAAACAGAAGGCGCACTTGCTGAAGCATTTGTGTTCGGTGCATCGCAACGTGATATCTTCGAGCGAGAACGATGGGAGAACCAACACGCCCGGTCGGTTCAACTGCTGTTTCTGTCAGCTCACATTCGAGGCGTTGCCGGAACTCATCAGACACTTGTCAGGGCCGCACAACAGTCTGCTTCTCAGTAAAAACTTGCACGAATGACGCCCGCCCACGTGACGCGGGCGCACGCGCACCTATGGACTTTGAAAATTTCATCTCTCGTTCCGAGAGCTCAATTGTGATATGTGTTTAAGAAGGATGTAATGTTAAGTGTTTAGTTTTAAGGATGTGATATCGCAGAGCGATACTTACAGAGAGGCATTCGCAGGAGGTTACTGCGGATGTGATGTTGATAACTAATTGAAATCACATGTTTGCCGAATGGGTCCAAATTGTTATAATTTGTTTAAAAATTATAATCCGGGACCAACACCTTCCAAGATAGTATTTATTTGAAAGATGTATTTCATTAGGGTAAATGTTATGAAAAGCCACCGACACATTAATTCCTTAAGCATAGAAAATAGACATGTTTGTCAACGAAAAGTTGCGAAGTATGTAAGGCCTGAAGCAATGGCGTCACATAAACTACCTCCTAATTTAAATCAGTATCTTGATGAAGCTGTGGCGTTGGAATGGGTTCTAGTGTTGACTGTATACTACCAAAATGTTAGCGGTCAATTGCTCTAGTCAGGATTGGAACTAAGTTTTAGAACATACATTCTAGTAACATTGTTGTAATTGGTATCGATAAGGTAAACTCAATTTGTAACTAGGTGCTCTTGTCAAAATAACAATAATTTTTAAAAACAAAAATCCAATGTTCCCTGACCCCTACTTTGTTCCAATGAGTAGTCTGACTTGACATTTCGCAGCTTTTTCGCGACATTTACAATCTCAATATTAGGTTTTATCATTTTATGTAACTTCTAGAAAAAAAATGTGTTCGTTAATATAATTTTTGTAGTTTGCCCATACTTCCATTCGTTCGTACCGATTATTTGCAATGTGGACATGCACCAAAGATTGTGAAGCATTAAAGATGTTTTGGTGTACAATTAAGAGAAATTAACGGGACCTGAAATGATTTTGATTTGTTAAACTTAAAGTATGTAGGTACCAATTTAATAATCTCATCTTTAGTCACTAACCTTGAACTTTCCGTAACTGACTCAGTAATTCCACTACGAATTCTACGAACCTTGAATATCTTCTTACTTTTTGGATTAATTTAGTGCTTTAGTTTTAATGCAAAGCTTACCAGGCATTATAATTGAGTGGATATTATTATCAACTAGTACTTTAGCTTATGTAAAAATCTTCGAAACTTATCTTCGGTGACGATTTTTATCGAACACATTATTGTGGCCAGTTATATTAAAACTTTTGATATAGTGAAGGCTGGATATTCAATATTATTTAAGGCTTATAATATACAAAGTACACGAAATTATTGCAGAAACCGGTTTTAATTCAGTTCTTGTTTAGTGAATACTTTATCCGTAATACTCATTTTGTACAATGTATCATTTTTACGTACATTTTATTTGGAATTTCATCATTTTCGGATAGCTTTGCCAATGCAATTTTGTATTGTTATTAATTGTTGCGTACTTCAATTCAACTAAAGTTACCAGCGAGTTGTTCAAAACATAGAGCAATCTTTGAAATTGTCGAGTTGCTTTATTGTCCTTTTCAATCGTTACCTATTATACCTGATATTTTTGTTTTTTTATTTGTGTTGTTTGACATCGATTATTGGTGTTAACTAATTGGGGAACAATTTAATTATAAGGATTGTGATCGAGGTATCGTTTAGGTTTATACTATGTGATAATTGTCTGTTCTTCTTAAGTGGGCACGTTGAGAACGCAGTCTTCCAATGCGTTTTCCATTTTTCCAATAACAGTATCAGAATACACGAATATACTGATACCATGTAGTATAAAGGCGCTCATAGCTAGATCAGAGGTATAAGAACGCTAGGCAAGGTCAGTCAGAGACTTGTGATCATTTAGTGGCAGTTTGAACTGGGAGATTTTAAATCGTCGGTCCTCCGCCTGGCCTCTCATCGGACTATAAGAGTGAAGTTAGAGAGAGTGCTCCTCTCATTGCGATACACTTGTGCTCCTCTCTTACGTATGTGGCTAGTTTTCTTTGAGTTTGGCCGCCGTAACGGAAATCGGTCAGGAAAAGTTCACAAAAAGTATTACAATATACTTATAGCCAATGCAGCGAATTATTTTGGTTCACAAACTAAACACGACTACACTAAATGTATTTCGATCTACCTAATGGTTGTAATCCATGAGCAAGATAACAATATTGTCAGTTTGTCAACTATAAAATGTACACCAATAAAAACGTACTTAGTACGTATATATTTCGCAAAGTGCTCTATCTCTATCAAATACTAAAGTGATGAGTGCATCAGCTGTATTCGTGTATTCCCGTACTCTATCGTGTAAATAAAAAAAATAGAATTAAGTCAACGATGCATGACAAAAAATATCGTCCACAAAACCGCTGCTTTGTTATACGTAAACTCGAACAAATTGTATTTTTTTAACATTTTTATCGAGATCCTCTTGTAGTGTAGAATCGTTGTGATATACCGGCAGGGGTCGGAATTGCCTTAATGTACTAAATATCAATGCAAGTAGGTAACTTATACGTAAATAATCCGCTTGGGTATCTTCAAAGCTGATTACCATTGTCATTATACGGTTGAGCCGTATTTTCGTTAACTTATCAAGTATGGGGATAAGAAAATGTTTTATTCGTAACTAGAAACAGTAGATGAAGTCATACCTATGAAGTATTATAAAAAAGTATAACTTCAAATAAAAATCCAAAAGTAGATAGGTACTGAAAAACAAACAAATGGTAATTAACCCTGAAAATATCAAAGACATTCCCAAAAAGCCGATTCGAAATATTAATTTGTAAAAAACATGACGTTGTTAAGAAAAAAAACTGTAAATATTAATTAGTCGTAAGTTTTAATGATGGTAAATAAAGCTTAACTTAATCTTGTTGAACTTGAATATTTGATTTTTTTTTTCTGTTAATTGTAAATTTAAAAAGTATTTCATAAGTTTTCACATACTTGTACAATTTTATTGTAGATACTGTTTAGTAAATAACATTCTGTAAAAATGTGTTCTTACCGTAGTAAATTAAATAACGAGAATATTTTAGTTACACACACTCCTGTTTACTTTATTCTTATTAACACAACCCAAATACCTATCAAAAACATAAAAAATGGCAACTGTTATGCGTTACTCACATTTTTATACGCATTCCAAAGTAGATTTGCTATCTGAAACGTACCTGTAACGTGAACGTATCGAGAAAGCAAATTGTACAATGGAATACCATGTACAAGGTATGACATTCCTAATCATTACACCAGCACGACGTGGCGCTTTTTGTCTCCCTTTAGTCTTCTACAGAATGCATAAAAATAATCTTGACTGCATCATCAAATATCAAAAGTTAGGACTCCAAATATTGTTCTTAAGTACTACCATATAGGTAGTACTAACGTAATTGCAGTTATAAGTAGTAACTCAAAGTTATACTAGATGGCGCCACAGCTCAAATTAAAGAGCGGTGTTAAGTTTGCCATGTGAATTATACTGTCTCGGCGTAACATGACCATCGTCACTCTGGTTTCCCTTCAAAACGTATAAATCTTTCGCCTTTTACTAAAGATTTCCGTGGAGGGGAACACTCAAATGAGTCTTGTGAATTTTTGTTGTCCTGCACCCGCAGGATTTGTTAACCATGTAATAATTAATTCAATCCATAATGTATTTTTCATTACTCATACTCTGAAAGTAGGTCTGAAGTTGCCTGAGAAGCGGGTTGAAAGTAATACTTTACTCAACAGACAGCTGTCAAATTATAAAAAAAAAACTAGTTCCATTTTCACATTTCTATGGAACCATGTTCAAACTTTTTCTACAGTCACTCAATTACAGCACGATGAAAAATTGAAATAACATAAAGTTAAGTATTAATTCAAGAATATATTTTTTTTAATGACTTAATTATAATTTAGTTTCAACAATTTCTTTAAAATAACATAGATTTGGGCAAAATATTTAAAGATGAAAATGAAAAATAATGGCTAAATAATGAAGTTGGCCGGCCAACGAAAAAAAAAACAAAATAGGCGGCAAACCGATTTTTTTTTTCGAGTTGTAGAGTATTGTTTATACTTCCTTGTATTATTTCTTTAGCCAATTCCTGTTTTTATTTTTATTTTCCTTGTATTCGTAATGAAAAGCACAGTGTTTACCTCGGGTGAAAGATTTATTTTGTCCCTCGAACTATTAGCGCCCTCGCTACGCTCGGGCGCCAAACCCCGTCTCGGGACAAAATAAGTAACTTTCACCACTCATGTAACAATGTACTATTATTAATAACCTAGTGGAATAAGGATGGTACTAGGTATTATCTTTCCTGCGCTTTTTATTTAGGTAGGTACTGAATTGTACTAGCACTAAGCAGTCCGTGAGTAATAACAATAAATTGAGACAATACAGGTGGCAACTGCTTACAACATATTTGCTGGCTATTAGAAAACACAAGAATTATAATTGGAAATAGTCAATATTACTTCGAGATAAAAGTTATTTAATACCAAATTAAACATACTTATAACTTAGTTATATAATAAGTACTAGAAGCAAATATGAGCTTATTGCGGCTAGTTCAAAAATTAACATTTCTTAAAAACAGCTTGGCAGATTCAAAGTAAAGTAATCTATTTTAAACCTACATTTGGCACTTATTAAATTGGCTTTATATTGAGGTTAAGAAGAATTTATGATAAAAAGTAAATCAATTCATTTCAGAAAGGTTTTAAAACGAGCTTCATTCCAAGTACACGTTTACAGTCACTACATACAAATTAGGATTTACGAAAGTAACCACGAGGCAAATTTAACCATACAATTCGTACACTTAATTACTCAAACCTCCGTGTAATTTGGAATTAAGATCGCCCCTTGTCATTATAAACCATATTTTATTAATTATTATTACAAATATAGATGAGTAAGTCTAACTTTTAATATACAAAGATGATTTTCTTCGCGTTGGCAATTTTTTTTTTTTACTTTATCTAAGTGGATATACTAGATATTACGGGGAAAGCATTTCATTGGTCAAACGTAAATTGTATTACGTGATGGTCACGCTCTGTCGGACGAAACCCTACAGGTACGTTACTCAACAGAGAAGCATCGCAAGTTGTGACCTAACTACTGGACAGGTAAGTTGTGTAAACAGTTATTATGCACATCAAAATATAAGATAGTAAAATTTGAAAGTGAGGATATATTGGTCGCTTAATCAGAGACATTGAAAACAGATCAATTTTGAACATCCACTTTTGAGCAACGCTTATAATATTATCTATGTTGACTCCGATAGCAACATGTCTTTTACCGTCCCTGTTTCCCAACACACATTGCGGCTAGCTATTATTCCTATTATAATTAGCAAACGTATATTTTGAAACTCATTTGAGAAATTAGTCAAGGATTTATAATTTATTATTCCCATATAAAAGAGGCAAGCGTGCTTTTACTAGTAGTTAACATTCTTGTCTGTAATAAAATAGCTAACTTTATTCCACCATTGAAGATTCTAGCTTGTTATCGCGCAACCAACAGATTACTGCAGCCACAAATATATTTATTGCACTAAAATAGCAATCACTGTTATATAAAGGTTAGAACCAGAAAGTTTATAGATAATAAAATGTTGTACCTAAGTGGGTAACAAATTGAATCCTGCTGAGAAGGTACATTCTAAGACACGACTTGCAATAAACTCATAGAATATTTAATTGAATATGACAGAGTATATTCTATACGCAGCAGTTTCAGATTAGTTAATACTATTTTGTCTGTAATACCTGAGATGTTGAAAGACGTTTTGATAACGATTGTACCTACCTAATAGGAACATTTTGATAGAGCAGCATCGAAAAGGTTATGGCTATATAAGGACGGAGTAGTGTCGTTATTACATGTTGAATTTATTAGACTAGTTCGTGTGATGATTTTGGTTTTCCGTACTGTCTTTCTAAATCAATACCCTTTTCAATTGGTTGAGTTTTCTGACAGAAGTGCCCCTGTATTTAAAGGTGGGGTTTTATATTTATAATGAACCTATTTATTTCAAATCAATCGATGCCATATGTGTACTAAAACTACTGCAATTAACATAATATCTACCAAAATAGTTATGAATGAACAAAAATAATAAAAATAACTATTTATCTATATGACTTTTAGCCAGAGACTTGTTTTATTTATTAGTCAAAGCTTTTTGCTTCTCTTAAAATAAGTAAAGCCATAGTAAGATAGAGGCATGTGACGTTATACACAGCAAGATATAAACGGGTTCTGTATCCAACAAAATGTTTAATAAATGTAACTGAACAATTTAACATTTAAAATTTAATTGAACTGATTTACTCGCAGGTTCTCTTGACCCTGGAAGTACTAAAGAAAAGCTAAATTATATTTGAACCTTCAAGACAAACAGATAATAAATGAAGGAATTGGAAGAATATTTTCCATTATATCATTGTAAAACGGGATACCTAACGGGGAACCTTCAACAGCTATTAAGGCAGTTAAATAGATAGCCCAAATAATAGTGGCCATTTCACGTGTCAAGAATAAGTCCTACATAAAATAATGTAATTTTACGCCAATAATTAATACCCATAATGGAACCCCAGAAAACTAGCTAGCAAGCATCTTAGTCTTACAGGGCCACCGATAAAAATAGATGGGAAAATATAGAAAATAAAAACTTGCTTGCTGCACCGCAGAACCGGTAAGAAGGCAGATGGTCCCATCTTTTTGCTCCACCGCGATGCTCTGGGAACATTCCTATGGCATCTTGGTTAATCATCTTGGAGTTATAATTATAACTATACTTGTTCCTATGCCAGTTGTAGAAATAGACAAGCAATTATATCTGCTGACTTTGGGGCTAGTTGTTGTTTGACAAGTTATCTTATAATATAACTCAACGGTGACTGACTGACTGACTGTCTGACATAGTGATCTATCAACGCACAGCCCAAACCACTGGACAGATCGGGCTGAAATTTGGCATGCGGGTAGATGTTATGACGTAGGCATCCGCTAAGAAAGGATTTTGATTAATTCTACCCCCAAGGGGATAAAATAGGGGATGAATAATCCCGAAATTTTTGTTAAGTTAAATTACACGCGGAGGAAGCCGCGGGCACAGCTAGTAGTACATAAAATTATAGATAATATAAGATTTCGTCGTTGAGTGCGTATTTCAGCGGATGGTACTGAAACAAAATGTACCTCATCTAGCGAAGCTCTCCCTTAAAGAAATATAAACGGAAAACTCTATCATAAAGAGGAAACTCATCGAAATATATGCGGGATATAGCAATATTATAGCCAATTGCCAATTGATTTTGCACAATCAGACTAAGACATACCCTTTATAATCTCTATCTTTCCTTCTTAAGACTCCTTATTCGATACCGAATCCCCTCAACAAATATTACCTTCACTCTTTAAAATTGCAAACCGCACATAGGGCCACACTGGGTGCCGTGCACAAAGGCAAATAACAACCCCATTAACGCACACATGCCGGCGCACACGCACCTAACAAGGATTGCTGCGAAACTCATTACGAGCAATGGCTGTAATAAATCAACCTTGAAGAACGGAGCTCAAACTTTACAACCCTTGCGGTACATAGTCCTGGAATTTGTATAAAATTTGCTGAAAGTATCAAACAGAACAATTTTCTTACATGGGGAATTTCCTATTTTTACGGATTATATCGCGTTTATTTAGTTTTGATGTTTTCGATATAATCCGTAAAAATAGTTTTATTTCAATGTGTAGTATTCGCGTAAATATAAGAAAACAATATGGGGAATTTTCATTATTTAAATACCAAAGTTGCCAGCATTATCCTAAGATTTAACTGACGTTTCCCAAATAGACGTATTTCAGTGCCTTATTTATTGATATAAGCAGCATGATTTTGGCCTCTGCAACCTTCTTCAACCTCCAGATATGGCGATACCGATAGTTAGACAGGCCACAAGAATGTAGGGATTCTTGAACTATTCAGTAAAATTAGTTACTAACCAAATAGCGTATACAAAAGAAACCAGGTTTTAACAAAAATGTTAGCTTATTCAAATTCTTTGCTCTACTAACCCTGACTAGCTTTGTAAGTATGGCAAGTTTGAGAAACGTTTCCCTGGAGCTTACTAGATAAGGCGTCCTATTAGATGCGTTTTCAAGTTTCAGACCGGTTCCAGGTTCCAACGAGGGTATATAAACGTGTGTCGGGACCTCTCAGGGCATTCCCGTGTTGGCTCTTCTGGACTTCCCATCTCCGGACTTCGAAATTCAAGATGTGGCGGCTTTTAGTTCTCGGCCTTGTAGCGACTGCGTCCGCGCAGATACCCTCGCTCGGGTGGTGTCCTGACTATCAGGTATGATTTGTCTATTTTATTTTCTATTACCTCATTATTTATTATAAAAAAACTGGTGTAACTACGGTTTTATTTTAGAATTTTTATACGGCGTCCATACAGATATAAAATAACTGCTCCAACTGCCAATTAATACTTATGTGAAAAAATATATTAAAGTTGGTTCATAAAGTTCGGACAGGTGATATAAACAATTTTGAAACCATTCCTTCGAAGACATTCAATTTCGCAAATCTCACACAATATAGAAAATAAAACTATCAAAAATGTTATCACGACATTAATTAATTGATAGCGAAAAGGTCAACCGAATATCGCACACCTGACCTTGACCCCGCAGGTATATCGCAGCTTATATAACGACCAACACTGACCACAGACAACTCGCAACCGGTTGCCCGCCGGTCGCCGGTCGCCGGTCATCGACACCACAACCATTATTGACTTTCATTTTCAATGGTATTTTGTGTTGCGCAAATATTGATCGAAAGTTGTACTTGAATGGTGGATTCACATTTAAACAACTTTTTTTTTTTGTTTTGAGTATAATTATGTTGGTTGATACACTTATTCAAATTAAATGTTCAGTCTATGCTGTAATTCATTGGTCTCAAAAATGTTTATCCTACTTATCATCATCAAGCATCACATCATCAGATTCACGACGAATTATCTCATTTAGTAGCTTAGGTACCCCACTTATCCGTGGATTTATCAGACAAAGAATATGTGTTTGCATCGCAATTGTAGGTGTTATAGTTTTAGTACCTACAGTTCCTATTGAAATCAGTTTTCCTCTGAAACAGCCGTGTCGAACAAAATCAGGAGAAATTAAGATTTACTTAATGGAAATAAAAAGTTATTAAATTAAAACTCCTTATAGACCAAAACTAGTTAAGCAACGCATTTACAGTCGACCGTCCTGACGAATAGTAAGTAATGAGTAATATTTACTACCATCCAGCCAATGGCGAATTTCAATATGAACCGCTTCCTCGGCACCTGGTACGAGTCGGAGAGATACTTCACCGTCACGGAGCTGGGCTCCAGATGCGTCACCACACACTTCACCTCCACACCTGAAGGCAGGATCCTGGTCACAAATGAAATCACAAATTCCTTGTAAGTATTCAATAAATAATAAATCAATGTCACCAGACTGACACACCAACTGTATGGTCCCAAACTAAGCAACGCACACGCAACGGGTGCGATCCTAGTGACAGACCAGGGCAAATTACGAAAAGGCCATTTCCGAAATTTGCTTCGGCGCGAATCAAACCCGGAACCACCATGCGCAGTGAGCCGAGCGGCCTACGCTCGAACCACTGTGCCAAGCGGTCGTCAATATTAGGTAAAAGTTCTTCTTAGCTTTCATACGTTGACTAATCTGTTGATTGACAATGTGGCTGTGATCAGTAAGTCAGGGTAGTATGTGTGAGTTGATTACCCCCATTCCCTTCCCTTTACCCTACTCCCCTTCAGGATAAAAACGTGAGAGCAATGTCATTAGTATTACAAGCATCTAGGCTACTGTAACTGCTTAATATCAGGCCGGCCGTACGCTAATTTACCTACTTTGTTATAATGAGAAAAACTATCGGGTTCTCGTCGCGGCGAGCGAGGATGAATAACATAGTAATAATATATTATGGATATGACGTTCGTTTCAGCTCGCCCACTCACTAACCGTACACTATAGATCTCCCCATGTATTCATTCTTCCAACATTTATTTATAGGAACCAGGATACTACTTATGTGCACATCTCACTAAACTAACTTTCTAATTTAAATACCTAAATCTAAGTGAGATTTGATTACTATTTACTTATTTAGTGTCAATGGTGTTGTCTGCTCACATGCCTGTACACCATATCATCATTCATTTAAAAGAGTAACCATTGAGTTTCTTGCCGGATCTTCTCAGTGGAAGCAGCATTCCGGACTGGTGATAGATTCTGACCATTCATAAATGCTTTGTTGGCTTTCATGAATAAAATCAATTTTGAGTTTGATTTTTGTGGATAACATTATAGGTAACTTGTTGTCCACAGGACGGGCTTTAAGAGACTAATGGAAGGTCACCTCCAGATGATCGGCAGAGAGGGGGAGGGCCGCGTCATGGTTAAATACTCGTCACTACCGATGCCGTACGACTTCGAGTACAGTATACTGGACACCGACTATGACAGCTACGCCGTCATGTGGTCCTGCAGTGGCATTGGGCCAGTACATACTCGTAAGTTATTGTTTTATGTATAACTAGCTGTGCCCGCGACTTTGTCCGCGTGTAATTTAACTTAACAAAAATTTCATCCCCTATTTTATCCCCTTGGGGGTAGAATTAATCAAAATCCTTTCTTAGCGGATGCCTACGTCATAACATCTACCTGCATGCCAAATTTCAGCCCGATACGTCCAGTGGATTGGGCTGTGCGTTGATAGATCACTATGTCAGTCAGTCAGTCAGTCACGTTCGAGTTTAATATATATATTTAGATTAAGGAATAATTTTATTATGTAAGTATTTTACGAAATTGTTTAGATCCACCGAACCTACTTGCCGGGTGGGATTTCAGTGGGGTCGTAAAAAAGAACCCTAACCTAAACCCATCCGGGTCGCTCTGATTAGTTTTTTGAAAAAGGTTTGTAGTTCTAAATATCAATATACACCAGTGCAGTTGCCTAAGCAGTAGCCAGCCAGTTTATTAAATGTTGCAACAGATGCTACGGCTGAATATCATTCAGACCGCTAGTTGAACGGCGCTGGTTAGTAAAGAGGCTAGGCTGTTGAATGAACGGCTAATTAAGCTAGTTGGCTGCGACATATAGGAACGTCATGTTTGGCAGAGCTAATCTATAGCCAATTGATGGCGGCCATGGGCTCTTCTCCATTGTGTGAATAACCAACCTGGAAACCGATACAGCATTGATCAGCAACAATATGGGAAGGAACAATATAACGATATGGCTAGGACGTAGTGCTCAAGTTTGTTAACTAGTGAAAGTAGAAATCTTGCATAAGATCCACCAAGGACTGCCTTCAAACCATTTTTTTTTTTCAGAAAATACATGGCTTCTCAGTCGCGACCGCATCCCAGCCTTATCCGTGATGCAGAATGCTTACAATGCGTTGGAGAGGTTCAAGATCTCCAGGACCTTCTTCCTGAAGACCAACCAGGCTGACTGCACGGTACTGCCGGAGCCGGCTGCTGAGAACGGGCTGGCCGCGAAGACTGCCGACGTATCTGCCGATGTACCTGTGGTGGAGAAAGAGCAGTCTGTAGAGGTAATAAAATAAATGAATAAATATCGCCAGACTGACACACCAACTGTGAGGTCCTAAACTAAGCAAAGCTCACTATGTTTACCGTACAATGGACTGGGGGTGATCCCAATGACACCCAGACAAGGGCAAACTACGAAAAGGCCATTTCCGAAATTTTCCTCACCGCGCACCGGGAATCGAACCCGCATCCACCCGGTGCAGTGCGTGGAGCGGCCTACATTCAAACCACAGCGCCAAGCGTTCGTCAAAAATATATTGTTTTTTGGGCTCTGCCAACGTTTTTTATTGGGTCAATACAATAATTCCCTTATAGTGACGAATTCGGTTAACCATTCTTTTTTTAAATGTCTAGAACATAATCTTGAATGTTATCTTCCTTATAGCTTATCTTAAATTCACTTCCTAATATTATTAATCTTTTAAAATCACCCTAGCTTCGAACGCACGCAATATCAGTGTTATGAAAAAATATGAAGATTTACTTTCAATAGTGACAGTAGGTTACCCACTCAGTAAAAGGGCACATTTTTTTTTTCATTTTAATGGCACATGCGTACCTAGTCACTAAACGCTGACTCAAGATCTTTAAATTTAAATTTCGTTTCCATGAATTAAATTCACATCCTTAGTACCTACTTGAATGTTAGATTATTTTTTTTTGTTAAAAACAGAAGCGCGTAGATCCTGTAGTCAAGCCGAGCGAACCAGAAGAAAGGTCAGCCGTCCCGGAATCAGACGAGCCAAGCAAACCGATGCAGGTCCCAGAACTAATAATGGCCGAATCCGAGAAGAAAGAAGAGAAAATTGAGAAACCAGAAGAACCAGCAATGGCACCTGAACTTAAGGAATCAACTGAGAAGGTGTAAATACAAGAAGTAAATGTTTCAGAGCTCATTGAGGACCACAGGAGTAGCAATTAAGACTTGAGGAAAAGCTATAACATGGGACCTAGATTGCTAGTTGCAAGTATCCAGTTGAATCCAATTGCTGATTCAATAGTAAAAGTTATTAGACCTATATACGACCTATTTTTAAATGTAACTTGTGCCTCCTTAGTCCTCGTTTCAGCCTGAAATTTTCATAATGGGATTGTCTCAATTAGGGCTACTTCACCAAATAAGTTTTTTCTAAACGAGACTGCGTTGTTTGATGAATCGGGCATCGATAAGTTTTACTTGATAAGTAAGTAGTCATTGTCATTAGATTTTAAAAGTCAATTCTGAAATAAATGATTGAGTGGATGCTGTCGTATTATTTATACTTCTTGTGAACTGAAATATTAATATAAATCGTTATGGTATAGCAAGTAACAACTCAGCTAAGTTGCTATACCATATCTACTGCTATCATATTTTTTAGTGTTTCAAAGATAATAATTAACACTATAAAAAAGTCAATGCAAAAAAGCAAAAGGAACGGGTCTGGTTGTATTGGTCAGGCTGTCGCTGAGCGCCCACTCCCGGCCGCTATCCCACTACTGCCCGATACGGGGACTTTTGGCTGCTGGGTTTCCCCCCTGGCCCGGTTCGCCCCTCCTTAATGAACCTGCACCTCCCAGACTCCTCCGGGAGGTCCATATTGATACCGGGCTTAGTGTGGACGTCCAGTCAACATGGGCCACTCAGCGCCAGGACTCCCGACCTCAAACCATCCTCCGTGCCCGACCTCCGAGAAGCCGGATTACAGGAGACGCCACGCTCCCAGTCGAAAGATTTAACGAAATTTTAGATCACTTACATACAAAATGTCGTAAGTTCAAATCCAATCATTTTTTTACTATAGATTTTTTATAATACTTGTTTTCTTCTTCTACACATTTTATTGTAAGAAAAGGTCATTTATTATGAACATAATATAAATGTTTGTTAATAAACTAGTTCCATTTCGCTAGCGCCCTCTATCGGCTACAAGCAAACTTACCACGAGTACATGCCACCTTAACATGTGCTGTAATAAATACCTACTGACAAATTTACCGTGAAATCAAGCAGAGGTCGCTAGTGAGCCATTTTAATTGTTTTGTACTAAGTAAACGTGTAAGTCTTTGATAAAGGAAGTAAGTAAATAAATGTTGTATTTGCAGGTAATACATATATATACATACTCGTTATATCTTAGCAAAATAATCAGTAAGTGACATTTTAAAATAGATGAAATAAGAGCATAAGAATAACGGAGCGAGGATAATTTATGGATTATTATTAACTAAGTCATTTTTTAAAGTTGATATGATAATGAAATATCTAAGCGACACAACAAAAAAATAATGATGTCGACCTCGACGTGATAAGACCAGAGATAACCGGAGACCATGGTGTACCTCATTTAAATTTGTAAGGTCCTGGAAAGAGGACTCCATCAACAAGTAAATTATCAGTAGCTGATCAGATTACCATAACTAACGTAAATAAATATGAATAGGGTATAATACTGTGTAGTATCAATTATATAACATTCGTTATATATTTATTATATTGAAGTCATATGCATCATTATATTTATGAATGATAGAAAAGATTATAGAGTTGGCTAGTAAAAAAAGAAAACATAATAGGATTTGAAGTCGGTACCTTTCTGCCGAAGGCATACGATCATTTCGCTGTATCTTTCGACTGGGAGCGTGGCGTCTCCTGTAATCCGGCTTCTCGGAGGTCGGGCACGGAGGATGGTTTGAGGTCGGGAGTTCTGGCGCTGAGTGGCCCATGTTGACCGGACGTCCACACTAAGCCCGGTATCAATATGGACCTCCCGGAGGAGTCTGGGAGGTGCAGGTTCATTAAGGAGGGGCGAACCGGGCCAGGGGGGAAACCCAGCAGCCAAAAGTCCCCGTATCGGGCAGTAGTGGGATAGCGGCCGGGAGTGGGCGCTCAGCGACAGCCCGACCAATACAACCAGACCCGTTCCTTTTGCTAAGTAATGCAAGAAAAAGACAACTGCGTTAACCCCAGATAGAAGGAGAAGGTATGGTTGGTAATAATATATATTTTTTTTAATATTAATATGACAATTATTCCTAATTACGCCCAGTTCATCATTACACTACACGTTTTGTATTTATTTATAAGTAAAACTTTAAATAACAATACGAGTAAGTACTAAAAACACAATACTTGCTGATGTGGTTTTCATTTAACTCATTTATTTGACACTACTTGTTAGGTACCTCACTATTTAAAGTGGATAATTGGACGCGTGCGTATACGCATGCGAGCATGTAAACTTCGGTGAAAACCGCAGACGCCATGCAATAGTCAATGTGAACGGACATAGTTTGTGTATCAATTTTTTTTAAGTCGTGCAGTGTGTAAACAAAATAAGGTAGGATTTTGTGTTTTATATCTATTACTATAAAACTTTAGATTCTAAGTGTAACGGGAAATATAGCAGTTGATTTTAATAGCGTCATGTTAGCGATTTCTAATCTTGATTTAACTATATTTTTATTTTTTCTTGAAGAGCTTGAGCTAGTCTGTTGATTTAAACGTGGGTACCTAATGATCACATTTTATTCACAAATTCTAATTGATCTCGATATTTTTGAACTCACATCGTCTAAATAACTATTAACAAATTACCATGTTTTGGTTGTAACCGTTTCAATAAAATATTTTATGTCGTGTTTTTAAAAGTGCAACAACATATTGTTCTTTCAAACTCTATTTATATAATTAACTCTACTTTGCTCTACAACCAACCCTTTATAGAGCGTAGTAATATGATGAGTGAGAGAGCCGGAAGCCCAACCCCATTCCTTACCCTTTGACCTCCCCTACCCACTTCCTTTCAAGTCGATAACGTACTAGCAATGTCTTTGTTATCACAAGCATCTAAATATATATAACTCAAAGGTGACTGACTGACTGACTGACTGACATAGTGATCTATCAACGCACAGCCCAAACCACAAGACGGATCGGGCTGAAATTTGGCATGCAGGTAGATGTTATGACGTAGGCATCCGCTAAGAAAGGATTTTGATTAATTCTACCCCCAAGGGTATAAAATAGGGGATGAATAATCCCGAAATTTTTGTTAAGTTAAATTACACGCCGACGAAGTCGCGGGCACAGCTAGTCTATCTATAGGCTTACGGTTGCCGAATTGATTATATACAAAAACACAGAATTAACCTTCATAAGTAGGTATGTAATCACTAGTATTATTTCGTGAAATATCACAGTTCAATGCCAAGACCGTGCGAGTCACTAACTACTTCAGCAACTACTTATATTAGACGGGTATAAAAAGTTATGTTAAATGACGGAACAGAAAAACTACTTCATAACACAGATTGTGCACGAGTAATATTTTGTTAATTTCAATTACGTTTGGATTGCCTTGAAAGTATTTCAAGAACAGTCTTGTTCAATTAACATAACGATGGACCACGTACCTAGATATCCATTAGTTAAAGCGATAGCTTAATGAAATCCCCTTCAAATGGTGTTTTCTACAAATAATTCATACAAAAATTCAGATGCCTACGTATGCTATGGAGTGATTGATAAATTAAAATTAAATCCGTGATAATGCCTTTTTATTGATAAATAGAATATACAAAAGACACGTAAATATGAACACTTTAATAAAACGATAGATTTAAAGTAAAATAACTTTGGACACCAGCCACTGTTATTATTAGAATTCAACACGCTAATTTAAATACAGTTTGCTTAAATATGTAGTAGGTACGGAATGTAGAGGTGAATGTACAAAAAAATAAATTCTTTTTGAATAATTAGTGATGACTACAATAGCCCAATAACACGAATTTAGTGCAAGGGATAAGCAGTTACATTATGATCAGAATAACTATTATTGAAACTCTATTGGAACCGTCAAGCGTTGATGCAGACCTGAGATCCTACGTTCAAATAATTAATGAGACACGAAAACAAAATGCTTCTCATTTTAAAGGGCCACGCAAAGAACAGAATCTAAATAAATATTACTGAATACTGCTATTGTAAACTGCCAAATGAAATTAAATTAACTGTACAATATTTATTCAGCACAACAGCCATGAAGTGTGTGCCAAAATTGCAATATAATATAATAGTTATTCGCATATTACATGGAGCTCAATACTCGCTGCTCAATCTCCACGTAATAAAAACAAAGTCAAAAGATCTCCTCGGATGCCGCGGTATGGCGACTGCGTACCGTTACCCGGTACCGTAACACTAGCACACTTACGAAGGACTAAGTTGACCTACTGCCTCCTATGGTCTTATATTTGTACGGTTTTATCTCTGCTATGGTTAATATTTATAGTCCATGAGACTGTCTTTTGAACACGAGAGGTCTATATTTGTTCTTCTTTATGGATTTAACGGTTTGACTATATCAATAAATGTAGAGTTTTATACACAGCAATAGAGCTCAATATCTGCTATACAGATGGCGCCGAATGGTTGCGGGTTTGATGTCCGTTAGGGCAAATTTCGTCGGGATCGCCCCAAGGGCATTTTACGACACCCAGAGTACGAGCGTTGCCTAGTTTGGAACCATACAGTTTGTGTGACACATTGGTCTGGTTATATTAATAAGCATTATTGTTCGCCGTGGTAGACACTAATCACACCGTGTACTTATATTTTATTTTATCTATACTTTTCTGCACATTTTTAAGTGCATGCAATTAACATACAATAGTAACGAAATCAGAAGATCATATTCCACTAACCCTTTGTCCTTTATACCTACTTTAAAGGTATGTCACAATTGTATTAACAATTACCTTATTTATACCTACGTTAGTTGTTTTCACTCTGACCTGTTCATCTTCATCACCTATAGTCATTTGTATGTTTCCCCGCGGAGAAAACTAGTTTCCCACAATTTCATTTTCAACAGCGGATCATGACAAAGAATATTCTCTCGCAACCTCATGAAAACCATCATCAATATAATTATCATCATTACAGATTATATCCGCTCTATCATATACGAATTGCACTCATATTTTGTATTCGTAGGTTGGTTATTCATAACGTAATTTGGAATCATCAAATGTTTTCGAGAGCCAACGTGACGTACCTAGGTATGTAGAGATGTTATCGCCTTACCTCCGTCCATTATATCATCACTTGCGATCCTAGGTAGACCAACAAAAACTACTTCAAGGCAAATAATAACATTGTAATACATATCAGCGTTCCCGCATACGGATGAGGAGTATTGATGTCGTCATTACCCGTGAATTTATTAGTACTGATGCCATCACTACCAGTTTTGAAATGGTTATAAAAATAGATAAACTGTTAAGTAACTGCATCATGCATCATACTATTCAATTAACAAGTATCTGTTATATTTCTCGGAACACGAAGCACGAATCATTTTATTATTACCAATCGATATAGGTATTTAGTATATACAAAAAAATCTATATCTTGGATCATAACAAACCCGTCTCATGTAAGTTCATTAAAATATTATACATACATACATTAAAATAAACATCGTTTGTATGG
Source organism: Notodonta ziczac (assembly GCA_918843915.1). Lineage (NCBI taxonomy): Eukaryota > Metazoa > Arthropoda > Insecta > Lepidoptera > Notodontidae > Notodonta > Notodonta ziczac. The sequence continues at coordinate 2,707,001 of OU974040.1, read as the reverse complement.
GTAAAGGTTTTGCAAAACGGAATCAACCCACATGCACTGCTGTAGACCAAAACCAACCTTGAGTTAGTGGTTCTAGGTTGGTTTCAGTTTGCTAAATTGTGTGTGGGTTGGATCAATTTTGCAAACCTACATCCAATTTACAGTCGTCCCTGTTAAATGTTTTTACAGATTCAGTTTCCTATATCATCCGTGGCTAATGGATGTATATTTGCTTTTTCAGATGTCGGTGATAAGAGCGATCGCTGTGTTCCTGTGTGGTTTCTTGACCCTTAGAATATGTAAAGCACAAATCATAATGCCAGGCTCTTGCCCCACAGATGTCAAAGCTATGGATAACTTTGACCCTAGCCGGGTAAAAATTTTATTTGATTCAGTCCTACCAACATTATAAATGCGAAAGTTTGTGAGTACGGATGTATGTTTGTTACTCTTTCACGCAAAAACTACTGAACGGATTTGGATGAAATTTGGAACACAAATAGTTTATAACCTAGATTAACACATAAAATACTTTACTTAAGTCTACGCGGACGAAGTCGCGGGCAGAAACTATTAATAATCAAACTCAACTATAAATCCTAAAACTAGGTCTTGTCTTTATATATTAACCTTTTTAATCGGATAGAATGTATATTTGTAGGTACAATAAAGAGTTATTCCATTCTATATTTGAAGACCGTATACCGTAGTGGCGACGGTAGTGGTACTTAAAATTAAATATACATCCTATTATCATCATCATTCGCCCTATAAATTATTATTTCTGACCTTCATGACTCGATCATAACATTCTCTTATTATCCGTCATTATTGGTTTTGTTTTGCGGAAAGTTGCATATAATTAGTGTCTCTGACAATCATGACAGACAGACTCTTTCTAACGGAGTTCGGTCTAGTTGGCCTCTTCTATTATCGATCAATTTATTTGGTTTATCGATCGATATGATTAACTTTCGAGGTTGACAAGCCGATGGTTGTTCCTTCTTCAAAATAATTTTATTTGATTTCGGTAATATTCCGTACCAACTCAACATATCCAAAAATTTTATGAGTAATTATTATTAATTAAGTATATATTAATTATGATTCCTTTTGGAGTTATCTTTGTTCTCTAGATAATTTGTATGTTTTCCAGTATTTGGGCAAATGGTACGAAGCAGAGAAGTATTTCTTCCTGTTCGAGTTTGGAGGCAAGTGCATCACGGCTGATTACAGCCTGAAAGACAACGGTGTCGTTGGAGTGGTGAACAGACAAATAAGTTTATTGTAAGTGTCAACAACATAGTACATTGTGGAATTCCGTAGATTTCTCGAGACTAGCTACTAAGTTAAAAAAAATACAAAGAGCTATCTGAATAAGTACGTTATGTAGGTATGTCGTGTATTTCTTTTACGTAATTTTGTTGTTATATTAATGGTCCAAATTTCAACTGTTTTCTCTGACTACCTAGGGATTACGATCGCCATTTTCAGCCACCTGGCACAGACGATGTTACAGTCTAATAAGAAATCTATCTCAAGTCTGAAAGCGATCTAGAGTAGAGAGAGTTGAGAGAGTAGAGTAGTAGTAGTTGACATAAGAATGACATTTACAAGATCGCTGTCAGACTTGACATCGATTTATTAATACGGCTGAAGACCCCCATCATTATCCTCCACCAGTGACTTCCTTTCATCACAGTCCTCCACCACCTGCATCCTCAGACCTTCCACAAGATTAGGTGTCAAAATCTCCTAGTGGAAAAATATCAACCTATTAAATGAACTTTTAACGTAAAGTAGTGACAAAATTCTTGCAACTCAGTCTTCAGATAATATTAAGAGATCGCTTCATCATCTGCATACATTATTGCATTCATGAGATCAAAGTCATAGGTTTAAAAAGAAAGTTGCAACTTTCTTTTCCATCGTAAAAACATAACGGATCTTATGCATACCGCTAACCCGGCCTTTGGAGTAAAAGTATTTTACTGAGTTAAGTGAATTAAGCCTGGCAGTATCCTCTGTTCAGACCATATATGGCGTAAAGAAGTATGATTGATATTAGGTATACTTTAAAGTTTAAACACCACACTACCGAATCAAAATAGATGGGCGAAGTGCATGTTCGTCACGCCCAAAGCTTTAAAGAACTATTAAATACAAAACAATAAAAAAATATTCTATTCTATTCTAAAATTACATAAACATAAAGAATGGTATAGAACTAAGTATAATTAATATTTGGTTTGTCGACACATCCATTCCAATGAGTTGCTTTATAGTGGTTCTACGTAATTCTATTGTACTGTACTCAAAATAGAACGATTAATGCTGACATGACTATTTACCTGGGGCCAGTTTTATCCATTCAAGGCTATTTGGTGTAGGTAGGTAAGTACCTAATGTATAAACCACAGAACTAAAGTGATGTTTTGTCGTGAATAATGTTGTATGTCCACAGAAACTCTGCAATATATAATTCCAATTAAAAGTTTATGGTCCCATCGACTACCGATGATTCTGCCAACGACAAGTTTATGAGACAAGTTAAAAAGAATATATTATTTAATCTCGTTCGGAAATGTCAAATATGAGACATTTACGGAGAACACTTGATTCCAATTCAAATTTAAGAGCTGCTTAGTGCTTAGTTCTAAGGCGCCGTAAAATGACAGATAACGGCGACTCAAATAGCTAAATGGACTTTAATATTTGAACAGCAGTTCCGAGATTTCAAACTGTTGTTGTTATTCAATTAGGCAGAAACTCCTTCTACTGACTATTTGGCATTATTCCAACCTTGACGCCTTGTGCTAGATTGCAAAACATTATTAAAACTGCTAATAAGGACGCGCAAAAAATTGATTAATTATAAGAACATTTTGTTACTTCGCTCATGGAACTAGTTTGGGTTCGCCACTCACTACACTCGGAAGGCTTTTTGTCTAACTAATTGTAAATACGAATACACAAACATGATAAAGAGGTAGGTAATAGTCGAATAAAGACCATCATAAATATTTTTTTATACCAAGGAATTAGGTAACTTATGTTGATTGGGACTAGGTGGCTTTTGTTGGAATTTTACAAAATTCTAATTCAAACACTTTAAAAACCATTATATTGCACGATACAAGTAGATCTGATGAAAACTGTGTCGAAGTACAATCATCTAACATAAGTAATTAAAAAAAAAAGTATAATTCAAGAAAACATCGCCAGAAATTTCAAAATCCATGGCATCAGTTTTCACGACGAAATCCCTTTAACGCTACGTGAAATATACAACTTTTCCGAAATTCTTATCAGTTCATTCAAATACTTGTTTTGGGACCTGTCAAAAGTCTTCTTCAACTGTTTTCAGAGCAGGAGGCCAATCGGAGATCAGGGGAGAAGCGACGCAGGTGAGCCGGTCTGATGAAGCCAAGCTGTCTGTGAGGTTCCCGTCGCTGCCTTTCAACATTGAAGCACCGTACTGGGTGGTCGACACTGATTACGACAGCTACTCCGTCGTTTGGAGCTGTTATGAGTTCGGATTGTTTCATACACGTGAGTTCTTTATGGGGAATGCTGAAAAATCTACTTGTTATTAATAATTACTGATTATTTTCAAATTAAAAAGAAATCAACTTCTTATACAAAAGATTTATCCATGACTCCTCAATATTGTTGATACTCTTTCTTTACCATTATTATGGTATCTATTGTTAAAAATAATAATGACAAATGATCTTAACAAAAGTTATTTCAAGATGAATGGCAATCCGTGTAATTTATCAGAAACCAGCCAAATCACTAGGCTCCAAATCTATTAAGAGAACAATAATTAATTAATTAAAAAAACAATAGATACTGAAGTGAGTGCTTGCAGATTTTATAACTATTCTTTTTATTACAGTCAACGCCTGGATCTTAACCAGAGAAAGGAATCCACCTGCATCGGTCCTGGAGACGGCGTACTCGATCCTAGACAAGAATCACATTAGCAGGGCGTATCTGATGAGAACCAACCAACAGGACTGTCAGGAATATGATGACTAAACTAATTAGGTACCTACTTGGTAGTTCGTTAACTTATCATAATAACTCTGAAACAAACTTCAACACAATGTTCGAAGCTGAGATGATTTTAAAAATAATGTTGAGCCAATATCTGGTAACTGAGGCCTGCAGATCGCATAACAATCGGACACCTATTTTAGAAGTCTAAAGAAATAATATAATGTATTCAAGTTGTAGGCGTTTGTGAGCTAGTAATAGAATCCAAGTATACAAGAATTCTAGAAATTGTAGTAACCACTTGTAGATGGAGTAAAGTAAAATACCTACCCCTATGTCAACTTAACCCAACAAGACTCAAAACTGTTCATATTCATGTAACCCAATAAAGCATTTATGAATAGTCCGAATCTACCACCGGTAAAGGATGGTGTACACTTTCAGGAACAGCAACAGAATGTGAGCAGTCAAGACCGTTGTCACTAAATAAGTAAATAGTAATCAAATCTCACTTAGGTTGAGGTATTTCAATTAGAAAGCTTCACATGTCTGCATACAACAATGCAATGGGTCAATGAGAAACTATTGAACAAAGTCACGGTAAATATAACGACATATCTTGCAAGCATTTATTATTTTTAATTATAAGACATTAAAATGTTTTAAGTGTCCATTTTCCTGACCAAATCAATTCATGAAGTTATTAATTTAATAAGTAGGTATTCACTTTGGTTGGAATGTAGCCTTAGGGGCGCTATGACTTAGGTTTAGGTTAGGTTAGGTTAGAACAGTGACCGTGAAATCCGAATGGATCATTAGGTTATGTTAGTTCCCAGTTAGGGGGGCTATGGAGCCAGGACTTAGACGAAGTTTCAGGATTTTGTTTTGTTTTGTTTGATCACTGTTCTAACCAAACCTAAACCTAAACCTAACCTAACCTAAGTCATAGCGCCCCTAAGGCTACACAATGACCTTAACTTTGCTTATGAAAATGGATATCTTGGAAGGTACTTAATATCAATTTAACTCAGCAAGTATAATAGCTTATTTTAATAATAATTGTGTAAACATTTTTTAGGTATATTTCATAATGAATTAAGTGTATCAGTTCAGCACATAATAAAATGAACAGAATGGCGAAAAAAATGTATTTATCCATCGTCTAATACTTAAATAAATTAAAGCCTTTACAAAAACTTGCATATTTACTTATTTACTAATGAAAATATAAGTGCAATTAATATTTAATGTTCAATCGTCGTCCCTTACAGTAATTCAATATCATTATCCACATTGAACGCATTCGCTGGTACATCTTCTGTTTCAATTACTTCCAAATCTATATTGGTAATAGATTTTCTTTCATCTACTTCACAATGTCTCACTTAAGTTTTAACCTAAGTCGGGGTACTGTCGTTGGAGTGCCAACTTTTTCTGTGTTCACTGGTTGCTTCATCGTAACTCGGCGGGGGTGGTAAGTTATCGCTTTTAGTCTTAGTTGGTGGTTTAGCCGGTGCTGTCAGTCTGTCTTCCTCGGCTTCTTCAGGGATGGAGTCGCGGCGCCGAGGGTCATACTCGGAAAGAGCTGGTTGCGATATATTGTTGCGTTGGCCTAGACCGACTAACACTAGCTTAGGGGCGCTGTGAGCTTGCTGTAAAAACATATTTCATTAAAATCATAGAGAAAAAAAACTTCGTTATAATTTGAAATACCTAACTGCAGGCGGTCACTGACACGAAGAACACGACTCCGTTGTGTCTAATACATATTTGACAGATAATTACTGTATTTGACATCAGGATAGACTAAAATTTAAACAAATTATCCGTGCCGGGGTCATCGTGTCAATAACCGCTGAAGTAAATCAGAATATTTATGATGAACATTGAGAACAAAATGCTTGTGTTTAAATTGGTAAAATTTGATTCGGAAGACACAAAATTAGGTACTAATAAATAATCTTCAATCTAATTTAAAAAACAAGGAATCGTATCATACGGGTGTTTCCACATTACTTATATATTTTACAATTTGAAGGGAACATTTTAATAATGTGTACAAATTAATAATCTGTGCCATAAATTTGCAACAATACGTCATACATTGTCTGAAGATAGAGTGAACAAATAAAAGCTTAGTAGAAATCGTAAGCAAGGTTTTACAATATTTAATTTGGTATCTGTTAGTTAAATAATCAAAATCTATTTATTGTATTTATTAAAACTTCTTGTAATTATGTAGATAAGTGTTTCATGACTATTTTTTCAGAAGGTAGGCAGTGAAAATGTTCCTCATTCCTATTTACTTTGTTACTTCAGTTTTTTCGTAATATGATGCCCCTCATACACCCCTCCGACACTGCTATTTTTCACTAAGATGTATATAAGTGAAATCTAATGAAGAGGCCAAGATTGTTTTAAAAGTGCTTGATAAAAATTGTTAAATAGGAGTCTACCCATGTCCTTGACATAAATATATCAAACAATATTATATTATAAATCATTCTTCTTTAATCGTTCATACGTCGATTGATGTCGGAATTTCATCGACCCTCAGTTATTAGGCGCAACCACATTTACCGATCAGACGCAGCCGAGCAATCAGTTATGACGAGTTCTTTGTAGCCAGATGTCAGAACTTATTGATCGGGCACGATGTGGACGCGCCAATAAACATACCTTATAATGATTGCTGTTTCTATTGGGCAGAACTGGATTCGATATGTGCCCCTTTCCAGGCTGATTGCTGATCTCCAGAGCTGATCTGAGGTGGTCCACCTTCGAAGCTGAACCTTCGTAGTTGCTACCACGCCGTTGGCTGTTACTACCGCTTCTGCTGCGGCAATGCTCGTTGATGTCGCCTTGGGAGAACTGGAACATGATGATGGAACATAGAGGCCAAAAAATAAATTCACTGATCTTTAGAAAATACTATAATTCTAATTCAAAGGGTCTAAATGTGCTGACGTCATAAATTTATATAAAAAAAATAACTTAAAGAAGCAGCGATTTGTAACCGTGACGTGTTTAGTTTTATATTTATACTAGTTTCTGCCCGCGACTTCGTTCGCGTAGACTAAAGTAAAGTAGATATTATATGTCCAGATCCATCCAGGTTATAAACTATCTGTGTTCCAAATTTCATCCGAATCCGTTCAGTAGTTTTTGCATGAAAGAGTAACTAACATACATCCACACTCACAAACTTTCGTATTTATATTATTAGTAGGATATTTAATTTTATTCAGCCTGTTTTAGTGCCTAGTCGTAGATTTTTTACCTACTACGTAAATACCTGTCCAGTGTAGTATCAATTCAACGATTTCAAAGATATTAAATATTTCAAAGTCAACTCACTCTTGATCGTGATCCCCTCGGCAACGAGTGAAGGGACCCTAAGGGATTGTATCGAGTGATCATGTGTAACCTCTCCAGGGATATCATGGTTTCGGCATCCCTTGTCAATGGCTCGCCGTTCATCTTATCACCCTCGCCACTTTCTGAAAGTCAAAGAAACCACATGATCATACTTTTCATATATTATTATCATGGTTAAAATGCTTCCCGAGACCCTTTTATTAGGCTATTTTGTTGATTGCATCTCTGGAAAAATAAATTTATAATTTCTGAAAGAGTATCAATAAAGGATAGCGTATATAATTCTGAAAAAATATAAAACAATACAGGTTACAAATGTGTAAACGTGTTGCTTCCAACAGACTACGGTGGTTCATGCAAACGACAAAGCGCTGCATGGTCTTTCTACATAGCAAGACCTTATTTGGTATACACCAGGGTTCAATTCCTCGGCTCCTTAGCTGTAACTTTAGCCGGGCAACTGATTATGTAACTTAAGATCGTCATAAAACGCCTCATGTTATCTAAGAATATCCTACTTTATCCCTCCAAATAGCGGAACTCGTTACTCGCCTGTATCAGGTTCCTGAGCGTCCTGCATTCCCGTCATCTTAATGTTCTTAAGCCAGAAGTAATGGAGCAACCCGTACAAGACTCCGCCAAGAAACGCTATCAGCCCCATGTATCTGAACGCCTCTCTGGTACCAAGAGAGGCTATGAGAAGGCCACCACCAAAACTCCCGCTGCCACGACCTGTCAAATGAAACGATACCTTAATGATTTTAACACTGGTAGCATTTTTCTCTTTCGTAAATGTGAATTGATATTGTGATACCAAAGAGCGCTTCAAACGTTGTTCATTTGGGTATGATTCAAATAAAACTAACTTTTATTAAATTACGCCAACAATATAGGTAGTTTAGAATAGTCAGAATCTAAAATCGGTTCAGATTGCTGTTTACAAATAAAAAGAGCTGGCTAAATATTCCACGGTTGCTATTTTGAAAATAAATAAATTTGTATTATTTCCAGCAACAACTACCTATTGTTATTTGCACCACAAACGGCCAGTTTTTTCATATCAATTAACAGCCACAGTAATGGCTAAGTTAAGTAAATATCAAAGAAGTAAAGTAAAAGTTGGCTTATTTTTATTCCAAATTCTAGCTGTTGCATTTTCATTAATAAAATGCCCGCAAGACCGACTAATATATAAAACAATTCTGCCTAATCCTTAAAAATAACATAAGGTAACAAAACGTAATTTTTTTCAATTCTTGGAGGAGTCTTACTACTACGTTCTAATTGTGTTTAAACAAATGACGTCAATGTTATCACAATTGAAATTGTAATGTAAATTGTAAAATCGTGTGCAGCTTAAAACATTCAATATTTGTACGTGGATGATACTTCATTAGCGTTTATCTTATTTTCTTACAAGTCTTCTGTTTTCTTATTAGTTTCTTATTCAGCAGAATCAATTTAAATTTAAGGAAAATCTTATTAATGACAAGCTAATAAGTATATATATAGTGCTTTATTTCTTGAATGTAATATAAACACAATCCTTTTTCATTTCTTCTTTTCATACCGTAAAATATATACAAATATTGTAAATTGTCATATGAGACTATATGTAAAACACGGTATAATAAATATAATAAAATATATAAATATAAAAAACACGGTATCCAGATGTAAAATACGGCCATTATCTGACAAAAAGGTGAATTACCGCTACGTCTCTCTACAATTTATAAAAAAAACTCACCAAGACTGAAGTGCGCCATGCCAAGAACACCAATGAGCGTCGCCAGCAAGCTCTTCGGAGCCAACATCGCACAGTAAGTGGCTGCCGCAACCCACATCAGATGCACCGACAACGACTCCATCGCTTCAAATGGGAAACACCACCAGGAGTTCCTTTAAAGAGAAGAACTTTGGAAATTTTTGGACTTCAAAGATTTTCAAGGAAATTTAAAAAAAGTAGGCACATAAACTACAAATAATAGACAGTAATACTTAATTTTCTTTCACGGTTCGAATTTTTATAGGGATTTTAAGAAAGAAAGAGAGAACATTTATTTTAAACTTTTATTTCGCAGAGATAAATCCAATCTATACAAATAAATAAAATTGGAGTGTCTGTTTGTAATATCAAAATAACACCTTTTCACTAAATGCATGTGAAAGTACATACGATACCTATAGCAAAAACGCGAATAATTTTTTTTTGTCTGTCTGTCTGTCTGTCTGTGTATTTGTTCCGGGTAATCTCCGAAACGGCTGGACCGATTTCGACGGGACTTTCACTGGCAGATAGCTGATCTTATAGCGGGTAACAGACACACAGACAAACAGACAGACAATTTTTTTTTAATCACGTTTTTGCTATAGGTGTCGTATGTACTTTCATATGCATTTATTGAAAACGTGTTATTTTGATATTACAAACAGACACTACAATTTTATTTATTTGTATAGATAATTACAATATGGTGCAATACCTTCATTATGAACTGTATGGTTTTGTATGTATACTATTACAGAAATCTGCGACTAGGTGGAACTATACGTAACTATTTGCATTAGGTAAGGCCGCCCACATATCGTTATGCTCATAAACTTGACAATGCGATGCGGTCGTAAATACATTAATCGTGCAAATGGTGTTTTAATGCGAGAGGACGAAGTAACTGCGAGCACAAAACCTGCGACACATTTACCCAAAGAGAACTTTTACGTAATGTTACGTACAATATTGTTTTATAAACTTCTTGAACCAAATCAAGTTACTAACTATTCTATCATGATTAAGTTCAATTTTAGGATTGTTTGGTTTCTATTAGTAACATAATCTGATTTTCATGTAAGTAACAATTTGTGGTAAATATTTCATGTTTAATCTAATTGCACCTTATCTTGCAACTAAATCCAGCGCTATAAAATGTGAACTAACAAAACAAAAACATTAGAAATTCACGATAACAGTTAACAGAGCTGAAACAATGAAGGGCGAAGACTTACACCTTGATAGATACTCACTCGATGAACGAGTATCCCACGAGTCTGGCGGCGTGGGAGAAGAACGCGACGATGATGACGTTCACGTGCCCGATGCGAGCGGTGATGGCATCCGCGCCGTACAGGAACGGGATACTGCTCAGCGTGCCCACGGTCACGGTTATTCCTGTACATACGATGCACTTGATATAACAGATACTACGAATCACATAATCGCCACTACAGCGATTGTTTGCTCTGATAAGCTCAACTCCGACTTTGCACCATTCTTAGCAGTTAACATTGGTTTCGCAACAAGGATTATTCAATTTAATCGTGTCGATACCACGGTACTTACCCAACAAGAAATTGGGTGCTCCTAATTCCTTCAAGTAAATAAACAGATAAGATTCGATAAATCCCCAAAAGTTTCCTAGAGCGAATAGGAAAAATATGAATACAATTATATGGGGCATTTTGATTATGTTGACCAAATCACGGAGCAGATTGTCCGCGGGCAGTTTCGCGCCCAGCGGCATTACTGCGACGGTAATTGCAGATATTAGAAGCAACACATCGTAAGTATAAAACGCTGCTGAATAGTCGGTGTAACCTGCAATCAAGCAACCGATGTAAACATCTAGTAACTCATTATTGACATTAATGATAACGATTACAGAACCATACGTACCAACTTGTTTACTCCTCATATCTATGAGCATACCCGTTATAGGGGAGAATATAGCCATACCGATACTAGAGAAAAGTCTTTCTCTACCAAAATCTCCGCCGTATTTTTGAATCATGGTAAGCGCAATAGGATCCATGATGGTGACACCGGCTGACAACATGATAGTGCCCATGAATCTCAAGAAAAAGTAGATATAAAACGTTCTATCATCGCTCTCTTTGTAATCCGGTGGACATGTATCGGGACCACCTCTCCTGTAATATTCCAAAGATAATATTACGTTAAGATAGCTACCGTTTGTATAGATAAATATAAGTAGCTGGCTTTTCATGAATACTATTCAAATCAAATAGAAGGCTTAACATTACCAACCTGAAGTCACATTTTTGTACAATACAGTCAGCAGATAATGTTTCGAGTCGTTGCTGGGACAATTTTGTCATATTATGTAACATAACGAGCCCTCCACATCTTAAGTCTTCTTTGTCTAAAGCGGTTATGTTTACGCCTTGCGCTATCAAAAGTTTCTCCCCAAATCTCGATCTAAAGTCTGTTATAATGTCATCTTCATCCTGAAATCAGACCCATTAGAAATTATTCCGTATATTATTTTTGACACGATTGTCAGTCTTATGACTATCTTACCCTCTCCATTTCAATCCCGAGTTGTTCTTTAGGCTCTTCCAAATCATCGTGAACTTCGACTAAGAAATATGCTGCGTCGTTATAATCTTCGTCGACGGTCATATTTGTGTAACTGTAAACGTAAAACGTTATCGTAACGTACCACTGAGATATTTGCAACTAAACTGACTACTTAATTTTTAATACGACTCTTTTGGTTCGGTCTGGTCTATTATCTGAAATAAATGTTCTATCCTTGTTGTTATTTCATTATTTACTTAAGTCCTGTTGAAGTCTTTCTCGTTTTGGAAAACATGGAGACTAGTCGGAAGAATTAATTTCAAATGTTTGCTTGAACATGAAACAGAACTATCATCATCATTGTTATCATTGTTATTTATTTTGAGTAACAGTGTAATTTGCGTCTAATTATTGCTGGGCTTACAACTCTAAGTATTCCGAATAATGTTGTTTTGTTTTTGTAAACGATAGCTCTGCGTCAGACGAAATTCATTTAGGTACTTTAATTATCTTTCTAAATATTTTTTTTTCTAAAATGATTATGTATCAACTTACGTGACATTTGATAGATTTGGTGGTTGAATTTTATGACTAATGTGAAAATCGAGATCGTCTTTATCGTCGGAGGGGTCACTCGACGGGTTCTCAGTCTGCATATACAAAAGGCAATGGTCCACACAACGATCTAGTACAAAATCCACCGTCTCATCATCATCGGGACACTCTCTGCTGGGACAAGGACTCCACCATATCTATAAAATGAAGAAGCATAGCTATGTGGAAGATCATTATACGTAAGTACCTAGTACATCATATACATTTTAATAACAAGATCTGGAAAACATCAAAGGACTACTACAAAGGACTACAATATTGCAACTACTCTTAACTAATGTTCGAACCGTTTTATTTAAAGGACGGATGGCCTAACAGCACTCAAGGGTAAAGTCCTACGTGCATAAATTTAGCTTAATCCCCTTAACTAATTCAAACATACAGGCACACAAGACAGTACTAGTTAATTCGCCGTGGGGCCGGATGACGGCGATTTGCTCAAATTCTTAGGTGTATACTCTGTCAGTACTAGCTAACGAGTCCAATGTCTTTGAGGTCGATTTCCAAGCGATTTCTACTTACCTCGACGCTGTTTGTGATGGGGTGTCTCATGACGTAAGCAGACGGCATCATTCCCGGCGTCTCCTGGTGTGGTATGAGGAGCAAGGAATGATGGAACGCGGCGTTCAGTATCAGTGCTGTGATTACCACTGGCTTGTACTCCCCAAAGCGGTCGACTAGAAAACCTACAAAAACATTCCACTTAAAAATTATTCAGTATTGCTTTTGTCTTTGTAAAAAGTAAACTTACCAGTTATAGGTGGACTTAGAAACGTTGTGAACGGTAACGCTAGATATACGAAAGAAATCTCGGGCACGGTCAGTCCGATACTCTGCATGTGTATCGTCAGATATGGTAAGAGGGACGCGGTGGCCCCATACATCACGAATAGAGTCACTTTCAACATTATCAGGTTCGGGTTGATTCGGAGCCACGCCATCAGCCGCCCCGCGCATCCTAGCTCCTGCTCGCTGTCACCGTCCATCTCTTCTTCGTCTTCACTGTATTTCTTCACGTCAGCAGACTTCGCCATATCCGAGCCGCTCACAATCACATTTTCTTTAGAGGATGTTTGCTCGTGTGCTGTATCTTATCGACTGGCGCTCGATTCGGTAGCGAAGGCTGTCGTGTGACGGTTATTTACATAAGGGCTATTATGCGTTCAGTTTATTTTTTATAATGTGTGCGTTTCGGAGAGCCAGGGAGGGTCCCGAGTTCCCGAGCGACTGCGGCGCGGACACTTCGCGGCGGACGTGGCTCGCTCCTCCAATTTACAAATAATAGCAAATTACCTTCGTTTAAGAAGTGTCACGCCGATTGGTGGGGATGTTGGCTAAATCGGCTGGCGATCCGAAGACCTTGCGGGTAATGGATGGGGACGGACGGGGCGCTCGATACGAGTTAGTTCCCGAGATGAAGGCGCGGATCGCGAATTAGCGCGAACTTGCCACTCCTCTGCATATTGTAAGTTGCTCAGATTTAATTTAATATAATTTATTTAACTATAAAACATTATACTTTTTTTATCCAAATTGTAGACCTATTTTTAATCCCCGATGACGCAAGCGCGAGTGGTGTTCTAAGTTTTACCCCTTATGTATCATGTGTGTATCATCGCAGCGTAGCTCCCAAACGGAAGGTCGATTTCAACGCGGTTTTGTTTGGAAAGCTACTTTTTCTGACATTGTTCCTTTAGGTATGTTTGATGAAAATCGGTTCAGCAATTTTTAAGATCTCACTTCGGGTATTTTTGACGTCAGATAAGTAGGTAAGTCCCTACTGTCTTTTTTTACTCTCCGTTAATTTAAAATAAATTTTATTTCCAACCCAGATAAACTATTAAGTTAACAAAGCCATTCATTGTACATCATGCTGTTTTGATAAATCAATCGTACTTCCTTCGCTCAGTATTTGTAGTCTATTTCAGTACTGCGCAATAAAAGGGCCATTTCATTGGTCCGTCGGTGGGTGAGTAGTGTTTAAGTTATTTATAGCAGTAGTCATTATTTAGTTAAGTAGGTTTAATCTTTGCATGGTTTGCGATGTAAGCCAGATCATTCTAGCATATACCTAGGTCGGTATACGATACGGTAGGTAGGTCTAGGTACGATTACCTTTCAACGATTTATGTAAGTAGATAAAAAAAAATTACATCGAATCTTTCCCTGCCAGTAAAGCTACAAGTTTCCACTAGGGGCGTTGTTTTTATAACACATGGAAATAAATTTTAATGGTTTTCAATGCTATAAAAACATTGCAAACTAAGCGAGCTGTATAATTGTACTTGATTAACTTGGACTTTGAATATCTCTAAATAAAAAAAACTAATTGAATGTTGTTTTTTTACATCGGTTTGTTATTGGTTGCGCCATCTATTCCAGTACATTGCTACTAAACGCATTGTACCGCCTCTCCTGCCATCTGTTGTCGAATAGCAGTAGAAATCTTTTTTCTTGAAATACATATGACTATAATAGGTGGAATAAAACTGAAATCTATATATGTAATTTATTACATTTGCTTCTTCTACATTTACATCTCGCAGTCTCTAGGTATCTTGGTATATTCGAAGGTTTAACGATGTACCTACCTACGTAGTACTTCCTTAGTTCAAACGGGTTTAGTATTTTTTCGGCCTGGTCTTGCTAGCCCACAATATTAAAGTAAATAAATATATTTTAAGTTATAAATTTAAAAAATCTTCATGGAAATTCAATTATAATTTTAGATGTACATACTAATGGTATGTTAATTCTTTGAAATGCTTGTGTTTGAGTGCCATCTAACGACCATAAATGTAAACTATGTGGAAAAAGTCTAGATTGTCTATAGTCTACTGCAAATTGTCTGTCAACCATAATGCATTGCGCATAAATGGCCGCCATGTTGCTGCCGTCTGAAGGATGTTCGCAACTGTGTGTGTTTACTAATGAATTTTAAGAACTTATATAGTTAAATTACTGTGTTTGTGAAATTGTGAGTGTACAATGATTTTATATTACATGTATTATTGTGATTGAATAGTCTGTCAAATGTCTCTGAAGCCAATAAACAGTGAAATTTTCTTTAGATAGTCATTCGGTTCGGACGGCATAATGGCTGACAATCTGATTCAAAAGTCACATAAAACTAGTGAGAAAAACAAGTATAACAACGTTGTTCACCGTACGACGAGTGAATCTCTTCGACTGAACGAGTCGGAGAAGGGAATGACTCACCCGACAAGCCTGCAAGCCGCCCATAACCCAAGGAAAATATCTTCGTTTCAGATCACCAGTGTGACGGTCGGCTCCCGAGTGAGCACCGATGCTGGCGAGGACTCCGCCGACGATCTTGATGAATCTCACACCGACGACATATCTAGAGTGACTGACATTGAGAATGAGACACCGAGTTATTCCGAGGACACTTTCTCGAAAGATGATGTGTTCTATAACGCGTCCAGTGCATCATTAGGTTGTGCGCCCGTCATCCCGACCAGCTCGCAGTACGGGCTCGCGATCGTCGGCCAGGACAACGCCACCAACCAGATAGGGGGAGCAGTGCCAAATAGTAATAATACAGAAGTACCTGACATGCATGTCAGCGTCACCAATGCCGGAGCAGGCAGCATCATCAATCTCATAGGAAATGCGAAACCACAAGAAGGTATGAAAGAAATACAAGAACATGTTAGGAATGAGCGGTTTAAAGTTGTGAAAATCGAGAGCACGGAACCATTTCGTAGGGGCCGATGGATGTGTATGGACTACCTGGATCATACGTCTACACAACAGAATGCACCGATCACACTGAACAACAACTTGGATGTGTCAGAGAATAATGCACTGCAGGCTCCGGACAGTGGTGTGGTTATAAACGATAGTCAACACGATGAAGTGTCCAATGATCTGACAAACAAAGGTCCTAAAGATATGCAGGGTAACCCTCCAACTGTGCAGCAGTTAGAGCAGACTCTTCAGAAACAATTCCCTATGGCTTCCCCTGGGCAGTCGCTCACGCAGCCCCTCAATGTGGTGCAGCAGCAGATGCCGGTCTCTCAGCCAGTGTCAGTACAGTCACCACCTCTAGAAATGCCACAACAGATGGCAAACCCTAATATGCAAGGGAACCAGCAAGTGGGTCAGCAGCACCCACAGAGCATGACACACATCACCATGCAAAATGCTGGCCCGACTCACCCTCAGCAGACTCAGCAACAGCAGGTGCATCACATTCCTCAAAGTTTCCCACAGCATCAGCTCCAGCAAGTAATAGCCCAATCACAGGGCATTGCCATGCAGCAAATACCGATGCACCAACAAATGCCACAGCAGATGCAACAGATACCGAACCAGCAGATGCAGCAAATGAGTCAGCACATGCCTCAGGCACAAATACCGAACATGCCACAAATGCAGCAACAAATGCCTCAGATGCAGGCTATGCCGAACCAGGGACAGATCCCTCAAGTGGCCAATCAACAGCCACAGATGCAACAGATGCAAATTCAACAAATGCAGGCCCAACCTAATCCTCAGATGCATATGCAACAAGCTCAGATACCCAACATGGGGCAAACTCACCATCTGCAGGGCCAGCAGTCCATCGGGGCACAGCCGACTCAACTCCAGCACTTGCCTAGCCAGGCTCAGATGCAAGCTCTCCAAAACCAACAGATACCTAATCACATTCAGCAAATGCAGATGCCTACCCAACTGGCTGGCACCAATCAACAGATGTCACAGATGCAACCTCAAATGCATCAGCTCCCATCGCAGCCACAACAGTCAGTTGTGACTGGTATGCATCCACAAATGCAGCAACAGGGAATGTCTGGAGTGCAACAACAATATAACCAAGCTGTCAGTCAACAGTCAAACGCTCAGAACATGATTAGCGCTAGCATGCCATCATCCCAGCAACAGATGGTTCAACCTCAGCACAACGTTGCTCAGTACCATACGCAGCAATCACAGATGAGCCAGCAAGGCCAGACAATGCCTCAAGAGGTGCTCACAAATATCGTTTCGTCACAGCAAGGTGCAACACTACCTACAAATGCGCCTATGGCGTCTCAACCTCAGGGCTCCACGTTACCCGCGAATCTCCAGAGCCTCGCCGGCCAGCAACAACCGAACGCCGTGCACACTATCGCGCCG
This sequence comes from Notodonta ziczac, assembly GCA_918843915.1. NCBI lineage: Eukaryota > Metazoa > Arthropoda > Insecta > Lepidoptera > Notodontidae > Notodonta > Notodonta ziczac. The sequence goes on along the minus strand of OU974040.1, from coordinate 2,689,567 downwards.
CAACAAGGGAGCGTGCCTCAAGGGAATATACAAATGATGGCCGCGGCTCCGCAGAATATGCAGATGACTCTAGACGGGAATCAGCCTAGTATGCAGATACCCGCCTCAGATCCTATATTCATGCAGCCGACGAACGTGGGCCAGCAGATGCCCGTCGGCCAGCACATGACGCAACAGAACATGTTGCCGCAGCAAGTGGGAGGCCAGGGCCAAATGGGCGGCGTGCAGTATGTGCAGAATCAGCCGGTGTCGATGGGCCATCAGAACATTCCCATCTCGATGCAGCCAAACATGCCGGTCGGTATGGGTGGCGGTGTGCACCCAAACGTGGTGCAGTCTCAGGCGAGTATGGGGCTGGGATATGGCGGGGTGGTGCCAGTGATGTCTCAGAGCAGTGTCGCGCCTGTGGAGGCTACTGTGTCGGGGACCAACTCGCCCGTAGTGTCGATGCCGGTGAGTTCGACCGCGTATGTGCCGAACACGGCTCAGCCGGGACATGACAGTCAGGGTTTCGGTAGCCCAGTGAGTGGTGTGGTGTCGCACGGGATCAGTGGTGGGGTGATGAGCAGTGTCAATGTGAATGCGTGTGATAGTGGTGCTGCGGAGGTCCCCGCTGACAGCCTGCAGGCTGGTGACACCAGCGATGGCAAGGATGAGCCGCAGTCTGCACCTCCGCCTGAGGATGAAAGGTGAGGCCATGCATTTCTCATCTCACTTAATACTTGTTGTGTCTTCACTACGTTGTTTGAAACTTCTGAAGTTGAATTTAGATAGTTTCTTCTAAGGGTACCTAGTTTGATAGAACTGGAGTGTGCTAGGTACTTACCTACAGAATAGAATATGTTTTCATCATTTCCTCCCTTTAGAATTTTTAAAGCCTTAGTATAAGTTTAATTTAGTACCCAATTAAAGGAATGGCCTTGATTCTCTTTAAATTTTTAAGTTGTACATTGTGATTCAGTGTCACTCAATTCATTGCTTAGAAACAATTAAGTAACACAGTCTGGGAAAAAAAAGTTATTTAAGTTATCACAGATAGATACTGAATACACTTTTCAGCTGTGTCATCAATTAGGGATATTATGTTTTTAAAACTTTTTTTGAGTACATGGAATTGAACTATGACATTTTTGATGGTCCACAAGCACTTATTGATTGTTAATGTACATACTCCCAAACATAGGTAAATCAATGAAGAATCTCAGTACTAACTAGCTAATTTATATAGATAGAATTGATTAGAACGGTGTTTTTTGTGTGTTCATTTAGAAGAGCAATTTTCATTAGCAGGAGAAGAAATATTAAGGTGATTAGTCGGTTTGTAACTTGAAATATGTATGTAATAAGTTACTAAGTAAATCAAAATCACTCCTAACACTTAAGGCATGTAGAGAGTGAAACTATTTTTTTTACTTCACAACAGTGATTATTTATTTTACTACTGTGCCCCGCGGTTTCACCCAGGTTACTTTGAATGTCCTATGCTACTCAGAAATAGTATAGCTTTCTATCAGTGAAAACATTTTAAGAATTGTATTAGTTGTAGTATCAGTGATTACATCCCACAATCATTTTTATTTGCTTAGAAAGGAACAACTTTATCTTTTGATACCTAATATTAGTATAGATTCAAATGAAATCTGCTGGAAACATCTAAAGTAACTACCTACTTACTTTATGTGTTTTTTACGTATAGCCAGGAGAGCTTATATTTTAAGTTCAATAGGTAGATAAATAAACCTTTGATTCAAAGTTTAAAAATAAGTTAGGGTTATTTAGGACCTATTAGAATCCTTAATAATCATCATACCAATCCAGACAACTTTAATAGTTATTGTTTAAATGCGTTTATTTATGTAGGTATAGGATAAGAATATTATTATCTATAGGTTGTTCAAATCCCTACAACATTTTTGGTTTACCCACTAAAATCCCTCTTGGGTACGAGGTTGGGTACACTGGTTTATCCTTGGTCTATGGTCTTGGTTTATGCTTGGTCTGCCAGACCAGTTGTGCTTCTAACTCGGATAGCGACAGAACTTGTACGCCTACGAAACTGTGAATCCCGTATCTATTTGCGAAAATAACTCATCCGTAGACAATGGTGGTTGTTTTCGTCGCTTTCCTTTGCTGGCCGCTCCGTCGCAGAGCGGAATCCGACTTCCCTTTGATGCTGTTTATTTGCGCTTCGTCCTGCGACGTAAATAGGTGGTTGACACGCACAGTGCATGGTGCGCGGCGGTATGCCGCCGGGTGACTCATGCGCAACGCACCCGATCTTCGGCTTGACTAAAAAAGCGACGGTCGTGCGTTCTTTTTCGTCTGGTGTTCCAATTCAAACGCCTTTTTAACGCTAGATTTCACTCAATCGGAAGTTTTGCTCTTATTGGTTTATTCCATTCACTTATTGATTTTTATATGTGCGAAATCCAGCCGTCGTTACGGGGCGACAAGGTAATTATTGGGGTCGTGTGTTTAATTATTATTGGCTTCGATACTTGCTGGGTAACTCGAACCGCATTCCTTTGGTAACCCTGAACAAAACCGCGAATTTATGCAGATCGCTAAAGACTTCCTGGTGTATTCATGACACAAAGCCGCAAAGAAGTTGGTGTAGGCGCCAGCGCAGCCACGTCACTGGCGTCGTTCGTAATCGAGTAGAGGACCGAAGGCCGTGAAACCCGAACCTACCATTCGCTTCTGATCGACTCACATGCACTACCATTTGTGCTTAAAATAGTCCAACTAAGTACCTATCCACTTAAGTGAGATGACTAACAAGATGTTTGGAATGTGGAACAAGTTATAAGATTAAAATTTGTTTACGTACAACGCATCCCGAAGACGCTGTTATTGTGTTCCGGGCTACTTAAAATAGCGCTTATATCAGTTCACGTTATTTTATTGCGAGTAAAGATTCCTCGAGGTTTTTCAATGGCCCATTTTCTAAACGTATACTGCTTTTGTGCTCCTGACCATTCATGGAATCACTGTCGCGCGTGCCAGCTTCAGGGTTCGAAAGAATCACTCAAATGTAATGGTGATAATATCTAAATACTTACTGAGAATGTTTTTCTTTTGACAAATTTTCCTAACATCCAACAAGAAAAGTGACATTTGACGCAAAAGAAAAGTTTGGGCAGGAAATTTTCAAGGCATTTTAACATTATTGTCAAACATTTTTATATATTTTTACTATTTGTATGACTGTTTGTTTCGGCTAATCGGAACGGTTGACGGGACTATCATTGGTAGATAGTTGTCGTTTTAAGGAGTAATTTGGCTACTTCTATTTTATTGAAGTACGCAGCGGGTGCCGCGGGCAACAGCTAGTCTGAACTAAACCCGTAATCTGATCTTTAGCGCGCCGCTGTAAATATTAGCAGTTGTCAATTGGAGAGCGTCGATTTTCTACTGCGCGATGCAATCTATTGGCGTGCTTATATTGGTGAAAGTGGATGCACAAAATGCTTTCTTGACTGCAATCTTGCACCCTGCACACTGTCAAATAAGACCACTATTTGTTAAAAGTAATGTAGGCGTGTTTGCAACTCGTTATTTATTTGCTTGGAACTAGTTTGAAGATTTTTATGGGTTCTTGAATTTTTATTGGTGTTACATATTTTATGTCATGATAGAGATACTGAATAGCTGATGTAGTCAGTTAAGTTGGGTTATGTAAAACATTATCATAAAGATCTTATCCGTCGCTCCAACAGTCCTCGGAATCCCTTCAAACTTTTCTTCGGGCTTCTTAATTGACCCACAATCACCATTACTCGTCTTGTAAAAATAAAACGTCATCTCTCTTATATTTAAGTATATGATTTACAAACGATAAAACCATTTCACGAATTGATCACGTCAACGCGGTCGATACGCGCGATAACAATTAATGATGTCCCCAAACACTCACGACAATGTTTCCATGGGTGTCGTTGGCATATTGTTTAATAGTTACCGCTCCTACATCACAGTGGGAGATGGTTTAAGTCTGAAAGATGGTATTAATAAGGCTTTATTAATATTGTTTACCTCATTTCCTCGTTTACCTCATTACCTTTTTTTTACTAGTGAGGTCCATATCTGTGCTATACTCCAAATGTTAGATTTTGGCTGGCAAATGGCTTATTGATTTTTCTATCCTTGGGATAGGCCTGAGCATAATAATAATTTGCTCTTTTACAATTAGTTGCCTACTTTGTCACAAGATTTTTCTACCCCCCTGCATTATTTGTCCTAAATGCTGAAGGATTATTTTAGAACAAGTATCTACCTACCAATGTTAAATTGAGTTCAATAGTTTCAGATCGTCCACACCTAGTATAATTTATTACGTGGGTTTAAGTCCTTTGGGTATCACAAATTAGGGGTGAGTTGAATCTTAAGATAAATGTTCAGTGTACTTTACTGGGAAAAAATAGTGTTAGATTTATGACAATTTCTTCAACTGCAATCAATCACAGCTTACAACAGCCGGCGCGCAGACTCGACGCAAACTCGCCCAACATTTGGAACACGTTTATTATGGATGTGTTAAACATTGCTATAAAATGTGCTATGATAGATAACATACGCCATATCGCGCTAGTTTGTTGTCAAACAAACAGCTGTCGGGCGGCGGTGCGTGACGGTGTGGCGCGCCTAGCAAGGACGTTCAGGGTTCGAAAAAACGTGCAACGTCTGATACTTTTTTCATCTCGCGCACGAGACAAAAAATAAGTGTTTTTGCTCTCCAAAGAATACTTGTAGGCCGACGACTGAGTCTCGAATACTGCGCAGTATATTGTCAGTATTAATAGGGCTGGCGGTAAACAACTTTTGTCATATATACGTGTACAATTGTTATACCACCTAGGTACCTTTGTTGTGGTCTTTGTAGTGCTTAATCTGAAGTCGATGAGTTATTTTGCTTCGTATTGGATATTTGCTTACCCAGAGGGTTACACTAGGGTTACCCTAGTTTGGGTACCCTAGTGCCTTTTGATCTTGTTTCATTTGAGCAAAATAAGCCGGTCCTAATTTATATGTTTTTGCAAAAGTCTTCGGATATAGAGTTTTAATAAGTAATATATAGAGGCATATATAATAATGCCAATACCTCCGTGGTCACATTATCGTGAAACAATAAGAATTATTTTATCACTAAGACAGGATTAATTAGAGCTAAAGTAACACAAACATGTCTTTATCGACCCAGTAAATCTTTAAACCAAGCCTCTAGAACCGCACGCTGACGAGTTGAAGAGAAGTTTTAGTGCTTAGTCGTGGTTAAATTTGTCTTCGCTGTTGTTGTACAAATCGGTGTAAATAAACCAACCCGTCCAACCCGTGTTTATGTCGGACCCAAAAATTTAAGAAATTAGCATACCTTCCTAAGTTTTTTATACGTAAGTTTGTTATACCTACTAAGCTTTTGTGATATACCTACTAATGTGTCGAAATTCTCAAAATCTGTGTGCGAATATACCTAAATCATTCGCGCCTCTAATCGCGTTCATAAAAACTATTGCAATCATCAATCTATAAAGTTTGTTGACTGATAGTAAATACTGATAAAATAGAACAACGAACCACCACGTCGTGATATAAAAACTGTTAACAATTTCAAATATCGATAAGATAATAATTTATTGCATATAAACGTGTTAACAATAATACGTTTTCGCTTTCATTTTTAAGATTAATTTACCGCCACATATCATACGCAACCGCTAAAAATAAGTGAACGAATCCAATTAAAACAATTTAAGTTAGTACCTACATATAATGTTTGTCAGGAACTCCATTCGGCGCTGCATAACTCAAATTGTTGATGTAGGTAGGTCACTCTGCTGCAAAACTGGAGTGAAACTTCACTTGCCACGTTACCCCATACCAGATACGCTATGGCCAAAAGCAGAAGCAATAGGGGGATGAACTGGACTCCTATTTTTCCAATTGAGCATTTGACAGAAACAATTGAGCGATGCGATGAGAGACCTTTGCCGTCGAGTGGGACAATACAGGCTAAAAATAAATGAAAATAAACTAATGCAATGTTAATAATGTAATTAACAAATTATCCAAATCTAGAGCGTGTGCATGCTCAATTATCAGTTTAATGTTTGAATGCTACAATTTCGTGCGAATAATTAGCCGATGGAACTCACGTGCATTCCTTGGACGCTTCCACGCTACTTAATTAGTGTTGTGACCTCCTATTGGTCGAACTTGTTGATAATCTTGTACGGACACGAAGATTACTGTCAAAACGGCGAGAGATATGAAATGTAGTTCACTGACACATCGATCTTCATGACTCCTAGTCCTATGAGAATCAAAAGTATAGTTCGGAAAGTAACATTGTAGACAACCTGCCGGATTAATTATAGCCAGCAGTTATGGTTCTTACATGACTTCAGGCGAAAGATGGCAAAAAATGGCTACCCCAATCGTACAAAGAGCCTTCATCATGTTTCAGAAATTCGTCCAACTAATTTATTGTACAGCAATGCTATAAAGCTTGATCAGTAGCGCCTTCATCGTAGGATCTTTTATTTTCCGGTTTGGGTCTACATCGTTTAATAAGCTAAACAATAAGGTGTTACGACGCTAAACAGACGACAAACGTTGGGCCAACAATCCCAAAAAAAACCTATTTATTCTTGTCGCCTAATGACGTGATTCTTTCTACATAACTCAACAACTGTCAACTGTGGCAGATAAGCGTGAAAACTCCGATCAAACTTATCGAGATAGTGTTAAAATTCCATTAATCGATATCGTCAATGGCTGATATAATAATCGGCTTTATCTCGCATTATTTTTACTACGGTTGGATAAGCAGTACCCAGTGCATAGGTCGAAATAAGTATGTACTTTAGTCTCCAGGCAACGTTGTAGATGAAAATGTGGAATGTGGTCGTTGTTCGGCTACTACAAGTCGGTCGACAAAGTAGAGATTATAATATATAGAGAGGGGATTAGAATTTTGAAATGGATGATTAACTTTATAATGATATTCTAATGAAATAGTATAAATCTGGTCTAAAATATGATTGATTTACGTTTGAACTGTTAAAATGTTATTATACGATTGCGATTGATTTGAACATAAGACATTGATTTTCAATGAATACGTATGCAACTTCTATGTGTAATACGTTTTAAACGCTTTATTTCAAAGGTCCAAAGTCGAGAGTGACCCCAAACTCTTGTTAATCGTTACAGCATCTGGAAATTTACCTATTGACTATTATATTGAATTTGATTATTATTAAAAGGCTTCTGAAAAACGAGTATTTTTATTATTGACCATTATACCTCACTTATCTGATAATAGTATGGCCATTATTAAATATAACCCAGCTATTGGAAATGACGATAGGTATTGACCTCTGTACTACACAATATTACTATTTATAAAACATTATCTTTAGTTGTATTCATTATTAAACTTGACAGTGAAATCCGATATTTTAGAAACATTTCACAAGAGAGTAGTGTAATTCCATTTAGTATCTTAACTAGACTCGAGGATGGGCGCTATTATTCAAAATTCTAGTATATATATCTATATATTCACGAAATAAATAAGTAGAAACCTTTTCAGTTGCTGAAGAACGAGTAGTAGCCATCCGGTCCCTCATTTTGCATATTGTGGGTGAATAAAAAATGAAATAAATATTCAACGGTACCCCTTTTTTCCTCTTCTATATCGTTTTCTGATTTATTAATGTACCTTTATTCCGCCAAGCGGTCTTTCTTGCCTTTAGAAGAAAGCTTTCCATAATTGCAATTCCACGTCATATGGACTTTGTTTTCCATAAGCTGCATTAGAAATAGCAAGCGCAATGAGTGGCGCATTGCGAAGTGGGAAGCGTAGGAGTTTAGATAAGGCTTGCGCCGCTCGCGGGTTCCAGTTTACTATCGATTCCCAATTGTATATTGCGTTTGATAAAAGCTTCTCGGTTTGTTGACCCACATGGACACACGCTGACACCGCTAGTTGTAGAACTTTTCAGCGAAATAACTATTGGTTTTGAACTAATAATCGGAGAATAGATAGGGCACTGAAGGGATCCCGGATGCAGAAAGATATGGTTGCCAAACAATTTATTTTAGTGATGTCAACATACAATACCACTGTGATTCCGAGGTCCAGTCTCTGAAGTTGAAGAAGCCCTTAATAATTGCCAACCTCCTGTAGAAATCGATCGATTCCTTTGCGGGAATCTATCGAAAAAAGCCGTTAAGTAGTAAGCCGTTAAGCCGTCGAATATCGTTAAGTTGTAACACGATGTGGAATGGAGAGTCTATATCCTAAATAATTGACAGTGTAGAAGATAACATAAAGCACAACAAGAAGAACCGTCGCCGGTCTGTTTAAAATGTGTTTCTAGTATTTTAAACGGACGATAAAAAACCTTGGTGATACATAAGTTCGCTAATTAAATATTAAATCATGCGGCGTTCATTTGCAAAACTAATGTTGACCCCCTGTAGATTTGCCGATGATTCTATGGAATGTCGACGTATTATGATCAAGTTTGGCCGCTCCTCGCATTTGGCCACCGACTTGAAGTGCTTTACGCACCACCGAACAAACCATAAAAATAGCTAAGTAAAAGTCGAACATCACATTTTACAACGTCCGCCCAGTAATACCGATAGCATCTAAATAGTTAAGTTTACATACAAACCTTAGCCTTTAAAATATTGCACCCTCATTGTTGCAGTCAGTCAAAAAGTAAACATAACTCTTTTTTCCAATGGCTAAGATGACGCATGATGGAACCGCGTCCGTGGCTGCAATTGTAATTCAGGCAACGCGGCCAGAACGAATCGGCGGCTGCCGGTGCTTGCCGGAAACCTCAGCATGGCACATTGCCAGTCTTAATGAATGTATCACCCTTATACAATTGACTGCCTTACATTATAATTGCCATAAATTATACGTTTGCGCTTTAATACAGTTCAAGAAACCGCGCTCGAATTATCACGCGAAGTATTTGACTCTATCTAACCCGCGGCGATGCCCTCGAGTTTCGCATTTAGAATTAATAGACGTGGGAATATATCTACTTAGCCGTTGCATTTGGTACGGGCATTTGCAATTCAAACGCAACGCTTTATTGGTCGTACGAACGGTGCGCCCAATGAAAATTCAAGCTATAAATCGTGTCTAAGGCGGCTAAATTGCGTGGTCGTCGTTTGTATGGAGGCGATATGGGTTTATGGTGTACGCGGACGTGTTCGGGTAGCGTTCGTTTCGCGACAGTACCTGTGTGACCCAGAGAGGCTGCATGCTTTCCCAGCGCCTTCGACAAGTTCATTGGCACGGCACGAACTGCCTCCCGCTCGCCGGTCAAGCCTAAAAACTGACACGGTATTATTCTGTAAATAGAAAGTCGTTGCGATATTGATGTCTATTTTCAGCGAATGTAGTTGAATAATCGAATAAACCATGTAACAAGTGTATCAATAATTGAAATCTTTCGACCCCATGTGTCTAGCCGAATGTAACAATATTGCATAACCAGATGAAATGCCTATGTCATTTCCTACATCGCATTGTCTTGCGAAACTCGATTATCGAACGTAATAAAATAAATAATGATCATTCGATGAATAAATATCGAGTCTGTAATAGGTATATGTATTCGGCTATTACGGAACAACTACATTAGTACCGCATAGATGGGCGTTAAACTTGCTAATAACCTACACTAATCCGCGTATATTATCGTTAAAAATGATAATATCTTGCGAGCTGTAGCGTTATAAAAAGTTAAGCGTGCTAGTTTTAATTAGGCGGTCTAAATAACAGAACTCTTATTATGAGTCAATGACTTGAAAGCATTTTTCAACGGGTAATAGCATATAGGTATTTAGTTGGAGTCTATTATTCGATTGACATACCTGAATGACATACGATCTCATAACCTATTGAATGCTGCGTCTAACATAATCTTATACATGTTCTGAAATGCCTCTATTAATATTAAACATCAAATTTAGATATTCAAAGGGGAAATAGTTTTAAAACCACCTTTATGTTTAACGTCATTGCGTTATGGTATTTTCAGAAAAAGTACTTCGTTAAACTATAAATAAATACTGTTTAAGCGCATAACAGGAAAAGTCAACATCATTTTACTTTTCTAGATGATTTGAGTTTCGCGATTTTTTTGCTGTGTTGTTGTGCTGAGTTTGTTTACCTACCGTTAACCATAAAAGTGCAAATACGTCAAAATTCGATTTTTGAATTAGCACCTGCTGATACTTATTTTGGAAATCGATTATCATTGTCATTGACTTGATTAGTCTAGTGTTGAAGCTTGATAAAAAACTACAATTAGTAAGTAACTCGTTTTCTACTTAAACTTCGCTTAAGCGAATGAGCTTAAACACTTTCGCAAGCACTTAGAAACCATGAGGAACTTGCTTATTGTATTTCAAATTAGTAAGCTTTATTATAAGCATATTCAAATGTTTTCTTTTGTAACTTAACTATATACTGAATCTGATACAGCAATTGGATTCATAAGCTAAGAGATATAGTGCAGAACCACATTTGAACTATTTGTTAAAGTAAAATCTGCCTTAGTCATTAGCTAATAAGAGTTCATTTACCTCTCCCGAGTTATCTATACATTCCAAATTATAATTAGCAACTCGAAGAGCGCACATTTCCTTCACAATAAATCCTACTAATATTATAAATTCGAAAGTTTGTGAGTGTGGATGTATGTTTGTTATTCTTTCACGCAAAAACTACTGAACGGGTTTGGATTAAATTTGGAACACAAATAGTTTATAACCGGGATTAACACATAGGATACTTTTTATCCCGATAATCCGAAATTTTTGTTAAGTTAAATACTACGCGGACGAAGTCGGTGGGCACAGCTAGTACATAAAATATAACAAAGTTATCACTGAGAAATCGCTGAGGTCATTCAAGGTGGTTTCATGACTGGCACACCTAGTTATCTTCGTTTAGACGTGATCCGTGCCCATTTGCAATCAATGAAGATTAACATAACTGCGCCTCCGTCAGATGCGGCGCGGATGCCGCCCCGTCCCCGTGCATACAATATGTACATTTTCAATTCACAGATGACATGGTTCGGATTCCAAATTTGGTCCGTGCTTTTTACGGGTGATATGATTTATTGCTTAATAATTGCTCGTTCATGACTGAGTATTCTTCTGATGACGTAATGTAGATCCATCTGCTAGCTATTAGGGCGGATAATAGGTACATGGGATATTTATATGCTGACTTTATTCGATATGTTTTCATATCTATTCCACATGCGAATTTTCAGCGTCGTAAATATTTCTATTATTTATAATCTTAATAGACTTAAGTGTGTTGGAACAGAAAATCAAGGATTGATATACAGACGTTACAGTTTTAGCCATTCCGTTTCATTGGCCAAATTATCCAGTCGCAAAATAATATCACCATGATTTAAAGTCATCAGAACTATTAAGAACTGTATACTGTATAATGGTCTTGAATCATTTAACTCCACACAAATGCTTTGTCAAACGAGACTTAAATGTTAGCTGAATTATATAATGCTAAATAACGTAGCTCGGGAATGCAATGCCATGCTAAGCATACTGATTATCCCATAGACCTTGGCATTGAAAATACCCATGGAAAGCGCATTGGATGCCACGACCCTTGTTCCGTAAGATACTTTCAAACATGACCCAACCTTGAAACAATTTTTTCCGTTGCGAGTAGGTATTTCAAGTCGTTTCATTGCTTTGTGCGACAGTTTCTAACAGACATAACAAACTCGCAAACTTTATAATATTAGTACCTACAGATTAACGTTAAGCCAAGGTTGATCCAAAATGACGTTCATTTAAATTAATTGTAGCAAAAGTTTACAAAATTGACGGTATGTTTTTGTGCCACGAATTACAATAGACTCCATGTTTATGTACTAAGAATACGCCTATCGATTAGTTTAAGGTTCATTCCGCAATCGGGTATACCAAGGTCACGGTACGGCACCAGGAGGTACCACGTAAATTTCTTTGCTCTTTACGAACTTTATGGTCTCGGGGCCTTTTTCGTATTGATTTTATAAAAAAATGAATGGAGACGGTGTGACAATTCGTATTTGACAATAAGTACCTAGTTGACGCTGTAACAAATTAATTTTTTTTGCAGCAAAAGCCTTGTCAGCTTATTTGTTTGCAGTTTAAATTACTTAAACAATTTAATATTTTAGTTCTGATTAATTGTTACATTTATTTAATGTCTTGTGTAGTAGGTACCTACCTGTATTAAAATTACGACACTTTGAATAGTTACTAAAACACGCTTTGAAGTAACGTCCGTTATTTTATTAACCATACACAACATCACTCAAAACAAGTTTCAACTTGTTCAAAGGAGGTAGACATCCATTTTTTTTGCTTGTACATTATTCTAAGAACGTGTGTTCTGGTTTTTAAAGTATCTTCCAAGTTAAATATTTATTATGGTTTTAGCAGTAGGTAACGAACCACAATGTTCAAGGTGTAGAAGCTGTAATTTTCAAAAATGGAATTCTTTCATTTCATGCTAATGCATATTTTTTATTGGTTCATCTGCCATCCACCATTCACCGGATACTTAAAACATCAGACCATTTATTGATAGCCATTGGTCAGACAGAACCAGGAAATTTAAGCGCTTTCTCTCTATTTAGGTTTACATGTTCAGAACTTTAGACGTCATAGTGATGATTAGGTGTCCCGTGCTAATTTCATCCGGATGTGAAATTTTACACCATTTCGCGATTCGCAGAATCTAAATGATGAAAGTTTTATCGCTATCGAGACATTTTGATGCCTGAAAATATCAATTTCCTGTAATATCTAAATTTAGCTTACTACAATAGCTTTTTCATAAGAGATTCGAAATCGATCATTACCACGTTTTCAGTGTTAAATTTTCTTAAAGCTTTATCACAAGAATACTACAATTCAAGCAATGTCAATGTTTAATATTTTGGACATTCTGAGATGACCATTTAAAATTTTCATTTGCGTTCTGTGCTTGGATTCGATAACGAATGTGGTACCCGGGTAAAACTCTGCCGTTCCCGGTTTAAATTAATTTTATAGTTGCATACGTAAACGTCGGATGGATATCTATGATACAACTATAAATATCGATGCCTGGAATGTTCATCGCAGCGAGTGAATGCGATTCGATCATATGGGCCGTCGTTGATGTCTGCTATAAAGCTTACAGCTCGTAAAATTTTTACCTGTTCATGTATGACCAGTATACGCTATTTTGATGCCAAAAATAACAAACCTAATGTAATTAAGCACAAGGCGGTATGTCTCCATCTATTTTTGTAATCCGTCTCAAAGATGTGTTTTTTTTTTCTAGACAATGTTCAAGGCAGTTACTCGACCTATATTTCGGTATATGCCAGCAATTTTCTGAAGCTTCTTGCGGCTTTCAACTCGTTTACGGCGAAGTGACTGTTAGCGGGGATTTAAAATTGTATTTCTCGCTAAAGCAGTGCCTTTAGCGCGTTAAAGGTAGTTTGCCAATTTGAACATAATTATCACTTCTGCCGACTGACGGCGAAGAAAACCGTATGCACAAAAACAACTAATGTAAGTTATATGAATTCATCCTCTGCCCGCTTTCTGCCAGCGTCGCACTATGTTCAATAATCGCTTGGGAGCGGACATTTTGAGTTGGACTCTGAAAGTGATACTTCGCAACATTCTATACCCCGGAGTACTCATGCCGAGTGCCAATTATGTATGGTTGCTGAGAAAAATAACTTCTAAGTTCACCATCTTGAAGTATTTAGAAAGTGAAAAAACTATATTTTCTCGAATAATAATAATTTGGTTGTAAATTTCTTAGTTTAATATTATAAAGCATTGAAAAGACTATTTTTTGAGCTATGTCGCATTTCCCAAATACAAGCGATACGTAAGTAAACTCAAAATTTCACTCAAACGGTTTCGATTTTTTTTCTCGACCATGCCTCATTTGTAGCACCCAGACATATTTTTATATAGTAGTTTGCTATGTATTTTATTGACATAAATAAAATCAGCATTAATCTCCGTGGAACATCGGAGATAATAATTACTAAAGATTCGACATACAAAACGCCTGTCATTTTGTTACAGGCAAAACACAATGTTTGCTATTAACATTTGATAGGCGTTTAATCGCATGTGTTCTAAAAAGTATAAGTCTTCAAAAATATGTGTATCTTGATACAAAACAAGTGGATTTTTTATAGAAAATTCAGAAATATCGTCTTCATCTTACATTTCGTATTCAAAATGTTTCAACATAATTTAGTTTTCACTTCTTCAGGCAATGGGATCCGTTTTAAACTTCGTTGATGCCGCATTAGACGCACATTGGCTATTACCAGATCCGATGATTCCAAGGCTCAGTAGAACAGATCTAGATTGACTTGGCCATCGCATGAAAACACAATGTATTGTTTAGTGCGATTGCCAAGTCATTCTATTTAATTTAAAACATAAAATATTCTTAATATTGATATGTTCACAATAAGATGCTGTTAGGTTAGCAAGTTACGTAATACTGAAGACAGAAGGTCCCAAGTAGGGACTTAATAAATAACCGACTTGGTATTACATGTATCTCACCTCTTTTTACGGTAGAGAACTGAGTGGCGAGACTTGGGTTTTTTTCTTGGTTGGGTTGGGTCTGCTTGGGTTTGATCTCATTTCTTTTTCTAGATATTGATATTCTTTCGTTCATCTCAATTTCGGGCAATTTAGTCTACTTAATACTTTTTTGCAGGATTGTGGTACAATTCATATCATAAGTAAGACATGTCCCATTCTTGCTTTTTAATTCCGTTGACCATTTTACAAGTTACCTTTGAACAAAATTATATCTAGGTAGTAGGTTCTATGCTTTGATAAAACTTCTTTTATCAAAGGTACTATGTACTATAATACACTGATTTATTAACTGCAAATGTAAATTTTGTTATCCTATACATTTTTATGGGATTACAAAGTTATTTATACAGTTGGTGTATCTAGAAAACTGGACCTAAATTACAATATATTTTAGTTTTTCCTTGATTTATACACTAAACACTAATTTTATTCCAAATTTGAAGCTTCTATGTCTGTCTGTCGGCCCCCAGATATGCGACATAAATTGCCATTTTGTTATATTGTTTTCTTATATTTACGCGAATACTACACATTGAAATAAAACTGATTTTCGGATTTTATCGCGTTTATTTAATTTATGTTCCCGACGTAAATTAAATAAACGCAATAAAATCCGAAAAACAGTTTTATTTATTAAAATTAAAAAACAAACAAATAAAATCTTGTCTTTAAAAATAATTTTAACGGTAATTTATTGTATTGTTTTCTTATATTTACGCGAATACTACACATTGAAATAAAACTATTTTACGGATTTTATCGCGTTTATTAACTTTATGTTCCCGACGTTTCGGTTGCTTTACAGCAGCCATGGTCATGGGGGGACTGAGGTGTTAGACGTCCTGATGTCATAGTTAGTAACTGGGTACCCTCATATTTAGTTGTTATTTGCGGTCCGATCCACGCAGAAAGTGAATTTATTGAATTGACTTAGAAGCCTAATGTTTTTACAAATCTGAGGAACCGTACCATTTGATATTTCATATAAATTTTAACTTGATAACTGTATCCGTCTCCGAGAAATGGGATCTTGACAGACAGACAGACAGACGGACAACAAAATGATCCTATAACAGATTAGTTTTTTTCCTCTTGAGGTGCGGAACCCTAAAAATTGTTAGGAAAGAGACAATACTAGATCTGCTCTACTGAGCCTTGGAATAATCGGATCCGTTAATAGCCAATGTGCGTCTAATGCGGCATCAACGAAGTTTAAAACTGATCCCATTGCCTGAAGAAGTGAAAACGAAATTATGTTGAAACATTTTGAAGACGAAATGTAAGAAGACGATATTACTGAATTTTCTATAAAAAAACCACTTATTTTGTCTCAAGATATACATATTTTTGAAGACTTATACTTTTTAGAACACATGCGACTAAACGCCTATCAAATGTTAATAGCAAACATTGTGTTTTGCCTGTAACAAAATGACAGGCGTTTTGTATGTCGAAACTTTAGTAATTATTATCTCCGATGTTCCACGGAGTTTGATGCTAATTTTATTTATGTCAATAAAATACATAGCAAACTACTATATAAAAATATGTCTGGGTGCTACAAATGAGGCATGGTCGAGAAAAAAAATCGAAACCGTTTGAGTGAAATTTTGAGTTTACTTACGTATCGCTTGTATTTGGGAAATGCGACATAGCTCAAAAAATAGTCTTTTCAATGCTTTATAATATTAAACTAAGAAATTTACAACCAAATTATTATTATTCGATAAAAATATAGTTTTTTCACTTTCTAAATACTTCAAGATGGTGAACTTAGAAGTTATTTTTCTCAGCAACCATACATAATTGGCACTCGGCATGAGTACTCCGGGGTATAGAATGTTGCGAAGTATCACTTTCTGAGTTCAACTCAAAATGTCCGCTCCCAAGCGATTATTGAACATAGTGCGTCGGCTATATACAATAAATTTGATAATTTTTAACAACGTAGGCAACTATCAGTAAAGTGTAAATTAAACCCTTGAATACCACAAGTCTAAATATAAACCAATTAATTACAGCAATATAGTTCATAAATGTATGCATATAGATTGAGTCATAGGTGCATAAAATATCAGCCTTCTCTTTAAAATTTTCCAGCTCAGACTCAGATATTGTTCTATAATTAGTAACGATTTATAGGAAATGGTTCTACCGTCGAGAAAGGGATGCCATTAAGTAAACCCATTCGGTTCGTATTTGAAACTTAGATAGTATTAGGATATGAAATCGAATCGAAAGACTTGGTTACATGAGCAGACAGACCTGTTTAGTTTAATACTTAATCAATAGAAATTGATTGAATCGAAATTTTACACCGATTTTCTGTGTATGCTACATTTGCGTCACAATCAAACAATCAACAATTGTGTACATAACATATGTATGTCCATTCGCATCAGGCAATCGATGTAGGTACAAGTGCATATTATAAATAAATTTTTAATATAAATAAACGTAATTATTATCCACGTATTCATCATCATCATCTGCCTTACTTTTTGCTTATCTTACTCTAACCTCTTTTATAATATCTTGATCGACAATTTTTTATCAAACCTAACATCTTCGTAAAACATTTACTGCACATAAAGAGACTCGCAGACTCGCAGTGGCCATTCAAGGAATACATTATGTGACTTCGTATAATATAATGAACGTGAAAATCTATAAATATACACAATATTGCTAAAACAAACATGACAATACATACTTCAGTGTTAATGGACAACTTTCAGAAAGTTACTTCAAGTTAATGTTTTTAACCATATATAATTTTAGCTTAAAATGTCTTACGTTACGGTAGAATTCATATCAGCTAAGTCAGTTGTAGCATATTTTGATATTGTGCCCATATGCGGTTCGAAAGCCATTGCATTAATTTCAGTCTTTAATGTCCAATTATTTTGTGCCGAACATGCCGAATGAAACATCCTTAGCCATGTGCTCCGAAAACGACAATTTCGCTTCTCCGGCGAAGCTCTTGTGCAGATATAAAATACAATTTTAAAAAGTTCATTATTTGATTACATTGTGCTGTGATCCATTTTGAACTTACAGTCGAGGACTAGGTCGTCGTTCAGAATCAAATAGGTACAGTTACTTTATTTTTAGCAATAATAATTCTTGGAACAGATTCGCTCTCACCGCAGATCTTTTGTCTAGTGATGGCTCAGAATCAACTGTAATTTCCTGTCCCAATTTTGCATACGCAGTGACTTCAAACTACGGATCATTTATCATGTATTTATTTTGTTACCGTACCAATTCCTACATGACTATTATAAAGGTTTACTAACCTACCTATTGAAACTGAATGATTTACTTATCCTTCAGTGATATATACATCATTTATTTCTCAAAAAAAATCGTGTTTCTGTTTATACGGAATAGACGGTCAATCAAATATTTATGCCCATTTAACGTTTCTTAATCTTTTTTATACATTAAAGTAAAAGAATGAGTGTGTCACCGGGCGCTATAGGAAAGAGAAAATAATGTAACAATTTGCTAATTACTATTACATGTTCCTCGATTAAAGGGCGGGGTTAAGGAACGTTTACCGGTCAATGCCCCCCACGGCCAAATCTGCGACTTTCTAATGGGAATAAAGTGCTGCTCTGCGCAAACGCAAGGCGACGTGCAGACGGAATGCAGTCACTGTAGCGGAATATTGCATCCATTGGCGTTTATATCCGATACAAAATCGTTGAAATTCCCGCTATTTGTTTATTGTCATGTTTTTATTATAAGATTTAATTTTAAAATATCAGGTTTTACAATGTGGCGATCTGAGAGATTTACGATCCCAAATATGATTTAATCTCTCCTTGACCATGAATGATATATATTCAATGAATCGTTTTACTGTACGTGTGTAATTATGTTCTCGTGCAGCTAGAGATCGCAAGGGCAGACGGGCTTTCACCGTCTTGTCTCGCGATTCACGCGGATATTCTGAAGAGAGTTTCCCCTACCTTCGATTAAGGTAGTAATTTGTATGGCAACTCGTCTCTTCCTAACTTTCAGCCGTTGTCGCGCTGAGGAATTATTGATTTACCTCTCAATATTTCATGCTTTTGTACATTAAGATTTATGGTCTTGCACAAGAGTATCTTTACGTTTATTCTATCAGGTGTAGATTGCTAAGTTTCATCGGAGCCTAAACAAGATTAGCCCAATTCGACAGACCGTTGTTCTTATTATGTCGAACTGTAATAGTCCTTATAGTCTGAGGTCGAAGTACCCCGCGCAATTTGGAGCTGTTTCATCAATTTAACTAGCTGTAGCTAAAATCATCATCCCAACAAGACAACGGTGAATTGCTTCTTTACTTTATACTTGCCGCTTAATTGTATTGCATTTCATATTCAAGAAAGCTGCTTTATTTATATGTTGAGGTTGAAATGAAAAATTCCAATATCTTAGTCCCCATTTTAATCAAATTCCTTTGGGTCGAGATGGGATCGAAGGTTGCAATAGACCACCAACAAATTGAACTGTAAGCTCTTTACCTATTTATTAGTATGACCTACCAAAGCACGAATCCTCGCTTTTGCAAAAACGTCAGCTGAATGCAGCATAAATAGAACAAAGCTTACTGCATCAGCTTCTAGTTATATGTTGATGATATATTTATATTTTAAAATTCACATTTTTTTGTGGTTTATGTCCTCAATCTTTTTCATCAAACTTGTCTTAACTTGCACCATCGGCTAGTAATTAGTCAATCACTGTACAAACTACTGTTATTAATTGGACAACATTGTTACGATTTAATCAAGACTCAAGGGGTTTCTTCAATAACCGTTCAGATTTTGTAGGCATTTTCATCTGGAATTTATATGGCCCGTGAAGATTTCAAAGTGATGTCATTCAATGAGTTGCTTATTACTTGTTATGACGTAATACATTTTTTACATAATGGTTGTATTGTAAGTGATAATGACATTATTTTGTTGACTGCTCTAACGTGCGTTATCTTTTTCTAATTGTTTATAAATTTCCCCTACCCGGTACTACTACTTTTACTATCCTGAGAATAAAATAATTGCTTTCACTACAAGCTTTTGACTTTATGTTTTTTTTTTTTTTTAGTGATATTGCACAAGTGTGCACAATCTGCCGCGTCTCCTCTGACTTAATCAGAGACCTTGTTAAATTTGACTTTATGTTACATGTATGTCACATAAGTAAAGGAAGTTAATTTATTAACTAGCTACATTACATGTGACAGGTCCATTTCGGAGGCTTCCGGCGCCTCCAATGCCGTCTCTCTTAAGACATTCGATGTGTTCCGATATTATCGCGCTGCTTAAAATAGCCTTTATCTCGTACTCGGTGAGGTCAGTGGGCGCTGTGCCGGCGCACGCTAGATCATTAACAACACTGATTTAAAAAACCCTTACAGTTCTGCGTAGTAGTTTTTGTTCTAAATGGATATTATCTGCTCGTCAACCGCACTTAACGTTGTGAATGAAATTATAATGGATATTTACTACTGTGATTGTGCTTTCAACTATGCACAGCGTCAGTCTAGGTACTCGTGATTATTTTCTGTTTTGTTTGTAACTTGAACGCATTTGAATGTTATGATCCAAATTCCATTAAGTCAGATATTTTAATTTGCATTTATATTAAGGAATTACACCTGGTTCATTAATGTCATCAAAATGTTAAATCACACCTGCATCAGGGCCAATTTTTAACAGAAAATTATATTAACAATTTAAGTGCTGCAATTTTTTTTGTTTCATTCGCATCTCTCTTTGTGTACAATTTAGAAGTTATAGCTTTTCCAACAACCAAAGGAAAGTCACTTGAAGTTTTAGTATCGTCGTAAATGCGTGTGATGATAGCGATGCGATGTTAAATTGGTATTTCTGGTTATTGCTGAGAAATGCAATAAACAACTTAATGTATAATAAATAACGCGGGGTCTTGGAATATGCCCCTTCAATGATTTACTACTGGGTGGACCAGCCGACTCGGAAGTCAATGTGCTGTACAGCGCTGCATATGATGCGCTCGCTTTAACGTCACTTGCAGCGAAAACAATTTCGTTCCAAGAACAAATTCGCTTCGTTTGGATAAAATTGAATGAAGCTTTGTAGCTACAGTTTGAGACATATGCGTTCATGTTTCTCATGAAATTTGAATTAATTTGACTTCTTCTGGATACGTGAATACAATTGTAGCTGAATCATAATTTTTAGAAAGAAAAAAGGATCGTATTGGATATTTAAAGGGCTAAACTTATTTTTATTATTAGGATATTTACCGTTATTAAACGTAAAATGATTATATCTCAATTTTTCGTTAAGTTTTACATATTATTTCATCATCATCATCATCATCATCAGCCGGAAGACGTCCACTGCTGGACATAACGCCACAATGGACGGTTGCCCGCTATCCGCATCCAACGGCTCCCCGCGACTCTCACCAGATCGTCGGTCCATCTAGTGGGGGGCCGTACATATTATTTACTTGACTTTAAATCCTCTTCTTCAGGCACTGGTATTATTATTTGAGTAATTTCAAATGTAGGCAGTTAAAAATACAATGACTGAACACCGTCCACTAACCAAATACAAAATTAATTTTACGACTACTTTAGTGATTGATTACAGTAACTTAACTTTGAAACCATTAAGCAATTTGTTATACTTTCGATTTTATATCCCATAATTATTATTCTAGTCTGAAACTTTCTCTTCGAGTTCGGTTTACGGCCAGAGGTTGCGTAACACCAAAAATGTAATAGTAAATAATACCAATTTAACTTTAGTTATCGTAACATCGATCTTGGTATAACTGGCTAGCTTTGGCTACCTACCTATTGTAAGTCACTCGATATAACTGAGTGGCTTAGACTATTTGGTGTTTAGTCATTAAGACATGGTCGAGTAAATTGATTATATTAATTGTTTACTTAACACCCGCTGTCTTCTGGGTCGGGTTACAATGTTTAGATTATTATTTTACTGGACTAAGAAAGTTTTCACAATTGTCATTTTTCATTTTGTAAAACTTTCAACTTCATAAAAGATGTTGAATTTTTTGCTATCTACATTTTTTATTAAATTTATAATCACTTACCGAAGTAAATGATAGAATATTTAACAGTTTTATTATTATTAATACGAACAAAACAAATTTAAACAGATTTGTACTCGATTAGGCGCACGCGCAACCTTGTCCGCTCCGAGGGCTGCGCTGTGCGCTAGCTGCGAATTTTTACTGCGCAGTTGAATGATAAATAAAATGGGTATTTATGTAAATAAAATTAGATTCGAATCGTGTTAATCATTAGTATTGTGCCCTCATTCTATTCTGAAAACTTTAGTGATTGATACTACATTATAACTATTCTATATGTTTGACATTTAGTCCAGAATCAAGATTGTGGTGCCCATACATTTGTCTCACTCAATATTACTTGCAATATCATGCAAAGTAGTACTCGTTGACAAGATGTTTTCTCACGTTAATAGTCATCATCATCATCACCTTGCCCTTATCCCACACTAGGTGGGGTCGGCGCAGCACGTTCTCTTCTTCCATTCAAGCCTATCATCCGTCATTTCTGCACTCACTCCCTTTTCGCTCATACCCTCTTCCACGCAGTTCGTCCACGTCTTTTTAGGACGTCCCCTACCCCGTCTACCGCTCATTCTCATACCCATCGTCCTTTTGACCGCATGATCATCCTCTCTTCGCATAACATGTCCATACCACGCTAACCTTCCGCTCTTTATTTTATCTGTCACCGGCGCTACTTTCAGGCTTCCCCTTATATACTCATTTCTATTTAATAGTGTCAGAAAAAATATTATTTCTGGTTGAATTCAGTTAACATACGTTGATTTGGTACTCAAACCTCCGTGATGAATTCTCTCGCTGCGTAGTTAAGGTTAAACCAGTTTTTTTTAAGGAAGTTTATTTTTGCTGCTGTATTTACCTCGACACTCGACTAAATGACTAGCTGTACGAATGCACCCTATGTTTATCGTTTGTAATTAAAAAATGAACCATGGATTTGTATAAAATGAATTGTCCTTTTATCAGCTTAGAAATAATGCAAACGGTGTAAAACAAATCGCATCTAATTTAAAATCTGCGGCTTCTTGAAGAACCGGTATACTTCGTATCATTTCAATGTTTATCTGCAACTTATTCAAATTCACATCGATATTTAATGTGGTTATTTAGATGCTTGTTAAAGTATTTCCAAGAAAGTATCTATATGACAAGCAAACGGGTTGTCATGAACCTGTTCCTCGCGATTCAGTGACCTTGTAGAGGTCGTCCCTGTCTATTCGCACTCATTCGGCAATAAAGCAGTTGGTCAATGAATTAAACCGATTAAAAAGAACCATTGGCCGGATGCCAGCCCGCGTACGTATAAACATTGCGAATTTAAAGAAAAATGTCATTACGTAACACGCTCGAGATAACGGTTTCGAACTCTTCCGTAGTATAAGCATGTATGTATATTACACGCGTCATGTGATAGTCAAATCACCGCATCAGTAAAAGCTTTGGAGTCCTTTGCTAAAATGTATTCGATAATTACTCTAAGAGATAATATACGGACTACCAAAACCCGTTTCAATTTTTTATTCGTCTTCAAAAATTCAAGTCTCAAATGGAATTTCCGAAACGCTGAAGCTGTTGCGTAATCGCATTAATTATTACAACGAAAGTTGCCGAGGCACAAAACTAAGCAAATGTTACAGAACCACTTACTTAAACATTAGGCCCACCCACAAAAATGCTGAGATCCGTATCACACCCAAACAAAAGATCATTTAATATTAATGTTTCGTTTGCAACAACTATTATATTACAAAAGCTAACTAAACTCTCCTAGTTCGATCTTGGTGTACTATAGGTGTTGGGGACTCATTTAGTCGCAGTGCGTCGACCTCCTTGCTTAAAGCTAACAAAGAAAGTTCTGGAACAGGCAGCTTCCATTTCTGGAAACAGATACAATTCGCTCGCTACGCCTACGGGAATATTGCTGTAAATCACATCACGGGCGCGACTCATGCCATGACTAAGTTAGCATACGTGTTGCTAGCCGCGTCTTCTGTGTATTTTATAAGTGCACAAAATAATGTATTTTGTGAATATGTGTGTTCTTGCAAGCCATTAATAAAAACCTTTTAATCATCCGTACCTATGTCTGCCGAAAATCTCAACGTCTAATCATTTACCTCTTTTAATCATATGTTTATTCATGTATGCCAACGAAACACGTATGAATAATCAGAATCTATCACCGGTTGGGAATCCACTGAGAAAAGCCGGCAAAAGCGCAATAATTATTCTTTCAAATATAAAAATATTGGTACACTTTGTCAGTAACAGCAACGCAATGTGAGCAGGCAACATCAATGTTAGACTTCTATGTAGTGCATATATTATAATGTTTTAAATAATCTTATTAAATAACTGAATCCCTCAACAGCAGTACCGAAGGGCCACACAAAAATACGAATTTCAGATCTATTTTTACGGGAGCTGTCACGTGCTTATAAATAGGACGTTCAAGTCTCAGATGAGCGTGGGTTAAGCACATTTCTATCAGTGTAGTTTTTTTTTCAGCACATCATATTTTGTACTAGCTGAGCCCGCGACTTCGTCCGCGTGGAATTTAACTTAACCGCTCCCGCTCCCGCGTTCTGAGCCCGCGCGACAGGACCCATTGGTATTTCTAAAATAAAAGTAGCCTAAGTTACTGCTTATAACATCAGCTATCTGCCAGTGAAAGTCCCGTCAAAATCGGTCCAGCCGTTTCGGAGATTACCCGGAACAAACATACAGACAGACAGGCAGACAGCCAAAAATGATTAAATCGCGTTTTTGCTATAGGTGTCGTGTACTTTAATATGCATTTAGTGAAAAGGTGTTATTTTGATATTACAAACAGAGACTCCAATTTTATTTATTTGTATAGATGTATAGATGGATAAACGATTCATCAGATAGCATTGTGTGCGGCGCCAGCGGCATGGGCAGTGCCTCGAAAAGTTAACGTGATGAATCTTAATACAGCGTCATTCAGCTCTTTGCGGTGTGAATGTTCAACGAGCGCAAACGGTTTTTCAACCGTTTGCGGAGGTTGTTTCACAAGTACTGTGTCTTCGCCATAATTACTGTGTATATTTATATTAGTACCGGAGACAGGTGGCGTGGCGTCCTGTGCTGTACGTTGACACCGCGACCTTGGCGTTTCAATGGCGTGCTATAGACGTGTTATGGCTTTTTTTTCTGTCAAGGTCAACAGCTTAGCGCTCGACTATAACGTTGGATCGGAATGGTGGAATTTTATACTAAGCAACTTTTTATAGACAGGTTTAAATTCTTTTTTATACACATCATCGTTATTCTTAATTATTCTGCGACACACGTCAAGTGGACATTTATACGGACTTGCAAAACATAATCTGACGTGAACATAATCAATCGCGTTTTTGCTAAAGGTGTCGTATGTACTTTCATATGCATTTAGTGAAAAGGTGTTATTTTGATATTACAAACAGACACTCCAATTTTATTTATTTGTATAGATTCGCAGTGTAAGAAACGCGAAAATGATTATCAAATACGTTTGTATAGGTTCGCTTCATTGCTTTTACCGGCATATCGTTTCTATAAATTTCATTCAGTTTCCGAATTTTTGTTAAAAGGCATCACGTTCTGCGTTGTCGGAAAATGTTTATTTTAACGTTACACGACTATTTTTACCGAAATGCCAAACCACGCTTTAGATTTAATCATATTCAAATTAAAATTCGCAACACGTACCAAGCTCTTTATAATAAACGTATGTTAAATAACAAATGAAGTTAACTGAGCCTGATAGGCCCGCTGCCCCAATTGGCTGATCACACTGTGACGTCATCGGCGTCTGCGCCTCGTCTGCCGCCGCTTCCCGGAACGGTTGGCCGTAGTGCCTTCCTGCTGCTCACGCCCTCATTATCACTATGAATGAACTTTTGTGTACATCGCTATATCTTTTCGCCGACGTAAATGGGTAAAGAAAAAATAATACCAATCGCCCTAATTGGCATTTCATTTCGTACAGTGACATCATCCACGGCTCTGACTTGTGGCCGTCATTAGTTCCAACAGCACCGACACTACTGCTCCAGTAATGGTTGTAATGATGAATGGATTTCACTCTCTCGAAGTCATTGAACTTTGATCTAGTTTTGTGTGTGGGTGTAAAAATGACGGGCGACAAATTCACTAGCATTAATTTTGGCTAAGTAAATTCTACACGTGTCGGTTTTTTTTCTCAGAGTTTGTATTTCAATAGGTGTGAGTATTGAATTTTGAGAAATGCCGATTTTACAGTTGTCTCATGGTTTTGTCTATTTCTTCTACGAAAATACTTAACGGCTCATACTTAATTTGTGTTTCTGGCAATACAATAAGTTGTGCAAAGATGAATCTTAGGGCCTACGCACACCACGTTTTTTAAACGCGCGTTTGTAGCGATACAGACCCGAGTCAGACGCAGCCTGAACTCTTTAGACTTTCAGACGGTAGACTTTTGTAGGATAAAAGCGCATGGTCGACGCGCGTTTTAAAAAGGCCCGTTTAAAAAACGTGGTATGCACAGGCCCTTTATGATGCACATTGTTGCGCTGCGTGGTTTGTAGGCTTACTGCATGCTGGAGTTTCTAACATTATCAAGGAGCCGTATTCTATGAATTTGACTGCTATGCCATGTGTTTGAGGCCACATTTAGTATTCTCCTAATGTCCATCGGCCAGGAAGCGGTGTACCGTTTACCTCACATTACGTTGGCTTATTGTGTTCACGGTGTATTGTTCAGCAAGTGATGCTTTGCATTAAAAATGAACGTGTATCAACGCTTTCAGGCAATTCTATTGCCACAGGTGTATCTTTTTTGTTCAAATTTCACACGAGTTCACGGAAATTGTTCGTCAATACACGTGTAAGATATTAATAGCATATGGTCTACATAAAAAAAAATGGAATAAGTCCAGCTTTCATACCAAACGACACAGAAATCAATGTAAAAGGTGGGTGGCGCACTGCAGATATACCTACCTAGCTGTACAGAACTTTGGCCACTGGAGAACACGACCTATTTTCGGGAGTTTCCTTACAGCCAGTATTATAACTACGAAAAACACTTGCTTGGTATGATTTACTTTTACACCAATACACAGGCTGTAGCTTTTTTAACTGCAGTAATTAATGTTCCATTTTTACAGCTACACATTGTAATGAAATGCTTCTCATTCGAATAATGCGTGCTATAACTCTTAAAAAACGTTGAAGTTGTTGGTACGCGCGCGTAACAAAACACCACTATATTTTATTAATCATACTTACTACTGGGTAATTATACTCCGATACTGATTTGATAAAAACATCAAAAATAAGGGAAATAACAACAAAATAATTGGTCAAACAAAAGTACCATTTGCACACGCGCTGGGACTCTATTAATCCATTCATAAAACATCAATAGGCACGAAAGGTGGTCCACTTAGTGTCAGCAAAATTAAATTGTAATTTTTCCGTAAAAGTTTGTAAATTTATTTACTTCTATAAAATATATGAATAACTATTTTATTATACCATAGTAAAATTATAAAAAAAGATTTGCACGGTTCAAAAAAGGAACTTCTGAATTTGCGATTAAAGATTGTATGGTGAGTAAAATTTATTGGTGTTACACACCACCGCCTCTGACCATAATTCCGAATGAATAGTTTATTGCAGTATTAATTTAGAGCCGCACAGAGATCGGATCTCGCTGTCAGCCGGCGGCGATGGGCGCTGTTGTCTTCAATTAACCCAGTTCTGGTCCGGCCATTGTGTACAGTCTGCCCGGTGTCTGCTTTCTTCCACTAGCTAGTAATGAGTATAAGTAATGAGAGACTTGCGGCGAAGGCTTTGTTTAGGCGTCATTTGAGTACTGTACACACATGTGCCGTAAGTAATATTACGTTTAATACTAGTGTTATATCATCGAAATGTACCTACGCAATTATCAGATACCGGGCATGCTTCGTTGCTTTTCAAATTATCTTGAGCGCCCAGATTGTTTTTAATCTAACGATAATATAATGATAGATTATTAATTATGTTAATCGTCTAGTATTTGATTTAATTTACTTAAAAATATTCTGCGGTTGTTTTTTTTTTTTTGTATTACTAGTTTTTTTAAGCAAGTTCATTAATTTGCATGAACATAGTATCGTTTGTAGCTTAATCCTCAGAATTAATCTCCCGAGTTATGCCAATGATTATTTCAAGAAACCACAAATATTATTTTAACAAGACAACTTAAATCCGATTAATACTTACGTACCTATGTTTTTTTATTTTTCTCTAACGTATTTTTTTTGTGTTAAAACGTCGGTTAAATCATGCTTACATGTTTTTAAATTACTATATTTTTCACTAGTTGAGTCCGCGACTTCGTCCGCGTGGGATTTAACTTAACAAAAAAGCCCGCTCCCGCGTTCGGAGCCCGCGCGACAGGTCCCATTTTGTTAATTTTGTTTTTATAAAATAATAATAGCCTAAGTTACTGCTTATAACATCAGCTATCTACCAGTGAAAGTCCCGTCAAAATCGGTCCAGCCGTTTCGGACATACTCTTTGATTTCATGTGTTTTTATTTTTTACGCGGAACCCTAATTGTTTTTCTAAAATTAAAGTAGCCTAAGTTACTACTTATAACATCAGCTATCTGCTAGTGAAAGTCCCGTCAAAATCGGTCCAGCCGTTTCGGATATTACCCGGAACAAAACACACAGACAGACAGACAGACAAAAAAAATATCGCGTTTTTGCTAGTGGTGTCGTATGTACTTTCATATGCATTTAGTGAAAAGGTGTTATTTTGATATTACAAACAGACACTCCAATTTTATTTATTTGTATAGATGATTCTTACAAGTATTGGTACAAGCCGTAGATACAAGTTCCTCGTGTGTTTATCAGATGGTCGTCCACTTAGTATAGTTTTTCTCCAAAAGCAGCTTTTACAGTTGTGTAGTTTTCAGTGAAAATGTGATTAAATTATTTAAATTTAGCCGTGTGACTTGATGAAACCATCGTTTTTATTATATGTTAAGTGTTTGCTAACTCTTATTGTTTGGGTGGAAGGCAAGTATCGAGAACTTAAAATCTTCATTAATTTCCATAACGCTTAATCAAACAGCTATACGTCGTAAGTTGCAGCTGGTTTCTGCGGCCAAAACGATTTCAAAAGGGTCGTTGAACTCAAGTAGGAAGCTGGTTTAGACGAAAGTTATGTCGTTGTATTGTGTAAAATACATCTCTTGTTAAATGCGGTAATGAAAGTTAATTTATAAGGAAAATGTGTTGAATTATTTTCTTACCTTTTGCTGTTCTTCGCACCTTTCGTTTCATGATTGTTGAAGTGAGAAAGCGAGCACCAGCTAGACACCGCCCAGACGGCGTAACAACACGACGTCGTCGTTACGTTAAATGATCCGTCAGAGGTTATTTTTTATTTACCATAAATTATGCGGTTTTTAGTTTTGAGCGGTTTAAATTCTTGCATTCCCGTTTAAAACTATTTCGTTGCGTTTCTATTTAAAAATCAATATATTTAAAGCATTTCACTCGTGTTCCGGGAATTGTTTAGCATATTTCAATACGGGAAACGTCAAATAAAGGATTGCCGTAGGTTATTATAAATTATATTAAACCGCCCTAATATTGGTCTTCAAATACAATACTGGAGTTACTGATGTTAGAGAAAGCTACTTGTTTAGCTATTTTCTCGTTATTTCTTGACAGACAAGTGTCCCACTTGGCACAGAGAGGGAACTTTTAAGGTGTACTAATCCTTCTTTCATATTAAAATATGAGTTATTTTAAGACATAATTGCAAACTAATGCAATCTACAATTAGAACGTTCAAATCTTAACGGCCAGATGGATCATGCATTTGATATATTCGTGAGATTCTTCTAAATTCCAGTCTTTAAATATCAATTACTCGACAAGTGGCCGTTTCTAGATGATCTATTTATACACTCTAATGACTTAAATGCGTACACACAAATCCTCGGCCTGAGCTATAGTAATAGTATTGAGTTTTGGCATGTGACATAAGTGTGCCGTCCTAATATAATTACATGCCACTGTATCTTCTATCAAAGCGCCGAATTTAATGTGGGCAAACATTCGCGTCAGAAAGCAAAATCTTTAGAGCGCAGCTGGGAATACTCGCACCGGAAACTGGATTCAATAACAAATTATTAGGCATCAAATCATATGAAATATCTTCATTATATATTTTTAAAGTTAAAAATGAGAATCATAAAACTGTAACGAATGAAGATGTATGTCGGCCAATGCAAACAGCGCCAGCCGAGTTGGCGAATTTTTCGGAAACGAAATATATCGGGCACCGCCTCCCGTGACGTGTGGCCATTTCGCGCGTCCAGTTGTGCGCCGGCCCGAGTGAAAAAACTTGGCAGTGATACGATCTCGTTTTATCCTATGGCGCTCTCTGTGTCAGTGGCGTCTGCTGGCGGCGCTAGCGCATCGGTGTGTTACGTTATGTTATGAGGTAGCACCTGTTTTTTGTTCTTCATATTTTTTTCGTACTTGTCCGGACTTTTAGCGAATATCTACCTATTATGACAATTCATGTTTGTTTAAAATTTTATTAGAACTGACTGTTTATGAACTTTTCGTCATGTGTCAAAAACCCAGAGGTGCGAGTCGGGTTTTTAAGCCAAGACCTTGTGCTCGCAAGACGCGTTCTTAACCGATCGGCTATCACCGCTTACGCGAATTCAATACCACCTGATAATAAATCAGTCAGTATTAAAACCGTGTATTAAAAAGTAATAAATAAATACATTTTCTCCGATTTCCATCATCAACTGACATCGCAACTAATCAAAACAAACTTGTCCGTAGCACATGTCCACTGGCACTTACACGAAGCACTTTCAAACAACGCGCCGTCTGACACTTGAGTTGATTTCTATGTTGTAAAACATCACCGTGTTATACACATAGCACTCGATCAAGTATCGGACGAACCAGTCTGAGCGCTCTTAGGCCGTCTAGAATTCAACGTTTTATTTTTGCAAAAAGGTACTCGTAGGTATGTTCTCTTTACCAATGAGAATCTCGCCTCCGACGATTATCTGTTCACAACTTAATCGTGCTAAATTGTTAATTTCCTCGTTGTCAGTTACGCCAGTAAATACCAGGAGTGGCGGAGTCTGCATTCTTTTACACTTCGAATCATGTTTATTGCATGCTACTTTGTTTTTTTTATTATTGTTTCAAAAGCTATAACGCATAGCTATTAATCTATACTGAGAAAGTGCTCTAGGTAAAAAAAACTTAAAAGAAGCTTCACGAATGTCCACCCACGCTGCATTGTATCAGATGCAAGCATTTATGTTTTCTTGTAAACTATTGTTGACCTATAAATTTATTTTTATTACTTTTCTTTTACAGTTCAATTTAAATCAATATTCTTATTATAATTTAAACCATGTAAAATATAAATAATCGAACTTAATTACCGATCTAGCCGATGATCGATTGAACGACTAGTCGAACATCATGCAGTAAAATCAAACAAAATTCTTCCAACCGCAGCAATTAACACACAATGTAAGTTTACTCGTACATTTTCTAGGAACTATTTCGTAAATGAACGGCGTTTAATCAAGTGTATAGTAATCGTTGTTGCCCAAACTTTATCGTCTTGCGTGACAAAAAGTGATGGTTCCGATCGCACGTTGTTAAAATTGCTTCCTTGCATTTGAAATTTGTAGCCGGTTTCGCAACAGCGATTAGGAGATCGCAGACATCAGTTAAATGGTGGAAAAATGCAGTAGTTATGAGTACTGGCATTTGCCACAAATTACGAATAATTCAAAAAATAAAAAAATTGACTTGTTACCTGAAAGTATCAAACCTTGTTAATCTGGTCCTGTCTCTTTTCTAACTATGGCTAATTTGTATATTCGTTGATACGACAACATTGGAAACTAGAATTCATCTTGAGTACTCACTGATACGTAAAGCGCGCAGGCTTCGAACAGTACCATACAATCGCATGTTTAAGCTAATATATGAATAGTTCTAGGAAAGATGAAAGCGATTTGGCAAAGACTGAATGCATTATAAACTTTCGCATTGATTTGTTTAAGAAATTCTTCAGATATGGGTAGAACATCTTCGTTCATCTGTTGAATCACAGCGCTTTTAAAAATGAATAATAGTTTATCGTGAGTAACTACAACATTTGATGGAATGTAATTGTACGTTACGATAATATGAAGTATTCATTGGTTTGATGTCAAACATTTCGTTCTAATCTTCTTTATCACTATCAATTTTAAATAGAAACAATATCTTAGATTATTTTCACCAGCCACCGTAATTCTGTACATACATTTACTAAAAAGTACAATAATTATGTCTGAAAACTTATGTTTTCAATAAAAAATTAATAAGCTTTTGTTTAATTTTATCTAGATGCATGTTCACGTCTACATAAAGACCCACATAACAATGATTATGGACACGTCGCAGTTTACAATTGCATCTGCTGTGATACGCAATGTCCGCACAGTAAGATCTGGGGACATTTTGATCGCGATACCTCGCTCATTTCACAACGACGCGTGCTGTGGCCTGTGACTCTTATGATACTGGCATATGGTTCAATTTTCAATAATTCACGCTTCTTAGATAAATGCTCTGACTATTATTCTACTACTTTTTATTCATTTCAAATCGAAAATGCTATGTCTACAACGCCGTGGACACAAGGGTAAAGCGATTTCAATGCGATGGTTATTTCTAACATATCAGTTTATGTGATATATCCACTGCAACTCCTTTATTGGGGTTTGATCGCTGACAGATCGCCTGCAATCGCCTTACCGGTGCGGCCCCGTCCTCAGTATAATGTGTAGTAGTAAACAACTCAATTTGAGAAAACAATCTAGATTTTTAAAGCAGAAGCAACCGTTTTTATTAAAGTTAGTAAACCACTTAGAGGAAACGGAACTCTCGGCTTACAAGATCCACTCGCTTTTGACTGCATTTTTATATGTACGGCTAAAGCAATGATCACTTCAATTCGTGTAACAGACACACAGACCTTATAAAGACACTTGAGTCATATCGACGGAACATGTAAAACTCGTTCATATTTAGGAAGATAATATTGCAATGAGATCTTTTATTTGGACTTCCGAGGACCACCTCGTCCTCGGATATCGCTGCGGTGACGCCCATTGGACAAACGATGATTTCATTTACTATTTCCAAATTTTTCGAACGTAATAAAATCTCCGATTTATTACTACTCGTTCACATAATTATATTATAATTACTCAGAAGGTCAATATAATTCCCAAGGTCGATAGTGGGTGATTTGAAACCTGTTCAACTGTTTAGCCGTTGGTCATGTGGAAATTCTTGGGTCAATTGACGATCCCTTATCATATTATTATGTCGTTTAAGCATTGATGAGGTGATACGCTTCGTGAGATAAGTGCGCTCCAATTGAACATTCTCGTTGTCTTCAAGGTTGTCCTTAACCTAGTAGAATACAATACAAAAAGATCTAATTTCCCAATTTCACGCTTTAGGACACAGAGGACAAATAGCAAATGAATTGAAATGTCAAAGATACTAAATACAGGTATTTTAATGTATTTGGCATCTTGCGTTATCATTATTCTTAAACATTTGTATGAGACAACCTTCCAATTATGTTCTCACGTATATGTTAGTCAAAGTTTTTGCTTAATAAAATTACAAAAATCACGTGTGGAGCCGGCGGAAATATTAAAGTAATGACAACGAATGCCAAAAAAGTACATCCACCTGCCCGCCCGGAGTCATTAATATTTATTCTTACGCCGCGGTACACTTGGCTGAACAAGTGACAAGGCGCTAATGACTCTAATGGTGGGTTAATTATCGTGAAAATATGTACTTTGCAAATACCACCGGTGCAGTCACTAATAACAGCGAAGTTGAGAAACTTCCTCGCGATTGACAATCCATCCGACCAGTGTCACAAACTAAATCTATAGTCAGAGAAGTAATTAAAAAAACGTTAAGATGTAAAACTTGAGCAAACGTTTATGTATCATCCGAAGCCTTCTTATTGGCTTACGTCGGGAATTGCTATAAAATGTTTAAGCATATGAAAGCTTATTGATGGTCTTGCCTGTCAGATAGACATATTTGACCAAATGGCTCCGAGTGCCTTTCAGTCTAGCCTAGGCGCGTCGATGGGCGCGGGCGAAGTGAAACTAATTTTATTATAGTTATTACAAACGACATACTATGGCTGGGTGATAATGTGGAATTGATATCGCTAGAGTACGGTTCATTCACATTGCGCGCTGATCAGTGAGAGGCTGGTAACATTTATCTGTGTTTCATAAACTCGGACGTCATAAATGAAATTGCAGCCGTGAGCTTCGCGGTTGTTTAGCTACTAAATTGAGTGAGTACTTTTACTTTGTTAATACTATACTTTGTATTTTATTTCTTCAGTCTTCTCGTTCACTATTGGACGAAGGCCTTCTTGAATAAGGATAATTCTCGGTGACTTGTTGGCACGCTTTTCTATTTTGCTCTTCTACGCTCGTATCGATTTTCAGCAGTGTCATTATTATCAGGTTTTACGGCATTAAGCTTTCGTTGTCGCGTTAGCACTTTTAGAAAACAATTGATAAGATCTGTAGTAATTGAGTTAGTGCTTTGACTTGTGACTTTTTGTGGTCTTTCGAGATGTGTTACTCCTTGGTCTGGGTAAAAATATTAGGGAACATCCTTTGCGTTATCTGTTTAGGTATATCTACCAAAATCATTTTAATCTTGAAAAGAATGTGTTGTTTGGTGCTACATAAATACTTACTCTTATTTTTATTGTTTATCAATCGAAACTTAATTACACCCTGACATTGATTAGTTTATGACCAATTAATAGTCAATATCAGTAAGTAAATGTCAATAAATATGATTTTAATGAATCGGAACATTCCGTCATCATAATATTGACGACCGAAAATTGAATGGAGCAGTTTTTTGTTCAGTTACATCAATTTATCCGTGTTAAGACTACACTGCGGTATGCTAATAAGATGAAAATTTCGCGATACGAGAGTCTCGCTCGGACATATGGTCGTTTATCAAGCTTGTCTCTGTGAGTCATTGATTGAGAAGAGAAAACTACCATCAAGAAACTGCTATCAACATGATAAAAGTCCAATGAATTCACATGTTTATATTGTACAATTCGTTCATACGTTGAATATGTAGCGCTTTGAATAGTGTTTTTAAGTATCACATTTATAATCTCTCTCAATCGAAACCTTTTGCCATGCAAGACGCATTATAGTGCACTAGCCCGCGACTTCGTCCTCGTGGAATAGTGTCTTTGGGTAGCATTTTTAATGATTTAGGCTAATTATTTTACAAATAAGACACATACGTATAAATAATTTAATGAGCTATTTGCAGTGTTTCACTGCGAAGAGCTATATTTCCATACAAATGTTAATCCCCTATTCCTTATTGTTATTTTACACCCTTGAGGGTACAACTTTATAAACTTTGAATGTCATATTTATGTATACCGAATCAACAGCCTAATAAATAAATTTCAAGCTTCTAGCTCTAAAAATGACGATCCTTCCATACAACTTTTCATCCCCCCTTTCAACCCTTTTTCCCATTAAAAATTTGCCTATGTCCTTTCTCAGGTTCTAGACTATCTGTGTACCAAATTTCATTTAAATCGGTTCAGTAGCGTGAAAGAGCGACAGACAGACAGAGTTACTTTCGTATTTATAATATTAGTAAGGATTATAAAATTGAAGTAATTTGTTTGTCAACTTGTTTATATGACTACCACCCTGACAACATGACAATAGTACATTGTTACATGAGTGGTGAAAGTTACTTATTTTGCCCCGAGACGGGGTTTGGCGCCCGAGCGTAGCGAGGGCGCTAATAGTTCGAGGGACAAAATAAGTCTTTCACCCGAGGTAAACACTGTGCTTTTCATTACGAATACAAGGAAAATAAAAATAAAAACAGGAATTGGCTAAAGAAATAATACAAGGAAGTATAAACAATACTTTACAACTCGAAAAAAAAAATCGGATTGCCGCCTATTTTGTTTTTTTTTTCGTTGGCCGGCCAACTTCATTATTTAGCCATTATTTTTCATTTTCATCTTTAAATATTTTGCCCAAATCTATGTTATTTTAAAGAAATTGTTGAAACTTAATTATAATTAAGTCATTTAAAAAAAATATTTTTGAATTAATACTTAACTTTATGTTATTTCAATTTTACATCGTGCTGTAATTGAGTGACTGTAGAAAAAGTTTGAACATGGTTCCATAGAAAT
This sequence comes from Notodonta ziczac, assembly GCA_918843915.1. Lineage (NCBI taxonomy): Eukaryota > Metazoa > Arthropoda > Insecta > Lepidoptera > Notodontidae > Notodonta > Notodonta ziczac. The sequence continues at coordinate 2,653,426 of OU974040.1, read as the reverse complement.
GTGAAAATGGAACTAGTTTTTTTTTTATAATTTGACAGCTGTCCGTTGAAAGCGAAACTCCCGGGCCTGAAAAGTATTACTTTCAACCCGCTTCTCAGGCAACTTCAGACCTACTTTCAGAGTATGAGTAATGAAAAATCTTTTTCATCCAAAGGTTGGCTAGAAGAGATCGCAGCTTTTGATTGTTATGTAGGTAATGTCCGTGTAACTCTTGGTGCCCTATAAAGAGTTGTCTATCTACCTACTTATATATTTCCCGAAAACAATTTCTCGAGTCTTTGTCATGTCGTGTCCTGTAATTTTGTCAAGTTTAAGCTCAAATACAAAATCACAAAGCCATGTCGCAAATTGTTGCGTTCGTGCTAAACAAAGGCTTGTTGTGTTGAAGCCAATTTGCATCTGACCCTTTTTCTGTGACGACTTATTTCCAATTATGTTCGTAACATCAAACTTACATTTATTGAGCACCTTGTTTATTTATCGTTTACGGTACTTTAGCTGTTGCTTTATATATGAATAAATAACTAAAATAATAATAAGAAAATATAAACAAAACATGCTACCTACAAGAGGTAATTTGCAAATAATAATTACATAAAAGTTACACGAGGATCTCAAACGGAGCAAGAGCTTGTGTTGTATCATGTATTAATATTACATTTTGAACTATTATTCTTTTTATGAATGCGTCATTCTGAAACCTGAAATGATAAAGTTCAGATTGAATTAACTACACAAAGCCATGTACATTATTTCCGTACCGAAAGCATTCAGCATTACATATATAGGTACTCTATCTATTTCATTATCATATCAACTTTGTTATATCTCGTAAACTGGTTCCCTCACCACACCGCTATAGCCCGTAAACCGTATTACCATGATTAAAGCCACGACGCTAAAACGCACTAATGACAACTGACCAACTTTCCCATTTGTTACAGGTACTATGTCAGTCTGCACACGCCGAGACCGTGAGTCATCCGTTGATACGACGCCTGCTGACGTATCGCAGAAACCGATGACATTATTATCATCAATATTAATTGAATCAATGCGAGCGTAGAAAGGGAAGCAGGTCAACTGTTAACCGTTCTTCATTGTGATAACTTCTCTCGGTGCTATGAGGGTAGTTCGAATGCAACCGCTATGCGATCGAGATCCGACGTGAACGCTGATTGACAGCACTGCGATTAGCAAATCTGTTGCCAATTCAGACATTTCGCCTGCAACTGCAGCGGCATGAGTAATCAAAAGTTTAATGGCACGAAAGTGACTGATGATGATGACGTCAGTATAGTTTCTTGCGATACGTTGGCATGCCGCTTTATATGTCAATCATAATTCTTCAATAGTGAAACGTCAGCGTTTCTGTTAAGGTCCCTTTCCTGTCTATATTTGTATTTATGTGTCACCGAGTTGATACATTTTTATAACTGTCGTTTATTTTGGGAGCATGACTCACTTTGATATAGTTAGTTGGTATAATAGTTGTAGTGTGTGATCCATTGTATGCTCCCCTGAAGTTAAATCAGTGCAAATGTGGTCCTGAACCGCCTTGTCCGATTGATGTTAAATAAAAAGCACTTATAAAAAGTTTGAAGCTCACCGCTATTAATTTGTGTCGCTAAGCCTCAAATCAAGTTTCCAAGATCTAGTCTCGTTGACAAAAAATAAGGCGAAATACTTAGTTGTCCATTCTTCCATACGCAAATATGATTTATTGTTTACAGTTCTAAAATGTAATGAATAGAAAAGATAAATGATTGAGCAACTGTGTAAAATGAAAAGCTAGATAGGTGGTTGCAAATGAGGGGGACTTTACTAGAAATGTGTCATGATTTTCACCCTGTACGTGACTCCGGGTGATATTGCGAATATTTGCAATGCATTTGCAACATGTATTTCGTTATATTGTAATCTCGGATTGTTGTAAAATGTACCCTGTGTACACGCACACCAGTTGCGGGTTGATTGTTTTCGGAAACGACTTGTTTGACGCGTTAATGATTCACGGAATCGGTTTTAATAGGATTTTCTACGCTGAACGTTTTGTGTACGTACGTAGTTTATAGTTTTGTGATAATAGATTAAGTACTTATATAAAACATAAAATAATAGTAGAACTTGCGTCACAGATTTCGGTTACGAAATTGATAGCTGCGATTGTATTCTGAAGCAATTGCATTGTTTAACCAACAGTAAAAACAGTAAGCAAGTTCTACTGGTATTTTTGTGGTAATTGTGAGTATATATTTCCAATAGATTGTTTGTTTTTCACACTGGCAAAATATGAAAATAATTGTTTTTTAATGTTGGTATCGCGATTCAATAGATCGGCCTGTGTTTTTGTTTTTTTTTTGTTGCACCGGCAATGCAACACCTGGCGTTGCAAGGTGCGCCCGTCCGTCGGGTCCATTGGCCTTTTCGCGTTGAACGGATAAAAAGACTGGCGTTACGCAATATTTTTAGGCTTTCTAGTGCTATCTCGTTATCCTGGGTCCCGCCAAGAGAAGCCACCGAGAGCAGATCGTCCTCAGGGTTTGAAGTTCTACATGGTTTGTTGGCAAGGCTACCATAACATAATTTGTGTTTGTTCACCTTTATTTTCACGATTATATTACTTAACCTAAAATTCTTCTTGTTAAATTAATTAACAGTACCCACTAGAGCTGTGCTACCGAATTCTAAATTAATTTTCGAAACAAAAGTATTGACTATGGAGCACAACGCCATCTAGCGGCGAGTAGCAATATTAGATCAAACTAAATTCTTTCTTGTTTTTATTTTTATAGCAAATTAGATTTATATAATATAAAATATGTAGATACTATTATGTACATATATTATTCATAATATTTTTTATAATTGGTTGGTGTTGTTATACCGTTTAGTACAAGTCGAACCTGAATATGTTTTACGCCGCCTCTGACATGAGCCCGGATAGCTCAGTCGGTAGAGCATTGGACTTTTAATCCAAGGGTCCAGGGTTCAAGTCCCTGTTCGGGCGGTAATTTTTTGAGTCATTTTCTAATTTGTTTTACCAAATTTATATTTTCGAAAATTATTATTTTCTATTTCATAGTATTTTTTTTTTAAATTAAATACGTTGTTTTTTTCGATATCTCTGAAAGAATGGCACATCGAAGCATCTCAAAAAGAAAAAAATAATAGGAGCCTGAATCTTAAATTTTTCCCTATCTGTGCCCTGCATGGTATTCCTGTTTGAGATATAACTTAATAGGTAGGTAGGCGTAGGTGATAGATAAATATATTAGTGTAGTTTACTATAAAAAATATGGTCACTCGTGGTTTGTTCTGATAAATTTAAATTATTGTCACATTTTACGCCGTACATTTAATTGATAAAAATATTTGGTCATTCTGTTACCCCATAAAAAAATAAGTCTAAATTTGACTAAGTTCAATGTTCATTACAGCGCCATCTAGATAAAACGTATTAGAGTATTGAAACTCAAAGGTTTTTAGACGTTGTACATTAATGTCGTAGTTTCCACTAGGTGGCGTGATCTTCAACTAATATAGTTAAACTTAATATCAACAGGTGGCATTAGTAGGCACTTTCTATACAATTTTATAATGAAAATTCAAACCTGATAGGACAGATGGCGGGACTTACCTCATTTTAATCAAACTACGTATTGTTTCACATATTGTTTTCTTACTATCTGTAAAGCAGCCGAAACGTCGGGAACGTAAAAAAGTAAACAAACGCGATAGAATCCGTAAAATTGTTTTATTTCAATACGTATTGTTCCATTAAAAATAAATTAGATAGCTTCTGTAGATACATAGGGATAGAAAGCTAGAATTTGATGCATAAAATAAAGGAGTGTCTATTTAAGTTGCTACTTACCTACCATAGTTTTTTTTTCTATGGTACATTTACCTACTAATTTCATTGCTAGGTAAATAAAATAAATTAAACCTTGCCAAGCTATTTGTGAACTAGGTTTTATTAGCGCCATAATAAGACAACAGTCTTAGTAGCTCAGAGGCTCTCAAACTTATGCCCCACTTTGAGAATCAATTATTTTCTAGCGCCCCCATTAATGTCTTATCATAATCTCAATCGTTTCCTTATTAACTTTAGTTCACACAATAAAACTGGGCAAGAATAAAACGTACTTACTCAATAAACGATCGATCGATGTAAAGTTAGGTAGGTTTTGGATTTTAGTTTTTTTTTTACTTACTCTTAATTAACTTATTAGAAATACACAAATCGCCATCGCTTCCCTGAACCGCTTCCACACCCCTCAATTTTATCTGTGCCCTTTAGGCGGCAAAGGGGTAACCTTTACCGCCTTTACCCCTGAAGGCTTCTATGAGAATTACTTCTCTTGCTAGACTAGGTAAATAGGTAAATGCAAAGTGACAAAACAAACGAATGTTAGGTATGAGTAGGTAGGTACTTACCTCTTTACCTATTGACTGTCTGTTGGTGATTATAATTAGCTACGTCTCGAAATAAAATACCTGAAAATAAACTATTTGCATTGAACATCAACATTGTTTTACATTTTTGAACTGGTACCTAATTAACATCAATTTCTAGTTAGATTTATAAATAAGTAGATACCTACTTAACACCACCATACATAATAGGCATGTTCATAGGTGTTTAGGCATAGCTATACCTACAGGTATGGGTGTTTTAAAAACTTATTATGATTCCGTGCTTCTAAGAAATATTATTCACACCGTCTGGTTATCTTTTAATAACTTTGTCAAAACAAAGTACTTCTAGGTAATGTTAATTAACGCTAACAAACAGTTTGCAATGAACTTGGTAACGATCTAGGTATTGATCGATTACGCAATTCTTTCCATTAATTAGCGCAAAAATAATTAGTAATCCTCACACGATCGCGAACCGAACGCAGATAACGTAGCGTAACCTAGATAACCATTAGCCAGCTTGTATTATAGTCATAACTAGCTGAGCCCGCGACTTCGTCCGCGTGGAATTTAACTTAACCGCTCCCGCTCCCACGTTCTGAACCCGCGCGACAGAAACCATTTGTTTTTCTAAAATAAGAGTAGCCAAAGTTACTGCTTATAACATCAGCTATCTGCCAGTGAAAGTCCCGTCAAAATCGGTCCAGCCGTTTCGGAGATTACCCGGAACAAACACACAGACAGACAGACAGACAATTTTTTTTTAAATCGCGTTTGCTATAGGTGTCGTATGTACTTTCATATGCATTTTGTGAAAAGGTGTTATTTTGATATTACAAACAGACACTCTAATTTTATTTATTTGTATAGATGAACGGGTGTGCGAGTGTCTAAATCCTTACATTATTACAAGACTTACTTATATAAATAAGTTAATAAATTTAACTGGTATAGAGTTGCTACACTTGGTTACATGTAGAATGAAAACAACGTGAGGAAACCCGCACGTATTATGAAAGACGTGTGAAATCCGCTAACCCGCACTAGGCTAAGCGTGGTGGACTGTGTGCCCACTTCGTATAGACGGGGAATGACTTGATCTCACTTATTTCAATTACTAGCTGACCCGGCAAACGCTTTTCCTACTAATATTATGAAGAGGAAAACTTTGTTTGTTTGATTGTAATGAATAGGCTCCGAAACTACTGAACCGATTTGAAAAATTCTTTCACTGTTGGGAAGCTACACTATCTCCGAGTGACATAGGCTATAATACATTTTCAAAAAGAATAGGGACTCTTACTAAAACTCGAATAATGTAAACGCAATGTACCCGTGCGAAGCCGGGGCGGGCCGCGCTAGTCTGCCATATAAATTATTTTTTGGTATAAAATATATTTACGACCTATTCTCAGACCTACCCAATATAACTGTTTGTAAACCAAACCAAACGATAAACATCAAAATCGGTCAAGCCGTTTAAGAGGAGTATAATCACGAACACACTCACACCGGAATTTTATAATAAGTAAGCAATATATTTTTTTTCGAGATGCCCTAGTACGTTTCAAGTTAGCTATGAATCCATAAAAATACCTTCATACTCAGTAGCGCCCCCATGCGGTGAACTAAGTCTTAGATAGCGGCCAGTGTCTATATAATTTCCGTAATATAGACTTAGCTTACTGTGTATACGATAGTCAACAGAAACGTATCAACATCTACATGTTGACAACCTCTTCCCACACGCTTACTTCTATCTACAAGGTGACACATAATGGGTATACTTTTTTTTTCAAAACTTAACTTTGTAATTCTAAAACCATCAGCCTTGGAGGGAACTTGAAAAACAAAAGGTGTTATAGGAATACAGCTGTTGACCGATTTCACAAGTCTACAAAACCTTTAGTACTCCAACTGTCCCACAAAGCCGATAGTTTGAGATTTACAAAGTTAAGTTGCAAAAAAAATAGTATACCCTTTTTGTATCACCTAGTATAAGTAGGTACTTATATAAATTGACTTCTATTTACATATTAATAGTAGCGTTATACACCTACTGAGTACCACCAGTCTTTACCACTAACTCCCACAATTGTATTAACACCTAAGTACTTATAAAATGTAAAGGTTATTTTAACTAGAGCTTAAAATAATTGTTATTTTCATTATGTAACTGTTTTAAATATCGAATTCAGAGAACAAAGTTAATTTATTGTACGTACGGGTCTACTAGGGTAGATCTTGACTTAATTGTATTTGTTTTTTCTTAACTTTTCAACACAGATCAATAAGACAAGACACCGATGACGTCCACTACTGTATAAGGATGCAATCGTCAAAAAGGTGTCAGGGTTATCGGGGATGCCAGCAAATTTTGATTGGTTCGTTCATAGTCGAGCGGTGAGTGGACCAATCAAAATGTCGGGTGCGGTTATAATATGCAGCGGCAGTGGCTATGCTGCGTCTGTGTTATTGGTCTATGCTTTTCATCAATCTGGTCCTCGGTGTATGAGGTCAAGCGATCACATTCACCAACACGCGACTGCTCCCATTAGAATATATAAAGATCACTTTAAAATGTCAACCGATTTTGCAGTGAATTTATACAAGCACTCTAATGTTTTTTTGTGGAATATAGATAGTATTGCAAATTCCATCCGGTACAAATTTCGTGTCTCATATATAGGTACTTTAAATACATTTTCAATGATTGGATGTATACTAGGTGAAACAAAAAGGGTATACTATTTTTTTTGCAACTTAACTTTGTAAATGTCAAACAATCGGCTTTATGCGACAGTTGAAGTACTAAAGGTTTTGTAGACTTGTGAAATCGGTCAACAGCTGTATTCCTATAACACCTTTTGTTTTTCAAGTTCCCTCCAAAGCTGATGGTTTTAGAATTACAAAGTTAAGGTTTGAAAAAAAAGTATACCCATTATGTGTCACCTTGTATATACATAAATTTCTGAACATGCAAAGAAATATGTACGTCAGTAAGTAAGTTGTAATCGCGAAGACGGGAATTTTTTGTACTTACTATAGGAAATCGTTTTGTTTCGAAAGAAAAACCGTGAGTAACTAATAGGTATACCTCTTACACACAAAAAGTGTATAGTAAGTTACAGTAAAAAAATATATTCACAAACAAAAACAAAACAACACCGGCTCTCGTATTCCTTTAGTCGACATCCAATGTGTTAGGCGATAAAAAAATGTAAACCACGCGTCATCACTAAAAATAGAATGGCCAGATACGACCAGAGCATGCACAAACTTAGCGATTTATATCTGTGTTTTGGGAAAAAAAATAACAAGCTGTTTAGTAACGGACTCTGAATTTACATTGTACGGCCTTGGGTAAATAGGCGAATATTATCACGACTCACGTTCCAGTGAGATTATCTCCCCACAAGGACTTGCGGGTAGTAACTTTTTGGTTATCGTGTTTGACATGACTCTTGGTATCTAGTTATGCTGGGTACAATTATTTTAATTTGTTAAAACTTTTGATCACAGGTCGCTTCCTGTGTACAGTGCCTAATGTGGCAAAATGGAAATTTTGAATTATATTAGAGGTTCACGATAAAATAAAACCAGTACCTCTAGCTTTACGCTAGTTAGTCGCTACTGTCTGCGTAAGTTGTATGGCATTTATTAATTTAATGCCATCTACTAGCCACTTTTAGTATAGTCGTATTAATCGTATAACCCGGTTTTTACGATGGCTACTGATGGCCATGATATTAATAATCTGTATCTTCATATAGATTACAAATATCATGGTGTTCCTTGCTATTTCGCGGATTCCTAGCCGATACCTACTTCCGGTTATATAAATCCAGTGATACAAATCGACGATCTCTGACCGCTTAGCGTTGGCCCCTTACGAAAGTCGAACGAATCAATTTGCATTTCGTTTCGATATTCCCATTGATAAAAGCGTCGATGACGTTATACGAGATTGATTATGCAGTATTCTTATGATTTTAGGAGACATTATATTCGAGAAAGCAGCTAAGTTTGATTACCTAAGCAATAATATAAAAGTATGCAACAAGATTCCAATATTGATCTTTACTGTTTAGTAAATAGGGGAATACCACCGAATAGTGTTGTTTATTACTTACCGTTAGGTATCATGAACATATTTAGAAATCAAATAATTAACTACTTCTATTATATGTTTTTGAAATGTGATAAATATTACATTACGCAATAAATATATATATATATTCAATGAAATCGTGACCAACGCGTTCGTGCCGAATTCGAGGTGTGTCAACATTTTCGCGGCGAGTGTAATTTTGTTATTTTCATGCGTTACTACACATTACATTGTTATCTCTACCGCTGCCATAACTCCGCACCTTGACGCCACTCCACAAACATGTTTTGGCAGTATTTCACAATTTTATAGGATTATTATGGTAATCAACCACAGCCGGTTCTGTTTACATTTTTTTACATGTATTGTAGTCCGTCAAAACAAGTGTTGGTGTAATACCGCGATTTGTATTCATCGTTTCTTAAAATAGTCTATCAATGGCATTCGATTCGAGAATCGATTTTATGAGGGTTATTAGGTATTCAAATTATTGCTCCTTCATTAGAAGTAGGTATTTATAAAGTTGTTTACTCCTAAATGTGTTGGTCGGATATGCTAATAAGTATTCTAGGTAACATTGAAATGAAAATCACGAGCAAGTTTCTAAACGATTCACAGCTGTGTTATACACGAAACGGTATCGTAATAATTATTAATGTTATTGTCTTGTGGGACACAGCTCTCTTTTCAATACGAAAGCAATTCAGGCCATATACCGATGCCCGGGTCTAAGGAAGCCGGACTCTAGAATACGGATTGAGTTATAATAACATGCCCACGCGTCTTCTTTCATGTGTCATTTGATATGGGATGGGACACCGTAGATAGAGGCAGATTGAAATATTTTAACGTAACTTACGGCAATAAGATTTTGTATTTAATGTGACTGTCAGTACATAAATTGTAACAGAATACATGCACATCGAAGTAAACACATTAACCTTATTTCTGTGATTGAGATACGTGAAATATAAGTAAACAAGTCATTGTACACTAATATTGGATAAATATAATAATAAAATCGTTTATGGCTTAAAATAGATTAGGATGACTTTGGATTCAATGGATTTAAATGCAAATATTAAAGCAACAATTATGTCAGGTTCATTTATTAAACTGAATCACAGCTTTCCACAATTTCACCTTTCATTAAAAAATACAAATCCTGATCAAGCTATTAGAAACATGGAAAAATATATATACAACATGGCGATTATTATCATTTTCTCTATTTACCGTCAGCGGCCGTCACCACCGCCATTGATCTCCGCTAATCGCCCGTGGACGATGGAAAATTATTCACGGGGTTCGTGGAAACACACTCCGCAATGCGGTATAACCTATCCATGAAACAGTAAAAAGTTTGCTGTGTAACAGCCATTATTTTTTTCCAAGTCCATTTTAGACGTGATTAAAAAGTTTGCGGAGGGAAAATGCCTAGTAATATTCAAATGGAATAGTTTTGTGAAGACATTTTTATTACCTCTAACCTTACGTCTGTACTATTAAATCATGACACGCTTACTACATTTCGTGCTTCAATAAACTGAAAAGTTTCAAGTAAACAGACATATGCTATACAATACTACAGCTATATTAATTACTCCCATCTCTTCAGCTCCAGTATCACTACTGAAAGCTTTTTGATATGAATGAATACGTAGTTGAAGAAAGCAAATCTTTTTATTTGCTCTTATTTAACATAAAATACTATGGACGTGGTACCCAATGGGATCCTATTTTGGCATAGTGGTAATTTTTGACCTGAAAGGTATTTTACTGCCTCCATAAAGGTATCAGTTGATCATTAACATATTCTGAAAAATACAGCAGAATCAAGCCATAAAAGCTTTGCCCTAAGAGACCATAATTAAGATTTTATATACACACAACTGAACCCTATTTTATGTCTCCAACATTGATATTGTTATTACCCACTTGCCGTGTCGACCTCAAAACTATCAAAAACGCTACATGTGGTGCAAGGTGGACGGGTATGTCTGCTTTGTCCTCTACGATAGACGGATGCTTTATTTAAATACTACCTAAACTCTTTCCTAAACCCTTACTACATCGTGCTGCGATACGAGCTATTGGAACTAAAGTTATTCATATTGAATTTGTTATCGGCAATGTATTTCATGGAAGTGATTGCCATTATTGACCAAGTGGCTGTCCACTTGGTCAGTAACAGGAATCACTAAAACTGTTTTAATAAAGTATGTCAAATTTCTGCCATTATAATATAGTTTAATAACACTCTTCACGTCTCCCTCGTTTGCAGTGACGTAACACTTGTTCTGATTTATCTTGTCGTCTCTATTACATGCTGTCAAAAAATAGAGATAATGGATTAGATCGGTATAAACATTTCGTCGATTCAAATTAGGGGTAAGATTAAAGATGTAACGTTCCCGCTTCTGAAACACCTGCTTTTAATCTGTCATCCTCGGAGAAGTTCAAAGGATTCAGAGATGTTGTTCAATTTGGCTTAAATTAGTATGATGTCTTTATATTCTTATTTTAACTGCTTCTGGATTATATTCCATTAATTGTTAAAACCGGTACATAAATATTGAAATTGTGACCGTCACAGCATATTGATTATATTCGCTGTGTATGCTATTCGTTTGCTGCAATTCAATTTATTTTATGCGACGATTTCATTGATTTGTTATTTACCACTCCATTGAATTGTCGCGTGGGTAGGTCGATACCTACATGTATTCACAAACAGCAAACATTTCTGATGTAAAGAGAAACTGTACAAAATACGAGTCCTGTTTGATTTGTAGTCATATTCTTGCTAGTTGCTATGTTATGATCAATTGTACCCACATGTTTCAGAAATACAAATTACGGTTATCCTGTTGTCACTGATATCAACTCCTTTTTTAACTAAAATTATCTTGGCTTCTCCTACTTCGAGAGAAGCCAAGATACTGTACAGGATGGGCCAATTTGGCATCAAAACCCATTGTTGATTAAAATTTAATTAAGTTTTTGTAAAAATGTGATTTACCTTATGGGAGTGACATGTTCTCATTGTGAACAAACTCCCTTTCAATAAATAAATATTAAAAAAAAAAAAAAACTAAAGTTGTGTAATACTCGTAGTTTACGATATGAAGTCATAAAGCGTAAGCACATTATTATATCAATGTACACATTAAACTACTTACCTGTCATATTTGGATTGGCAGGTTACAGTAGAGTCTTCGCAACGTGCGTAAACGCACAACTGGATTAAACCGACTGACGCAACTTAGTTTTGTGTAACTTGTTACCGCCATATCAGTGAATAGTGATTTATTCGCACATTGATAAATATGTTGGACTACCGGTCCGCGTAGTAGTTCCATAAATTCTGTCAACTCCTTGACGCAATGGCGTTATGTTCGCGGAATAATTGAGTGTTATAATGTTTATTGTGTGTTTATTCATATCGCTTTTGGTTGAAAATATGATATATATAAACAACTACTAGAAAATCTTGTATCTGATAAAGGATTTAACAGGATTCCCCAATACGCATAGTCCAAAGAATCATTCCAATAATAAACGGAGTCTAATAAATCATCCATGTAAACATCGGACGGGATTTGTAAAGCTTGCATAATTTTCTGTTCTAATTATGTTTACAAATCTATCAGCATACCAATTGTCAGTGAATAACGCGTTACATATAGGGTTATGTTGCAGTTGAGGAGCTGTCGTAACGATAATGAGTAATGCCGTGGACGAACGGGTGATTAAAATAAAATGTGCGTGTGAATTGAGAGCGGGGCACAAGTAGAGCGCAGAGGATTGACAAGTTTTTATTGTTGCTGGTGCGTAATTAATTTTCAAGTAAATTTTGTAGTTGATAGGTTTTACGATGACAAAGATCCAATTGCTGAAGTCGAACATTAGTTTTGAGGTGATAATACTAATCCCCCATCTACTACTTTAAAAAGATCTGAATAGTAAACAAAATGTTGCGTAGGCCGCTCGGCTCACTGCACATGGTGGTTGCGGGTTCGATTCCCGCGGGATCGCCCCCAGTCCATTGTACGGTACCCATATAGTACAGGCGTTGTTTAGTTTGCGACCATACAGTTGGTGTGTGAGTCTGGCGATATTTATTTATTTTATACAGACAGCAAAAAGGACTGGTAGTTCTTCATGAAGGTTCATGGTTCATGGTTAAATCATGATATTACCGTTACAAATGTTGATAGAAAGCGTACCTACAGAAAATTTGAGCTACTCTTTCCTTTTGGGCACTTCTTACATAACTACACGTCACGCGGAAAGGCTGAAAATAAATCATCTAATGATGTAATAATGACGTGTCAAACCAGCGAAAAATAAAAAGTCCCTCTAACCATGGACTGCAACTTGAAAAGAATGCCACTATGCCCATCTGAGATATTTTCCATGTTCTCACTACCATTTAAGGCGAAAAATAACTTCAAAAACACATCCTGCGACATGTCTCGGAACTGTTAATGTGTTCCTAAGAACTCTCCCGTTCCTTTCAACACTATTTTCGTATGTGAGTTAGTTAGTATATGTGGTATAATAAACAAATGGTTTATGTTAGATTTGACGTCACTGTTTGGGTTTCCCTGTATGCCGTGTTATTACAAGACGAGGGATTCAGCAGTACTGTGTAATCAATGCGTCGAAATTGATGATTTTTAAGAAATGGTTTTAGCTTGGGTAGCAGACTAAATTTCCGCTCCCGGAGTGTAGCTATATAACTTCTAATAAATATACCAAACATCGACAGTTGGATGCAAATGCACTAGATGATCACAAAATATCAACATCAGTGACCCCATCACAATTTGTCTCAAGAAATACTATAAAAAAATGATTTAATGGAATGAGATTTTAAGACCAAACATCGAACATTTCGGAAAATATACCCAACTGGGCCAAGGCGGCACATGCACGCGGCTGATGTTGGCTACCGTGAGCTTAAAGCTAAACAGTTACTGTAGCAGGAACCAACTCGTATTTCACTCCATTTCCGTGTACCTATAACAATAAAATCCCATCAAATTGTCTTTACAAGTTAACCCTTTTATGAACCTGACTTAAGCCTGTATTATAAATGGATCTCAAGTCTGAAAGCGAACTTGCAAATGTAATTGTTATGTCATACCAGTAAAAATGCGTGTCCAAATTATCGTTTCTTCCTTAAGAAAGTGTTTTATATAAGTATGCCTACTCGTTCACTGAGTGTTTATATATAGCATAGCTATTCAATTGTTTCAATCTAAATAATTCCATTACATTCCAACTCGTTAAAAAACTAGTCATAATGTTGATTACCTCCATTAATAAACAACTGGGCAATAACTGTTAGAGTTAGATCGTTTTATAATCCACGAGATCTACTGACCGACATAGGTGATAGGCTTATTTGTGGGCTCAAATAAGGCTCCGCAGATTTTCATTGCGAAGATGAGACGTGCTTTCGCAAGAGCATCTAAACTAATTGAATTTTATCCAATTGACCGATATAGATTTATTGTATCTAATTTACTTCATCGTGAATTTGTTGATGTCTTCTTCTATAAACAATAATTGAAATGGTACATCTGGAAAGTTTACCTTTGAGAAGAAAGGAAAATGAGCTTATGCCAGTATAATTGGGTAAACAAACGATTTGTATATAAACTTCAAAATAAACGCTGTGGAGTGAAAGTATCAAAGTGCTACATATTGGAAAACAACAATAATTTTTGAAACATAACGTGGTACAACTTATTAAGTGATAACAATTTGATTTGAAGATATTGCATATTACAATATTTGTGATTCTATAAGTATTTCAACAAAATTGTTGTGTTCTACTATAATAGCAGGTTATTCCTGACCTTGGTGATGGGTCACAGTCCGAAGATTGTAACTTTGGAATGTCTGCCGCAGAATATGGAGTTACCTAAGCAACATTGTTGGATCATTCTGAGCATTACCTGGGATACTGAATTCTCACTCAGGCTATTGACTTTGTTTCCAAATATACCTGCCACCCACGGAGGAAAAAGTGGGCGATATAAATACAGAGAGTGAAAGTATATTAAATTCGCATCGGAATCGCTTCAACAAACATCTTGATTTCTCCTTGTTTTTTTTTCTATTCGTTTATCGCCTTCATTGTTTGTTTAACGTCTAGGTCAGTCGTTGTGTTAGTTTTCTACACGCGTATCGTGTCGTGTTAATTAATTTATATAATTAACTCCGATGCAGAAAAGGGAACGGTTCCTACCACTATGATATTTGATAAAGTTATATTGTGTTTGGGCTTTGGCAGTATGCAGTTTATTTATATTTGAATAATCCATCGCCATACCTATGTATAGTGTCTGAATTAGTATTGCGAAGTACTAGTCACAATTCATATTCGGCACTATTACCGATTTTTGAGTGTGTTTTTTTTATTTTAAATCACTAGTGTTAAAATATGGTTGAAAGTAATTTAAATAAATTAGTATCTGTACTAAACAGATGGATTTTATTACAAACGAGTAATTATTATTATTAGTTTACATAACAAATTGCTGTACAAGTTGTTCGAAGGCTACCACTGTCGCACGGCGCACGCGCGCTCAATTATTGTGATTTACATCGCAGAATGGGCGTCCACTTAGCGTTGCATCTATGCGTTGTTACGCGTCGTTTATGAAATGTGGCCAGTCGCGCTTTGATCGATGCTCTGTGTTGCCGAGGAAAAAAATGTGTGCAAAGTATTTCAAGATTTGTTGCATTGATTGAAAAAAAACTTAATTATGTGTAACTAGTTGTGGTTGTCACAGTTTAATAGCAAGTTACGGTTACACGTTATTTCAATGCTGTTCATACATTTCTAATCATTTAAATAATTAATGTATTACCCAACGATAGACGCAGAAATCTGACAAGTTCATTTGAAGCAATTAATGTAACATTCATTATTTTGCATTTCGATCAAATAAATATTGAATGTTACGCAGTTGTGGAATACCCAATTACCTAACGACCTCTCTCTTTTTCTCTTTCCTTTTACGTAACAAACGTTACGGTTAAGGGTAATGTGTTATGTTCCGGTACAAAACAAATTACTTATAGGAAGTAAAAAGATTGAAAGTGGCAACGTCAAAGAAGTAAAGTATAGAGTAAGGACGGTCCTTTGAATGTTGAAAGTAATTGAATCGGGAAATGGTGCGGGGTCAGCTAATTGTCCAGAAAGCGTTTATACTTATGTGAAATGATTTATGCAATAATTATTTTATCACCGATTGCTTACTTGTGAAGAAGCAAAATTGGCACTATTTTTTCTTGATTAATGATAAACCTATAACGTAATTTTTTTTTTTTTGTTTTCGTCAATAGCGCTACCTACCGGGGTCAACTATAGCTAAGAAGAATCTAGGTGACCCCATAATCACGAAAAACATTATCAAAATCGGTCAAGCCGTTTAGAAGGAGAAGAATTACGAACACACAAACACTGGAATTTTATATGGAAAGATAACTCGTTCTACGTTTTGTCTTCCATAGTCAAGCTATTAACCATAACCTATCTACCCTACAAACGATAACTTAAATAAATCAAATACTAATTACAGTTATTGTAACGTCGGCTGCATCATGAGTGCACTAACCTTTGTTGTTGGTTGAAAATTGCACATAACAAATGATCAGCGCATTTGATTTAATGGCCGACTGTATTGGGACTGGCGAATGTTGATCATAATAACACAAGGCGAACAATACTCTGGTTGCGTACTTTGTCCTTCCAGATCTTTCGTAATCGGATCGCTGCCGTCTAAACCAATTGTGATTAAATATTACATTGGTGACTCAGAAGATCTACAATGATCTTGCACTGTCTATATTAATATCCCTCCAAGAACAGAAAAACCGAAGTCTCATGACACACGTAAACACGTGTTCGTAGTGTTCTCTAAGTTTTCAGGAAGTATTGGAAACTTAAAAGATCTGGCATAACCATTCACTCTCTAGTTTAATATACTATGTGATATTGAACTGCCCAAGTTTTTGGCGCGCTTAATCGTATTCTGAAAACTACAGCACAAAGAGGAGTTGTTCATATTATTATCTTACCTTTGATGGCAGCTATTGTATAACAAAATTTGATGAAGATAGTCATCTAAGTAAAGAAGGGCGAGGAGTGATTGATGTACTGAACATTTTATTAAATTCCTTATGCTCAACTTAAATCTACACATCTTGGATGCGTTAACATTGTACCTTTATCTTATGTAAACACGCACAATGTCAAACGAGATAAAACTAATCATTAATTACCTGTCCCGCACTGTCCCACATAGTTTAACCTGGAAAAACATCCGGCTTACTGTGCATCGTCAATGTCTAACATACAGGGAACAGTACATACAGGGTGTATTCATTAATTTGAAATATAACCTTCCTCAATAAAGTGTTGTAACATTATTGTAAGCTTTTTTCATATCAGTCCTTTAAACCTTTTATATTATTGACCTCAGCTTAGATACAGGCTGGTTCGACTAAGGTTGTACACCCCCTCATAGGAGATCAGCTCCCTTTCATTTCCTCCCCTCTGTCCCACTTCTCTTCTGGTCAGTAACATGCGAACAATGTCTTTGGTATTATAGGCTAGGGTAACTGCTTAACATCAGGCTGGTTATACGCTTGTTTGCACACTTTGTTGTTATACGTATACATATAAAACCTCAAATGTATCCTTTGTTCAATAAATACATCGTCGTTGTCAATTTCAATGGAATCTGAAATTAATATAATAACAAATATTTACATTTGTATGTCTTGAAATACCTTTTACATTTTAGATTTATGATAGAACCTTAGCAACAGAGACGGCCTATTCATAAATAATGTAAGATGACACCTTGTTCACCTTCACTTTAATTTACAACAACCTTCACTGAGGGTTGAAGGCATGCGTGAAATATCTCATTACTCACTAGAAAAAGAATCAATTTTAGTTAGTAAACTAACTTTCCAGGCCTAATGGCTGGCACGATAAAGGTCAATTTGAATCGACCGGCGCATGATCTCATCGGGTTCAAGCCGGTGACGTCAGCAAGCACGGTAAACAAGCTCTGGTGATTTTTTAATCCTTTGTTTTGGTGCTTGTTTGCGAGGAGTGCGCGTTTGATCGCTCCATGTGCGGACATAAAGATTAATGGCGATCATTTCGTTTATTAGACTCTCATTTGCATTATTATAGTACCTGTCGTGATATGCGTCAACAGAATTATAATTAAGTATCTTGAGTATTTGTTGTGAGCTTTGACCAACATCGACGCTTGTTGATAGTTGAGCACCAAATGATGATTTTACTGATAGTCAATTGCGCACAAGATAGAACAAACTTGCAATATCCAGGTCAATTTCAGGAGCGTTTATAATAAAGAAAGAAAAGAAATAAGACATGATAAAAATAACAGTCAATAGAGGTTACAAAGACGAGAAATTAAACCAAAAGGAAGTGGGCTTCAATGTTTGGGGAACCTCAATGTTTCATGTGTCGAAAAGGGGTTTGGCTCAGCATGAACTGATGGGAACCGAAGCCAGGAGGCTTCGGTTCCAGCGCTGATTTTAAGCCAAAACCTAGAAGGTGTGGTAACCCAATATACTACTTGAATATTCTACTAGCACTCTTCTTATACTGGAATATTCCAACTCTTCAGTTACAAGTGTCCACATAACTTGTTAATTCTCGCATAACAGTATTTAGTGGCATGTTAAACAGCTCAACAGTTGTGCCGGCAACGTTTTGCAAGCATCTGCTAAATGTGACGGCCGCTAAACGTTTTATTTTCGTGTCGATTCCGCATTGTGGTCCATTCCGTCTGCAAGTATGTGCTTCGAGCATTTTGAATACCATACCGTACTGCACTCCCCGCGTATTCTATACTAACATACTCTCAAGCGTCGTTAAATCTGAAATCGTTATTTGTCAATACTGCCAAATTCTCACTTCAATTATACCATTTTAATTTGTAAATCGTTTAGAAATGTTCATGGAATTGGCAAATTCGCGCCAAGGTTGAGTATGGTTGGCACCACCTATCATCAGCCTGACCGCAAATTATGATTTTGTAAGAAATGATGAACTGCCAATTTTTTACAACCACTTCAACTTTTTGTGTAAGAGTGCAATCTAATGTTTCAACAAGAAAAATGCTAGTCAAGCGCATGTATCGGAATGGTTTCGTGTTGATTATAAATATTGCAACTATCTGATAGGTATTTTGTAATCCTCACTACAGCTTAGTCAGAATTTATTAAGGTATTTTTAAACCAATACAATTATTAACCCCTATATCTCAGGAACGCAGTACGTCGATTAAATCTATGTAAGTTACAGCTACCGTTTAACGGCTGAAATACAATAATAAAGAACTAATGATATAGATAGCCTCTTCACGAATAGACGCTTTATAAATAATACATAAAAAAATTATAGTCTATTAAAGCGGGTGTCTCACAAGCAGTTTATTAACGCATCGTTGACAGCGCGTTTATTTCGGGGCGCGGTCATGTTCTAAGGCTCTCACGCATGAGTGCGTCGATTGACATGGATACGCGTAGACTACTCACGTGTCTGTTCAATTTACGGAAGATTCTGAAAAGTTCAATGCACTAAGGGACACCATTATAATCTAACTGTAGATTTGCAAATTGAAATTTTATTTCAAAAACTTATTGTAATAATGGCAATAATATATGTATTGCGGTGATAAGAAAATTCTGTCGCAAAAAGGTACCTTTATCTTATTGCAGAATGCACCAATCTACAAAAGTTGCAATACTCTGTTGCTTGTAAATTACAATTGATACAGAGTATGTAACAAATATGTCCACAGTGCTAACTAAAATCATGACGATGACACAAATGGGAGTGATTCACAGTCCGGAAACGTGATAATTCGCTGGGAAAATGGTTGAAGCTAAAACATTATTGCATTTATTACATTAATGTTGCGATAAAAATACTTATTTTAATTTAAACTGTTGCTTGTTGCCACAAGCGAATGCAACAGTTTAGATTAAAATGTGTATCAATATGTAAATCTTGTTACTATTATTATTTCGTTCAGAAATTTACGCAAAAGTTACACCATAACCCCGTCACATGATAGTTATGGCGTAACTTGTGTAAATAAATAGTACATCTATTTTGTTGGATTGTTAAATGTATACTATTCAAAACAAATTAACAACTGAGAAAGAAAATTTCATCAATTCTCAAATTATTTGCGTTTGCTGTAATTACTAAACGTTTATAAATATAAACAAATAATATAAAAAGGGACAGTGGAAACCACTAGAATCATTTAGTGTCGCTTTTTTTCCTTAGTGTAATGGCGGCGAAAAGCATAACTTGCATTCTCTGTATAACTATTTACGCAGTTAACTTATTAATACTTCAGTTGAGTGCTTTAACCTAGTTAGTTATTAGCCAACTTTAATTGCGTTATAAAAAGAAATAAAGATGAACGTGACGACCGTAGCCTCAGCGAGCTTACAAATAATATTTCGCGAAAGATGATGTCTTATAATCATGTCAGCGCACAAACATTAATTTTCAACATCATTACGGAGGCCGTTGAACTGGCAACAGCAGTAGTTGCTAAGGTGGGCCACGGCAATACCCCATCAATCATCTGTTCGCCACTCGGAAGTTCGAAAACCACACTAGAAAGTTCGACGGACGACCTTTACGAAGCGACCTTGGTGTCAAATTGCGACTCAACCCTTCCAATGTGTGGAGGGTAAACCACTCGCTTCATTAGATTGGGCAAAACACCCCTAATATTAAAAGATAATTAAGAAATTATGTCCTTGTCCACGCTCCAAGTTGATGCTCCTAATTTTCGATTTGATGACTTGAATCTCAACATTTATTTACTACAAAAAGTAACGCAAACTATTCCTAATTAAGGCATAGGTGTTTAACCAAACAAAATATTTAATGGAAAAGACGAGAAACTAATTAATTGATACTAGCACTTTAAAACTTTCTTTGTCATCGATTACCCCTTGACACTCCCATACCACCCTTATGACTTAAAGGTTCATCGAACGACCTTTTCTGTTCATCAAGGTGTCAGCTTAGTCATGTTATTACACTCGAGCTAATCCATATACTTTACATTCTACTTTTTAATACGTTTCTGACATTAAAATGCACATGTTTATTGTCTATCTCTTCCACGGTCACACGTATCTTTACAAATTATGTTTACTAGAAACTCCAATTTGTTTTTAATGTTTTTAAGACTTTATCACCAAATACCTCGTGCTGCGTGCATCACTGTTGCAATTAGCTGTTTATTAGTGTTGTTGTATTTGAAAATATGTTTTCTGAGATATTTGAAACATTTTGTTACTTGACCCTTTAATGTCCTCCTTACGTTGTCGTGTCGTCGTCGAATATTTAAGATTCGTCATTCGTCTAATTTTGTTAGCCGTGGGTGGTGGGCACCACTTTTTACGCTCGCTGTGAGATTCAATTAACCAATTCATGTATTGTATTATTTTATTTTCTGTACGCGCAACATATAAGACTAATCGTTCCTACTTTCAAAATAGATTCATCTCGCTACAACTAGCTGAGAACACAAATGTTTCGTTTTACGTAGTATCTCCTTTTCATATGACATAAATTTTATTCACATCCTTAATGGACTGTTAAGTATTATATATATTTATAATAATTTCACACCAATATATGTACGTCGGACTCACGACAAATTAACGACGTAAATGTTGTAAATTAATGCGACAATTTGAGCGCGTATGAAAGCATTTATAAATCTGGAACCGTTTCCGAGTGGAAAACCACCGGCGTGTCACAATAATAAGGATTCTAAATTTCCCAAGACACAACGCCGTGTAACGTGTTACATTCGAAATTATTTCAAGGCTTTGGCCTGATTTACTTCGAACGCACGTAGTATTAGAAGCGATAATTCTGAATCACGGATTTCATTAACAATGTCTGCACTCTCTCAGTTACAGTAATTCTATTTTCACCAGCTTTATGACGGCTATCCTAGAAATTTAATGTGTGTTGTTACCTAATAGACAACATTAATTCGTTTTACCAGTACCCAAAGGCGTATTTAGTTTATTTTTATGGAAAAGATCTGCAAAAAAGCGTGCAATCCGCCTGATGTTAAGCAGTTACCGTAGTCTATATATGTTTGCGACACAAAAAGCATTACTCAATTTAAAAATTGTTCTATTTACACCCATAGCTTGCAATTCCGACATTCTACTAACGTGTTGTTCACGTATCGTCAATTATAATTTTGTTTGCTATCAGGGTGTGTACCTCCGAAGTCTAGACTTGAGAATCAACACCGACGCAAGTACGACCTTCTTCGGACGCTAACCTTTCCTTTTTTACTGTTCTCGTCGCAACAATATCGCTTATTGCAAAACAACGCTGATACAACGTAATGAAAGTGGAACCGGACTTTATACAATCAATTCCAACTCGCACGTTACGAGTTTCATACAAATATATAATTTAAAAAATATATAAAATAATAATTTAGTTTTGAAATCCCACTCTTGGGCACGGGCCTCCCCTCACTACGAGGGGGATTCAGACCGTAATCCACCACGCTGCCCCGGTGCCGTCTAGCTGATTACACGCGTCTTTCGGAAATTGGTTAGATTTTCTAAGGCATGTAGGTTTCTTCACGATGTTTCCCTTCACCGTCAGCAAGTGATAATCGAAAAACCCAGAGGTTTGAGCCGGGGTTTGAACCCAGAACCTGGTGCCCGCAAGACGCGTGCTTAACCAATGGGCTATCACTACTACGAGTTTTATAAATTGATTTAAATCTTGTTCGAGATAAACTTCTTGTGTAAACTTCTTTTGGATACTAATAACAGCGATTAAATCTTTATTCATTCGTCCCGTGGCACCGTCACGTTGTCAGTAAAAGCTGATGGACGTAAGTCGTTATCAAAGACTCTGCACGGGTATATTGCAACGTTGAGTTATTTCACATCGCCACTAAATAGTGGTGTAACTCCGGATTAAAATAGATTTTACAGTTAGCCTCTGCTTGAGGATTAATGTAAACACGCTAATAATTTTGCTCTTTTTGTATATATGTTGAAGCAAAACGGTTTGATCTCTCAACTATTACGATCAATCTGTGAACTGGATGTTACATCGGACGCTATTCGTTTTTTACTCTTTTTGCGTAGGCTACTTAATTATAGCACATTTGGCTGAAAGTCGCTAAACACAATTAATTTAAAATCAATTATTTGTGTGCCCCCATGGCCATATAAACTGGACCTTCGCAAAATACAGGAAGTTCCTCATTGTCATCAAGGTATATCAATACAAATGCGAGGGGGTGGAAGGTCAGCTTTCCTTGGTTTGTTGCACTGTCGAACTTCGGTCAAGGTGAACGCGGCGCCAGCTTGCTGCTGAAACTAAAAATAAACAATCGCGAATACTAAAATAGAGTGAATCTGCAAAATGTTCCGATACATCTTGGAAAGGTTAACCGTAAGTTTCTAGAGGACACGTTTAAGATTAGATATTAGAAGATGTAAAAACAACCTCGTTAAAACTCAAACCAGATTTGGAACCGTTACGTTTCATTCAACACCCGTCATTTTATGCGATAAGAAATTTAAGTCTTCATGTTGGTACTGGCGAAACCAGTTAGAAATAGATTCAGGCAGACTAAATGACAGACACGGCTCGAGACTACGCCTGCAACGGTCCCGCTGACGCAACCTAACGGCATTTCGGTGTCAAAATGTATTGCACATTACACACGTTATGTGGCATTTGCCCAAATTAAATTTTCAATGACATGAAATACACCTTGTTATATACCATATTTTTTAAAATTAATGATTCTGTTTTGCGCGGTTCGGAACCGCGGCGGAAACATCACTATACTTTTTATTGAGCTAGGGTTTAATTTTCATTGACGTATTCAATTTTATTCGACGATGCCACATACTTTCGATGGTAGATTATTTTCAGATTCAAGATTTTTTGAATTACTTAGTGACATTTCGACTCTTATTGTAAACAGAAAAAAAGGAAAAGTAATGATATTGTCTTGCTGGAATTTACATAACATGAAATTCTTACGTGTATTGTGACATTTAGATGTATTACTGTACTAAACTGCTACTATTTTGTGATGGAACGTGCGTCCCAACGTGCCAGAGAAAGCAGCTACTGTGGTGCCAAAATGAATAATGTCTACATGAAAGAAACCTACGCGTACCAGACACTAATAGAGATCTTAACACTAGTACGGAAACAGTTGCTAATGGTGATGTAAACATGTTTTTATAGCGCGTAAATACATGTTTTATTATCAGCTAGTAGCTGGTTAATGCATGTAATTAGTTCTATTAAACATTTTCAATACTATACCCATTGGCTTCGTTAATCATACTTGTTTTGTGCCTACTCTATGCTCATTTGCGGCCGCTTTTATCTGCGTTGCGGTTACAAACCACAATACCTGCAGTATATGTCGGTGAATTAACTCAAATGTTAACTCTTTCTTAGAATAAGGGATGTAGCCATCGTGATTCCGGCATAAAGGGCAATTGTTCTCAACAATTTATCACAATTCATGGTCCATTAGAACTACAATGAACTCACCTGCACGCTAATTTGTCAAAGTCAACCTAATAGCACTCAGTATAGAGTTTAATTTGTATTAACACGGATGAGTCGTCTGCAGTTGATTGTGTCTCGTTGTTATCGTGTCGTATCGAGCCGCGCACGCGCCACAAACGACCGCTTGTATGATTTACTACGTGCTCCACTGAAAGGTACCATTGTTGGCTTAACAACTTCGACGGCGATTACACAATCGCATCGTTTGACGCCTGTCGAAGGTTATCTCTCACTGTGAATTGCCCCGGCTGTGAAGTTGACCGATGTCGATAATTCTAGTGAGCTTTGTCAATGGTATTTCACGTTTCTGGTCTTTCCTTGCGAGGTTATTGTGGCTACCGTGGACCGTTTATACCGGAATTTCTGCAAAATGCCTCGATATACTAAAAATATAGGAGTGGACCTTTAAATATTTCCACGTTGTGAAATAGCATTTGAAACATTTCAATTGATCGTAATAGCTGCGCGCAAATGCTAGCCTGACCAAGACAATAATTAGGCATAGTTTCAAAGACAAAGCGATCAATAAATGTTGCAGTAAATCATTTTACACGGTATAAACCTACTTGTCTGCAATATATCGTAAACACAATAATAAATAAACTGGCAGCTGATCCAGTCGTTCCAATTAGTATAAATCAATTACACGGTGTTTCGGAGATAGATAGCTCATTCCCTTTAGAACACGCGATGAATCACCACATTTGAGGATTTGCCAAACTTTTGCCAAATATATTCCGAAGCCACATAGGAATTTAGATTTTTTATTAATATACAGATTAATTTATTGTGTTGCGCAGTTTATATTTACTATTCTAGACGTTTGACAACTGTGTCAACAGCGCATAAAAAAATTCGATTTATAATTTCACTGTAGGGAAATTCCGTCTGGCGATCGCCAAAACTTCGTCATGTGAGCAGAATGTACTGTGGGCCAGGTGAGGTTGGACTACTACTACGTTTTAGAAATTACTTCAAAGTCATACTTTCTCGAAGGTTTATTGTCGGTTAGCATGGAATACAATCATTCGCTTGGATGAGTCATTCAAAGGCCATAGCTGCGTGGTTATTAGGGTCCACCGTCTCGTATATCACAATTCACACTACATTGCATATAGCGCCTGTCGTTCAGTTATATTCCCATTATCACTCAGTGCTGAGTGTAGATTGCTTCCAAAGCACTCTCTTCTTTGCGGTCTTGTGCTTACCGCATCAAGGCTTTTCTTGCTACTTTCACACATTTATATGACAATCTGTCTATGCTTTTGCGTCCGGTTCGAGGTCCCCACCCCAGCCAGTACTTTATCACCTCATCAGTGTTGTCCATCTACGGCATATTTGGTCAACGCTAATACGCCTAGTGCCTATTTTGTAGTTGTTAACTGAAGTCTTGTTTTCGTAGAAGAATATATTGCTTCTATTGAAAGATTGTGATAACAAATTTATTGAGTCGTTCTGTAAAACTATGCTCTAAAACTAATATATAGTTTTCTCTATCAGGCGTCATTTTGAACGAAGAACAAATACAATGTTATCGTCTTTTAACAACTCTTATGTAAGAACAAACTAAATTAATTCCCGGCTTCTATTATTTTGTTGTTCAAATTATAGTTTTTATTGAGATAGATTTTATTGTTTTTAAATTGTGTTACAGGAAAACGGTTATTATTGTTTATTATGTCTATGAGTAACAACTAGTCGCTAATGAATACTGTTGTAACCTTAGCATCGGCCTTGAGCAGCCGGTTAATAGTGAAATGCAATGTTTGTTGTTATGCAATATGACCAACGGATATTAGTACTTATATCAAATAGTATATTATATGGAATGCATTGCAGCCATTTGATTCTAATTTTAAACGAGACTTTGTACGGTTGAGGAAGCATTTTATTATAAGTAGATGAAATAGTTGGATGATACAAAGAGAAATTTGAGAGGAAAGACGAAAACAAACCATACAATTATTAATTTAAAGAGTACTCATACCACGGTGACATTTATAGCAATATCAATGATATGTACTTTAAAGTCTGCAATGTACTGTTAGATAATTGACATTTAGCTAACACAGAACTTGTCCACTATTTAAAAACAAAAATGATACAATTGACGAACGCTTGGCGCCGTGGTTTGAGTGTAGGCCGCTCGGCATAGGAAACGCAATTTCAGCACATACTGTTTACTTACAATATCGTTCAGTCCTTGACGATGTTTCCGCGAAGTCCACGTTATCGAACCCATTACACTTTGCATGCATAGTCTGATGTCGAGGTCGCATGCAGGCACCGCATACAACTGGCAGTAGTAAAAATATTGTAGTGTACCTATTGCTCAATTACAACATAACATACCCCCATTAAATTATTATTGAAGCGAGTAAAGCTCTAATGTGGTAGAAAATAATAAGAGGATTTAGCTTTTCCCCGGAATTCGTCAAGGGTCAAAACTCGGCGTATTCCTTTGACGACACCACTCTAGAATCTGGGGTGCTACTCTTAGCACCGGCAAAATAATGGAACTTAGAGTACAATTTGACAATACGAATATCATGATATATCGATTTATCATTGCTCAGAGAAGCGCCCCTGCTCCGCAAGAGTAACAGCGTTTGGCATGCAAAATCCCATTTAATTCTAAATTTATTTTAACATAAGATCTGATTTTGATTAAATACTGAATAAAGAAAACCCTTTTCACAACTTAAGAAAACATCTTTAGATTAAAATGTGTGAATTAATAGTACATTGTTACATGAGTGGTGAAAGTTACTTATTTTGTCCCGAGACGGGGTTTGGCGCCCGAGCGTAGCGAGGGCGCTAATAGTTCGAGGGACAAAATAAATCTTTCACCCGAGGTAAACACTGTGCTTTTCATTACGAATACAAGGAAAATAAAAATAAAAACAGGAATTGGCTAAAGAAATAATACAAGGAAGTATAAACAATACTCTACAACTCGAAAAAAAAAATCGGATTGCCGCCTATTTTGTTTTTTTTTCGTTGGCCGGCCAACTTCATTATTTAGCCATTATTTTTCATTTTCATCTTTAAATATTTTGCCCAAATCTATGTTATTTTAAAGAAATTGTTGAAACTAAATTATAATTAAGTCATTTAAAAAAAAGTTTGAACATGGTTCCATAGAAATGTGAAAATGGAACTAGTTTTTTTTATAATTTGACAGCTGTCAGTTGAAAGCGAAACTCCCGGGCCTGAAAAGTATTACTTTCAACCCGCTTCTCAGGCAACTTCAGACCTACATTCAGAGTATGAGTAATGAAATCGATACAACAACATTTAGGTTGAAACAGCACCAATATATTTTGTGATTGAGTGTCTTTCACGGCTTACAATTACTAGTTGCATAATCCACAGCCGTATAACACTTGAGTATCAAATTCTTATGCCTTCTTACAATTCAAATCGTAATTTTATTCAAATTTATGAGGCAAGTATCAGTAAGGCAGCCGCTAGGTAAATAATAGTTACTGATCCTAAAGATAGAAATAGAATTCTGGCGAATTTAAGCATTCAAACACAGGACTATAATGCTTACAGAATTTCTAATCGTATCTATATTAATGTTCGGATAGTCATTATTTGTTCACAAAAATATAGTATCTAACTCGAATAATTATTTAGTTTCGTAATGCAACCATGAGAAGGTATAAATTATTTAACACCTTAATGTTGTGTTGACGTCATTATGTAATAACTGTGCCGGTCAATCTACAGGATATACTAATATGGCAACGTCATTTTATACAATTACCAAGGTTCTTAAAAATATCAAACGTAATACATGTTTCACATTTGTATTTCGTACTTCAAAGTGACACTTACAAAGACGAACGCTACGTATAAGTAGGCAAAATACTCTTCATAGCACTCCTCATAACGGATGCTTAGTACATTTCTACATCGCTAATATGCTTATTTTCATATATTTTAATACCTTTATTAACGTTAAAAGCTGACGCTTGTGAATATTATAATAATAAAAAGTGGACAAAGAATATCATTTATTACTCATCTCCCAGCAGTTCCAACTGATCTCTCGCAGATGTTTACAGATTGCTTCCGCCAAATGTAACCTGAGGTTGCACGACGACGCGACCTTCACATTTTAAAGTCATTTAATAATGGCAACTTGCGGAAATATACGTTGTCAACTCGAAGGGTGTTCCAAGACAATTTTATTATAATGCGCAATCAGCGGAAACTCATTAAACGGCCAGTTTGAACATATCACGCTAACAAATTAACGTTTATTACCCGTGTTTACTGTAAACAAAATATAAATTATTGTCACATTAAATTTATTATAATTAATGTTCAAGTTTTTATTGAACTCAAAACTCAAAGCTGTAACTTGGTCGCAGAAAAAGGATAATTCAACCGTTAAATTATCTGTAAAATTAAAACAATGTAGTACAGAAAACATAATGACTGTAAAGAGTATTTAATAAAAAGAAATGCTTTTTTAGATGACGCAAGCTTAAAATTAAAGATTAATAGTATTTGAGTTTCAGATTTGACCTTTCCTACTCATCATCATCAACTTAAGAGCGATGCTCTTGTCGGTGGAGTTTTTTCCATTCACTGCGATTTTCTCCCAGTTCTTTGACCATTTGATACGACACGACATTCACTTTTTCCTTCACTTGGTCGAAATAGCTTCTCCTAGGTCTTCCTCTTCCCCTCTTGCCTTCTATCTTCCCTTCTATGATTGTTTTCATAAAAGCGTCATGTCGTATCAAATGCTCGATCATCTTTCCTCTTCTATTTGCAATGCTGACCAGCAACAGGCTTCTCCTTTCATCTACTCTCTCTAGTACTTCTTGGTTCGTTATCTTTTCCGTCCAGCTTATTCTTTACATCCTCCTCCAGCACCACATCTCAAAAGCTTCTAATCTTTCTCTATCTCTTTGTGTCATTGTCCACGTCTCTGACCCGTAAAGTGCTATGCTCCAGATGTACGTTTTAATAAAGCGCTTCTTGATCTTCTTCGATATTTTTGACCGGAATAAGTATTTTTTGTTGTTAAATGCTCCCTTTGCTATTGCTATTCGGGTAATTATATCTGTTGTACATCTGGCGGCATGTGTTATGGAGCTACCTAAATATTTAAAACATTTTACTTGCTCAACTGGATTGGAATTTAGAATAATTGGTGTATGTAAGCGTGTATTTTTTGAAGTTACAAAAATTTTTTTTTTGTCTCGTTTATCCTACTACATACACTTAAATACTGACAATTATGCCTCTAGTTAAAATAGGCCTACCCGAATCTTCGACATTGATTATGATGGTTGCACAACGTACAGTGTGACTCATATTTGCTGCCAGATGAGAATCATTAGTTCCTGCAAAATATACGTCAGTAGCGGCTTCCTCTGAAATATAGATTAAGTTCAAGTCACGATGAAATCTAGCCACATTCTGTTTGCACCGTTCATTCGCACAGCGATATAATTCAGATATTTTTCTATCAATGTGTTAATGTCCTATACACGAAACACGAGAAGTAATTTATTTACTAAACACCATCACGCCAAACCATCGTTATCGTCACCATTAATTTTCGCACTGTTGTTCGACGTAGCGTTAATTTTGCTCAATGGTCCGTCCGCAAATGTTGAACTATGTATTTTAAGATATATTATACTAACGTTTTTCTCATTTCCTGCACTTTGCAAAACAAATTCGTTCATCAACCTCTACCAAGGATTTTGAGAGTTGACGTCAGAGATTTTTGTTGCCAGCTTAGAAGTCAAAATATTTTAAATAGGCATAAACAATAGGTCTCTATAGATTTCAATATACACAATGATTAGTGGAACTGCTAGTAATTCAGCTCGTATAAGCGTGACAATGGAGAGCCTTGACGCTGGCGACGGCCCGGCTGCTTTTCCGACTGAGCCTTACACAGACCATTCACACTCTGGATGCGTTTCGTGCCACATTATTTAAAACTGTTGACGTTAACGACACTACTAATTACCTATTCTTGCCCACTCCCGGCGGCGTGACTGATTCGACGCCAGTTTCTTCATGACACGTGTTTTCCTCAACTCCATAGTCATTTCTATTATTTTGCTCTCTTGCAATTAAAAGTCCAATTGTTACACATTTGTCTGTTCTACTTGTTACTTCAATTTTGATTGCACCAGATAGCGAGCTAATATTTAATTGACAAGTATATTCTCGTTTATACTGATGGTTCTTTATCGATTACTTTTATTTGTATAATAAGATTTTTACCAATGCGACGTCTGTAACAAATTGCGTGCGGAATGCTTGCTTGTCAATAAGTACTTTTTATTTAATGACTGACACCCCCCATTGCCCTGCCACTAACTAAAAACCACCGCTTATGTATCTTCACCCCGCTGAGAATGTTCTGCTTCGCTCGGCTGTTTGTAGTCCTATAACAAAGTTTACAAACAAAATGTGAAGTAATCGAAGCATCTATAATCAAACTTGGCGGGAAAATTCCAACAGATGTTTTTGTAACATCGAGGCTAGGTTAGTGGAATTGTAATTTAGAAAATAGCAACAGCGAATATCAATTGTAGGAATAACTTTGGCTTATCTGCTCCATAGTATCAATGAGCGACTAACCTTAGATTAGTGTTCGTATCGGGTGGTAAGATTGGAGCAGCTAGGTCTTGTCTTTGAACGGCTAGGGCTGTGGTGACGTGGTGATGTGTCGGCAGCATCAGCGGGCTGGCGCTGGCGTTGGGCGGCAGCAGCGCGGGGAGCCCTGCAGCGGCGGCCGAGTCCCGGGACCAGACGACGGCCTCGTCTCGCGCGCCCTCCCCGCCGCCCTCCGAGAGGCAACAACACTCCAGGTAGACGCGCTCCACGCTCGGAACGTTTGGCTTCATTGGCTATGGCTCTTTTTTGTTTTCATTTTTATTGGAACACCAGTTTAAAATACGAAGAAACTCTTTTGCTACACTAAAAAGGGGTGTAATGATATTTATAGTAATTCAATAGAAGATTGTCAAAAGGCTTGTGTTCCATTAGTAAATTAAAAGGTGTTGGTAATATTACTTTATCGTAATTTGATGTGGGAAACGGTCATATCGTTTTTTTTTGTTATTTCTAGAATGCCATACAACGTTCCTGGTATGTGTGCATGCTTGCCTGCTGAGTGTTTTTATTTGGTGGTAGAGAACTTTTTGTGTCAAGTTTCTTTCCATATTCCTACATTATATATGTGTTATATTTGTTGTTCTGTACGCTATATTTTTGTGTTATGTTGATGTATATTTTCCCAACAGTATTGGACCGGATTGTACATTTTTTCAACATCCAACTTATAAGCAATTTTATCGTAACCGCACTGCGGGTTATCAATAATACAATATAAATAATTCAAAGAGGAAATTAAGTTTAATGTTCGCTCTAAGCTGTACAATGTCAAAGTCATACGCCTTTTCCTGTCGACAATCGCATGACGTCAGGTTTAAATAAAGAAATGATGGGCATCGTTACCTGCGTTCATAACATACAAAACATTTTTAACGAGTTTGTTTTAAAATTATACTGAATTGTGATAAATGAGGGGACCGGTAATGACAGCGAGACACCGGGCGGACAAATACCCACTTGCCAATTGAACCAATCACCGAAAAAGGAACACTGACATTTACAATTTGAATACAAACCACTAAGCACACAAATGTAATATGGCTAAAAGCGTCCATCTTTGGTAACAAAATTTTACAAAAATATTGAAATATGTTTACCGCGAAATTATTCAGCAGATCTCACAGAGTAGTAAAGTTAACAAACAATAGAATAAATAACGCGAATTATGTAGACATATTTAAACATTTCTGTAATAACAGCTCCTAATACCACCATCACTAGTAATCTTTAAAAGATATCTGCATATTAATACAACATACAATACATATAGGAATATCAGTATTTCACTTTACCGAAGCTTACAAACTTCACATTCAACGAAAATAGCGCTACGTAAGTTTGCATACCTGTGAACAGAATACTAATTCCTTATACACTGCAAGTGAGACCTCTACAAAATAAAATATGTACACAGACTACCTCTGATTTCAACAAAGAAGATGTAAACCAATAAAAAGGCTATCTATGAATCCGTTGCGGAATTTATAACGCTTAGGCTGTTTATCATCCAGCCACAAGGACTAAGGTAATCTGGGTCACGAGACTACGTAAGCGTTGGGCTAATGACCTGATATACGCAGGGCTCATAATTACCTTAATATATTGAGCCATAAATATTCCGCCTCTGGGCTAACCTTACTAGGGATTGTTGTATCGATATTGTCACAATTTTAAATATACGAATGATTTTGAGAGTTTCGTTCTCCCAAAGGTATCTTTGCAAGTTCAAACTTTATTCAGCTAACTGTATTTTTCAAAACTCGCTCGGGATAAGTGAATGTTCGTTATTATGTGGGTGTTATTGGCATTGTCTCAAGATCGTATCAATATGTGACACTGTACTTGTCTGAGCTTAATAGAATAACTCAATACCAGATAACGTTGGCTCTAGACAACGCCCACTTGTGGATAAAAAAAGTTGTAACAGTATATAGGAACCGTTGTTCATATAGAGCAACAGAGCCAAATATTTGATAAACTATATATAGATATGCCATTCACACTTTAGATGAGTAAACATGATATGTTCGTAAAAGTTTCTACATTTAGAATATTGAATCTTGAATAGTAAGACTGCATTCCAGTGCAGAAATTTTTCAGATAATATTTTATTTTTATGATTGCCCGAAGAATACAAAGTTTCTGGATCAATTAATTTAAGTCCATCATCAGTCAGGCACACAACGCAAATACAATCCAAATAACCACGTAAACTCACCAGCATTTATATCCTTCAATGTCATTATCCCCTAACGACGCGACGTTGAATAATTACGATACATGCGAACAATCAGACCCGAGGCGTTTTCAGCCCAAAACTACACTTGCTGATCATCTCATAAACTTCATAATTCGATGCTATGCCGCCGCTCCAGCCGGAGCAAGGCTTGCGTCATCCTCTCGGAATAGAGCGCGGCTTTCAATGTAGAGTTATTGTAGATTTTTTACTGGCAGGTTATTGACTTGAACATTTGGATGTCACGGCAAGGGTACTGAGGAGCGCACAGCTAATAACACCGAAGCGAACGTTGGACGAACAGCAGCGCTATGCCTGCAGGTTCGCTCGCACCACCGTACGTCGTAAAAATGTTTTATGTACTGTTTTAATTAAGCACCAGTCGAGATAGTAAATGTACTGGGTTTTATGGTCGTTTACAATGATTTATTTTCTTTCCGTCGAGACACAGGTCATTTGTTAGATATTGGCATGCATACAATTTCGTAGATTAGTAGTTTTATTGTTATTTTTTGCTGATAATTTCAAACTGTTAGATGGATATTGTCGCATTTGACAACCTCTGGTAAAAGCCTTGAAATATCCACGCGAATTCATATTTTCTGAATATAATATAAAATTATATTCAAGTTTAAAAAACCAAAGTCATTATACTCGTACATATTTTTGTAGTAAATGTTGAATGATATCATTTATGAGCTAAGATTTCCGGATATCTAAATTTAAGTTTTATTATGTCACTGATAAATAGACGTACGAAATATTTGTATCCATGCAACTAATAAGCGTGATTTCAAAGGAGTACAGTGTGAATAAAGCCGTTTTCTGGAATCATCGTCATCATGTAATAATACTTATTACCACAGTGTTTTTTACACATTAAATAACAGGATTATCTTATCTTTTTAGCGAGTAATTTAATTTAATTTGATTGCACGCTAAGAGAACATCATGAGCTTTTTTTATTAAGCGTTAGATTATTAACAATGTTTATGCTCTATCGATATGTCTTAAATAATTTTAGAATGCATAAAATGAGTTACGATGAGTCATATCAAACACATATGGTTAGTTGGAAAAGTTCAAGAGTTTTAAACTTTAAAAGTGACACGTAGGCGGTGTGAATTACTAAATTGGAAACTTGCAATGAAGACGTCAATGTAAACAACTACATCTGAATAGATAAGGCTGTTCAACACTATTTGGATGCCTGGTATCCCACTAACATTATGTGTATTACCAAAATGATTTCCCTTGTGAATAATCCCATGTTGTAGGGCAAAGAAAAGTCCTTAAGTCTTTTGCCAAATAGCATCTGCTCTCCGTAAGTAGCAGATGTCCTAGCCGATGGTTACCACTCACCATGGTGGACCATCTGCCAGTGTGCCTACCTAGGCAGTAAAAAAAGCTTTTTACGAAATTACAAACAAGCATTCAATTTAGTACAAAAAGTTCCTAAAACTGAATCTCAAATTGTCCTCGGCATGTGGGTCTCTCTTCTACAAGGATATGAATTTATTCCTATCATGTTGTTGCTGCACATAATAGGTAATTCAAGTTGATCTTTTTTCTTAGTGTTGAGTCTTCGCCCGTCTTTACCCAAATTGTTATTAAATAACCGAAGTGAAACGTCGCTACGAAATCGTTGCTTTTAACATCAGGACTACATTTACACACAAATATGAAAGGATAGTAAGAAATACCCTTATCCAGAAATGACATTTCTTCATTCAATTTATCAAACAAAATGGATCCATTTGCAAGGGTGCTCCCAATATTTCCAAAACTTGCTGGAAGGGGTTACGTAAATATCTCTTATGAATCCCACTTAAACCCGGCAAGTTGAAGGAAAAAAGGCATCCGAGTGCGCAATAAAGTACCAACAAATGCGTAAGTAATCGCTGCCATAATTCACGCGTAATCTTCGAGCCAGATTCACTCGGTGAAGTGTTTAAGCTCGTCCGCAAAGTGAGCAATTACATCGGTGCTAACTCGTACTCTGGGTACACTCGTTAACACCATGTTTGCGAAAAAAACCAAGTTGTATGCGGACAGGCCAGCCGCTGTAAGTACTAATCAAAGTTGATAAAACTTGCTCGCAGCAATGCTTGCCAAAACTCGATCGGATACCCATTCACTGCGCTTTAACCGCAAATTTCCGGTTTTTGACTTAGTTAAGGTTGGTATTTCCCCAACTTTCATGTTCCATGGACATTCTCTTATTGCTTTCACGATGTTATTACTTCAATTTGATATTTTAACCGTAGCAAGATTTTTTTGCTTTACGGACCAGCCCTGTTTAGGATACAAGTGGATGTTAACAAGTTAGGGTCGAGAGGATTTCGAACAACGCTCGGTGTTCAGCTGAGACTAATGAGCGTGGATAACCAGAGTTCGAAATATCATGCCGCTGCTCCACTCAGTTCTCGACTGTAATGATTAATGTTTCAACTTACAGCTACAAGTCAATGCATGATGTCGAGATACAGTTTTAGACTTGCAAAATATATTGTCATATAATGTACTTATTGCACGAATGAATTATTAACAAATACCATTTCGGTAAAAACATTAGCACCACTGTTTTTTTTTTCTTTGAAACAACGCAAATAAAAAATTTAGGATACTGAATTTATTACAACGCATAATGCTTTGTTAAGTATGATGATAAAACAACGTCGCAATGGCGGAGTTTTGTGACATTCGCGTGCTCGAATGTATTGAATTGAAGAACGGCGTAGAAGGGCTAAGATCTGTTTTCGTCCCAAAGATAAGGTCAAAAATAATTGCCAATGAATTTAACTTTAAAATACAAAGAACATTTGACAGACGAAAATCTTTCTATCCTTTTTTGTGTTTTAAGGAGTATGTATTTTATATACATCTAACAAAGTAGGCATTTATATGAATATAGATTATAACAAAACAATAATTGAACAGCATGCCAGGAGAAAAACCGGAATTTCTATCTAAACATTTCATGGATTACTTCCAAATATAAAATAAGTACATGTGTTCGTTAATTAATCAAAAAGTTTGTAATTACTAATTAGTATTGCAAAAACTATGCACATGTTTAATTATATTAATAGCACTAACACCAAAGTACAGTATTCATTACAAATAGGATCGTTAGGATTATTTTACTGTATTATTCAAGCATAAGGTTTAACTTTTTTCCAACATAATCTAATAATACGATCAAACACTTAACCGAGGTTGATAAACAGCTCAATGCTTACTTACTTACTAAATTAACCTTGTGGCCATCCGCTATAAATAGGTAAGTATGAACCTGCATATGTAGGGGTGTGTGTGTGTGTGTCATTGCCACCCCGATGCCAATTATACGCTCTATTTGTAACCCCATAAGAGTTGTACCAATTAAAAACCTCAACAAGAGCATGTTATTAAAATTTTGAGTAGAGTGAGCATTATATCAATAAAGTTCCGTTTCAAAAGTGTTTGAAGTTCATCAAATGTGAACTTAATCATCGAGCATTATTTGTAGAAAACTCTTCATCGTGAAATTATTTTGGTTGCAGTAAAACTCTTTTTAAGTATTAACTTGGGGTTTTAAAGCTAAATTCATTATGAAGTTGTCAAACGAATTGTTATTCGGATTGAAATATGTAGCAGATACCCTGTTGATAATTTATTATCTATAGCTGAGCCCGCGACTTCGTCCGCGTGAAATTTAACTTAACAAAAAAGCCCGCTCCCGCGTTCTGAGCCCGCGCGGCAGTAACCCATTTTAAATAATTTTGTTTTTCTAAAATAAAAGTAGCATAAGTTACTGATTATAACAACAGCTATCTACCAGTGAAAGTCCCGTCAAAATCGGTCCAGCCGTTTCGGAGATAATCTTTGATTTCATGTGTTTTAATTGTTTTACGCGGAACACTAATTGTTTTTCTAAAATTAAAGTAGTCTAATTTACTCCTTAAAACATCAGCTATCTGCCAGTGAAAGTCCTGTCAAAATCGGTCCAGCCGTTTCGGAGATTACCCGGAACAAACACACAGACAGACAGACAGACAGACAAAAAAAATTTAAAACCCGTTTTTGTTATAGGTGTCGTATGTACTTTCATATGCATTTAGTGAAATGGTGTTATTTTGATATTACAAACAGACACTCCAATTTTATTTATTTGTATAGTTTAGAATTTAGTCAACAACCAGTAATACAGTTAAACATATCGGTCTAGAAGTAGTATGAAATCAATATATAGAAGTAACATTATAATAACTATTATTTAAATAACTTTTTGTCAATCATGGTGACATTGCGAACATGTAACTATCCATCACCCACGATGCTGTCAAACCACACTTTGCTGCCGCTGAGATAGCCATCGCTCCATTTTGAGCCTTATGTCTTACGTGTTCGATAAAAACCTTTCTATTGCCGATAACTAGAGACTTGTTCTGACGACGGCCTAATTGCTACGCGAGTTTTGTAATTTGCCGTCTTGGTAACCCGTAAAGAGGTACTATGATGTGATCCGTTATAATCTGCCTAGCAACCAACCAGAGCCGAGTTCGATGGCCGGCGAAAGCAATGTGGTGACCTCATGGATTCGCCATTCGCAATTCATCATTTTGTACAGCCTGCATTTCGGGCCACCGCAATTGTCCGAGGTATGGTAGGCGATATTGCTATTCCATTAAAGTTGATTACTGCTTGGCTTCTAGTCGTGTAGTAGTCTTCTATTAATGTTAGGTTGGCAACTGCTGCCTGTCAGTCTGTTGGAGTGATGCTATAAAAACTACCGTTTTGCGTAAGTAACTGTGCAACGTCTGAAGCTTAATAAGTATATTACTTCGGTCCAATTAGTTGAGCAAGTTGTATTTTTAAATCCTCTATCTGGGAATACAGAGCCATTTACAATTTGGCAAAACAATTGAAACCGAGATCTTTTTAGAGAATTCTTATTATGTTTTTTTTTTCATATAACTTGGCGCAAACACCGGTTGCGCTTTGATCCATACCCTTAGCAACAACGCGCTAAAGTCATCTCACACGACATTGAAACCTATCCTGAGTGGTTGTAACCGCAGCCACGGGATGCGTCGGTGCACCCAACCGTGCAAGGACTCTGCATGACGTCACCTGCTTCAATGTACGCGATTTGAGCACGATAATGCACCTTTCCCCCAACCAACACAGACGATTTTACTTTGTAGATAATACACTATTGAACCTTGGGTTCTTATGCGTGCGGTTTTATGTTGTGGTGGTTTTCATTATTAACCCTTTGATAATTTGTCATCCTGTGATGACGAACAGTCACAGTGTATGCAATATAAAACGAAAACCAATATCTGTAATAAAGGACTCAATTTTGCACTATTTACTATTGGCGGAAATATAGCAGCGTTTACTAGTGCATGACTAACATTGTCAGTGATAAAATGCAAAACAGTTATCTTCGGAAATTGTGTATCTCGTGCACAAACACAATCATCCGAAGCGATGACATCAATGTTTGCTAGAGATTGTCGTCTAACATGAGTTACGTGCATCACATGTTATACAACCGATTTGCCAACAGATTAACGTGTCACTTTTTTGTAGCCGCAACACATTCTACTTGTTACTTCTATTCAAGATTATTTTACAAATATTTGTTCGACAATGTTTTTAAGAGCTCTGTTAATTATATAATGTCAAACAGATATTATAATGATTCGAGTATGAGTGCCAATGGTTACAGTTCTTGTAGTCTTCAATTTATAAGCAAAAAGTCCTCCTGGACTTAGATGCTCATATTGTTTTAAAAGTTATTTATCCCTTCTGGCAAAAAAAAATCCTTTTTCATCTAATTTTGAAATCAATTGATTTAATTTCCAATTATTATTAAATTGAAATTTACTTTCAAGATTTTTTTAGGGGATTACCCAATTTTTCGAAGATCCTGCAACTTAGTCTTCATCTTTGGCCAAATAAACCTGAACCTCTAAACCTATGTATGGTTAATACTAATGTTGTGATGAAATATGACCCATATTGTTCAATATTTACAGTTCTTTAGCCGAGCAACCTTGACGTGCTTGCTTCAAAGTTCAGCGGTAGTGAAAGATATATTGGTAAATATTCATTACATTCATTTAAAGTGATTATATCTAATTAATCTGTATCTGGAAGATATAAGGAAAATAACGGATCGGAGCTTAAGTTTTCTGTTTAAGAGTTGTTTACACAGTTTGTGGTAGCGTAGAATGTTTTTATCTGTATCTCTTTCTGCATTCGCTTAACGGTGTTATATATTGTTATTTATTTATTTAAACTCTATGCACATGTAAAAAACACAATGTACAAAAGCGGACTTAATGCCTAAGGCATTTTCTACCAGTCGACCTTAGGGTGGTGCAGAAACAACATGGCGGGTGCAACTTAAACGAGAACAATCGAGAGAAATTTATACCTATATACATATATTGATAAATACATAGATGTATACATACATATAAAACAAAATTGTTAAGAAAAAAAAAATGTCCAACGAATTACCGCTGTGACAATTCTACCAACTTTTTGCGAATGTGCTCTCGTGCCTTCACCTTAAAAGACAACCGACTTTTTGCCATCCTGATATTCAGTGGGAGCGCGTTCCAAAGGAATATCGCCTGGACAAAGAAAGAGGAGCGGATAAACCCAGAGCGGTGTGAGGGACATCGTAAGAGAAGATTATTTGTCGAACGCAGATTTTTACTGTGGGCAGAGCAAATTAATTGAATTTGTGAAGTTATATAGGGGGGAGAAGAAGGATTGTTTAGAAAAGAAAACAGAGTAGTCAATGCCCTCAGTGCTCTGCGCTCCCGAATGGGTAACCATTTTAATTGCGAGCGATGCGCAGAGACGTGATCATATTTACGGAGGTTGAAGACAAATCGAATGCAGTTATTTAGAAGGCGGTCGAGTTTATTGAGGAGATCTGCTTTCAGGTCGTAGTAGCACATATCACCATAGTCAATAATGGGGAAAATTAGGGACTGTACAAGCAATGCCTTTATGTGAGCTGGGAGAAGATTTTTCAGTCGATACAGCGATCGCAATGTTCCAGTCACTTTCTGACTGACGTTCGCGACCTGCTTACGCCAGTCAAGA
Organism: Notodonta ziczac; assembly: GCA_918843915.1. Taxonomy (NCBI): domain Eukaryota; kingdom Metazoa; phylum Arthropoda; class Insecta; order Lepidoptera; family Notodontidae; genus Notodonta; species Notodonta ziczac. Next base: position 2,613,196 of record OU974040.1, on the reverse strand, counting down.
CAGGTGTCGACAAGCAGACCAAGGTTATTGAATATCAAACTTATCCAGAAGATGCATACTCCTGAACATAGGCCCATATTTTGCGGATATATTATATATAAAACGAAACAAGTTTAGATTTGGTTACTTCTGTTTATCTTGACATTATTCGAACGACTTTTTAAACAATTCATTGAAGAAAACATATTGGCAAATTGTTCTATGATTAAATTAGTTTAAGTCCAAATGATCCCAACTGACCTTGTATCGATATGCACAATAGTGACATACGTTCAGTGCAATCGTCTTCTTAGATTTGGTTATGCAAAAGGTAGGAGCTAAAATGCCACTGTTTGTTCTTACGGTTTATATCGTGTCGTTGATCTATTAGTCGTACTGAGTTGTTCATTCAAAACTCTCATTACCAATATTGGATACACTACAGAGACTTGCTTCCACCGAGTGACAATTTTTTAAACTATATAAAGATAATAAGATAATGAAATAAGCTGGATTCCTTGACGGATTGGTCTTGGGTAACAGATCGTAGCAAGTTAAAAAGTTAGTGGAGACCTTTGCCCTGCAGGAAGACAGTATAAGCTGGAAATTAAATTAAAGAGTAAATATAATGGTTTAGAATATAATATCATGTTGAAGTATTGTAACGTTGCGTACGACCACACTGCTAGGTTACAGTACTATTATGATCTCAATTTATTTAAAGTAATATAAAATTTGGATATGTAGGTCCACCTTTCCTTAAATATAAATGTTTTAACTTGCCCTTAAAAACAGACTATTAATTATAATAGGATAATATCACTATATATCACACAGAGATGAGTATCATTTTAGACCCGTTATACACAAAATGGGGGCGTGACTTTGCTGCCAGTGCCAAAGATTTGCGGCCCATTTGCCAAGTATTCACCACTATATTTGCCTAACACTGGTATGCGTGGCACAGTGCATGCTAAATTATCTGATTACATTTTAATGGTAATTATATATTTTCTACAGTCTCAAGATTACCGATTTGATGAACCTATCATGATGTTAAGCTAATTTTTCAAATTCTTGAGCCAATTCCTAATTTTCTAGAAACACTTCAATTTGGAAGTGGTGATGACAACATTAGTGCAGACACGTGTCGGTTAATGTGAATGAGATACCATTCATTTCTTTCAGTAATTGTAAAAGATTTAGTCTGGGTACTTTGTTAATTGTTTTTTTATTTCCTTTAAATACATGTTTTACTTTAGTATTAAACCTACGTAGTTGTTTTCTTTCAAGTCTGATGCTGATAGTCTTGTTATTGTCCAATTTCTTTCTCGGAGTCAAAATAAACAAGTCTTCTCGTGTTTAACTGTCATTAATTTGTATTCTATGTTGTTTAACAAATTATATTTAGTTTTAATACTGATTAAATTGTGAGGTCAAAAAACTTATCACGCATCGTGATGTTTGTCTGTCTAGGTACATCGCTAATGTTACAAAACACGACATGTTTATGCTCCACCCTGCACAGTCATTCTCGGTGCGGAAAATTCTCGCTATGAAACAATTAATTTGAAATTCTTAATGCTGTCTAAAGCTCTTTGTATTTCCTGGCCAATTTTAATCTTCGCAGAATTGCTCGATACTTACAAATATGAGGTAATATTAATATTCCTTTAACAAACGTTCATTTTCTTGTAGGAAAAGTACGCGTTATTAATTGAGAACTCTGGTCGTTTAAAATTGAGATTGACAACCTAGATGGGCGGCATTATTCAACGGTTTCAATTAACCGTGTGCTAACATTGACCCGGCTTGTAAATAGAACCGCGGCGTAATTAAACATGCTTGTGAGTAAATCTTGTGTTGGATTGATTTACATACTTTTTAACCCCCGACGAAAAACGAGGGGTGTTATAAGTTTAACATGTGTATCTGTGTATCTGTGGATCTGTGGATCTGTGTGTCTGTCTGTGGCAACGTAGCGCCCAAGCTGATGAACCGATTTCAATTTTGTTTCTTTTGTTAGATAGGTATTCTGATCGAGAGTGTTCTTGGCTATGTTTCATGAAAATCGGTTCAGCCGTTTGAAGATCATCAGCTCTTTTGTAGGTTAAAAAAGCCACATTCACGGCCAAAACCAATTCCCTCGGCTCGAATCCAGTCGAAATTTGAGATGATTGGATTTAGATTGATTATATTTTTAAATGATCGTAATAGTCTGAACTGGCTTTTTACAATATTATAAATTTGAAAAGTTTCCCTGATTCTGAAAAAAATGAATATTTTATCAATTTTATTGAGATTTGTGTATGAACTAAAGACGTTTCATAAGTCACGTTTCAAATGATGGATACGCGCATGCGTTAAATTTTGTTTGGTTTGTTAATGGTCATGGAATATTACGCTATAATAATTCTAGAGGGCGTTGCTCCGCCATTGACAAAGAATATAAAAAAACTAATCTAATTTAAAATAATTTTAGCGTTATTGAAAATTCTTCCCCTAGGCTGCTCCCGTCTACCTCAACCAGAGTTATTACATCAAATTGAATCATAATTGATAATATTTTACTAGGAATAAAACCTCCGTGACATCAATATTTAGATTCGTTGTCTATTCTAATGTCAATTATTATAATGTCATAACAAAATAATGTCTCATACTTTTACTCAGATTTTCTGTTGATTATTGTACATCTTAGATTTTAAATGAGGAAGCCAAAACAAATGATTTAATGGTGCTTTCATAATCTGGCATCGAAACTAGTTGTACCAGATGAATTTGCGAGATGAGCTATGGATACTGAGCTACGGGAGCTACGCAAATCGCGCTAACATCATTATTTGGAAGAACTAGGTAAATTATACATTTGATGAACAGGTCATCGCATCGGGGGTTTTTAAATTTTCAATTTAGAGTTATTCTTACTAGTGGTAGTACCAATATGTATCATGTAAAGGTATACGAATTGAGTATGAATTCAGCTTACAGCTTAGCTGAGATTTCTCAGCTATATGTGTATTAGAAAACAATGTGGTAATTTCATTGAAAAGTCATATTTTAAGAAATAAACTCTTAACCTACAAGTATCACCATACTGTTGGATGTTCCGAACATTTCCTTGACGGTTTCTAAAATAAACCTGTAAATTTTTAGTTTTCATCGCCGAATTCCGTATCGAAAGTATTGCGAATGTACACTAACTAGAGATCATTGACATCAGCTTCAATAGGACCATTACTTCTGGCGCGTGATCACGTCGCTTTAATACAAGCCGTCTTATGTCAAGCCACATGATGTAGAACATCGGGCAACGTCATACGTCCGTAGGCAGAACTATCGCGCATAAGGAATGATGTCTGTTACCGTTATCGTCTGTCAGTAGGTTTTATATCTGATGGACAGTGCCTGCCTGTAACGGTGCATAGAACATACAATAATGTCCGAAGCCCAAGGGTGGTACAGTTGAACCATGGTAAGCTTGTTGATGGGTTACAACCAGTGGGCAATGAATAAACCAGTATATAAAAAAGTACTAATACTCCTTTTAGACCTTAGCTGAGGTTAGTGTCAGCTGTGTGTGAACTCGAATCATGGTCTGTATATGGTTCAAAGTCGATATTTTTTCATGGAATCGCTGCAACATTAGTCGTTGTGGACCTAACGATACAAACGCACAGATATCCAGTGGCTACATTTGACCACATTATAAGATGTGCAATTCAACATTATTTGTGGTAGATGACGTAGCATAATACCGTATATGTTGGTAATGAATGCGTAAACCAAGCCTACATTACACGTAAAGAGCTAACGCAACAATGTAAAGCTAGCAAATGGCACTACACAAGATTAAATGGCTAGAACTAAGAATTTATAAGACATATTATATTACTGTATTATACAGAAGAAACGGATATCAATATTCATTTCTGTTATTTATTCTCAGCATTCCGATCTAAATGACGTCTCTTATGTTAAAAAAAATATTACAATTTATTTTATTTTATCTTATTTCGTCGTTGGAATTGTTACTAATACTTATACTAGCCATAGAGTTTTTTTATGCACACAATATAGATTGAGTGCTGTAAATCATCGTTACTGCCTGACTGTAGAAGTTAAAGCGGCTGTTGTGCTGTAGTTTTGCTAAATGATTGGTTTTCAATCACCATAGGTGGAATTGGAATTCCTATTAAATGTCCTGGGTGATAGTTTCCACTTAGGTACCATCAGATGGAGCGTCTGTGTCTGTTAGTGTGCCAACCAACCTAGACTAATACAAACATTTTCGAATAGGATGATAACAATGATGACACACATAATATTAATAAGAACAATACAATACTTCATATACTTAACTTATAAATAACGTTTTATTCAATGCTATTTTTATAATAATACCAACTTCGTTGAATTGCTCTCGATACACACAGGTGTTGCACACAATTTGCGCGTTTGTGCAAACCACATTGCGGACCCGACACTGCGGAATTCAGTGAATTCGTATTATGTTAACAAGAGGGCGGTCACGTTGCGAACTATCCGGGAGCAAGTGACAATGATTAAACGAGCCGGTCGTGCCGCGGCCACGTGACCGCGGATATTCTCGCACACATCTTGTATGTGCGTGCGTCGAAACGCGAACGTCTTGTTAAATATTTTATTTACATAGTCCCGTTGAGCGAATTGTGGGCAATACCTATGCTTTTAGCTCGATGAATATATTGTGTCTATTTTTATTTTCTTCGCAGTAAACAATGTTAGAAGTAGGTGTACCTACCTATGATTTATAAACAATGTTGGTGACTCATAAAACAAATCACTTATATAAACATGGTATCCTGACATTATACTGAAATGACCAAATAGCCTTAAATAAAACAACTACCTAGTGAACAAAGTGTGTTAAGCAACATTGAATCGTCTAGTGATACGAATGTCGTGGAGTGAATCTCAAAAGTTGAAAATCATCGAACATGATTTTCCAAAATATCTAATGGTCGAGATAAAGATGCGTTCACGCTCCAAATACTACTGTCTAAAGCTCTACACACAATTATTGAATAGTTACACCGGCTGTTCAGATACATAACCAGTGAAAGACTTATAATAATAGGTACATAGCTGTACCGGCTTTATGAAACAGTTTCACGCTGAGGTGTGTGTAAAGTAGTGCAATATTTGCATTATAATAAAGACTGGAATATGCCTATGAGACAGGTAAATCACACCATCACCATCGTCACTATTTCCTTTATTAAAATTTTACAACGCCAAAAATGTAGCCATATAAAGTACGTTTTAAATTTTCATTTCGTGCCAACACTTGAACTAGAGCTTATCTCCCTAATTGTTAAATAAAAGTACTTTTTTGTTGTTGTTTAATTTGTGCATAAATAATAATACGAAACATAAGTATGCACGTCAAAAGTGTCCGCACCGGACACGCCCGCAATAATAAAATGTTATTTTAATAAAAACTCGCATTAACTTGTCTCACGTACTCTGAAAATATGAAGTTTAAAAATATTATCTACTGCAAAAATATATATCGGCTCACTAGAGAACACTTGTCTGTGTAAATCAATGGCGCCCGAGACTCTAGAGTAGATCACATTGCTGGGACGTGCTATGCGCACACGCATGGTGAACAACGTGATTTATGTATTTCTAATCGCGCATGTGCCTTGCCGCTCGCGGTTGTAAAACCAAGTGTTCCTTAGTCAGTAATGGTTTTGTGTTACCATATTGATGGGTGTTTTCTAGATACTTATGGTCTAATTCGATGGTGGAATTTCAGCAAGGAGTCAATAAATTTATATGTACGGTTAAAGTAATGATTTGGGCATATCATTTTCATTTTGCTGAGAGATATTGCATTTCAGCGGAAGCTCTTTAAAGATCATTGATGTTCGTTTCCTAGGGACAATGAAACTTTAAGGAGCATAGTTGCAGATGATATATTATTTTCATAGCACATCTAAAACATTTGAAACCGCTGTAAAATGCTAATATTTGTTTGCATGATATATTATTGCGAAGCAACGCGCAGTAGAGGTTCAATGTCGTATCGGTAACTCGATATTGGTGATTTTGTAACGTTACACACATTTGCTACTATGTAAGCTCCGCCCAAGGTCTCGGCAGTCTGTTATGATTACTTTTATCGTGTGTTTGTTATATACGAGCTATCAGACAATATTTGTGTATATTTATTTGGCCGACGCGATGTTATCTGCATCGTCGCTGATTGGTTATATAACCAGTAGTAATAAATGTTATTTCTCTTCAATTGGAATTAACCGTACATTGCTGATTCTCGTGGATTATTTTGAAAACAGGTGTTTATAACGTCATCTCAGTATATATTTTGTTTGCAATTGATGTTTTTTTATTGAATTTATTACAAGATAGAAATAATACAAACAGAATATTATAAAGGTAATCCAATTGAAACAAATCAGTGCACTCTACTTAGCATCTGGCAGGTGGCCCGTGAGCTGAAGGATGTTTACTCTGAATCAAACCCCGATTGTCTCGAACCAAGTGTTTTATTGTACCAGACAAGCGCTCCCGGCTCGCTCGCTGTTTACACGGATTTATTAATAACGACCTTGTTTCTATTGTAATGCAACTACTAAGCGATTAACATTGTTGAATCATCCCTACCTTATAATAAGTTTCATATTAGCTTGAACACGTCTGGATGATTTCGCTACTGTTGTTACGTCTGCGGAAAATTTTCAGAAGTTTTTTATTTATTTTTTCTTGGTCGGCTTGCTTTAATTAGTATTCACATACAGAATGTAATCGTTTATCATTTTACAAGTATCTAAAAGATAAAAAGTTTAAAAACTAAATTAGAGGAACACGGCAACGGTAATTAGCAACAGTTCTTACGCGGTCATCATCTAACATTTAATCTATTTCTGTTTCAGGTAAGGCAATGTCTTCTAAACGGGTGACATCCTTTTCCAGACGAAGGTAAGTACGTCAGTTAAGAACGAGTGATCAATCAAAAGGAAACCAAACTACACTCAAAAGGTCACAGAAGTCGTCGTACCACATTTGGTGATGAAGTTACCAACGACAGATCGCCGCGGCATATTCGTCCACACCTTTGTCTCAGTGTATTTTTTAAGCAAATGAACCTGCCCTCTAATCGTATGGCAAACAGAGGCGGTCATCCACCCCGGCAATGGTTACTTAATGTCCAACGTTTAGTCATGCGGTGCAAAACGTATATTTGGTCGGTGAGCGATGTGTGGCGCGATCGTACGATGCAGGATTCAGCCGAAAACCGCAATTAACAATGGTCCCAAGCTTATGTGTGTGTTGAATTACTCACTCGTTGCGTCATTGATGATCTACCAAAACGTCACGGTGAATCAGGTGAATGTTTGCAGTTTCTTGTGATGTCATTGCTGTCGTCCAATAACAATGATGTCATGGAGTGAACGATTCCATAGCGATATCAAAAATGCATTTAAATAAATTTGTTTTATTTCTTCGAATTTTCGAGATGTGGAGGTGGTAGCAAGACGAGGTATAATTTACTTTAGATATTGATCTATATAAGGTTATCCAAAACTCTTCTCATTATTAAACCTTCCACGTAGGCGTGCACGTATAAACACCATAGCAATGAACACGAAGTGTGTCCATGAAATATGATAGTTGCTCCAAAAATATTAAAAACTATACGTGTCTAAACGTCCATGCCCATAGAGAGCGCACTTGTATGGCCAGGTAGAGGGAAGTGCCCCGTTAGAATACAACACGCCGAATCAACTCGTGAGATCTGAAATAGACTGTTTACGCCATGTCCGGGCGCTGTGCCAACGGTCACCTGAAGCCATACTCTAATGTTTTGGCACATAATTAAATTTTTATCAACCAGTCTGGCGTTTGAGTCATTTCTGCTTGGCATTCACATTGCGATTTCTAAGAAATTTTTACCAAAGGAAATTTAATTATTTACCACAAAAGCAGTGATTGGCAGGTTCATTGGTTACGGGTGTGGTACCCATATACTTACTCATTTTGACTTTCTTCTTACTATCATGTCCGCATTATGTTGGACCAATATTCATGGGAAATTTGAGGTACGTTACTGGAAAGGCCGTGCTTATTGGCTTCACTCTGCAAGGGTTAGTTAAATACCAACTTCCGATTCTAATCTCAAATAAGAATATAGTGTGGACAAAATAAGACTAATAATAATTTGTACACCTTGAGAAAAGCGAAAGGTTCTAAATATTCACCTTGGCGGCTTACACCTGATTAGTTGCCTTTTCACGCAGCAAGACAAGCGGCGTAATGTAAAATGTTAATTTCGTTAACAATGATAATTGTCTCGATAAAGTTACACAATTTTATATATTCGATAATGTTAACGACACATGACAATAGACGATTGTGATGTTATCGTTAACTTGCTTCATTACTACATACTACCTATAACTATCTTTGCGGCAGAAGATCTCTACGATGCGATAGCGTGATTACGTGATAATAATGAATCGTTTATTGTATCGCCAGTCGTGCTTTGAATTTCCCCCTTTGACACTGATGTCATTCAATTAGTCGTTAGGCGTGTTTCGACTGAAAATTTGGGTTTGGCAGGACCATTGTATTATCTTATAACAATAAATGTGTACTATAGGTACATGTCACATAAGAGGGCCGTTAATTACAAATTGTTCTACATTCAATTATGTATGGCTGATGATATAAATCTATGGGAATCCATTAATTTTATTTATAGACTAAACATTAACTAATACCACTGCTTCAGCTTCAACACATTGTCTGGTTAACCTAATAACATTTCGATAAATTGTGAATATAGTTTTATATGCTTAGGTGGCTTCTAAAATATTGTTTTTATATAAAAACAATTTGGTGACTCCAGAATGACTCTCATTATCTCGCGGTTGATGCGAGATAACCCCTGTAAGCAACAGGCCATAGTATTCAATAGGCCCTCAATGCCAGCCATCTTTGTGGGACCGGTTTATCAGTGTTTACCTACTGCGGTGTTTACATTAGCACGCTTGCCGTTGATAGCAGTAATCAGCATGAGATTAACGTCAATTTAAAAATTATTACTAGTGTGAGAACAACATCCATCATCTCAGAGACAAGATTTAGTGATACAGCACCCTTGATACGAGGGTTTAGTTCTATTATTTACAGGAACAACTATAATTTTAAAAACAGTTTGTTTTAACAGCATAACTTATTTCATTCAATTGAATAGAATAGCTCTATGCAAATATATTTCTACTTCAACTATTTATAAAATAGTAAATCAGCTGTGCAGTGCTATAATATACACACACATATTTCAGACCGGCGAATAAATTTCGATAAGCCTCTTTTCATGTAGACATTCACAAGTACCATCTGCTAAGAATAATGCCAAGAGAAACTCAATATTTATTCAACCATTTACGTCATAGCTTGTTTTAGTATTCAGTTAATCTTTTGACATAAATATCGCTTAAAAAGTCCTGATGCCGGTAGCGTGTTTTGAAACTGCGTTACGTAAAAGTGGACTTAGTGTTTTAGACACCGCCGAGTACAGCTTGTTATGAATTAAAAGTACGCGTTATAAAGTTGGCCTAATTATACAACTGACATCGTTGCAGCTTCCGGATCGCGCAAACGTTTAAACTCTAGAAAAAGCTGTAAAATCGCTGCTTAAGCCATAAATATTGTATGAAAATGACAGACATGATTCAACAAGACGGCGATTTATTAAATATAATTGTTCTGGACTCTCTCTAGCTCATTTTAATAAATCCGCCAACTCCTAAGCTTACTATAATTCATTGCAACATTACAGTGTGACTATCAAAGGTCAGACAGAACTAGAAGTCGCCGTTGTCTCCACGCCAAGATACGACGTCGAATCAATCTTATCACTATCAGCTAAGCGAGAACCCAAGCGGATGCTGGGAAAATAGGTCTTAGGTCACCTAACAGCACGTGTCCCATTGACGTCAATCAACACACTTGGCGATAGCTTTCTAAACGAACACATATCCTTAAATGCGTTTACGTTCGTTTTATTTAGAAAATAAATGTATACTTAACTCGAGGTCATCGATCTTGCGTACCTTGTTATGAAAGATCAATATTTAGAACCCCATAAACATTATTTATCATGTGTATTGCTAACGAGTTTGTCGCTATCACAATATTCGAACGCGCAACGATAACCCACATCTCGGCCACGAGTTGTTTACGCGATACCAACTAATTGTCCAAATTCGATTACGTCACTCCGCTGCTGACTTGCCTACACCTATTGTTCACACAAATTGATCGGCCCTCAATTTAGTAATTATTGCAACAGATTGCTTGCGAGATCACCTTCTACCTATTTCGCAAGTTGTTTTGGTAGTTTTTTGTGGTACTTACTTAAAAAGGATATTCACAATCCTTTATTCAACAACCTCACTTATATTTCTTGTGTATGTTATGGTAGAACCGCTAACAATTCTGTTTACGTTTTGGCATGTTTCGACGCTTGCTTTATTGACGATAACTGCTTGTGCCCTTCTATTATTAGTAGTACTGTACCGTCTATTATGTCATTCGGGCCGTTTGGCAACATCTCGTTTACGGCAATAAATCTTTTTGAAATCTTGGAAGCGTAATATCAACACTGATAATATGGTGTCCTAAATCTTGCCCCGTTCGTCGAGTTCAGCGAATTGTCTTATGCAAAGTTTACATAATTATAAGATAATGCACTGTGTTGATTTCAGTCCAGATTTCTGCTGATAATGACTCACACATAAGAGAATTTCTCGCCATTAAACTGTCACTACCGCATTGCGTTACACATTATATGATTTACGTGCTCTTGATACGACTATGAGTCTTGGATTATGTTATGAAGCTTCCTTGCAAGTTGTCTGACGACCCAATTCCTTCGCAAAATGTTTCAAAGTGTTTATCATGCTGTTTTATTTGATCAATTTACGCGCAAAAGAAAACGTATATTATTTTTCATACTATAAAAACGCTCAACGCGGACGGTTTATGTAAGTGTGCTAAAAACCGAGTGCGTAGGCTGGGTGTCATTCTTTACTTCTAAACTGGATTCAATTTATTTTTGTATTCTATTCTTATTTTATGAATTCATCTACGAACAATGCGCTTCTTACTTTGTACATTATATGAATAAGGTATTATTATAATAATGCACGATATTTTTCATGGGGCCTTAGTAATTCTAAAGATAATGTACTTACCACAAAAAAGGCTAATAGTTTTATTTTTAACATCTGACTTTGATGAAATCACTTACTACCAACCAAAAGAAAATATTTATTCCGTCAGATAATTTTTTGTGGTAGATACATCATAATGCATCTAATCATTATCATGTTTAGCATTTACTTAAACGTCCTATAAAATATCGTGCATTATTAAAATAAGACGTCATATATCTTTAATCACTTGTGTCGTCAGACTTCAGCCACTATGGATCCGATTAAACGTTCAGAACGTACTAAACCTACTTAGGTATAAGTTTTATTGTAAGGCTTCCACGCCTTCACTCCTACATTAATTCTTGACCGACATATAACAAAATGGTATTATTTGAAATCAAACGACCCATAAAAATCTTTATGGCTGCAGATGGCGACTTTAATTCCAGTATTCTGAGATTTTTAAGTTGATACTCTGAAATTCAAACTAAGACTGAGGAGAGCGTCATGAACCACCGTTTTGGAGCTTTGACACTTCCTCTGATGTCATGTTGGTAACGTCATCGTTTATTTGGGATTATTGTAAGCATGCCGGGGCCCCCTGAGGCTATATAAAGCCAAAGACATCACAATCAAAATGAACGCATAAACAACTTTAAATTTTTACTATTCAACTTTTAATATTAATGAACTGTTTTTATAAACGCAGCTGACTCACGACTGTAAGTCATTAAGTTGATCGAGAAAAAATTAAGTCACATTTGAGAACAAAAGGATTTCCTCGCAGGTAATAACTATAATAATTGGTATTTGAAGCAGTCGAAAAAAAAGGTTAAGCTTGTGAATATACGTACTTCCTACTCCAACCGGTTTGAGTCAGCGTAATATTAAATACTCGTTATTGTAATCGGCAACGTCTGATCTCACAACTATTTACGATCGTGCGCGCAAATTTGATAGTACAAGCGGTTGCAGTGACCATAACCATGATCCGGTCGGATCAGGCGACTGGAATTGCATCACCATTTATTCAAATGCCTCGGACCCACCGCCTCTGACGGTGATGTCATAAGCCGGCATTACTCCCTCGGTTTCAATAAGGATAATACGAAAAAGTTTAATGTTCCTATCAACACGTAAACATTGTACGGATGCAGTTGTGCAATAGTCAACCATCATAGTTCATAGAAAATAAATTAATACACCTGCAAAGGTTTACCCTTTAATTTCTTGAGTAACAAATGGTTATTAATATAATCAATTATTTTTTAAAGTAATTATTTCGGTAAAATTTATGTAAACTGAAAATGTTATCGCAAATCAGATACTGCAAAAAAACTGAATAACGTTCGTAAAAGTCGTAATAGTACCCTGCGTTGCTTCAATAATCTTTATATTGAGGAAGTGTGCCAGCAAGCAACTGTCCTGTTCTCAATGACATCAGATATTAAGAAGTTAAATCCTCATACAATTTACGTATTTATTATTTGAAGTAGCCTTAAAGAAAGAGGATCATAAATATTACTCTTGTCTCCCCTAAATGGTCGTCTACTTTCAATTTGACCGCACCAGCGGCAGTTTTGCTACTTTCTATTTATTCTAATTCCACATGAGCATGTGTTGAATAGTGTGCATGCGTTTCTTATGACATCGCAGCGATTAGCATTCAGACTCGACGCCGGGTCTGCCGCGCCCGTCACATGCAAGTCGCGATGCATAAACGCACTTAAACGATTTCACTAAGCGCGCGCCGCTTAAGGGATTACCGGGTAATCTTAATGTCAGCCTTCGTTTACTTGTTGTCCCACATTACATACACCCTTGTGTGACCAATTGTACGTTAGTATGATTACACTTCAAATTGTACGTTAGTATGGTTACTTTTAAATACTTTTTCTAATGTTAATATTTCGCATTCTAATTAGTCTATATAGGAAATCTCCTGAGCTATAATAGTTCTCACTTCTCCGTCATTAAATTCATACCCATCAGAATACTCTGCCACTCGTATTAACCCGCCTTATATATGACGCGTGAAATGTAATCGGCACACCTCTTCCAACAATTCATTTTCCAGCTCGTCCAAATTTTTTGTAATTTTTTTTATTAGTCCATAGGACTGTCATTGCCCAGCCTGCTCTACCCAGGACAATTTCCGGCCACATCTCACCCACAAAAGTGTTCAGGTCATCTCGCTACCGTCTCTTGGGTCAGGTATTCAGCTAGTGCTGATATTGGCTCAATCAGTTTGACTCTCTAGTAGACCTTGAGTTTGGACTTCTAATGTCATCATTTTATTAGCTTTTTATGTTTGAATCACTATTATAAACCATTGGAAATAATATAACCGCAAGTGTTTCACAACTTTTCAGTAGGTAAATGGAATACGACGGCCATAGGTTTTTACGGTGAGTAATTGAATAGGCCAATTCGTTTTTCATACTTTGGTAGGATTATGGTTATGAAACATTCTAGTAATATCACGTCATCCATGACTCACGAACCTTTTTTGAATGTGTGTTGCAACTCGGAAACTGGTGAAGATAAGCTAAAGTTATATTAACAAATGATGTAAGTTAAAGCGCCCTGTGGGCAGTGACATGACTGGAAAGGTGCTTTAGGCAACTCGTATCATATCGTGTCAGATTTTTTATCTAAATCAACCATTTAAGTACATTATTAGCACAAATTTATTTTAGTATATCTATATTAATAATTCCGTTCAGAGGTACGGTAGACTCGATTGAAACCTTACCAGAATATTAAGACATAAAAAAATAATGATTTCGAGTCGACAACATATATCGGCAAAATTCGGATTGTCGAGTATTTTGTTAAATTCTAACGATGCAAAAGGCAATCTTTCGCCATATTGGCAGTTCCGTCAAGTTTGGCACAGTACCGCTATATTTTCTATGAACGAATTCCTGTCAGTTAGTGTCAGTGTTCTCAGTGTGTAAATGAGCCTTTATTTGAAATATCTATTAAACTGGGTGGACCATATTTTTAAAGAAAGAAGAAGAAGATTGAGCTTTCAGAACAAACAAATTCAGTCTTCATGTATTTTACGTATTAATTTAAATGGACAATGCTATACGAATCTATGCCTTACCTAATATTCCTTGAAAACCGATAACTACAAAAATATCTGCCTACGTTTTGTAAAAGATTGTGTATAATGAGTCACATTTCACCCGAGCGAAGCCGGCTTTTCATCTAGTATGTAAATAAAAATCAATTTATCCTACAAATATTATAAATGTGAAAGTTTGTGAGTGTGGATGTATGTTTGTTACTCTTTCACGAAAAAACCACTGAACGGATTTGGATGAAATTTGGAACACAGATAGTTTATAACCGGGATTAACACATAGGATACTTTTTATCCCGGAAGAAGTCGGTGGGCACAGCTAGTTGTCAATAGTTTGGTGACAAACGATCCGTAGACAGGAAACAGCCTTCAAAAGAAATAGATTTTAAAATGAACTTATGTTCCCTAAATGTCAAACCTAACATACTGTGTATGTTAGTGCGTCTACAAGCCAATTAATTATACTATCGACGACCAGTCACGACCGTGGGCTATTTGTGTACAAGCTTTTACGAAACCTAATTATTATTTGAATTAAAAATTAATAAAATCATTATCACCGGCTGAGCAATGTTATGTCCTATATGTATAGTCGTTCTATTTCACGGTCGAAGTATTAAATTAGCAAAATTATTTATTTACTTACTAGTTTAGTTCGCTAGGCATGGACTTATCATACTAATATTATAAAGAGGAAAACTTTGTTTGTTTGATTGTAATGAATAGGCTCCGAAACTACTGAACCGATTTGAAAAATTATTTCACTGTTGGGAAGCTACACTATCCCCGGGTGACATAGGCTATAATATATTTTCAAAAAAATTAGGGATCCTTACTAAAACTCGAATAATGTAACCGCAATGTACCCGTGCGAAGCCGGGGCGGGCCGCTAGTCTTACATATATTTAGGCTTATTGAAATAATTACTAAAAAAAAAAAATATTCGTGCAGCACATTAAATTCTCTAAATAAGAGTTAAATATCTTAGCATCTGTCAGCAGGTTTCTATCGCTGACTGTTTTGATTATATCGTTCATTGTAGCTTATACGAGGGATGCCTTTTAAGTTTTGTCGTTTGAAGAAAAAAACACAACTAGAACCTTATAGTACTTTTTATTGTTTTTCAAAGTATTCACCACGTAGCTTAATACACTTTTCCATTCGCTCAAACCAGTTATTATAACATTTATTCCACTCTAAAGTGGGGGTGTTCAAAATGGCTGACTTGAAAGCGTCGACTGCTTCTTCACTGGACTGGAACCTTTGACCACGAAGACTTTTCTTAATTTTAGGAAATGTAAAAAAATCGTTAGGGCTTAGGTCAGGACTGTATGGAGGATGGTCAAGAATTTCTACTTTTTCCTGCTTCAAATACTCAATCGTTTGACGAGCGCTGTGTGAACTTGCATTGTCGTGGTGCAGGATGATGCGTCGCTTTGAGTTAGATTTTCGAAGTTCGGCGATGACTTGTGATAAACAAACTGTGGTATACCACTCTGCGTTAACCGTTCTACGATCATCAAGTGCAATAGTCGCAACATGGCCGGTTTTTCTAACGAACGTGGCCACCATCTTCTTTGAAGTGCTTCGAGAACGAACAACTTTAGTCGGCTTTGGCTCGTCTTGAAAGACCCAGATTGTAGATTGTTGTTTGGAATCAGGATCGTAGGCATAGATCCAAGATTCGTCACCACTGATGATGTCGTAGACGTGATTTGACTCTCCTCGGTTGAACCTTTGCAGAGTTTTCTTACACCATCTGACGCGGGCCGCCTTGTGATCGTCGGAAAGCAGATGCGGAATCCAACGGCAAACTAGCTTTCTTACACCAAGCGCTTCATGCAAGATCTTCTGAATGGTTGTCCCTGAGATGCCTAATAGAGCCTCTATCTCTCGATACGTCACATGACGATCTTCGAGAATTAGTTGTCTCACTCCAATGATGTTATCTTCAGTGAATGCAGATTTTGGGCGACCTTCGCGAGATTTGTCACTAACACTAGTATGTCCACGCTGGAATTCTAAATACCAGCGTTCGACAGTCCGCAGACATGGGGCTTCATCCCTGAACACAGATATTAGCTCTTCAAAACACTGAAGCCGTGTCAGGCCTCTTCTAAAGTTGTAGAAAATTATTGCACGAACATTTTCCTTAGAAAGATTCACTTTCGTACGTAACCTGACAGATTCTAATCGACGCTGTGACTAAACAATAACATTAATCCTAATACATTCAACTGTTTTGAGATTCGAAATTTAAACACATTCGAATATAGAACAGTTCCAAATTCAAAATTGCCGGGAATTATGGAAACGACAGAACTTAAAAGGCATGCCTCGTACTTTAATATTTTTATTTATAGTTGCCAACTGAAATACGTGACTTTCGTATCTGCAACCTTTTTCACTGAACCGAGCCAATGAACATGGCAGTTCTAATTCCATTTGATAACATTGATAATCGGCATATCGATACGCCTACATAACAACCAATTTTTCTTATTTGCAATAGTTCAAGGCCAAAGTTAGAATTGATTCGATGTCTATACATTATCATTCAAGCTCTAATTTGTGAATCATTAAACAGTTCATTAATGTCATATATCTGATTTGCTGAACTAATGACAACGCTACTGAAAATGCTAACATTGATCATCATAAAATTGCGTTTTATGTTCTGCAGCATTACGTCACCCTCTTGAACGCACACATACTCAAGTTTTTATATCAACGCCATGGTCGACCATCGATCTCTTTTCCTCGCGTAATTTATCTATATACTTCTATCTCGCTCTTGTGCTGGCGGCGACAAGCAGTCTGCTTCTTTCTGGCGGCCATTGCGTCGCAAACAAAACCCTAGGTCACGGGCACTGGACACATTTTCGTACAATGCCTTGTCTGAATAAGTTTTTGTTTACTACTCCCTCGCGATTGTGCCCACCTTGCTTGGAGTGTTTAGACTTTAGGTGGAATACTAAGTAGGAAACTTATCTGCGTGTCTTCTCCTTCCTCGTTATTTTGAAGGTCACGTTTAGAATTTCAGATCTAAGTCTAGTAACTTCCTAGTGTCTTTTTTTTGCTTTTTCTATTGTTTACATCTACACGAGCGTCTCGTAAGTATATTTAGTTTAGGCTGATATTGTATATTTTGATCAACTCTCCCGTTCCGCTTGCCAAACAAATGAGCAAGGTCATCTAAACGCGACACCAAAGGTGCTTTACAGAAAAACAAGAACTGCGTGAAAAGTCGCTGGAACAATAGACGTGTCAGCCCCTTGTTCACTGTTCACTGTTAATGTTAAGGTAATCTGATAGGCCGAAATCTTGACGGGCGAGCGTGCCAAGTAATACATTAGCATCTCATTGGAGATAACATCGTGCCAAGCTATAGGACGGAGTGACAGCCAAACCTGTTGAAGATCTCTGGTCGGGAATGACAAATTGAAAATACACGTCAAGTTTGATATATTATCATCAAGTGAACGACAAAAAGTTTATGAATATTTGATGAGCAATTTCCACAGCACAATCCGCTAGCTTCACTAGTATCGTGTTAATTTGCCGTCACGTTATCGCGTGAAGTTATATAATTAACTAAATATGCAAATTTAACTTGGCCTCACCTGATCGTTAGTCGGAAAATATCTGTCCCCTGGTCAATCAATCAATCACTATTCTAATTTCAACAGCGACATTAGTAGCGCTGACTAACGAGTTACGTAAAAAGATTTTGATATCTATGCTCTATATAACATTATATTTATCAGTGATCTCGGTTATAGACTTCACAAGAGATGCAATAATTCAAAATATTTGGGGAACAATCAAAACTTGCTGGAAACATAAAATTATTTTTAGTATCCGCAGCCACCGCGTTGATTGCCGACATCGCACTGCACCGCCATTGCGGTGGTCTTTATTGTTTGCTTTGTTACGGTTTCATGGATTCCCTAAAATAACGACCGACTCACACAGGTTGTGTTATGGTCGTCCATTTTTATGACCGTTTTATTGCCATCGATATCTATCTATCACTTGAAATGATTGATATGCTTTTATTGGGTGCTTCTTTGCAGCTTGTAATCGTGAATTCATTGTTTCCCATACACATTTATGACGGGGTTGAAGTAAATTGTTTTCATTTTCATTCATGATTTGTGAGCGTAATTTTACCGGTCATCCGTCACAAGTGACCACTGTATCCAGACACGTGGCATCACCCCATTCCCGGAATGAGCTCTGTCGTCAATGATTGCCCTGTTGATTGACGGATGCCTTCCTGCTTGACTTGTTTCGTTACCGTCATAGGTGGTGTATTCGGATCATTGACTTCCACAAATATTATTAATAGGTAAATTTTGTACAGTAACATGCCGTTTCCTCAAATGTCATGAACAAATTTACATTAAGGACTCCTGATAGCTAATAAGCCAATAGTGACATATAAAATATTCGAGTGTGTTATTCCTATCAACGCTATACATATTTATTTACTGTTTCCACCGAATCAAGAATTCATTTTCTCTTGAAATGGTTTTGCACCGAAGAGCTGGCTATATCATCATGATGGTTATAATGGTTCGAACACTTACATTTTTACTCAGTAATTTATTTGATGGAACCGATTATGTGTTTAAAAAATAACACGCCATTACTTAAAGCACGTGAAATATGAACGCTACAAGAGAAACGAAATAATTTAAAAAATGCAAACATATTAATTTTACGATCTGTTATTATTGAAGAAAATTAAAGTTTAGTATTTTATTTGCTTATTGCGTATGTGGCTACCACGGCGGGCCATGGCATATATAAAACTTATCAACAACTCAATCTCGAACGAAACAGTTAGAATATATTATTATAGATACGTCGCTCTTGTACGGCACACGAATATAAACACAAGTACATTATATAAATATAGCGGTATGTATAAGTTATTTAAATGCAAACGAAGCATTGTAGGCACCATCTGTCGAATATGAACAAAAAGCAATTCATCTCGCATTAACATCGGCGAGTGCCCGCAAAAAATAATGACATCACTCTTTATTTTGCCTCAAGTGTTAGCCATGGTAGAAACCAGTTGTACCAGCACCTAGTAACAGAACATAGGTATCAATCGATCTGAGAATACAGTTAAATTTGCAAATGCTTTGGCCTAAATAACAACGAACTATCAATTCACGTCAATGCTTTTTTTGCTATGAACTTGAATACAATACGAAATGCGGTACCTCTATCATTTGCAAAAAGGTTTACGCTAATATTGTTCGCTTAACGTCAGGTTTTAAAGATATTTGTTGGTACCAGGGTTGTTGAACGGTAATGTAGGCCAAAACAAAATTTAGATTTTTGATTTGGAGGTCAATGTTATTCAATCTGGTTGCCTAGATGTTTAGTATTATCGTTGCATATGCATTTATCTATTATTTCAGGTCATAAAAATGTCGAATCAAAAAAATGTCGAAGTACAAGCCAAAAAATCTACTATTATGATGATTATATTCAGGCAATTATGCTGGTTTCGATCAAACTGCAATTTCTGCAAATCGGCATGACTACAATACGTAGGTATCACCCAATGAATCTAATACGAATACAGTTATCGTTCCAATTTCTATGATCAAAAATGATTGTCGTTCAAAACATGGACACAGAATTCTATTATCAATTACTTTTTTATTATCTTCCTTCTTCCATCTTCTGAGCTACCTGCATCTCAATCTAGTTTGTCAGACACGAACCAGGCTTTCAGGCCAGGATTGATGGATTGATAGCAAATTTTTTTTAACAATTTCTGTCATAGGATCACGACCACTCTCAACCTGGGTATATGTTGAGCTGAGCTGCTTATATTGTCCTTAATTCGTTATCTATGAATTCAAACAACACGAATTTATAACAACGATGGTGCTCGTGGTGGTAAGATAAACTGAATATAAATAGACAATCTTCACTCATGTCAGTAATCACTCGTTGGGGGCCTATGCTATCTTCAATAACTTAACTTAGTCCAGTATTAATCACTTACGCACCGGAAATTGCTGCCGTCCCAACTATATCAATGGCAGATCATTTTTATCCTCTTGAGACAATGGACTATTTACGCTCCTACTATTGTTTATAACGACCAATCGAAATGGCTAGAATGTGAAACACGATATTACAACTACGACGAATACCGTCTGCATTTTATTCGAGTCACGTTTTACAGAATCGTTGACGTGGCATTCTGTAGAACAATGGTAATGCAAGTAATTCCTTTAATCTCAACATGGAATCTAAGTAAACGTCGATTCTATAGTAGGTAATGCAATTTTCAAATATTAAAAATCCGCACAGTCACTGCTAGCCTTGAAAAAGATTGTAATGGTGTTGCATTCGAATGCTATTGAAATGTTTCTGTTGCTCGCTTTGTTTTACATTGTGTTTGTCGATAGGTATCGGCTGACGCGAGAAACTGATATCGTAGGATAGTAACAGAATCAAATTATTAGCATTGAATTTTGCAATATCCTGAATAAGATAAACTCCCCACCAACTAAGTTATATTGTGTTGTGCGAAGCAATCACGTTCATCTTAAAAAATGGTCTTATAATATTTTTTTTTACCACAATTTGCTATAAATTCGATAATGTTTACCTAGAAAAAAGTCAGACTACACACGGTTGTAGCAGATGATAACTTATTTAGATCTTTTTACCATTTAGAAGTGTGGACAATGGACCCATACTCATCTAACATGCTGCAATAATTTATAGAAGCTCCAAGCAGTCTACCAGTTAGCCACTGAATCTGTCCTAATATGATCTTAGATCTGACCATTTAATTCACGCAATTTCATCTCGTATTTTTTGTGCGGATTTTTTTATTTGCCACTCCTTTCGCACAACAGTAGTATAACGAAGCAAAATAAACATATAGGTATTTTTTGTACGGTTTTTTTATGGTGAAGCCTTAGCTTAACTTCACGTCACGGTATGATGGAGGCGTTTTAAATTACGGCCCACAGCCTTTTTTGTACACGAGTGTACTTACATTTCTATGGCCGAGCAAAAAGCAGAAGAAAAAATACACACTTGAAAGTTCGCTTGTACCTGAGCCCAAAGATACAGTTTTTGTTTATGTTATTCTCGTGTTATTTTACATTTGAATGCTGCATCTGTTTCCATAAGTATTTCCAGACGAATTATATTCTTAATAATTCAAAATTCTATTGGCTGCTTGTAAACACATCTCCGACAATTATATAACCGGTTTTGTTACATTGTTCCTATATTGTCTTGTGTTTCTATTTCAATGTCTCTAAATTTAACTTGTTAATTAGTTATTTTATGCCAACTACGTCCGTATCCGTCACGGTTACATTTGGTTACGTTTCCTCTATCGTTTACTTTATGGCTTGGTTTTTTTCCTAAACTGTGGCAATGAATGTAGTAGAAGCGTCGATTCCCATTCATTATATTACAGGGAAATTCTAATGTTATATCATTTTCATGCGAACAGCTGCTTTTATTTTGTATCCATATTTAGGAATAAGGGTCTATATGATTCACAGCCAAAGTGTACTTAGTTTAAGGACTCATTATCCTTCATTTGCATATAGAGTGGGTCTCCATGTTTCAAACCTCCCTCAGCTGACACGCGGTTTAATAAACAACAAGATTAATTAAAAATAATTACCTATCATTATATTCTATACTAGCTGAGCCCGCGACTTCGTCCGCGTGGAATTTAACTTAACAACAAAGCCCGCTCCCGCGTTCTAAGCCCGCGCCACAGGACCCATTTTAATTTTGTTTTTCTAAAATATAAGTAGCCTAAGTTACTGCTTATAACAACAGCTATCTACCAGTGAAAGTCCCGTCAAAATCGATCCAGCCGTTTTGGAAATACTCTTTGATTTCATGTGTTTTTATTTTTTTACGCGGAGCCCTAATTGTTTTTCTAAAATTAAAGTAGCCTAAGTTACTCCTTAAAACATCAGCTATCTGCCAGTGAAAGTCCCGTCAAAATCGGTCCAGCCGTTTCGGAGATTACCCGGAACAAATACACAGACAGACAGACAACAATTTTTTTTTAAAACGCGTTTTTGTTATTGGTGTCGTATGTACTTTCACATGCATTTAGTGAACATTACAAACAGACACTCCAATTTTTTTTATTTGTATAGATAAAACATATTTCTGTACACAGTTCACTTGTCCGATTGATAAGGTTTTCAACTAAGCCTGTAATATTAGTGATAGTTTTTGATTTTGTTACATTGATACCCACATCAACTGCAAATTTGTATTTGAAGGTGTACTTAGCGCTTCCTTGTTGTGTGGATTTCGAAATTATTCAAATATGTCGCATGCATGCTAATATATGATCAACCGTATACGAAAACAGATTTATTTATTCAACAATTCAATGTACCGTTTATGGGTCTATCAATGGATCATTTAACACGACGCGTGCAAATTCGATCGCGATAAAATCAATGAACCGGCGAATTGTTGCGTGTAATCCAACACTCGTGGCATTGAACTTCAAAGCCCTCGTTTGAATAAGAAACTATTCGATTCTAATATCTAATGCGTATTGATATATTTTTAATATTCGCATCGGTTCGCGATAACGCGATCTTTCGGGCGTTTAGCGCGCAGCATAACAACAATAGCCGGTCCGAGTTTGGCGATGATGTCAGCTTTCCTTTAATGACTGCCCGGATTGCCTGCAACATTTCACGAGCGTAAACAACCGCGATTTTTTCGTTCTATTAAATCCGCAGCTATGTGCCATGGAGAATTGAATTGAATGAGAAAATAAAGATATTGTGTAAGTATTAATGGGCTTGATTCGTCATTTCCTCATCTAGTTTGTGTTGCATTAACCGTGTATACAGAAATCGGTGCTAGCTTGTATTTATGTATGTGTTTACATATCGAAATAACTTTCTGTGTATCGTATGAGAAACCGGTTGTTTTGCGATTCGGCACGCATTCGCGTTTGCTCCCATAGCCGAGCGCATTGGCCCTTGAAACCTCCGAAACCAATTATTAACATAATACCCCGCTCCGAGCGTTATTTGGAGAACGGAATCCATCACGAAAATGATTGAAATTACTCACAGCTCAGCCTTTATGTTCCCCTTTTTAGGGTTTCGTATTAAAACTAGAAACCCTTGTAATTTCGCCATCTCTGTCTGTCCATCCGCCCAACCCCGAGGGGTGGCGTGGCGTATCGTTGAATAGGTAATTTAAAATCATTTTAAGGTTTCTATGACAGTTTTTCAAAATCCCTTAACGAAATATTGAGCTCCAACGTGGACTTTTTTACATGAGTTGCACGATTTCACCTTTAACTCCTGAACCACATTATAAATAAACAATTAAAATGAATCATCCCGGTTATTATTATTGAAAAGCGGCGGGATGTCTACCGGACTATTTAGCATGCGTGGCCCAATACGCACTTGGCCGGTTTTTAAAGATTATTTTGCTTGTTGTTTCGGCAAAACCTAAATTACTACGTACCACGATTGAACGCACGGCTGAGTCGCGGTCAGATATTTATCGCATACTGAAACATCCCAGAGCTGGGTTTATGCTGATATATTTTTAGCTCTCCGAGCGTTAATACAACACATGAAAACACTTATAATATAACCGCGAGCCTGGCCAAGGTTGCTAGTTTAGAAACGCATCAGGAAGCGCCGGGTGTCAGATCGCGTAGGAAACACGTGGTCATCGGTTTCTCCAATCGTCGGCCATAATTTTGTTTTATTACTTCCCACCATGGAGTTCGTTTCCATACGATTTCTATACCACGTCCTTATATGCAAAATCAACTAATCAAATGATGCAATCTAAGAATTGAGCGGTGGTGAGGTAAGAAAAATACTTAAGGTTGGTTAGAAATCAATATATTACTCTTACTGATAGATACAGACTACTAATATCATTTCATTGTTGTTTTTGTATTATAGTTGAACTTCGAAAATGCAACGCCTGTATCGAAAACTTAATTACCTTCAATCTGTGCTTCCATTTATAAAGGGAGGAACGCGCTTTGAAATGACCCTGTGCCAGTCTGTTGGGCAAGGATAAATTGAGTGAACTTTTTGTGTCTGCCACTCTCAAAGTGAATACCGTGTTCTTTTTATTATATTGTTCCTGTAATATCTCATGCTAATAGCATACTATATGGTTGTCTGGCCCAAATTGTTTATTCATATTGTTTAAGTTTCATATTGCAACCGACTCATAATAAGCAGGAAACTGAATAAAATCTCCCAATTACAACACCGGATCTTGTTGTGATTATTAGTTTTTTTCTATTTTTAACATGGATGAAGTGAAATTTATGAATTAGTTTGGCTCGCGGAACTCAGCTTCAGACGCGTGATAATCCACTGAAAATATTGATCCGGTCTGGATTCTAGATAGAAAAGAACACATCGCAGGAATAGAATATACTTAGAAACCTTTATCGTTTCCGACTAATGTTAATTATTCTTAAGTTTGTATGTATCAGGTCACAAATTGCACTGTATATTTTGATATAGAAGTACTGTTTTCAATTGAATAGTAATTACAGTACCCACCTATTGCAACCCACAAATTGCTGGTTGTGGTTCGGGCGCGTTGCGGCGTGATGTGCCCCTCACGATGGTGCCTTCAGACACATTAATTTGTGTAATCACTTGCAAAACGTTAAAGTTTGCAACCTAAGAAATAGTCGTACTTGATACTAGTTTCTATCTAAAGTGGGAATGGTATCAATATCACGTGACAACACCTTTCTTTGTTTTTTCTTTCCTTTCTACTTTGGTTGGATGCACTTGCCCTAAAGGTAAGTAACATAATCTTATAATAAAAAAATTGTAATAATATTTGTGGTCACGAATTCGTTAACAAGGTACCACCAACAGCCAAGATTAGTTCCAGAATGTTCAGGAGGTCATAGAAATACAAAATGTTACCAGACAATAAAAAGTCGAGCGAACGACATTGATTTCTCAAATGAAAGTTGTTGGTCTCGTCGGACAACGTTAAACTTAATTAAATTCATAGTGCTTAAATCCCCTGATATAAGAGCGAAGGTCACGGATTCAATTTTTGAGAATGATTTGCAGATTTTGATTTTAAATTGCTCCAAGTGTATTTGGGTGATTGATTCGTGCGATTCGTTCCTGGTTGCTTGATTCTGTTTCCAAGCGCGACATGACAAATGCGTTTTAATTCTAGTTTGAAATTATGCCCATTAATAAAACTAGGTACACAAAGTACATTTTCAAAATGACGATTGATCAAGTTTGCCTGTGTCGTTTTGCTCCAATAGTGTTGTGTTGTTAACTATTTAAAGGGTAGATTTCTTAGAATGGTTTATCCCTTCAAAGGTGGACCTTTTGTTACTAGAAAATAAAACAATTACTTTCAGTATAAGATGCAGTGTGGAAACATAATAATTTTAATTGGATTCTATGATTTAATGAAAGTCATTAATGCAATCTATTGTGAAATAAAATAAAACAGTAATATCAATGTTTGTAAATTTAGATTTTGTCCTGTCGAATTCTTAGAAAACGTAATTACTTTCTGTATTTGGCAACCAATCACAGTTTCTTCAAGTTCTAACTAATGTCAACATTATCGACTTCAATTGCATATCGTTCGTTAATTGCACTACACTAAAAAGCTTTGTTGTATAGTGACAACTTTTACCTACGCACTGCAGCCAATTCTCAGATATTTTTAATTAAGTTACAACAGAAGATAAGTTTTTCTAAACTTTAAAACGATTTATATTATCCTAGCATGGTTACAAAACACAAAACGTTTTCGTCTTTAATTGTGGTGTCAATGGCCATCCTGAAACGATCTCAATACTTTGTAGTTTCATCCACCATGACAAAGTATATGGCTAAAGGTTGATTTGTAACTTGAAGTTGTGCCTACAAACCGTTTCTTTTGTTGTCTCGTCGTCGCTAAGAATAATTCTTCATTTTACATCTCCATAGTACTCCACTACTTTGTTGCGGCCGAGAGGACTGTTCCTTGTTGCAATTATACATACCTTCCTCTTTGACGGGTCCTTGTATGACCATGTGTGAAATCGTCAGATTGCCCGCAATAAACATTAGCTTTAGAATATTATATTTAACAAATAAAATTGTTATGTGTGTTTACAACATTCAGTTTCATTTATTCAACTGTCGTAATTAGCTTATTTCGAATTGAATGCATTTAAAACTGCAATAGTTGGTTAGTGTTGCGTAAGATCTCACCATATTGATCTCGCTAAATACCTATCTGAGACAATAAGTACGCAACGTGCTAAATGTTTATTTTTTGTTGCAGGTATGATTTAATTTGTAATGACTGCTGTTCGCTGGTTCGTTCGTCTCGAAGGTAATCCGCTACATATTTTTACGTCGTTAGATACAGCAATCAGACCCAGTTACATTGACCGGTATGCACAGTTATAAATAATCATACATTTTGAACATATAAGAAATCGTTAATTAAACCGTCGATGGGGAACGTGAATTTATTGTTACACAGCTAGTGTTAAATAAATCGCTTCGGATAAATCTTCAGATTCAAAAAGATATAGGTTTATTAGTTTCTCGTGGACTCGTTTATTTTAATTGCTGCTTCCTCCAGCCTTTAGGTTTTAAGTTACGGTCGTTATAGAAAGTGACATACATTCTTCACGCCGTTTATTCTTAGAAATACGCACAGATGTTTCTTTTTCCAACGTGTTAATAACCTTTTCGAAACGAAATAACCTGGGAATAATTTTAGCGACGATAATGGTCGTCCATTTTGCACGTCGACTGATGATCAAAGCAGTCAGTATGAGGTAGGTCTACAGTGACGCGTGTACTAATTGGTTGGATTACAGAGGGACTTGTCCTTTGTCACGGCACTGTTGGACAGCTGTTGCGCAACACTGACCGTGACTGATTCACGATGCGATCAACTGAAACTTAAAGTTACCTTGTTGCTTATTTAATTTAGATATTACTTTTAAAGTTAATAATATTTTTGTTACACCCTATATAATAATTTCGGAAAAGTACTTACCAATCACCCTTGGCTTGTCAATCTTTAAAGTTGTAAACCAAATAAGTTGATCTATAACAGACGTAGTCATCAAAACATTGTCCCTTCAGTGTTAGTTGAGAGTTTGTCTGCCATAAGTGTCAGGGACCCTAAGATGAGGGATTCTTGGAGGTTGACAAGGCTGTGAATGAATGGTGGGTCCATATTCCAAATTGTTTTACAATGCAGGTCCGCAAAATAACGCCTGATACAATACTTTGGAATATACTGGGGGTTTGCCAATTTGTTGTATCTCTTTGTTCTTTCATGTCCGAGTCATACTGATAACGAGTCTCATTCTACGAAATAAAGTACTGAGTGAGACAAAACTGTCTCGGGTTATTCCTGCAATTAGCAGATTCGAACTAATTTGCGGCACATGTCATCCTCGTCTTGTGTTCGAGAGCATTTTCCTCGTCACAAATTAGAGCACGTTGTTCTCATAATTATCAGGAATGAACAGCCAAACCCATCGCCGATATTAGTCTTTAACGAGGGGCCAAAGTTAGTTATTTTCTCGAAATAGCAGAGCAACTGTTGCGAATTGTAACTAATGACGGCCATGTCTAGAGGCGATTGCAAGAGCGCAACTGTATGATGAATTGTTAACCAACCCGATCGTTTATTCTCGACATGCAGGTATAATTATCTTAGCCGAACGTACGTACGGTCCTTAGAATATTGAAGCAATCACTATTTTTATATTGCTGATATATTCTTAAATTTTCAAGACATTTCGCAATGTTGTTTCATCAAGGAATCCCCGCATTTCTTCGATGAATCAAATGCTCCTTCTTATCTTTATCTTATTTTTTAATAAATGATTTTTGATTTATCGGTTTGTTAGAGGTTTTCCCACAGATTCCCGCATCTGAGCCATCTCATCGTTAGTTATTTAGAGGTTAATTAATCGTCTACATACCTACAATGTATTTGCAATCCGACGCACTGCACATTTAAACGTTTATTTCGAATATGTTACCAGTATATTTAAGAACTACCGATCTTATGGCACCCAATAATTATTGTAAAGGCACAGTGCATATCATAACGACAGGAAACAAATTACTTTAGAACCATTAATTTCAACGTGTTTTAAATTACGGCCCGGGGACCTAGTTACACCTGAGCTATAATTCATGCAAATTTTAATAGATAGCAACCTGTCTCCAACCTAAAAAAACCCCTTTGGGCTGTTTGACAGCATTATTTGAGACTTTCTATGTTCACATCACAAAAGAACTTCATAGAATCCAGATTTACACCACGCACTGAAAATACCGCCGCATCGCTTTATGTCAATCGTGGTCGGAGCATCAACAAGGCGTGAGATGTTCGCCGCTCGTCCGTCGAGTCGGCGTTTCCCACGAGCCTTACTTACCGCATGCCGACCAGTGCAGCTAGTGCTGTGCCATCCCTGTGTACAACTTGAAATGCTCCAAGTTCAATTCCGTTACACAAAGTCATTTTTCCCGAATATCCGGCACTTCATTGGCTGCAGCACTTTGATATCGCGTCTTATAAGAGACATAAGTTTTTTGTAAACATGTTAAAAAAAATCATTAGTTTTCGTTATTGGTAGTCCAATTGTAATGTATCGAATTTTGACAGCCATTGATAGTTACAGCTTCATCATGTTTAGTGCGGCTTCTGATAAACTGATTTAAATAAATTCTAAACTTACAGTAAATAAAAAACCTACTAAATAAATTACCCAGGTTATATTTTTATATTAGTAATGTTCATTGTGGTAGCAATTTGTCAGCAACAACGTTTGTAGTAAGTATATATCAAGGTAGTTAAATTTTGGTAATAAACTTACATTCTTTATAATGCCAAGAGAAAATAATTCTATTGCTATCATGATGCAGTGCGACGACGATAAG
This sequence comes from Notodonta ziczac, assembly GCA_918843915.1. NCBI lineage: Eukaryota > Metazoa > Arthropoda > Insecta > Lepidoptera > Notodontidae > Notodonta > Notodonta ziczac. The sequence goes on along the minus strand of OU974040.1, from coordinate 2,583,911 downwards.
GATGCCAACACGTTTAGTTTAGTCATGTTTAGTTTGTGCACTAACACAATTAGCTACACTTCAATAATTGCCGTTAAAATATGTAATTCATATTTCCTGGTATTTTTCAAAGAACAATGAATAGCTATCCGTTTCACCATTTAATATACACTCGAAACTTGTGGCATTTCCTTATTTTTATATGGTTATTGTTTACTGATTCGCGCCGTACCTATCACAAGATTATCCTTATTTACTATTGATTATAGTAATTCCTAGTGTAATAAAACAACGTTTTCGCCTTGCGCAAACAATTTCCAAACGTTGCTGTAATAACAAATTAATAATTACACTACTTACCTATTAATGCAATCAACGCATTACTACTATCAATATATAAAGTATAAAATAAGTGAAAAACTGTAACGGCAACAACCAATCCAATAACAATTAGCTAATTAATAATAAAAACAATTAATTTTAAACAATGTAATATAAATAAATGATTTATCCATCGACCAATCCTTACATTATACTAGATATTGCGATACACACTCAATATAATAATATTATGCAATAGAATTCGTCTCGTAATCTGATACCAATGCTAGGTCGCTTCATAAGGTTTGAGTTATCGCATTCTTTCCTAGTTCACACGTCAGCACATAGCTGTCTCGGACCTCTCGGATCACAATCAGTGTCACGTGATGACAGAAATAGAGAAGCAATTTAAATCGAAAGTGGAATCGATGTTGATTAACATTTGCTTGTTTCTTAATCGCGAGCTTTTACTGTGAGCAATAGGGAATTATTGCCGGGTCTAACACGTGCCTGAACTCAAAGCCAATATTGAACATACTTCGCGAGTGCTAGTCTCATGAAACCGATTTGTTTTTAGTGTGTAATTCCAGGTATCGAGACCATTTGATGATTGTATAAGTTATCCGAGGTTAGCCTTTTTCCATAAATTGCATATATCGAATTGAAATGACGTGTGTGGTCGATTTTGCCAATATGATTGAAGATTCAATAGTTATTTAAAGTTATGATTATAACACCTGGATATTGTTTTCCGTACAAAAACCTTGCATCATCGCGCTTTCACTTCACTAAAGAACCAATATTTACCTCAACGACACACATTTATACTTAAATGGCGGACTCGGTGTGTTGTCGTCCTATAAAAGGATTGTAGCCGTACAAATTACGTATGAAACTACTTCTAGTAATATTGTCAAGTCACCATTTGGCACGAGACGGGTGTGCCGCAATTGCGAACACGCTCGCCCGTTCGTAATGAGAATAATGATGGAAGCTTGCGCCATAGATCAGTTGGTGCGCGTGCGCAGCTTGCCGATAGCGGGAAATCGCTAATACTTGCGTAAATACGGCAGCGGCTGCTGGGCTTAAGATTAGATTCAATGATATAAAATGAATGAAATACAATTTTGCTATTCTTATTTACACTAGCTTACCCGACTGAAGTATTCTACATAAAAAAACTGATACACCATAAGCATGAACCGAGAGGAATGAAAGAAGGAATGGGGGGAGGTCGTTGCTCTACACTTTACAGTCGTACGAGACATAAAAAAGAAACCAAACGAATACGAGTATATATATCTAAGCCAAATACTTACATATGACAGTACTAACATTTATAGACGAGGTAAATGTCTCATGGAGTTGACAAGTGGGTCATATTGCATCAATGGAACGATGCACGCGAACGTTAAAGACACCATGGCACTGATTGCAAATGCAACTTTGTAATTTACTTGTGTCACGAACAACTACAAAACGTATGCACTCACAGGCGTGATACTTTATAGGAGCGTCTGTGTTACCTTTAAAACCAGCTGCATTATCCACATAACAGACTCGTTTGAAAATCGTGTCATCGATAATTGGATATCGTTTTGCAGAATGGAATCAACCCACATGCACAAAATTTACAGGGGATATGCAAAAAAGCATTGTTATTTACAGAAGTGCATACTCATTTGTAATTACATTAAAAGGTGGTGTGATGAAAACTTCGTACACACAACTTATTTCCCATTGCGTATACCAACGAATACTATAAACAATAAGTTGTTAGCTTTCAGTGTGTATTTACGATTGTTTTACGTGCCGGTCATCTATCCTCGCCACTGGTTCCAGGGCTTGTCTTTGTTGATTTATTAAATAATAAAGCTATCCTATCGTATTTAATGCTCTGCACGACACTTGTTATTGTAACCTTAAACGTTAGCAATATTCAGTTGTGAAGTAGTTGTTTATTGTTGGGCTTCCATATTGATATGTTGATTTGGTTTATTTTAGAAATGACTAATGTATGACTCCGCTTAAGCTTTTTTTATTAATTCATTTTCAATAAATTAATAATATTGTCTTGTCAAACAATTGTAGAATATTTCATCAATTACTTATATGACGGGCAATGCAGCAATGTTGTTATTTTATGCACTTATTAATTGCAATCAATTGATTTTAAATCCAAGAGTAGGATTCTATGATCGCTTTAGATCAACTTCTTAGAAATCAACCAGCGTTACGCCGCCGGGAAGTCGGGAATTATTTTCTTAGAACTCTAGTTGTTGTCATTCCTCACGTTCTACAAAAAGATTATCGAGAGATGCGATGACACTTGCCTTTACTTTATTACGATCTGAAGCGTAATTTATCTTACCGGTTGAGGAAAAATATGGATGCCTCTTTCTCGAAACTTCACGCGCGGCAAAAAAGGCACTAATAAATACATCAACCGTTGACGATTAACCAAAGCTTCTACGCAATAGATCGCCATGCGCGGGTCGACGCACTCTGCATTAAGAAATTCAATATGTCGTCGATGTACGCGAAGATCTGAAGCGTTGCGGCACTAGTATCAGATGTTAACTGAAACAGGAGTTCATTACACGAATTCTGGCCACCAATTGTGGTAGAAACAAATTTTGCGTCATTTCGCCACGAATACTATGGACGGTGGGAGAGATTTTTTTTGTTCTCTCGGATCGCTCTCCTCGTCAGGCCGTCGCGGGGACATTGACCGTGGTTCTACAATTTGGGGTGTTCGGTTACTATGTGCGTTGCGAGTAGATATACTTTTTTCGCAATATGGAACATTACTACTGAAACCGTAACTTAATGGCTTTTGCTTTCTATTGTTGTTTTTATGGGCTCTTTGAAATTTATTGTACGTAGAGAATATTTATTTCTGAAAAATATTATTGCCATTGATTTTTACTGAGCTCAATTATAGCCCAAATCATCTGTAATATTCATGGAATAGTTGTCGGTACAACTAATTAAATTGTAAATTTTTTAAAGTTTTAGTTAGTCTCATCACATAAAACGTGCCTAAAAAGTATGTAACTACGTCGCGACCTATCTTCAAACTATCGAGAGTTATTATTTCATCCATGCATGTTATAATAATTGCAATGATAAACATTGTTATCGGTGATTGACCATGTCTCGGACATAAGAGTTCGCTTTCTGGAAAAAAATGATGAAATCTTTTTTAAGGTTTTTTTGGCTATCACACCTTCCTTCAATATGCAAATCAAGGTGTGTAGGCTGTGTGTATGGATACCTACTGGGTATAGATAGTGCGGCGAGCGGATATCGGGCGCGCGCGAGCACGCGGCGCGAGCGCGCCCAGTCAGAGTGCCGCCGCGCTGCCAGACGCACGCGCTGCTTGCACGTGCTACCCATAACTTCCCACGACCAGTTCATCACTGAACTCTATATCGGAACAAACATTATATTACAAATAAACAAACACATGATGTCCGTTTGCATGTATCTCGTCTGCCCCTGGTTCTTTCTCGTGATCTACTTGGGCTTCCTCATGCTGGACGTGTGAGTCTGAGTCCCAGTCTAGCGTGAGAGTCGAGAGCGCAGACGCGGCGTCGCGATCGATAAGTGTCGGTGGCGACCGTGGTTCGTTGTCAGCCGTGCGCCGCGCGGGCTAACACGCGGGTGGTTCGGCGCGCTCCGGCGGCGTCGGTGCGAGCGGGTGCCGCGTGCCGGGAGCGCTTGGTGTTATGCGGGGCGGGTGCGGCCGCCGCAGGGCCGACTGCTGAGCCAGCTGAGCCGGCCGCCACGATCGCTCCTCACGCGTCGGGCACGCGGCCGCGCGGCGCGCCAGCCATGAGCGCCGCCACGCCGGAGATTCGCGCCCCGCCGGCCGACGCTGCGTCGCCGGCCGTCGCGCTGCCCAGGATCAAGCCCGACCTAGGCCTGAATGATGCGACGCTGTTCGCTGTGTACTGTTTCATTAAGAACTTTATTGGGTGAGTCGAGACATGGAATGTTTCAGTATTAGGGCGGATTTTCATAGATACTAACATAACACGGGTCGATTTGTAGTACCCACTTGAAAACACGGTAGCCATTTCGGTTATTTCTAAATTCCATAAGCTTGGAGACCAATCTTGGATAACTAAATCTTCGTTAATCAATACCGCAAATGTTGAAATCTGTTTCGCAATTCAAAATGGTTAACTATTTTTGTTCTTATTATTAAAATCAAACAAATTATATTAAGCAAGGCGATACGATATTGCCGACATGAAAAATTATACCAGCAAGGTCGGTGCATGATTTATGATATACCCTTGCATTTAGAGCTCTATGGATTAAGTAACATTTTAATCAACGATTCGGTCAAGGAGTCTGTCGAAATGCTCATAATCTATCTATAAATATATTATAGAAGTTTCTAAGTAACAATAACGTTCTAGAGAGATTTTAAAATCAATAGTGTTAGGAATATGGCGGGTTTGTGTTAGCTGTTATTGTCTTACTACTCAATAACCTTGACTGAATGAGTCGTTCGTGAAATCACTTGTTTAACTCCTCGGTTAGCAACAAGACATTAATGTTCATATATGTAATTTTCTTATTGACTACTACTAGTCAACAGCGACCGTGCAACGACTTGGCCTTAACAATACCCTGACACTAAAAAATATTTACAACTATGTGCGATCGAATATTTCACACGTCTTTAAACAAATTGTGTGTTTGTTTTCATGACTATATCTGTTTAAGATAAGGTTCTGTTTGATCCAGTATTTTTCTGTGTAACCTTGAGTTTAACATAAACCATGTCATGTTCACTGTCCACACCTCTGTTTACGTTTTTTTTACACATTTGGGTTTGGCATGACAAAAAAAAAGTCAGTGTTATGTTTTTGCTTCACAAATTGCTGGTTCTGGATTACTTGGCCCAAATGTAATTTTGTTGTTTAGTGATCTGTGTAATTGGTATGTGCTACACAACGGCGATGTATGGAAGTTATTGGTTGAATATTATTATGTTATGTGGCAGCTCTAGCCGCGAATTTCGGATAAGTTAATTGACTATAAACTTCAAAATTTACCCTCGTTGCATCGTCTCGGAGTTATAGATTCTTTACCGAGCCTTTATTTTAGTAATTATGTTATCATCATCATCATCTGCCTTACCTTTTCCCATTATCTGGGGTCGGCGCAGTATGTCTTTTCCTTCCATTCATCGCGCTTTCCTGTCATACTCACATCCACTCCAACCTCGTTCATATCACTCTTGATACAATCCATCCATCTTTTCTTTGGCCTTCCTCTCGCACTTAGTAATTGTGTTATACTCCACATTATTTTCTTTTCGCCTTCAATATCAGAGTGTCTGTAGCTAATTGTCAGCAATAAAGGGCGGGCATTAGCCGTGCCCGAACTTCGTTTGGAGAAAGTCTTCGTTTAGAAAGTACGCTTTGTTTTGTTTTCGTGTTCTGCTGTTCTGGTCCTTGGTAGATAAGCGACCGGCCCATTAGATATACTAGATAGTTCATTCTCTTTGTAAAGCCAACTGATACCGAGAGACGTCTTGGTAATCTTAGTTAACCGGCCTGTGTTTCCTATGAATGTATTCATTCGCAATTAACATTCAGAGTTTCCACTTTGCATATCTAAGCAGATTGACGTTCTATTTACCAGCGGTGTGTTCAAGTACTGCGAGTGCATCGAGCCGCACGTGCCTGCGCTTGTTGCTATGAAATTTCGTTTTCTTCACTAGTTGTGTACTTTACTGGCACGTGTGTTTTTGTTATGACTTGTGCCTCCGTCGTGCATTGAGCACTGCGGTAACTTTTCACCCGGCTGATTTGATCGGTGGTTGATTTAAGATGCAAACTGTTGCTTTGTAGCATCGGGCATCATCACTTTCACAAGAAGAAAAGGGAAAGTGTCGGTGGTGCCCGCTCCCTTGCGGTCAGATTAGCTCGGGCGATCGGCCGGTGCTAATTCGCCTTGCTTATTTAATTCCACACTAATGGCTTCACTCTAATTTACTTTAATTTCTCTATCAATAGTAAAATTGATTACTAAACTTCACCCGCCATAGTTTCTCATCCGGTTGACGTCATAAGCTATGTTTTTTAAGAAATACAAATAAGAATTTCACTAATAGTGATGTAACAACTTCTTTGTGCTTTTGTGATCGCTTACATAAGAAATGAAGATCATATCGCCATCACGTTTGTTGATTTTATCGTAATCAATCTTGGCTCAGGATGCTTTCGGCAATCCGTACTTGTCAATTTTTGGGTTGTATTATCAATGATATTACTTTTTGCCATGTCATTATTAGAAATGATGTCATTTCATATGACTAGCAATTCGCTCATACTTTCCTTTTTTGCACTTACCTTTTCATTGCGTGATGTTTTCAAATCCTAATCATCAGATTTGATTAGGTATTATTTTTTGATAATATTTTTATCGTACATAAAATTAAATTAGATTCTCGGACCACATGACCTGATGACCCAATTATTCCAGGTGACTAAATTGCTGTTTAAACGAGTTGATTTGATATTATTTACGTAATTACATTCATAATATTATTTATTTCCTACTAACTAACTACCTTACAATCGATGGTGTCATAATATATTCCTTGCTCGAGTTTAGTTGCTTTCTTTTTTGTCATATACCTGCGTTTCAATCACTACCCAATATATAGTTTCTAAAGGTATGCCATTACCACGCTTTTCCTTTATTATATGTTTAATTACTGTTTCCGTTTTAAAGCAATAAGTTGGTAGCTATATCAAAGCACCTAGTTAAAACTGTATCATTAAACAAGTGGTCTGAAATATAATTATAGATACATTTTATTGTTAGTCAGTACAATTTTATCGTTAGCTCGAAAGCTGCCGTGAAATTAATATTTTTAGAAACCGCCATGATCAAGGTTTTACTCTTATCCATAGAACGTAAGCCACATGTTCACTGGGTACTGTCGATCAGCTGTCCATTCTCGCGACGATGCGTTCTGATATGATAGGAGATAGTGCGTGTCGGTACCAACTCTGTGTACCATAACGTAACTTCGTGGTCTTGCGTAACGGCGTTAACAGGAACTACTCATGATTTTATTCGCTCGAGTGTACCACTATTGAATTAGTATCATTACACTAATTCACACTCTCAAAAATATGGATTTTAAATTAGACGGTAATGATGAAATGTAATTCTAGTTTATCTTATGAACTGTGTTCACTTCATCAACATCCTCTATCACAACAAGTATTAACAGAATGGGAAAATGATGAGGTGAAGAGTTACAAAAAAATTACCATCAAATTGTTACGTAAAACCGCTTGCATTTGCGGTGATGTGCATACGTAAACCTGTTGCGTGTGAGTTACTTGCTGCTTTAACTTTTACAATTGCACAAACGCTTGCATCAACTGCTTATCTGTTGGTTAAAGAAATATCTAATTTTGTGTTCGTTAAGCCTGGACTCTGCGTTCCAGACTGAATCCTTGCATCAAATGTTCATGGTTTACTGCTGTGAATGTTATGAAGATGCAGATAAAATCGCCTACATAGCTCCCAAAGTCTTGAACAATGTTATTAATGAGCTACCATGGTTTTGAATAAATTTTACATAAATTTTTTTTTGGTTATTAGAGCGCATCAATGTACTGCTGTAGTTTGTACGAAATTAGATTTATCCACTTTTTAAATCTTGAGTCGACAGTTTTGAGATTGTTACCTGCTCTGAATGTTGTAAAAAATATGTATTTTGTTTTGTTTTCCTCTTTAAATCTTGTTTCGTGTTCCGGATGCGTGTCAGTTGAAACGATTAGCCAGGGATCTCATCTCGCATATTGATTGACGCGTCGCCTTGACGTGCTACCATGGCGCCACCCTACAAAACCGCCCCTTTCACGCAAGGACGTCGGGATAGGGACGCGCGCACACTCACCGCTCCACTGGGGTCCACAGCCAGGCCAGTGTGTACAATATCACCGCACAGGGAGCACGTTTCTATTCGCCCCGACGTTACGTGAACCCGCGAGTGAGAAATAAAGGTTTATTTTCACATAAAAAGCACATCAGTTGCACTGGAGGACTCGTTGAAATATCATTTGTGAGTATTGCATTGTTTTTAAGACTATCGCAACCCCCAATATCTAAGTAGGTCAAGCTTCCGCGTCCTCGGCCCTAAAGGCTTTTATTTATGAATGGGCGGGTTGTTTTTCCGCACCAGCATGGCTTCTGCAGCAATTGTTCCGGACAATTTATAGTGTATCTTACATAGTTATCGTTGACTGTACTAGCAAAGGTGACGTCATCACCCTTGCGATTGGCGCCATGAATATAATGGTAGGGTTGGCTTTTCCCATGTTCAATAGCTATTAAATCTATTTTTTAGATATTAAACACATTTCACGAATATAACACACGTCGCGATGTTCGGAATCGACTATTAAGTTCGTTGAACTTGCTGTAATTTTGGTTGCAGTATCAAAACTTTTATTTTTACTATGAGCAACATATTCAAAAAGCTTCCACTGTATTCCTTTCGGGCCTGTTATTAACGTATTCCAAGGGAAAAAAAGGTTTTTTTTACTTCTATTGTTTCGTTTCTTTCGTCCGAGTCCTTTGTTTAAGCTTCACAAAGTAACTTTCAACCTTTTTTTAAATTGAAACCGTGCAAATTATAATACTTATGTAAGCTGTGTCCATCTTTTTTAGAGGAATTTATAATAGCTGTGACATATCAGAACCGGGGCATGAGCAGAACAACAAATTTGCCAACACTTCCAGAGTTTCAAATGTTGTTCAGTCCCTATTCGTTCGTTTAAGAGTAATAATAAGACCAAGACCACAAATGAAAGTTATGATGTCATAAATTCACAGTTACAATTAACCATTAATCCAGGAACTCTCAATACTTCCTCTTCACTGTTCTCAATTAATTGTGCTCGAGCAGGAACTACCGTGGCTCTGATGATTGCGCTTGGACTATCTCAATCTAATCTGATTCGATCCTCTCCGTGGAGAAAGTTGTTATCTCAGGACACGCCGCCCCCTGGTAAGCCGTCCACGACTTCACATTTCACATCCAATCTTGTCGACGTTACCTCATCTACGGGGTGTTCCAAAACTCAGAAATAAAACTTAGGTGTTTGGCTGAGCATCGGGTATAAAATGTTGATCAAAATGAAAACCCGATTTGGAAAAAATCCTTGCGTTTGGATTATGAAACAAGAAAATGTATTGTATTATTTTTATATTTTTTGACGGTGGAAGAGCGAAGCCGTAATCAACTTACTAAAGCTTTTACACGGGCTAGCTCACCCGATAGAGTACTGCCCGGGTACCCTCTCACAGAAGATCGCTGTAAAGTACAAAATATAATAGCTGCGTTTCATACAAATAATGCGAGAGCTGCTATCCCTACCCCCTCCTTCCTCTATCTCACTCCCCTTCAATTCGGCTACATGCAAGCAGTGCCTTTAATAATAATAATAAAGCCTCTTTATTTCCTATCACCTAATTATTACATATTTTTCAACTTATAACTATTTAACGCTATTTTACAATTTACATTGCATTATTGAGATATAAAAAGTTTAGATAGGAACCCCTATTTGGGTAAAGGCCTCCTCCAGTGCGTTGCAGCTTTCCCTATCTTTAGCTCGCTCAGTCCACTTTTTTCCCGCTATGCCTATGATTTCGTCACTCCATCGTTTCATAGGTCTTCCCTTCCGTCTTTTCCCACGTCTTGCCATAAGTTCTATTGTAGATTTTGAAAGTATTTTGTTTGTTTTGATTTGATTTGCTTCTTTTTATTTCGTTGACATACTTTTTTCAATTATGTGTTCTATTTTGTTATATAATGTCTGGACATTGACGTCATAATCTATGGTTTCTAATTCTTTAGTATAGTTTTCAAAATTTCTAGTGTATAGAGTTTGTTCTTCTTCAGTTTTGAAAGTGTTTAAATTTGATTGAAGCAGTGCCTTTAAGCTACGCTAACTGTAAGATCGAAGGCGGGTCGTATACGCCAGTTTGTCGACTTTGTTACATAAAAAAATAAAAAATATACTGCTTAAAAATAACACCAGTTTAACCTCAGAGCGGCCTCATAGTGCGTTTAGTTGCCACGCAAATATCGTGTGTTTTCACTCGATTTTTGATTGCACTGGTCGTGTGCTCGGCCGGCCACACTTCCTGCGCCGGTGGCGTCGGTGGGTACTGTTTCGCCGTTTCCATGAACCGGCCTCTCTCACAATTCACGTTCAAAGCCGATTATTTTAAAAACTAACCGGAACTTATCTTGTTTTTATCCGCGCTTCAAGGATTCCCGTTACAGCGGCATAACTCAGATTTCACGAACGTGTTTATTTACATCTTGAGACTCTATTCTTCCTGGTTCTATTCCAGAAATAATTCGATCCCCGAAATACGACAGCCAGCAGTCTCTCGTGTCCTTGATCCGATTCAACGTTGGAACTATATCATCGTCTCATTTAGTTCAACTGTTCGTTTCGAACCCGAACAATGCTCGTATGACCCGGTTTCCTCTCACTGCCATTGTGATACACTGTAGCCGACCTACATTTACCATTGTTTATCGTTAATTAATGTTCGTAAGTTCATAACCCGAAGCCGCGGTGTAATTAGAATAGAGCCCTTGACCATATAGAGCCCTTATATTATAATGGTGATCACCTATGAGCCCGCGTGATTGGTGGAAAGTATACTGTAACGAATCATATCAAAGCGTGCGTATCATGCGTCCCAACGATCTCGCCTAAATATAAATAATTTTATTCCGTCTCACATACACCACCTTGCGCGCTCAGCGGCCACTTATAAAAAGAGGCGGCGAGGTCAAAGCGTCGCACGCCGGCCGACAGTGTGGTACCCGCACGCGCGTTGTAACGACGCTTCTATCGATATCGATGCTTCATTATCACGTGCAGCAGTGACGTCACCGGTGCATGCAACGGCCGAGCCAATGGCTCTTGGCAAGTTGGCTGCGATTGATTGAGGTGTACGTCTTCACTAGTTTGCGTTGCGCGGTTGAATCGACTCGTGTCCGTATGGTGCAGAAATTGATGGCTGAGTTGAAGGTGCTGATAGGGAAGCGAGCACCGGCCGGGGGCGCGCCCTCCGCGCCCGCGCCGCCCGGCCAGCAGCAATACACGCGGCGGGACCTCAAGGCGAACCTACACAGACACATGAGTATCGTATTAGACAGGTCAGTGACGAGTGAGCGCTACTCCTCATATCTATCACACATTTGTTCAATAAACCGGATCTTCAAAAAACGTAACTCACGTAAGCATATTTTCAATCATCATTATTGAAACACGCCAATTATAAATACTGATAAATGCAGCAAGCAATAACAGATAATGAGTTCGATAAGGGCGATGTAGAAACGATAAGTGAAAGCATTTTCACACCGTACTATTATGTTTGTACGTGTTATCGTGATGTAAACGGGCCGTTTTCTGAACTGCGGTCGGCTGTAACGTCGATACTATTGATTATTTAATAGCCGTTTTATATCTTCCACGTCATGTTATAGACAATTCGTTCTGACGCCGCAAATTGACGCTCACTTTTCAAATATAAATGTTAAATGTAAAATAACTAATAACGAACAATATACTACTAAAATGTTACAGTAACTATTGGTATAACTGCGTTATTTGTATCATGGTCATGACTTCATGAGGCTCCTTTGTATAAAGCATGAACGCAATCTTAATTGGAATTGATTCCTCGTATATGTACTCGAAATTGTTTTCAGTTCATTTGGAAGTTCTATTCATAGTCACAAAGTTTGCACACACAAATGATAATTATGCTATGGTGGTCCAGTGGGATTGTACTTCTAATTTGTATAACCTTAATATAAGTTAAACTTAGTGCATTAACATTCCAAGGTCAGACACGCATACATACATTATAATATCCACTGTACCAAAATTAATTAACAAAAAAGTTACAACAACAGTAATTAAAACGTACTTCAATGTTATAGAAACCTCGTAGAAACAATTCGTTGTTTATAATTTCGATTATATAATACATTGAGTAGTTATGTTAATTATTTGAATACAATCAAGACACCTAGGTTAGAACTCCAGAAAAGACTTTACTATAGTGGGTTAATTAACTAGATTATCCTAAACAATAAAAGTACTAATCGTATATCCAACATCTGGTACACAGCATTCAAAAACCATCACTTGGTAATTTCAACGATTTATTTATTGAAAATATTATTTTGTTTCTTTAGATTAGGTACTGGTAATGCTAGACGCGTTGTATGGCCTACTGTATGTAATCCAGTCATCAAAATTATGTTTGCTGGTAACAGAATTTACCTGCCTACCTATGTATGCTGACATAAGTAGGCAGTTAGATAGATATATTTATATGCGGAATCTAGGACAGATTAATACACGCTGATTCAGCATAGAATACATTCAATATGTAGTTTGAGTGGGCAATGAAATATTTTTCATTGTTTATCTAATTGTGGATTTAGTTGTACCAAACGGACAAAGAGTCAGCTGGAATAAGAGCGTTCTTTGACTCTCATGAATTTTTATTTTTGTCTCCTCAAACAATTGTAGAAACATGTGTGAATGCTCTATCTCTGTTTAGAAGAGGCATTCGCTCCATTGGTCCAAACTCATCTTAACAAAATTGATTTCAAATAACTTAAAGCTCTTTTCAATTATTTAGACAAATAAACATAGTCTCATTCGGAAAAGTTCACATGATAATCTTCGCTTCTTAATACATTGCGTCAATAATAAATGTGGGCCACTGGATTTATTTCTCACGTTTTATTTGCAGAACAGTAGTTAACTTGTCTATCCGGCCACAACTAATGGTGGTTCTATTTCTATTAAATATATATGTGTAGTGAGCACCATGTAAGCACTGATGCATTAATATAGCATAACTTCCTAGTAGATATAAGTTTTTGACATGGCAATATTCTGGGCCTATTACTTCTTTATTTGTGATGCCTTATGCGTTAACCGACATTGTCCTCACATCTCTTAATACCTACTGTAAATAAACAAACATAATTTTAAAAAAGACAAAAGAAAAAATGTATCCATGGAGTTTCTTGCATGTTCTTCTCCATAGGACTTTGTTTTGGAACATGCACCTAGTTCTTGACTTTTTAAAAGTGCCAGTTAATCTGGCCTATTTGAAATAAAAATATTTGAATTTTTTGAATTTTGAATATAAAATAATCCAGCTTTTAAAATTAACTGGAGATAGTCCACCGGGCTCCAAAGATTGTGACGTCAATTACGTTGTAGCGAAACTTTAGTTTTTCACGCGGGAAATTCTAAAAGTATCCATAGACTTAGAGATATAACAATAAAACTAAAAATGTGATCCATTCTGAAAATATTACGTCTATACTGAAATATTGCTCTATTGTGAATATCAATGCAAAGAAGAACTCGTTGGATTATCCGAAAGAGTTAATGAACCCCGTGCGATATTACCAGAGCTCAGCCTCCCGAACGCTGAGATTAGCGGATTAATCCCCCATCTGATCTCTATGCCTGTTTCCTTTGAGAAGGGATGAGTTGTGAGACCTCTTTATGGTAAGTAGTATATCGCCTACGCCGCCTATTTTGAGTGTAATTCTCTCGAAAGATGTGAGTAATAAAACTTTCATTGTATCTCGAAGGATGTCTTCTTCGTGTGTAGGTTTAAATGTTAAGCAAGACACGTATTGCAAATTGTGTAACTGTGACATAAATATATGTGTAAGATAAATCTCTGTGTGAGCTAGGAAGCCCAGTTAGCCTAATAGGGTCATAAGATATGTTATGACCAATAATTTCATAAATTCTTCTTTATGACAACGCCATTTTTATTTTGAACTGCAATAGTTGCAAGTTTATTAAAATATGTAAACTGTTTTGTTTAATTATGGGGTGTGATGTTCATTTTGGTTTTTCTCAAATCTCCATCTATGTTGCTGACTCTATTAGAGCAGCTCTAGTAGAGCTACCATCGAAAACTCAAGTTTCTGATATAATTAGACTTAAAATGCATGCGCATTAGAATGTTACACTGGAGGTCGACAAACAGACTCAGGATATATTTGGGCCGTTAATACTGCCGGCATTAATACTCAAGTCATTACAACTGAGCTGATGATATCTATTCATGTGATCATTCTACTCGCTGTATGGACTTTGTGCATGATATAAATACAACGCTCGCTTAACATCGCAACACCTACATGGTGCAATAAAACATCAATCACGTCTCTAAAATGACACTTTATTACAGTAATAGCTTGTTTACATGTAGGAACTAGGTATATGGCCGCCCGACTCGCCATAGCTTTCTATGTGTTGCGTAGGACCAATAATTGGTTCAATACTGAGGGGTACAGGCATCGATGCTTAATATCGATTGCTTTCGTGAAATTATAATCGATTATTTACGATATCTATAATGCTCATGTTGATATTACATATTGAAAATAAATTGGAATAATATTATAATTGTAGTTATTGATGTTCTTGTACTTAATAAATCAATTCAATACCTAATCCATTGAATAAACCAATTAAGTTTTTCATTCGTTAGCGGACAATAATCGGTAATTTTATATTGATGACTTTTTTCGGTGATGTTTCAGAATAGTTCATACCTATACTTATTCCTGACTAGTGTTGTGTCACGCCAATTTTCCAGGGTATTTAAAGAGTAGTTAGAGCGTGTCGATCTTTTGGCAAGCCGGGTCCCCCATGACGTACGAAACGGGAGTAATTGATACAAGTATTATGTATTGATTATAATGATTGCTTCCTCGGTGGTTTGATCAAAATAGCGCCTCAAGGTTCCATATCGCAGTGCTAAATTTATTAAACTGATTGATATTGTTTACAGCGATAAAACATTGTGTTATTTGAGATATGAAATGTTTAAATCAGTAAATTCTAATAACGTTGAAGTAATGTTCGATTTATTGATTGTGGTTATATGATAAGCATCAAATAGCAGGTATACTTATCTGCCTAATAATAATAATATTTTATTGTTTATGATGACTGCTTGGCGCAGTGGTTCGAGCAGAGGCCGCTCGGCTCACTGCACATGGTGGTTGTGGGTTCGATTCCCACTGGGGTAAATTTCGGAAATGGCCTTTTAAATTTTTTCCTGGACTGGGTGTCGCTGGGATCGCCACCAGTCCATTGTACGGTACCCGTAGCACAAGCGTTGCTTAGTTTGGTTTTGACCATACAGTTGGTGTGTCAGTCTTGTGATATATTATTATTATTAATAAATGTTGGAGTACTCAGTTGAATATTACACTAATGTAAAATGCTATCTACAGACAACAATCACTAATTTTTTGTGAATTAAGATTCTCGTAAAACCTCACGAACCGTGCCTAAAATGTTGTACAAAAATCGTATTTCGATTTCATGGAACGATAACATTGACACGATCGATCGTCGACGCTTGAAGGTTGTCAGGCACTCACTTTAATACGCTGAATGTATACTATATTTTTGATTACATAGCAAATTATCATTTGTAAAGGAAACAAACAATACTTTCACAATTACACAGAGTATTTCAACAGTAAGAAAAAACTATTTAAGTAGATACATATATACCTACCTAATATGTAGATACCTAAAGAAACAGACTAATTCGTAACTATCATTTATTTTATTATTTTCTGCGTAACTTTGGCCTTGAATATTGGTCACGAATTGCTTGTTGCGGCCGTAGAACACATCCAATGGCCTAGGAACAGTGTAAACTGCATTTACAAATCGCAACAACCAAAATACCAGAAACAGTTTTGTAAAAAAAATGCACCGTTTAAGTCTTCAGATATGAAAAGTTTTCGAATTTCGCCGCTACCCCTGAGTGCTATGTAGGACTTTTGGAACAGTCAGCTTACAGCATTAATGGGAATACCTGTTTATTTTGGACGCACAATTCTCATTGTCCGAACAACAAATTGGAGGGAACATGAAGTTACATTTATATACATTGTCGCCGACAAACGTAGCGTATCCAATGATTAATTCGTCCAAACGACACACAACCCGGTCACCCGTTCAGAAATAACGACTCCAGAGCGACCTTGTTCTGAATTACTTGTTCTAAAATCCGCAATTGTCATAAGAAGTTCCAAAAAAGATTTATATTTACCAAATTTCTGATCTCATCTAGTTTCAATAGCTTCATCATCATCATCCACAGCTTTTTTATACCAACTGCTGGATGTAAACCTCCTTTCGTTTGCGCCAACCATCTCAGTCCCATGCTCTAGGATTATTTTTGTTATCTGTTGGAGAATACAGACATTTAAATAATAATAAATCTTCAAAACATATAACAAAAAAATGTTCATTAAAAGTACACTACATACATTAATAATATTTTTAAAGTCGAACGCGCTCAACTGCTCCAGGAACGATATCTCATAAGCAGAAGAGTTATTGAGTGAGACCTCATACCGAACGAACTTTGATGAAATCTTTTCTTTGAATAATTTAAATTAAGGGAAAAAATCTTAATTCAAATTGGTTTTAACACTCGAGGTATGTTGAGTTAGTATACAAGGTGAAACATAATGGGTATACTTTTTTTTTCTAAACTTAACTTTGTAATTCTAAAACTATCAGCTTTGGAGGAAACTTGAAAAACAAAAGGTGTTATAGGAATACAGCTGTTGACAGACTTCACAAGTCTACAAAACCTTTAGTACTTCATCTGTCCCACAAAGCCGATAGTTTGAGATTTACAAAGTAAAGTTGCATTAAAAATAGTATACCCTTTTTGTTTCACCTAGTATTATGTATGCGGCCTTACAGTTGTCCGCGAATGTTGTCTAGTATCCATAGCATACAGAGTGAGATAATTATATTTATTAATAGCATCTCTTCATTCGCACGCGTCAAAATTATGAATGAACATCAATTCATCCCGTGTCTAAAGACCTACTTGTCACCAATGAGGTTTGTGCCTGTAGGCGTCAAGAACCAATCTATCGATCTAGAAACTTCAGCTCAGTACATCAATTATTGTCACCTGCATTATGTTGGCATAGTTTTTTTTGGCCTGTTACCCACATGTCAAATGTCGACAAATTGAATTTTTAACGCGCTACCTGCACACCCCATTTGACGAGCAATGCATTATCTAAATAATTATACACGCACGTAATTTGGTAGGAAATGTTTCTACAGGGAGCCGAAAAGTAACGGGATTCCGTCAGGGTCAGTACTTACCTAACTAATAATGTAAAAGTAGATTTTGGATTTTGTTGAAATTAACACCCAAGTTTTTCTGTGAAATTGTTACTCTCGTGCGGTACTGCGAGCCTTAATTGCTTATTCATTAGAGTAATCTTTTAACAAAAGGTCTTCCAGGTCAAGACAAATTACTGCAATCTCATTAACTCGGTGAGACCTAGATTTTGAGTAGGCGGATCATCCTACACATTCAGCTACGCTGCTTGTATAAGAGTCCGACAAACTTCCTCGTGTTGTGCTCATCTGAAAATACATCATGGTTATGGGATTGTTGGGCGTTTTATAGGGAAACCGTCCTATGACCCCGATTATTTATACTGATCACCTGGATGTCGTCCAGAGGAATGTTCTAATGACACTACTATGCGGCTCGGAGGCGGGTGTAAATCATACGATGCTCACATATCGCTGTATTATTCACCGCAAATATCGATATCGTCGTTTACGTTCGGATTACGGCGGGCGGAGGGGTGCTTTATAGTGGTGACCGCAGTCGCATGTGCCGAGCCGCCCGCGCACGGCTGCCCACCGAGGCCGCACAGAAGCCGTGCTTATGCTCCGCCGTCTAGGTCATTACACTTATTCGCGTGTACACCTTATCGCGTTCTCATTATCGCATTAAACCTATTTCATTCGAGTATCGATCGATTCAGCCGGCCCGTACCAAACCGTCCGTCTTGAAAATTTTCGTGCGGCGAACGCGAGCGGTCGCGCGTGTATAGCTCGTCCGTCGGATGACATCAGTTAAGCCACCACGTCCGCTGGAAACATTGCGCGCTCAGTGTCCGCGCCGTGGCCGTGTCGGACGCACGAGGACCTTCATGGAGGACGGACGGTGCGCGACGTGCGAGGCCCTGGGCCGCCGGAGCCTCTCTACGAAGCTCCTCCAGGTTGCCACAGCGCAGGCGCACATGAGGACATGCTCGCACGCCTCCTCCCCTGAGAAAGGGCACGACTCTGACCTGGCATCTCGGGCGCTCGCGGCGAAACGACGCAAATCGATAGCAAGCTTCAAGCTGAACTTGAGCACAGACTCACAACCAAAGTCGACGACAACCGAAGCGCCTAGATCTCCTTTCGCTCGCAGGAATACGTGGTGCTCGTGAGTAATACCATACTTGAGAATTTTCAAATCTATATTCCTTTCTTGCACATTCACATCACTTGTAAAACATCCAATAGGTAGTACCTGTTCAACATTTCAAAAGACACTTGTTTATGTCTGTTAACGCGGCATATCTTATCACACACATGTCATTATCTTTGATTACGCGATTGTTGCTATGATTGGTACATGTGTTGTATCCCTCCATAATGCTTTATCTGACACTTCATCTCTATCATCAGTGCGTTATGTCTCCGTGTGTTTTTTTGTTGCACAACTGATGACCTTGAGATATATTTGTTGCTCCAAATAATATTGTCCGAACTTTTTCTGACAACGAACGAAGGTCCCCTTACCTTTACCGCCACCAACTCCAATCGTTGTAGCCTTGGAGCTATCGGCTCATAGATACAATACAATCTCTCGAAATAATAAATAGCTACTTAACGTTATTAATCTTGCATTAAAATATAAAAAATACAGTACAATGGGATTGCAATCTTGCATGATTTCATAATACATTTTATTAGATTTGATTTGGTATTGAAACGCTTGGACGTTCACATTAAATCCTCTTACGTTCTTTATCATACACGATATGGATCTTTGATGAGTTTTAATATTGACATCCCTTATCGTTTCTATTGGTCGATTGAAAACTGATATTCAGGACGGAAAATTTACGACTTTATCTGGTTCGAACTTGAACAAAGCACTATCCATCAATTCGGAACTAGCGGAAATTTCAATTTATGTTACTTAGTACCCTGTTAACGCATTGAAGTAACGAAATCAGGAACTTGTCACTTGAGATCATTTCTTTTTACATGACTCAGTTTGCTTGAAACTGCATTGGGCTTACAGCAGACATCACTTCAATTACAAGTATGATTTTCTGAATACAATTTACTTTATTGTAGCAAAAACTTACATGAGAATAACAATAAAAACTATGTAAGTTGTACATCCATTAATCATGATTCAATTAAAAGACAAAAAAACCCTCTTAAAATCTTGGACCTCTTCAATTACTTGCTTGAAACGGATCTGACGGCAAAGGTGATGTAAACTCAGAACCTAACAAAAACAATAAATTGCTGTACTCACATGTCCATAACAAGTGGTACTTAAAAACAACAGTGTGACAGTTAATGTAATTACAACATACGAGAAAAACAACTTGAGGAATTATAGTTTTTATACCTACTATAAAAATCATCCAATGCCGTCATTACTTTATTTTATTGTCCTATAAATAACTATGAAAATGCTAAGGATTAAGCTGTGCAAGCTAATTGATAGATATGATGTAGCAAACATAAAAATCATTGGTTTTAAATAATTATATTTAAAAGATATAACTATCCAGCTCTGTTCATCTCAGATGTTGAATGTCCCATTTTTAGGTGCCGGTATTGTGATTCTAAAATTCTGAAGTAATCGTTCCCTACTTTCTCAATTGCAATTGGAATGTGCACATTAGTAATAGCTTCACTAATTTAAATTGTCTAACATTTAAAATGATTCACTTGCACACGGCTTACAAGTGTCTGCATTGTTAACAGACAAAACCTAATATATTTAAGGATTACTTACTGTTAAATATTTTGCATGTATATTTCCCCCTGTTCAAGCGGTAAGGTCAATCCAAGTCGAGGCAAGAAGACACGGCGCAAATATATATTTCTAACAATACAAATACTAACCTATGGCGCAGTTGTGGTCACAATCATTACAATAATAATGCATTATTCATACACAAAATCCATAAATTATTTCCACTCATTGTTTTAAATAGGTTGCATAATGCAGTTGTGGTTTTTCTATGCTCATGCGCCAGTATAATTGGCGTCATCAGTACGGTGGTCGTTTTATCAATTACATTACAGAAAGTCAAGGTTAATGAATACCGTGTTTATTATCATTGTAATAGACACTTAATTGCGCTCGCTACGTTAATAAACAACAATGCTATCATGTAAACAGCAAACACAGGTAGTTATTAAAACATTTAATGTTAGAAGTATACACTATGTTCAAAAGATAAAAAATATTCTTAACCATATTCCTACTAATTATACTTACTTAGAGAAAGAATATACGAGTAAAAACTTTATTGGAACAAATAATATAAAACACAATATTTGTTGCTGGTAGCAAACGGTCTCAATTTAGCGTATGCTGGTTGATTACAACCAGCGCTGGTCTTCCATTAGAACTGTTTAGAGATATCAGGGGCGCAAACCAAAATTACTTATTTTAGAGACATCAATAACAATACTAATAATCTTCAAACAGCTGAACCGATTTTCATGATACATGTCTAAGAACACTCGATCAGAATAACTCGCTAACAATAAAAAAAACAAAATTAAAATCGGTTTATCTGCTTGGGCGCTACGGTGCCACAAACACACAGATACTACACAGATACACATGTTAAACTTATACCAGGCATGCCTTTTAAGTTCTGTCGTTTCCATATTTCCCGGCAATTTTGAATTTGGAACTGTTCTATATTCGAATGTGTTTAAATTTCGAATCTCAAAACAATTGAAAGTTTTAGGATTAATGCTATTGTTTAGTCACAGCGTCGATTAGAATCTGTCAGGTTACGTACGAAAATGAATCTTCCTAAGGAAAATGTTCGTGCAATAATTTTCTACAACTTTAGAAGAGGCCTGACACGGCTTCAGTGTTTTGAAGAGCTAACATCTGTGTTCAGCGATGAAGCCCCATGTCTGCGGACTGTCGAACGCTGGTATTTATAATTCCAGCGTAAACATACTATTCTTAGTGACAAATCTCGCGAAGGACGGCCAAAATCCGCCTTCACTGAAGATAACATCATTGCTGTGAGACAACAAATTCTCGAAGATCGTCATGTGACGTATCAAGAGATAGAGGTTCTATTAGGCATCTCAGGGACAACCATTCAGAAAATCTTGCATGAAGCGCTTGGTGTAAGAAAGCTAGTTTGCCGTTGGATACCGCATCTGCTTTCCGACGATCACAAGGCGGCCCGCGTCAGATGGTGTAAGAAAACTCTGCAAAGGTTTAACCAAGGAGAGTCAAATCACGTCTACAACATCATCAGTGGTGACGAATCTTGGATCTATGCCTACGATCCTGATTCCAAACAACAATCTACAATCTGGGTCTTTCAAGACAAGCCAAAACCGACTAAAGTTGTTCGTTCTCGAAGCACTTCAAAGAAGGTGGTGGCCACGTTCATTGGAAAAACCGGCCATATTGCGACTATTGCACTTGAAGATCGTAGAACGGTTAATGGAGAGTGGTATACCACAGTTTGTTTACCACAAGTCATCGCCAACTTCGAAAATCTAACTCAAAGCGACGCATCATCCTGCACCACGACAACGCAATCTCACACAGCGCTCGTCAAACGATTGAGTATTTGAAGCAGGAAAAAGTAGAAATTCTTGATCATCCTCCATACAGTCCTGACCTAAGCCCTAACGATTTATTTACATTTCCTAAAATTAAGAAAAGTCTTCGTGGTCAAAGGTTCCAGTCCGGTGAAAAAGCAGTCGACGCTTTCAAGTCAGCCATTTTGAACACCCCCACTTTAGAGTGGTATAAATGTTATAATAACTGGTTTGAGCGAACGGAAAAGTGTATTAAGCTACGTGGTGAATACTTTGAAAAACAATAAAAAGTACTATAAGGTTCTAGTTGTGTTTTTTTCTTCAAACGACAAAACTTAAAAGGCATCCCTCGTAACACCCCTCTTTTTTCGTCGAGAGTAAAAAACATGTTGCACGAATGCAAGTAACACAGACGGCATAGAAATTAGTATTCGAATCAACTAGTGCTTGAACAAACAATTGCGAAAATATCCCAACCCGTGCAGTATATACCTACTCACGTAATCGTTTCATAATTTATGAATTGTGAAAACCAGGCGTCACGTTTTAAATAAATCTTGCTAAATTCTCCTCTATGTGTTTGTCTTTATATTTGTCAGAAGATAGATATAACCATCCGCCTTGAAGGCCCGCCAAGCCACTTGTCGCACTTAAAAGTTGTTGAGCTCCTCGGTTTATGCAAATAAGTTATTCTGCAGATTGAAAACTCGTCGATTTCTCATTATCTTGCGTTTGTTGTGGTGGCAATTTGAAATTAGTAGTATAGTAATAGTTTAGCCCTTTTTGACGTCCCACTCCTGGGCACGACCCTCCCCTCAACACGAGGGGGATTCAGGCCATAATCCACCACGCTGGCCCAGTGCGGGTTGGCGGATTTCCGCCAATTTGAAATTGCAACGTATTATTTACTGGTTCTATTGTTCTGTTACTTTATAATTTCTCTAATACATTTAGTCAGCCCCTCTAGCCGAGATTACTATTAACAAATTAAAACCTTAAGCTCTTTAATCATAAAACGGATTTTCTACAATTCTGATACCATCAGTCCGAATTCCACATGTGTTCTTGATTTCAAATATCATTTACAGTCAGTTACAAAAAGAATATTGTTATTGATGAGTTAGATTCACTAAGGTATATCAACCGTATGTTGTTACTGTACTTTCAATTTGCAACACTAATAGTAAATCTTAAAAATAAAATATCCCCTTACCTTCTTTTCCTATTCAAAATCTCTCATTTTCATATTACTCCATACTCATTAATATTTTAAAGGCAAGTCAAGCCACCTAAGCCAACTAAGGTAAATATTATTGTGTGCATGATAATTGTCTAGCTCTCTTGCGATTGCGCGAAACTTGAACCCGCAACAATATACGGAAGCGTCTGCAGTCATGACTCTAGCAATTGTTTGATGACACTCGTCTAGCCGTCTCGGTGATAATGTCTCGTTTTCTGAATAGCTCTTGCGTTCCTTCATGCTACAAATTTGTCTTTCAAGTCTCGCTTTTTTTGCTGTCTACATGTTAGTTTGTACGGCTATTTTTTGTCATCACGTATGACTTCTGGGTGGATAAAAATAAACACTGCTGCAGCAATACTGATTCTCTAATTTAAAATACCTTCTTCAATGGTTATTTCCTTTGTTTTATTTATAGATGTATGATGCGTTCGAGCACCAAAAAAACTGACCAAATCTTGTTAGCCTTGAACCTACGCGATAGATTACATTTCGTATAAGCTTGAAGCATTAAATTCGAGGTGCGGCGGCAGTTAGATTTATTCTCATTTTTGAGGTACAACGGGTGTGTCGCAAAAGCGTTGCCTTGGTGTTTCGAGTCGAGGCGCCATCGTAGTCCGTAGTAGGTAGAGTCGTGCGCGCGCCACTTGCTCCGGCCCCCTCCTCCGCACGCCCCGCTCCATTGCGACCGGCCTGCTCCCAGTTTGCCGCAACGCGTCGATCCGGTTGCCCGCGCGCCGACACGACTGTTTTTTTTACTTTTACACTACCTCAGCACGCACAACGTTCTCCATCGCACAAAACCAAAACGGCCCCGTTGAGCACGGTGACAGGGACTCGAGTTTCCACAGACAGTAAAATCGATAGGCAAAGTGGAAACCATGCAAACGAAACTGATAAGTGGCAGCTACTCGTCCATCATGAATACTCAAGATCTGCTCAGAGAAGTCGTCGCCAAGTACATAGACTACTTCTATCCTGTGTGAGTACCGTTAATTTTATCATTTTGTCCGTAACGCGCTGATGAGCTGACGCATTGCGGGGCCGTCATGATCGTCGGTCTGTCTTGCGTTGCTGTTGTGTAAAGGTTCTCACAGTGAACAGCTAATTACCGAGCCGATAAGTCGGTGAAGGTTCCATGGCAACGTGGCCGGCTGCAGCCAGACAAACCGTTGCGCCTGACGTCAGCGCCGCCTATTGAACTTAGGTGTCTCTATCGTCTGACTCTCCGTATCGATCCGTTGCACTAAACACTACATTCTAAAGGTCTAGGTCCGCCGTATTGCCAATTTCAACCTTAACAACTTTTGATTTGAATTGCGTCCGTTAACCCAGCTACTGCACCGTTAAATTTCCAAGCATCAAACGTTGAACAATCTTACTCTAAATTAATTATGCGTTTTATTTTTGGTTGCAATAAAGATCTTCTGATGACTAATCGACTGTTCACTTCCATATATAGTCATACGTCTATGACGGGAGATTTGGAAATACACTTCACGAAAATCATTCTGTGATTTAGTAGTGTTGGTAGGGAATTTCTCCTTATACCGATTAAATTTGCATAGGCCAGAGAATTTGTCCGTTTATTATTAAGTAATTCACAAGCACAAGTGAGGTGTTTTATGACATTCTATGGAAAGCACCGTTGCGTGTCCGTTTCGCGTGACAAGCACCGGCTGACTGCCTCTACAATATTCCCCTAGTGTCCCACTAATGTCCTTTGTGTCCAATTCATTTTATTGTTACATCCTTGCTGTTTCATGATTGCCACGTGAAACCGCCTAAAAATCATATCACGTGACTCTTAATCGCTAGATTTCAAAGCCCATGTTTCACAAAATAGTTTATACTTCCTTTGTAATCAAGCATAGCTATAAAGCGTGAGTAGTTTCCTTTGATAATATTGTGTTCAATTGAATTCGTACAGCAGCCCATTTCTTTGGATTAATTGAAAAGAACAGCGAGTATGTTATGAAACACGGCTGCAAGATGTAACGCCTCCGAGCCGCTGGCGCCGGCCATGTCGACACGACACCCGACGATTTCCCTTCAATGACCTTGCGCGTGCGCACTCCGCTCGCTACACGATAACAATACACGACCACACTGCAGCTCCACGATAATACTGATAATCCATTATTTCAACTACGCTAATAGCATGATATCGATGTGCAAATAGACTCTACATCTTAGATATAGATTGGGCAAACGAAGCTATTTGGAAATCAGATAAGGTTGCTTTGATGGCTTTTCGTCCTTATGAAATGGCGCCACAAGTTAATTGAAATTGATTGTTAACTGCGTTTATATGATCACAAGTAAAATCAAAATGTTGCCAAGCAACTCGATATAAACTTGTGTAGAATTTTATTGTCAACACTTTAAACTAATTGAATGCTGAATGCCGGTAGTGAACAAACAATTGTGTTTTAAGTGGTCCACTCCGTGACTAACGCATTAAATTTTCATGAGACTCGCATAATTTCTTCGGTGACCTTTGTTTTCTAGCCAGCATTGTTTTTCAACTACAAAGCAATTGTTTTTGAAGTATGATTCATTGTGAGTTTTGATACTGTTATCGTATTGTCATGCGTTCCTTCGCAGTCTGCTAATTTACTTTCGTGAATACGTGATAATCGTCATGTAACATTTGTCCCTGCACCTGCATGTTTCTTTCAAATATATATCTGCAAGTTTCTAGAAGCAGAATAAATACATAGTTCTTGACATGCCAAGACTTCAGCATTAGACTATTGTGAATAGTATGAATAATTTAACACCACCATGTTTTTCATCTTAGAAACCATCCACAACTGATTTAAATTCAACATATTCTTACTGAATTCCGTCTTAAAGTTCGCTTTCTGTGTTGTAAATGCGAATGTATGTATGAACAAAAGGTTTTCTTCCACCAAACCAGTTGGATCATTCCCTAAACCTGAACCACCAACGTGCACCGACAGATGCTATTTTCGTCGCGAATAAAAAATAAGGCATTATTGTGTCCGCATATTACGAACATAAAGGTTCTCTAAGAATCTTTTGTTCTTCACGAAAGACTGGCTGAAACCTCTCGCTCGTGCC
Source organism: Notodonta ziczac (assembly GCA_918843915.1). Classification (NCBI taxonomy): domain Eukaryota; kingdom Metazoa; phylum Arthropoda; class Insecta; order Lepidoptera; family Notodontidae; genus Notodonta; species Notodonta ziczac. The sequence continues at coordinate 2,557,481 of OU974040.1, read as the reverse complement.
TTTGTTCGGGACTTGCAAGCGCGGCAGAGCCGAGTATGATCGGGGTAAACACGCACGTGCGTGGTGACAAAACGTTTATCTCTTTGTTTGCATCTACTATTTGCTTAACATCTTTTAAACCACATTTTTATGTCCCATTTGAGTTATGTATGCACTGTATATCTAGTTTATCTGATTGTGATAAAGTTAATGTATTTTTTACCCAATTCTTTGCATTATTTCAACATTTGAAATGTATTCTACATTTCTAGTTTAGTTGCCTTTGAAACCCGCGTGTCAACGAGGCTTTGTTGCCAGGTCTGCCACGTGACTCTTCAGGTGTATTTGGCAACCAATTCACTTTCAGAAATATTTGGTGAAAGTCGAGATATTATTAGAATAACCATCACATTTACGTGGGAACCAATGCATTTTGAACACTGGAATAAATAACGTTAGCCAAGCTCTGTTTAAATCTGCAATTATCATCGTTTACCCATGTTTTGAACGTGAAATGTCGTCACCTCCACAAGATACTTTCTCCGCCTCTCGGGTTTCGCCGACTCAGGTTTCAACTTTTTCATGTACCTCTACGGCGGTGGTTTGCAAATTTGTCAACCTCAAAACTTGCGTAATCACTCAAACTTGTTTTTGTAGAGTTCCACCTAGAGAAAGCTAGTTTTATCTTTTTATTTAGTGTCACCGCCGAGTTACTAGCTTTCAATGTGTCAATAAATTAGTGAATATTTACATGATTGCCCCTTCAAACATTAACTTGACGGGGTTGCATAAAAATCACAACTGCTATACTTATCGTTAATGGATCAGGCGGGGTTGTTGCGGTGCTGATCACGTGGTCCACGACCGTTGTTCTACGCCGGAGAGCTCAGCGACGGGCCGGTCGAAATCGATCCGCGCCGCGGTCTTCAACGGTCGAATGGCTTCAACTTTAGGCGTTGTGTTGTTCACCTCGTTGACGCGACACGGAATCCGCGAGAGAAAGTCAAGTACGCAGCCGTACGCCGTGCCACATATTAGCTACCGGACGATTACACCAGCGAGATTGGATCATAATGGGTAAGTCCGGCAAGGCGGCATGGACTTTAATGGTAGATACCAGCCGCTAAGTAGGGTGTGACGTCATACCGCAGCCCACGTGTCCGCTTGCCGCGGGCACTTCTCGTGACACGTTGCATTACTGCACCATTGTTTAGCTGCACTCGACACAATTTCAATTGTGCCTATTGCAACGTAATGATAAAATTATACATAAAATGCTGTTTGCGCATTTACAGTTACCTACGAATGAGGTTTTAGACCTCGACGATGGTTCGCTGACTTTTAGCGTTACATTGCTTTAAATCCACTTCTTTTCTCGAATCTCGCTCGGCGGCCCGCTGTCTGTACGTATCGATAGAGGTTTCTGGGTCAAGTGTCCCCATCTGGCGAGTGATGATTTGTTTCTTAATTTTGTTTTTTTATCACAACAGACAAACTTGTAAGTTCTAGCCTGTTTTACTTAATTACAGAATATGTGTAGTTTAGTCTCGTTATAGAGGAAGTAGAGAGGCTACGACAGAATAGAATTCAGTCGTCTATTGTTCCCTGGTGTTGTGACAAATACCGGTCAGGTTGGGCGGGTCAACACTTACGCAATATTTATCCACACTGCACCACATCAGTGTAATCATCCTCAAACCGCGGCGTAACCGACGGAAGCTTTACTCTTAATTGCCGATCCATGATTATTTATTACACTATTAATAACATAGTGAAGATGCATTACGCGTCAATAGCCTGGTAGTTAGAGGGGCCGCCCTCATAGCTGAGAGGTTCCGGGTTCGATCCCCATCCTGGCTATGAAACTGTTGACGTGAGCCCACTCCTAACACAAGCATTCGCTTAAGTGGAGGGGCTACCGGAAATAATAATCTTAATAGTAATATTCTTTAAAAAAATAAAAATATATCAGTGACCGCGGTCGATCGCCCTTACGCCACCTTTCAAACGCACAACTGTTGCAAATAGGTACGTTCGCGGTAATCGTACTGTGACGGGTTCCTCGAACATTTGTTCTAACGTTTTATAAAACGTGAAAGCGTTTCGATAACACGATTTATGTTTCGCATACCGACATTACGATAAATTAACTTCCCGCTTACGTAAAACTCAAATCTCCGCGCTAATTTTCGTTGAAGCGGATGCAAGACGCATATTGTGCATACAATACGTTAAACGAATTTGTTTTTAAGGAAACCAACAATTATATGGGAAATTTAAACTTTTCGCGCGTGTGAATTAATTGTTTGGCCACGACACACGAGCATCGTTTAGTGAATGTACTGTGAATATCGAATGTTAATCACTATATACTGATTTATAGGATTTCCGCAACCCATAACATAATCCACCTTATTGATAAACGTGGATTAGCGGGCGATTAGGTACACACCGAACTATTTATTTCTGTCATCAGTAAATTGACATTCGAAAGAAGAAGACACAGTATGGCATAATGGGGGAATGAGATATAACTCTGTATACGTATTACCTACTGAAATTAGTATGATAATTACTTAACATAAATTATAATGCCCTTTTTAACGTGTCGCCCCCAAACAAGGCGGATTCAACCATAATCAAAACCTTGTGCCCGCAAGACGTATACTTAACCAATCGGCTATCACTAACAATTACTTGCTTAAGCGAAGACATTGAAAGAATACAATAAAAGGAATAAGTACTTGTACTTATTCGCTATAAAAACCCGTCAATGCAGTTTCAATGAAGTAACCGTGGTTTAAGTTTCTATCATTCCAAATGAATGTAGCTTTCCATCAAACCGGATTGTTAATGTTTGCTTTAACTAATTATGCGAATTTCTCTTTGTTGCAGCGCATCGGGCACAAGCGCGGTGGCCATCGACAACAAGATCGAGCAAGCTATGGTGAGTACACTAAAAAATATATTATTGCCAACTTCAATTGGACCTACTTTTGCAAAATGGAACCAACCCACATACACTTCTGCAAACTGAAACCAACCTAGAGCCACTAACACAAGGTTGGTTTTGGTCCACAGGAGTGCATGTGGTTTGGTTCCATTTTGCAAAAGTAGGTCCAATTTAGCTTATCCCCGGGACTAGGATCTAGCTAGAGTACAACCTCGGCGTCATTCTAGGACACCATTGTCAATCCTGGCTTACAGGTGATACAGTGGTGAAAAATGTGTGGCGGGAATAGTCCCGTTTAAAAAATAATGCATCAAGTAGGTCACATCAGTTTCCAACTATAATACAAAATAAATTAAATAATAAATAATAGGAAATACTTAAAATTAATTTATCTATGAGTTCAAATGACAGCTGTCTAACTTTTGCTTTTCTTGTTTATAGCGCTTCACTATCACTTGATGTTATTGTTTTTAATATTTAAATTAGAGTATTATTAATAAATCAAGTATTTTTTGTTTTCTCAGTAAAGGTATATTTTGTAGAGGATATAAATAGAAGGAAATCTTTGTCGGATCCATCGAATTGATTTGAAATATCAACTTAATATATCATCTTCAGCGATACTTATTCCGATAGTTATGCGTTACGGCAATTCAAATTCAAAAAAGATTCAAATATTTTTATTTCAAATAGGCCAGATTAACTGGCACTTTTAAAAAGTCAAGAACTAGGTGCATGTTCCAAAACAAAATCCTATGGAGAAGAACATGCAAGAAACTCCATGGACACATTTTTTCTTTGTTCTTTTTTTAATCTCAATGATCATTCAGACGACAATCTCGTCTTACTAGACTGCTAATGTATATGATATCTCACCTTGTAAGGTCGTCACGTGAAACAAAACGCGTTACTGTGCACCTTGCACGTCATACCTTACTGACGTGGGTTCGTCTTCTCGCTGACTTCACATGGGCTTGGACTCGTTCGCCGCGCTTAAGAATGTAATGACAGACTTCTTGGACAACGTCATTAATATCACGCCCTTTAAACAATGCTCGTTGTTCATGTTCTAGTAGTTGATTATGATCATTATCATAATCTGGCTGAGATTCTATCAGGAGAATTTAATCATCATTTTGAGCTGATACAGACCATTGTAGGACATAGACATGCTTCAATGCACTGAGTATAAAATAAGCTTTAACTACTTTATCAAGAGTATAGATTTTAAGAACATTGACAGCCAGTTCGGTTCCGTCGTCGGTTGTTATGAATTCCAAACAAATAATATTTTTTCCATTCATAAAACGTTTCGTATCTACATAATTGTCAGCATGCTTACGTGACTTGAGGCTAATCCTTCTTTGTACAAGCCGCTAGTTATCATAATTGACATTTATAAAGGAAATAACATGTATTATGAGTTTGAACACATTTGTCATGAAACACTGCGGTACCGATAAAAATAACGTGTTAAAGGTTTTAAATTAAAGTATTGCAAAAGATAAAAAATAATCCTTTGTCTGTTTAGCAAAAACTACAATAAGTAGCGGATTAGTTTAGTAGTATTAGAGATGATTATGAAGTTGTTCATAATCGTTGTTAATATTTGAGGTTTAATACATAGCTTAACTTTTCATGTTAATCCCGCTCTTTTATATAAATGGCGAAGAGGCTACTGTTAATCTCTATTGAGACACTACAACGGTTTATACGAATGCCTTCAACTGACAAAGCGTAATTCTTACATTCGTCCCATTATCATTATATTCCTAGTATTGATGGTATTCGTCGTTAGGAATCCATCCTCGAGAGATCATTACTTTTTATTAGATATCGCGTTGCAATTCAAGACATCCAGAATGCGCCGTGTCAGTCGGCCGCGATGGTTCCGCATGCTCTCAATCCGACTTGATTCGTAGAACGTCCAAACAACTTTGAAGCAGCCGCGTCCCTTTTGCTCACATCTGCTTGGCTGTTTGTTTATTCGTCTTTCACGCTTGCAAATGAACTGTGATGCATACAAGTCCGGCTAGAATGGTCCCGTGCATCTCTTATCTCGTTAATCCGGGTTAAGTGAGGTTGCAAGAATTCTCGTGCAAAATGCAAGTTGTCACTTATGAAAATATAAGTCATGTTTGTTTACTATTATTTACTGTAGCGCGCTACTATATGTCTCAATCTCAATTGAATCTGCGTGGGTGGTAAATACCCACGCCTTCCCATATTATGAGGACCCATGTACCCATTCGGTTGATTCGGATTTATGACGATGATGTCATAGTTGTTATCAACAACACGGTCAAAATATTTCCACGAGCTAATCGCTAATTCGCAATTGAACGATAACTCCAATGCCACACAAACGAGGTAATTTTAATATATTACATACCTACCTCACATTCGTTACTTAATAACAACATAATAATGTCAACGGACTTACGAATTCCTGTTTTCTTATGTTGGTCATGTTGAAATACATATATGAAATGAATTCACGGGGATACGGTCTAGATGTAGAGTCGTTAAAATTTCGACCAAATATTTGATGCAATAAATCATACTTCTCCTTGAACGGATCACGGTTCGAGAAATATCGGTCACTCGAACCGTTGACCGATATCGTTTTGATAGGTTTCAATGTAAAATGTTGATAAAGTCACTCGGTGCATGCAATCTCATTTTTTTACGTATGAATTCCGTAGCGTGAGTAAATTCTTGCAGACGACTTTTAACCTACGCATCTAGTAATAAAATACACGCAGTTTTTTTTGTCTTATTGTCTACTGCAAAGTTTATGTCTACATTCTAAACAAGCTTATTATTAGTGTCATTATAAGATAGCTCGTAAACCATGCGAACACAGCTGTGGTTAAAAGCTAGCACCCAATAAACAAACATAGTAAATCCACCTCCAAGAATGCAGAATGTCACATGAAAAAATAATAAACCGATAAAACAGTATTTTGAAAATTGCTACTCGTTCGACTTTGTTTAAGAAATTTCAACATTATCATCATTTTTCGCGTTACACACAGAATTGCGGCCGTTACGATACAGTTTCACGCAGAGGTTGCGTAAAGATGCAATCTCCCTCGAGTTTATCCGTGTTTATAATACCAATGGTTGGGGCTGCATAACGCTGTTATTAGATCGGACTGACTAATTGAATCATTAATGACGTGCGCGCTATAATGGCCAGGAAACGCGTCCCGTTCTGCCCCGAGACTATTATACCACGCGACTGTGTTTTCACATAATTTTAATAAGTATTGTACAGGTTGGAACAGAAAGGGTGTACCTTTTTTTTCAAAACATAACTTTGTAATTCTAAAATTATCAGCTTTGGAGGAAACTTGAAAAACAAAAGGTGTTATAGGGATAAAGCTGTTGACAGATTTCATAAGTCTACAAAACCTTTAGTATCTCAACAGTCCCACAAAGCCGATAGTTTTAGATTTACAAAGTAAAGTTGCAAAAAAATATTATTCCCTTTTTGTTTCACCTAGTCTAGGATTCGTTTGTTTATTTTCGCATCTTAGGTAAGAGTTAATTGTAGTGTGCTGTCACTTTATAATTTGAAAAATAATGATGGATGACTGTGGAAACATCGGGAACATTTTTGTTTCAAAATCCATGTTACAACAATTAACGCGTTTCAAAACTCTACTTCCCCTTTTCAACTTGTCTACCTGTTGTAGTCTGTCAATATTCAGCAGGTAGCGGCGACGTCGAAACAGGTATACCTCAAAAAGAGTCGTGCATTGCATTGCAACGCTATATTTATGTAGAGCAAAAAAACTATAATTAACTTTATAATAGATGCACGATACGTCCATAAATGTCAAGCGTGTATTTCATTTGCCGATGATTAGATACCCGAGACATTAGCATTATTTCATTGTTGTCCTCGTTATTAAAAAGAATACAATGCAGTCTCTTGTTTTTGTCGGTCCTTGCAAATGTTACGTCCTACATTGCTGCTTACATAATTATCAAATATAATGCGACACTCTTTTATCTGGGGCTCAATAATAACATCCATTTTATTATTCGTCTGTCCCGTTTCTGGGTTTATTTTCACTCGAGCTTCTACCAACACAGTCGTATCATCATTTTCAACAGATTTCACTTCTTCTGTCGAGTGAGTACTCACTATATATGTATATGTACATGTGCGATCGCAATTCAGATTCATCGTCGTGCGCTATTGGACTCGTCTCACATCACATGGTCTATAATTAGCCGACGCAGATGGCCTCAACAGATTGACCCCAATCCAGCCCTAATACTCACTGCCATCGCATCATAGTATTTTTATCACTCCCCACAACACGCTCGTGTTCACTGAGCTCCATATAAGTCTTTGAAGTCCTTATCTCGCACAACAAATTGGTGGAAAATAATTATATTAGCATTGATATCTGTATAATTAATGTTGTAGACTTCTCCTTTTCATGCTTTTAGTTTTATTTATCTGATTCGCCTATTTTTTAGCAATAACATATGAGGTTATCATTTGTTTTTACAGTATCAATACTTATACAAAGTGTTTGGTTTTCTAATTTGTAAGCTGTAAAAAGTTTTTTGTAATGTTTTTTATTCACTGCAACATTGTATTTCCAAATAAACGATTCATAATATCTACGCCTTCAGACTTATGAATACGAAAAAACCACGTACACTTTCCTATCGCAATAGTTTCTATATTAACGCATTTACATAATCGTCCTGATTGAATCGGTTGTAAAACTTCTAATTAAATAAAATGAATACTGAACGTATATTTCACAAACAACTTATTTGTATAAATATTGATGCCAGGGGTTTACATTAACATCTCCGGCATCAAGCAAACGTCGCGCGACCAGTATTTAAACCGGTCCACCTTGAGGCACGCCATCTTACTCGGCGCACGATGAATGTACCTGCGGATCGTACATAAATTCGAATTCTGAGGTAGCTACACCGATCCACGCCGGTTTTCGTAATATCTACGCTTGCGTTACGTCACCCGCGTAGATATGTTTACGCGTACCGTCACATTGATGTATACCGGGCCCAGCTTACACCACTGACCCGGTTTCACGCATCTGTTTAAACGTAAATTTCTTTGATTCTAGTCGAACGTTTGCATTTTTATCCTATGCTTTCAAGTTTTTTAAACGGTGATTGACACGACAAGATTTTTGGTTGCGCCGTGTGATGTACCCAGGGCCCGTTAGATTTCGTCGTGTTTCCAAGATCTCATTAGCAAGTATTATGTAGCCGGTGTTTATTTGTCCAAGGGGGGCGTGTGGAAATTTTTATTTGCCTCAAGCACCACCGTATGCTAATTCCCCTGGTGTGTACGTGATTTGCATGAGTGAAGCGTGACCCGTCGGGAGACCGGCCGCCAAGAATAGACACGGAAGGAAAGCCGGCACCTACCGCAGCCGCGCTGGAGAGGCGAGTCACATTCGTGTGCACCCAACAACTGAATAGAGACCCCTAGAGACGGAGGGGTCACACGATTCGGTCGCGTGCCGCCTATAACGTGAACTGGCGTCGAACAATTTGCAAGTGGCCGCGGCACGGAGAGAGCACGCGCCCGATCAGAATCGCAGCACGAAGCCAGGAAACGCTGGATAAGTTTCCTTGGTAAATAAACCCGCCTGTAATGAAGCCGTTTCATGTCGTCTAGGGCGCAATAACGGTTATAAGTAACCGCAATGGGTGTTAAAGTTTTATTTTTTAAACTTCTGCATTTTAAATCGATTGAATACATATTTTCTAATGTTAGGATCTGAAATTAAAAATCGTGGTTATCTATTACAATATTATTTATCGACTCGAACAGTATCAAACTAAACGAAACTCTTCAACAGGACACTCGTATTTTGTAATACAATGTTGCTGTGGTAACTAGATGGTTCTAGTTACATTCTAGCTGTAATTAACCTAAATCTAGTAAGAGCCAAAATAAACTAGGCCTGGCTACACCTGGTTCTGACTGGCTAAACGTAAGTGTATCTACGTTATGGGCATTAAACGGTGACAATTAATTCCGTTACGAGTCCTCAATCTGTACAGAATTTAAAAAGACATTGAAAAAATAACATTGATAAGTGTTACCTTGTTTACTTGATACAATCTGCATTTTAATTATTTATTATTGGCCATATTTCAATGTCGAATTATCATCGGAGCGTTGGAAAAATACTATATTTTCGTACATAATCTACCCGAAGCCTAACAGATTACCTCAACCGTATCAACAGAATGATTGCAGATAAACGCTAACCAGATCGCTAACTCCTCGATAAACATGTTTTCGCTGAAAATATCTTCTAAATTTTCACGACCATGTTATCTTCATACGAAAAAATTTTTTATCGCTGAAGGCAAATATTTAACCTTTTTTATTATCGTGTTTTCAATTCGCCATATTTACAGTACGGTTATGATTATATCAAACATTATTTTGTAATTAACTTATATCTCATTTAATTTATTTCCTTCGGCTTCACGTTTTCCGTTTATATTACTCACGCAGTTGTGTTAAATTTATTTATATGTATGATATTTATTTGTATTCGACTCTTGCATACGGGACGGGTATTGAAATGACATCACTCCGCCGGGTCAAAAGTCTTGATTACCAACATACATGACCGCTACAGAATACTTTTCATTTGTTTGCTTTATTTTAACCTTATCGCCGTGATATCGTGACTACGTCAATACGTGTTTACAAAAAATATATATTATAATATAATTATTGGCATCGTTTATGAGTTTTATTAAATCCATAAGGAAATTGATAAGAACGTCTGAGTTGGAACGAGACAGGTCAAGGATTGACATGGTTCAAATGTTTCTGTAGGTACTAGAATTATTTTGGACTGAGCGAACCATACAGGTAAATTGTATAAAGCGAGAGGTACCTATTTTGTGTAATATGTATAAAACCGCAAACATAGGAGATGACTGCAATCATAATCATAAATAAACACAAGCTAATTAAATTCAACCCATAAAGGAAAACACAGTTCAAAATATCGCAAGAAATTAAACAATGCCTCACTTTAGCATTTATAATGTATTCTGTCACGAATATTAATAGACCACTGTTGCCAACTATGCAAATATACTCATCATGTTATGTACAAAATAACACAATATGGCACCCATATTTGAACATATGTTCCTTGAACAACTATGCTGAACACTTGACTATGTGTTCGCCTCATAATACGCGAATTCCGCCCTACCTCATTTTACAAATATTTAATTCATTGTTCGAAATGCAAACCGAAATTTAATTGAACATTCAAGTTTAATGCTATACCACTATTGTTACTTTAATTATTGTAATTCATTAATATACCGAAAATCTATAATTGACATGACCTGTTTTTTTGTAGAACCAAGTCGGCAAAGAAGCGTATGACCCGCTTGATGTTAAGCAAGTCAAATGGCTGCAGCGAAAGTCTTTTAAATAAAATTATTTACACTGTAACTTCAAAAAGATGGCAAATAATTTATTTCCAGTACATAATCGTGAATTGATTTGATTTTTTTTACCTTTCTGTAGGACTTAAGTAGTAACCTAACAACTAATGTATTTTTTCCGACTCTTCCTGCAGAGCTTATTTTGTTATATTTACCTACTTAGTTTTTTTTTTGTTTACACCTTTGCTACTTCTTCAACTGCTATGCGTGAAGTCCTATAATTGGCTTTTTGACTTTTTACTTGTATCTATAATCGGTATTTCTAGCTGTTCGTCTTCCTATCAATGAATAAATAAACAATCTGTAGTGGTGAAAACTGTATTAATTAACTTCTCCATTACTGGAAATCTCGCTCTGACGTCCGACCAATCATACGGTTGCTCCTTGGGATATCGATAACCTGTTTTGCTGGCTTGATGAATATTGATAAATTCCTTACCTCTCCAAGTTTACGTGCAGTGTATATCGAATTCGTATTCCCACCATCACAACAAAGTTCAACGGATTGTATTTTTTATGAATCAAATTCAGAATAAATATCCACAACAAAAGAGGTAAACCTGGCCTAGAGTAAACTAATATTAGTTTAACTTAATATGGCTGTACCGTGTAGCCTTACAAGAGGTACACAAGCTATCCAACGGCGCTATTTGCCGTCAACCCAAGCATTATATTTAGTAAACACAAGACCTATCGATGCACCTAACATGCAAGCTTTACTAAAATACAGTTCATATGCACATATTTGTAGAATAACAACCTGTAAACATCACCCATATCTGCGACTGCTTGAGGATCATTACTACTGTGACTACGACTATGTTTATCAATGTTGTTTTGGTGCTTGCTGAAACATATGTGCACACAATACAACACGTTCTATACTTATGGAGATGATGTCACATTTACAATTAAATTTAAACTTGCTACTACACAACTGTCCCGCTCCATAAAATGTTTACGTGCTCTATTCAACAAACCAGTTCGCCTATCTTCGTCTTTGAAACGATAAACATTTTATTTCGTTGTGATAATCTTCTTGTATTTTGATAAAAAAATAAAAAAAACTTGAAACGTTTACGTAAGTAATGCTAATAGCCGGATATGTTTAATGCGGCTTCATATATATGTTTGATAACTGTTAATCTTTCAATATTTTTGCTCAATTATTAATTTGGACATAATATATCTTGACTCTTAAAATATATTTGGGTTCTATTTCCAATTTGGGTAATTAGTATTATCAAGTGAACTGTTTCTCAACTGGTTAATGCTAGTCATTCTTAAATACTTACCTCTATTATACTTGGAATAAACTGGTTGAAAGGGGCTAAGAATCGTCAAAACACCTCTGGACATAATTGCAACCAGTAATCTAATTGCATATTACCTTTGTAGCGGCAGCCGGCGCTGGCCGGTTATAATTAAAAACAATGTGACAGGTTCCAATGCATGCCCTTGGACTGGTTATATCATCGGCTGATGTATTTGGTGTGCGACTGCGCAGAAAGTTCACTGCCCTCTTAAAGACGGCGACGTTTCATTTTCTTTCCAAACTCCCGTAACTTCGAATTACCTACTTGTTTTATCACAATCGTACAAATCACCAATGTATATGACCCATATACGTGTTTTTAGCACCACGCCTTTATCTAGTTTACCTACTGACATGAGAGTGGTAGGTAAACAATGATAAGTGGTGTTTACTTCTCATTTCATGTGTTAGCCTGCTACCGTGTCTAATCGGCATTTCCCGTTGTTGTTAATTTACATGTGAAAATTTCTAGTTTCGCGCGAACTTGTTCTCAATCGCACTCAAATATAGCGTAGAGATGAGAACACTGGCGCCCCATCGATCTGCCACTGACGTGAGACTCAATATTGTCTAACCAGATCCGGCACAGACCGGTGTAGTTTCAGCATACAGATTCTTCTAATTGAAGGTCGTAGCACCCACGCGGAGCAGCCACGCTGGATAAGATCGCATCAAGCCTTCTATTTATATCCTGTTCTAATTATATCGTTACACAAATCTGCTCAGAACTCACCACTTTTAGCCTCTCGGCGAGCCTAAAGTGCATACCTTGACTCACCGAAAGCGTGAGAAAGAATAAAACGTTGATCTCTTAAAAAAAAATGTTTTTGCTGCTCATTCTTGTAAGCGTTCACTATAAATATGTCACGTTGAAAAAATTTTAAATGATTTCTGTACTTATGCGATCAATTTATCTTTGCTATTGTCTTTGTGCCGTTATTAATTCATAACATGAATTCTATAAAATAAAACTTATTATTATCTATAAATTACTTCATGCCTTAGTGGATGGTTGTTGCAGACCTATTTAAAAAACATTATCCGCATTCTAACAAATGCATTAACATAAAAATCTTAATTCAATACTGTAGTTGTGATTGATTTTTATTGTATTGTGATATTGTCAGTTTCTTTTCTCATAACGAAGCAATTTAAATCGTCTATTTCTCTATCATATTGTGCCAGATATTGAACTTGTGATACTTTTCTGTTTTGTTTCGTTAAACGATGTTATGCAATCTTCTATTAGAACGCCACTTGTGTAATTAGTTACATACCGACACACTTAATGTTTTTATTTTTGTCGTTCGCCGATGCGAAGACTCTTTGTCAAGGGTGATAATTTTCCAGTGAATTTTTATTGGTATGTACACAGATGCGTATTCAAACATCGTAAACACCTCCCTAGTTATAAATAATAAATCTTTATTTAGCACTTCATATTTGGCATCTGTGCATCCAATGTTTTGATCATAAAGAAGTATTTCATGTTCAGCAATGTTATTATCGTTTTAGCGGCTAGCCTTAAGTAAGTAAGTACTTGGATCTCCGCTAATTGTTAGCGCGCATGCTGGAGACGATCGTTTTTGCTCCAATTTAAAGCGGAGCGTTCGTAAATTGCTCTGTCTGTACTGTACGTATATCCGCATACTCGTATCATTGTAATTATCATTCTGACTTATTTTCTTAAATTACATGGCACTTAGATTCGGACAATTTCTTTTAAGATTTATATAAGGCACTTGAGGACGTTTCTAAACTTCGTTACTTGCTCTACTCGTGGCCATGTTTTTCACAGTGCCCATTGTTGCCGGCGCAAAATCAAGAAAAATAAGGGCTTCGTCGGTATCGATGTAGGTTGTGCCGTCGAGTTCAGGGTGCACGGTCGGATCGCGTGGCGTGATGACGTGTTCGCCGCCATTTTAAATAGGGCGGCCGAGCGCGCAGACCATCAGTCGCCTGGCAGGAGGCGCGAGCGCAACTTGTCGCAAGACTTCGCGAGTTACACATTATTGCCAGTTGAGTTTCAACCGCCGACGGTGACACTCACACATTCAGTGACCCTGAAAACTAGTTCAACGTTCAATTCAAACATGATCGACGTAGTGCAAAAACCAAAAGATGGCTGTCTTTACGAAATCAGACGGAAGGGACAAAAAGACACCTGTTACGTGGTCGTGCCTAATCCAAAAGTACGTTTTTTATTTCTTTTTTTCATAATACTGCGCATGTTGTTTTATTTATTTTATGAGCGAGGCTTGCATTTTCGTAAAACACCGTTCTACATTCGAACGTATCGAATCACGCGTTTTAATCAATTTATAAAACCAGTACAACCGGTACTGGACGTCGTCGGTTTTAAGATTTTTTTCTGCTTTTGAAGAATAAAGCCCACATCAGGGAATAAAATAAGAGGCTTGAAAATTTAACTTGGACATATCAACCGGACATCTATTTTAGGAAGTAAAACTTATTTCACACTCTAAGGAGAGCCTATATTAGAGGAAAATTTATATTGCTGTTAAATATTGAAAAATACTCTTGAGTAGGAAATGATAACATAATACGTGGTTGGAACATTGAAAATATTTTCATTTGTATTATATATATCATATTAGCTATTGTAATTTTGCGACGCACATTTACGTTAGATTTTTTAATTCAATAATAGTCTACTTTAAATTTGTCTTTGAATCACTTATCAATATAGGGACCATGTGTTTTACGACGTGATAACACACTTATCAATTGTTTAGCTGTTGTGATTATTCGATGTGGTATATTGTTTACATACCTATGCAGAATTTTCCACATTCCAATAAATACTCTTTGATGTGAGAGAATTTTAGGAGGTATACTTGATTCCCAAAGTTCTTTATACTGCTTTCGGACTCGACCTCGGCTCAGAGAGCATGGTCTCAGCTCTGATGTCCTCTCAATAGCGTAGCCAATACAGTAATCAATAGACGTATGGACGGCCTAGTCTTTCTACCTTTCTCATCTTAGACAGTTCACTGCTCTTGTTCGGGGCTTGAGCCGAGAATGACTCTACATTTGTCTTTGTTACCAAACCAGGATCCGGTCATTTCCTTTCGAACTTAGTTCTGTCTTGTACACCTCTTATTACCTCTTCGTTGACTACAGCTTAGGTTAGTCTTATCATCCCCTAAAGTGGTTGTGACGCATCATGTCCCATTTCATGAAAGCAAAATTTCTGATGTTCTAAAATCAATTAGGTAGGTACTTATTAGAGAATTACTGTACATTAAACAAACAGAGTTGTAACAAGAATGTTTTCCAATTGTTCTAGGATCTGGTTAAGAGCCACTTGATGTTCGCGGTGCGCGAGGAAGTGGAAGTACTCAAGGAGCGCATCGCCGAACTGATGGAGAGGATCAACCAGCTCGAGGTGGAGAACACATACCTGCGCGCGCACGCCAGCCAGGACACGCTGGCGCAGCTGCCGGCGGCGGCGGGTGCCAAGCCGCCGGCGGCGCCGCAGGGTCCGCAGCCGCCGGTGTCGTAGGGCGCCGCGCCGCCGCCGCTGACCACGCCCGCCGGCGCACGCCGGCCCCCGAGCCCCCCGGCCGAGCCCTCGGCGCGCGACCCCGCGCGCGGCGGCTCCCCGTGGCTGCGCTACGTTAGTTCCTAGTTAACGCGAGCAGGCCGCGGCCCCGCGCCGAGGAGCCCGTGCCGCCGCTGACAGCCGCGCCGCGCGCGACGTCGCCGCTTCGGATTATCATAGAAATATATTTTTCTGTTTAATCTCTAGGGTGCAGAATTACGCGCTAACCGCCACGCTTTTGCTACGCATCTCAGCAACGAGTCTTAGCGTTTCGATGTAGGTACGTCAACTTTTATTCGGTTTAAAGTTTAGGTGTCGCTATCCGCGTAATGTATTCCATTTAAGATAAATGTAAGACGTGTGTTTATATTAAATGTAATGATATAGTTGAATATTCCTATGCGTCGTACGAGGACTGTGTGTTAATTTATTATCTATATTTTTTTTAATTAAACGTTAATTCTAAGTTATTTATCGCGTTTCACTATTACGTATAACTAGGTTGCAGTAAATCGCAAGTTTTGTTCCTGTTAGTGTCGAGAATAATGATCTGTCGATAGATAGTGTTGTGCTGAATGAGTCGTGTGCAGTTTTCGTTTAGTATCGTATCGTACCGTTAGTTATATATTAACGTATAAATATAATGTTTGAACGTATGTTATCCGCAGTCGATGTAACGCTATACCGAGCAGTCGTGTAGATTAGGATCGTTGCGAGAATGTGGCCTCGTGCGATTGCTGGCTTTAGTGGATTTTGCACGCTGAAACCGAAAAAAATATACTATCTTAATTCCAACCCTATGATAAAGGTTTATAGCAATTTAACATTGTATTTTTTTAATAATTAAAATTGTTTGTATATAGTACAAGTTGTAATAGAATTGTGAGTCGGAAAGTGTAAATACAGAAAGAATGTGATTAAAGGAACCGATTCCGTAGTCTGCCTTCAGATGTTTGTATCAGATGTTATCGCGAGATGTATATCTAAAATGTATAAGTTAAAGTATTCGCTGTATTTAAACTAGCTTGATTGTTTATCAGTAATAAACCGAACAAAGTGGCTGGTGACTGGTCGCCTGGGCCGTAGCTGTCCCCCTGGGGACGACGAGGAGATGAGACGGCTATACAGTATGTTTTAAAAGCCAAAGTGAGATGGGAGTGTCCCAGCGACTAGAGTGACTTCTAGAGTAGAATTTTGTACAACGCTACATAACTATGTATGTGTATAGACGACGATTTTTGTTTGGTCTTCATAATTATTGTGAATATACTTACAGGTAACGCTTGTTACCTTACTGTAGACCTAGATATGACTATATGAATTATATTATACGATACTAAAATTGTAAATATACTGTAAACAGAAGTCCATTGTAGCTTATGTTGACCACAAAGGTTCCTCATACCCAATAAATGCAAAACTACTCGACTAATGTGTTATCATTGTTCAACCCTTTCGTACCCAAGGATGCTGGTACCTATACCAATTATAGGTATTACTTATCATAATAAATATTCGTTGACGAGAATACAAACTGTGCGACAGATAGTTATTTTCAGTTCGTGTGTGTGCCAATTCCAAAATAAGAAATGCCCTAAAAAAACAAGTGGAAATTCACAAACTGCTTTTTTTATTTTCCTGAAGTTCGAAATAAGCTCGTAAGTTGCGCACGCGGCATCATGCCCGCGGTTAGGAAGGAAATAGCAGGCCTACTTTCCTGGCGTTCAATTGCCCATTTCCTGATTACGTTATTCATGCGACGCATCTCGTCTTGATAGAAAGCATGGTTCTTTACCGTTGAAGAAGAAACAACTGTTTCTATTGTCTAATCTGATAACATCCCAGTAAGTGTGTCTGTCTTGCTCTTAGCTTAGGACCATGATAAGGATAGCGATACAATTAATATAAACAAGCTATTGTGTACCAACAGAATTGGCACCAATGTATGGCACTTTAGTTATTGTTGTGAAAAAAATCTATGTTCAGTACTGTAGCAACCGTGGCTTCAAACAATAAATAACTAATGCTGGGTAATATAAAATTTATTATAGTATTCACTTTTAATACATTTATTTAAATATAGTTCCTATCTTAGTGGTCTCTCGGTTGTCACTGCCAGCGCACCGCAGAGCTTTCAATTTCAAAAATCAATATGTTATTAAATTTAAATATTCTTGTCGGCCAGGAACGCTTATTGCCAGTGGCTAGTGCGCCGACATGGACCTCCTTACAGTACGGTCTATCTAAGTAGGTATTAGGTACGGCATACGATTTAGTTTTCTAGATAAAACTTATGAAAGATATATTAGGATTATCATGTGTGTGGCGAACTACCTCTCACCATGAATTTATGGTGAAGCTTACACTAAAGCTGTGGTAAAACGGGGGATTATAGCATGCTCTACAAGCAACTAGCGCCATCTATGCACACATTACTGGATTAACACAAAGGACATAAGTATGTATGGTAGATGATTTAATTTCTTTATGATTTGTTACATTTTCGATAGATGGAGTAAAATACAACATTGACTGAAATATGTTTTGTAATGTAGGCGGGGCAGTACTTTAGTTAGGCTAAAAGACTTGGTATTCATGTTATTTTTAATCCCAAATTCAGTTAGGTATAGATAACTTTAGTATTAGAAAGCGATACTGCTCTCTAGTTGATGGGATTTCGTAATATTCCTTTATTACTTTTTCGATAGGAAGGTCCCTAAAGTCTGTCGCACGAAAGAAGACCTACGGCAATAAGTGGAACTAATTTTCGCTACGACGTCAATCTATTAAATTTACCTGTTTTCATTTATATCAATTTCAATAAATTACTGTAATAATATGGATTCATCCTGCGGTGATAAAACATCGAGTTTTTGGGGAGTAATATAAATAATGGAGGTTAAGGTTAAAGCGTCGGTCGGGTTTATTGCAGTTTCTCTCAAGATGACGCTGTAGTCAACAGATTCTACTTATTTATTTTTTACGCAAAATTTGAGCATTTCTAAGCTATAATACTATTGTTTGCGATTAAGACTTATTATACTGCATTGAAATATGCAATAATATCAACCTAAAATCATTCATAATCTAAGCGTTTTCCGATAAAAAACTTCTGTCACTTTTTATTGTAATACATACACGCACACATTGACAAAAGGTGTATTTTAGCCACTAGCCACTAGAGGGCGTACTTTTATATTAATTGCGGCCTTTTTATTTTATAATAAATAGCGAAAATATTATATTTTTGCTATTGTAAAATACATTATTATATGTGTATTCATCATTCTAAAAAACCGATAAAAATATACGTCTGTTATAGAATAATTTTATTGTCTGACTAGCTGTGCCCGCGACAGTCCGCGTGTAATTTAACTTAACAAAAATTTCGGGATTATTCATCCCCTATTTTATCTCCTTGGGGTAGAATTAATCAAAATCCTTTCTTAGCGTATGCCTACGTCATAACATCTGCATGCCAAATTTCAGCCCGATCCGTCCAGTGGTTTGGGCTGTGTGTTGATAGATCAGTATGTCAGTCAGTCAGTCAGTCACCTTTGAGTTGTTATATATATCTAGATGTTACTAAATATAGTGAAAATATAATTGTAATACACTTGTTAGTGTATTCCACTTTTCTAACATATGAGATACATTACTGAGAAATAGATGTGGTTTTCCATGTAAACATATTTTTATTTATAACAACAACAATAATTACAAGAAATCAACATAAAAATCGTGTCTCAATCAAAATTATAGGACCTAGAGTCCTATACAGAGTAGCGTTAGTAGTGTTTCCTACATTGAGACACTACGTGGCCTACTTTTTTGCAATATGTACACGACACCTTAGGCACACTATTTACACTAGACTACGAAAAGGCACTAGATGTAGCAGAGGTATCTCGGCGTTCTTCCTTCAGCAGGATCGATGCAATCGAGTCTGTAGATATCGAGGTGCCGGAATGCTCTATTGCCATCACCATTGGGCTGTAGCTGTCGTTAAGTCCTGCCAGCATAATCACACCAACAAGTTCATCTTCCAGGCCAGCCTGATTGGCAATCAGTTGTTGTTGCACATGCCGTATGTCATTCACATAGGCTTCTATGTTCGAGTACAATACAAGTTTAGTACCAAGCTATTTCTTCATAAGTTGTAAGCGTCGAGCAAGCCCGCTGTCAGCGTAGGCTTCCCGAAGTCGCTTCCATGTTTCCTTCTAAGTTTCAGCTGTCATAACGATGAGATATAGATGTTCGCTTAGACTCAAGCAAATCTTGGATCTTTGGCATCTTTGCGTTGAAAGTCGTCAACTTCCTCCGCAGGCTTCATGACGCAGTCCCATAGTTCGCTGTCGATCAAGTACATCTTCATGGCGAAGCTCCAAGTCGCGTAGTTGACGCTTCCGTTTAATTTTGCGAAGCTCAGCAGATTAATAAAACATATACGTAGGCCAGATAAGATATTTATGTACAGCGTATTTTGACAGACAGAATAGAATTCTATATAAAAACAAATATCAATATAAATTACACGGAATTTAAAAACTAATTATAAACAGGCCAGTGCTTTGATGATTTCCACCACGTAGGTTTCAACAACGGTTTAGATCTTCTAAGACATGCAGGTTTCCTCACGATATTTTCCTTCACCGTAAGCTAGTGATAATCATATAGAAATTATGAGTCACACATAGATTACGAAAAATCCAGATGTGCGAGCCGGGGTTTGAACCCAATACCTGGTGCGTTAAGCAATCGGCTATCACAGCTTCAACTCAATCAAAATAATACTAATAAATAAAGAAATATCGCCAGACAAACATACCAACTGTATGTTCCCAAACTAAGCAAGGCTTGGACAATGGAAGGAAGTAAAAGTAAAAGGAAAAGGAAAAGGAAAAGGAAAAGGAAAAGGAAAAGGAAAAGGCAAAGGAAAAGGAAAAGGAAAAGGAAAAGGAAAAGGCAAAGGAAAAGGAAAAGGAAAAGGAAAAGGAAAAGGAAAAGGAAAAGGAAAAGGAAAAGGAAAAGGAAAAGGAAAAGGAAAAGGAAAAGGAAAAGGAAAAGGAAAAGGAAAAGGAAAAGGAAAAGGAAAAGGAAAAGGAAAAGGAAAAGGAAAAGGAAAAGGAAAAGGAAAAGGAAAAGGAAAAGGAAAAGGAAAAGGAAAAGGGAAAGGGAAAAAAGTGTCGTTACGTTACACATTTTTTGGTCTTAATTTTTTCCGTCTAGCCCCCTTTCGCAACGCGCGATAAGGAACTTCGTTCCAATATTTATTACGTACTTACTAGTGATGTAACGAATGTTGGATTTTAGACATTCGCGAATGCGAATGCGAATGCGAATATTTGGCTTCAACATTCGCGAATGCGAATGCGAATGCGAATGTTGACTTTCAAATAAGAAACCCTAAATTGAAAAAAAAAACGTCTTTTTAAATTACGAAAGTGCTGATAATTATCAAACGGTTGAATCGATTTTCGTGAAACATAGCTAAGAACACTCTCGATCAGAACACCTTTCTAAAAAAGAAACAAAATTCAAATCGGTTCATTTGTTTGGGGGCTACGATGCCACAGACAGACACACAAACACATATGTTAAACTTATAACATGCCTATTTCTCGGAGGTTAATAAAGAGCGCGCAAATTGTTTGACAAATGGTTTGACATTTCGTGTCGGCCGAACATAGCCGAACCCATAGGTTGAAAGAACGAAGTTAGTCACATAAAGTTAATTCCAAGAGATTTGTTTTGATTTGAGGGTAGTTTAGTATTATTTCATTGATGAAATTTATTTTATATTATAATTTTACTGAATTAATATTTTAATTAGACTAACAAGAGCAATAAAGAAAGATCCTATTTATAATTTTGTTGCCTACCTCAAGACAGTAAACTTATTTTTTCTAATATAAGTAAATAAGTGCATTATGTGCAAGTGACCTAAGTTACGATCGAGGCTCTTTTGCAGCCCGAGACTATCACGAGGGCTATGCTGTGATGGAGCCAAGGTGTGTAATTAACAATGCTCACGCATTTCATACGACATTTTACAACTTACTTGCGAGTAAAAAATATTTAGAATATTACAATCTTAATTGAAAAAAACACAAATCACGATTTTTTTAAGACCTAGAGAATTGCAGGATGAATGAAAAATAAAACAACATGGCGCGCCGTAAGTTTTTAGGGTTCCGTAGTCAAACTCGGAACCATTATAGTTTCGGTACGTCCGTCTGCAATCACAGTAATTTTAAACGGAGACTAAAATACTGCAAACCAGCCAATAAATTTAAAGAGTTTATGTACTGCTTAAGAACTGTTTTTAAATTTAGAAAACAAAGTTATTCCATTGTACCTCCCGTACTTAAGAAAGGGGAGTAAAAAAATGTTTACACACCCCCTCGATTGAGGTATTCTTCAGTAAGTATTTTAAAATTATTTGAAGGTTTTTTGAACAGTTTTTCAACATTAATTCCCGTTTACGAAATATTGAGCTTCATTGTGGCCTTTTTTACTTAAATAGCAAGATTCATCCTTTAAATTAGAATCACATTATAAATGGTTTATTATAGGAAATAAATAGTTATTTACTATTCAAAATCAATATACAAACTGTTTAAAAAAAAAAAACTAAATTGAGTTTCAAACCACGCACCACTGATTGTGCACCCAGTCTTATCACAACTCAATTATTTTAATTAAAAATAATTGAGTTGTTGACTTGAAAACATCCAGGTTATAGTCAAGAACAAAGACGCCGGCCGGCAAGGTGTTCCATTCCTTGGCAGTTCGCACAGTAAAAGTGGAAGTGAAACGCTTGGTACGAACTGAAGGAATGTCCACGGTGTATGGATGCATTGTATGCGTGCGTCTTGTCGTCCGATGGTAGAATGGAGATGGGGGAATTAACTCGTGTAATTCCATCGCACACTCCCCGAAATGTATTCTGTAGAAAACTGATAGGCTGGCAACCCTGCGTCGGTGTTCCAGGCTCTGCAACTTAGCCTGCACTAGGGATTCGCTGCCAATGAGCCTTCTAGCCCGCTTATCTATTGAGTCCAGAGCCTTCAGCTGATACTTAGCTGAACCATCCCAAAGATGGCTGCAGTACTCCATACACGATCGGACTTGAGCTTGGTATATTGGTGGTTGCTGAAAATTTACATCTGTCAAAAATACCAAGCTAACTTGTACAGATAATAGTTGTTAACATTCCATATCCGTCTATAGATAATTTCCTTTTTGTTTTTCAAAAACATTCGCCAAACATTCGCATAGATTCTTGCGAATGCGAATGCGAATGTCAAAAAATATGCGAATATTCGCGAATGCGAATGCGAATGCGAATATTCGTTACATCACTAGTACTTACCTAGTACCTGTGTACATATATAATGTAGTATCTATGGTTTGTTTATACCAGGTTCGGTATTTATTTGGCAAATACAGTAAATTTTCATTTTTATGTACCTATACGGTAATCCTAAGCCAGAGGCAACACTATCCTACCCACATATTTGGATTTACATAGATAACGCAAATGTATGTACTTAGCGTGTCCGAAAACCCTCAACCCCGACCAAGCGTCAAGGTTTGTCGCCGAAAACTTACAGTCCATCGCGACTACAGATATAAAAATATGAATATGAGCGAGATAATCACTTGAGGGAATCGTAGCGGGCAGAGGGGCATCTGCGGCATCGGTGTCTTTGAATCGGTTTGGATTTCCCGTCATCTGTGACGTCACAGTAAGTGTTAAAAATTTGGCACGCTTGGTTTCAATACAAATCGTGATACTTGCGTTATCTATGTAAATCTATATCTGTAATCGTACCTATAATACAATAAACGAAAAAAATATTTCCGACAACAAACGCTTTTATAATAGCCATTCGACGTTGTCAAGTCGCCGCTCTCTACCAATTGGCAACGTCGCGTCTGCAACAACGTAGTACCTCGTGTGGCGAATTGACGACCGCTTGGCGCTGTAGTTTGAGCGTTGGCCGCTCGGCTCACTGCATCGGATGGTTGCGGGTTCGATTCCCGACAAAGGAAATTTTCTGAAACGGCCTTTGCGTAATTTGCCCAGGTCTGGGTGTCACTGGGATCGCCAGTTTAATGTATGGTAACCATAGTACAAGCGTTGCTTAGTTTGGCGCCATATAGTTGCTGAGTAAGTCTGGCGATATTTATTTATTTATCTGATACCTATCATGTCAGCGATACATTAATTTATTTATTAGACACTTTGTATTATGTCCGGAAAATATTAAAAACACTTAGCTCATTACTTCATTTTTTTATTGAATGTTATTATTATGATAATTAAAGATGAAAACCCGGCTTCGCTCGGGTGAAATGTGACTCATTTCAATTTTCGGCATGATGTGTTTACGTCCAAACAAAGTTAATAGAAATACAAATACATCCGACAGAGAACCAAAGTTATCGACATAGCTCAAAGAATTAGCAAGCTGAAGTGGCAGTGGGCTGGCCATATCTCGCGAAGAACCGACAACCGCTGGGGTAAACGTGTTCTTGAGTGGAGACCTCGACTCGGCAAGCGTAGTGTAGGACACCCTCCGATCAGGTGGGATGACGATCTGCGAAAGACTGCGGGCAGATTCTGGATGCGGCAAGCTGAAGACAGGGCGCTATGGCGCTCATTAGGGGAGGCCTATGTCCAGCAGTGGACAAGCATAGGCTGATGATGATGAAAGTTAATCACTATGCAAAGCAAAATTAATGAAATGAATACTCGTACGGAAACATCATGAACATTGAACACTGAATTTGTTTGTTCTGACAGCTCAATCAATAAATGCACTTCTTCTTCTTCTTTCTTTAAAAATATGGCCCACCAACTGAGAACACTGGCGCAGTCATCACTGACACTGACTGACATGCGTTCATAGAAAATATGGCGGTATCTGTGCCGAATATTATAATTATAATATTGTTTATAACGACAATCCGAATTTTGCGGATATATGTTGTCGACTCGAAATCATTATTTTTTTAAGTGTTATTATTCTGGTAACGTTTCAATCGAGTTTACCGTACCCCTTGACGGAATTATTAATATAGATGGCGCAATATAGGGATATACATATTTGCAATAATAATTTGGTCACCACCATCTGTCATTTCAACTAGTACACTATTAGCACGCAGTTTACTCAAAGTACAAATTTTATGTTAATAATGGCCTAATTTAGTCAGATGGCGCTGACAAATTCACACACACAGGCGTAAATTTTAACAAATTTTACGATCGATTTTAATTATGTTAATGTATTTTTAAATGCCTGAAATCATTAGATGCGAATACAATAATTTATTTAGAAGTGATAAAATCCATTGTTGTAAGGAAAAACTTTGTGTGTCTCGTATACATTCGGAATGAAATATGTATGGAGAACACGATCGCCCCATCGACCTTAACAACATTTCGTCGCATGACTGTGGCGCCGCGTCTGCAGGACTTCATTCGTGAGACGGACTTTACATTACCTACTGCGTATTACATACGTAGGTATATATGTACTTGGAAACGTCGTAATATATTATAATATGGTAAGTACGTACCTACAGCGAATTTTTTAAAGGTCTGTGGTATCCACTTTGGAGGAAAGCAATCACAAAGCAATGTAGGAATAACATTTGCGGATAAAGATCTCCGCCGCCCATTGCTGCTACTACTTAACACTAGATGTCGATACTTGTGCAGAAATTTTAACACCACCATGTATGGTATGGAAAATATCAGTAGCCATTGGTAACCACAGAAATGATGCACAGAGTTGTAATAGTGGTTAAATGTAAGTTTTTTTTGAGGTTTGGTGGCTGTGTCTTGTGCACAGATGTTTTGCGTAGTTTTTGTGCCCACAATCCACAATGCAAGTAATGCATAATATTATTATTTCTGAACGTATCTGTAAATGTCAATTGACGTTTCATTCTTTGTAGGTGGCGTTTTCTAGTAAGTCTTTATTATGTTGAACATAATTATGATCTTTTGTCTTTGTCAGTTAATGCAATTTTATGAATTGCTATCCTACTCACATGTTTTGCTATATGATAAAGCTAAGCGAGATTGACTTTCAAACAATAAATAAGTGTTACCTAAATATTATTTTAAAGCAATAATAATGGATAACATGAGTTTGAAAGAAATCCAAAGTAAATTACTGCTATGGGAGGCTACGGATAATCCTCTGGCGCCGCTAACATCTGATCAGAGGGAGGCAATACTTGATTTGGAGTCTCTTATTATTGGTGTATCTGCCGACTTGGAAGATGTAAGGATTCCACAAGCTTTCTGTTAACATTATAAAGTAATTTACTTCGGAGATATAACGATACAATACTAGTGTATAATTAGAGCACATAAAGCTACATATTCCTTGCGATAAAGGTAATGTTGTCCACAGCTACAAACAAAATATCTTTGCCCCCTTTTTTATAGGATAAATCTGAAAGTATAGCACTAAAAGACACAGAGCAGAATGAAATACCATCAGTGGATACAACATGCAATTTCCTGGAGTGGTATGAGAGCTTGTGTGACCACCAAGCGAGGGCAGATGACAGGCCTTATGAGGCATATTACAAGCAGTTGGAAGACAGGAGGACGGAGTGTGTGTCTTTAACAGATCAGGTGATCATAAATTTGTAATAACTTACCTATTTTAATTAATAGTTGTCAATACTTGGGGTAGTGATTAGGATTCTTGAATCATGGTGAATAATAAAATCTCTATTAGACATATAAAAGGCCAAACAGACTGGCTGACGGATCTATCAATTCTCTCCCAGACTTCAGGTATTAGAAAATTTTTTTTACAGTAGTTACCTTTTATACCGAATGTAAGGATTTTGAAAAATGATGTCCCTAAAGGTGATTAATAGTAGGTAGAAGTTTGTATACAAATTCCATTCCAAGATCCATTAAGACCAAGTTTCTTTAGTAAATCATATAGTAGAGTATCTAAAGAGAGTTTGTAAAGAAAAAAATGCAACACATTGTATATTTTAAAATATAAATAAATAATATTAATATTCTATTAACTTTCAGATTGGTGCAACAATGTCAGATTTAGACAAACTAACTGAGCAATACAACTTTGTGTCAAACAAAACAAATGCTTTGCACATGATGAGTGAACAGCTGCTTGCTGATCAAAATAAATTGTCCAGTATAGGTAAGATAATCAACCTCTCCTGTTATCCACACTCTAGGACAAAAGTTTACAAAACACATACACTTTATAAGGTGTATAGATCTAAGAGCAGCCAATCACAATTCATTTTTTTCAATAGGCCAAGCACCAACAGGTGTGAAAGTTACAGGTTTATTATATTCATAAATTTACATTAAGTTTGTACATTATATAGGAATCAGTAAGCAGTATTTTTCTTTATTGTTACTGTCTAGACATATATGTTACTTCCGTATATGTTTTTTGTTCCTGAACTTCTCCTAAACGGCTGGACCAATTTTGATGTTTTTTTGTATGTTCGAGTGGGTCCCTTGATCTCTGTGCCCTTGATGTTTGAAATTCACAATTGGGACCAGTAGGTGTCTCTGCAATCGGGTTCTAGATAGGACAAGACAATGTCTGCCCACTAGTCACATATAAAAAGTATTTACATAAAAGGCTTCCAATTGAAACTGTCTCAACATTAATTTAATTTAGTTTAGTTCAAGTTACAACACCACTTACACAGTATTTTATGAAAATAAAAGATGTAAGTTAACTATGGGTCTAGGAAGCTCACTTTCATTTTACTATAGCCAATAAAAGATTAAAGAATAAGCAAAATGTTTTTAATTTTTCTCCAGGCGATGACATCAAGAAGAAGTTGCATTATTTCACTCAAGTGGAGCATCTGTCGCAGCGTCTGAGCAGTACCACCATGTCCGTCAACAGCGAAGCCTTCTTCAACGTGCTCGCTAAAATTGATGAGTGCTTGGAGTACATGAGATCCAATGTGGGTATCAAACAACGTTCCTGATTCTGTTGGTACAAAAACTAAACTTTAGTAAATTTCCCAAAAACTAAACATGAATAGATTACCGTCATTCTCATGGTTGTAACATAAAGGGTATACTATTTTTTTGCATCTTTACTTTGTAAATCTAAAACTATTGGCTTCATGGGACAGTTGAAGTACTAAATGTTTTGTAGACTTATGAAATCTGTCAACAGCTGTATGCCTGTAACACCTTAAAGCTGATAGTTTTAGAAATACAAAGTTAAGTTTTGAAAAAAAAGTATATTCTTTCTGTTTCAACCTGTATAAAGCAGGACAGAAATATTTTTGTTTGTTTTGTCTCAAATTTAGTTTAGTCTTGATTTCATGGCAATAGAATTAGCATCAATATCGTTATCTCCCTCTAAATAGTACAACACAAAGTAGCTATCCTGTCTGATTATTTGTCTGTTTAGTTCTTCTAAACTATGCAATGGATTTTGATGCGGTTTTCACTATCTTTTAGTCAGAAAAAGAGGTACTTATGGAAGGTTTATTTTCTGTTGTATAAAAAATTCCGGTGTGTTCGTAATTATTCCCCTAATTACAACACCGATTGACAGAGGACCGATTTAAAAATAACTAAAACTATTCCCTTGCAGTCTTATAGGTATGGTCATGATAATTATATCTATACATTTATTTGAGTTTGTGTACCAAGAGAATTTGCCCCATTATCAGCATTTTTTACTGTAGACTAAGAATTAGGTTATGTTTAGGTACTATTAACCTCATTTTTGTAACCCGTTGTCTATTTCCATTGTTTTTAGAGTAACTTCAAAGAGTCCCACACGTACCTAGTGAAATATCGCCACCTGCAAAATCGTGGCATCTCCCTCATACGTTCCTACGTCACTCACGTACTGAACCACGCGGCGGAACAAGTCTTAGCTCCCAAGGACGAGGATTCGAGCGACCAGGAGATGATGGACACGGAATATGCGGTCTACTTCGGGAAATTCCAAGCCGCCGCACCTAAACTGAAAATGGTTATCAGTGAAATTGAAGCGAGAGCTGGGAAGAATGCTGAGTTAGTAGATAATAATAATAATATACATACTGTCATACTCACGCTTGTATTATTCAAAGAGCTTGTAACGCTGTAAACTATCAACGTTCCGGTATTTTTAATTTTCACTTAAACAATAATATTTAAGAAATCACTTTAAAAAAGACTAGTAGCGCCATCTATCGTGGTCAACTACAAGCTTGTTGACCGATAGCTCACTCACACGATTAATGATCACATATTATTATCAAGTTATAATTTAATAACTTGATACCTTACACTTTAAATAAAATCAAACACTTCAATATACATTTCTGGACGCTTGAAACGGAACGTAATCATGACGGAGAGTTCTAGTAGTCAAATGAAAAAAACAACAACGAATAGTGTCTCGCGAAATTAAATTTTGGTAGCCGTAAATTTTCGGGGGTTGAAACTATAAAAGGGCTCGCAAATTATACGTGAACTAGCTGTGCCCGCGACTTCGTCCGCGTGTAATTTAACTTAACAAAAATTTCGGGATTATTCATCCCCTATTTTATCCCCTTGGGGGTAGAATTAATCAAAATCCTTTCTTAGCGGATGCCTACGACATAACATCTACCTGCATGCCAAATTTCAGCTCGATCCGTCTAGTGGTTTGGGCTGTGCGTGGATTGATCACTATGGCAGTCAGTCAGTCAGTCAGTCACCTTTGAGTTATATATATTTAGATGTGTTTTTAGAAATTGAGATTTTTTTAAACGAGATCTATTGTCGGGTAGGTACAGCGCGTTGCTGGGGGAGCTGCAGCGCGAGTACGTGTCGGTGCGGGCGCGCGCGGCGGGCGCGGCGGCGGCGCGGGCGCTGCGCGGGGCGGGGGGAGGCGCGGGGGGCGGTGCGGGGGCGCGCGACCACTGCTCGCGCGCGCGCGCCGCCTGCTCGCTACTCGCGCACGCCTGCCGCGACGAGACCGCCCTCTACAACCACTTCTTCGCAGACACTTCGCCGGCGCTCGAGTCAGTATATCTGTTTAGATTTAGACATCGCTTCTAATTGTTATTACCTATGTCAATTTAGAACTGTAGTGTAGTTACAATAGAGAGTGGTTCTATTCTATTATATTCTGATAGATTCTATGAGATTAGCTTTATGGACCCAGTAGCAACCCTTGTGAAACCCCCCCAAAATGTGTTTTGGATTTAGATTCAATAATTTATTTACTATCTATGTGGCACCTCGTTGAAGTAGAAAGCGTGCTACTAAATTTATGTGATTATCTTTATATTCGAAAGAATGTGGGGCCCATTACCTACCCTTGTGAAACACCCTCTAAAAATGTGTTTTGGATTTATTTTCAGTAATTTATTTGCTATCTATGTGGCACCGTGTTTAAGAAGAAAAGCGTTTACGCTAGTTTTAAACGTATCTACTCTGCTTTAGATATTAATGATTGAGTAAAAGCTTGTGAATAGTGCATTCATAGGCTTTATAAAAATCAATTGCATCATTGTTAGTATTTTTTTCATCGTTATTATAGGGAGTACCTTCAGTCACTTTGTAACGGCTTGTACGAGACCCTTCGGCCCCACATCATACACATCAACCACATGGAGACGCTCGCCGAGCTATGCGCGATACTGCGGGTGGAAGTTATTGAGGAACAAGTGAATAATGATCGTGAGTATTTTATTATTTTATGAAGATTATAAGTATGTATGTATAAAACGATTCCAACTTTTCTGTATAGCCTGTAGATGCAGGAGATACTGCTATGTTGAATGTATAGAGATTATGTCGGTTTCAAAATTCTCTCGCAATTTTCATGTGCTACAGACAGTTTGATAATAAATAAATATCACCAGAGTGACACACCAACTGTATGGTCCCAAACTAAGCAATGCTTGTACTATGAGTACCGTACAATGAACTGGGGGCCTTCCCAGTGCCACCTAGATTAAGGCAAATTACGAAAAAGCAATTTCCGAAAAATTTGCCCTGGCGGGAATCGAACCCGCAACCACCATGTGCAGGGACTCCAGCGGCCTTCGGCCGGACCACTGCGCCAAGCGGTCGTCAAATGCATGATAAATCCTCGTCTCGCTTACATTCCGATGTGCTACCCTGGGATCCGCATTTCATTCGGATTGACCAGTGATTTGTGAAATGGCCTTTTCGTAATTTTCCCTGGTCTGGGTGTCACTGGGATCGCCCCCAGTCCATTGTACGGTACCCATAGTACAAGCGATGCTTAGTGCGGGACCGTACAGTTGGTGTGTTGGTCTGGTTGGATGTGAATGTGTGTGTGACGTCAGCGGTGACGCTGCGCGCGCTGGGCGCGAGCGCGCGGGCGCTGGCGCAGGACGCGCAGGAGCGGCTCGTGTTCCGCGCGCACGTGTCAGTACAAGCGTTGCTTAGTGCGGGACCGTACAGTTGGTGTGTTGGTCTGGTTGGATGTGAATGTGTGTGTGACGTCAGCGGTGACGCTGCGCGCGCTGGGCGCGAGCGCGCGGGCGCTGGCGCAGGACGCGCAGGAGCGGCTCGTGTTCCGCGCGCACGTGTCAGTACAAGCGTTGCTTAGTGCGGGACCGTACAGTTGGTGTGTTGGTCTGGTTGGATGTGAATGTGTGTGTGACGTCAGCGGTGACGCTGCGCGCGCTGGGCGCGAGCGCGCGGGCGCTGGCGCAGGACGCGCAGGAGCGGCTCGTGTTCCGCGCGCACGTGTCAGTACAAGCGTTGCTTAGTGCGGGACCGTACAGT
The DNA here is from genome assembly GCA_918843915.1 of Notodonta ziczac. Lineage (NCBI taxonomy): Eukaryota > Metazoa > Arthropoda > Insecta > Lepidoptera > Notodontidae > Notodonta > Notodonta ziczac. The sequence goes on along the minus strand of OU974040.1, from coordinate 2,526,388 downwards.
TGGTGTGTTGGTCTGGTTGGATGTGAATGTGTGTGTGACGTCAGCGGTGACGCTGCGCGCGCTGGGCGCGAGCGCGCGGGCGCTGGCGCAGGACGCGCAGGAGCGGCTCGTGTTCCGCGCGCACGTGACGCTGCGCGCCGACGTGCTGCACTACCGGCCCGCGCCCGGCGACCTCGCCTACCCGCACAAGCTGCACATGATGGAGGTAGCTATACAGGCCGCTTCTATACACCTATTGATTAAACCTTATTAACCCTTCCAATGATCCCCACCTCCGAGCGCTCTCTGCCCAGAGTGTTGCAATCACAGATATAGATTTACATAGATAACGCAAATGTATGTACTTAGCGTGTCCGAAAACCCCGACCAAGCGTCAAGGTTGGTCGCCGATAACTTACAGTCCTCGCGACTACAGATATAAAAATATAAGTATGAGCGAGATAATCACTCGAGACAATCGTAGCGGGCGGAGGGGCATCGGCGGCATCCGTGTATTTGAATCGGTTTGGAATTCCCTCCATCAGTGCCGTCACAGTAGGTGTTAAAAATTTGGCACGCTTGGTTTCAATACAAATCGTGATACTTGCGTTATCTATGTAAATCTATATCTGTGGTTCCAATATTTGGAAAGTATGGAATATATATGTCGCAGCCAACTAGCTTCATTCGCCGTTCAATCAACAGCCTAGCCACTTTATTAAACAGCGCCGTTCAACTAGCGGCCTGAATGATATTCAGCCGTATCGTCCGTTACAATATGTATTTAATAAACTGGCTGGCTAATGATTAGGCAACTGGTTGACATTTAAGTACTACAAAACTTTTTCAAAATACTACCCAAGCAGAGCGACCCGGATGGGTTTAGGTTAGGGTAATTTTTTTATGACCCCACAGAAATCCCACCCGGCAAGTAGGTTCCGTGGATCTAATCAATTTCGTAAAATACCTAAGTACCTAATAAAATTATTCCATCAAAGTTGTTTTTGCCGACGCCATATTGACAGTTTGGTGAGTTTCGGCGCTAGGTGACAGAAAGTGAAACTAAATTGAAATGAACAGGCTAGTCATGTAATTAAACGGCTAGGCAAGTAATTAAACGCCATCGATCCAAGTCATTTGCCTAGCTGTTTGATCAAATGGCTAAATATCATTCAGGCCACTAGTTGAACGGCGCTGTTTAGTAAAGTGGCTAGGCTGTTAATTGAACGGCGAATTAAGCTAGTTGGCTGCGACATATATATTTACTAGTTTCTGCTCGTGACTTCGTCCGCGTAGACTTAAGTAAAGTATTCAATGTGTTCATCCAGGCTATAAACCATGCGTGTTCAAATTCATCCAAATCTGTTCAGTAGTAAATAAACAATCAAATGCCGCTCGCGTCTTATACCCACCCGTAGCAGAACGCGACACTTGGAGCATTCAAATCTTATACACTGTCTAACGTTGTATTCGTGTCGGTGTTGTGTTCGGGTCTTTCGTAATTATAACACTGTATCTCGTGTACAAATTATAATCGTAAAGTACAAAATATAAAATTATAAAGTTTCGTGTCGTCTGTCGTGGTAAAAATTATGGCCGAAGTGAAAAATGGCGTGCAGTGGCAGCGCCACTCGGCGTTATTGGTGAAAACCACGCGCCACGCGCATCCCACGATAGATAGCGTTTCCTTAACATACACCGAACGTGTTCGCGTAGGTGCTCGCGACAATTTAGGGGTTCATTAATTTTTTTCTTAATAGTTTGTAAACAGTATTGTAGGACATGCTCGTTCCTTAGAAAAACGAGACAAAATTTTATTCCAAGTGAGCTGATACTAATCAAATACGTTTATCGTTCCAGCAAATCGCCATCTCCATACAAGATCAGACGCTAAAACGCAGCGACTCCAGGAACTCGATGGTGTCCGACATATCGGCCACGTCGCAGGAAGTCGCCAACATCAACGTGGAAGCCCAGCGGAGACCGCAGGCCTCCCCCGCCGACCTGCACGGCATGTGGTACCCGGGGGTCAAGAGAACCCTCGCCGCATTGTCGAGACTCTACAGGTGTCTCGAGAAGAAAGTGTTCCAGGGACTGGCGCAAGAAGCGATATCACTTTGCGTTCAAAGCGTAGACAACGCCGCGAAACAAATATCAGTGAACGCGACCAGCATCGACGGAGAATTGTTTCAGATAAAACATCTTCTTATACTGAGAGAACAGATCGCACCGTTCCAAGTGGATTTCATCATCAAAGAGACATCTTTGGACTTTAGTAATATGAGGAACGCTGCTTACGGGCTGATACAGAAACCGCGGCAGATATTTTCATTGAACAGCAATAACACGCTATTGGAGTTCCTGTTAGAAGGCACGCCGATGGTGAGGGAGCATCTGTTGGATTCGAGGAAGGAGGTCGATAGGCAACTGAAAAGCTGCTGCGAAATGTTCATCAAGGATGCAGCTGAGATCCTAGCTGGACCTATGATTGTGTTTATTGAAAAGGTGGGTTAAACAAAATGTTATGTTGGTTTGGTACTAACTTGAAGGTATGTCCTAAATATCATCCTCCACTCGAATCACGAATGTCCAGTCTGTCAAGATAATTTTACAAACCCATTTCTTGCAATCGATAATCAAAACAAACATTATTTATAATTTATTTTTACTCCTTTCTGGATTTTTTTAAATTGTATTTTCAGAAAATAATTACATACATTTAACGTCTAATATAAAGTGAATTAAATTCTCTTTTATTTATTTGTACTAGTCCAGGTAATGGCAAGATTTACCCATAAAAAACTGTTGTTTTGTTGTTATGTAAATAATAATACTGATAATGCTTGTCTGACTATTTTGTGTTTGTCTTCCAAGGCTCAAGCGTTCACTCCAATAGAACAACTGAAATCGCAGCCTTGGGCGACACCTGAGGAGTTGGCGGTGGTTGTGAAGGAAGCTCAGCGACGAATCAAAACGCACCTAGCGCCGTTGCAGCGTTCCATGCAGCTGTACTTAGCCAATAAGGAGACAGAGTTCATACTGTTTAGGCCAATCAGGGTAAGTTTATAATTTTACGATTTTATTGTAGAAGCACTATTGAGTAATGTTCAGTACTATTTATTTAATGAATAATATGTGGTAGATACATGTTCCCTGTGCAAGTTTTTAGTTGTTACGTCTATCTGAGTTTGGTTAAATCGATGGTTATAAACGTTCTTAGTCATATTTGTAGTCACGTATTAAGCATGTGGCAGGCGCCGACGCACCCGTGCTTGTAGGCCACCGGCGCACGTAAAATGATACATAAGCAAGCCTGTGAAATCAGGTAAATGATTCGGATTGAAGTATGGAGAAAGCATGCGCCTATTACTTGTCCCCGTGCGCCTATAAGCGCTAGTAAACCGATGCCTGGTGAAAACTTTTTACGTGAATACACAAAATGTACTTACTTGTACCTACCGTGTCAATGGGGCCTTATGTAACTTTCTGTTGGATCGATTTCCTTCAATTGTTCTTACAGTAACAAGATAGAATTTTTATGGGACTGTTCCCGCCACTGTATATCCTGTAAACCAGGATCGACAATGGTGACCAATTATGACGTCGAGGTTTGACCCTTGACGAGTCCCGGGGAAAAGTTAACAAGACAGGCTATTGATTTCGTTATTTTTTTCAGAATAATGTCGTTGGCTACTTCATGCAAGTGGAACAGCTGCTCACGAATGCGGGCTACTCGTACGAAGACACGCTGATAGTCGCCTGCCCCACCCCCGAGCAGGTTTCAGTCTTCATATCATCCGCAAGCCTGATCAGCCATAGCGAACCAGTCATGCCATACGGCACCAAGGGGAAACTGAGCGTGATGCGTAAACCCAGCGTTACCAGAGTACAGGAAAAAAATGAGGAAACACCTATAGGTGTACCCTCAAGCACTGTTGATACTGTATAGATAAAAAAATAATTGTAAGTAGTTGTACGTATAGCAATTTATTTACTGGCAATTTAATGTTGCAACATATTTAATGTAACCAATAAAAAAACATAGACATACAAAAAAAACGTCATGTTTATTTACATATTTATTCACTTATATTCCTACTATAAATACAGTGATCACCAAGAAATTGTGTTTTATTAGAATAAAACAACAAATATTGGGAGATTTGTTTAATGCGTTATTTCGATCTTAAATGATTTAAATAATGTTTCTAAAAAGTTAACTAGGATTGTTTACGCCCTAAGCCAGTACATGCTGGAGCGGATCCTGGTGTAGTCTGGGAGACCTTCGGTGGGACCGACGGCGGCGACGACTGGGCAGCGGTCGTACAAGTACTTGTAACACACATCACGGACATTTTGTACCGACACAGACTCAATGCGGGCGTCAAGCTCATGGATGGGGATGCGGCGGTTGTAGCACAGCATCTGGCGGCCGATGTCTTCGCAGACAGGTGTTGTGCCGTCCAACTGCAGCAGCATGTTGGTCTTCAACAGGTTCTTGGCACGCTCAACCTCAGCGTCGGTGACAGTTGTGCAAAGCTTCATCCATTCCTGCTGGATATTGTATAGCATGTCCTCTAACTGCATCGGCTCAGCTACAAAGTAAATGCCCCACAGTCCAGTGTCCTTGTAGCATGTGTTGAAGGACTGGAAACTGTGGCAGAGGTTAGCAGAGGAGGCAGCACGAGCCAGGAAGGAGGCATTGTTCACTCCACCACCCTGTGAGCGGTCCCAAGCTCCGATAAGAGTATTGGCAACCATCAGAGGAATGTTATCAGCATCTGTCCAACCAGCACCCTCCACTGCAACAGCAACATGAGCTAGTGGCATTGAGTCATCACGCACTCTGATTTCTGAGCCAGTGTAGCGGCAAGGAGACAAGTCCGGCACATCAGCAGGAGTGTTCTTAAGACCACTGAAGTTCTTGTTAGCGAGGTCAACCAATTTCTGATGATCGACACCACCGGCACCAGCTAAAACGATGCGTGCGGGCTGGTAGTGGGACTTGATGTATGTCTGAAGGTCGGCTTTGGAGATTTTCTTGATGTTCTTGGTGGGTCCGAGGATGGTCTGGCCCAGGGGCGTACCTTGGAAGGCTGTGGCGTGAAGGTGGTCGAACACGACTTCCTGTAGGTTGCTCTCGACGTCTTGCATCTCACGAAGGATGACGCCTCGTTCTCGTTCGATTTCGGGTTCTGCGAGCGACGAGTTCTGGATGATGTCGGCAAGGATCTCTACCGCGACAGGCACGTCGTTGGCGAGGCATTTGGCGTAGAACACGGTCTGTTCGCGTGACGTGTAAGCGTTCAAGTGTGCGCCCATGTTTTCTACGAGCAATTCTAGGTCTGTCTGCGACCGTTTGCTGGTACCTTTGAACGCCATGTGTTCGAGGAAGTGAGCGACTCCATTGTTCTTGGAGTTTTCATACCTGGAGCCCGCGTCGATCCAAAGTCCTACGGTAGCCGTTGCGGAGCCGGAGTCCTCGGAAGCAACGCGGATACCATTATCTAGTATTGTGAGTTTCGTCGGTGGAACGTTCACTAGGGCCTGTTTGTAACCGACTGCTGTCGCCAAACAACGCACCTGGTTGCCCTGTCTTGAGACTAATCTCAACGTAGTCGCTACCTTCAACATTTTTATCTCGATCCTTGCGTTATTTAGTGTGAATTTTTGCTCGCAGATTTACGTAATAAATGGGCAATAGATTCAAAGCTGTCAAAAAAGGCGAAGTGAACAGTCAATGTTGCCAATGTAATTTTTCATAATCTTCTAACCAATGGAATATACAGGATTATCTAATTCATACTGTGATTATGAAATCAAGACTAAACGAATATGTTATATCTATTCTTCTTTAGCCATGAAATAATAAGTACTATGGTGGTACTATGTATAATTTCATGGTTTTAGGTTCGGTGGTTATTTTTACATACTGCACATTTTTCACATGGCAAGGAAAAAACATTGACATAGAATCTGCATAAAAAAAAATTTGCTATATATTTCTCACAGTATACCCCTGTAATATTCTATATTATCCCTTATATTTATCTGACCAGTGTATCCTGTCAATGAATTTTTATACCGAATAAAATGCATTTTTTTTGTTTTACGTACAGGTCGAGTTTTTTTAACAGTTTTACAATTTAACTTTTGCAACACTAAACATTGCGTCATTCATATTATATATTCAACGTTTCATTTCTCCAAAATTGGTATTATATTTTACCGTATATTTGTCACTAAAAATATAATGAAAGAAATTACAGACTTGAAAAGTTATCTATACCACAAACTTCTAATTTGTATAGGTACTGAAAGCAAAATTAAATGATTATTATTATTTTAGTTGTCGTTTTCAAATTCCTTTCGTCAAAATTGTTTTCAGGGTGCTAAACGGAACGTCTCGTTCAATTACTCGAGAAATCGTTCATTTTTTATCGCACGTAATTCGTGGGATTATTACGAGAGCAACGATGTTTAGTGAAGATTGTTTTAAACTCAGTTTCGTTAAAGATTTCTGGGAAAGTGTATGCCGGTAGACATAGGTGTAAATAGGGTCCGCGCAAGATGCTATCGATAGTTGTATCTGTGATTTAGTAAATTCGTCATGACCACAATGAAGAACCCTAATTCGTCGTCTTCTAAGCTCGCTGTGTTAAACCACATAAAGTACGAGCACCTGGTAGCTGGTATATCAGGTGGCGTCACTTCCACACTCATTCTGCACCCGTTGGATTTAATTAAAATCAGATTCGCTGGTAAGACATTCATTATACTATCAGTTCATTGCCATGTGAGATCTATAGATTGCAATAGGTTAATATCAGAGACACATACTTGTATTAAAAAATTAAGATTATGTTTTCGATGAATCAAAACTAGTGTAGTGATGAAAAATTAATGTTAAAGTGGATCTTTACAACCTTGAACTTTTTGAAGTGAAAGTGAGGACTTCAGTTTTTGTTTACATCTTGTAGATAACTTCCTGAATGATGCAATTTTGAACATGTTTGTAAAGAAATGTTTACCACATGTGTGGTTTTTCAGTTTATGCCAGTATAATGTTGGATATGTACCTCTCTTCATAATCATCCTGCCTGGCTTACAATGGGCAAAACTTTCAAAGTTAAAAAAAAAAACAGTGGATCAAAATATTACATTAGAATTATATGAACTTTGCTTGTATAACATTGGGTGACTACTTAGCTAAATGTGTGTATTTGATCTTTATACTTTTATGTCTTTATACTAAAATGTTGAATGTTTTACAGTTATACCTAGATTATACATTTTCATGGTGTTTAAGAACAAAGGATTAAAGGGTTTTTAAGACATAGTATAACTTGTAGGTACAAGTTTAATTGTTGTCAACTGCAATGCAAACTAAAGAATTTGCTACCCAAGTTTTGGTATAAATACCATGAACACTACATTATCTAGATTTAAGATTCTTTGTTTGATTTTTTAAGGGACCTTCCATTCAATTAGTTAGGTACCTAAATTGTTACCATGTGAAAATCTTGGTCTTAACAATGTCATTGCATCTAAAATTTAAACAGGTGTCTTTTTCCACAGTAAATGACGGCAGGACCGCAACAGTACCAAGATATGATGGATTGAGCAGTGCATTTGTCACAATTGTGAAGAAGGAGGGGGTCAAAGGACTGTACCGAGGAGTCACACCCAATGTGTGGGGCTCAGGGTCAGCATGGGGCTTCTACTTTTTATTGTAAGTATATATCAATCGTGGCATGGTGGTTTTTATCTTGCTCATGGTCATAAATAAAAGCGAGATGTAATTATTACATGGTGTCTAAAATTGGGTTCAGAGCCTAAATGTCAATATGGGTGCCAATTCTGTTGTCAGAAACGAAACTGGCCCCAAATTAAATTTCGTTTTGATTGACTTGACCATCTTATGATGTTTTCTATTTAGAAAACTAGAATTGTAAACATTTACGTGATGCTAACAGGATTGTAACCTGTTTTGTGTTCAATAAATAAATAAATAGGTATGACATCACATATCTATGCTCTAGTAGCAAAAACCAGAGTGCTCACCAAAACAGCTGAGTAATAGAATTGAATCATAATGTTCTAAAGGAAATAGTCCAACTTTAATATCATGCTTTGTTTGTTTATGGAGATGATTTGTAACGAATCTTGAAACTTTTAGGCCCTTTCATTTACAACAAAGTATTTGCATTTAGAGTTATTACAATGCATATATTATGTAATACTTGTTTCTGCCCGCGACTTCGTCCGTGCAGACTCAAGGAAAGTATTCTATGTGTTAATCCAGGTTATAAACTATCTGTGTTCCAAATTTCATCCAAATCCGTTCAGTAGTTTTTGCGTGAAAGAGTAACTAACATACATCCACACTCACAAACTTTCGCATTTATAATATTAGTAGGATGTTTCTTTTTATACAACTGTCCATAAAGGGAGGTAAATGTATGCAGTAAATTATATTTGTGAGTGTCTATAGTCATCAGAGCCTTCCGATCGCCTGATTGAATTTAGATGAGTGAGGTATCATTATAATCCTTACATTAAACTGAGTTATAAGCCAGATGACTTTAAAACACAAATGGCTGTACGAATTTTTTTCCTTAAAAGATAATAAATAAAAACCACAGTTTGAACAATTTATTTGTATAGTAATTCCTTTAAATTTTTTACAGTGGCAGACATATTAAATTTTTTTTTATTGTAAAAACCGAAATCAATGTCAATTTAAAAAATCCTTGCATTGTACCCAAGAAGATGATAATTATATAATTTGATTGTACTCGACCGCTCGGGTATATTTCGACTGTCATAAGTGGTTCTTTACATTACTGTTCTATTTTGCGCGCTCGTAATAAATCAAGAGGAATGTGTTAACACGCTGTAATAATTTTTAATCAGTTTGTTCAGAATTGCGTCTTTTGGTTTTTTAAGTTTTTTTATGTCTCTTAATTCCTGAATTTCGAATCGTATATTGGCACGGTTTCCTGATTATTAGCTGTTTCTTACGTATTTTATTCAGTACAATCATTTAATTTTCCAATCTAAAAATAGTGCCAACCCCCTGGAGGAATAGTTGCGTGATAGTGGTGGAAAGCGTAAAGAAGAAAATAATATTTGCAAAGTCGATATAAAAAATAAATTCTGTTTTCTATTTGTATCAAAATCATAGCAAATCAAATCATCTTATAATAGTAAGATCATTAAATTAAGACTCGTGAATTATTGCAAATTGACACGTATGCCAATGTCTTAAGATTCACAGCACGCGTCTTCGTGCAATGCACGGACTATACTTAAGTTATAGGCCACTAACTGTCTAGTGCATTAACTGTAAAGCCATTGACGACCGTTTAATAAAGCACCGCGCTCGATAGGGGACAGTTGTGAAAGCTTCTTGGCAAAACTTGATTTATTGTTTCAAAGAGGACTGTAATGACATATCGTGTTATCTATTTACATTTTGGTACTAAGGTATATTATAATGCTTTAAAAAGGTCAAAAAGTCCAAATTAAGAAACGTGAGGCCATTTATTAAAAAAATGTGATGCGGCCACTGCAATGCTATGGGCCATATTAATAAACTAGCTGTGCCCGCGACTTCGTCCGCGTGTAATTTAACTTAACAAACATTTCGGGATTATTCATCCCCTATTTTATCCCCTTGGGGGTAGAATTAATCTAAATCCTTTCTTAGCGGATGCCTACGTTATAACATCTACCTGCATGCCAAATTTCAGCCCGATCCGTCCAGTGGTTTGGGTTGTGCGTTGATAGATCACTATGTCAGTCAGTCAGTCAGTCACCTTTGAGTTATATATATTTAGATTAATCTCTTAAGTCTGTGAGTGGTCTTGAGTACGCTTTTGACATATTATTATAATTTGGTATTGGAATGACATTTCCAAGATCACTCTTAGACTTGAGATCAATCAATCGCCTCACCAGTACAGCTAGACCTGCGTTTACAATAGCGGAACATGTTGATAGAGTAGATAGAGGTACTCATATTATTGCATACAAGATTGCATATACATTTCTTATTTTATAAATTACACGTGTGATAACAGCTTGGAACACGTGTAGAGGTCGTTTTGAGCCACTGGTAAAGAGTAATAATTTATTCGAAACTAAATGAGATGTCAAATTGACTAGCAACAACTAGATTACCCTGTATGAAAACGTTTCTACAACACTACGCTAAAATGTATGGGAAGCTACGCTGCCGTTATGATGCTCATGCTACTTAGATAGGTATTATTTTATTATAACGATAGAGAATATTTTTTTGCGTACCGATTTGTGGAAATACTTGTAAATAGCAGCAGTACCTTCATAGAAGAACTAAAATACTTCGTCCGTTCTTGGTTTTCTAATATTGTTATAATACCGTTCCCTCAGGGTTTGTGTGCTATGTAGATTCAAAATAGACATCTATAAAAAAATTTGGAATCAGTGTTATATTTTACTACCAAAATTGAATCCTGACTGGTATAACTTCTGCTTATTCAAGTTTGCAGTAACATAATGGTATAACCATTATATTTATCGCCTTCCATATGATTTCGTACATAATTGGACTGATTTGCGATCATCAGTTGGCAATTTTTATTTGTTTGAATTTGAATCCTTTGTCGACGCTCGCATTGTCTGCCTTTGTAATCACTTCGGAAATTCCCAGCGTCTGACAATATGGTCCCAACTCACTTGCGGCGTTTGACCTCAATGTAAACCAATTCACAGATGATGGTAAATGTATAACATTCTTAAATGTTTGTCTTTAAGGTGTATTTTTAAGTCTGTGGCCTTTTGTTACTTTGTCTATGGTTTAAAAAAAAAATCTTTCTCTTGGGAAAACGTGAATTACAGAAAGGCTGTGTTTTTACTCAAATCTCACAATTTAATCCTAAAACGCTTAAAATGCCACTAGCGACCTAACCAAATTACTTAGATGACATATTAATGATCATCACAATTTTATCCAGAAATGAGTTTATTGCATAACCTGTATAAAAATATCCATAAACCCCATATTCTAGGCTAATGGAAAGACTTCAAAAGCCACAACTTGTACGTGCGTGAAAATAAGTCTCGCGTTGCATGTAAATTAGTGGGATACCAGGCTCCTAATGGTGTGGATGAGATCTCTCCCAGGGTTGAAGGGTGCGACGAAAGCAGAAATGACAACGTTGGCACCAAAGTCCAAACTAAACAGTTCATCAGAATATTCTGCGTACTTTTAAACAATCAGACAATACACCCAGATACTTTACGTATCTGTGTCTCGTAAACAGTCACCTGACTGCCTTTTATCTGTGCCAACCTTTTCCTAGTTGTCTACCTAATCAGTAAATATTGTTTTCCGGATGTGCATTGGTTCTTTTTGCGTTTTCCATTGCGCTCCTTGTTTTTGTAAACACACGAATAGCTGTGTACGAACATTTCATTAAAACGCGTGACGTACTTAATATCGATGCTACAAAATGGATTCAAGGAAGAAATGGGAGAGACAACGATGCCAATTCTGTTATCTTCAATTTGATACATCTAAAAATACTTATGTCTTGCTCATACATTACAAATTTACTACCATGAGAAGGATGAAAATATAGTTCGTTTAATCTGCTTTCATCTTTACGGAATCAGCTTCAATTGGGTTTTTTGCAATTTTTCTATTGCTTTTATTAAAACTGGCTTTTTCCACTAACAAATTCTGTTAAATGACGTGTCAACTCGTACCTATTCCGCTTTGAATCATTTTGCTGTACTGTTGCCAAAATGTTGTTTCTTTTCATTGCTCATTTGGACCGTCGTATATGTATTTACGTTCATTGTACAAACTCACATGTTTCTTTGGGAATTTAAGGTATTTTATTATTGCCTCTCTTATTTTATTTTTTTCATCCCCACCTTCCTTACTTTAATTCTATGATCTGTGTAGGTCATAACTCATAATCATAAAGACGTCCCATCCAATATCCTTCATAATATCACTTTCCATCCATCAGATGCTTTTTATTTCTTGTCTTTTTTTCCAACCTTATATGATGCCAGTTATTAAAATTAGAAGATTTTATCTCAATAATGATCATTCGTCCCATACACATCTACGATATCAAACGTCAGATAAAAGTTTGTTCATAGCTCTTATAATAACTTGTTTGTTATTGCTGCGACGAATATAAAACAAACATAATTGTTCCTCATCGAAATTCAACATCCTATATCGTCAACACGGTTCCGATTCGCGCGTCTGGCACACAACTATAATGGGGTCTTTGTTTTCACGAATTATCTACTTCTTTTCATGCGTTTTATTACTGTTCTCGGTTAGCCTGTATCTGACCAATTTGTATCAAATTGCTGCATTACCAAACATGCGTTTTGTCTTTAAATTTTTGTTGTAAGTAATTGTGCATTGGAATAACACAGACGACGTTGTAAACGTTCATTTTGTAATTGCAGAGATTATCAATTTCACAATTGTCGCTATGCTATTTTGGTTTTCAGGAAAATTATGTGCACTAAAGGGAGAATACATTGACCATGTGCATTTAGCGTTTTACCAACATCAGTAGCTATCATATTGCTCCCACCATAACCTTCCGAGGAGTAGAGTTCTTCTCGATGAATATTGCCTGTTTGAAAAGTCTATTTCCCATACTTGTCTACATAATTAATTTTAAACTTTTCTGCATCAGCTATAACGCAATAAAGACATGGATTCAAGGCGGAAACGCGCGAACTCCTCTCGGGCCCGGGCTGCACATGCTGGCGGCCGCGGAAGCCGGTGTCCTGTCCCTCGTGATGACCAATCCCATCTGGGTTGTGAAGACCCGTCTCTGTCTCCAGTACAGCGGGGAGCACCTCGCCGAGCACAAGAGATATAAAGGCATGATGGACGGCCTGCTCAAGATCTACAGGACGGAGGGCATCCGAGGACTATATAGGGTAAGTTTGAATCTATACATTTTTATATCTAGGTACGAAATATTATAGGCTAGTCTCTGCCGCAATGTCAACTGACATTTGGAACTCCTTAAATACTATTCAGAGATCTCATTTCATTGATTTTATGTGCAAGCTAAATTGACAAGCATTGACATGATTTTTATAAAAAAAAATTGATTGATAGTATTTAAACATTTCTGCGGATATACCGTTGAAAGATTTTATTGTCACTGTTGTTAAACACCAAAATCGCGTGGTTCTAATCCGTTATTATATCAGGCAGCATATTATGATGTTACGTGTTGACGTCATTCACCTAATGTCTGCATGTAGTGTAGATAATGAACCATTACCAACCAGGCTAATTGACTGTTTCCTTTTAATAACGATATTATACATTTCCATTTTAATTAATGTGTTTCGTGTCCTTTATATTAATATAAATAACTTTAGGTACAATAACAAATCGTACGTGCTCCTTGACAATGTAAATTAATTAGGATACCTCTCTCACTAAAAGAGTGATAAATATGATTGTGGATGGATATGAAATGGATTGTATCAAGAGTGATATGAACGAGGTTGGAGTGGATGTATGACAGGAAAGCGCGATAAATGGAAGGAAAAGACATACTGCGCCGACCCCAGATAATGGGAAAAGGTAAGGCAGATAATGATGACCTCTCTCACACTGAATCATTATAATATTCTATTCCGCAATATCTTTAGACTACTTGCCAATTGGATGTCATTTTTAGTTCAATCAAATTAAAAATCATCAGATTTATAGACAGAAAGGTGGCTGTTATTATCTTAATCTGAGTTTCTTATGCTGTGTATCATTTACATTACCTCACATATGTAATATATATTCGATAAACATGTTAAACTGAACATCAACATAGTACTATGTGCGTTATGTACATCGTGAGCGGTGTGCAGATTCACTTATATAATGACAACAACAGAGATAGGTAATCTGAAGAAATGATTGATTAAATTATCGGTCATTTGGCGAAATTGACGTTTGTGTTGTGAATGATAAGAAAGGACACTTCATTGTTTAATTTATTTCGGCCGTGATTTGATTTTTAACCAACCTTAAAACAAAGGTTGTTTGTTTTTTTATGATTTCCACCGATTTTTCCCTCAATTGTTTACCGATTTGGATATTTTTTTTATAATCGATTTTATTTTGTCTCCTGTAGCTCCAAATCCCTACTTATTTTATTTTTTTGCACCCAGGTTGTTTTTTTAAGTCGATTTTTTTACTCACTTTTTCTACTCCAACCAAGTTACGTTTTATAACGTAAACAGTGAACAAATGCCTTTGGTTCTAACATAGTTATCCAACATTATAAAAATAAATAAATATCGCCAGAGGAAAACACCAACTGTATGGTCCCACACTAAGCAACGCCTGTACTATAGGTAGCATACAATGGACTGGGGGCGATTCCAGTGGCACCCAGACCAGGGTAAATTACGAAAAGGCCATTTCCGAAATTTGCCCTGACGGGAATCGAACCAGCAACCACCCGGTGCAGTAAGCCGAGCGGCTTACGCTCGAACTACGTCATTATGACGTTTCATCAATTGACAAAGGTGGTAGAACGGGAGGAGTTTGTTTAAGTTAATTTTCCGGATTCAGTAAACAAATTGATGAGTTGCTAGCTGACTGTACAAGGTGAAACAAAAAGGGTATACTATTTTTTTTACAACTTTGTAAATCTAAAACTATGGGCTTTGTGGGCCAGTTGAAGTACTAAAGGTTTTGTAGACTTGTGAAATATGTCAACAGCTGTATTCCTATAACACCTTTTGTTTGTCAAGTTTCCTCCAAAGCTGATAGTTTTAGAATTACAAAGTTAAGTTTTGAAAAAATAGTATACCCTTTTTGTTTCACCTAGTATACTTGTATCGATTACTAAAATTTAATCATAAAAAAATATTTGGGTAGTATCGATATTTTGCTTAGGGATTCTGATCTTCAGTCATCTGCATCATGACCACAGCATCCATACGATATCGGTTGCGCTACAAAGTAACTATTCTTGATGTAATGTAATCTCTACTCGCCTACTCTCACAGACCGCAAATCAAATAAGGAAATGTCGGTAAAACCCTGAATGCAAACATTGGAATGCTGTTTGTGTCGAAAAGAAATATGTCTGTTTATTTATCACTAGTTCACTACATAGTATAAAACAAAGTTGCTTCCCGCTGTCTGTCCCTATGTTTGCTTAGATCTTTAAAATTACCCATAACGCAACGGATTTTGATGCTTTTTTTTCAATAGAAAGAAATATTGATTCAAGACGAAGGTTTATACATATGCATAACTAGTATCTGCCTGTGATTTCGTCCGCGTAAACTTAAGTAAAGTATTATATGTGTCAATCCAGGTAATAAGCTATGACGGGCCGTCCGCCGGGGCGTCTCGGAGCATTTCCCATGGTCCCGGGGCGCCCCTCTGCCTGGCGGAGGGTGGTACAACGTTGGTTTTTTGTGGGTATACTGCGCCCTTCAGGTGCAGGGACTCCCACATACCCCTCTCGTCTCCCCCGAGGCGTGAGGGGACCCATAAAGGGTTTTCCAACGTAAAAAAAAAGTAATAAGCTATGTGTGTTCCAAATTTCATCCAAATCCGTTTAGTAGTTTTTGCGTGAAAGAGTAACAAACATACATCCACACTCACAAACTTTCGCCTATATAATATTAGTAGAATATAGTAGATAAACACTGATAATTTTAGAGGTTTCTTGCACCCGCGCACTATGTTCAATAATCGCTTGGGAGCGGACATTTTGAGTTGAACTCAGAAAGTGATACTTCGCAACATTCTATACCCCGGAGTACTCATGCCGAGTGCCAATTATGTATGGTTGCTGAGAAAAATAACTTCTAAGTTCACCATCTTGAAGTATTTAGAAAGTGAAAAAACTATATTTTCTCGAATAATAATAATTTGGTTGTAAATTTCTTAGTTTAATATTATAAAGCATTGAAAAGACTATTTTTTGAGCTATGTCGCATTTCCCAAATACAAGCGATACGTAAGTAAACTCAAAATTTCACTCAAACGGTTTCGATTTTTTTTCTCGACCATGCCTCATTTGTAGCACCCAGACATATTTTTATATAGTAGTTTGCTATGTATTTTATTGACATAAATAAAATTAGCATCAAACTCCGTGGAACATCGGAGATAATAATTACTAAAGTTTCGACATACAAAACGCCTGTAATTTTGTTACAGGCAAAACACAATGTTTGCTATTAACATTTGATAGGCGTTTAGTCGCATGTGTTCTAAAAAGTATAAGTCTTCAAAAATATGTATATCTTGAGACAAAATAAGTGGATATTTTTATAGAAAATTCAGTAATATCGTCTTCTTCTTACATTTCGTCTTCAAAATGTTTCAACATAATTTCGTTTTCACTTCTTCAGGCAATGGGATCAGTTTTAAACTTCGTTGATGCCGCATTAGACGCACATTGGCTATTAACGGATCCGATTATTCCAAGGCTCAGTAGAGCAGATCTAGTATTGTCTCTTTCCTAACAATTTTTAGGGTTCCGCACCTCAAGAGGAAAAAAACTAATCTGTTATAGGATCATTTTGTTGTCCGTCTGTCTGTCTGTCTGTCAAGACCCCATTTCTCGGAGACGGATACAGTTATCAAGTTAAAATTTATATGAAATATCAAATGGTACGGTTCCTCAGATATGTAAAAACATTAGGCTTCTAAGTCAATTCAATAAATTACCGTTAAAATTATTTTTAAAGACAAGATTTTATTTGTTTGCCCTAAACTGAAGAAAATAAACTTTAAGATAAATCAATTTAGAACATGTATTACACTATTTATTACATGTTATAAAAGTTTGTCGCGAGATTTACCTGTGTACTAACTAGTCTTGCTTGACAAACTTATTATAAGTAATTCAATGAAAGAAAATGTTTTCTATAAAATATGCAATTCTCGCGACAAGCTTTTATATCATTTAATAAATTGTGTAATACATTTACTAAATTGATTGGTTTTATTTAATTTAAAGTTTATTTTATTATTTTACGGCAATCAAATACAATCTTGTTGTTTAAGTTTTTTTCACCAGTAATTAATTGATTATTCTGTGGTTATGATTTTTGGATTTAATGTCACGTTGTATTAGTTTTAGATTTTTCCTCAGCAAGCCCTTTCATTTGAAACCCATACTGTGGAAGTGCAGAAAAAATAACTAGTCCACCATCTTAGATGATCCACCATATTGGAATTCTAATTATGTCACATAGCTAAGCATGCATTGTCGTCCAAAATAAGCATGTATACCAAATTTAAGCTGAATTGGTTAAAAATATCTGACTTAAAATTCTGTTCCAAGATTGCACCCGGACGAACATACATTGCAAGTTAATAAAAGCTTGTAATAACAAAATGGCATTGAAATAAAACTGTTTTTCGGATTTTATCGCGTTTATTTAATTTACGTCGGGAACATAAATTAAATAAACGCGATAAAATCCAAAAAACAGTTTTATTTCAATGTGTAGTATTCGCGTAAATATAATAAAAACAATATAACAAAATGGCAATTTATGTCGCATATCTGGGGGCCGACAGACAGACATAGAAGCTTCAAATTTGGAATACAATTAGTGTTTAGTGTATAAATCAAGGAAAAACTAAAATATATTGTAATTTAGGTCCAGTTTTCTAGATACACCAACTGTATAAATAACTTTGTAATCCCATATAAATGTATAGGATAACAAAATTTACATTTGCAGTTAATAAATCAGTGTATTATAGTACATAGTACCTTTGATAAAAGAAGTTTTATCAAAGCATAGAACCTACTACCTAGATATAATTTTGTTCAAAGGTAACTTGTAAAATGGTCAACGGAATTAAAAAGCAAGAATGGGACATGTCTTACTTATGATATGAATTGTACCACAATCCTGCAAAAAAGTATTAAGTAGACTAAATTGCCCGAAATTGAGATGAACGAAAGAATATCAATATCTAGAAAAAGAAATGAGATCAAACCCAAGCAGACCCAACCCAACCAAGAAAAAAACCCAAGTCTCGCAACTCAGTTCTCTACCGTAAAAAGAGGTGAGATACATGTAATACCAAGTCGGTTATTTATTAAGTCCCTACTTGGGACCTTCTGTCTTCAGTATTACGGAACTGGCTAACCTAACAGCATCTTATTGTGAACATATCAATATTAAGAATATTTTATGTTTTAAATTAAATAGATTGACTTAGCAATCGCACTAAACAATACATTGTGTTTTCATGCGATGGCCCAGTCAATCTAGATCTATTCTACTGAGCCTTGGAATCATCGGATCTGGTAATAGCCGATGTGCGTCTAATGCGGCATCAACGAAGTTTAAAACGGATCCCATTGCCTGAAGAAGTGAAAACTAAATTATGTTGAAACATTTTGAATACGAAATGTAAGATGAAGACGATATTTCTGAATTTTCTATAAAAAATCCACTTGTTTTGTCTCAAGATACACATATTTTTGAAGACTTATACTTTTTAGAACACATGCGACTAAACGCCTATCAAATGTTAATAGCAAACATTGTGTTTTGCCTGTAACAAAATGACAGGCGTTTTGTATGTCGAATCTTTAGTAATTATTATCTCCGATGTTCCACGGAGATTGATGCTGATTTTATTTATGTCAATAAAATACATAGCAAACTACTATATAAAAATATGTCTGGGTGCTACAAATGAGGCATGGTCGAGAAAAAAAATCGAAACCGTTTGAGTGAAATTTTGAGTTTACTTACGTATCGCTTGTATTTGGGAAATGCGACATAGCTCAAAAAATAGTCTTTTCAATGCTTTATAATATTAAACTAAGAAATTTACAACCAAATTATTATTATTCGAGAAAATATAGTTTTTTCACTTTCTAAATACTTCAAGATGGTGAACTTAGAAGTTATTTTTCTCAGCAACCATACATAATTGGCACTCGGCATGAGTACTCCGGGGTATAGAATGTTGCGAAGTATCACTTTCTGAGTCCAACTCAAAATGTCCGCTCCCAAGCGATTATTGAACATAGTGCCGCGCGAAGCCGGGGCGGGTCACTAGAAAAAATAAATAAAAATAAATATCGCCAGACTGACACACCAACTGTATGGTCCCAAACTAAGCAACACTTGTGCTATGGGTACCGTACAATGGACTGGGCGATCCCAGTGACACCCAGAGCAAATAACGAAAAGGCCATTTCCAAAATTAACCCGAGCGGGAATCGCACCCGCGTCCACCATGTGAAGTGAGTGGAGCGGCCTACGCTCGAACCACTGCGCCAAGCGGTCGTCAAAAATTACGTCAGTTTCTGTTCGAGTAGATATAGGGCTGCGAGTCCTTGAATTATTTAGTAACTGTTTTTAGTAACAGTTGAAGGTTAGTTTTGGTAGGTGGCAGACCCAAGCTGTAACTGACTTCTTCAGCTTATTTGCAGACTGCCTCGACCTTCAGGGTTGTACCATCCTCTATTATAGTTGCGTTTGGTACGATGAGTGAGAGAACCGGAAGCCCAACTCTCCCCTCATTCCCCTTCCGTTTGTCCCCTTGAGGTCGATAATGTACGAGTAGTGCCTTTGGTATTGCAAGGATCTATAGGCTACGGTAACTGCTTAACATGAGGCGGGTCCTACGCTTAGTTGCCGACATTGTTTATATATAACAAACACCTGTTTATGGGAAAGCCTGTTCTAGGGCGATGAGGTGAATGATGGGCGATAAAACGTTACACGATTAATGTTCCGTCGTGAACACTAGCGGCTTTCTACACAACTCAGTAGATGAAGGACTTAAAACTTGGTATCATACCAGTATGGTATGACTAAGTACTTATTCAGCCGTTAATTTCATAGCGTTACCCTGACATTAGTGAATTGGCCTTTAAGATACAGTAGTTTAATGTCTACTAGCTGTGGCCTGTGGCTCTGCCCGTGTGGTACTTCAATAAAATAAAAGTAGCCTAAGTTACTCCTTATAACATGAGTTATTTGCCAGTGAAAGTCCCGTCAAAATCGGTCCAACCGTATCGGAGATTAGCCGGGACTAACCGACAGACAGACAGACAAAAATTGCCGTATACTTTCATATGCATTTTGTAAAAAGCCAGTACCTATTATGAAATTATAAACAGCAACTTCAATTTTATTTGGATGGATGTAAATAATGTATGAACCTATTTAATTCATTAATTTAAATTAACATCGTTCTTGGTAACCGGGGAATGAAAACCCTCTTGAAGCAAGCAGGAAGTAAAACTAATTAATTTACGTGAGGCATTCTGTGAATGCGTAGAATTTGCACTAAATCATTTGAAATATTTAGTAATACACACATAACTGATTTATGAGACTAATCGATAAATGATTACGGCTATAATGTATTTTGATAAATACTTAGCTGATTTAAGTACTTAAGTTTTATAGAAATTTTGTATATCTTTACTAAAAGGAGATTATGTACAGACCAGAGACGTTTGAATTGAATGCCAATGTTTATAATAACTGATAATTGAAGTAAACTAATAACTTTTGCCAACTTATTTGTTCAGTTGAGGGTGTCGCTACTGTATTCACAAAAACGTTAAATTCAATATCATGTTCGTTATAGAAACGTTAGTTCCAGTTTGGACCATCCGCACACATAAGTTTGTGGCAAGTTCCTACGATTCCTAAACATTTCCAGTTTTGACGAGTTCATAAATACGTTATTTATGTTTAGTTCACAGTTCACGAGATATTGGAATTCGGATTGCGATACATCCATAATATTAGAATGGATGGCCAATGCAATAGCAAAATGTGTTTTTAAGTTACACGAATAAGTTACAAAGTTGCATGAATCAATCAATTATCATGTTTTTGTTGTCGTAGGGAAATGGTCGTCGGAATGTTTTGTAAATGAAAACAAAGTTTCTAGGGTTACTTAATATTTGTTATTAACTATGTATTTATCTCATGCAAATAAAATCGGCGACACACAAGTACTGAAATTAATTGAGATGGCCACCAAGAAAATTATGTCGATTAAATTACGATGAGCAAGAAAAAAGATGCTCTATGCTACCCATTCACACTGATGCAAATGTGACCTATACGCGTGAATTTAGTTTTCACAGCTAGCTGTCCAAATGATCACAGCGACACTAAATTGATAAAAAAATATTCCTCTATGGTAGTCAATATATTTTTGATAAATACTTACCTGGACCTAGTGCCCAAGTCAGAATTTAATAATGTCGTGCATAGTATTGTATTCTCTTTGATGTCGTGCGGATGGATAGATTCCAGAAAATGCTATGTGAAATCATGCTTTATCGACTGGTCAAAAGTTTTTGAGTGTCACATACGTATAACATTTTCAATGAAATATTTTACTTCATGGAGTTAGGTAAGAGAGAATTTAACAACTGATTAGGTCACTAAACTAAAATAAAAATATATTTTGTTTCATAAAGGAAACCCATGTTTCATTTCATATAAACATACATGTACATGATTTTAGTTTGTCACGTGCTGTTTTATCAGAAATTTTATTTACGGAACCGGGAAATGGAATGCGTTATTTTGTTTTCAGATTGTAACTTTTTGTTATCTGTAATGATGCCACTGACGAAAATACAGCAATCTTGTATTTTGTACAAAAAGATTTGTTTAATACAGATAAACTTGTACTTGCTTGTCACTGATATTAATCTCTAAATCGTGTGACGTCGAAGTGTAGGTATCGAAAATTGTGTTCTGATGATTAAATTCGATTTCAAGACTGGTCCTAATATAGGATAAAATATGAGTATTGTTTCTTTTCAATTCGGGACCACTCTTTCTCTATTGGAGTCTAAAGAGATAAACGTAGCATCGTAGCATCTTTGAGAAAAAACATACCTATACCACCAGCTTTTTATTTTAAACACAAAAATGTGTTGTTTTTTTTTTTTAAATCAATACTTATTTATTAATCATGTGTTTTAAACCACTTTGTTTTCCTGTATTCCAAAGCTGCATTAGTTGTTCACAGTCGAACCGCCATTTTTATTTAATTACTAAATCAATATAATTTGCTAACGTTGTTTGTACCTATGTCGTCCATATAAATATAGGTACCAAATATTAAGTTAGCCTATGTCGCTGCTCATGTTACCAATGCCAAATTATCAGGCTAGATCGGTTCCTACTAGGCAATAAGAAAGTTGGGTACAAGTTCTTACGTCATATTACTAGTATGAGTGTCAGTATCACCGCAAACTGTTTCCTTAACATAACATAGCGTGTGTGATATGGATTAGGTATACTCGTATGTCGGTAGATAGATGAAGTGGTCATAATGTGTTATCTATCATCTAGAAATCGATACATAGAAGGCCAGTACAATAACAGTCTAGTTAAAAGCTTAGGTTTAATATCCTTGTTTATGCCGTAGTAAGTAATAATACGTTGGAGGTTTATTATGTTTGCTGCAATGAACTGTCGCGCATGCATGTGGATGTCCTTGGATTATAGTTGGATGCTCTAGAACTATTTCTTTTTTAGAACTTATGAAAATGAAATTAATGCATTTCGTCGGCTTGTACAGATTCTTTTAGACTGGTGCGTGTTTGCTACTGTCAAATGAATTGCCTACTATGTGTAGGTACCTAAACACCACTGGCTCTCTCGCGAGTTCTTATAAATACCGACGTTTGGCGACCGCTTGGCGCAGTGGTTCGACCGTAGGCCGCTCGGTTCACTGCATATGTTGGTTGCGGGTTTATTTCCCGCAGGGGCAAATTTCGGAAATTGCCTTTTCGTAATTTTCCCAGGTCTGGATGTCACTGGGATCGCCCTCAGTCCATTGTGCCGTACAAGCGTTGCTTAGTTTAGGACCATACAGTTGGTGTGACAGTCTGGCAATTAATAATAATAATCCGTCTATCGTGAGCTGGCTTTACAGTTAGAAGAAGCAGTGATAGCCGATTGGTTAAGCCTGTCTTGCGTGCACAAGGTCCAAGGCTCAAACCCCAACTCGCACCACTTAAGTTTTTCGAAATCAATTTGCGAATCGTAATTTCCATATAATTATCACTCGCTTACGGTAACGAAAAAGTCGTTTGAAACCTGTAAGTTTTAGTAAATCTAACACATTTTCAAAAGACATGTGAAATCCGCTAACTCGTACTGGGGCAGCGTGGTGGATTATCTCCCTCACATTGAGGGTATCCCCTCGTGCCCAGGAGTGGGACTTTAAAAGGGCTAATTATTGTCATATCAACCTTGATACTGTTTTCGGCCTTTCTCAGCAACCTGTGAGAACTATCACTTTGTTCAACCAGTGGGCGGGTGATCTACGTGACCGGTTTCGAACTTTGACTGTAATATCGTTTTGTTCCGTTCCAGGGTTTCGTTCCCGGCATGTTCGGCGTGTCGCACGGTGCCCTCCAGTTCATGACGTACGAGGAGATGAAGAACCGGTACAACCAGTACAGGAATCTGCCGATTGACATCAAATTGGTGAGTCTAGCATACTCATAGAGTTCACAGTTATTGTCGAGAAGACTTTTTGGCAAGACCTTTGCATGACACTCGATCTCCGAGTGTGGTTATGTCAAGAATTTCAGCAACAAATCGTGGCAAGAACTATGAACTCTTTTATGGTAGTTGCAAGAATCGTGAAACGTGTCTATGCCCTTGTTAGGACTCTTGAGTTATCTAGGAAATGTTCAATTCTATCTGTAAGGCAGTAGTGTCGCTACTGGAAGGATTTTTTTATTAGTACAGTCATTCAAGGATGATCGCTACGTTGAGCCGCAACGTGATTACTGAAAACACGTGACTGGGAAATGTTTCTGCGCGAGCAAAAATAGAATGGAATATAAAACTTTTAACGTGCACTGCTAATCAATTTTAATGGCTACCATAATAATAGCATATAAAAGAAAACTCCTAATAATAATGTAGTTTATTCACGGTCAATGTCAGAATTGTTCTCTTTCGACACGGCCTTGCGTCATAGCTGTGTGTACTCATGCCATAAACGTTCAATACAGATGTTAAAGTTAATGTTACATGAATGGAGTTTGTACTGAAATCTTTAGAAATCATATTCCGAATAGCGAATGGAACATCGCTCTTATTCCGATAAGAATAAGTAACATGGAAGTACTTAGAAAAATGAGTCATATATTTTAGTCTGGATAACTGAATAATCTTTATTAGATGAGTGTAAGTCATATTACCTACTTATTTTCCCCTAATGGCCTCTCTTCATGGAGAGTGAACAAGTACCTTCTGGCAAGTATGCACCACCGTTGACCTCATCGTCACTTACCATCAGGTGAGATTGTGGTAAAATACTTGCCTTCAACGTAATAAAAAAAGTAATTTACATTTTAATGTAATCTATATAAAATACTAGCTGACCCGACAGACGTTGTCCTGTCTTTTAGGGTATAAAAATAGATACCTAGTAGCCGATTCTCAGACCTACTGAATATGCATATAAAATTTCATAAAAATCGGTCAAGCCGTTTCGAAGAAGTATGGTAACTAACATTGTGACACGAGAATTTTATATATAAGATTACTGGCTCCAACACAGACATAAAATTGGTATTTAGTCTTAGTTATGACAGCTGTGTAAGCGAGATACACGCAGAGACATTTGCGCTGGTATGGTGTGAACAAGATATTATATGGAGTAGCTTGTCTTCTGTGTGTCTTGATCAGCGTATCAGTTTTTAGTACAACCTACATACTATTTTTGGTGCCACACAAAATTGTTCTCAGTGTTTGGGAGTGACTGTGCTGTAAAGTCATTAAAAATGGTTACATTTGCTTTAATTGGTATTTTTTATGTACTGTTGCTGTTCTTTATGGGTCTACGCAATATTACGTGAACATGGCATTCTAGTTTCAGCTTCATAGATCTGTTTTTATTATAAGGCTGGCTTTAAATTTAGTTCCATCATGCGCTTTATTATTGGTGTTTCATGTCACGTGACCAAGGGATTTAATTAAAAACATATTATGATAATTTTCTATATTTTTCTAAGATTCAAACACAATTGTAGAAAACAATACGTCATCAGGATTTAGCTTGCGGCCTATTTGTTAGCCTATTATTTAAACATTTCAATCTCCATTCATTCCAGACGTCTGTCGAGTATCTGTCATTCGCGGCGGTATCGAAGCTCATCGCCGCCGGCGCCACCTACCCTTACCAGGTCGTAAGGGCGCGGCTCCAGGACCAGCACCGCAGCTACAACGGCGCCTGGCACTGCATCACGGAGACATGGAGGTACGAACGAGTCAGGGGCTTCTACAAGGGCCTAACGCCGTACCTACTACATGTAACACCAAACATATGTCTAGTTATGCTAATTTGGGAAAAGTTCACGAACAACGATTGAATTTAGACACTGCATTCATCTGATGGGAAATGTAAACGACTATTTTTTTTTTCTAATACGACATTTTTTATCGCAGGGTTTTCGCTATTTATCTACACCTTTTTATTTTGTTTTGTCTATGGATTGTTTAAGGTAAGCGTTTTAGTCGATAAGCGGGATAATTTATTGTGTAGTGTAATCAATGTAATAATATTGTTTTTTATTTATGTATAACTGCATTTTTTGTATCAATTAACTTTTGACGTAACTTGACAGTTTGAAATGGTATTGTAATTAAAGTTTTTTTTCTTTTTTAGTTTTTTTTTCTGTTAATAGTTATGATTATGACAGGTCCTGGCAATGATGCCGGTAAAAGGAGACGATAGTGTTGGCACTACTTCAAAGCGTATATCGTGAGTTGAATAGTTGCTTTGTATTTTTAAATAATTTACAGTGAGATTTTGTTTTTTTTTTGCTCCGTGCAGTTGTGAAGTCGTGTTTGTAAATTATAATCTATGATTAATTGCTGTATTATTTTCACAACTAGTAATACCAACCTTTGAAAAAATAATAAAAACGAGGAAAAATATGATATGTTTGTATTACTTGCTGTGTAAATGCTGTTACGGAAATATTGTAAAATTCTGTCTCACGACATATGTTGGGTTTATTTTTTGTTGTCTTAATCCTTATTTATTTTATAACAATTTCAGTAATCTCTTGTAAATATTAGTCGTACTCTTTCCCATCAGATAGTGACTGACGTTAATTTTATAAAGCTGGCAACACTTCACAAAAGTGTTGCCACGCGTAGCACAATTTAGTTTTTAATTTGTCATTTTTTCTTGTGATAATAGCGTATGTACTTAGGCCGGCCGCGGTTTCCCATAGTACCTATATTTAGATGATTTTGATTACTAAAAAAAAGACACGATTTTTTGTTTACACAAACGTTACATGTGTGGTGAGACGTCGTCAGGTTCTTCAACTAAGATGGATCCGTTTCGGCTTGCTCTTAAAAATAAAATAAAAGGATTTAATCTTTAGTAGTGCCTGTGGTTGACAAATTTCAATATTATGCAAGTATGAAGCTAATCTATCTTAGAATATTAAAATTAGTTAAAGACCGCATTTGAGGGTCAAAAACATAATCTTAAAAAAATATTAAATAAAAATACTTATTGCTCATACCTCTTCTATCATTCATAGTAAAGTGTAGTACAATCATGCACAACAGTGGTAAGTGAACATTTTATGCATAAGTAGCTACATTTTAATAGTTAGTTGAATTATTATCCACTCGATTTAAACTTCTATCCAATAATACGTAATATTTCGATTACTTTTGAGTAATTATAGGTAACGCAATAGTTGGGCAATAATCGTTTTGATAACGATTGTAGGAGTCGATTAAAAAGAAAACCAAATGAAAATGTGATGAAGCGTTAAAAATCTGAATTGTTTATAAAGTTACAGCTCCACCGCTAGAGATACGCTTAGCGACGGTGAGTTGGGTAGCTATCGATGTTTGTATAGCATTACTTTCTATATTAACAAATATATAAACTTGTATATCTATCGAATGAAAAAAAGCGTAAATAGAAGCACCCTAATTGGTATATCTTTTATAGAGATCCCATGACATTTTTATTTGAATTTTTTTCACATTGTGTCTTGCACTTAAACACGCCTTACAGACATTACGACGGTATCTATCTAAAAAAATATGTTAGCAAATACGAAACCATGTCTAGTTTAATTTTAGGTTTAAGAATAGGTTTCCGTATTAAAAACACGAGGTTCTTATTAAACAATTATTGAAAAAGTTTTTGCTTAATATTTTAATCATTATAAATTTATGACATATATGTGTACTATCTAGTTATATTGTATTAAATATATCTCTTTGTATTGCAAAAACATGGATACTATATAATAAAAAAGGTGTAATATTTTATTTCTGAGTTATAAGTAGGTCAATAAATGAATACAATATTCAATCATTCACGAAATTTCAACTTTGTTTTAATATAAGTCCATATTAATAATGACTCTGGTTGGATTAGTTGCTCAGATTTTATAGCGTAGCTCTGGCGGTGTGAAAGTCGTCTAAACTTATTATTGTTTCGTCTTATTCGGTGGCTGGCCACGACAAATAAGAATGTAAGACGCATTATAATAATTAATTATGATCTATATTTTTATATAATCGCTAAAGGTTTCCACTGTTTCAAATCGCCTATTCAATTTGTATGATCAATAAAATGATAGCAAATTGATATTGCGTTTTTTTCTTTTAATTAATTCGTAGTAACTTGGTTTAGCTAATAATTAAATAATATAAACTCTACCTATTTTATTTTATACAATATTTTCGTAAGTTTGATAATAATAAAATATCTCAGTTTCGTATTATCTTCCGAAAATAATAATAATCGGAAATAATTAAAGTATAAAACTTAACCTTCATCATAAGACATTCATCATAAACGCTTACGAAATATGTAATCTGCCTACTTAGGTACCAATTCCGTCAAACTTTTGCGTCTGTGTTCAGTTCATATAAGTAGTTAAGGGTAAGTACTTATCTCAATGTCGAATCGAACCACTACACATGCTACTTACGTTATATTTCGTATTCACAGATACGAAGGCTGGCGCGGCTTCTACAAGGGCCTGAAGCCGAACCTGGCGCGGGTGGTCCCAGCTACAATGATCACGTTCCTTACATACGAGAACCTGTCACATTACATGCTGAACAAGCCCAGGGAAATAAAGCTAGCTACGTAGAGAAGAGTTCTTATAAATGTGTCGCTATATGATGAAAGGATAAATGTAGGGTTAATTGGTAAGTCAGCAAAAATATATACTTACACACGAACCGTTACGGGTAATTATTTGATGCTGTAGTAAAAATACGAAACACCATGCGTCTTAATAAATTTTATGTGAGAAAACATTGGAGTTTGCGAGTGTACCTACATATTATTACAATTTAATAAATATTTTGGTTAGGTCATTGCGTAATTTAAATTGTTTTTTTTATTGTCATACTAGTTTTATTTAATAAAAGGTTTTGTCCCAAATTAAATTTAAGTTGTTTGTTGGTATTTTATATGGTAAATGACTTAATTTATTTTCTAAGTCAGGGTACGACTTCACTTTAAAATTGTTGGGGTGAATGAAAACAGACAAATATATATCAGAAATTTAGAACGTACTACTTTAATTTTGTTTTTTATCATTTGTATTAAATTAATAATGTTCTTTAAAAACTAGAGTAAAAATGTTAAGTTGTATTACGTTAATCCTGGCCTATAATAAATATGTGATTCTGCCATATCCACCATCACCAAGGACTGTCTTACCATAGACATAAGAAAAGAATACTTGGTTAATCTGTGCCTACTCAGTTTTTTCTTAAATTTTTTTCAAATACTCTTGAAATGATGTAAGTACTAAACATATTTTATTTCATAAAAATATTAAGTACTGCTATTAAATGTGAATCGTGTGGTATTTCTAGATTATTTCATGGCCGGTATGTCGTTTAGATTTATTACAGTTGATTTTTACAGGCTGTGCCTAGATTTAGGGTTAAAAATAATTGTGTTTTATAATTTATTGTTTTGTTGGGTGACTCTATCGTTGTTCCTTTGTGTGACCATGTTGTTTGTGGGTGGAAACAAAACCCGGTTCGATTTTGGTAACCCGCTTATAATAATATGAAACCTAATCATCACAATAATGTTAGTGCACGAATTTTCTTTTACCTATATTTAATTGATACCTTATGTAGTTTTAGTGGAATTGTTATTTCTTTGTCTCAATAAATGGATACTTTAACAGCTAAGACGTTTTTTGTTTTTCTAATCCACTTAAGGTGAAGGCGCCTGTCTAGCCCGCGAAATTCGAAATTTTCGAGTATTTTTATAGTTTATCCAAAATCTGAAAAACATTTAAGACAACATTTTGTGATTTGCGACAAACACAGTTTGCATTGCGTTTATTAATACATTTATTTTACGCCTAATATTATCACGGTGGATATGATACTAGTTAATCACTAAATATACAAAAATTGCCAGATTATCTGGATAGCTGTCGTTCTTGAAATGTTTTAGAGTAAGTTGGATATATTAATTAATGCACTGCTCACGGTCTTTGTCGCGAATTACAAAATGTGCCTTTTATTATTGTCAGATTTTGTAAAATTTCTAAAAAACTTCAAAAAATTTGAACTTCGCGGCCTAGATGGGCGCTTTAGCCTTAATTAAGTACCGCCTGTCGAGCAGTATTTCCTAACCCATCGTTTTCATCTTGCTGGCATTGTCATTCTTATTTATAAATTCATTCACTTTTTATCGAAGTCTATTCAGTGAATAGTACCCAAGTACCTATGTATTTACTCAGTACATTTCAATAAGTTTTTTTTAAAGATTACTTACTAACAATGTGAGTTTATCACATGAGTATTCCCGTTCGCCCCTCCAGCTAAGCTAATGCTTGTGTTAGGAGTGGGCCCACGGCAATAGTTAAATGGCCAGGATGGGGATCGAACCCGGAACCTCTCAGCTACGAGGGCGGCCCTCTAACCACTAGGCTATCATCGCCTTAACAAGTTAGTGATAAGACACAAATTTGCATTTTATTACCTACATGTAGGTAGGTATGTAGCGAATACGAAGCAAATAGAAATAAAAAATCCGTCACGTCAGTTACAATCGACTCGGTGAGTAGATAAGTACAGGTAACCACGCAACGTAACGTCAACCTACTCAAATAATTACCTAGGTTTGCAAAAATCATACTTATCACGATCGACGTAAGCCCTAAACAAGTGATTACATAATATAAACATATCCGAGACTATTATCAACTACACGCAAAGTATGACAGCGGTCGCCCGCATCGCGGCAGTCGGCTCGCGGGACAGCAAGAGATGTCTGAGGCGGAGAGAGTCTGTGCCCGTGCCTTCACAGAAGAAACATTCAGTACGCTGCCGTAAACATCGTGCTGCGACAGTCGGAAACATGGTAAGTTGTACACCTGAACATGTTATCAGTAGTCAAAGCATGCTATTACCTTTATATTTTCTTAATAGTATCGAATTGCGATCATAGATGGCGCTTTTATGTCTAAAGTTTCTAGCGCGATCGTGGCTAGCGTGTGACGTGCCCGGCCTCACAATAATTACGTATGTATGTACTATCTACATTGTACACTACCATACGTCGTTAGTAAATTGATAAGTGCCGTCCGCGCGAGCTGTTATCTTCTTCTTTATCACAATGTACCTAGTAGCTGGATTAAAAGCGTAGCCATTCACCTATTTATTCGTTTGTAAGCGCTAGGTACTTGTACTATGATGCAGTATCAAAACAAGTTTTTGGTTCGAATGCGTTTTGTCTAGATAAAACTAATTCTATCCTGATTGCCTTAGTGACAACTGGAATTAACTAGAATTCGATGCTGCATATTAGGTATAAGGAACTAAGATAAGTTGAATAATATTAAATTATCAGGTTGTGGGTATGTTTGAAATAAACCTGTCTAAGATGAGTCACAGATAAATAGATGATTAAGTAGGTACGTGAGCTTCTATTTATTTGCTAATATAACAAAGTCGACAAACGAGTGTATGAACTGCCTACATATATAAATATACCTATGTAACATTACTACTTATTGCGCATTTTGTTCAAAGAACGAGAATATTTTTAGTTTGAATAATAATCTTCAGTTTCTCGCGTAGTAGGTATCATTGTTTGTTATCAGTGCGTAGTAATCAGTAGGTTTCCTCGGGTCATTACTATGTTTCAATAGAGTAAGTAATTAAACAAACATTAATTTAAAGTTACACGCATTCATTCGTCGAAACGTTGTTTAACTACCCAGTTAACTCACAATACCTATTAAAGGTAGGTTTGCGAAAACTAGCGCGCCTAGGCGCTTGTGGTGTGATGCACTTGTAACACTGATAATACTATCAATAGTAAGTATCAAATGAAAATGTGGAAAATAACTAAGCGAGGGATTCAGTCGGATTAGGTAGGTTCCTATATACATTGTAATTGGCCACTTGAAAAATTTATTAGGAGGTTCCTAGGTACCCGTTTGTAAGTAGATTAATAGTAAATAAGTAAGTATGTATTGACTTTTTTTTTAAATCTTTATTAAGTTAAAAAAAGGGAGTTTGTTCAGAATTGAACATGTCACTCCCGTACAGTACACAGGAAAAAAACACTTACAATACATAACATCTTAAGTTGGTATATACTTTAGTTGGTAGTTATTTCACTCATGTAGAGCTTTGTACATATACCAACCTACTTATAATGGTTAATATTACTTAGATACATTTCCACAATTGAATTAAAAGAACACAAGTTTTGGAAATTGAAATAACAATGAACACTTTTCCACTTCCCGCCTAAAATTATCTTACCTACCACTCCATCAAAAGTTTTTTGGCCTGTTTTTAACGACATTATGTCGGAGTTCTAAGTCTTATGTCATGTTACGTACTAAAGTCTGTCTCACGAAGGAAGACCCACGACAATAAATTGAACAAATTTTCGCTACGACGTCAATCTATTATATTTTTCTGTTGTCATTCATATCAATTTAAATAAAATACTGTAATAATAAAATTGGATTCATCCTACAGCGATAAAACATTCAGTTTTTGGGGAGTCTAAAACAATGGAGGTTAACAAAATTTCGTCGCATGACTGTGGCGCCGCGTCTGCGGGACTTCTTTCGTGAGACGGACTTTACTATTACCTATCTATTGTGTCTCTATGGTATGAATCAAGGAAGTTATATAGGTTCATAACACTTACTTACTAACTATGTACCTACTCAATAACCGATCTCTGTCGTCATTGACCCACCAACGGACGGTGTAAATCAATGAATTATCGTTTAACAATATTGTTATTGTCAACTGCTCGATGACCTGCGCCGCAGTGACAGTAAACAATCT
Source organism: Notodonta ziczac (assembly GCA_918843915.1). Lineage (NCBI taxonomy): Eukaryota > Metazoa > Arthropoda > Insecta > Lepidoptera > Notodontidae > Notodonta > Notodonta ziczac. The sequence goes on along the minus strand of OU974040.1, from coordinate 2,494,021 downwards.
TTCACAGAAAATTAATATTGCAAATAGACATATTAAAATCATTTCCAAGAAGATATTTAATTACCGCTTTTATCTTTACGAGAACGCAGACAATGATGTAGGAACACGTTATTTCGCTCTGTTCAATAGATAAAGTTACTTGTGTTTGCTGGATTATTATAAAATTATATAAAATTGCGTTTCGCGCCACTTTTTGACAGTTCTTTTTTTAAATTTTCCGAGATATAAGTATTAGGTAAAGTGTCAAATCAAATACCAGTGTATTTTAAATTGTTTATTTTTTAAACTTTTTTCTTTTCATTTAAATAGGTACTCAAATATGTACAAAGACGAGTATACGTAATTAGCTTATCGCGATGAATAAATTTTAATTAGTCACCGATGACACTATCATTAAATTCTAATTGTGTGATGTGCTAACATTAATAATTTGATGTAGGTAATTACGAATAATGATAAAACACTTAAACAAGCACACGGTACACGAACATTTGTTGAAGCGAGAGAAATTACTTGAATCGAGAACTAAACCGAAATATACTAGCAGCATGTCGGCCACGAGGAATGGGAGATGGCTGTCACAGGTGCGTCTTTATACCCTTTTTACTACTTTCGCCAGTTTCGCCTTAAAGTGAGTGTTTTCTTCCTGACATGTAAAATAACAAAACGTAGCGTCAAGCGTTGCGTCCCACCTCAAATTCGGGGGATTATAGGAAAGTGAACGATACAGGAAAACAAAAAAGCTATCATGTTTTCATATAGGTAATATATTAAATGATGTATTGCGCCTTATAGGTCTCAATGGGGTGTACGATTTTAGTTCAATGCGCGCTCGAGCGTTTACTTACGTCTTAAATAGGGAAAATTCCAATTCTCTGGTCCAAAATCATGAGTTGAATCAATGTTATAGTAGTTTTCGTTACGATGCCCCTAACACACTGTATATAACTATATGATGGAGCAATGATATGTTAAATAAACAACTTAGATATCACTTCCAGTGATATTATGATGATATTAAGATTCATGTTAAGGCTAAAGCGCCCATCAAGCCCGCGAAGTTCAATTTTTTTGAGGTTTTTTAGATTTTTTTCAAAATTTGTCAATAATAAAAGGCACATTTTGTAATTCGCGACAAAGACCGTGTGCAGTGCATTTATTAATATATCCAACATACTCTAAAACATTTCAGTAACGACAGCTATCCAGATAATCTGGCAAATTTTGTATATTTAGTGATTAACTAGTATCATGTCCACCGTGATAATATTTAGAGTAAAACAAATGTATTAATAAACGCACTGCATACTGTGTTTGTCGCAAAACACAAAATGTTGTCTTAAATGTTTTCAGATTTTGGATAAACTATAAAAATACTCGAAAATTTTGAATTTCGCGGGTTAGACAGGCGCCTTCACCTTAAGGCGTATATTTGAATTAAAGGAATAGATATTGATAAATTAAGGTAGGTATCACTCGAAAAATATGCAAAACCCTTATCGATTCTGATAAAACTACGCGATAAAGATTATTACAGGTGTAACATCTATCAGTGTTATTTTAAATGTAGTTCGGAATACTCCAGCTATTTTTAAATTTAATATCACAGTGTGTCGGTATAGCGATAATATGGCACAAATAAAGTTGTTTCAATGCCAATAACATCTTCATAATAATTTATTGGTAGGTACCTACTGCCGTTGACCTAATTGTGACTCTGTATGATAAAAAAAACTGCAATGGTGACGTGGTCGCAAACTATCTACTAAAACGTGTTTAGTAAATTACCGATGTGTCGAAATAATTATTATTAAGTTAATTAGGTCTTTAACTTTAATTTTTTTTTATGAGTTATGATGCAAGCTGAAGATGCTTTCGAAGCGGAAATAAGTGGAAGGCTGAGAGTGAGTTTTTTTCTTAATTTTTATCATTAGGTATGGAGATAGATTCCGCCTGGATTGGTGGATTTTAATTTTAAATGATAGGTAGGACTTACCCATGCTTCTATGAGCTCTGGACAGCTATAGTGTGTTTCAAGTTTATCAATTGGTCTTTTAAAGTGCGCTAGTTTCCAAGACATCTATCCAAACTTAGAACCGTATCCTTTTCCTATTAATAATTTAACCCTGTTTGAACCCCCTAAATAATCTCCTCACACGCTACTCTAATGCCTCCTAACCATAGACATTATAGTATCTACCTACCTAGGTATGACTTACGCCTTACTCAATTGCTATGAAATGTAAAATGTAGGAAAGCAATACATTTGAATACAAACTAAATCGCCTATTTTACAGCCCCATTAGTTTAGTATTCTGTGCCTATAAAAATGCTATCAGTTTCATGGTCAAAGGACTACACTCGTCCATTCATGTCCGTTACTACGGTGGCCCAACGGTTAGATAAACGGTTTATACGTTTATTGATATTTCCTGTATCGTACCTATCGTTGTCGAGTTTCGACATCTCTGAATACATGTTATAGGGTATCGTATAGCTACAGTGGAACCGGCATAAATAAATTAAATTGATGTAGACTACTTAACTTTTAATAACATAGGTAGTTAAGTACTAGTGGAGGGATACATCTTTTACCATATTACCTTTTATCCTTTACTCTTATAGTTTTGTATCGCTTACCTTATTACCTTGTATCCTTTCTGTTAACGTTACTTTACTTTTACTTTGCCTTTACTTTTTTAAATCATATATTTTATAAGGTGTGATCAAAATCATTATTCCACGTATGTCGGTAGATTATTACTATAAATCCATTTTTATTTTAATAATGATTGATATTTTGCTTTGGGTCCCTACCTAGAGATGATGCTAAAGATGATGCAAGTACCTACCTACCTACATACCATACTTAAATAAATTAATTAAGCACATGTGTAAAAATACGGGTATAAAGTGTTCGGATTTTTATATAAAAAAATACTATTTGAGTCTTACCAGATAATCAATCATATCTCCAAGTATTCATTCGGATTTTCAAAACTTCCTATAATTATAACTATTTGGAAAAACAATTTTAATTTCCGGTAACAATTTGAATGTACCTAGCTACCCGATAAGTGCCTGAGTATACGAAATTTAAGTGTTCACAAAACAATCGATCGTTAAATTGTCGAGCGCCAACTCCCCCTAATCGAGCGTTTAATCCCCGAACGCCGTCAACCAGGTGCTTCCCCGAACCCATTGACCCTGCACAGAATGCTGGTGAACCGCGCAGCTGACGAGCGCAGTTGTACGGACTCCAGGGTACAGAGAAACCTTATAAGTCAGTCATTTTGATTATCCAGTATCGTTGTGTTAATAGAAATGGGTGGCCTTGCTTGATGGCTATCGACAAATACCTCGAAGTATTTGGACTGATCACGAAATCTCCGAAATCATTAGACCTTTAGAAAGCGTAGGAAGAGGGAACAGGGCGGAGGCAGTCACATTCCCGAGATAAATGTTAGTTGGACCACAAAAATACTTAAGAAACCACCCATTATCTGTACCAAGTGTCGTTTATCTAAATATATATAACTCAAAGGTGACTGACTGACTGACTGACATACCTAGTGATCTATCAACGCACAGCCCAAACCACTGGACGGATCGGGCTGAAATTTGGCATGCAGGTAGATGTTATGACGTAGGCATCCGCTAAGAAAGGATTTTGATTAATTCTACCCCCGAGGGGATTAAAGTTTGTATGAAACTTTGTCAATTAAATTCCACGCGGGCACAGCTAGTTTAAATATATAACTAATTTGGCAAACAAGCGTACAGTCCGCCTTATGTTAAGCAGTTACCGTAGCCTGTACCTAAATGCTTGCAATACCAAAGGCATTGTTCGCATGTTGCCCACCTGAAGGGCAGTGGGATAGAGGGAGGGGAGTTGGAGCTTCAAGCTCTCTCACTCACACAAAACGCAGCTATAATAGCTACTTTATGTGAGAGGGTGGTACCACCACAGTCAAGCGAGCCCGAAGCCGGCCCGAGCCGAGTTTGACTCTACCATCGTAAAAGTTGTAAGGAACATCTTTAAAATGTAAAAAAATACTTAGGTAAGGTCAATGCGGCGAAGACCGTCTGGAGGGTAAGACCGTACAATATGAAATACGACGAATTCTGAATGGCTACAAAGATGACAACCCAAGATACCAAAACGGAAAACTGTTCTAGTTTCAATTAATTGACACAGATGACGCTATTTATGATACAAAAAGAAAAAAAATGATTTGAAATTTAGTCGGGTTATCAACTTCTGTTACGACCAACACCACGCTGCCGCAAAAAATGTTTTAAGTGCTTTTTCTATAGTTTTATCAGGATTTGTGTAGGTAAGCTCATTAATGATCAATATCGTTACCTAATTATTTGATTAGATTAGAATAAAACTCATTTTTTCCGAAGTTACATGTGGCGAAAAAAATCTAACCTCAAAGTGCAATAGTGGGGAAGTCCGTCTAGTTCTTGGAGGGAAAGATCGGCATATGCCGGTCTTCGCCGATTTCAGATGTTATAAACATTTTACGCCTAAGCAAACTTTATAACTTCGTTGGTAACTGATTCGTATTGCATATAATGTATTCCATATTTGAGCTTCACTAGTAAGTGATTATTTTTAAATATAATACTATTTAAGTGCTTGCTGGACATATTACTTGCTCTAGTGATTATTTTTGTATGCGGCAGAAAGAGAGAGGGCTACGAGAAAATGCATATAAGGGTGAATAATAAGTTATCTATCTGGTTCAGCTCATAGGTAGAATTTAAAACTAAACTTAATATTACGGTTTCTGAATGTATTTATATAGGTATTGGTGGTTTTATTTCAGGTAACATTAAATATAAATAACTATGGGCAAGTATCATAGAAAATCTAATAGAGGATCGTACTCTAAGGAGAAATTAAGAGAAGCTGTACGAGAGGTTGAATGCGGCAGAATGAACGGTTATAGTGCTTCAAAATCTTACCAAATACCTCGTATGACCATCATGGATCATGTAAATAAAATAAGAATAAAATCTACAACACTTGGGCGAAATAGAGCTCTGTCACCCGATATTGAATATAAGTTGGCTGGGAGTCTCCATATAATGGAAAAATATGGATTTGGGCTTAGCAGAAAAGAAGTCTTGCAGATGGTTGGAGATTATGTCAACCAAAACGATCTGATTACACCGTTTAAAAATGGTATACCCGGAAAAGACTGGTTTTTGGCTTTTAAAGAACGTCATGGTCTATCTATGAAAAAGCCTCAAGCTGTAGAGTACGCGCGAAAAAGGGCCGCTGATCCATTTATCATCTACCCCTATTTTGATCTCCTGGAAAAGACAGTAAGCGACTTAAATTTAAAATATAAACCGGCGGCTATATGGAATCTTGATGAAACGAGCTTTTCCAAGGACCCGGCCAAAACAAAAATCGTTGGTGCTAAAGGTCATGCAGCAACTAGAGTTATCTCTTCACCTGGGAGAGATAACACTACAGTGCTGCTTGGTGCCAGCGCTTCGGGAGAGAAGACGCCGCCTTTAATTGTTTACAAAGGCAAGAATGTATGGGATGCATGGACCACTTCCGAAGCATATCCAGGGACAACTTACGCCGCAACAAAAAATGGTTGGATGGAGGCAGAGGTTTTTGAAGCATTCTTTAAGAAAACTTTTATACCTGCTGTGCAAAACCAACGCCCGGTGCTTCTTATATATGATGGGCACTCTACACACGTAGGGCTGAATATTATTGAAGAGGCCCGCAAAGAAAATATAACAATTTTGAAATTGCCGGCGCACACCAGTCACATTTTACAACCATTGGATATTGCAGTAATGAAGTCGTTTAAAGACCGATGGGATCCTTTGTTGGTTCGTTGGCAGCGGCTTAACGTCGGGAGTGTTATGCCAAAAAGTGAGTTTGCGAGACTAATTGGAAAGGTATGGGCTGACATAGATCCTCAGGTCCTACGTAATGGATTCCGAAAAGCGGGTATATATCCTGTCAATCGCGACGAAATTAAAGAGAATCATTTTGATAGCTTGAAGCTAAGACATTGGAGGGAAAACAAAAGTTTACGAAATATTTCGGAAAATAACGAAACCATAAAGAACCCAACAAGCTTGTTGACGATAGCACTGAATTTTTTCAATGACGTCCAAATACGTGAGAAGCTTGATGCTGTAAATTATAGACAAGAACAAACAATAACATTCGAAGAGCTACTACTACAAAAAGTTAAGCGTGGTGATAACTCACCAAAACCACAGCGCCGAAAGGTAGCGCCAGGTGCTGAGGTAATAACTCACAATGATGTTCTGAATATGAAAAGAAAGGAACAAACAAAAAATACCAAAACCTATATAAATAAGAATCGGACTAAAAGTAAAGGCGCACAATCTTCTCCCAAACTCATTGACGATGTTTTACATTTGACAAATGCTTCCAAAAATGATTGTCAGATGCGACTATTTTCAGCAAAAGATGTAAAAAACCTACCTACTTGTTTGCAGACCCAAAAACCAAATTCTCCAAAAATAAAAATAATTTCTAATGTAGTAATTAAACAAGCGAATACCGAAGAAGAAGCGAAAGTTTTCAATACTAGAAAACAAAAATATTACAAGACTGCCAAACCAGCAATAGCAGAAAAAGAAAATAAATCTTTACATAGTAGGTGCCGACTGCTGAAGCACGCCAAATCAGCAAAAACGCATAAGGATAATAAGGTTGTGAATGCCAGGCAACAGCACAAAAAAGTTACCCCATTGAGTGTACAGAAAGATCAGGTTTTCGACCTTGAGAACCTTTACGAGTCCTCCCAACCAGGACCATCGGGACTGTGCAAATCCAGATATAGGCGACGTTCTTCTTCTACAACTAGTGTTTCCGGTTCGATCAGCAGCCATAGCGATTCAGACGTAGTGGATATAGTATCAGATAGTACTCTAAACAACGATAACGACAATAGTTCTAACAGTTTACCACAAAGTTTGAATATAATTGAAGATATTGACGCTGCAAACGATTTCACACTTGTCGTAGACCATGCTAATGAAGAATCTCAAGTCGCCACCTACGAGGCTGGGGACGATATCTTAGAAAATTATTCGAACAGCTTACCACAAACTTTAAATATTATTGAAGACATTCACTCGGCAAACGATTTCACCCGTCATGTAGACCATGCTAATGAAGAACGTCAAGTCACCATCTATAATGCTGGGGACGATGTCTTAGTAAGATACCATGTCAGACAAAAATGGACGTACTACGTGGGGCGAATTGAAAATATTAAAATAAAAGACGAAGAACTCTTTTACTCAATAAGATTTTATAAAACAATTAAGAAACCAAAACTAACATTTAGAATGACAAAAAAATTTGATCGCGATGATGTTCCTGCGATACTGTTGGTAAAAAAAGTTGATTTGACACAAGACCCTATAAAATTAAACTATTTTATTGGTTCTGATGAGGATGCGGTTTACTTTTAAGTTCTAATCAGTTCGTGCACGCCAATAGACTCATTTAGGTAAATTGTGTACCTACTCTGATTGTGGCAACACAAAAAATAATTGTAAGTTATATTTGTGCGTTATTTTAAAAGTGCAGTTCTGATTTTTAAATTTCTATTATCATTTTTAATCACCAATATTCACATATCTTTTTCCGAAAAATTATGCGTGAGTTATGTTTGATCATCGTTCTATAAGAAACTACGAATGATTTTGAACATTAAATAAAAAATGCATTAACATCAACATGTGGTCTAGTTGCAGAAAGCTAAAATGTTTTTTTTTACTTGCATACAAAATATATCAGAATAAATATTGAATGAACGTAATTTTTGGGAAACGTCCAGTCAAATACTTACACTAACTTACTTACACTTATATATTTTTCTTACTTCCTTAGCATAAACTTACTTTTGAAATTACACATAATTTTACTCAAATTCACACAAACGAAATCGAAAATGCGTCAATTGGCGTGCACAGCGTCGTAATAACCTGCAGAATAAACATTTAAAATACATGTCTTAGAAGATCTAAGCAATTTTCTAAAGACATGTGAAATCCGCCAACCCTCACTGGGCCAGCGTGGTGGATTATGGCCTGATTCCCCCTCGTGTTGAGGGGAGGCCCGTGCCCAGGAGTGGGACGTTAAAAGGGCTAAATTATTATGTTATTATTACTTATTATTTCTTTCACTGCAAAAGCTGTAGCAAATATAATTATTATTTTTACTTTATATACCTGACTGATTTAGGGTTACCTAATAGGATTATTTAAATACAATTACAATGAGTGCCAAAACAGTTACCATTATTAAGTTATTAAATATTTAATTGAATGATAAATATGCAAAGACTTAATTGAATCCTTTTACAACAATTTATAAATGTAAGTTGGAATAAGAATAAGATCTCAAGTACTAATACTAAGTTAAAAAGTAAGCATAAATACCATTGCCATAGCTTTTCTAAAGATTATATTTTTGTTTATTTCACATTGAGTGACCTGAAGTGAGTAAGTACATATTTAATGTTAAGTGATTATTTGATATGAAAAGAAATTTGTTATTTGAATAGGTATGACTTTTTTAAATAATTTTTATTTTTGCGAATTTATTTGCATTAGTGCCGAAACAATTCCAAAATTATAATATGTTATGTATAAAGGAGAATGCTCTATTTTAGTAACTACAATTATTAGAATAAATAAGTTTGTTTTTGATCTCGAAAATAGTAGACTGTGACTAGAAAATAGTAGTGAAGTGATTTACCAATAAAAACATATTTTTTAAAAAAGTGATGTAAATGTTTTTTACCCCTGAATGGCGAGGTATGCCGGACTTACCCGACGACCGCTTATTTTTGCAATATATGCCGATTGGAGCATTAAATAAGAAAATCGGTAGCACCCATTGAAATGCTATTGAAATACACACGCATATACAATGCCCATATTCGTGTAAACCGTCTATTTATAGGTTTTTTTCCCATTAGACGGTCTTATCCGACATGGCAGTAAAATCCGTCAATTTCGCCATTTTTTAAAAACTAGTGTTTATTTTATAAATCTATGACCTTAAAGTTAATTTGACAGCTTTTTTTAACGATCGAAAACATATTTGATCACCTTATTTAATAATAATTGCCTAAAATACTATAGAGATAGCCAAATTTTGCAAATGAATATTTTTTTTAATAAAGTATGCCGGTCTTCGCCGAGTCGACCTTACTTAATTTCGTATAGGCACCTAAAAAGCTACTAAAATCAAGCTTATTAACTATAAGCTACTTATTGCTATTTAAAAATTAGTGCTATTTAAAAAACTTACTACACAACAAATGATTTCTTGTAGTTACGCCAAAGCTTGATGTTCAAAAATGATCAGCTGATATTACACAAAGTTTAGTAAAATATACTAAAAGGGATCTAGGAACGACAAAAATAATTTGTTGTCTTTATTTTTTGTCTCAGTGCTAGATCAATTAATTTATAAATGATAGGAAAATACATAGCAGTGATAGCCGATTGGTTAAGCACGCGTCTTGCGGGCTACCAGGTCTCGGGTTCAAACCCCGGCTCGAACCTCTGAATTTTTGAAATCTATGTGCGAATCATAATTTCTATATGATTATCACTTGCTTACGGTGAAAGAAAACATCGTGGGGAAACCTGCATGTCTTAGAAGATTTAACCAATTTTCGAAAGACATGTGAAATCCGCCAACCCGCACTGGGCCAGCGTGGTGGATTATGGCCTGAATCCCCCTTGTCTTGAGGGGAGGCCCGTGCCCAGGAGTGGGACGTCAAAAAGGGCTAAAATTATTTATTATTTTTTTAGGTTCCTCCCAAAGTGGTAAAGTAAAAGTGATAAAATTTTACGTATATTCCTCGCAGGTTGATAAAATACAAAGTTGCATACCTTTGGATACATGCATTTTATCACAACGTGCAAAAAATTAGTCGAATTAACAATAACCTTGAATATATCCAGTTTCACACGCTAATTAGAGTCGTATATTTCATATACTGATTAATTTCAAAATATGTACCTACAAGGTTTCTGTCTAGTCTTTGCTGAAATTGACACCTTATATTGGAGAGATTGACTGGACGAGCGTACATTATACTACTAGCCTCCGAAGTAGACGACATGTTTAGGGTAAGGTGCCAAAAAAATCCCCTCACTATTACACTATGTAACATCAATAATAACATGAAACAAAAAATATGGTAACAAGTAACACCAATAATATGGAAATAGGAATAGTACGGTAAACAAACAACGAAGTCGTGTGATCGCATACAACGTTATAATTAAGTTAATCTAGCATTAGGACCTTGCCGAAAGAGATTTGCGTAGTTCGAAGGGAACAAGGTCGGCAGGCCGGTGCGGCCGGGAGCCGAGCCCGCGGCAGTCGGCGGGCCGCGCTCGCGCCACCACCATGCACAGCGAGGAGCCCCCGCTGCCGCCGCCCACCCCCTCGCCGGCCCGCGCCGGGCCCTCGCGCCTCCGCCGCACGCTACACACGCTGCGAACGCCGTTCCGCCCCGGCTCGCCCTTCCACATCGGCTCGATCAAGCGCTCCGGGTCCACTAAGTCCACCGGCTCAGACGTCGCGATCGCGCGCGACGAACGCACGATGCGTAAACGTAACAAGAAACGCGGCGACGCGGCCAGCGACGCCTCCCGGAGCGCCGACAGCTCGCCCGGCGCGGGCGCGGACAAGAAGAAGAAAGATGGGGGTAGCTTCATACGACGCATGGGAAGTATCGGGAAGAAACGCGCCGGCGAGGCCACCCCTTCGACATCGCAGCCCGGAACTGCAGAATCTACCCTAGAGATCCCGCCGACTCCACCCCCTGAAATTGTACCCGAGCCCGAGCCCGTAGCGGCCCCCGAGCCCGAGCCGACCCCTGAGCCCGAGCCGACCCCTGAGCCCGAGCCAGCGAGTCCCAGTCCGATAGCCGTGGAGCATCCGGTCGCGACCCGACCTTTCACCAAGGCGGCGTGGAAGCGCAACAGCGAGCCTGAAATCGAGAAGCCCGTGGAAGAGCCGAGCCCGGAAAACGCTATGCGGCGTCGCATCGCGTTCGTCGCGCAAGCGTCTGTATGCCCCTCGGAGGACCACGACGATGTCGCCGGAGAGAGGGGAGGTGCCGAGGTGGGGTCGCTGGAGGAGGCGGTGGCGCTAGCGCGCGTCCGGCTCGGCGGGCCCGTGCCGCCCTCGCCGTCACAATCGCGCGACGACGACACGAAAGAGGAGGGGTATTCGGATGCGATGCCGGCGTACGGAGACCTCATCGAACCCGCGGAGAGCAAAGCTGGCGGCAGCGCACGGGTAAGTGTCTCAAGTGGAGCTGGTCGGCGGCGCGTGCGCGGCAGCCGCGAGTCTCAGTGGCCGCAGGTTCCCCGTGCGATGCGCGCGCGCCATGACCTTCGAGGAGTCAGTCGACGACTGCTATCTAACGGTGTGCGAGTGCTGTGGCTTCAGCGCGGAGACCGCAGTGTTGTTCCCAGTACGTTATATTTCACGATAGTTTTCAGCGGACGTCGCGCGGCGCGATGCCCTTCGTGAGTACGAACGCTATCCCGTGTGCGCTTAGCTTTGTGAAAACACACCATTCATATTTGTACAAGTGCACGCATTTCCATTGTGCTGCAATATGGTAGTTGTACAGTCGCAACGTGAGAGAATCGTTCGCTGCAAAGTATTCAGTGAATGTTATTAAAATTTAATTATATTTTTTTCTAAAAATGTTTTTCGTTCAAGGATTACACAACTTTTCGATACGTGACGAAACACCCATTAACTTATTAGTTAAACTAGAAGTTGTTCTATGACGTACCTTAATTGATCGGGTGCCTATTAAATTTAAACAACCTTTTCGGTAAGTTGCTTTATATAATAAATAATGCGTACCTATATATGCGTAATGCGTATATGCGATTTCGAAAATATATTTAGATGCGTGGTAAAGTCAGATTACACATATTTGTATAATTAGGTATCATATTTTCCGAGTTACGCACGTCCCTTTGAATCGCTGTCAAATCTTTCGTGTTATGGCTTTGGAACATAACCTATGGTCAATGATCAAGAAAATAGTGCAGCCACTACTATTCAAGTAAATGTACTAAAGAGGTGATGTGGTGAAATATTTATGCCACCAAATTCAAAGTTCGATGCTTATCCAGACCGCTGCATAAGGACTGCATAAAAAATTGTCTAGAATGCCGCAGCGTATTTTTCATCTAACGAAATCGTGTTTAATCATTAAATATTTTATACTAATTTAAATATCAAATGCATCCTAAAGTTAGCGAATGGTTCTCGTAATTTGATTCCAGATAAGATTGCCGGCGAAAAGATAAGAGAACGATGCAATAAATATACATACTATTCGTATCTAAACTACCTCAGATGTGTCACCTTAAATGTATCCTTTCAAGTTTTTGTGTATCGTTATGCAGATTAATGTATATCAAACTGGGTTCTTACAAAGAAATCTGTGGAATATTTTACAATATAAATTAAGTAGTTCTTATCATCCATAGCTGTTTTTACGACAGTAAAACAGGTATATAATTGTAAGTAACCATTCAATATGATCAATATGCATATACCTAGATAACTAAAAAAAATATTAGCATAAGAAGTTGCCTGACTAACTTTTCAACTGGTTTTTTCTAGCTCTACCGCACGTGTAAACTTACCCACCGCTGGTTACTTAAACTGAACTCAAATTTGCGAGCTGCTTATCTAAATAACGATGTCTCATAAAGCTAAATGGGACTTCGTGTTTCAGAAGTGTTTCAGTACCTATTAGGTCGCAGAGTTAGTGGGCACCTGTATATTTAAATAACTTCATAAATTTAATCCCATACGGACATTTAACCAGGTTATTATATCCAAAATATAAAATAGACCTATCTGCGTGGATCGGACCGCAAATAACAACTAAATATGAGGGTACCCAGTTACTAACTATGACATCAGGACGTCTAACACCTCAGTCCCCCCGTGACCATGGCTGCTGTAAAGCAACCGAAACGTCGGGAACATTAAGTTAATAAACGCGATAAAATCCGTAAAATAGTTTTATTTCAATGTGTAGTATTCGCGTAAATATAAGAAAACAATAACTGAAAGTCTATGTTAGACACCCTACCATACCATACACCATAGGACCTTTTACGGTGCGATGGAGCCAGGCTATAGTAAATTGATAGCTACACGGGCTGGTACGCCCAGGGTAGGACCACCGTGTCACAAACGACCGGCGCAAAGTTGTCATTATAGCTGATGAGTGAGAAATTCGGAAGCCTAAACCCCCCGTGCGAGCAATGTCTTTAGTACTTCAATCATCTATTTGCTTCGTTAATTTCTTAGATTGTACGCTTATTTGACGACTGTCCTATAATATTAAAATAATTATAGACATTCATATCCATGGTGTAAGGGGCATCGTAACGAAAACTGATACCATGGATTCAAGTAATGATTCTGGACTCCCCAGAGTTGGAATTTTCCGTCGATATTTTCATGTATTATGCTAAATCTTTTCAGCATTTTTAAATTTATTTTTGCAGGATATCATTATAAATAAGTCTTAATGTGATTTTACATAAATAAATTAATACATAATTACTATTTAAGACACAAAACTGCAATAAGTATAAATTAAAATTCAATGCACCTTAGATCCTGTATTGTACGCGGAAGAGACTAGATAGATGTAGGTAGATAAATAGGGAGATATACTCGTATACTATTTACACGTCATTTTAATGAAACCTTGAAACTAAAATATTAATTAGGTGTCCAATGTATTATAGTTTAAGATGTCTGTCGGTTAGTACATACTGATTTGAACCAGGAAGTAATTTTACTTATCAATATATAGGAACTATTAGGAACGACTAGGTGTTAAGCGACGAGGTGTTAAGCGACGTTTTAATTACAGGGTGTTGTAATAAAGGAGCTAAAATAGATAAAACAAATCTTAGTCGTTTTCGAAATATTTCCTTATTTGTGAGTTATTTAAAAGTATAAAAGGTTATTAATGATTTTTATTTGTAAAGTAACTTATTGTTGCCGCCATATTAAGGTAGATAGATATTAATCATAATATTACAAAAATACCAAGGTTATGACTAAATTTAGAATTATGTTGATGATCAAATGGATAACAAAGTGTAAAGTTGGTATAAGTTGTTGCATTTTAGCTCCTCTATTATACCCAGTAAGAGTGACTTCGAATTACCAGTAAACCCTGCATATCAAATGTATAGAAACGGTACCTACTGTTTCCACTTCACTGCATCCGAAGTTACGTAATGTGGTTACTAAATTCACTTTTACAATAGACAGAATCTCAAGCGCGCGGCTAGAGTTTCTTGTCTAAAATGACAAGAGTTTCTAACTCTGTGCTTATGAAATCGATGTCGTATCTTCTAGAACGTATATCGGACTATTAAGGTGCGTTATGATGACAGAACATTTTTACCAATAATTATAATAACTGTTATTATTATTAACAAAAGCAATCTGGGAAAAATTGCGTCGTGATTAATGCTATTTGTTGGTATTCGTTTTTGGCTTCACTCATAGTTCTTCGCGCTCCTCCGTCTTATTTATTACTTTTTGTCTGAGTAAAAAGTAACTCTACCTAAGTGTGCATGAGCGGCTTTTGCTCTATTAGTATAGCATCATATTAACAAATATCAAATCTGAGTCTAGTTTTATTTAATTAAAGCAACGGCATGAAATCTATACAAATAAATAAAAGTGTCTGTTTGTAATGTCAAAATTACAGCTTTTAATAAATGCGGTAAAAACGTTACGCACGACACATTGGCACTTAAAACTAAAAAAAAATTATCTAGTATCTTTTTTTCTTCCGGCTAATCTCCAAAATGGATGGACCGAGTTTAAAGGGACTTTCACTGGATAGCTGATGTTATAAGGAGTAGGTAAGTTAAGTTAGGCTACTTTTATTTTATCGAAGTACCTACCACGCGAGCGGAGTCGGGGCAACAGCTAATGTTATTATAATTATAACCAGGCGGCCTTGAAAACGAGCTCAACAAATAAGTAGGTATAGAATACGACTTGTCTAATTCATTATCAACATGAAAAAAATGGCGATACAGTAAGGTTAAACTACGTACTAAATTTTGACGTGAATTTAATGAACATCTTATTTTTGGTTCGGCGGTCATTCCAGGATTTGCGACACCAAAAATATATAGTACCTACTTTTGAAAGCTTCGTGTTACTAAATATTAAGTTATAAAAGTAATAGTCACATCATTGTCAAGACCCAGCGACTATACAAAAAATATGGTCCATATTTAGGGTTCTGATGCCCGTGGGGTCCGAGCGGAACATTATTGATGGGTTAACGTTCTCCGTCCGTCTGTCAGAGGCTTCTAGCTGCTAGACGAATTGATATAGGGACTTAAATTTACACAAAATATGGAAATTAGTGCTTGTAAAATGAACAAATATTAAAAATAGTTAATTGTTACGTAACATATAATGGGGCTTATTACATTTAAATGGGCGGAGGGGAATATTTTGTTTTATTCAACCTAATACTTGTGGGGGATGTGTCCGAAATTTTTGCTCTAAAATCCCCTATTTCGAAAAGGCTTATTTTTTGTACGTCTTCGATCGGAGGCCCCAATGTACAAGTGCGAACTGTACTTGGCCAGTTTTCCATTAGTTCCTGTGATATCATAGCTATAGTATTCTAGATCTAGCTTTTTATTTCCGTATAAAATCTTAGATTTCAAAAAAAAACTATCTGTAGCACCTAGCCCGAATGTACCCAACCAAATCTTTTACACATGGAATAACATTGAATTCCGTAAAACATATCAATAATGTGTTTACAAATCTGATATGTCTCCGTCCGGCCATACCGGTCAGATATTGTCAGGCTGGACATTGCGCGACCGTTGGTGCGCTAACCGCGGTAAGATTAGCCCCAGTATCATGTTGCGTACACGCACCAACGGCGACCTCCGACCGACTGGCACTGGTATGCCAACTCTTGAGAACGGTAGAATGGCCATATGGCAATGTGGTTAAGGTTAAACTAGAGCGGATTTTGCCAATCAGGCTATGGCAGGAAATTTGGTTTCAGGCGCGCATGTTCCGCCAGATAAAAATGCCTGGGATTGATCAAACCCGCTGGTCATAGAGAGGCATCAGGCCACGCCGCGTGAACTTCAATATAGCCTTTGTCGCTCCGGGATAGGAGCTATAACTTTCGATCAGTGAAAGTTTTTTTTAGAATCAGATCAGTTGTTCCAGAGATAACAGAACATACAATCATATATGAATAATACATTCTTCATAAATAATATTAGTATGATTTATTTAGGAAATTTAATTTGGAAGTTAGGTTTTACGTAACCAATTAATTATTGTAAATTTGTAACGATCAAAATGAATACGGCAGAAGTTGAGTTCAGCAGACAATGCTACAGGAGGCGATGCTGCTTTTATATTAACATCAACAACTATGCGCCATAGATTTTTCCAGACCGACAAATTTTGTTATTTGGTTTGGTATTACTTTTGCCGGCTCCACTCGCTAGGTAGTTATACTTGTTTTAACAATGTCAATCTTTATGTCGGAACAGAAAAAACTGGTTTATTTTTTGAAAAATCATTGTCGCCCCAAGAATTTTAGACCTAATTTGAATAGCAACGAGATTCCAGAGACGGAATCGTCTCAAACACTTAACATGTTAATCTAAAGCGAAATAATTTATGACGAATTGGTAGGTAAATCGGTTGGCGCTAAATCAATACTATGCATTTAATTATAATATGTTATTGGTGTTGATTATAATAGGCATATTATTATTAATATATTTGGCGAAGCGACATACCAACCTATTTATTATTTAAAATAATTTAATCAAGTTTCGGTAACTATCAACCTATCTATGTGTGTAAGACTTTAAAAAGTCGATTACATAATGGATCTTACAGTACCGGTCGGACATGTTGCATAGGTCACTGTCGATAGAGACGAATCCATCTCACCTTATCAGATGTTACATTTTTCTAGTTACGTGTACCCGCCAGGTTTCAACAACATCAAATAGGTAGCGCGCGACAAGAGAGTTTAATTAATGGCCAGTGGCAGAGAATAGTGGTGAAAAACTTGGACTTACTCTATTATAATAAGTATGGCTCTGTTTTTTTTAAGTTATATTGACATGCAATAGAATAGCGTGTTATATAAGCTTTTGTCAATTAGCAACAGCTTGGCACTACCACTTTAAAACCTATCTATTAGCAAAGTAGAAAAAAAGTACTAAATAAAAAAATCAAGGTGAATTACACGTCCTCGATGGGTCAAGGAAAAAAACCGGAAAAGTATAAAAAAGGCTCATTTATCAAATCGACACCAATATTGAATCGGTTACTGGCCAAGGAGTATAAATGACAACTCGCCCGATATCATGTGCCCGATAAGCGCTATCTTTCCACTCGACGCGACTTCATAAATAGCTGGTCATCGGACCGGCTCGATAGTTTCAACTTGCTGGCTGACTGAACCATTTGCTTGTATCTGAGAAAAAAAACAATTTGGCAGTTCCAAATTTAAAGTTCATAAAACCGCCAAACTCTTTTTTTATTAACTTTTTTATAAAACGAATTTTGTTCAGACGTCTTTGGTTGGATAATTCGGATATTATTTTCAAAATAAGATGAGTTAAGATAGTTTAAGTGTACGTAGTGCGATGTGGTGTATCAACACAGAAAATAATATCTATCGTGCACGTGATTTACTATTTTGGACTTACTTTTGTGTTTCTTGACGACTTGAATTTCGGTGCGGAAATTTCGAATGAAGATGTCGCCGAAGCCGAAGCAGAAACCTAGTAGCACTGGCGTGAGTTGCATCATTTATTTCCACGTCGCAGATAATATTATAAAGATAGTGAAATTCAAGAAAAAAATGTAATTCCATTTAACGAAATGGTTATAAAAACCAAAAGTTTTCCATTAATGATTTGAATTAATCCTAGGAAGTGGTTTAATCGTCCTTGATTCTAGTTTAATCGTCAACTAGCTTATTATACCGAACACTAGATACCATAGTTATTTTTTTTTTAAATATGTTTTTTAATTTATGGTGTTCCTGATTTAATTTATTTTATCATATAATGAAAGTAAAATCAATAGGTATATACATTATTTAAGGCCTTCAACTGGCGATTACCTACAGCGGTGATTCATTATATATATTGTCAACAGACACTATAGGTACTATTACAATCTAGAACATCTAAGAACATGTAATGAACACACACATCCTGACATTATTTGTAGCTTAGACCGTTTTCTCTTGTACCAAAAAAGTGCTTGGTGTGAGTACAAATATACCTACGTCTATTTTTTTTTTTGAATAGTATGTACCTACTTACTAGGCTCGGTAGCGCTTCCGCCAAAATCGACTCAAACAAATATGAGCTCCATACCTCCTTTTGATAATCTGTGTCGATATTCTTTAAGAAATCCAATCTACGCAGTATTTATTTAGTTTTAAGTAATACTTTCTTTAGTTTTATTACGAACTAGCGGTTACATTATTCGAGTTTTAGTAAGGATCCCTAATTGTTTTGAAAATATATTATAGCCTATGGCTCCACTCGCTAGGTAGTTATACTTGTTTTGACAATGTCAATCTTTATGTCGGAACAGAAAAAACTGGTTTATTTTTTGAAAAATCATTGTCGCCCCAAGAATTTTAGACCTAATTTGAATAGCAACGAGATTCCAGAGACGGAATGGTCTCAAACACTTAACATGTTAATCTAAAGCGAAATAATTTATGACGAATTGGTAGGTAAATCGGTTGGCGCTAAATCAATACTATGCATTTAATTATAATATGTTATTGGTGTTGATTATAATAGGCATATTATTATTAATATATTTGGCGAAGCGACATACTGAACACTAGATATGGCAATAGTGGATATTGTAGCTTCCCAACAGTGAAAGAATTTTTCAAATCGGTTCAGTACTTTCGGAGCCTATTCATTACAATCAAACAAACAAAGTTTTCCTCTTTATAATATTATATTATAGTATGATGTATAATGAGTTTAGTTACTACAGATTCACAATTATATGCCACTATGCATGCCACGTTGCTATGCTACGCTGTTTGCTACCGGCTAATCGATTTGAGATAATAGATCCTGAGTTGTTCATCAATTGGCTTCAATTGTCGTTTAATCGCCATTAAGTACATACATTTAGTTTCATACGCAATGCATTACATGTATAAAGTGCATTATTCCTTAACCTTCGTAATCTTGGCATATTTTTATATCCTACTTATTTCACTACATTAATGACCCATTCCTAGGCATGTGCATCCCATCAATGCAGGTGTCTCAGGCCATAACCCATCACGCTGGCCCAGACTGGGTTGGTATATTTCTCAAGTCTTTTGAAAATTGGTTAGATTTTCTAAGACATGCAGGTTTCCTCAGGATATGTTGTTTTTCCTTTATAGTACGTTAGCAACTGATAAATCGTTTCGAAATAACCACACGCACATACATTTACAAAAACCCAGATGTGTGAGAGGTCTTAGGGGTGTGCACATTCATTATGATTTTTATTCGGTCATTTTAAACCTTACAAGATATTAAATCTAGTTAGTACTATCACGTACGTTTAAATGTAAGTTAAAACTCTCGTACAACACTTTGCCAAGCGACAGCGGTGTGGCACAAGTGTATTTATTTGTTAACATCATTTTTAGCATCATTTTATTGAAGTAAGGAAAATGTTTTTTTTATTTGTACATTGTGTTTACATTTATTATTTAAATAAGCCCTAATAACCCAGATATTAAATCGCCTTCTAACTACATACCTATAGTTACAGTCGTAAACCCACATCTTTATAACAGGAAGATGGTTTAATATGATGTAATCTGTACAACTGGTTTTTTATATCTAATTAATGCAAAATAGCTGTGTTTCGTTATAAGGTCAAACCCTTGACGTCAGTAATATTTAATGGTGTAGCTATTGTAATTTCGGCCTATTATTTGGTTATAATATATTATTTTTAAATATTATTAATGACGTTTTTATGTATATTCGTTTAGTAGATACTCAAAAACAGTTTGTAGTGAATAATATAACCTGATTATATGTTACAAGCTTATTATTATTAGCTTATGTAGAGTCCAATGTTGGAGACTGAATTAGTAAAGGTTAAAATTATTAAGTCAATGTGTTTGATCATCTTTTTCTATAAAGAATATGAAAAACTGTAGAACTGGCATAAAATCCACCGCAAGATGTAAAACATACAAAATGTACTAAGTTAAGCTAAATAAAACCTTTTTAAAATACTAGAATTACCACAAGAAGTCAGCACGTGTTTAACAGGCGTTCACGAAAGGCTTTGCCAAAAAAAAACGAGATTAATCCAATGATTAATTATTCATAACAATTTATGAGGTACCTAAACTCGATAGTACGATAGTGTTAGAGCTTTTACAAATAAACCACGTGTTTAAACCGCGTTTAATTCTTTTAAATGGTACGACTGTGATTATAATTCTGAGAACACGACATTATGATTATCACTACATAGTATAAAACAAAGTCGCTTCCCGCTGTCTGTGTGTCCCTATGTATGCTTAGATCTTTAAAACTACCCAACGGATTTTGATGCGGTTTTTTTTAATAGATAAAGTGATTCAAGAGGAAGGTTTATATATGTATAATACATGCATAATATAGTAGAGAAACACTAATAAAAATACCCGTGCGAAGCCGGGGCGGGTCGTACTTAATATATGGTTATATCGAAAGGAAACATACTGGAGCTAGTCTATTTACCGAAATATCTACTCTTTGTGCCTATTGTTAATAAGCAACTCGCGATAAAAAAATGCAGAAAGACAAGATCGCCGAGTTCCTTGCCGGATCTTCGCAGTCGAGGTCGCGTTCCGATTCGGTTCGGGGCTTAAGGAAGGAAAATATTTAAAATTAACTATTTGTAAAAAATTAAGAAATTCTTTCTTTCTTCATAATTACTGCTTCTTATTTATTTGTTTATTATTTATTTTGTCTGCGTCTAAACTGTTGCGTGCTATTATCTTCATTTAGCCATTATGTAGTAGGTATAAGTATATGTCATATTATTATTTTCTTGTTTATTTAATGTAATGTATATGTTTACAAGTTAATTTTATGTAAGTACACCCCCGTATTATTTTTCTTTAGATCCTCTCCATCCTAAGGTTGCCTGGTAGAGATCACTTTTAGTGATAAAGCCGCCCATTTTTCACTTTCTGTGTAAATTATTTAATAATTTGTAAAAAAAATTGTCTTCTAGTGGTGGACTAATAAAGAGTTATCTAATCTAATCCAATCTATTTGTAAGTGCCTCTGTAGGCCTAAGCAAAATATGGGATTGGACTTTGATTTTGAATTGGACATAACTAAAACTCTTTCTTACTAAAACTATGCATTACTACCATATGAGAAGTTTCGCGATATAATTTATTTGAGCAACAGTATAATTTTATGTCGCTTTACAGTGAACTCCTTAGAACCCAGCAACCGCTTCACAAATGTTTTATTAGGTACCACAATGTATAAACAAACTCTAATGTAATCTCCTCTCTATTTCAGTCCAATGCTTCACCAAGCGCCGAGCGCCGGGAGCACCTCTACAAGATCCTGGTGATCGGTGAACTTGGCACCGGCAAGACGTCCATCATTAAGAGATACGTCCACCAGTTCTTCAGCCAGCACTACAGGGCGACCATCGGGGTTGACTTCGCATTGAAAGTGCTGAACTGGGACGCCAACACTATCATACGTCTGCAACTATGGGATATCGCAGGTAAATGACGTCATAATCTTCTGTTGTTTACATA
Organism: Notodonta ziczac; assembly: GCA_918843915.1. Classification (NCBI taxonomy): domain Eukaryota; kingdom Metazoa; phylum Arthropoda; class Insecta; order Lepidoptera; family Notodontidae; genus Notodonta; species Notodonta ziczac. Next base: position 2,472,065 of record OU974040.1, on the reverse strand, counting down.
GATAATAGAAACAATATGCATCGTTCTAGACTACCCAGAGTTGGAATTTTCCGTTGATATTTTCATAAATTATGCTAAAATTTTTGAGCATTTTGAAATTGATTTTAGCATAAAATCATCATACAAATTGGTCGTGATTGAACGTGATTATACATATGTCGCCGCCAAATAGCTTAATTCGCCGTTCAATTAACAGCCTAGGCACTTAACTAAACAGCGCCGTTCAACTAACGGCCTGAATGATATTCAGCCGTATCGTCTATTACAACATTTAATAAACTGGCTGGCTAATGCTTAGGCAACTGGTTGACATTTAAGTACACACAAAACTTTTTCAAAATACTACCCAAGCAGAACGACCTGGATGGGTTTAGGTTAGGGTTATTTTTTTATGACCCCACAGAAACCCCACCCGGAAAATAGATTCGGTGGATCTAAAAACGTAAAAAACCAAAGTACCTAATAAAATTATTCCATCAAAATTGTTTTTTTCCGACGCCATATTGACCAAAGAGAATATAGAATATAGAGATATTGACAGTTTGGTGAGTTTCTGCGCTAGGTGGTAGAAAGTAGAACTAAATTGAAATGAACAGGCTAGGCAGGTAATTAAACGGCTAGGCAAGTAGTTAAACGTCATCGATCCAAGTCATTTGCCTAGCTGTTTAATCAAATGGCTGAATATCATTCAGGCCACTAGTTGAACGGCGCCGTTTAGTTAAGTGCCTAGGCTGTTAATTGAACGGCGAATTAAACTAGTTGGCGGCGACACATACACTAATAAATCAATAATTCATTAATTACTACTGTAGACATAAAACTGCAATGTGCGGATTATAACTCAATACGCTCGAGTGCGTATTGAGTTTTTATTTACATACAGTGCTGTCAAAATATTGATGCAGAATTCCAACTCTGGAGGGTCCAGAGTCATGTGTTTAATCCATGATCTCAGTTTCGTTACGATGCCCCTTACACCATGTATAATGTCGTTAAATAGTTACATATTATTATATTTTTTCTATGTAACAATGTCGGCAAACAAGCGTCCGACCCGCCTAATGTTAAGCGGTTACCGGGTACTATATATGCTTGCAATACCAAAGTCATTGTTCGCACGTTGATAATCTGAAGGGCCGTGTGACAGAGGAAGGGAGAGGGTATTAGGCTTCCTGGGCCCTAACCACTAGCTACTCAAAGCGGAGCGTTGGAAACGTAATTGCGGCGTTTGCTTTGCTATTACGATTTGAGTAGCTAGCGAGGTTAGGGCCCAGCTCCGTCATTCGCCGTATGAAAAGCAGCTATAATATCGCTGCTTTACGATCGTCTGTGAGAGGATGGTACTACCTAAAGCTATGTTATAAGGAGTAACTTTTATTGTATCAACGTACCACGTGGGTGGAGCCACGGGCATAAACTAGCTAACAATAATTTGTAGGTATATACTAATGCAGGTATCATTGATAAGAGTAGTCATTATTTGTACAATTTATTGGACACAATGGCCTTGCGACCACTTAATTTTATCTCTTTTTACCATTTGATTTATGATAAAGAACATTATTTCTCATAAGAATTACAATATTATGCAAGAGCTAGAAGAGTTCTCGTGTAAACATTTTAAATGTCACCAGTCTAAGAGAGGTGATTATGTCCGTTTTATCTGTTGTTTTCGTTGATTTGTCGGAAAGTGGTCCATTATTTTAATCATGTGTGTCGAGGCGACGATAACTCGGATCCTTACTCTCTCATCGTGGATAATTCCGTGCCTTGAAATCTCTGGAAAGGTCCATACTTATTTAAATAAACATTGATAATAATTATCCAAATAAACGTTGATAGGTCGAACTTTTATAATGTTCCTGCTACTGAGCTGCCTTTGACCCATTGTTTTACATAATAAACACGGCAAACTAGCGTCCGATCCGCATCACGTTAAGCAGTTACCTTAGCCTATATGTGCTTGCAATACCAAAGGATTTGCTCGCATGTTGTTGACTTAAGGATAGCGGGAAGGGAAGGAAGAGTAGCTTGGCTTCCGGCTCTCTCTTTCATCATTCAAAACGTAACAGGGTGGTACTGTTCTGGTAGAGCTAGATAGTTAATATCCGCTCTATGTCGTTCATTATTTTCCACTTATAAATGTTTCACAGTCCTGGAAAAAGAATTCCACTAGAAGTGCTGTGATGGGTACATTCGTAGAAACAGGAATAGTATACATACCGGAATACCAATTAAAGCTAAGTCAACTATTTTGAGTGACATTTACAGCGCGGAATTAAATATCGACATTAGCAGACTTCGATCTGGTTTTTATTATGCAAATAATTTGCTACAACCACTGAAATTAATTTTGATTGGCATTTAGTTAAACCGGCCCCAATGCTTGGTAGCATTGGGGCCGGTTAAACTAAAAACGGCAAGACAAAAGATGTTTATGCATTCCATTCACTCTAGTACAAACTTATATACGTGTATTTCGTTTCTACACATGCTAGCTGTTTACTACGACTCTAACTAGACCAAACGTTTTTTCTTCTTCCTTATTCTAACATTTTGTTTTTGAATTATACTTTTTAACAATATCCAAGGTTTTACGTATTGTATTCTCTTTGGTTTTTTACTCATCCTGACTTTCCGTATTCACCCTGTCACACATCTATGTCATTGTCAATTAAGTACTGCCATTTATTGGTAAACTTGTTGTAAAGGCAGAATACGAAGCCGCCAACATCGTTTCCAGGATAATCTGGGTTAGAATCGATTGAAACTCCCTCTGCAGGCCTTGAAAATGGAGGATGAGATGTGCCAAACATTTGCCAATATGTTTGTGTTGGTGATGCTTACTATGGGAATATTATTCATGTTACTGATCATCATTATACCTTGTTAATTGCACATCTTGAACGAAGTGAGGCTTTTTTAAAGTACCTATGTTTAGTTTAAGATAATCCTTAGTAATCTTTACATACTTAGTAATCTACAGCAGTGATAGTGAAGCACGCGTCTCGCTGGCACCAGGTCCTGGGTTCAAACCTCGGCTCGCACCTCTACGTTTTACGAAATCTATCTGCAAATCATAGCTTATATTATGATTATCACTTGCTTACGGTAATGGAAAACATTGTGAGCAAACCTGCACTGGGCCAGCGTGCTGGATTACGGCCTGAATCCCCCTCGTAGTGAGGGGAGATCCGTGTCCAAGAGTGGGACGTCAAAAGGGCTAAATTATAATTATTCTTAATATCTACGGTGACAAAGGCATTTGCAGCGATCAGTTGCAATAATTACACGCATTGGCTAGTTACTCCTATGAGCCAGGATCGATGGTATTGTCTACCTGTGCTCTGGCTAAAGTCTTATGAATTATCGATGTTGACACATAGGTACAAACTATTTGATAAGCAAACGTAAACATGCGTAAAGTATTAAGAGATTATGTAGTTTCCTAATCCATACTATAGAATTAAATTGATAACCCATATTTTGAGGCCGCTCTGAAATATCGTAACGTAATTATGAATATTATTGATTGATATATGATGTATTGTAATTCTGTTTCTTCCGTGTATGACTCATTACAAATGACATCCGTGGACTCAAACAATAGGGACAACAATCTCTTTGAAATTCGGTCCAGTCCAACGAACTATATTTGGCTCGTGAGAGTGTCGTAAGTGTCTATACAAGTCTGTCAAAATAAGACATTTTCTAATTACTATTTTAGTTCCAATTTAAGCCACGTGTCGAAAAACTCTTACCCTTACCTTACTGTCTTGCCTTCTGTTTTGCTAGAAGTATACATTTATATACACATTTATAGGTTGGCGCAATGGTTCAAGCGTAGGCCGCTCGGCTCCACTACACATGGTAGTAGCGGTTTCGATTTCCGCCGTGGCAAGTTTCGAAAATGGCCTTTCGTAATATGCATTGATCTGGGTGTTAATATAGGATCGTCCCCAGTCCATTGTACGGTACCTATAGTACAAACGTTGCTTAGTTTAAGACCATACAGTTGGTGTGTCAGTCTGGCGATATTCATTTATATTACCTACTCCCAGTATGACGGTGATTTTTTTATCAGGCAACATTTCTTCTGTGATCAGGTCAAGAGCGGTTCGGGAACATGACCCGCGTGTATTACAAGGAGGCGGTCGGCGCGTTCATCGTGTTCGACGTGGCCCGGGTGGCCACCTTCGACGCAGTCGTCAAGTGGAAGAACGACTTGGATGCCAAAGTGCAGCTGCCTGACGGATCGTCCATACCTTGTATACTACTGGCGAATAAGGTACATACGGAAATACTACCTTTTTCATATTTAATTGAGGACCAAATATCAGGGCTCCAAGTCTGCTAATCTAAAACTAATAGAAAAACCACTGGCACTTATATTATATTCGTTTATTCTTCATCGTACATCGTGAATTCTTGGCGGTCGACAATTTGTCGGCCAGAAAAATGCCGACAAAATGCCAACTGCAACAAGAATGTACGATGCACGATGAAGTTTTATCGAAGATAATATTAATGAATAATGGTTTTAAAGTAGCAGATTGGGACTCAATACGCGTATATTGCCTGAAGCAGCAGGCTGAGGTGCACTGCAATGATGGTATTTTGATTTCAATGTAAAAGGAAGCGAGTCTATTGCCATTATATCAATCCGATATTTAGTAGCTCCTATCTATATTTTTTGTGCATAATAAAGTCGACAAACAATCGTACGACTTGCCTGATCTTAAGCAAGGTAACCTATAGATGCTTGCAATATCAAAGGCGTTGCTCGCACGTCGCCGACCTAAAAGGCAGTGAGTCACAGGGAGGAGCACGGAGGGAGTGGGATGGTTGGGCTATTCGCTCTCTCACTTATCGTACGCGAAACGCAGCTATAATACCCCAGTTTAGCCGGCCCATATATGACCTGTAGTCAAGGCTAGGCTACAGCCTTTTTTTTTTTTTTTACGCGGAGGAAATCTTCCTAAGATTCCCAGGCCTCTTGTGGGAAAGGCCTGGGGTATGTGGGATTCTTACCCACTAAAACCTCCCCGGTGGCCGCCTTCCGCACGTCAGAGGGACTCCGGGCCCTCCCGAAGAACTCGCCGGTGCCCCTCATGTGCCGCGCTCCCTCGCGGGAGCTCGCCCCGGGGGAGCAGATGGTCGCTCCCCCTGCACCCTCGCAGTGCACGGCGGCGGGGAGCCACGCTCGCCCCGGGGGAGCAGATGGTCGCTCCCCCTGCACCCTCGCAGTGCACGGCGGCGGGGAGCCACGCTCGCCCCGGGGGAGCAGATGGTCGCTCCCCCTGCACCCTCGCAGTGCACGGCGGCGGGGAGCCACGCCCGCCGCCGTCCTCCTCAGGGTCGTCGTCGTCAGGGAACGTCCGGGGCCCACACCCTGGACGTTCTCGACCCCGAGGGTATAGGCTACAGCCTAGCTCTACCCCGCTCTACCACCGCTCTACCACCGCTCTACCACCGCTCTACCACCGCTCTACCACCGCTCTACCACCGCTCTACCACCACTCTACCACCACTCTACCACTGCTCTACCACCATAGGTACTTACTCTTTCATCGTGTTGTCCGCAGTGCGACCAGCAGAAGGAAGGTATTGTGAACTCGCAGGCGAAGATGGACGAGTTCTGCCGCGAGAGGGGCTTCGCCGGCTGGTTCGAGACTTCCGCCAAGGAGAACATCAACATCGAGGAGGCGGCCAGGTCCCTAGTTAATAAGGTAAGCTATAGGCGACCGCTTTGCGTAGGTAGTTAAAGCGTAGGGCGTTCGGGTCACTGCACCCGGTGGGTGCCGTCTCTATTCCCACCGGAATCTCGAATCTGAAATCGAATGTGGCAATATCGATTCGGATAAAGAATATTCGTAATTTAATCTCTACTGGGAGGATCACTAGGGGGGTTCTTGAATTCTTAATCGTAAATTCTTGGCGTTTTATATGTTGTCGGGCTGAGGACTGCTAACAGATAGCCGACAATATACCGACCTCTAAGAATTTACGATGAAGAATTCACGAAGATAATGAATGATCATTATCGTCATTGTAATTAGCAGACTTGGCTGCCTTATTCGTAGTGTACTTGAATAATTTCAAGTAGGTAGGAAGGTAGCTAGGAAAATAAAAGTATTGTATCTTAATATAAGGAGGTATCATCCTCCTCTACGGTCATATAATCCGGAGTTTCTGCCTATAGAGGTATGTTATGCCCCTCAAATAAAGCTATTAATATATATATTTCTATAAATAAATAACAACCATATCAAATACTTAATCCACAATGGCGTTGCTACAAAAGGTACCATTATTTAAATATTTATGAACCGTAAAACGGCCCATCATTGGAATGTTGCAACAAACAAACTAGTTTTATTTAATTCGGTAACTGGTCGTAAAGCCACTGCCTTACTACGGCGTAGCGCGTAACATAGGTATAATCTATACAAATAAATACAATTAGAGTGTCTGTTTGTAATATCAACATAACACCTTTTCACTAAATGCATATGAAAGTACATACGACACCTATAGCAAAAACGCGATTTAAAAAAAATTGTCTGTCTGTCTGTCTGTCTGTGTGTTTGTTCCGGGTAATCTCTGAAACGGCTGGACCGATTTTGACGGGACTTTCACTTGCAGATAGCTGATGTTATAGGCAGTAACTTAGACTACTTTTATTTTAGAAAAACAAAATATTAAAAAATGGGTCCTGCCGCGCGGGCTCAGAACGCGGGAGCGGGCGTTTTTGTTAAGTTAAATTCCACGCGGACGAAATCGCGGGCTCAGCTAGTAGTTAATTGAATTGGTCAAAATCCACCGCTTAGCGTAGTGGTTCAAAGTAGACCTCTCGGCTCACTGGACCGAGGTCGCGGGTTCGATGCCCGTCGGGTTAATTTTTGAAACAGCCTTCTTCGTAATTTGATCTGTTATGATGTGTCACTGGGATCGCCCCAGTCCAATTTACGATACCCATATAGTGCATTAGTTTTGCTTAGTTTGGAACCATACAGTTGATTAGCCGTAAGCCTCATTTTCTGTAAATAAATTAGTCCTTAATACAATGACGGTGCGATTTCTTTCGAATGGGATGTTCTTTTTCCGGTGAAACTGCGGAATTATAATTATTAAATCAATAGCTTTTTTACCATAAATATGATTTTGGAAAAAACTCAGTTGGTACTTGCCTAAGTTCCTACATATTTTCAAAAAAGTATTCAGAATGTAGTTAAATATGTTAGTACTTTTATTTATTCAGCTATTTATTTATTTTATTGTCTGGCAATATAGGCTCGTAGATAAATACTTACTTAAGTAAATAACTTAATAACTAAAATACCAATATAACATTATTATTAGAGCTAATCATCATCGTAAAAATATTGTTAATTATGTTTTTATTGGAGATGCAATTATTTATCTGGGCTTAAAGTTACTTGGTGTCATATTTCAAGCTTTTTGTCAAGCTTTTTTGATGGTAATTGATGGATATGTACTTTGTTCACTCCGCTCTCTACGCGCTTGCGTAACCGCGGCCTTACCTCATAGGTTCGTGTCGTTAACGATTATATTTATGGCTAGAACGAAGCGTGGGCCTTCTGGAAAAACTCTGACATTTGACCAAAAAAGTTTCAATGGAACAAACCGGTATAAAATATAACATTGTGTAATACTTACTGTGGTTTAACTAATGGTTAAATTTTAATTTGACTGGTGGTTGAATAACTAATCATATACCACGGCCAACGAGTAACGGTATGAATGGTAATCATGTCCGAGTTCAAGTTGGTCACCGCTGGGCTCGTCATCATTCTGGTGGTTATTTTATAAATTCGTACCTCGTAAATTCTGGGTCAAAAACCTTAGTGTTAATAAAAAATAAACGAAAGCGAAATGTAAAAATAAAATAGTTACCAATAAAACTCCTATTAGGTAACATCACGTTTACTTTCACTATATAACTTAATATAACAGTTAATTTATATTAAAATATATTTAAATACACATCATTAGCTACCAAAGTATCTAATGATTAGAATATACCACCAGTATGGAATGCTTCCACAGAGAAGAGCGATTGCATGTATCTATCTGCTTGAAATAAAGGTTCCGTACTCAACATGAGTAAAAAATATTGTGCCATAATATTAGGTACGTAAGTAGTAATAAAAAAGACTAGAACATATAAATCTGTTGAGTAAAACATATGTCTGAAATATAATTAAATGCGCCTAACTAGGATGTCTACTGAAAGGTTTACAAAAGACGTACATTTGCAAAATGGAGCCAATCCACACACACTTCTGCAAACTGAAATCAACCTTGAAACACTAAAACAAAGGTTGGTTTTGGTCTGCAACAGTGCGTGTGGGCTGACTCCGTTCTACAAAACGATATCCATCTATAATTGTAATTTAATTGTACAGCTCATTACGTTTTATCTCAACAAAAGTTTAGTCACCACCGCATTCCATTCCCCAGAATCAATTATATGGGCGTTTATTAATAATCAATATTTCATAATAATTATAATTAACCGCTGGACGGAGACGTGTTCAAACTTTTAACTAACAGTCGCTCCATCATCTTAGTATGATGCAACTTTGTGTAACGAACATACATAAATTGTTTTAAATTGATACTTTAGAATGTAAGCCTTGGTTCTTGCTGATGATACCCAAATCAAGTAATCTTGATTACTTTGAATAGATTTATGGTAACATTATAACCTAGCGTTTTCGGCGTCTAAAATGCCGAGCATTATCCAAACGACGTTCTAACAATATTTTTGTAAGCATATTTTTATACCTATGACAGTAAAATTCTCTCTAATACATACATTTCTAATGTAACTAAATCGCGCACTTGATTTTTTGTTAATACAACATTGTACTTTATTAACCTGCGTTAAAATAACTTCTGTAGACAGAGAAATAAGCTAATGCAGATATTTTCTGGTGGCAATGTGTCCCTTTCACATTTGATGGCTATACCTAAATACCCCTACTGTCCCCCGTGAACATCCTGATAGAAAAGGAAACCCACAGTCCCATAAGGAACCTAACTCTATTAACGACTGTCGCTCGATTCAACTCAAACTCCGTCCGCAATGTGTCAAAACTGACGTATCGTGTATCTGAAAACGTCACTTTGACAGTTTTTCGATAGGAAAACCGACAAAAGTGACGTTCGATATTCAAACGTTTTAAACTTATAGATGCCTACATTACCAATGTAAGTAGTCTGTTTGTGTCTATAATACTAATAGCGATGCTTTCTATGTTTATTACAGATACTTCTTAACGACAAACTTCTGCAGAGCAATGACAACAGAGATGGTGACAAGATCGCGCTTGACCACAAAATTGCGAATGGTGAAAACAGCAGAAATGGCGCATCCAAATCATGCTCTTGCTGACCAATCACAGCCCGCTACTTCTGAAGTGGCCCAATCACAACACGTCAAATATATCGGTCCAAGATATGGAAGTGGACCAAACACGTTTGTTTCTAAATTTCAAACTTTCTATCATATATTTAAAGTGCACTTTTCTGTTTGGTATTGCGTAACTATACTTATGTTAAAGTTGTTCAAATAACTTTAATTAGATAATTATAATAAGTAATTAATTTTCTTTATTAATAACATTAATGTATGAAGATCAAATTAATTTAATTTTCATCTAATTGTGTAAATCATGTCTAACTGTCTCATATTTCAGATTTACTCTTTTGTATTCTTCTTGTTAAACAGCTATGACAAAATAATACTCTAGCTTTGGATAGCATCTGTCTTCCTCCTAAATAGTTATACCCAGCTGTTTTGCAGCTATTCACCTACAGACATTAGGTATATTAGATATATCGCAGCCTGCGATAATCTTGCCATCGAATTTAATATAATAATGACATGACTCTACATGGAACGCAAGTGAATACTGTTTTGACACATTTCATCTTTGTTCCCGTTTTGTCTCCAATTGGTTATTAATTGTTACGGAATTTTATCGTGCGATGGTCAAAATGTGTTCCTTGGCTTGTATGGTAGAGTCTCAAAGTGCCATGTGCGCCTGAAGTCATAATACTACAGATAATTATAATAGTGTATGCAGTTATTATTGTACGAGAGTGCGAGAGTTGTTACTGTAAAATAAAAGGTTTTGTGACAGACGTGTTTTATTTTAGTTTTATAGAGTTCGCGTGACGTGGTCCTATTGTCCTCATGCTTGCAATTGTTTTTCAGGAGATCTGCTTGTTTAGAATACCTTGTTGAATCAAGATCAGTAGTCAGGACGTTCAGGGGATACTTTAAAACTAACTATCAACTGTATTCTTCTGATGAAGTAACATGGAAACAGATTGAGTACCAACTAATTTGGAATAAAAACATACGACATTTTTTTTTAAGTTGGAGATAGATTTAAGTTGTCCGGTCGCCGGTTTCGTACCTTAGTACATCGTGCATTTATCTCGAGTAATTTGGGATACTGCGCCCGCGCTTATTAGTGTTAATATTGAACGTTTCATGAGTTTGGATGCGCGTAGCTCGCGAGTGCATTGCGGACATTCGTTATTGGCTCAAATAAGACTTAGTTAAGGTGGTTTGGTGCTGGAGGCCGCCACGCGGTCGATGGTGGACGTTGGAGTCACTGGACCAGGAGTGACTGTAGGTGACCCTATAACTCTAAGACCTACACCACACTCGAACCAGGTGAGTAGTTTTAAGTATAATCGCTCCGGGTTTGTGCCGTCGAGCCGGCGATTCCGGTGTGTTGACAATACATATTTTGCGTAAAATATTTTTTTATTATCCTAAATAAAATAATTTTGATGCTCTGCCAGCAACATTATTTACCGAAAAAGTAGATAGATACTTAAGTATTAATAGTTATTCTAAAAGTAAAATAAGAATGTGGTTACTTCGGTTACCTCTCCTTCGTTCATAGATAAAGACGACCACAAAAAGTGATGTATTTTTTTTACCGCGGCTGTTAATCTGTAATTGATGTAGCGTGTTCCGACGCGAAGGTTGTGTATTTTTTTACCGCAATCAGCCTCAGAGCGTGGGACTAGTGATCTTCCGGATTTTAGATGGCTCGCCTCTGGCATTGGTCAACGACCCAGATAAGTACCTGGAGATAATATTCTTGGTCGGACAGGATAAAATAGAATTCTGATATGGGCACTCAATACTTATTTTAATGGTTTACGTAGAACGTTCGTAAGGAGGAATATAATCGTTTTTATAAACTATTTCATCCTTTACCTTCATGTTCGTGATTCGAACAAATCGAATGCTAGGTAGTTCGGTATTCTCTGTTTATTAGTCTTGGCAACATTGTTTTTTTTTTCAAAAACGTCGACAGTCGAAATCAAGATAAGTATTGGTAACAATTAAGATGCAAGAACATTATTTTATATTGGTGAAAAGAAACAGAAAAATATACAGGATACTGTTGGCTTTTTTGTTATTTGCCCTGGTGTAGATGTCACTGGGATCGCCCCCAGTCCATTGTACGGTACCCATAGTACAAGCGTTGCTTAGTTTGGGACCATACAGTTGGTTTGTTCGTCTGGCGATATTTATTTATTTTTACGTGACTAATACTTATTTTATTTGACTATATTTATGTACAGAAAATAGTAGAGACAACTTTAAAATTGATAAATAATATATATTTTTGTTCGTTGAGTAAGTACTTACCATGTTTAAATGTCGACCATTCCATATCCGATGGGCTTGCTTCTTGCTTGGCAATCATAAACAATCTTTTTTTCGTCCTCCGATGACAAGAATAGATAAGCTTGTCGTTGCGGAGCAGGTGTCTGCAACTACCTACCTACATGCCTATGCGCACTTTTTCCTCTAGGGTAAATGACCTTAATCATTGAAAAAAATTGTAACTTGACAAGATGTCACAATCCGATGTCACAACCTTTATGTTAACGTAATTAGATAAATATGAATATTATAATTCATAGATATAATAAGCCTTGATATAATAAGTTTATATTTATAAAGCACTGTCGAAATACTACTTACTTGTATTTATGTAAGTTATTGTATTGTCCTTTTAATGTCCGTATTAATAAATCGATCTAGTCTGACAAGAATCTTGAGTTCCCTTTTGACATGCCATTTTGTACTAGTATGACATAAGAATGATATATCCAAGATCGCCCTCCGAGTTAAGGCTAAAGCGCCCATCTAGCCCGCGAAATTCAAATTTTTTGAGGTTTTTGAATTTTTTTCAAAATCTGACAATAATAAAAGGGACATTTTGTAATTCGCGACAGATACCGTGTGCAGTGCATTTATTAATATATCCAACTTACTCTAAAACATTTCAAGAACGACAGCTTTCCAGATAATCTGGCAATTTTTGTATATTTAGTGATTACCTAGTATCATATCCACCGTGATCATATTTAGAGTAAAATAAATGCATTAATAAACGCACTGCATACTGTGTTTGTCGCAAATCACAAAATGTTGTCTTAAATGTTTTCAGATTTTGGATAAACTATAAAAATACTCGAAAATTTTGAATTTCGCGGGCTAGACAGGCGCCTTCACCTTAAGGTCACAATTTTGTATTGTTTTGTTATTAAATGTTTTTGTTATTGTCATTTGTTACTTGACAATGGCGAAACACCTATTAAACTGGGTGGGCCATATTTTTAAAGAAAGAAGAACGAAAAGACATAAATTTGATTTATTAATACGGGTGTAAAATAACCAAATCCGGTAACCCAGTATAAAAAGAGGACTCTATAATATGACGGGATGGCAACTAAGCTACAATAGAACAGGAAGTAGCTAACAACAGGCCAGTAATTGGGCTACGTCAGAACTCCAATTACACATGCTACTACGAGACGATAACTAGGCTGGACGGGGACAGAAATATGGCTAAAACAGGATAGGAATTAAGCTATAACCAGACAGAAACTAGACTCTAATGAAACAATAACTGGGTGTGCTGCAAGTTGCGAAATCATTATATTAATACGTGAAGCAAGAACTTTGTATCCCTTTTTACGAAAATTGCGCGGATGGTGGAGTATGAAATTTGGCACAGTTAAACTTTATATGGAGAAGGAGAGCAGAAAGCTAATATTTTTATATAACAATACTTAAAAATACATAGAACTAATAAATAAATAATTACACACACTACCATGCGTTTGACACACACACATTTGTAACTTCCACTTGGTAACTGACTGACAAACGGTAGGTAACAGTTTTATTTCTTTATTTTGGAGGGCGGGACTTCCATAGTGCATTCTGCATGCCAGTATCAATCAAGAAGGTTTTGTTTTGTACAGTAATATTTGACAATAGAACTTTAACGTTCAATCAAAAAAAAAAATGGTCGACTTTCGACCACGGCCGACCACTAGTATCTATTATACCTCCTTATCATATTTGAGTTAAATTGTAGTCCTAGTGATATAAGAATAAGGGTTTACTTATCTCACAAAGCGACCACGCAATATGTTACCAGACATTATATCAGATGTCTCTCCTGAGGTTTTATTTGCTCTCTTCTACAAATACTTAGCTCTGCTTGCAACACATAAAACTACAATGTTAAAGTAAATAAACATGCTTTTATCACACTTATCTGTTTAATTAATGATTCCATTATTTGCTCGTGTACTACTCGTTTCATTACGGTAATTAACTAAGCAGTTTGTGGGTTCGCCTTTTGAAATACTGTCAGTTGAAATTGTCTTAATTAAAGCCGGTTTTCTGATATGGAGTTGGATTGGGTATGTGTCGTTTGTTCTATTTTGGGGATAATGTAGGATGTATATCGAATTACTTCTTTCTACCCCTACGTGATGGAAAAGGGGGCGTAATAAGTCGCTCCATCTTGAAATAACAAACTAGCAAAATGATAGATCATTAGAATAATTGTATTTTACATAATAACCGTCAGTCACATTGTTAATTTATTTTTATGTTTGATATCTAGTGTCTGAGTGTGATATTCTCTTTGGCTTTTATCGGCGCTATAATTCTTAGCTTCATATAATATTATGACGGAACACAGATTAGATTTTTTTACATTTACTTTCGGCTATTTGAGATTTTATTTTATACTTAGTGGAATGAAATAGATGACTCCATAGAAGATAATGTTGCGATAAGAGTGAAGGATCTCAAGGTTTGGACGCCAGAAGAGAAGTCTTGGTGGAGGCGGACTCCAAGAAAACCAAAGACTATGATACTTAACAATGGTAGGTATTCATTTATCATTGATGTAATCTAAGATCTCATGTATTTGAGTAAAATATAATTATCTTGCAGTGATATTAGTTTTTGGTGCCTTAATTTGTCATTACTAGCTTAAATTCCCAAATAATTATGTCCAATTATGTATTTAAAGTTTCAGGAAATATAAAAGAAGGCGAATTTGCCGCTGTTATAGGACCCAGGTGAGTCAATCTTCATCAAATTCTTTTAATTAAAATCAATTAATTAGTAGTTGTAGTTTAATCGGTATTTTTATTAAGCGTTTTCATTATTTGTAAGACCGATATTCTTCTTATCTATATATATTAGAAATGAACTCAGTTGCATTAACGATATGTAAATACTTAAGTAAATAAATAAAAGACGCGTCACGGCTTAGTAATAGAATAGGTACTTAGCAAAAATAAGATAATAAATCTGGTGTGTTTCACACCTCATAACGTTTATTAAGTCTTTTGTATTCAGTGGTGCGGGCAAAACAACCTTCCTGATATCTCTAGCAGGCAAATGTACGCTACCATCAGAGGGCACAGTCACACTGAGGGGCACAAATGTCAAGGAAACCCATGATGCAGTGGAGGTGGTCCCTCAGTTCGAGGTGTTCATGGACGGCTTGTCCGTCATGGAACATTTGGTGTTCATGGTCAGTAGCCTTTATTATACGATTCCCCGTTTCCTGGTTCTAATGGGGTACTTTTACGAGTACTTGCTTCGATTTTATTTGTTGTATATTCGTTCTGTGAACTTGTAGGATGTTTCAGATATTTCAGTCCGGTGTTGGTTATTTGAAATAAAAATTCAATTCTTAATAGTTTGTTTGTTAGCTTCTATAAACTTTGTAATTGTCATAATATTTTTTTTTATTAACATTTTCAATTTTTTATTCCAACTCCTCCTATTATTTCTTTCGATTAAATTTCGTACGGGTTCCAAGACAATTTAACTTTTCTCCGGGACTCGTCGAGGGTCAAACCTCGACGTCATTATGGGTCACCATTGTCGATTCTGGTTTACAGGAGTTACAGTGGTGGTAGTGTGTGGCGGGACCAGTCCCAAATTAACATTTACCAAAATCTACACGATATACCAATATGCAATAGATGTAGGTTTTATAGGTGAAATGGATTAGCTTAGTAATATTGTTGCAGACAGAAATGAAACTAGGCAGTTGTAAGGACCCCGCGAATAAGGCCACCATGGGCACTCTGATTAAGGAATTGAAACTGAAGCCACACGAACAGACGGCTATAAGTGCATTGTCGGGTGGAGAGAGAAGACTTCTGTCTCTAGCCACCTCGGTGAGTACTCAAATACATCAAATTATCCCAAATGAAGACCCACAATAAAATAAATAAATAAATAAATATAAATATCGCCAGACTGAGACACTAACTGTACGAAACCAAGCAATGCTTGTACTATAGGTACCATACCATGGACTGGGGGCGATCTCAGTGACACCCAGATCAGGGCAAATTACGAAAAGGCCATTTCCCAAATGTACACCAGCTAGAATCGAACCCGCAACCACCATGCAGTGCAGTGAGCCGAGCGGCCCAAGCTCGAATCACTGCGCCAAGGGGTCGTCAATCAAAAATACATTTAATAATATGCTATGTAATAATAATAAAAAATCGTGTGCGTCTCGGGACGCTTGACAGAAGTGATAACTTAAACTGACAGAGTGGCGCCGTAACGTGTTACTTAACGAAGCGGTTTACCCTCCCATAAAAAGCTATCACTTCAATAAATATAAGCTGCTACATAGAAAAGACAACGACGAATTTACATTTAAATCTTGATGAAATGTGCTCGGAAACGCAAGAATCGGAATTGTCGATTGTGCGTCCGCCAGGTCAGGTCAAAAGGCACTGCTGTATCCACAAAACAATGAAGACCTAATGTTCTGTGTATTATAGGTTTATGGATGAAATGCAATAATATATTATACGTATCAATGGCAGAATATTTAGGGAACCTCTTTTTGCACTGAACGACACATGCACCCAATACAGGTATATTGTTGTCTTAATTTTGAAAACAAAGGTAGAGAAAACAACATAGTTTGTGGGAGTGCTTCGTACCATGCAAAATGTACCCTAGATTTAAAAATATTTAAACACCATTTTATTCCAGCTCCTTTCAAACCCTCAAATCTTGATCTGTGACGAACCCACCACTGGCTTGGACAGCTACAACGCACTCCTAGTCATCGGAACGTTGAGGAAGCTCTCCCTGAACGGCAGGATCGTCATATGCTCAGTGCACCAGCCCTCCTGCGACCTTTTTAAATTATTTACATCAGTACTGCTGATGGCCGAAGGCAGACTACTGTTCCACGGTAGTCAGGGAGCTTGTGAAGAAGTTTTTGAGAGGTAACTAACTAGTTATTAATAGTTAAACGCTTTCGTAGTTTTCAAATTTCAGCGTGTGAAGTCAATCTTATAAATATAAAACATTAGTTTGTACAGTTTCAACAATCTGTAGGCGGGGCGGGACACTGATAATTCCCATACATTTTTCTGTGTCCGGATGCAAACACGTCTACGATCCAAAACCGTGTCGTCTGAATGAATGACCGCTAAAAAGGAACCAAAATCCAAATCCAAACCAAATTAAATATGTTTAGCTATTCCTCAGGCCTTTGCAAAGATGTCGTTGTCGTCTAGGAGTTGGTCCGTTGTACGATAACCTAATAATGATGATGACATTATATAGCATAGAATAAATTTTGTCCAAAAAATAAACCCCGCATCATTTCCTTTTCCGTCTGACATAAAGACATAAAGACCTATCTATATTCGATAACAAAAACCGGTCGGCTCACTAAATTACATGGCAACAGATACTGTAGACACCCACCCTAAATGCCGAAGAATGATCAAAGTTAGATTTCACAACATTATAGTAACTTGAGTCAATGTTATTATTCCAATTTAAACTTTAATCACAATGAAAAGAAATCAATTTTGTGAGTAACATTTTACGATGTGTAAAGATTATTCGTTACGGTGGCTTAAAAAAATAATGCCTCCTTGAGACAATAATTCATTTTAATCGGTGTCAGTTTTTTTACGCATAAAAATACAATTTCTTAACGTCATGTTAGATTAATAGCTATTTAAACGTTAGTTTAGCTAAAATATTATTTATAAGCATCGTGTGAGATCGGCTGACTTCCCGTGATTTAGATCGCAGTGGACTGTGGCAGGAATAAATAAAAATTAATAAATATCGCCAGACTGACACACCAACTGTATGGTCCGAAAATAAGCAATGCTTGTACTATGGGAACCGTACAATGGACTTGGGAATTTGTATCCCAGTGACACCCAGACGCGGGCAAATAACACTGTGTAAAATTTAGATCTGTATTTTTCCGACTTCATATTTGAAATAGGATATAGGAGTAGAGCATTAAATAGGCAACTTTTTTATGGGATTAGTCCTGCGAAAGTATTTAGCCCTTTATTTCGCCTTGAAATCGTCGATTTTACGAAAGAAACTATCGTTACTAGTACCCTTATTGCACAACACCTCGTTTTCTTTTTCTCATAACTGTAGTTGATGCTGGCCTTAAACTTTATCAAATTATAATGAACGACAATAATTTTGACCGCACCTTATTCAATTAATTAACGGATTACACATTCAATTCCCTCATTAGCATAAACCTCCGATGTCCATTGAACTACAATCCATCGGAATTCTACATCCGAGCCGTGTCCGATGCCAATGTGGTCGAGAAACTGGTGGAAATTTCCCAACGAGTGGGCACACGAGATGAAACTAGTTGTGTGACACATAACTATGGTAAAATGTGAGTATGGATGGTATAAGGTTGTGACGGCGTGCCGTTAAAATACTGTATTGCCCACGTTTTTATTGAATCTCTATCTGTGATAGAGTCTATCTGTAGCCTAATGATTAAAGCCTCTATACGGGCTAATTCAACCGGGTTATTACGACCCTCTCACAGCCATCTTTATAATAATTAAATTTAAATACTTAGTATTAGATGTAAGAAGAAAATGACTTAAAACAAAATGTTAAACTTTTAGATCAAAAAGAAGTTGGTTCAAAGAAGTACACTTATTGCTGTGGAGGCGCTCATTAACATTGAAACGGGATATCAAAGACCATCTGATACAGCTATTTATATCTGTGGTGAGTAGCCATTATAAATTTTAATGAAATACCTGCATAACTACTGTCTACCTACATGAATGATGAACGAGTTTGGTCTCATTGGCCTCTTCTTTTTTATTGATCAATTCATTTGGCTTATAATTCTACAATTATAAACCAAATAATGTTATCGATAATTTATCACACCACGTTAACACGCCAAGGGTGAGGGTGGGTCCTTCTCCCAAATAATTTTACATAACCGGATACGTAAAATAAGTACTTAGGTATCACAATAAATTATTTCGTAGTTCTTAAAAAATACATTATTGTCAAGATTTTGTAAATAAGTTCCGTATTTATAAATTGATCTCAATTCTGAGAGCGTATGTCATAGCTTATGTCATACCGGTATCAAATTACATGTCAAAAGCGTACCTACTCAAGACTGTTCTCAGACTTGAGGTAGATTAATAAATACGGGCTTAAGTTACCTACAATCCGTGTCTCTTCTGATTCTCCAGACTTAGTTAACACACTGCCGTGTAATAATAATAATAAAATAGTAATCATTTAGACCTTTTGACGTCCCACTCCTGGACACAGGCCTCTTCTCACTTCGATCCACCACGCTGGCCCAGTGCGGGTTGGTGGATTTCACATGTCATTTCGAAAATTGATTAGATTGTCTAAGACATGCAGGTTTCCTCACGATGTTTTCCTTTCCGTAAGCAAGTGATAATCATATAGAAATTATGATTTGCACATAGATTTCGTAAAACCCAGAGGTGCAAGCGGGGGTTTGAACCCGGGACGGACCCCCAAGACTCGTGCTTAACCAACCGGCTATCCCTGCACTGCCGTGTATCAAAAATAAAATGTGTTTTACTTTTTGTTCACAGATTATAACATCGATGGTGTTAAGTGTAGCGTTCCTGGGTGTGTCGGGCACCACCCAGCGAGGGGTCCAGGATACCCGAGGGTTCCTCTGGCTGGTCACCAGTGAGGTGGCCTTTGGCCTGTCCTACAGTGCCCTGTACTCGTTTCAGAGTGAAATAGCGTTATTCAAGCGAGAGGTCGGAATGTATCGGTGTTCTGCTTACTTTGTATCCAGGTTCTTGAGTTTTGTGAGTTTCCATACTTTACTATGTAAATAGCATACTTTGTTACCCAACTAGCCTTTGAATGCGACTCCTTTCTGATTTCGGAACGAAATTTAGATACAAACTTCCATCCTTTATTTTACTCCCTGAGTGGTGGATTTTTCCGAAATCCTTTTAGTGAATACTTAAGGTACCTCTACTGTCAAGATTTCATGTTTCTAACCCTAGCCGCTGTGTATTGATAAATTACTCAGTCAGTCAGTCCGTATTTCCTTTAATAATACAGATTGAAAGGATTTCTTTTCATTGCGCTAGTGGGGATATTTTTTATTAGTGTACTATGAAATAGATTACACCTAGTTGAAGTTAGTTACAGATATAATTGAGACAGTAACTAAATGGTTAAAGTCATGTTACACAATCATTGTTTGACAAGACGTTAACAACCTATTTATTTATGTCGTAATCTGTTCAAATCGTACACAAAAAGTATTTGAAATTGATTAAAAAAAGTTGATAACATCGCAAATCATTGTTTTTAGGGATCAGTACCTTAAATAAGAAAAAAGCCGGAACCCTTATAAGATCTCTTTGTTATCCGTCCATTGAACGTCGCGATGCCACAACGAAATTATTAAAGATAATTTTGGAAATTTTCACCACTAAGGGTGTAAAATAGGGGGTGAATAATGAAGTTTGTATGGGGGTTAACAAAAATCATTACTTAGAGTCATAAATTAGTATTAAGGCTACGAAAAAAATATAAGAGCTTCGTGATGCTTCTGAAAAAGATATAAAAGGGATGCGACACTACAAAAACAATAAGAGCATCGCGACGCCACTGCTAAAATTATAGAAGCGTTGTAACAAATATAAATAATGTAGATGCGTCGCAACGCAGCTATATTTTTTTAGTAGCGTCACGTCAATCTTATATATTTTCTAGTGGTGATGCGACGCCCGCATAATTTTGTAGTGGCGTTGCGATGCTATTATCATTTAATATTTGTTTTTTTATGATCAGTCAAAAAAATATTTCAATATTGAAATGGCTACGGAATCCTACATCGTGCGTTGCCGCACACGCACGAGGCTGGTTTTTTTTATTATACTATATTAGTTTTAACGTCTTCAGTCTTCTGAATAGAAACTAAAATTTTATTATTATTTCAACATGTAACTCTCGTACCTAATTTAGGTACTTTAATAATAAACTGATTGTTTTTTACCAACAGATACCGCGCTGTATAGTGTGGCCGATCAGTCAAGTTGGTGTGGCCACGTTAGCTGTACAGTTGCCGAACCATATTACAACTGCTATAGAGTTGACATTTGCACTGATTTTCAGTGCCGTGGCAGCTGTCGCTTACGGTGAGTGTTATAAGGCTGGTTTTTAAACTTAGTTTGGTTTACGACAGCGCCCTTATCTAGAATATTTTCTAATGGGTTGGGTGCACTTCCTTGGTTTTTATTTTAGTCCGAGAATTGGATCTCACAGCGACGATTGGCGTCTAAGAAATAAATATTATAATTTCTTGGATGTCAGTCTATAGGCACAGGCAATAAATACAACATAAATTGTATTCACCATACAAACTTTTCTCTCAAATTTTGTCTACTCTGCGAGAAACAGTCATACCCAAAGATATCTATATAACAAGACATTATGCTTGAAAAATCATCGACATACATCTAGTCTGGAGACGGTTGAATTTTACCTTGAATTTAACATTTTTAGGTCTAGGTATGGCGGCTCTCTTCACTTCCACTGGTATCGTGGGTGATGTGATGCCATGTGCCGATCTTCCTCTGTTCCTGATGTCGGGAGCTTTCCTGCGGATATCATCCATGCCTGCCTGGCTGTACCCTGCCAAATACCTGTCGCATTTCTACTACGCAATGGATGCGGTTAGCAACATTTATTGGAGACAAATCGATCATATAGGTCAGTCTGAACTGTTTAAAATAATTTATTGTAAAATGGCTCCTGTGTCGGATTAAATATATTTTAATAGCTGGACGGATTCGCGTGAGTAGAACAACCATATATATGTTTCTATTGGTTCTTAAGTTCAACCAACTATAGTTATCAGGAAACTGCTCGCCAAAGGAAAGACTCAACAGTGGCATTACAAAAAACTTAAACACGTGATACCGCAAACGCGTTTAACCTTTTTTGTAATAACTGTGCACAGGTAGGTACATATACTTAACTAAGTCAGTTTATAGCCACTAGACCACTCTACCATGAGTTCATAAGTTTGGTAAAGGAGTCGCTAGTCGTTAACGTCGACGTAAATATTTGTCTAGTAAATGCTAGGTATCTCCACGGGATCCACACCGTGCTCTATTAATATTTCGCTTAAGACTATCAAGTTTTAAACGTGCGGTATACTTACTGAAGTACAGCTCATATTCTACTTTTATACCTATAACAAAGTCAATAAACAAGCGCAAGACCCGCCTGATGTTAAGCAGTTGACAAGCCTATAGATGGTTGCAATACATGCAATGGCTTTGCTCCCACGGTGCCAACCTAAACAGGAGTGGGAGTTTAGATAGAGCAGAGGGCTTCGGGCTCTCTCACTCATCTTATCTTACGAAACTCACCTATAAAACTCTACCTTGGAGTATTCTTGTCTACCTTGAAGATGCGTTTACGTGGTCGTTGGTGTACAGTGCCCTTTTCAAGTATAATGGAATACATGCAACGTAGGCGGTAATCAAAAAACAATTTTAAAGTAACTTGTAATCTTGCGCAACCCAAACCGGCTTCCATTAGTGCGAGCGTCTACTCAGACGTGAGGCAATTCACGCAGCGCAGGGCAGAGCAGATTTTCCAACGTTTGAACAAGCTCCAGCAACAGACATGTGTATGTGCTCTGCGGCTTCTTGTATGGATGGTATAGGGGTGCTAATTCCATGTTTTTTGCCGTCGTATCGATTACTGAACGAACGGTACAAAATTATCGTTTGTCCAGACGATATACGACGGCATAAAAGATGGAATTCGATTACTTAGAGTAGAATTCGACACTACAAATGTCACGATATATCGATTCGCGTTGCTAAGAGTAGCGCCCCTGATTTAAGGGCGACATATGCCATGGAGACATGTTTTATGAAAAGTGACCCCGTAATCTGTCTAGTTGGGAAAAGCGAGTTATATCTGTACCTACTGTATTGTGTAGCCTGCGTCACCTGCGTCTCAGTATACGCGTAGCCTAAATTTAGTTTCCAAATTATGCGTGTGTTACCTACTGAGTCACTAAGATTTATGAAGGCAGATGTTTTTTATTGTTCATAATAAATTATAGTATGTTGTAACTTTAGAATAAGAACGCACAGTTCCGTAGTATATACCTAATTATAGTTGTAGATAGTTTGGTGGTTGCGGGTTCGATTCCCGACGAGATAAATTTCGGAAATGGCCTTTTCATAATTTGCCCAGGTCTGGGTGTCACTGGGGTCCCCCTAGTCCATTGTACGGTACCCATAGTACAAGCGTTGCTTAGTTTGGGATCGTACAGTTGGTGCGCAGTCTGGCGATATTTATTTATATACCGTTGGAACGCTATATTTTGAAGTACCTACCAACTGCCTTCTTACGCACCTCTGGAATATTCGGGTTTCGATTGCGGGCGTTTGAAGCTTCATTACTCGCACTGGGCCAGCATGATGTTTGTTGGCCCGAATACGGCCTACCTATCCCATTGAGGGATATAGGCGTGTTCTATTTTTTTTTCCTATTTCAGATTGTCCAGCAAACTCCACTTCAACTTGTCTAAAAGATGGCGCCGCGGTATTATTAGAAAATGGTTATTCAAGTAATTTTCTACTTGAAGATAGTTTAGGTTTATTATTTGTAACAATATTTTGGAGTATGTTAGGGTATTATGGGCTGAAGAGGGAGGAACGGAAAGGATATGCGTATTGAATTGTATGAATTGTATTTAATAAATACATTGATTGATTCCAAAGAGTATTTTTCTTTTATTTATTTACTTTTGTAAGTACTTATTTCTTAAAAAAACCGTTACTGTTAAATATGGGTTAGGATTTAGATAGCGCCTTTATTTTATACAAGCTGTGCCCGCGACTTCGTCCGCGTGGAATTTAATTGTCAAAGTTTCATACAAACTTTCATCCCTTATTTTATCCCCTTGGGGGTAGAATTAATCAAAATCCTTTCTTAGCGGATGCCTACGTCATAACATCTACCTGCATGCCAAATTTCAGCCCGATCCGTCCAGTGGTTTGGGCTGTGCGTTGATAGATCACTATGTCAGTCAGTCAGTCACCTTTGAAGTTATATATATTTAGACTAGGTTAGTGCTTGATTCAACGTAACACGACTTGGCATAGGCAATTCCGTGTTTCCGAAGTTTTATAAAAAAAAAAAAACTACTTATTCAAAACTATTTTACTTTTATATTCCCACAAAACTAGACGATGTCAAAGGTAACCTTCAGTGTAATAGGTCATTAATTTTTATTTCATAGCCACATGATTCACTGTCTGGTTTGGTATATGACAGGCTGTGGGTTTTTTTACCTACTAATTATTTTGCCAGCCACAGCACGACACCAACGCAGACACACTATCATCAAATTTAACGAGGATTAGAATTGATATTGGATCTGATTAGAAACAAATAATATCACTGTTTTATTTAAATTCATTGTTCTAAATTCAAATAGTTACCTAATACATCTGAGTTTAGAATTCATTTCCTTAATTAAAAACTAGGTAGGCAAGTATCTTTGGTTTCGTAACTTGGCACTAACTTTTAACAAGATTCTTATGTACATAAACACGTTCAACCATTTACAATATCACTCCTCCATTCTCCGAACTGGTAGGAAGATGTACACTTTGATGCACCCACAAAATATCGATATAATTTTTCAAATACTTTACCTGCCATTTTTTATTATTATTAGTAACTAGTTTATACCCGCGACTTCGTCCGCGTAGTATTTAACTTAACAAAAATTTCGGGATTATCGGGATAAAAAGTATCTTATATGATAATCCCGGTTATAAACTAAATGTGTTCCAAATTTCATCCAAATCCGTTCAGTAGTTTTTGCCTGAAAGAGTAACAAACATCCACACCCACAAACATTCGCATTTATAATATTAGTAGGACAATAACGCCTAACAAGCGTACGACCAGCCTGATGTTAAGCAGTTACTGTATCCTATAGATGCTTGCAATACCAAAGGCACTACTCGCACGATACCAACTTGAAGGGGAGTGAGACAGGGGGACGGGAAGGGGGGTTTGTCTTCGGGCTCCCTCACTTATCGTATGAAACGCAGCTATAATAGCTAATTTACGCCGAACTATTGTGTGAGGGTGGTACTACCCCATTCGAGCCAGCCCATGTATGGTCTGTAGTCAATTAGCCACAACTTGAGTTTGCCACCGCTAATATGAATATGTTGATACGACAAACATTCCTACTAAAAAAGCCCAACGTGCCATAGAAAAATGGCTAAAGAACTTGAATTATCAGCAAACAGAACAGATTCTTAAAACCTACCGCTAAGGGACTGACAACAAACACACACACACACACACACACACGCACACACACACAAACCACACACACCAACATACCTTCATACACAACACACACACATACACACCACTCAACACATACACTACACACACCTTTGCAAGCTTATGTAAAACCATCTACCTTTCCTTTTAATTATTTAATTTGTGTCGAACCTGTCGCCCATTTTATTTTTTAATTAGTTTTGGTCTCTGCGATACAGGCCCAGAGCTTAGTGTAAAGGCCGCTGCGTAAAGAATATTTTTCACTTTTATTTTTAATACTTAAATGATTTTATGATTTAATAATATCACCATAATAGGTAACAAGCCCACATAGATGGCGGATAAAAAACGCAAACATTTTATAATACTCTAGCTCTTTGGACACAAAAAAGCCTCACAAAAGAAGTCGCATAGGTATGCTAGATGTGTGTAGCCAGGATTCAAATCGTTATCACATCGTTCTATGATATATATAGATGCAGTTCTACCGGTCAAACCAGAATCTAAATGACTAATGAAGCTTCCACTTATTAGTTTTTTGTCTGAACTAAGTATAGATTGCATCAATTTGAATTTCAAGAATCCAAAACTCGTTAAACATTGTGCATATATTGAAATCAATTATAATATGAACATTATAATTCCAATGCCAAGGCTATTATTATTCTTTCTATCTTTGGTCAAGGCCAAAATAAATAAAAAGCAAGATTGCTTAAATAAATTACATTCATTATGTATGTAATTTAAAGCACAGTATAAACAGTTCACTGTGTTCCGTGTTTAAAGAAACACACCAGACCTATAATTACATGGGGACCACTAACTGTTGGCCGCGGCTTCGCTCGCGTAGTACTACGATAAAATAGAGTACCCTATGTTATTACTTATAACATCTGCCTGTGAAAGTAATGTCAAAATCGGTCCAGCTGTTCCAGAGACAGACAAAACAAACAAAAAATGTTTTTTTTTATACTAAGTACCTACTGTAATACAACTTAATATCACGGCTCTAATAAAAATTGCTATTGTTAATTTGATATTACAAGAGCCACTTATTGTTTTGTGTTTGTGTCGATAGTACATACGTAACTATAGTATGTATAGTATAATTATAGTACACTTTGTGGTAGAGTCAAGGTATTAAGTATTGTTAAAAATAAAAATATAGTTAATTATACTTACCTACCTAGGGAGCACGTAGAGGCGTCGTCGCGGCCGGACCCTGTCCCCACCATTCACCCTACACTCTTGGTCACCCTAGTGGATAGAGACAGTTTCCCACCAGGAGACTCTCACACAGCTCTATTATTGGTTGCAATGTGTATAACTGTTGAGTCATCCCTCTAAGCTTTTGGTAAAGTAGTTTCCAATTTAAAATTTCGATAACAATATCAATTTTATCATCATTGTTCACACAATACATAAGTTGACTGATGATCGCTATTCATGCGTCGGCTATAATACATCAATTTGTCAGAATCATATCTTTATAATAAGACGGCCAATTAGATCGGCGATGTTAGTACACGCGATTAAGCAACAATGAATGAATAGACGCGACTCACTTGAGACAAGGGAACCGGTTCTATATTTATAGCGTCGCTTTCAAGATCTAAGAGCTTTTGTGAACCATTTTAGAATAGGGCCTTGACGATTTATTTTTAAGTATAATTTATGGGTAAAAGCTAGTTGACCCCGGTTTACGGTTGATGTGCGAAATTCGCGTGAAGTCTTTGGAAATCCTTGTCAATAGGGTCACGTTTTTTATACACGGTCATGTAGGTATACAAAACAATAGATTCCTTATCAATCGCATCTGCTTTGTTGACTCTCGTAACTATAAAAATCTTGACACAGGTTTCTTTTAAAATAAATGATTACTATATAGCAATGTGTGTTTGTGGTGAAGGCCTGTCTAGCCCGCGAAATTCAAATTTTTTTTATAGTTTATCCAAAATTTGAAAACATTTAAGACAACGATTTAAGACAAAATTAATACATTTATTTTACTCTAAATATTATCACGGTGGATATGATACTAGTTAATCACTAAATATACAAAGATTGCCAGATTATCTGCATAGCTGTCGTTCTTGAAATGTTTTAGAGTAAGTTGGATATATTAATAAATGCACTGCACACGGTCTTTGTCGCGAATTACAAAATGTGCCTTTTATTATTGTCAGATTTTGAAAAAAAACTAAAAACCTCAAAAATATTGAACTTCGCGGGCTAGATGGGCGCTTTAGCCTTAAGCCGCTCCAACTAAGTTAATGCTTGTGTTAGGAGTGGGCTCACGTCTATAGTTTAATGGCCAAGATGGGGATGGAACCTGGAACCTCTCAGCTACGAGGACGGCCCATCTAACCGCTAGGCTATTAACGCTTTAAGTCTATAAATAAATTGATCTGGATTAAAAGCTAATACCATAGTTTAATCGATTCAAAGTTGTTATGAAACATGTTCATGCCGACAATGTGTCAAAGATTTTGCGTTGTTAATTGCAGTTTTATGGAAAAAGGGCAAATAATTACGACACCAAAATGAGCGTTTAATTAACCTATATAAAAAGTAGCTCAGTCTTATAAATACACTGCATTTAATTTGATATACATAATATATTTATTTGTATATTTTAATAAACAGGCGTGGCTCTGCTTCTCCTAACTACCATAAAATAAGCCACCACATTAAACCCGACATATAAGGACAACAAACATACACAATTTCTCCAGAAATGACTGTCGTCATACCCAAATCTCATCAACACTCCTGACCCGGTGCTAATACACGGGATCCCTTGAACATTTACACAATTGATATTATCGACCATATTCCATTGTAATACGGATATACATTCGGTGCCGTAGTAAAACCCTGATATATATCTAAGCCAGGAGAAGTATGGAGAAGCGCTGGCCAGGTTTAGATAGATTCCGGAGAACATTATGCCTATTAAGTCGTGGGGCACCGAAATGAGAGCAGCCGTTTCCATTTTGTCGAACGTCGCTGATAGGAATGAGCCTGGAATTCGAAAATTGAATTCCAATTACAAAATGGATTTCTCGTTGTCGATTGGAATTTGATAAGAATCACTGATTTTTTTATCGGATGCTTTTTATTTACAATGCATAGCAAATTTACGAGCATTTTTATTAGAATACTTGCAATATTATGTTTTAAGTAATGGTACTTACCACCAAATAGAGAGTGCTACTTAAAAGGGTGCAGGGTACAAGCGTGTAGATTAATATCAATTAGTAAGGGATAGGAAAATAAAACAACATTAACACAAAACAATCTGGTAAAAATATATTCTTTAACACCGTCAAAAACTGTACGTGACGAGGCAAAAAACTAATATTTTTAAACGCTTACTCGAACATTCTCATTATTCTAGATATACAAGGTGAAACAAAAAGGGTATACTAATTTTTTTGCAACTTAACTTTGTAAATCTAAAACTATGGGCTTTGTGGGACAGTTGAAGTACTAAAGGTTTAGTAGACTTGTGAAATATGTCAACAGTTGTATTCCTATAACACCATTTGTTTTTCAAGTTTCCTCCAAAGCTGATAGTTTTAGAATTACAAAGTTAAGTTTTGAAAAAAATAGTATACCCTTTTTGTTTCACCTAGTATAATATCAAAAAGCATCTAATATACGGGTGTGCCTCTACTTCTCTTGATAACCATAACAAAAGCGATAACATTCGCCACGCAATACATGATCGCTAAACAAACACAGTTGCGCCAGAAATGTTCCTCAGCGTATCCGAACCTTCTCAGTACATCCGGCCCAGTCCTGATGCAAGGCATGCCTTCAATGGCGACACAATCAATCGAAACTATCGAATCCCATTGAAGTATAGAAATACTTTCGATCCCGTAGTAAAAGGCCGATGCGAATTTGAGCCAAGATACGTATGGAGATACGCTGCCTAAGTTCAGATAAAGGCCTGAGAACATGGTACCGATTAAGTCGAAAGGCACGGATACGAGTGCAGCCGTCTCCATGGAATCGAACGTCGCTGATAGGAATGAGCCTGGAATTTCAAAATGGAATGTTGCCAATCTCGGAATGGGAAACCAATTGTAAAATGGAATATTTTAACGTAAAATTTTTAATTGCATATTTTTTTGGAATTTGGATAATTAATTCATTGCTATCATAAACGCTGTTCTTAAGTTCAACGCAATCATTAAAACAAACGGAAGGAATCAAGCGTGCAATAAACTGATTACAAGTAGGTATCTAAAGGTACAAGCGATGGATTTAAAATATGAATTGGCCTTACCGTATGCGTTAGCATAGTTCGCGCAGAGTATGCATACGAACGTGAATCCCAGCCAGCCAACGAACCCACCGCGGAGTCCCGCCATAAGGAAGATAAGGGACGAGAAACATGTAGGTGCTATTACCGCACGGGGTATCTGAGAAGATGGGAAAAATCGGTTAAGTATAGTATTAACTACTCCAAAAAGATGTAGAACCACTGTAGAAGATATTCTTTATGCAAATGAATTTTATAATTGAATTTTTATTGTTTGCCTTAGTCTGTGTGCCACTCACGGATCGTCTCCAGTCCATTGTACAGATAACACAAAACCTGCTAAGATTGGACATTTTACAGTTGGTATGTTCACCTGGAGATTTTTTTTATTTTTCGGCTATAAGTGGTTCGGGTCTGACATTAATCTCATAATTTATAGTGTTGCACCGTTTTAGTTTTTAAATAATGGTTATCTAGATAACTCTAAACCTTGATCTTTAAGATTAGAAGGAACATAATTTATGGTATATTAAATTAACTATACAAATATGTTCACAAAATTCAATTCAATATTCCACCTCTATTTTAATACTACTGTTAGAGGCGAATTCAAAACCCTAAAAAACAAGAGCAACATAAATACATAAATTTCAAACTCGCAGAGTTATTGAGATAACTTACCCAAAAGATCATCTTCGACAGATAGTAAGGAAGCGGTGAGTATAATCCACTCGCTGTTTCTCTCAACAGTATCGGCATCTCACTAGGGAATGTGATGAAGACAGCGTATATGAAGAGGAAGATGGTCTCCGTGATGGTGAGGTACAGGAGACCTTCCACGTTCTGGATGTCCCGCTGGTCCAGCTCTTTGAAACGGCCTATATATGGCACTGAGATTATGAGGCCTACGAACTGTGGAGGGGAGAAATTTTAGCGGTGAAAACTTGAAGTTTATCAACCAAACTCTTCATGAACATCTAAAGTAAAAGCAACAGCTAAACTTTTAAAGAAAAAAATGTAAACGAACTGGTACTTTTTTTTTAATATTAATGGCCTCTTACAATTGGGTCAAGCCCAATATGATTCTGCCAATGTCGAGTAATGAATAGCAATTAATAACAATACAATACAAAAATGTGACCGTCCATTTTGGAAAAGCATAATGTAGAAACAGGCCGTTACTATTTTCAAGCTCTAACTCAACACGAAGTGTCATCATGTGTTTGACACCTGTCAGATTTGACAAATCGAAATTTTTATTTTTTGTTGAAATTATGTACTGTACATACGCTATATAACATTATAACACAATTCAATTTATATAATTATAAGCCCTTAAAATGCTATAAAGAGTTTTATACTAACGTCTAAATAGATGTCTCTATAATTTTGATGAAATAATGTAGATTTGTGAGTTATATTATAAGTTATCAAATGTTTGAATTAGTTTTCAAACTAATTGAGCTTGGTTAAATTAAGTGATTTGTATTTTAACTTGCGTACACTACAAATAATATTAGATTTATGAATAACATCAATAACCTCACCATTAGCAATAAGAACTCTGCTATCCACACACCGCTGTTATGTTTCACAGATTGTATGTTTCTCCACATCAACCAGTAGAATTGTACGAAGTAATTCACTTTGACTCTGTAAGACATCATAAATACAAAATAAAATATATTTTTGTATGACTAGTGACTGAACCGTGACTTAAATAAGTGTAATACGTGGTAAACTATTTTCCAAAGTAAAAACTAATTTTATTTTCTACTACGTTGGGCACATTTTCTGTCCAACATTTCCAACGCTCTGCCGCGTAAGAAACGCAAATATGCGTACTTTACGCGCCAATCTATCAGATAATAATAGCTAATTGTTGTACTTAAATAGTTCTTAATTTGTATTTCAAACCAATCACAATTTGTCCTTGCAGATACACGAGTGTTTTAATTTAAAGTTAATAAATAAATGCCACATAGTTGGTACATAAATTCTTAAAAGCCAGGGTTTGACGACTAATTATGTTTGTATTTTAAGTTAATTTCAAGTGATACTTACAAAGTTAATTGTAATTACAAAAAGGGAAGATTGACACTGGTTAGAATATTTCTAAAATTTCAGATAGGTAGATAATATATTAGCAGGTAATGAAAAACAAAATAACGTTCATAGTGACTATAGTCTACGCTAAATTTATGTATAAATAAAATTATAAAAATAATTTACATGTAGCTAAAATAAATTAAGATTAAGTGAACATGTTTTATGGGAGAGATAAACCTAAGATTTCTATACCTACCTATACTCTATTATCTAAGATTTTGTTAAAACCAAGCATTAAATTATTCAAATAAATCCATAAACTTATCAGTTCCTTCGTTTCCTTTTAGCATTTATCGAAAATAACTATAGGTACAGTTTTCGAATTCGTAAATTAATTGATACATTTTATTAACGTTATCAGTGATCTGCCTACTTTATTGTGAGCGAGATAAAATTAATATTTATGAAATCGGTGTGTACATACTTACAGAGTTAAATACCGCTCGAAATAATTATTCTGAAACAAAAATAAGGTGTGTTAAATCTAGTTTTAATCAAGTTGCAACAACATTTAACTCACTTGAGTGAAATGTTGTTTTGTAACTAAACCGATACGATATCTCGTATCCGTATAATATCGTATCGCCGGCTCATGAGCGTTAGGCGAAGCAGTCTCGATACGCCTTTCTAAGTCCTATTTGAACACGATAATGCGACGTTCAAATTCGCGCGACGTTTTTGTTTTTTGTATGGACATGGCCGTGATATAATCGCGCGTAATTAGGATATATATTTGGACACCTGTATGTTTTATCACGGTGAAATACAATCAAAGAACCCGCGCGCCGCGTATTTAATCGCATTGTTTTAGGATGACGCCCACTCCGTCTTGGTCATTCCAATTTGGTCAGATCATAAAAAATGTGGTAATTCAGGGGTGCTACTCTTAGCAACGATATATCGTGACATTTGTAGTGTCAAATCCTACTCTTCCATATTTTTGGCCGTCGTATATCGTTTGAACAAAATATAATTTTGTATCGTTCGTTTAATAATCGATACGACGGCAAAAAACGGTGGAATTTAGAACTCTAAATTCGACACTACACATCATGTTACGATGTATCTATTTATAGTTCCTAAGAGTAGCACCCCTAGCATGTGGACGCCACACTTTATGACTGCATATAAATTCGCTAAAATGATGACATGCTGTGTCTATACAAGTTTCTTAAAAAAATTTCCCATCAGTCTTCTCTACAGCTATTTACTAAATGGTAGGTACCATTATCATAAATAATTTGGAATTAATGAAACATCCGTCTCTTGGAATTATATTAACTACTTGTATGTTTTTATCCATTGATGCAAAATTAACGGTTGTCAAAGATCTAAAGTGAGATAGCACATTCAAAAAATAACGTATTTTAGAAGGTCAATGCTTGATATTTTTTTACGACCAACAATTTTATGTTAATTTAAAGTATTTTAAAACAAGAACGCAAATCTTTCCATTGCCATCACTGTGAATAGTTATCTACTGAATAGATTGTTATTTGATAAGGCTTAATTAACAGCCCCAAACGTTACGATAAACCAAATTTAAAATAACCTACATATGACTACTGATGTTTAATTTAGTTAAGTTAGTGTACCAAGAGAATCAACACCTTCTAATTACTAGAAATAACTAATGTTTAAATCCTTTTAAAAGTGATATCACAGGTATTAATCAATCGACCTCAAATCTGAGATCGAACATAAATACCTAATACATTTGTGGGAGATAACTTTAATCTGGAATGCGCTCTCAGACTTGAGATCGGTTTATTAATACCAACTATAGGATTTTTAACTTAATACTTAAACTACATTCACACCATGAAGACGACAACGACTTTTCTATATACAGGTTGAAACAGAAAGGGTATACTTTCTTTCAAAACTTAACTTTGTTATTCTAAAACTATCAGCTTTCGAGGGAACTTGAAAAACAAAATTTGTTACAGGGATACAGCTGTTGACAGATTTCATAAGTCTACACAACCTTTAGTAATTCAACTGTCCCACAAAGCCGATAGTTTTAGATTTACAAAGTAACCCTTTTTGATTCCCCTATTATACATTTCTGACGAATGTATGAAAGAATCATTGTCGCTTTATCCATGTGAATGACGGCTTACCTTTTCATCTAACGTTCCATTAAAATATTCAGCCTCGTCTCTAACATCGCCCACTCTGCTCTCAATCTCGGCGGCAATATCGGAGCGCTGGTATTCGTCGCAGATCTTTCTGATGCGGTCCCGACTCTCCGTCTCTTTGTCCGCCTCAATGCCCAGTAGCGTCACATAGTACTCTGCCGCATTAAAACCGACCGGACATTTGTAGTTCAGGCTGTACAGAAGGAGCTTTTGGTTAAATAATTTCGTATTTGTGTAATTTTGCATCAGTGGCATAACAGCGCATACCAGCTATTTTTGTCTCTTTGCACCGGAGGGAAGTGTTTTATTTCAACTTCTACTATTACTATTTCTTTCGATTAAATTCGTGCCTGTTCCAAGACAATTTGACTTTTCCTCGGGCCTCGCCAAGGGTCAAACTTCGTCGTAATTATTGGTCACCATTGTCGATCCTGGTTTACAGGAGTAACAGTGGTGTGGCGGGACCAGTCCCAAAAACAAAACGTGACGTCACAACTTGAAACAATCTAATCTATATTTATATTTTTCAAAATACGAGAGGATAAGTTTTGTTTATTCAAGACCTATCTATGAATAACCCAAGCTCACATAATTTTTGACTAAATATTATTTAATCAATAATTAACGTTATTTAGAGGTTCAATTGGAGGGGCGCAAGCAACTAACCAATTTCATGTTTATTCTAGTACATCCGTATATTTATTTTACAATACTATGGTTTTAAAATACTCAATATTACTTTGTTTTCCCTTTAAAATGTATCACTCACTAATTTATTCCTAATCTTGTAACTTTTATTCTGTATTCGTGTCTATGTAATTGTAACTGTTGTGTATACCGTTGTCGACCTTGAGCTTTAAACCTTTTCTAAAAAGTGCACAAAGTTTGCCAAATTCTAAAAAACCTGTTCTCACACACTTTATTCTTTTAATACCTAAAAGTGCTTCGCAATTTGTTTGCTTAAGGGTCCCTGCATGGCTTGCGATGACCCTGTACAATCGTGTAAATTTACTGTGGGAGACGATATATTAAAACAATTTGCATGTAACGTCCGAATTCCGTTCCCATAATCAGAAAAGCCACATAAATGTTTAAATTAAACCGGATTTACGTAAAAGAGCAGAATAGTTTAATGACTAAGATCTCCAGTGAGATTGCGTTACACCTGTATTTCATTTGGTATTCTTATGGTATGTGTATATGTAAACGTGAGGTTCCGGTTCTCTAAATTTAATTTTAAAAAATACTCAAAAGGAAATATCAACTGATTCTTGAATAGATAATAGTTATTAAATGGTTTCAACAAAGAATATTCTGGACGCTTAAAAAATAAGATATCACGTCACCATACGAGTCCTTTTGAAACGAATAAGTAGTCTAATATGTAGAATTAAGATACAAAATTGTTAGAGTATCTGAATAACTTTGACGGGCGTTAACATGTAAATTTGATTATTGAAATAAGTGTCAGGGTGCGGAATCGTCTTGTTAATAGATCTGTTATCTCTTGTTATCAACATATAATTTATGGATGCGGTATGTTATGCCTATTTGTTTATAACGTTCATTTGGTAGTTTTTTTCTTTTTTGCCGATTTAGTAATGCCATTAACCCGCCCGCATGGAATTACCTACGGGATTTTATTACTTACGCTTGAATAACAAAATTATACCGATTATGGTATTTTTTTTACAAATAACAAGGTCGACGAACACGCGTACGAACCACCTGATGTTAAGGCTAAAGCGCCCATCTAGCCCGCGAAGTTCAAATTTGTTGAGGTATTTTAGAATTTTTTCAAAATCTGACAATAATAAAAGGCACATTTTGTAATTCGCGACAAAGACCGTGTGCAGTGCATTTATTAATATATCCAACTTACTCTAAAACATTTCAAAAACGACAGCTATCCAGATAATCTGGATTTTTTTGTATATTTAGTGATTAACTAGTATCATATCCACCGTGATAATATTTAGAGTAAAATAAATGTATTAATAAACGCAAACGCACTGCATACTGTGTTTGTCGCAAATCACAAAATGTTGTCCTTAATGTGTTCGGATTTTGGATAAACTATAAAAATGCTCGAAAATTTTGAATTTCGCGGGCACCTTAAGTAATTATCGTAGCTTGTAGATGTTATACAAAAGATGTTATACAAAAGGCATTGCTGGCACGTCGCCGACCTAAAATTGAGTGGGACAGCGGGAGGAAACAGGTTTTAATGGTTGGACTATGATGTTCTAGACTATGGTTATGTCCGTGTCACTTCTGGTGCCCAATAAAGAGTTTTGTATTCTATCCTATAACTTTCCTAGCTATGTACAAAATTTGATTCCTATCCGTTTAGACATTTTTGCGTGAATCTCAGCAAATCACCCAAAAGAGTGATACTAGATTGAAAATCTCTGTAAAACCAATATCTTAAGACTCCTAAGGGACCAGAATATTCTGATTTAAGAATCTACTAGTATCAAAGAACCGAAAGAACTTTATCGAATAAACTTGAAACAATTTCTGACTATAAGTAGATACGTATCTATTTATTCAATAAATGTTTAACCACATACATGTTTATTAAAACATATTAATTCTAAAATCAAGTGACTATTAACGCTTAATTAAATCTGTCAACAAACATCACCAAATAAACGAAGCGAGGAGAGTGAAAAATACATGCAATATTCTTTAGGAAATGTCCTTGAACTTTTCAGTCTGGGAATTTGCGTCTACATATCTCTGTCCGTAACATTTAAAGGTGCTATTTTATTATTTCTACCGGAACGAGTTGCCACAACACATTAGGTGGCCGTTGCAGCAAAAAAATTGTAGATACCTGTTAGTATTAGTTACTTTATAATATCAATTAGCGTGTGAATATTGACTTTAAGATTCGTTGATAGAGAGTACATCTATGTAGCATGGGCGTCGCCAGCGAATGCCAAAAAACTTAAATTGCCATTTTGCTACATTTGAGTTAAAAGTATGTTATCAGTGAATGCGCAAGTTTTTCTTAATACGCCAATTTGGGTCGTATTTTCGTATTTTATATTTTTATATTATTATTTTTTGGCCCTTTTGACGTCCCTCTCCTGGTCAGGGGCTCCCCTCAACACGAGGGGATTCCAGCCATAATCCACCACGCTGGCCTAGTGCGGGTTGGCGGATTTCACATGTCTTTCGAAAATTGGTTAAATCTTCTATCTAAGACACGCACGTTTCCTCACGATGTTTTCCTTCACCGTAAGCAAGTGATAATCATATAGAAATTATGATTCGCACATAGATTTCGAAAAATCCAGAGGTTGGAGCCAGGGTTTGAACCCGAGACCAGGTAGCCCGCAAGACGCGTGCTTAACCAATCGGCTATCACTGCTATGTATTTTCCTATCATTTATAAATTAATTGGTCTAGCACTGAGACAAAAAATAAAGACAACAAATTACTTTTGTCGTTCCTAGATCCCTTTTAGTAAATTTTACTAAACTTTATGTAATATCAGCTGATTTTTGAACATCAATCTTTGACGTAACTACAAGAAATCGTTTGTTGTGTAGTAAGTTTAGCTTTAAATAGCACATTTTTTTTTAATAGATACCATTAGCTTATAGTAAATAAGCTTGATTTTGTTATCAACTGAAATTGTTATAGGTAACTATAGTGAAAGCTAGCAAAAAATATGGTGACGCTATACCTAAGTATACAATAAAGACAACCTGAAGTAATAAGAAAATGTATGCTTACGATGCGAAGAATTCGTCAGCCTGCTCAATAGTCCCATGGAAGGCTGTCCGTCCGTTAGCCAGAAGCACCACTTGGTGGAACAACTCGAACACTCCCGATGCGGGCTGGTGTACCGAACAGATCACCAGTTTGCCGCCGATGGCCAGCTTCCTGAGGCGCGAGACGACGGCACTTGCCGCCCAGCTGTCGAGGCCTGTGGTCGGCTCATCACAGAATAGGATTGGAGGATCGTTTAGTAGCTGCGAACAATGTCGGTGTAGTTTATAAACAAAGCAGTAAACATTATATTTTTTATTTAGTTGCATAGTAAGGCATCTATTTCTTTAGTGGCATTCGCACCATTCAGCGAAAAAATACTTTTTTGACGAATCACTGATTAATTCTGATTCACGGTAAGCTCTATTTGACGTAACAGAGAAAAAAAGAACATGGGGTCTTCAAAAGGCAAGTCCCGCTCCCCTTGAGTTGAAGATATCCTGGTCGACGGTTACCATTTACCATCGGGGCCCTTACCACGTTAGCTACTTAAAACGCAATAGAAAAGCAAACGCTCGCGTTTAAAGGCTAGTTAGCTTTCAAACGCGAATTCGTTTTGGGCCTAGGTGGACTGTCTGTCAGAGTGCTTATTGTAATAATTAATATTTGATGTACCTACATAATGTTGTGTGAATTTTAAATCTTTATCTCATTCTGTTTAGCGGTTACAAGACTCTGACAGACGGATGGACGGACAGACGGTCAATGTGAGCACAACAATAGGGCTCCACCCATTGGGGTTCGGAACCCTAAAAGGGTGCTGAAACCTTATATATTTTGCAACAGAAAATACAGTTTAAAAAGTTAAGATATTTTTTTCAAATATATTATGACATTTGAAGTTTAGAAGTTCTTCAGATAATCCCTTATCTAAATTCATTTACATAAATGTAAATGTACTTCATTTAACATTTAAATTATTTTTTATCGATATTTATGATCGGCCAATGTAGAATTTGAATAAAATGTTTGAAGATCGTATCAGTACGATCTTATCTTATATTTTATGTAACTGGATACTGTTTTTGGTCGTAACTTATGACAAATATTGTAGCGCCTATTGGTCAACGAGTTGGCTAGAACTAATATTGAAATTAGTATATATTGTGAAATATTTGTTCAAAAACCTCATACTTATAAATACAAAATATATACTACTAAAGTTTGCTAAAACTACTCAGTGACGAGTTAAGACGTAATACCTACTACACTAGCTTGTAGGTAGGCTCCGTTGTCGAAAATTTTAACGAGTCTTTTGCTAATTTTTAAGTTATTTTGAATTAATATTTCCTGGTTAATTAATTAATGTAATTTTATTACAACTTATCATACGTGTACTTAAATACTATTTGACATTATAATTACTTATGTAAAGTTTTCATGCCCATTGTGAGTCTGCCTATAAAGGTAATAGGCACTTTAACTAAGTATTTTAAAATTGAGAAAAAATCAAAAGTGACTCGTCTCTATTGTGTCATGAACGGCAAAATAATTAACGATACTCAAATATAAGAATATGTATAAGAAAAATGACAGATGTATGAAACAGTTAAGTCATCCGATTTCACTGTTTGATACATCTGTAATTAGAGTTGTGTATGCGACGGTACACAATTATGAACTTACCTGTACAGCCAAAGCGACCCTCTTCCTCTCGCCTCCAGACAGTGCCTTTAGTTTAGTTTTGGTGCAGTTCTTGACGCCAAGCTCACCCAGCAGTTGCTGGATACGCTTCGTGCGCACCGCTTTCACTGCACGTTTGTCCATCATTAATCGGGCCTGAGATGAAATTACCTTCATGTTAATAAACAACTACCTAAAACCTAGAGGACGACTGCAAAGCCGGCGCTATCTTCCCTCTCTAACTAATTTTCTACGACACAGATGGAACACTTCTCTTTATATTTTATACTAGCGGCCCGCCCCGGCTTCGCACGGTTACATTGCGGTTACATTATTCGAGTTTTAGTAAGGATCCCTATTTAAAAATAATATATATTATAGCCTATGTCACCCGGGGATAATGTAACTTCCCAACAGTGAAATAATTTTTCAAATCGGTTCAGTAGTTTCGGAGCCTATTCATTACAATCAAACAAACAAAGTTTTCCTCTTTATAATATTAGTATGATATTAGTATGTAAATAAATAAGTTACCCCTTTCGACGTCCCAATCCTGGCCATGGGCCTCCCCTTACTACGAGGGGGATTCAATCCCTAATCCACCACGCTGGCCCAGTGCGGGTTGCCGGATCGGATTTCACATGTCTTTTGAAAATTGGTTAATATTTCAAAGACATGTAGGTAGCCTCACTTTTCCTTCACCGTAAACAAGTGATAATCACATTATAGAAACTATGATTCGCTCATATATTTCGAAAAACCCAGAGGTGCGAGCCGGGATTTGAACCCGGGACCTTGGTGTCCACAAGACGCTGCTTAACCAATCGGCTATCACCGCCTTTATATTTTAATTCTAAAAATTGATCGCACATATCTAAGCACCCGGCAAGGTTATTTATTATTTATCCATAATATCCCCTATGAAGATCATTATATTAAGACGTGAAGACTAAGCTGGTCCCAACTGCGACCTCATAGTGTTACAATTAAACGCCGTAAAGACGGTCGCAGACGTCCAACCAGAGAGAGGCAATGTTGGCGTAATGATTTGTTGCTTGCAAAGGCAAGCACTTGAATCAGAAAATTGCGACCATTTTT
Source organism: Notodonta ziczac (assembly GCA_918843915.1). Classification (NCBI taxonomy): domain Eukaryota; kingdom Metazoa; phylum Arthropoda; class Insecta; order Lepidoptera; family Notodontidae; genus Notodonta; species Notodonta ziczac. Next base: position 2,431,969 of record OU974040.1, on the reverse strand, counting down.
GCTACGAAACTTGCAATATTCGCTACAGAGTTTTAATTCTACTAGGTATCTACGAACGCTAAGCGCTTGCATGTTATATATTATTTTAAATATTATTGATATTTGTAAGCAGTTTTTTCTACTTCAGTCGCATGTCTCATCTTTGAAAGCATGCATTGTATATTTAGAATGTGAAAAAAACTAATTATAAAGAAAGGAATCTTTACAAAATAAACAGAAAAAATAAATCTTTTTGTAGTTCTCAGCATTATCCTAAGTATCTTTACTAAACATTTTGTAATTACAGCAATTATTCATTTAATGCCTGTAATATGTAATAAATTAATTGCTGTAATTACAAAACATTGAGTAAAAAAGTACTAGAAGGGTATTGAAAAAATATTTTTTATCGTTATTTTTCATAGCAAGTGATTAAAACAAGCTGTAATATTTATGATGTAACAAATTGTATCACACTATTGTAGCTTTGAATGTTAATCAACTGAATAAAATACATATTAACAGTGAAATGAAATAATTTATCCTGACTGCGCCATTAAAAAACAGCCTCACATATGATGATTCCCACCCGTAATAACGACTTCATTAGATTATATTTATGTATAAAAAAATATTAAGCATCATTGGTTACATTAAATAATGTACACTAATTAGGTTTATAAAATGTTAGCACATCTGAACTAACAGGTTCTACTTGTTGGACGGTACGTTGAAGTTAGTTTCCCACACTGACATTAGAACGATTGGTGGTATTTTACGTTGAATTTGTAGCAATAACAAAAAAATGCTAATTATCTGTGTCCTGTTATTTTTTTTGATAGAAATCATAATTATTTATAGTTCGTTACGTTTCCGTTCTGTCTATAGTATGACTAATGTAGGTAGACACTTCTATTAAAAACACGGGTTAAATATAATTATATTCTAGACATTAAAAATTTGAAATTTAAATTGGATTAACGCATTTATGGGAGCGCTAAACGATACACGATTTACGATTATGTGTATTATTAAATATTATATGTATATTAAAATGAATTAATTTTATAAACAGCTTTATTTCAAAATTTTGGATACTCGAGGGCGCCCATGAACGTAACTACCGTAAATCTCTGTGAAACTTTATATTACACTAGTTGCTGCCCGCGACTTCGTCCGCGTAGACTTAAGTAAAGTATTCTATGTGTTAATCCAGGTTATAAACTATCTCTGTTCCAAATTTCATCCAAATCCGTTCAGTAGTTTTTGCGTGAAAGAGTAACAAACATACATCCACACTCACAAACTTTCGCATTTATAATATTAGTAGGATTATATATAACTCAAAGGTGACTGACTGACTGACATAGTGATCTATCAACGCACAGCCCAACGGGCTGAAATTTGGCATGCAGGTAGATGTTATGACGTAGGCATCCGCTAAGAAAGGATTTTGATTAATTCTAACCCCAAGGGGATAATATAGGGGATGAATAATCCCGAAATTTTTGTTAAGTTAAATTACACGCGGACGAAGTCGCGAGCACAGCTAGTTTATGTATATTTAAAATTTTAAAATTTATATTCCTTAACCCCTGTGCCTCAGTCGCTTTAAGAGAAAAGCGCTTGCCAAATTTGAAGTTTGAAAACTTATATCTTCTCTTAAGTCTCTTTCAATGACTTCGTGATGAGTGCACGTTGTTTTCTACCTAAATTTACGGCAGTTCCTGATATTCAGTCAATGCATAATGATAGACAGCTGTCTCCGATAAATATAATTGTTATTGCTGTCTATCATTGTCATTATCATATAAATAAATCTATCTTCAATAAGTTATCAGTTCTCCCGTCGACAGACAGCCTTTAAGGAAAGATTGCTTGGAAGAACATTAGGGACAATCAAACTGAATATATATCGTGTAACGCTACTGACGCTTAGCACGGATAGAGTGGCCGCGCGGCGAGCGCGCCGAACGTCCGTATAGAAGCTTCGCTTCAACAAGTCTCTGTCTCGCTGCTTGCAACAATCACTATGACAAAATAATACCCAGACGTGACCTATGAAACTCAAAATGCATGTGACCATCACCACGTCAAAGTCTTGCATATAAATACAAAATTACAATCACAAATTACCATTCACTTATTTATATAATAATATGTTACCTGTTTATGGTAATGTGAGTAGATGGCACTCCAAATAAAATCTCTTCGTTTGAATCTAAATAGTATTGTCTATACTGATTAGTCTAATTAATTCATACCGATCGTAAGATTTTATATGACTAATATAACTATTGACTAATATATTCCAATATAATCTATACTCTAATAAAATTGCAAATGAGCTAGATACAGCATATTGAAAATATTTTTAAAGAAATGGGCGCAATGGCTTTTTGAAGGCCTCCGAGTCCAAATCAGGTGTTTTTTTTATTTCCCGTCAGTTTGTCGGTATGTGTCATGGTCCCAAACTAAATTACTTTTTTCTATAGCGAATTACGAATAGATAATTTCTCGCAGCCACCCGATGCAGGAAGTCGAGCGGCCCACGCTCAAACCGACCTGTCTTTTACAAACAAGTATAATTGTATCAACTAAATACCTACTCTTTGTGCCTACTACCTATTAATTATAAGCAACTGGTGATTTTTAAGAAATACATAAGAAAATAAAAAACCATGCCCGATTAGTTTCTTGCCGGATCTTCTCATTCGAGGTCGCGCTCCGATCCGGTTTTAAAAATGTATGACTTATGGAAAATAAAAGATTGTAAGCGCCACGTGGGCCTAAATAAAAAAATTATTTCGGTTTATTTTGAAATCTTGAAATATTCCACTTACCATGAACTCCATATGTTCAGAGACAGACAAGTCCTCAACCGCCAGGTCCTCCTGTGGCAGGAAGCCGGAGATCCTAGCGATGAGGTCAGCCCCGGCCAGCCTACCGTTCAGCATGAGGTAGCCGGTCAGCGCGCTTTTATCTCGACGACTTATCGCCGCCAGCAGCGTTGTTTTACCGGCACCACTAGAATAAGAATGGAACTTTAAAGATATATTTTAATCACGTATTGACGACATAACGTCCCTTTACATTCTTAAACTAATATATCAGAAAAGGAAATTGTACAGGACCATGAAAAAAAGTTCCATATTTTTTATTACATACTTGCAGACCTGACAGACATTGTCCTGTCTTAACTTTGTATATTGAATTCGAATTGTTCCGCTCAACTTTCTTATTTTTTTCTTTCATAGGAACCTTCTCCTGACTATAATAACAACAACTAAAGAATTAGCTGATATTTTTTTCGTCAAAATAATTAGCGAAATAGTTCCATCCGTTCACACGTGATGCGATGACCACGGAAATAGACATTCATTTTTATAAGTATATGTAGATTGTTACAAGTAGCAATTTGAGGGTAAGAATGGATAGCAAGGATATTTATACCTAAATTCTCACACTCAAATTGACACATTTAATAGGCGTCAATTAAAAAGAAAATGAACAACATCATCTAGTCAACGAGGATGGCCAGTTCAAAGCGAAGCTTTAGCTATTACACAGGGGCCTTATTATACGATTGTGAAATGTGGCCGCGCTACTGCTTATCATTTATCTTTGATATAATATATAAATATTAATAAAGTTTGCATCAGATAACATAGTTAACCTTTTAATTACCTACACGAATATGTTAAATAGATTTTTTTATGTGACGGACGGATTAAATTCCCAAGTTTGTTTTGTATGTACCCACACAGTTTAACGTAATCATCACAAAGTTATGCTCACCTTGAGCCCATTAGGGCTACCAAGTTACCGGAGGACACGATGCCGTTAACTGAAAAGAGAAACCTTTTTGAGTAAGAATATAATATTAATTTTAATGAAAGAAACCTTACAGCCGGTTTCCTGATTGAAAGTAACAGCCAAAATAAATGTCTAAAATGAATGAATTGGCTTCTTTTCTTCACAATTAAGGCTGTTTTAGCTGAAGGTCATCCTTATTTGTTCCTGAAGAAACCTTACGTTGGTAATATGATTTTACCATCGATAAGTATCAATGGCCCAGTGGTAAGATAAGCGAAGCCACATAATAAGAACAAACAAACACTATTTTAGGAACGTTTAATTTTCAAATTTAATCACATTATGGATTTGTATTGGTAGAACCCAAAGCGACAAATTAACACTTACACTACCGTAGCATCCAAGAAACAGTTATCAAACCGTTTAAATAACGGTTAAAATTATCGTTGAAGATGTGCCGGCCCTAATACCGCCATCGAAAAACCTAATTAAAATAGTGGAGAAATCATCAATCATATTTCCGACTTTATTTCGTGAAAATTAAATTTAATTGACAGCCTTGTTATTATTTTAAAGCACGCAGAAACAAATACGTTTAGTGGAACGAATTTGAAATTAATTCGGATAGCGCCATAAAAAACTCGCAATTCCTTGGTGGCTTTTAGCTTTTATCTTATCGAAAGTATGTAGATCTCTGAGCACCTATATTGCGAGTTACACTCAGGTATTTTGGAACTATTAAGGCAATCTTAAATCTTATCTTCAAATCAACATCCCATCTCTTATCTTAAGCGACAGTGTGACCTTGTGATCTTCTAGTCCATTAGGGAAATGATCTTGATAAATTATGGTTTCCACAAAAACTACCTACACCGGTTGCATTTGATGTTGTCAATAAATTGCCTCGCCCAAATGTCGGCTGTCAAACATGTGAGCACCTGTTTACGGAGATTATTCGCTTTCCATTTGGATCGTCATTTATTGATTTTAACCAATTATATTAATAATAACTAGCTGAGCCCGCGACTTCGTCCGCGTGGAATTTAACATAACAAAAAAGCCCGCTCCCGCGTTCTGAGCCCGCGCGACGGGGCCCATTTTTTTAGATGTTGTTTTTCTAAAATAAAAGTATCCTAAGTTACTGTTTATAACATCAGCTATCTACCAGTGAAAGTCCTGTCAAAATCGGTCCACCCGTTTCGGAGATACTCTTTGATTTCATGTGTTTTATTTTTTTACGCGGAACACTAATTGTTTTTCTAAAATTAAAGTAGCCTAAGTTACTCCCTATAACATCAGCTATCTACCAATGAAAGTCCCGTCAAAATCGGTCCAGCTGTTTCGGAGATTACCCGGAACAAACACACAGACAGCCAGACAGACAGACAAAACATTTTTAGATCGCGTTTTTGCTATATGTGTCGTATGTACTTTGATATGCACTTAGTGAAAAGGTCTTATTTTGATATTACAAACAGACACTCCAATTTTATTTATTTGTATAGTGTATTTAACAGAATTACACATTATATTAATTACTAGTTGCTGCCCGCGACTTCGTCCGCGTAGACTTAAGGAAAGTATTCTATGTGTTAATCCAGGTTATAAACTATATGTGTTCCAAATTTCATCCAAATCCGTTCAGTAGTTTTTGCGTGAAAGAGTAACAAGCATACATCCACACTCACAAACTTGCGCATTTATAATATTAGTAGAATAGTAGAAAGTAGAATAACCAGTCACGCATCTTTCTAGTAAAACGACAAAATAAGGGTGCACGGCACAGACGACTTAGCTAAATCATAAATTAGGTACAAATGTTTCAATTTTAAGACGTGTCTATTTAATATTATTATCCCGTATTCTTAGTATTATTCAACGTTTTTGAATGTTACAATCAACAAGTTTGGAGCCTGAGTGGTTCTGAAATAAATACTTATCATTTTTATACTATATTATCAACAGGCTAGTTTGGTTTACTAGTCTGATGAACTTTGATTCGAAATTCCTTATGTTCGACGTTCCAACTGCACCCATTTTTTATTTTTTCATACTCTTGTTCATTGGACCGAGAGTTACCTAATTTGCTTTATGTGAATTTGATCTCGCGTCCGACTACAATTAGCATAGAAGTGTGTGAATTGATTTTGAACACCTACTGTGTACTCCATTTTTTGTCGCAAAACTGACAAGCACGTTCCTTATCTATACAAATAAATAAAATTGGAGTGTCTGTTTGTAATATCAAAATAACACCTTTTCACTAAATGCATATGAAAATACATACGACACCTATAGCAAAAACGTGATTTAATTTTGTTGTCTGTCTATCTGTCTGTGTGTTTGTTCCGGGTAATCTCCGAAACGGCTGGACCGATTTTGACGGGACTTTCACTGGCAGACAGCTGATGTTTTAAGGAGTAACTTAGGCTACTTATATTTTAGAAAACTAAATCTAAAAAAATGGGTCCTGTCGCGCGGGCTCAGAACGCGGGAGCGGGCTTTTTTGTTAAGTTAAATTCCACGCGGACGAAGTCGCGGGCTCAGCTAGTAAATCATATTTTGGTGTCTCCTATCCCTATTGGAATCCTTTATACTAAGTGCATCAATAAAAACTGTAGCGTCTGCATTAGTTTTAATGATGATGCAACTTGTTTGGACCGCGAAGGAGCCTTGTTATCTATGAATTATTTATTTAAATCTGTTGTAACCTTTTTTAGTTACCTTGTTTTGTAACTCACCTACCGTTATTTAGTATGGTCATAACTCTAATGTTTATCTATGTATATACATATACAAGTAAATAAAATTGGAGTGTCTGTTTGTAATATCAAAATAATACCTTTTCACAAAATGCATATGAAAGTACAAAAGGTAATTATATCAAAAACGTGATAAAATAAAAAATTGTCTGTCTGTGTGTTTGTTCTGGGTAATCTCCGAAACGGCTGGACCGATTTTTACGGGATTTTCACTGGCAGATAGCTGATATTATAAGCAGTAACTTAGCCTACTTTATTTAAAAAAACTGAAATAACACATGCTGCCATCGCACGGGCTCTGAACGCGTGACCGGGCTTTTGCGATAGTGGGTATATAAAACACAAAACATAGACTCGCAAATGTTAAATTACATTTTTGATAAGTTAAATTCCACGCGGAAGCATATTCCACATTCGGAGTCCGGATGTAATAATTCAATATTTTTTTATCTTGAAAACAAATTCGAAAAATATGCTAGAGTTTTCCCAGTATAAACATAATAAGCTTGCTTTTTATAACATAGATAGGTACCAATTTTATTTAAACGAAATGTGGGTGTCTTAAAATTTGAGTCTGCCTCTTCAACTTGCCATTCAGAAAGTCGTTTCTTTATTTTGTATATGCCTCTCTTTATACAGTAACTGTTCCCGAATGCCACGCAACGATAATTTCTTCATTCGTCCGACACGTCTCTTTCCGGCTACTGAAGTTCGTATGTTCATTCGTTATGAATGCATTCCAGTTTTTTACAGACAGTGATTCGGATTGGGTTGCTACGCTATTGTAGGTATAATTAAGCAATATATTTTTTGTCTTTAAATAATAACGATTGGAATGACTGGCTGAGCTCTCGTATATAGACATACTCATGTTTTAAAGATTAATGTAACTATAAAGATGAATCGAGTGTGTAGCTAACATTACTGCGATGCCAGTAATCGACCTATCGTCGAGTGGGTGTGTATCTTAATGTTCCTGTTTAGTGTCTAGTCTTGTTTGAGTATCCAAATTAGGATATTTTATGACAAAATGTCTCGACACACGTTACTGTGTCTCGCTACTTGCATACACTGGCTTCCTGAGACGCATGTGACGTCATCTAACTATTTAGTAGGGTGATCACACCCCACACTACTTCTCCTGTCTTGTGGGCGCTATTCTAGGATTTTATAGTGAGCAGTAACTACACGCAATATGTTTGGATCCCGCAATTACAAACGAATATTGAAACTTAAATGTTTAAATCCCATTTATAGATTTGAGACGTGATCTAAAGTATTTTTTGTATATGGCAGCTCTCAATTTGACTTGGTTGCTAGTGTGCGGTGGCTCGCTTCTTTATTGGATCGTATAAATTGCGAAACTATTTAATAATAAAATGATTTAGGATCGATTTTTCATTAGCAATCGATCGCGTCGGTAGATTAGAGAATTTAGGTACTTATTGAGTTATTATTGAATACCAATGAAACCTGTGAATGCTAATTTTATTGTACTTTTATCCATTATCAGCTTAAAACCAGTGTAATCCTCACTGGTTTGGTTTGTGGGAAAAAACCACTTTGCATGAGTTGCTATGTAAAATGTTGGTAGAAAATATTACAGTGATCAATCGATCATACCTATACTTATGCTGAAACATTTTTAATTTTCTTGTCAGCAACGTTACATCCAAACGCATAACCCTACACAAGAAAAGAAAATTTGTGAGTCACACAAATGTGTCACACAAATATTCTTTTTTATATACCCAGCAGTGATAGCCGATTGGTTAAGCACGCGTCTTGCGGGCTACCAGGTCTCGGGTTCAAACCCCGGCTCAAACCTCTGGATTTTTCGAAATATATGTGCATCATAATTTCTATATGATTATCACATGCTCACGGTGAAGGAAAACATCGTGAGGAAACCTGCATGTCTTAGAAGTTTTAACCAATTTTCGAAAGACATGTGAAATCCGCCAACCCGCACTGGGCCAGCATGGTGGATTATGACCTGAATCCTCCTTGTCTTGAGGGGAGGCCCGTGCCCAGGAGTGGGACGTCAAAAAGGGCTAAATTATATACCCACCAAGCACACATTCACAACCCCCCCCCGCAACCCCCTCTGGCTGTTAGAGCCACACAAAAACTCCCAAAAAGTGGCGAGGGTTCTAAAATAACTTACCTCCATTTAATACCCTGACTTCCTCATACACCGCTGACCTCCATATACTAGTCTGAGTCTTCTTTTTCCTGTACACCGACAGGTCCTTCCAGGCCAGCGTGAGGTTCCCAGGGGTGTCTCCGAGGCCGATCTCATCGTCTTCCCAGTTGACAACGGCGCCGGTGAGGACATTGCGGGTCGGCAACTTCATGTTCAAATCCATCATGGTGGCGTCACGTCATTTGGCACTGATGACAGAGAAAAGAAATGGCAGATTGTCATTCCTGGTTCGAGCATTGCAAGTGAGTAGGGAGCCGACTTGGCATTCTGTTGCGGCCACTTATACCGCGTGCCGACTTGCAACGCGCAAATCAGGCAGGCTCACGCGTTAGGTAAGTAGGTGGGTACTTGTCATGATGTATTAAATTAGCTAAGTATACTATGGAACTTTACCGTTTTATAGAAAAGGATATGATATTATTTTAATAACGTATCGATATTGGTACAAAAAAGTGTAAACTAATCATGTAGGAAAAGAGTATTAAAACACATGAAAAAAGAATCTATATTCGCCTGCGTGAATGAATAAGGAATGGATTGGAACTAATTTGTGGAGAGTTGTATGGGTTCCATCCGAATTGATTATTAACACTAGGTTGCGTGTGTATTGATTATACCAATTACGTTAAGGTATGTGGTTTAACCTGTCTTTAAACCAATCAATATTATTCGGTGCCTACTTACCTACATATATGTCGAAATTGTTGAGCAATATAATTATTAGTAGCTGTGCCCGCGACTTCGTCCGCGTGGAATTTAATTGACAAAGTTTCATACAAACTTTCATCCCCTATTTTATCCCCTTCGGGGTAGAATTAATCAAAATCCTTTCTTAGCGGATGCCTACGTCATAACATCTACCTGCATGCCAAATTTCAGCCCGATCCGTGCTGTGGTTTGGGCTGTGCTTTGATAGATCACTATGTCAGTCAGTCAGTCAGTCACCTTTGAGAATATATAGATTGGTCTTACAGGCCCGACAATTAGCTCGTAATTCGCGTTCCGGGAGGTAGATAGGCGGTTTTATAGTTGACATATTTTAATTACGAATTAAATTCAAATACAAATATAAATTCAAAGCGTTTACTTTGTTTAGGCCTACGGGGGTACTTACGAACTGACCTTTTACACTTTTTTCTTATATCTACGACCGCATCGGAACGCGACCTCGACTGAGAAGATCCGACAAGAAATGTTGTTATATATATTTTTTTAATCGCCAGTTGCTTATTTAGTTAATAATTACAGAGGGAAGTAGATATTAATATAAATTACCAACGATTGGTAACTACTTACTGTACAGTTTAATTAAAATGGTTACTGTTCATAAGCAGTCAAAATTAGAATGTAATCATTTACTAGCCAGGAACGTTTCTCTAAAACTTTACAAGGCATACCTACCTACTTAATAAAAAAAAATGTTGCAGCTATAGGTAAAATCTGACACATTTTAGATTTTAGCTCTGATTGACAAAATAGTCCTAAAACCGAATCATTTTTCCCCGCACTGTTTGTGTATTCCCTTCTGTTGCGATCTTATGAATTCCCTTATCGCTATTTAGAACAACCAATATTAATTGATTTATGGAACGAAAAAGTACGCATAATTCAAAGTGACTAAATTTATTACCTGGAAGAAATCACTTACTTACAAGTATTTTCAAATTGAACCCTGTATAAAACGGCTGATATTTCAATCAGTTCTTAGATGGTTTCAACCGAGATAAAAAACTGAATTATTACATCAATCAAGACACAAATACGCAAAAACAAGCCATGCGTGAGTCATGCTCGGGCGCTGTGGATTCCGTAGTAATCTCTTTGTCCTGGTAAATAAGAAATACTGTTTGCTTCTAAAACCTTACGACATGTGAATGATCGTTCGTATAGGCTTTCCGATTTTCCTTATGAGGTGATGGACCCTAAATAGTGTGGTGTTATCTTAACAACCTTAACTTACGTCCGGCTTTTAATCAATTAGTTCTTACACCTATTTAATAATTACAAGTATATATACAATAACACTTTAGGCTAGCTAGGATCTATAAATAGAGACGAGCTTCTCTAAAACGGACGGACAGTTGCAATTAGGTTAATCAATTTGTAACTTTCATAAATATTATATTTCTTGGTTAAATTTACTACTCATCTATGTTTTCGCAAAACTCGTCGAAGGCATCCCATTACTTCGGATATATTTTTATAAAGAGAAATCAAAAACCATTGCAAACACTGAGCACTAGAGACGTAAAGTCAATAAAGAAGTATGTTTTCACCCAGGCAGTTCACTCCATTGCCGCGTGAACCGTCCGTAGTCCGTAGTGAACCGCCTAGAAATTGATGAACTTTCTAATTATTATCCCAATAAGTAAGGGAACCTGTTGTACCTAGGATAGTTTTTTAAATATATATATTTTTAATGTGATTTGACGAACAGTACACAAATCAAATTTGCATATTTTGAAATTTCAATTATTTGGGTACTCACCAAAAAAATATCAAATATGAATATTTCAAACTTCCATTATATTTTAAATGTTAAAAAAAAATGGGAAGTTAGGCCAAGGTACAACAAACCCTATGTACCTCGGCCAGTACTACGGTCTACCTAGGACACATTGAAAATGCAGGTGTAATTTAAGTAAACTATTAACTTTTCTTAACGAACATCGTTTTATTCGGTTTATTACTATATTTAACAAACACCTTAGAAATTCTGAACTAAATCAAAATAATATTCTAAGTGTAAATCATAATCAAATTCCAAGTTGTTTTTTGCTTTTCAAACTAAATCTTTAAACGAAAACAACTAACTTTTAACCACTCTTTTGTCACATCATAAACATTAAACTTAGTAGGTATCAATGTAAAAATTTACCTACCTAGGTAATCAAAATCAAAATCAATTGAATTTACCTACCTAGGTAATCCTAGGTAGGTAAATTTGATCATATCACATAATATTTATATAACAAATAAATCCAACCTTACAAATCATAGAAATAAACTGACCAAGGTACAACTGAACGACAGTAACCGAGGTACAACACTACTCCAACTTCAACAAAACGGTGGATTTAAAATAGTTTAGAAGTTAGTTATCTCGTAAGTTTCTTATTGTTTTGATACTTGTTAATTAAAAGAACCGATAGAATATAAAAGTTAAGCGACTATAATAAAACTATCAGTCTTTAAAATATATTACAAATACTTACTTTTTTGACAAATAAAGTTTTAACGTCGGATAACACCAAACACCGGCGCGCGGCGTAATGACGGTATGCGACTAACCGAGCCCTAGGTACACATAGTGCCAAGGTTCAACAGGTTCCCCTACGCAATTTTCTGAGCGACGTAGGTTGTCATCACCAACCTCCAGCTTTTGGATTCTGCTGTAGGAATTGTCCCGAAATGGATCAAACTAACAAGGTCACTCCGAAAAAAAAGATGGCGTTGCACGCATTGTGATTGTTCTATCTATTCTATACATTCTTTACATTCTATATTCTTTCTATACAAATAAATAAAATTGGAGTGTCTGTTTGTAATATCAAAATAACACCTTTTCACTAAATGCATATGAAAGTACATACGATACCTATAGCAAAAACGCGAATTAAAAAAATTTTGTCTGTCTGTCTGTGTGTTTGTTCCGGGTAATCTCCGAAACGGCTGGACCGATTTCGACGGGACTTTCACCGGCAGATAGCTGATCTTATAGCGGGTAACTTAGGCTACTTTAATTTTAGAAAAACAATTAGGGTTCCGCGTAAAAAAATAAAAACACTTGAAATCAAAGAGTATCTCCGAAACGGCTGGACCGATTTTGACGGGACTTTCACTGTTAGATAGCCGATGTTATACGCAGTAAGTGAGGCTACTTTTATTTTAGAAAAACAAAATAAAAAAAAATGGGTCCTGTCGCGCGGGCTCAGAACGCGGGACCGGGCTTTATTGTTAAGTTAAATTCCACGCGGGCGAAGTCGCGGGCTCAGCTAGTTGAAAATAATAATGAATTGTTCGATCGTAGATCTTATATACCTTATATAGCGTACGTGTTACGGAAACTTTTGTTCTAGAGTGCGGAGTCGAACGGCGCCATGATTGGTCTTCGGTTGATATAATAATCTAGGCAGAGACTAAACTATCCGTGATGAACTCATAGCTCTCCTGCACGTATATCAAACTTTCTTTTTTTATAGTTCAATATCACGTCACACGTATACAGCTCGTTGACCTGTAGGTAATCTCGAAGTGGATAACTCTTATATCAATATATCCTGTTCCCTAATATCAATTGGGACACATTGAAGCTATTTCGTCACTACCTAATGTATGTTAGATACAACCGGCGGCATTTGAATAGGATTTTAAAGAATGAGTTCTCGAGATTTCGCAGGACGCATTTTCATAAAATGAACGAGACTAAAAGTAATTACCGCAGAGATAGCAAGAATAATAATAACTATAATATTAAGAAAGATAGAAGGATGGACCCGACTCATCTCAGAATCCTTTAGACCTAAAAATAATAGGTAGTCCCAAAAATTAACAATATCAAATAATATATGAATTCAGGGTATGGATGAGTATCATTGAGTACCAGATATAGGTACCTACTTAGAATTTAATGATAACTATACTAGGTGAAACAAAAAGGGTATACTATTTTTTTTGCAACTTAACTTTGTAAATCTCAAACTATCAGCTTTGTGGGACAGTTGAAGTACTAAAGGTTTTGTAGACTTGCGAAATCGGTCAACAGCTGTATTCCTATAACACCTTCTGTTTTTCAAGTTCCCTCCAAAGCTGATGGTTTTAGAATTACAAAGTTAAGTTTTGAAAAACAAAGTATACCCATTACGTTTCACCTTGTAGATACAAATAAGATCAAAATTAAAACTGTGTTTCTTACCAGTAATAAAGGTACCTACTTAAATACGAGGGGCTTGCTAACAATGTATCTCTTGTTCTTGATAACCTTGGCTAGTAAATAGGGATGCGCCAAATACATTGATGTATTTATGTAGTAGATACCTATTGGGTAAACTATTATCCCCTAATTCGTAAACGTGGTTTAGCAGGCGAACAGTTACACACCGAACTATCTCTTTCTGTCATCAGTAATTTGACATTCGAAAGAAGAAGACAAAGCATGTGGTAAATATTATAGCGCCATCTTTTGGTTTATAATTATGTTATTATAGATAACATATAGGTATGATGTTTTGCTACCATAGATGTCGCCAGTTTATTGTACTTGTCAATATGTCTGTTTTATTACTTCCGTTTCCCTCCTGTTCGTTCATCTCTTCTATTGTGTGTAGCACGTTCGCTCATTTTTTATAATTATTAAATGTAATTGTTTATAACGCACTACGGACTATAATTTAACCCCAGGGCCCGGCAGAAGTCAAGTAACCAGCACACCCTAAGTATTCTCCATTTGGTCCTACAAAATCATCGGTTTGAAACTGATACTGTGGTTCCTGTGAACAAGAGGTCCGCGTCGTAGCATGAGTATAGCGAACCGTAATTTTGGCCACAGCTTTCTTCAGTGAGTGACTTCGCCCTGGGGGAGTGTGCTTTTTGATTAAATAGATATCTATGTTCAAAAAGTTCCGTATTGCGTATACGTGCGTATACTGTGCAACATTTTCGTCGTGAATAGTATTGCGTCACCATCGTCCATTTTGTTGTTCTCAGTTCACCGTGACCACGGAGCTAAAAGTGGCCAACGAGCGCCTCAAGGACATTTTTATGAGATTGGACGAGGTAAACATGTCTTTAGAAAACATCGACGAAGCGCATGGCGAAGAAGGCCTCGCCTTAGAAACTAAATATTATGATTTAGCAAAGAATATAGCTAACAGAATAGCTGATCTAAACGGTTGGGGAATGAAACACCAGTGCCACGGCCGGAGTCCTCGCAACAGGGCAGCCATGCCGGCGGCACCCGTCTTCCCCACCTCACATTGCCTACTTTCGACGGGGATTATGGATCTTGGTTGTCTTTCAAAGACTTATACATGTCATTGGTGCATAACAATACTGTGTTGAGTGCTGTGCAAAAGTGTTATTACTTAAAATCCTGCCTTCACGGTGAGGCTGCATCGTTAGTTTCTTCTTTAGAATGTACTAATGAAAATTATGTAAAAGCTTGGGAAATGCTGGTAAAGAGGTATGATAACAAAATATTAATAGCTCAACATCATTTAAATGCCATAATGGGACTTAACAAGGTTGGTAAATCTTATAACTTAAGGAAGTTCATTAATGGTTTTTATGCAGTGTTATCACTCATTGTTGTCACTGGATATTAAAAATCTTTCCGATGTCATTTTGATACACTTCTTATCAACTAAAATTGATTATGCGGGTCATTCCGTAGTTTCGCACGAAAAGCAATTCCAGGCTAATTTACCCATGAAAAAAATACTTAATTTAAAATATTATTTGCGTAATAGGTTAAAACCTAATAATTCTTAAAGGAGTATTTCTAATATTACAGTTTAATTGGTTAATTTTCAAAATAAATAATTAAAACTGCCTGAAAAATCATTCCTCTCTGCGTCCAGCGGGGTACCTCGGTTGGTTTTTTAATGTTAATTTCTTTAAACTTAAATTGCTGGCTGTAATTAATACGTAATATTTAAGCCTATATCATCAGGTATTGATTGCGGATTTACAATAATTTTTTAACACAATTATATTTACAGAAAAAAATATTTTTCTTTTTGTCACGATAAAAACTTCATTACCATCCGTACTCAGAAATTCGATAATTTTAAATAAAATTTATACGTGCCCGACTATAGTTCAGGTCACAATCTGTTTATACTTATTAGCTTGGCATGGCAACGGGGAGAGGTGGATGTTATATCAATCCCTGTTAAAATTATTTACGATCTTCGGATTGTTTTTAGTGTTTCGTCCATAAATCGTCTCATTGCATTCCTTCGATTTTACAAGCTACTGTAATAAATAAAAAATATTTTTATCAAAAAATGTTTCCCTTTTTAATTTACTTAGAAAGTGTTTTCTTAAATATTTGCTAATATGTGCGATTATGGAGTTATCAAGGAAAAAGTTAAATTTTCATTCATCGGTCCTTCATTACCATCCTTCCCATCCATTTTTTTACGGGAAGGTAATGAACTGTTTTGGAGAGAAATGATTTTTTATTTCATTTAGAACGATTTCGTTATAATATTTTAAAATGTATTATTAATATTTTATGAGATTTATTGTTTTGGGTGGACTAAATATGTAGAAATAAGTAGTCTTTAGTTAATATTTTAATGAATTTGTATATATTTTTATCAGTAGGTATTCAAATGGCGAAAAAACGTAACATTTTCGTAACAAAAGAAGAAACATTGGTAAAAGATTGGCTACGTAAAATAAGCTCATATAAAAATAATCTGGATTATAATATGCTCTAGAAAACGATGAATAAAGAAAAATATACTTATCTGGAAACGAGAAGATGTGTAGAATTAAATAAATTATGCCTACAATGAAAACGAAGAAGACGTAGTCAAAATTACTCTTAAACTACTTAAAATGGAAGGGAGAACAAAAATAGAGAGTTTTCCATTAATATGAATGGAAAACTCGCCTACGTGAAAAACCTGTAAATCTAGAGCATTGTAAACCAGATCCCTTTATGCTTGCTTAAACAGATCCAGATCCAAGCAATCTACATTTATGTATACGATTACCTTAGTCCAATGTAATAAAAATAAAAATGTTAACGGAGTATTGAAGATATACGAGCATAAAATAAAATAAAGGAAAAAGTAAAAATCTGCTGCTGTTTAGCGTAACTATTTCGTTATGGGACTAGTCCCACAACACACTCCCCACTATTACTCCTGCAAGCTAGAATCAGCAATGGTGTCAAATGACGTCGAGGTTTGGGCCCTCGACGAGTCCAGGGGGAAAATAAAATTGTCTTAGAACCTGCACCAATTGTATTAAAGGAAATAACTTTAAATTTAAAAAAACCCCAAAGCAACGACTTTTTGAAATAAAAAAGAGCAGATAATTTCAAAACAGCTGAATCGATTTTCATGAAACATAGCTAAGAACACTCGATCAGAATACCTTTCTAACAAAAAAACAAATAAAAATCGGTTCATCCGCTTGGGCGCTACGATGCCACAGATAGACATACAGATACGCATGTTAAACTTAGAGGACCCCTCTTTTTTCGCCGGGGTTAAAAATAGGAGGAATTGAAAGCAAATATCAATTTCACATTTGAACAGAAATAACTTTATGGGCTGATTGCCACAGAAGCGAGACTGTAACAGTTGATTGATGACCGAAGACCAGTTGTAATTGGACCTGAGCTGATTATACTTGATCCAATAATAGTGTTTCCACAAGGTCTGTGTAATAAATAATAATAAATAAATAAATAATGCGACCTAATTTAAATATGGCACAAGTACCTTCTATATTTAATTTTCATAGCCATATAATAGTATTTTTTTATAATCCGCCTGCCAGTCTTATCAAAATAAAAATCTGATCAATAAATAAAGAAAATAAATGATTAATTATAATTCCTACCTATTTCATAACTTGTTTGGTGTATTAATCCCGTCCTAAATCATTACAATCCATTACACTTTTCATCACCATCCATACGTAAAATACGTAAAATTTCAATTGCAAATATCTCAGTAATTAAATAACTTACAAAAATTGCCTCCCAGTTTTTATGACTCAGGTGACGAATTAAATTCAATTATGAGCAAAAAAAAACATGAAAACTTCATTTTTTTTTTATTCCGCGGAACGTTCGAATTTGCGCGAAACGGCGGAGCGACCCATGCTCCGTGATTATGAGCTCCAGCGCGGCCCAAGTGAATTTCCTATGCTTCAAAACTTTATTGATTATTTACAGCAGAGATGTCAGGCTTTGGAGATGGTTGTTAGAGATGTTCCTGCTGTCAGCAGCACACAACATGATACATCCCATGTTGCCAGTGCCTCTCCGACTGTAAGCAAATCTTGTCTTTTTTGTAAGAAGCCGCACCTCACAAGTAAGTGTTTCAAATTCCTAAAACTTAAGCCAACTTAAAGATTAATCTTAGTCGAAAAAGAAAATTTGTGTGTGTTATGTTTGTCTAAATCTCATAATGTTTCTAATTGTTCAAAAATAAATGAATATAAATGTAAAAAATGTCAACAAAGCCATCACTCTGTGTTACATGTTGATAGCAATGTCTCTGTTTGTAACAATGTAAATAGTGATGAGGTTTGTAATGTTGCTATGCCCCCGTCTCTTGTGTCTGATGACAAGCAAGTTGTCTCATTGATGCCAACGATTCATGCTGATCTGTGTGATTCGGATGGTAACCGAGTCACGTGTAGGATGTTGCTAGATGTTGGCAGTCAAAAAAATTATATCACTAAAGAGTTAGCTAGCAAATTTGTGGATAAAGACTTCGACTACACTTATTCTTTGGTAGCTGGTGTAGGAGGTCACAGCACAAAAATTACTAAAAAAGTAAAATTAACTGTTCTCTCCCGTTGCTCTGATTTTAAAATAAAATCTGAGTTTGGTGTGATGGATGTTATTACGAATGTGTTGCCATGTGCTACAGTTTCTGTTAAGGGGCTTCGATTGCCTTCCTTTGTTGAGCTGGCTGACCCTGACTTCAACCGCTCGAAGAAAGTTGATGTCATATTGGGTGCACACATATTTGGTATGTCACTGCGTGAGGGTAATATTTCACTGGGTGACGGATACCCCTATCTTTTCAAAACTGTATTTGGATGGGTTTTCTGCGGAGATTTGTCTGTTCAAAGTGCAGAAGTTTTAGTTTCACAAAAAGTGAACACCTTCCATGTATCAGAATTACATGATGACATTGCAAAATTTTGGTCTTTAGAAGAAGTATCTAATAAACCTATTGTATCTTTACAGGATAAAGCTCGTGAGCAGTTGTTTGTCGAGTCGGTGCCTCGTGATAAGACTGGTCGGTATCAAGTTGATCTCCCTATCAAACAAGATATTCTGAAAAAATTGGGTAACTCTTATAATATTGCTTTTCGTCGTTTGCAAGCTCTGGAATTAAAGTTTTTAAACAATATTGAGTTTGCTAAGAATTATAAAGCGTTTATTGAAGAGTTGGTTAACCTTGGGCATGCACATTATGTAGAGAATGTTAAGCCGCACCAAGGCAATCAAGTGGAGTTTTATATGCCTCACCATGCTGTCCTCAAGGACACATCTACCACCACGAAACTGAGGGTTGTATTCAACGGTTCTGCGCCTTCCTCTTCTGGTGTTAGCTTGAATGATGCTCTTCTTGTGGGTCCTGTGGTGCAGCCTGAAATGTTTTCAGTGCTGTTGCGATTTCGTTACTTTAGTTATGTTTATGTGTCTGACATAAAAAAATGCTGTCTCCAGTAAGCATCAGCCGCTGCAGCGCTTCCTCTGGCGGGACGATCGCACGTCGCCAGTGAGGTGTCTACAGCTGTCACGTGTCACGTACAGCACGGCTCCAGCGAGCTACCTGGCGACGCGTGTGTTGGTTAAGTTGGTGCAGGATGAAGGTAACCGCTTTCCGCTTGCTGCTAATGCCCTTCTTCAGAGTTGTTACGTTGATGACATTTTGCATGGGTCTAATGACCTTGACACTGCTCTCGAGACTATACGTCAGCTTGAACAATGTCTCGGGTGTGCCAAGTTCGAACTGCATAAATGGCATTCAATTCGCCTGAAATACTGCAAATTTGCCTCCTGACAAGCGTGTAAAATGCACGTTTGCTTTTAACAACAACGACAATGTATCAATTAAAACGCTTGGGTTGAAATGGGATCCGACGTCTGATGCATTTCAAATTATTGTTCCTGATAAGTTGATGACTGGCAAGCTTACTAAACGCAATGTCTTGTCTGATATCGCTAGGGTCTGTGACCCACTGGGTCTTATTTCTCCAGTGACTGTTTATGCGAAATTGGTCATGCAAACGATATGGAAGTCTAATATTGGTTGGGATACTGAAATTCCCAAAGTGATAATTGATATTTGGAAACCTTTTTGTGAAAATCTTAAATTTCTTAATTATTTTTCAGTGCCTCGTTGTTTAGTCAAGCCAGGGCTAGAGAAGATGGAAATCCACGGGTTTGCAGACAGCTCCACCAAAGCATATGGCGCCGTTGTGTATGCGCGTTGCCATGAAGGTAGTAAAATTACAGTCCACTTGATAGCTGCAAAGTCCCGCATCGCTCCACTGAAACAAGTCACTTTGCCCAGGTTAGAACTTTACGCTGCACTATTATTAGCTAAGTTGATGGATAAGGTTGGCAAAATCTTAGATGTTACTAAAGGTAACATGTTTTATTGGACTGATTCTATGATCACACTATGTTGGATAAAGGCAGATCCACCACGTTGGAATCTATTTGTGGCCAATCGTGTAGCTGAGATCCAAGAACTGTCACTCGTTGAAAGCTGGCGTCACGTCAAATCGGCCGACAACCCTGCCGACCTCGTATCGCGAGGTATGGAGCCTCAAAATCTAGTAGGATGTAGGTTGTGGGTCTCGGGACCGTCGTGGCTCGATTTGCCGGACGCCCAGTGGGACGTTGACACACCTGGTGACTTAAATGTTGTCGCCCCTGAGTAGAGGATGGTAGTCCTTACTTCTAATGTTGTTCCATTGTGGTCAACAATGTTTAAAAAAATCTCCTCTTGGAGTAAATTGTATCGTATTTTTGGATATATATTTCGCTTCATACATAATATACGTAATCCGAATGATAAAGTAGATGGCTATCTTTCAGCAAGAGAATTGCGACAATCTGCTGATAGTATAATCGGCATAGTTCAACAAGAGTCTTTTCGTAATGAGTTACAAGAATTAAAAGATAATAAAAGTGGTTCGAATCCTAATTTCAAAGCTTGTAGACGGATGAAATACTTGAATTTGTTTTTTAGACGACAAGGATTTAATAAGGGTAGGTGGTCGGTTGCGTCATTCCCAACTTCCTTCTCAGCAAAAGCACCCGCTGCTGCTGCCGTCACATAACCACGTGACATCTCTCATTATTCGATACGAACATGAAAGATTGCTCCATGCTGGTAATCAAACGACGTTGTCTAGTATTCGTAAATTTGTCTGGCCTTTGAATGGTAGGAATTGTGTAAGGCATTTTATACACAAGTGTGTGAAATGTTGCAGGTTCAGAGGAGAAACTGCCGCGCAGATGATGGCTGATCTACCCAGGTACCGTGTGACTCCCAACCGTCCGTTCCTGTTGGCTGGTGTTGACTTCGCAGGTCCTGTCCCGCTTAAGGTAGCGCGCATCCGAAAGCCTATCATCACAAAAGGTTATATTTGTATTTTTATATGCATGTGTAGTAAGGCGATTCATATCGAGCTCATTTCTGACCTCTCCACCAACGAATTTTTGAACGCCCTTAGGAGGTTCTTTTCGCGGCGGGGTAGGTGTCTGCAGGTGTTTAGTGACAACGGATCGACCTTTCAAGGTGCCAACAATAAGTTGCGGGCACTGCATGACATGTTTAAAAAAGATTTTGATAGTATCAGTAACTATGTATCTTCAGAAGGTACTGAATGGGTTTTTATACCTTCTTACTCACCACATTAGGGTGGCCTGTGGGAGAGTAGCGTTAAATTAGTAAAACATCATTTGAAACGTATTATTGGTAATAACATATTAACTTATGAACATGTAAATACTCTATTAGTTCAAATAGAAGCTATAGTTAATAGTCGTCCTTTAACGCCCTTAAAAGATGATGCTGAAGACCAGTGTTTAACACCTGCACATTTTCTGATAGGAGAAAGTTTGTCGTCATTTCCCGAAGGTAATTTGTTTGATGTACCTGATAACAGACTGTCTATTTATAAACAGTTATGTAAAATGCGCCAGCAATTTTGGAAAGCATGGAAAAACGATTATCTTAACACGTTACAAATGCGGTACAAGTGGTACAAACAACATCCTAATTTACTATTAAACATAGTTGTTCTCATAAAAGATGATAATGTTCGTCCACAATCATGGCCTCTAGGTTTGATAGTTGAATTATTTCATGGTAAGGACAATAATGTTAGATATGTAAGATTAAAAACTAAAAACGGATTGTATGTAAGACCTATTACAAAAATAATTCCTTTACCAAATGATTCAATTGGACATCATTGAATTTTATGTTTAAAATCATTTCTTTGTTCATTATTATAAGAATATTAATGTTAATTCATAAATTTTACCATGTCCAACCTTTCAACATACTTCATTTTATAAATTGTATTTCTTATAATTAGTTGCTATACAAGGGGGGGGGGGGGGGGGGTGTATGGTCAATATTATAGCGCCATCTTTTGGTTTATAATTATGTTATTATAGATAACACATAGGTATGATGTTTTGCTACCATAGATGTCGCCAGTTTATTGTACTTGTCAATATGTGTCTGTTTTATTACTTCCGTTTCCCTCCTGTTCGTTCATCTCTTCTATTGTGTGTAGCACGTTCGCTTATTTTTATACTTATTAAATGTAATTGTTTATAACGCACTACGGACTATAATTTAACCCCAGGGCCCGGCACAAGTCAAGTAACCAGCACACCCTAAGTATTCTCCAGTATGGTGTAACTAAAACAATTTAGGAGAAGGACCCACCACTCACCCGAAACAGAGGCGAAACACGTGTCGAATTTTATTCTTAATTCGCTTTGTTCCGCGGAAAATTGCAAATTATTAGGCTCCCTGACACTCTTGACTGACATACTCGACCGACGGAGTTAGGTTTTGTTGACCTCTTCCATTATCGATCAAACTATTTGATTTATAATTTTGGAGGTTAACAAGCCAAGGGTGAGTGGTGGGTCCTTCTCCTAAATTGTTTTACAATGGATTTCCGCAAAGTAACGCCTGAGTCAATCAATTATGGTGTAACTACACAACCGCTAATCCACGTTTGTTGTACTATTTCCTGGATATGACAATAACCTGTTTAAATAAATACAAAACCTCTTACCTGGAGTTAACAGTCACATTTTATTACTAGAATACCTAACTACGTAGTGTACCGTTAACGTAAGTGGATGCGCCCGCTCACGTGACATATTTCATAAAATTAAGAATGACAGTGACAGTTCTCTTATTCCTGTCACTAATAGAATACTCGATTACTTGACCCACCAGCTCCCCTAGCCAAGTGGCTCCGTCTACAAGCGTTTCTACAAAACGCTACGCTTAAATGTATGGAAATGACATTACAATTCGATAACTAGAATACGTGACTTATGTCATTTCCATACAAGCGTAGCGTTTTGTAGAAAGAAACGAATGTAGAAGAAGGCACTTGGCTAGAGAGACAGGTACCTAATTGCCCGCAGGTTATAATTTTCGTGAATATGATATTCGATCAGCGAATATACTTACCCATCGAATTGGAATAAGTATTTCATGGGAACAAAGTGCATATATTATTATTTCACGGAACACACTTGCATATTATTATTTCGGAATTCGTTAACCGCCAGATACTAACATAATTATGAATAAAAATATCAAGGCTATGCTAGCTAAATAATTAAATAAAAAATAGCTTGTCTCTCTATGTCTAATAATCTGTAATCTCTATGTCTAATACCTAAATGGTCTAGAATTTTTATACGTTTATATTCCAAAATGAATGCCTACACGAATTAATTAATTACCTTATTTCAAAATTTACATATTTAAAATTAATTCTAGGTTTTTCCCGCATTTTCGTTTTTGGCTAATTTTATTTTCTGGGTTTCGACATCAACGCCACCTACCGGATCCAACTTTATCTAAGGACCATCTAGCCCATAAGTACTTACCTACAAAATACCTATACCAACAAAATCGGTCAAGCCGTTTAGAAGGAAAGGAATTTCGAACACACGGACACCGGAATCCAAATACCGTTCGTTACTATTTTTTTATTTTATTCACTTAAAATGTTCGTTATACCTAGTTCAAATTTGGTTTTCATGGAAATTAAATTCGGAATGGGATTTTGTATAAACTCGAGACGTTTCAAACGTTAATCACGACTCAATTAGGTATGCATCTAACGTAGTAATCTATATTAATAATTCCGTTCAGGGGTACGGTAGACTAGATTGAAACCTTACCAGAATAATAAAACATAAAAAAATAATGATTTCGAGTCGACAACATATATCCGCAAAATTCGGATTGTCGAGTATTTTGTTAAATTCTAACAGTGCAAAAGGAAATCTTTCGCCATATTAGCAGTTCCGTCAAGTTTGGCACAGTGCCGCTATATTTTCTATGAACGAATCCCTGTCAGTTAGTGTCAATAGTGTCAGTGTTCTCAGTGTGTAAATGAGTCTTTACTCGAAATATCTATTAAACTGGGTGGGCCATATTTTTAAAGAAAGAAGAAGAAGTTTGAGCTTTCAGTACAAACAAATTCAGTCTTCATGTTTTTAGGGTTCCGTAGTCCCTACGAAGAACCCTTATAAGATCATCCAGTCCGTCCGTCCGTCCGTCCGTCCGTCCCGACCCATCACAGGGTCATAGCTTCTACAGTTTCTGACGGATGTTGATGTAATTTGTTACAAAAATACTTTAAGATCTCACTTTCAAAAATATAAAATGTAGCAAAATTACTTTTTTTGAGGTACCTCCCCGAACATCGAAAGAGGGGATTTTTTTTGTTTTAGTTACCCAATCATTTGGGGTATCGTTGAAAAGGTATTTTAAATAAAAAGGTGTTTTCATACAACATTTTATCATCAATAATTCCGTTTGCGAGAATTTTAAGATTAAATGAAAATTTACGTGATTAATTCCGACACGTTTTCCATTTTTCTATTGCTAAAACATGAATAAGATTATGCAGTGGATACATTGTTTACCAATTTCAATGAAATAACAGCAATAAATCTATATTTGATGTTAATACGTGTATTTCTGAATTGTTAATGCACGTGGATAGATGTCGGTAGTAGTATGTAAACAATATTTTTGATTTTTTACGTAATAAATATCGACACTTCTTATATTTTTATGTTGCAAAAAGATGAATAAGAATTATACGGACAAAATTGGATAAATTGTTAATAAATTCCAATTAAATAACAGCAATAAATGTATGTTTTATGTTCATTAGTATATTTCTTAATATTTAATGGCGTCGATGGATGTCAGTAGCAGTATGTATACAACTTTAGTATCTATTTCAACCTGGGGTGAAATTTTAAACAGATTACTTTCAATGACTCGGAATCCTTCATTGTACATGGCTCGACATGGCACTTGGCGATTTATGCCTTGCCGACGAATCTATGCCTTGCCTAATATATATCCTTGAAAAGCGATAACTACAAATAATATACCTACGTTTTGTAAAAGATTATGTATTATGATTCACATTTCACCCGAGCGAAGCCGGGTTTCCATCTAGTTATTATAATATTTGATGATAGATAAGTATGCAATTTTTTTTTTCTGTGATCATACCAGATTAAAAAACACGCGAGAGTAGGAGGGAATCTTACGCAAAAATAATTCTAAAGGGCGCTACTCCGCACTTTGGTAGACAAAACCGAAAAAAATACAATTCAAAATGGTTATTTTAATTGCATTTTTAGGATTCCTAAGTGTGTAAAATCGGCAAAGAAAATAGGGGGGGAAAGTAGGTAGGTACGCACCTGTAAACCAATAAATTTTGTTCCAAATGTTAAATTTTCTTTTGCACTAAATCTAAATTAACATGATGTTCGTATTATATTTTTTAACAGCACAGAATAGAGACAACTATAGTACGTCAGTGCAAGCAAGGGCAAGATTTAATCCGGTATTAATAAATCTATCATAAGTCTGAGAGTGATCTTGAGTACACTTTCGACATGTGATTTTGTACTGGTATAACATAAGAATGGCATTCTCAAGATCTGACTTGAGATCGATTTATTAATAATGACCTTAGAAGTTAAAGGGACCTTAGCAGCTTTGATCACTGTTCAATGAAATAAACTTTAATTAAAATAGGTGTTATTTACCGACAACGCAGGAACGCGATTACCGTAGGTAACCCGACACAAGCGGCGGTGGTAAAGTTACCTCGGGGGAAAGCGGTGACCTGGTTCCCTACGGGTTAAGTAGGAACCTACTTGCTTCCTGATTCTATCGAGTGAGGGAGGGTGAGCTACATAGGTACAACTACTACTGCTACTGCAACTACAACTATTACTGCTTCATAATTATTTGTTTATTATTTATTTTGTCTGTGTCTAAACTGTTGCGTGCTGTTATCTTCATTTAGCCATTATGTAGTAGGTATAAGTATATGTCATATTATTTTCTTGTTTATTTAATGTAATGTATATGTTTAAGTTTATTTGTGTATTTATTTATTTACTAGCTGAGCCCGCGACTTCGCCCGCGTGGAATTTAACTTAACAATAAAGCCCGGTCCCGCGTTCTGAGCCCGCGCCACAGGACCCATTTTTTTAATTTTGTTTTTCTAAAATAAAAGTAGCCTCACTTACTACGTATAACATCAGCTATCTTACAGTGAAAGTCCCGTCAAAATCGGTCCAGTCGTTTCGGAGATACTCTTTGATTTCAAGTGTTTTTATTTTTTTACGCGGAACCCTAATTGTTTTTCTAAAATTAAAGTAGCCTAAGTTACCCGCTATAAGATCAGCTATCTGCCAGTGAAAATCCCGTCGAAATCGGTCCAGCCGTTTCGGAGATTACCCGGAACAAACACACAGACAGACAGACAGACAGACAGACAGACAAAAAATTTTTAAATCGCGTTTTTGTTATAGGTATCGTGTGTACTTTCATATGCATTTAGTGAAAAGGTGTTATTTTGATATTACAAACAGACACTCCAATTTTATTTATTTGTATAGATTCGTATGCCATTTTACAATTGTTCACAATTAGTTAACATTAAAATCTAAATTATAAAGTAAGTAAGTTTATGTAAGTACACCCCCATATTATTTTCTTTAGATCCTCTCCATCCTAAGGTTGCCTGGTAGAGATCACTTTTAGTGATAAGGCCGCCCATTTTCCACTTTCTGTGTAAATATGTAATAATTTGTAGTGTTTTGTTTTCTAGTGGTGGATTAATAAAGAATTATCTATCTATCTATCTAACTATCTATCTACAACGAAGCGGTCACAGTAAGCGACCAATAAGACATGGTGATAATACAGTGCTACAAGATATATTTGGTGGAGGCCAAAAGAGGAACTAAAATATTCATTACAAAAAAAATGACTTTTTGACAATCTTGTATCGACACTAGCGACGCTCTCACGAGCCAAATAAAGTTTGTAGGAGTGTAAGCGGCTGCAGACTAAGGGTGTTACCACACAATCAAGTATGTCAATCGATATCGATTGGTTTGGTAATACCCTGAACGCCGTACAGTCAAACACAACACAACAAAAAATTGGTGCATGGTCCAATCCTGTCCTCATAATCATTTCAGAATACATAGGTAAATCTATACAAATAAAAAAAATTGGAGTGTCTGTTTGTAATATCAAAATAACACCTTTTCACTAAATGCATAATATGAAAGTACATACGACACCCATAAAGAAAAAGTTTAAAAAAAAATTGTCTGTCTGTCTGTCCGTCTGTGTGTTTGTTCCGGGTAATCTCCGAAATGGCTGGACCGATTTTGACGGGACTTTCACTGGCAGATAGCTGATGTTTTAGGGAGTAACTTAGGCTACTTTTATTTAAGAAAAACAAAATTAAAAAATGGGTCCTGTCGCGCGGACTCAGAACGCGGGCGCGGGCTTTTTTGTTAAGTTAAATTCCACGCGGACGAAGTCGCGGGCTCAGCTAGTGTAATATAAATAATAAGTATGTGAAAATGACATTTATAATAAAGTAATAGATAACTTTTCTCTAGAACATACCTACCTACTTACAAAATATGGAAACTCGGATTTTTTGATAGGTCATTAATTGCTATTGATAGGGTCTCGCTTCTTCTCTGATAATGAAACTTAAATTATTATGAACACATCTGTACCTATACCTAAGCTTTAATATAACGTACTTACTGTACATCAATGTAGGTACATTAATATTTTTCATTAGGTTACGGTAACCAAAGGTAAGCTTTTTGACGAATTTTTGACACCAAAAAATTAAATAAGAGGAAGACATAATTTTATGCGGCATAAGAACTAACTTCCAACACCACTAATGGGACTTGAGGTTATATACTGTGTGACGTTGCGTTAGAAAATTAGCTGATTACATTTTTTATTAAAAATAATTAATTATCAAATAAATATAAAAATGACCTAGTTAATTAATTCGGGAATTGAACCCAGAACCTCATTGTATCATGAGACTAGACAAAGAGGCAGTCGCACTTACTCTTTGTCTAGATAGAAAAAAACAATAACCTAGGTATTTTTTATACAAATTATACCCTAATTATAATGTGATTTACGCTAATGAACCAATCTTATTATCAATAAAAATGTCGAGATGTTGTAATAATTTCGCAATATGAGGTAAATTAAGTGAACATATGAAATTCGTTAGGTGGGCAACGGAATTCGGTCGAGCCTCCAGTTATCGTTAATGTTGTTACATTAACGATAACTGGTGATGGTTAACGATAACGATAACTTCTAAGCTTTGACAAAAAAAAAAGAAAAATATATACAAGAAAATAAAACTTTTAAACATTAACTATAAATAAGTAAAAAATTACACCACTATGCCTACTTATTCCCCGAAGGGATAGGCAAATAATTACCATTGTATAAATATCTATGCTAAGTAGGTACTCAAACCTATATATTTATAAGTGTTTTTTGAATTTTCAACTGAAAAAAAAACTTACCGGCCCGAAACAGAAAAACCGGGAGGTTTCACAACTTCCGTCAAAGTTATCAGTTATTTATAAAACAAATAAACTATTGTCAATGTATAAAAATCACAGAGCGTCCAAAACAAAACCAGTTCTATGGTAATAACAATTTACAAAGTTAGTAAAAGGCGTGCATCACCACGAAGCCCCTACGTGTGACTGCTGTGCGGTCAGACGAATAGTAGAACCTGGGTCCAGCTTGAATAGAGTTAATCGGTAGTTAAGAACTGAATCAATTAGTACCTAAGCATAGTTTTCATTAAATAATTTAGTTTTGATTACGTACGTTACGTTAAGTAATTAAACAGGTATAGATACTTACCTACAAAAAGTTTAAATAAGTACTTTTTATAAAGTATCTAGACACGCGGCAACGTGTCAAGCTAAGTTCAAGCTAACATACTTCCCTACTTAAAATATCGACACAAAAACACACCACTGTAAGTATGTCTGTAAAATAAGCAACGCTGGCTTCCTAGGTACCTACTTTACTACGGGGCGATCCCGCCCGACACACCTTGGCTATGGAAAATTATAGTGTAGATACTTACCTATATTAAAAAATCAAGATTAGGTGTATTTATATATTTTAGTACTTAATTTGGCCACATAGCATAGAACATTTAAATATTGCAATAAATACTTAACATCGATCATTATGACGCAAAAGTTTCGCGTGATACTCTGCAGCGGCGCCACCATGATAAAAATTGACAAATCATAGTGGGAAAAAATGTACGATTAACGCATATAATGTACGTTTATCGTATTTTAATGTAACTTTACCAGATAATTGTCATTTTTAGTGGCGCTGCTGGGGAGTATGCTCCCCAGCGGCGCCACCTGGTTCTCATACTTATGAATGATATTGGCTGCTAAATTTTATTGGAAATAAATGTACGCATGCAGTCTACTATGTACATGTCAAAAAACATCAATATTATACAGTAGTTTAATTTATTTTGATCATTTATTTTACCTTAAAAACGCCCGAACAGCTTAGGTTCACATACTTAGCACCAACATAGCTAATGGTATTAGCAACTTTATTCTATTGGAAATAAATGTTTGAACGCTAAATGAGAAGTAAATGTAAAAATATATAATTACTAGCTGTGCCCACGGACTTCGTCCGCGTAGTATTTAACGTAACAAAAAATTCGGGATTATCGGGATAAAAAGTATCCTATATGTTAATCCCGGTTATAAACTATCTGTGTTCCAAATTTCATTCAAATCCGTTCAGTAGTTTTTGCGTGAAGGAGTAACAAACATACATACATACATACATACATACATCCACACTCACAAACTTTCACATTTATAATATTAGTAGGATTATTATTAGATGGTAGTTAATTTTTTTTCATTAATTGAAATTTACCCTAAAAATGTCCGCTTACAGATGATGTTCACATGCCTAGTACCGCAAAAGTATTATGGTTTAAGCAACTATATTCTATTGGAAATATATGTACGAATCCTGTTTGTTATGTATAAGTTAAAAATGATCATTATAAGACTATAGTTTAATTTATTTTAATAAATTAAATTTATCTCGAAAACTTCCTTATACAGTTGAGGTTCACATACCTAGCTTAGCACCGATAAAGTGGTATTAACAACTATATTCTATTCTAAATAAATGTTTGAACGCTGAATGAGAAGTACATTTCAAAATATTGTTATTATACGGTACTTTTATTTATTTAATTTAATTTTAAGTTACTTTGAAAAGGCTTGTTTACAGTTGAGATTCACGTACAGTACCGATAAAGAATAATGGTATTAAGGACTATATTCTGCTCGAAATAAATTTACTGTATGTTACTTGTATATGTTTAAAATATCATTATTAGACAGCAGTATAATGTATTTCTATCAATTAATTTTACCTTGAAAACACCAGTATAGTTTAGGTGCATTTTGGGTAGATACCTTATGCTACCGCATGAACCAAATTTCGTATACTTATTGTGAATACACTTACTTATGTACCCAAAGATCGACCTAAGTACGTTTTACACCTTTTTTAAAAAGTTATTTGAATCGTCAGTAAAAAAATTGGGGTTTCTATTCGTTCGTTCGTATATATGTATTGTTTATGTCTGTTCACTGATTTTGATATTTTATTTTAAAGATGATGTGGTCCCATAGAAATTTCATCAAAATCAATACATAGTTTAGCACTAAAAATCACGATAAATCGAAAAATAATTTTCATGAAATACTTTAACCGCTTAAAAAAACGTGGGTGCACAAAAACCTAGAAATAACTATGGATATTGATTTCTTATATTTACGCGAATACTACACATTGAAATAAAACTATTTTTACGGATTATATCGCGTTTATTTTTACTTTTTATGTTCCCGACGTTTCGGTTGCTTTACAGCAACCGTGGTCACGGGGGGACTGAGGTGTTAGACGTCCTGATGTCATAGTTAAAAACTGGGTACCTCAAAAAGTTGGTATTTGCGGTCCGATCCACGCAGAAAGTGCTCACTGTTTAAAATAGTTGGACTTTACAATTTATTTCATGTAAATTTGGAGTCGGTACCACTATCTTTACACGATGTTAAGACAACTTCTTAGGTGCCTACGTTTGTAGGTACTTAATTTGGCACCGACTCCAAATGATCATTGAAGTAACAGGATACCAAATGTTGATACGATCAGACCTGTGGAAGTTCCTCATATACCTTCATCAATTAGAAAAGAGCGGATTATCTGAATCATAAGAATACTCTCGATCAAGAAACTTTTAATACAAAAAGACTATTGTACGGGGATGCCCGTACTAACTTGTCTGATAGGGGTTGGGCTGATAGAAACACTGATATAGCTGATAAGAGTGGTTATATTATAACTGATATTAAACGTAAGAAATGAGAGTGAATTTAATGAGAGGTGAGAACGTGCGGTTTGCTTGATGACCGATGACGAACTGATTTTGATTGCAATATAATTTGCGTAAATGTGAACATTTGGGTCAAAGTGTGATTGCTGCTTCAGCAAATGTACGTGCATGCTCGTACAACTATATTGAAATCTGTTAATCTGTTTTAGAGCTACGTGCGATGGCACAGACAGATACATAGATACACATATTAAACTTATAACACTCCTTGTCTCGTAGACATATGGAGCTTATTAATGTAGAAATAAACTCAAATCTTGCTTTAAACGTATTTTAATATAAATGTAAATTGTAACCGTACAAGCGTATTGCGTGAGATATAAAAATTAGTTAACGTATATCAGGTAGGAGCACAGAGTTAAAAGTTACCGTCATTGGTTAAAGTTGCGTACGCGCGCCTACCAAAATGTTGCAGGCAATAATGTTCGAGGTTGTTTCTTGTTGGTTGTCTTGAACTGTAGGCTTGAACACTCCTTTTTTCTTCAGGTTTAACAAAATATACCTATTCATTCTATCTCTCCAGGGCATATGTTCTCAAACTTCTTTCGACCACTGTCATAAGATCCCAACTATGTATATTCAATTTTAGTTTTAAATAATAAATAATAATAAATAAATATCGCCAGACGAACATACCAACTGTATGTTCCCAAACTAAGCAACGCTTGTACTATGGGTACCGTACAATGGACTGGGGGCGATCGTAGTGACACCCAGACCAGGGCAAATTACGAAAAGGCCATTTCCGAAATTTACCCTGACGGGAATCGAACCCGCAACCACCCGGTGTAGTGAGCCG
The DNA here is from genome assembly GCA_918843915.1 of Notodonta ziczac. Classification (NCBI taxonomy): domain Eukaryota; kingdom Metazoa; phylum Arthropoda; class Insecta; order Lepidoptera; family Notodontidae; genus Notodonta; species Notodonta ziczac. The sequence continues at coordinate 2,399,565 of OU974040.1, read as the reverse complement.
AGCGGCCTACGCTCGAACCACTGCGCCAAGCGGTCGTCAAATACTGGTGACTATGAAATATAGTTTCCTTGCCAGGGCGATTCAAAGATAAAATAAATCAAACTACTGTCTAATAGTGATATTTTTAACATATATATAATTAACTAGCTGTGCCCACGGACTTCGTCCGCGTAGTATTTAACGTAACAAAAATTTCGGGATTATCGGGATAAAAAGTATCCTATATGTTAATCCCGGTTATAAACTATCTGTGTTCCAAATTTCATTCAAATCCGTTCAGTAGTTTTTGCGTGAAGGAGTTACAAACATACATACATACATACATACATCCACACTCACAAACTTTCACATTTATAATATTAGTAGGATATAGTCCTTAATACCATTATTCTTTGTCGGTACTGTACGTGAATCTCAACTGTAAACAAGTGTTTTCAAAGTAACTTACAATTAAATTAAATACATAAAACTACCGTAAGTTACATAGTTACATATCATGACCCGACACAGCCAACACCGCATGACATCAGCAAGCTAGACTGACCCAGTTATTTTCGCCTTAACGACTGCCGAGCAACATTCGCCTTAACGCAGCGTCAGCACCTTTGGATCCGATTGACGTCAATGCAACCCGACTGCATGCGGCCCCAATTCCACAATTACAACATACCTGTAATTTTCGCTTACTTTGGTTCTAGCATCGAACCTAGGCACTAGAATTAATTAGCTATAATTTATTTGTAATTCTTTTACTCTTTAATTAAATTCATATTCAAATTAATTTCGTTTTTTTAAGTCCTTCGGCTGCAACCTACGTAATTGGCGCAGTCGGTAGGCTACTCGCGGGCCGGTTCGCGAGACGCGTTTTCAAAAATCGAAACTTAGAGTTCGCGAGTCGCCCGGGCGGCTATCCAGCAGCTTCACCGAGTATCCTGAATCTGCGAGAGCTGAGATACGCAGAGATACGAGATGAAGTTGTGAGTTGCACAGAATCTTTCTTGTGTTGCTTTCCTCTTAGTCCTATTTAAGTCCTGCTGGTACCTATCAGTACCGGTGACCTATCCTTAAACATTTTCCGTCCGGAAAATTCTTCACCCAGTGAGCCTGCATTACGGCAGTCTCGTCGGCAAGTACATTTAGACAGAAATAGGGATATCGATATTTTAAATTCAAGTTTTAATTTAAGTTTAGGTAGTTTATTTGAAACTAGTACAATGTCGCACCAATCTGACACAATTTTTAAGGCGCTACGCCCGGTGCCAGGCTTTGACGGCAACCCAAATGTCCTCACACGATTTATCAGATTTTGTGACCAATTTGTGGTTTCCTATATTAGTGCAGAGCCTGGTAGCGAATTAGGTAACTTATGTTTGTTGAATGGCATCCTTAACAAGATCACTGGGCCAGCAGCAAGTATTATTAATTCCAATGGCATACCTGATAATTGGTTGGAGATAAGAAACACACTAAATTAATAATTTTGCCGATCAGAGGGATGAAACTGCCCTCTACAACGACCTCTCTTTGGCCACACAGGGTCAACGGACCCCGCAAGAGTTCTATGACCATTGTCAGAATCTTTTTAGTACAATTATGACATATGTTAGTCTTCACGAATCTTTAGCGAGCACAATCGATGCTAAGCGTGCCCTATACAGAAAAACCGCCATGCAGTCATTTGTTAGGGGATTACAAGAACCGCTAGGTTTACGCATCAGATGCATGAGACCTGACAGCTTAGAAAAGGCATTGGAATACGTACAGGAGGAGCTGAACGTAATGTACCTGCAGAACCGTAACGATTCCGTCAGCAAACCTCAACAAGTCCCAAGGGCCATTCAATCAGTTCCGGTTCATAATTCAAAACCCCTACAATTTCAACCTTCTACAGCACTTTGGCCTACGCCGGCAATGCAAAGGCACTTGCCGTCGGCACCACAGCCGTTTAGGTTTGCACCTCAATCGTCACAGCAACAGGGTTTCCGACCTAACCCTATACAGGGCCAGTATCAACCCCAGGTACGTATGTCATCTCGTACTCAACAGATGCTGAGTGCCAGACCACCTAATTATAATCCCCAAAGCAATGTCTTTCGACTTCCCCCGCGTAACCAGCCTAATAACCAACCTAGACCTATGAGCGGTGTACAGCACTTCACGCCAAGAGTTTTACCCCCAACCGGAGGTTTTCGAGGACATGACTGGCGCGTACATGGTAATCCACCCCCGACCAACTATTTCAAGTCGCGCGAAATGAACATGAACGAATGTTACGACCTGAATGACTATTACTATTATCCTGACACTGACTATACTTACTATTCACAGTGTGATGAGACATACGACTATAATGACCACCTTTACTATGACTACTTATCAGAACCACCTTGCTCATACCAAGATCAAACCCAGAATTTTTCAGACGATGTAGCGGAAAACTGTGAACATAATAACAAAGATAAGGATTTTCAGAAAGGCAGTACATCAAAAAAGCCAACATAGAAATTAACTTACAGACGCAGCGTACCGCGTACAGCGTACAGCGTACCGTACATTAATATATTAAATCCCCCGTTAAAGCTATTGATTGACACTGGTGCCAACCAGTCATTCATAAGCCCACAGGCAGTACAAAATTATTTTTCGGATATACGGTTAGATTATGACCCCTTTGAAGTTTCAAATGTTCACGCAACCAGTAGGAACGATTACTCGATTACGTTACCCTGTTTTCCCGAATTTAATGATAGTGAAAATGTACGATTATTTGTCTACAAATTCCACGACTACTTCGACGGACTAATTGGACTCGACTTATTGACTAAATGGGAAGCTAAGATCGACTTAAAAGATAAAACACTGACCACGCGATATATGGTAAATCCAATTGAGATGTATAACTCCCGAAATGTCAATTTATACGAAGATATCATTCCCGCACATAGTTCAAAAATAGTTAGAGTCCCCATTAACCACCAGGACGGTGACGTGTACATTCCAGAGCAAGCAACATGCAATTGCATAGTATCAGAATGTATCACGACAGTAATTAATAGTCGCGGTATGTTAGAAGTCAAAAACTTGACCGACAATGATATTATATTATCTTTAGATCATCCTGTTAGCGCCGAAGTATTTAATGTTGAGTGCACGCGCACCAAACAACCGTCGTCGCGCGTTCAGGACGTAATATCACGGTTGCGTACAGACCACTTGAACGAAGAGGAAAAAGTTAATTTAATAACTCTTTGTTCAAATTACGCGGACGTATTTTACATTGATAGTGAACCATTAACGTTCACGAACAAAATTAAACATCGGATTGATACCACCGATGAAACTCCAGTGTATACCAAGAGCTACCGGTACCCCTTTGTTCATCGGCAAGAAGTTAAAGATCAGATTGAGAAAATGCTCTCACAAGGTATTATTAGACCTTCAGAATCCGCGTGGAGCTCCCCAATCTGGGTAGTGCCTAAAAAACTCGTTGCATCAGGAAAACAAAAGTGGCGTCTCGTTATTGACTTTCGGAAGTTAAACGACAAGACCATAGACGACAAATACCCTATCCCCAATATTACTGATGTATTGGATGAATTATGTAAATGCCAATACTTTACCACTCTCGATCTAGCCAGCGGCTTCTGGCAAGTTGAGATGGATCCCTCGGATATTCACAAAACAGCCTTTACAGTAGAGCACGGGCACTTTGAGTACCTCAGAATGCCCATGGGCTTAAAGAACGCGCCATCCACCTTCCAAAGGGTGATGGACAACTTGTTAAGAGGCCTACAAAACGAGATATATCTAGTTTATCTCGATGATATCATAGTCTACAGCACCAGCCTCCAGGAGCACATGATTAATGTCGAGAAGGTCTTTCAAAGACTCCGAGAGTCCAATTTCAAAATCCAGATGGACAAATCTGAATTCCTGAAGTTAGAGACAGCTTTCCTAGGGCACATAATAAGTAGCGATGGTGTCCGACCTAATCCTGATAAAATATCTACAATACAGAAGTACCCGCTACCAAAAACACCTAAAGAAATTAAACAGTTTTTAGGATTAATAGGGTACTATAGAAAATTTATACCTGACTTCGCTAGAATTACAAAACCTATGACACAGTGTCTAAAAAAGGGTCAAAAAAATAATCTCACTGACTGTCAATACTTAGACTGCTTTGCTAAGTGTAAAAAATTACTTACCAACGATCCAATACTTCAGTATCCTGACTTTACCAAGGACTTCATACTGACGACAGACGCCTCTAATCTTGCCATAGGAGCTATCCTCTCTCAAGGACCTATAGGATCTGACAAACCCATATCTTATGCTTCCCGTACATTAAACGAAAGCGAGATAAACTACAGTACGATTGAAAAGGAACTACTCGCAATAGTGTGGGCAACTAAGTACTTTAGACCTTACCTTTTTGGACGAAAATTCAAAATTTTAACGGACCATAAGCCACTGGAATGGATCATGAATTTAAAAGAGCCTAACTCTAGACTGACTAGATGGAGATTAAAACTTAGTGAATATGATTACCAAATCATATATAAGAAGGGCAAAAATAATACTAATGCAGACGCCCTGTCCAGAGTCGAAATTCACAATGAAGAAACCAGTTCTCTTATATTAAACCCATCGGAAAAACCACCTAGTATAGATAATTCAGCGACTGGTACTGCTCACACGAGCCAGGAAAATCCAATACTAGAGGTCCCTATCACTGACGAACCCCTCAATAAATTCCACAAGCAACTATGTATGGTTATTGTAGATGACATTACACGACGACCCGTAGTGACAAAACCATTTGAGGCCTATACTCGAGTGACTGTACAAGTGACTGAGACTAACTTAGAAAATGATGTGACAAACGCTATAAAGGAATATGTTAATCCCAAAGTAAAGACCGCCCTATTGATTAATCCTCCCCTGGCCATGTACAAAATTATTCCTATTATTCAGGAAAAATTCAAGAGCTCATCAATGAACTTAGTACTTACCAGAGTAGAATTATAAAACGTATAAGATTATCTTAAACAGCAGGAAAAAATTAGGCACTATCATGACGGCAAAACTAATCACAGAGGCATCACTGAATGTTTCCTGGCCTTATCTAGAAAATATTTCTGGCCGAAAATGAAAGATCATATCACGAAGCATATAAACGAATGCAGTATATGTGGTCAGAGCAAATACGATAGGAAACCAATTAAACAAAAACTGAATATCGTACCTCCGGCAACCAAACCATTAGAAATTGTACATGCTGACTTATTCACGGTACAGACTGAAAAATATATAACATTCATAGACGTCTTCTCAAAATGCGGGCAGGCCTATCATTTGAAAGATGGTACGACTATCAGTATACTACAAGCTCTTTTAACATTTTGTACTCATCACGGCCTTCCTTTGACAATAGTGATCACCTAATGATAATGGCAATATAGAACGCTTTCACTCAACAATCTTAGAACATCTTAGAATCCTTAAATTACAACAAAAAGGCGAACCCATAGTAAACCTAATGCCTTACGCTATAATCGCTTACAATAGCTCCATTCACAGCTTCACTAAATGCAGACCATATGACATACTGAAAGGACACTTCGACCCTAGAGACCCGGTGACATTGACATAACACAACACCTATTGCAGCAGTATGTACAGACTCATCGCGACCAAATGAGAATAGTTTATGACATAACTAACGAAAATTCGCTTGCCGACCGTACAGCCATTATAGATAACCGTAATAAACCTAGAGAGCCTGAAATTGAATATCAACCTGAACAGCAGGTATTCATCAAAAATCCTTTTGCTAGTAGACAAAAAGTGGCTCCTCGTTACACACAAGCTAAGGTCTTTGCTGATCTCCCAATTCACATTTATACATCCAAAAAACGAGGCCCCGTAGCAAAATCACGAATGAAACGACCACACAAAAATGTTAAATTGTTACAGGACACTACTACTACTGGCGATGGCCCTCCACCTGACGCGGACTCAGGAGATACGACTTTATAACTTGGACGAAGGACCTGGACTTTTACCCTTTAAATTGGGACCAACAAGACTAACGACACATTACCACACTTTTCTACAATACATCGACTTAGATATAATCGAACGAGAAGTTTCCGAGCTTAGAGGACAATTAAGAGATTTCGAAGCCAGACTCCCTAACGCGACTTACACATTATATGACCTCAAAATCGAACACTTAACCAATAAGATGTGTCGCATAATAGATCATCTGCAAAGTTTAGAACCTAGTCGGACAAAAAGAGGTCTGTTGGACGGCTTAGGGTCAATAGTTAAGAGTATAACTGGAAATTTAGATTATCAAGATGCCATAAGATACAATGATGCTTTAAAGAATTTAGAGAATAACCAGAATAATATTGCTACAGAGTTCAATAATCATATTAGTTTAAACAACGAGTGGATGTCAGAACAAACTAAGATAGTAGGAAAAATTGTAGATAATCAGATAGAAATTAATAATACACTACAAATAATGCTAGACCGAAAGGAGAGTAGCCTTATTAAATTTGGTAAATTTGCTCAATTATTAGCTATTATTGCAGAAAATACGGATGATCTGTTTGACGAACTTATTAATATAGAGAACATGTTAGCTTTTACTCGCACTACAACGACCCATCATTCGATGATAGGTCTGAGTGTTCTTAGATTTATGTTAAAAAAATTAAGTTCAATATACGGTAAAAAGGCAGTAGTAGATTTAGAATTAGGAGATTATTATGATGTCATAAAATCTGGCTCATATTTTATTAAGAAACAGGTAGTTATAGTTTTGAGATTCTCAATAGTTTCCGAAAGTACTTATGATCTATACAGGCTATCCCTAGCTCCGAATAAATTTCAACAAATCCTTATTCCACCCTTTCCTCTCATAGCAACTAACAGAAAAGAATTTGTGTACATAGAGACAGAATGTCCGAAGTATGAACGTCAGTTTCTCTGTGAGGAAAGCTTTCACCAAAAGCTCCGCAGCAAACCGGACTGCATTCAAGAGGTCATCCTGAGGCAAACAATCAGCGCGACGTGCTACTTTTTAACCGTCCATCTACTAAAGGAAGCTATGGAGAGGCTTGACGACCGAAGCTATATCATAACATTTCCCCAGGCAACGAAAGTACAACTAAAATGTGGTACGGAAGACTACAACATACTGAATGGAAGCTTCCTGGCAATACTACCTCTTCACTGTTCCCTGCAGACACCCGAGTTCACAATAGCGAACACTAATGATGTACTACAAGGCCACCCACAAAAAAATATGAAAATAGATTACCCAGCCGGCGTCAAATCCGCTAAATCACTGCAACTGCATCTCAGCTCGATAGACCTGAAAACTCTACATAATATTCAGGAGATTACTTCGCTCCAGCATCCAGTACAACTGAAGACTATACCAGAAACATCTTATTACCACACAACCATACCCTTTTACGTGGTATTATTCAGCGCAGCTGTACTTATCGTGATTCAACTCTTTCATCGTCGGACTTCACTGAAACTGAAATCAAATAGCACTGAGGAAAACTCCGTAGATCAAGAGAATGGGAATCCAGAGAACCCCAAAGATCACATCTATGGGAAACCATCGCAATCAGCTATATTTTCTCTCAAAATTGGAAAATAGTTGCTGATCTGAGGGTGGAGGAGTTACATAGTTACATATCATGACCCGACACAGCCAACACCGCATGATATCAGCAAGCTAGACTGACCCAGTTATTTTCGCCTTAACGACTGCCGTGCAACATTCGCCTTAACGCAGCGTCAGCACCTTTGGATCCGATTGACGTCAATGCAACCCGACTGCATGCGGCCCCAATTCCACAATTACAACATACCTGTAATTTTCGCTTACTTTGGTTCTAGCATCGAACCTAGGCACTAGAATTAATTAGCTATAATTTATTTGTAATTCTTTTACTCTTTAATTAAATTCATATTCAAATTAATTTCGTTTTTTTTCAGTCCTTTGTCTGCAGCCTATGTTAATTATTATTTTTTTGAAATGTACTTCTCATTCAGCGTTTAAACATTTTATTTACAATAGAATATAGTTGTTAATACCACTTTGTCGGTGCTAAGCTATGTGAACCTCCACTGTACGAGAAGTTTTCGAGGTAAATTTAATTTATTAAAATAAATTAAACTATAGTCATATAATTATATTTTTTAACTTATACATAACAAACAGGATTCGTATATATATTTACAATATAATATAGTTGTTAAAACCATAATACTTTGTCGGTACTAGGCATGTGAACATCAACTGTAAATGGGCATTTTTAGGGTAAAATTCAATTAATGAAAAAAAATTAACTACCATCTAATAATTATATATTTTTACATGTACTTCTCATTTAGCGTTCAAACATTTATTTCCAATAGAATAAAGTTGCTAATACCATTAGCTTCGTTGGTGCTAAGTATGTGAACCTAAGCTGTTCGGGCGTTTTTAAGGTAAAATAAATGATCAAAATAAATTAAACTACTGTATAATATTGATATTTTTTGACATGTACATTAGTAGACTGCATGCGTACATTTATTTCCAATAAAATTTAGCAGCCGATATCATTCATAAGTATGAAAACCAGGTGGCGTCGCTGGGGAGCATACTCCCCAGCGGCGCCACTAAAAATGTAAATTATCTCGGTACCTGGTAAAGGTACATTAAAATACGATATACGTACATTATATACGTTAATGGTACATTTTTTCCCACTATGATTGGTCACTTTTTATCATGGTGGCGCCGCTGCAGAGTATCACGCAAAGTTTCACCAAGAAGTTTTTACAACCATAATTCATTCATGTCATTAACAACCTACCTGTCTATTGCATTTATTAAATATGAAATATAATATAGGTTCCCTTTTTTACTCACCTACTTACTTACTAAAATATTTATTATCTAGGTAACTTATGAAATTGCTCGATTAAAATACACTTAACTTTAAAGTTTCGCGCGTAACAACCGGCCAGTACTAAATTTAACAATATTTAAGCACTAATAAACATCTCGAGATTTCATTCCCTCACCAACAGATCCATAAAGTCCATGGCCTAACTGAAAATATTAAAATTTGATTAATTTCATTGATTCCGCGATCGAAAACAACTCTATTACAAACTTCATTCCGAAATAGGTTTTTAAACAGTGCACAATTTAACAGTGCTGTCTATAGCTTGTCAAAGATTTCAGCTGTTTTTTGCGCTGCTCATTTGTTTTTAAATGTGGGAACCTATAATATTGAACGTCGAGTGCATCGTTTGCAACAAATCGTTGCAAAAGATCAACCACGACCCCCGGCACGCAACGCGGAAGATGGGCAAGATTAACAACAATCGTAGGCTGAGAACACCAAACTGGTCCTTCGAGGAGAAACAGTATCTCCTCGAGTTAATTAAAGAACGCAAAGAAGTGGTCGTGACTAAAGCCAACAACGGCCCCAATTATTACGAAGAGAAAGATATAGCGTGGAACGAGATATTACGTGAGTTAGCTGTTAAATTTGGAAGTAAATTTACAAGCAGCTCAATAAAGAAGGTGAAGACCCAATGGCAGAATATGAAGAGGATAGCCCGCGAAGAAGTGACCTTGAACGGGCCCGCTTTGCAGATGTATTCTAAGTTAACGTTGGAGGTGTGTAACATTCTAGAACTGGTGAAAGACGGAGTGTTCAAAGGCGAAAATGAGTATATGAATGACACATCAATAGCAACTAACGTCGAGATTAAAACTGAACGCATTGAAGAGTAAGTTTATTGTAATAATTACGCTTTCATTTACTTAGTAGCTAGTTAATCACGGGCATTAGTTATGTAGGTACCTACCTACTTATTAGCATTGAGATTCTTATTAGTGAGGTAATAGGTACTAACCTACAATTTGAATTACGATTGTCATCTATATACTAACTAAGTAGATAGATACCTACTATTCATTGTTTATTTTTCTATAAATCACCGAATATGTTCTCTTCCCTCAATTTTCCACGTAAGTAGAACCTATTGGAATAATATAGGCAAATACTTAAATAACTATTACATTCATTCATTATTTTGACAGTTGTTTGTTTACTTTTTATATTTCAGAGACTACAGAGAAATCAACCAACCACAGCCTAGTTGCAGTGGCAGTACATCAATGGACATAGATAATAATCAACAAAATGCAACAAACCTAAATAATTCTGAATCATCAGCCTCATCAATGTCTGATGTCCAAATTTCCGATGTCAACGAATTTGAAGTTGCACCAGAAGTCAATAATATTAAAACAAAAAATAGCAATGAGAAAATTAATGCTTCTGCTCCAGAAATGCCTGAAGCACCAAATGTGGAAGAAGTCAGCAATATCATTAATCCATTTCACAGGGACTTGCAAGAGTATTTTAAGTAAGTCTATTTAATAATTTATAATCTATTTTACTTACTTCAAGCCAGAAAATTGGCTTGGAAAGTAAGTAACCTACCCATTATGGGAAATACTAAAGATACATAAATACTCATGCTGCAGGTATACAAATGCTGAGAAACAATTGAAAATGGAGTCCTTAAAAGAAGAGCGTCACATTATCAGAGCAATGAGGGAGACTGCTGAATTGAATAAAATCATTGCGGAGCAGAAGCTAAAACATGTTCTATGGGCGAAGAATCGTGAAATGACGTATGTATTAAAACTTAATTTCAATTTATTAAAATCTGTGTTTTTAAAATAAGTAAACCACATATATTCGAGTTAATATTCTTAGTCTTAAAAAAGGAATGTAAGTAAATTATATTGTAAATACCTACATACAAAGATACAATAACCATTATCTACTAAGCTTAGCATCATAAACAAATATTTTTAAATAATTATCCAGAACTAATATTTTTAAAGTTGGCGCCACTAGCTATTCTGTGATTGGCGGTTCCCATAAATACTTATAAATTTATCATAGCCTATGGCTTATGTAGCATACTAGGCTACGAGTCTTTTGACGCAATACTTACCGAGCATGAACCTATTATGTTATTATACTTAAAACTTCCTTGAAACTTGAAGCCAAGCTTAGATTAATGCCAAATGTGTTAAATTGTAGTGTAATCAATAAAATGATTAACACGTATCCATCGAAATAATCACGAGTTGTACGTCCATTACTTAGGCATGGAAAGAAATGATTGCTATTTCCAGATCAATTTCATTACGTGAAATTGTTTTATCTCACTATTATTTTACCTGTGATTTTTCACAGTCCAGGATTTTATTAACAGTACAGTCCGTTTCACAAAAAAATAATTCCGAAGAGGTGGCATGGGCGCGCTGCAAGTAAACGTAAAGTTTGCATTGGTTTCAAATGGTTTCAAATCTTCTAAAATTGTTTTAAACCACAGTTTTCAAACACCAAGAAAATCAATCATTCAATTAACCTCTTTTTAATTAATTATGGAAAAATGCATCCATAAGCGTAGTTGTATGATTCGTTAAAAAAAAATAAGAGTCAGAATTTGTCTATGAGTTGGTTGTAGTCATTTGACAGAAAACGTCATTTTTTAAGAAATTTTTGCCGAGCAAATTGTGATAATACCTGGAGAAAAATAATTTTATTTTGATTTATTTACCAAATTAAATCATGAGTCTACTTGCCAGATCAAGAATTTCATTTTTACGCGCTGTTGTGAATGTAAGGTAAGGGTGCACTACCGGCATGCCGGGTTACGCAATCTAAAGATATTTTATTTTATTTTCAGGAAATAATGCTGATTGCTTAAATGTGAAATAGTTTATTGTATTTTGTCTACTAACACTCATGGTCGGTGAATTCCTTGTTTGTTATGTACGTTGTTGTAAACCTAATCTTGGGTTATGCATGCTTGACTTTGTTTGACTCTGTATAAAAATAGTTTTATCGCCCCGACCCTTGTGTTACTGACGATGTGTTTTTCACTGTCATGTCACATACCTCTCCACCTACCTACCTATAAACATACCTTTGACATTTGAAGTACCAAAATAAAACGCAATTTCATCTGAGATCATTTTCTTCTTTCTTGATAGGTAAGTCAATACTTTAAATACAAATTATTTTTTTACATTAGCTTTGGCGAAACAAATATACTTAGTTTATACTCAATAGTTTTTATGAAATTCATCATCCAATTACCTAGTTATTACAATCTGAGTTTCAAAGATTAACTCCATTATCTTTAATTTTTCCGCTCTAAGTGCCTATAAAATAACTGATTCATGTCATGCTATTTACACTTGCAAATTGCGTTATTGTTTTCTAGGCACTCAATCTCATTTAGTTGACCGCTACTAGAAGCTCCCAAGGGTAAAAGCCTATTCACACTTCGATAGCACATTGAGTTCTGCACACATCCAGGTTGAATTAGCTCGTTCAACTGGAAGAGTGTTAAGATATCATCAGTCCAGTCACTTGACACCTTACCACTTAAGTCTGTCAGATCAATAGAATTAGGCGACACTAGTATCACTGAGAGTAGCTCTTTTTGCACATTTTGTTCGATGAGTGTGGGACCTGGATACCCGACTCCCTCCTCTTCCCATCTCTGTTTCACTCCTTTTCATGTTGGTGACATGGCCTTTGGTATAGCAAGCTATGGTAACTCCTTATCGTTGGGTGGGTTGTATGCTGGTTTTATAAAGATGATAACAATGCCCTGCTTGTCTAATTGTGATTTGTTTTTATATGTTTTACTAGCTGTGCCCCCCGACTTCGTCCGCGTAGTATTTAACGTAACAAAAATTTCGGGATTATCGGGAAAAGTATCCTATATGTTAATCCCGGTTATAATCTATCTGTGTTCTAAATTTCATCCAAATCTGTTCAGTAGTTTTTGCGTGAAGGAGTAACAAACATACATACATACATACATACATCCACACTCACAAACTTTCACATTTATAATATTAGTAGGATTGCCTACATGATTGAAGTGGACTTATCAGATCGTGTTCAAACAAGAAACCATCAAAACACCGCATAGTGGACACCCCTTGCTTGCCTAATATGTATTGACACGGCATATGTATGACCAAACCTCGTCATCCTCGGCTTGAACTTGTTATGACCAATCAAAATTTTCTGTCTTCCCTGATACCCTGTCAACCTTTGACAATTGTATTCTTATAAAATAGTGAAATTAAATGGTGTCTTTGTAAATGTTATATTTTTATTTTCAGAATGTATTCCGGCGAGCCTGGCTCGGGTGCCGGCAAGGGTGGCGGCGGCGGCGGCTCCATCCGCGAGGCTGGCGGCACTTTCGGCAAGATGGAGGCAGCAAGAGAGGATGAGTACTTCTACAAAAAGGTACCTATTATTAATGTCGGAAATTTCAGTGGTCTAGTCCTAGTAATAAACATAAAAATGTAAAAAACAAGCCCGCTGTGTTCCTTGCCGGATCTTTTCAGTCCAGGTTGCGTTAAGATCCGGTTTTAAGAAAATAATTTGTAAAAATGACAATTTCTACAAGCCCCTGCAGACCTAAACAAAATAAACTTTGAAATAGCTTCTTGAAGAGTTGAGTTATACTATAAACATTCTTGATATGGGATCAATCAACAATTTTCTTGGTTGAAATATTTTCACAAATTGCCAGTCATATTTTAACATTTTACTCTCAAGATTTTCAGGTACATGCATTAACTATCAAATATTAATTAAGAAATACCTAAAAGCAAAACATGAATAATAAGAGGTTTTTATGATAGGCTCTTAAGGCTATCCTGTGTGTTTTAAGATTTTCTGTTAAGTAATGAAATGTGCCTGGTGCATTCACCAGCCACATTTCAGAGGGGATTCAAAAATTTGAAGGTCCCTTTAACAAAGGCCCAAAAGGTCTACTACAGTTTATTTTTGCTTACCCCTTAGGTAAATTTTACATATACAAGTGATTTAAATGTTGTATGTGTAATTAAAATTACTTCCTTATTCTTATATTACTTTTCTCATCTATGGCTTAAATAATTAGTGTACTTAATAAGCAATTTGGCTGAGTCTGTGCTGCACCAGACCAGCATAAATCGAAGCCAACCTAAGTAGTATAGTTGGTTCATGATGATATATGAATTAATGCTATGCTATGAATTTATTTCAGCAAAAGGAACAGCTGGCGACCCTCAAGGGTCACCTGGATAAAGAGATTTCCTTCCACCAAGAGCAGATCAAACGCCACGAGGACGCCATCCGACGTCACAAAGAGAAAATGGCGGACATGGACAACAAACAGTGAACATTGGAGTTTTTGTACTTTGTATGAGTAACACCTTGTATATCATAAGCTGAGTTAACTTTAAAAGCTACAAAATTATGTTCAGGGAGGTTGCTTATTTTTGCGTTTATTTTGGTTTAGTTATTAGAAAGTGCAGCAATATATCATTTAATTGAATTATACAGGTGTTTTGATAAACCTAACTAATAATCCCTAATTTGTTGGGCGTTTTGATGATGAATGTGAAGCGGGCTAATAGGGCTAGGTAAGTGTCTCATTGTTGCCTGGTCTTAATTCCTAGCTGTGACACCAGAGGGCGTTGGTAATATGTTTGAGAGTTTGTAATTTTTTGATATGTATACAGTACAATGATTCGCTGCGAAAGCTTACGTAGTATTATACCATACAGAACCGTTTTTCTCTGTACATACCCGTGCAAGCGCTATCTGGGGTAAAATACTGGAACGATTTCATAAAGAAATGTTGTTACCTACATAGTATTGTAGTCGATACTATGTAGGTAACATCATTTCATGACTTTCAGACTACTGCAGATACATCATATGTTTATTGTTATTTTCAAATATTTTTCATACATACATAAGTAAAACAGCGTGTTTTTGCTAGGGGCGCTGCTGTTAGTAAAAGGCACCCACCTATAGAGCTTTCGATGCAGTCAAAACATGTACTAAGCCCGCCGTAAGCTTGCAGTACTACACCACAGGTGTTGTCAATAGACTTTAGATGGCGTTATTCTAAATAGTTTTATATAGCAGACCACCAAGTATTATCTTAGAGGTCTTGAGAGCCTTTAGTACTCACATAATAATGTGTTTCAATATTTTCAGTCAATTTTAGTGAATCTTATAGGTACTTACTTATTATTACTATCTCTTCCCGTGTCTGCAAAATAATGGTGTAATCTTGGATAATATATCAAGTACCTACTTTTATCTTGTTTTAATACAGGGAATAAATTGTACTGAACGCATTTAGATCCTATCTCACGACTTGTTTGTTTTGACGTATCTCCAAGTTACCCAGTCGGTCGTCGCCCCAGCAAATAATATTTCTGGCCGGCCCGTGACCAAATTAGAACGAGTTCCTTTGTGGGAATGCGTAGGGAAGCGGCGAAGAGACCGGTATCGAGCGGAAGGAGGAATTAGGGGCCTGTTTTTATGAAGTCGACGACTAGACCATTATTCTCCGTCGTAATAAATAGGAGTGCGTGACGCGAAATATAGCTCCATCGACCATCGGGCGACGACCGAGCGCGGCCCACACGAGTGAAGTTGGCGCCGAGCCGGGGCCGCGTGCGGGGCGCGCGCCCTCAACGCACTGAACCGAGCTCCAAGCGCCACTCAGTTTACTTCGATCTCAAACGGGCGCCGCATGTCGGTTTGCGCTTCACCCCGATCCGAGTGCATGGTGTTAGTGGAATAACATAACAGCAAATTGTTTTGTGCTGTGTTAATATTGTGTTGTTGTGTCAATACTGCTGGTACGACCGGGCCGGTTCACATTGTTGTGATGCATTTGAGGATATACCTATGGCTGTCTTGTGTAGTCCTCGCAGGATACGTTCGAGCGACAGAGGTAAGGGGGGCCGTCTTAAATGCGGCAGCTAACCCGGCTTTTTGTTGTAGGGAGACGGGACCGTGAGCTCGGGATCGTAAAGCGTTGTTAGCACGACGGTCGCGGACTTGCGTAACTACTTTCAATGTCAACACAGTTTCAATAAGATTAAAGTTGTGAGTCCGTTAAACTATCGTTCAAATGACTCCAACGCGTTTACGTGGGTTGGTTACCTTGAATGTGCCGTAATCGCAGGTAAACAATCGTTATCTCGCTCCGTTCCCATCGATTTGTGTCGCGTTTGTTTCCGTGTCGTCGAGACAGCGACTATCGCTCGGATCTTGTGGGTAAACACGGATCATGAATGGGCGCACTATCGCCCACGTTTTGGGAGAAAGCTGATACCCTGCTCCGTTGTATATACACCTACCTAACTACGTAAGTATGTAGGTACCTACCTAGTTATACTGTGTGATCGTACCCACTGTAGTGGGCCCATTACCGGTGTGTAGCTATTCGCGGCTACTTACTAACGAACTAATTTGTTGAACTGGTAAAGGCATTGCTTACTATGAGTCATTTTAACGTCTTGAGAACGACAAGCATTGTCTACAATCTACCTACTATGAGTTGCCTACTCACCTATATAATATTTTCCTACTTACTAGATAGGTACCAACTAGATAGGAAGGTAGGTAGGTAGGAAAGATCTTTTTTTGGTACCTATCTAAGTAAGTACCCTACTTACACCTAGGAACCTATCTGTACTGTACCTATTTACGACGATGAGGCGTCGTCGCAATTCGTGGAGCTAGGTAGGCTATTGTACCTATTTCAGGTAGGTACCTATACCTGCCTACGTACTTACCTATATGTATATACCTATGCATGTCAGACAACAGACGAAATTCATGCCTTATCAATGTAAATAAGGTAGGAATATGAGTACCTACGTACCTGACAGGCACTTATCATTTGCACGTGTACAAACACCTTCAAAATCAACCAACCAAAAACTTCAATATTAGAAAACCTAAGTTTAAAGATCCTAACTACCTATACCTTACCCATTGCTAATTGGCGCTAGGGTTGAAATTTATAGTTTCAGTAGGTACCCCAATTAGGTGGTTACCTACCTATGTGGCGTACAATTTCGAATAAAGACACTTTTGGCGGCAACCAAACAATAACCAGCGACTGACAAGTCGAAAACGCACCCATAAGCACAACATAGCAAAGTGGATAGAGTCGAAAAAAAAAGTTAATTTGAAACCACAATGAATTAGACCATTTTGGATCAGGTCGCAACTATGTAGCTACCTTTTTTACTTACGTAAATTAACAACGAACGCCTTAAACACCAACCCCGTTAAAAAAAGGAGTTTGCCAACCCTAATTGGTACAAAAATGGCCGGTGCGGGGCGCTCCGAGCAAATATTTGAACTCGCTGATGAAAAATAAAAGGGTAATAATTGCAAATTAATTGCAACTGTGGTATTTCAATCTTTGCATGGTAAGCATTGGTTAGGGTTAGGGTAAACTTGCCTTTCGATGAATCTTCTTCAAAGCGTTTAAGTTTTAAAACCCAATGGTTGTAATAATGGAACGCTAGGATTGGGCCAACCATTATGAGTTCGCTTTGACATGTCATTCTGTACCTACCGGTGTTACATAAGAATGACATTTCCAAGATCACTCCCAGACTTAAGATTGTTTTTTTTATGACTAAGGCCCGTATTAATAAATCGATCTCAAGTCTGAGAGCGATCTTGGAATGGAACTTGAAAATGGAGGTAAGTATTATGATATCCTACTCATATATCTAAATAGGTATATACTCAAAGGTGACTGACTGCCCAAACCACTGGACGGATCGGGCTGTAATTTGGCACGCAGGTACATGTTATGACGTAGGCATCCGCTAAGAAAGGATTTTGATTGATTCTACCCCCAAGGGGATAAAATAAGGGATGAATAATCCCGAAATTTTTGTTAAGTTAAATTACACGCGGGTGAAGTCGCGGGCACAGCTAGTAATGTATAATAAATGCGAAAGTTTGTGAGTGTGGATGTGTGTTTGTTACTCGTTCACGCAAGAACTACTGAACGGATTTGGAAGAAATTTAGAACATAGATAGTTTATAACCTGGATTAACACATGGAATACTTTACTTAATTCTACACGGACGAAGTCGTGGGCAGCAACTTGTCCACAATATTTTACTTATTGATATTGTGAATGATGTGGTCATAGAGAAATAAGAAAAATATAGGAAAACAGGTGTATGTACCTACTTACAATGCTAGTAATCTCGTTAAAACAGTCATCTGCACCTCTCAGGGAACATTTCCAGCTTAAGATGAGCTCTCTTTATTACGGGTGCCAATACTAAAGTGAGCTCTGCTACTGCTGGTAATGTTCCCTGAGATGTTACTAACTAAATACTCCTTTGTTTCGTATTAAAACCTCGAAAACTTTCTAACAGCTGTATGCAATACCCTTAAATACATTTTAGCCTTGAGCTGCGAACAATGAGTTACAACGACTAAATATAATCTTCTCTTTGACAATAATAAAATTCATACATTTATAAAGAATCTGTTGTTGACATCTGTTGAACAGCTGTTTGTTGTATACTCTAAACTAGTGATGAACGTTGCTAGAGAAACATCGATGTTAATATCGATATACTGAACAAGTAGATTACCTATCTTTTAAAATATAACTACATTTCAATACTTATGTTATTAAAAGTATAGAGATATGCAAATATTAATTTTGCGAGGATATTTGAAAATAATAGTGAGACAACGCGCTTATGGTAGTGGTAAGTAATGGCGCAAGGAAGATTTGAGAATGGGTACTTATTAATTAATTGATTTAAATAGAAATTTAAGTTTCCCTCAAATTTTTTATTTCATTTTGTTAATGTTCCATATCAACGCTAAATTCGATTGGATCGTCCATTAGGTTTCCGACATCGATAAAACGAACTATCAACCATCTCTAGTCATTCATTAATTATTCCATAATAGTGACTCATAAGATGTAAGTAAGTACAGATTAGTGATTATGTTTGCCGAATATGATAATAATAGGTTCCTCGAAATGTGGAGCTTTCAACGAAATATATTTATTTCCTCAAACAAAAAAGAAATCCAATGTGTAAACTCCAAACAGTGCTTGTTTACGTACTTTGTTTATAATTAATTAGTTGTAAGAAAACACTGTGTTTATTTACTTAGCGATTGATTAAATAGGAAGCAGTCACTAGCGTCCGGCTGTTCTAACAGATACCTACATCAAATCAGGGTTGTCAACTATAATGGTTATATTTAACTATAAATATAACTACTTGAATGTCACTTGCTGCCCGATGAAGGTTAGCTAACTGTTGAATGGGGGTAGTCTACATAGTTTTGAAACCTTTTCAATTGCACAGAAATATCACCTGAATAAGAATTTTACTTTCTTTGTGAGGTCTTGGTCCAGCCGTGGGGCATGTAAGAGTTAGCTGGGATGCAAAACCGATGAACGGGCTTGGTTTGAGAATAGATTATAGTTTGACCCAAAAAACACACATAAAAATCAGGCAATCTACGATGTTATATAAACGCGTCACACCATCCCAGATTGGACGACACGAATACCGAACTACAAATCATAACACGGCCCATCTAAACATTTGACACCGTGAACTTACAACGCAGCGGCGGGCCAATTGTATCAAAATGCAAATTGCTGGCGGTACAGACTGTCCTACTACGCAATACGGGTCTTAACTGGTCGCATCCGTCTTATACGGAGGCTCTCAAAGTATATTAGTACGCCCACAATGATGCCTAGGTATATACGAATCTATTTCTTTGGGTAAATAGGTAATTCTATTTAATTGTGCATCTCAGGAGTGACCATAAAAAAACAACGAACACATCCTTAGAACGAAATGATAATTGTATTGACTAATCAACTTCAAATTCACCCAGATAATTTGAAGGAAAGAATTATCTTCAATTAAAGAAAGGTATGAAAGAAACAACCGAATCGATTCCTTACTGAGTGGTTTTGGTTTGGGGCTATACCGCAGGTAGGTGGGCCACTGACTAAAACTTCTGGTTAATAAATCCCACAAATCTAGACTTCACTCTCCATCCGGATGCAAATGACAGCCAGTTGCTTTTCAAACTCTTTAAGAGGGTCGGAATTATGCTGCAGTAGACCTTGAAATCTTAATCGCTCTTTCCTCATGGGGTTTTCGGCACTTTGAGAAACACTGGTATGTCACGGGACCTCGGGCGGCTGGACGTAATCGCGTATATTTGTTACGGAGAAACCTTGGAAAAATTAAGGGCTATTGCCGGTCATGAGTACGTACTCGTTTTTATTCGAATTGAGAAGTATGATCTTGCTTTAGATGGCTCACCGGGGATGATGGTAAGAAAGAGCTACACAGTCGCGAGTGATGAAGGTGGCTTGGAGTTTCTGCAGCTTTGGTTTGAACTGTTCATAGTTCCGTATCAGCTTTGATGTTTCCGAGGTACTGTTTGTCACGACAGTTGATTCAGGTTTGTAGTCTTCGTATAATCTCTAGTGTTCGATGCCATTTTGTCTCATTTAGGTTTTAGAGATCAAACTGCAAATAATAAAATAAACAAAAACACATTTTTTATACCTAATTTATTAATTTGTAAAGTATATTGTAATATAATGTTGGAAGTTCTGGCACTAATACGTACCTACCTACATATGGCGTTTATCATATCGAACAGTTATTAATTAAAATGAGTAAACAGATATGTTTGTCTGTTATACATAATATTAATAACATAATTAGTATACGGTTGATAATGAAGTCATTAAATGTTGGATAAGTAATAATATTGGTTCAAAACTAACGATATACCTCGTAGGCTTCAATGGTGCCAATAACAAAAAGATCTTAACACGTGTAAGCTGTAAGAGTACCTAGTGGGAGAGTATAGGTAGTAAGTAGTTACTTATAAATTAATAATCTTGTCACTGATTGCAAGCAAAATATAATCCAGGTTAAAACTCAAGTCACCGCCGCAGTTAGCTGGCGGATTATCGCCCGAGTCTAGTTTCAGAGCTCTATTTAATGCCACCGAGACTGGATTACATCGGGTATTGGATGGGGATCATTACAGTTTTGCATTTTAATTCCCCTTCAAAAACAGCTTAAAATAAAATGACGGTAGTCGGGTAAATTGAAGCGCTTATAAATCGTTGTTCATCAATATATATAAGTTATATATAACGACGAGCACGGTAAGGGTGGGTGAAGTGAACGCTAGGTAATGAATAGATTTCCAGTTTCTAGGTGAATACACAGGACAAATGGCAGTGTCAAGTCGAGCAAGCACGGCCTTATACACTTTTCTCGAAACATTATCTATGCTTTCCCATTGGTTCTGGCCGATCATGTGATTTTAGCAGAGCCGTATATAAATATAAATGTCATAAATCGATCTTGAGAGCGATCTTGGAAATGTCATCCTTACATGTCAAAAGCGTACTTAAATCTCTCTCAGACTTAGACCATAGGACATTCAGGGGTTTACTTTGAGTTTTGAACGTATTCAAATACCGAACGGGCCATAGAATGTCTCCATAAATACTGCTGCTGTGAAATATATGGAAAGATACAATAATTCGATTGGTATTTGGTGCTGTTGAAATGTATACTAAGCCCCAAGTAATTTGAACACTCAAAAACAAATAAGGGAAACAATAATGGTCACTTATGTCTCATCTGAGCTTTCTTATTATGTCATTATAAATGCAAATTTAAGCTCTATTTTAAATGGAGTTGCATGTAATGTCCCTAAAACTACCAGATCGATAGCTTTAATCATCTCAGCCCAGACTTCACAAACACACTCGCGGTGTGAAACTAACAGCCAACATTCGGATCACAGATAAGAGCGGAATGCTGTCCCGCACTAACGAGATAATTATGATTGACGACTCTATATCAAATTAGATGCGTTATTTTATTTGAACTGACTTTCACAGGTGTCGTTAATGATCGGTTACTAAAGATAAAAGAGGTAACGGTTAAGTTTAAATTGGTGCAAGTTATATAGTTGTTATTGTGCGTTTAATGTAGTCGCCAAAGAAATTGTAACAATTCTTATAACAATTTCCGCGCCAATCGTGTTTCCAACCTTCTATGACCTCTATCTTTTGCCCATCTTGCCATAGGTAAGATTACATGTTTAGTATTACAAAAACGCAATCACGAATAATCGTGAGCTCAATTGAAATATCATACATGACGTCTAAGCGTGTACCGCATATTGTATTGTAGTACCTAGGTAATAGACTAGTCGGAGTCACGTTGAAGATGGCCTTCTGGCAAATCAAATGTCAAACGTTCTCCACGATATATTATATTTTTGCCATTCGATTACTAAAAGACCTTTACTGAGATGCTTCCAAATTTGAGTTATATTCACTACGTGAAAGCGCAACTTTTTCTCAATGGGTTTGTTACTGTAACACTAATTGGTGTGTGTATAGTTATTAACTAAATGGTGTAACAAAAAAATGATTTTATAATTTCTAGGGACAATTCTCACTGTGTTTTTGCTTATAGCTGAATATTGGGTTTACTCATACGACGACCTTTAAGTAATAGGACGGCAGATTTTTGATCATGGAGTTTTGCGCTTGCAACATATTTTTGTCTAAAAAAAAACTATAGTTCATCGTGCGAAATATCCACATTTTATCTAGCTAGAGTTTGAGGAGTTCTTATGTCTAATAGAGGATGATCTTAATATTACCGAAGATATTCATATAATTTTAAAAGTACATGATCAAATTGGATGCTACAAAAACCTATATCTTCCAAAATGTTGCAAACTTTCAAGCAGTTTTTCAACCCATCGAGATTCTCCATTACTAGGTGACAGTTTAAGCTCATCTAGCCTACACAGCTGCTATTCGAAATCTGTGACATCACTTTAATAATAATAATGTCCAACCTCGTAGGTGTCTGCACTTTGTTGACAAGCTCAAATATAGGCGTGTTGTACACAGAATCGATTGGTGTCACCATTTTATGAGTCGGTGGTTCATTATGTATGCGACGCTCACAGCAATGTAATGAGCTCGGCTATTGTACTGACCAACTGGACTGTGGTTTTGTTTGGTGAACAGTTCCTAATAGTGACTGCTGCATCAAATTATTAGCATAAAAGTGTTAAAATTAAATTAAAATGAAATTACGGGTATTTTTTATGGAGCGAGTATATTTAGCTGATTATGTTATAAGGTAACTAGCTGAGCCCGCGACTTCGCCCGCGTGGAATTTTGATCCTTTTATGCATGCAAAGTCTCAGCCCGATCGGTATAAATTTGACAAAGTTTCATACAAACTTTCATCCCCTATTTTATCCCCTTGGAGTTAATCAAAATCCTTTCTTAGCGGATGCCTACGTCATAACATGTACCTGCATGCCAAATTTCAGCCCGATCTGTCCAGTGGTTTGGGCTGTGCGTTGATAGATCACTATGTCAGTCAGTCAGTCAGTCAGTCACCTTTGAGTTATATATATATTTAGATATTTGCAATCCAAGTTCTCAAATCCTATTTTCTATCCAGAAAACTTCCCTATATACCTACCTATCATTATAAATAATTATGTATTGTCAGTAAACTCCATCATAGCATCCAATTTATACAACTATGAATAGGTCTGTCGCTTTAATGAAGAGTCTATATGCAATTTGACTGACATGGCCATCAATTACATTAACTACTTCAATATAAGTGTATAAGATTTCCAGAAGAGATAATTGGTACTCAGTGGGTAGTGTCAAGCTATTAGGTACTGCTTTAGCCCTTTAAGGTTATATTTGCATGGCAAAACTTAGCTGTAGTGCTACGGATCGTTACCGCCTCTCGTCTTCTACCTGACAAGCGAAAAAGGCTGTATTGTGTATTTCTTTAATAATTGTGTATTTTCTGAGCGGATGTGATTAGATAAAGTATCTAATACCTAGTTACGTCTATCCTTAGTTTGATGCTCTTTTGATCCCAACCAAGCTCGCTAATTGCATCATCCATAGAAAGATAGAACCATCGGTTTGCGCAACCATGCCGACATAACCTATGCAAATCAATGCTTAAAAAATACCAAATACCTTATCATACGCAGTTTTGGCTTTATTAGTGCATACTAGTGCAATAAAGAAACATGTTAATGTATAACCACGAAAATGGCCAATGCCCATATAACTTTGGCAGAGTGGGTGTCTATGGGAACAAATCTGGGGCTGCTTAAACACATAGCAAAATTTGCAATTTTATTATTTCATTATTTTAAATGATTAAAATAAAATTACTTTGTGCAATATTAATTTGCACCTAGTGCGTTATAAATACGTTATATTTTCCGCAGCTCAGGCACTTCCTGAACATAATTTATAGCACACCGTGACTAGAATACCTGAATCATCAAATACTGTGCATGATGGCTAACAATAGTTAATTATACCATTGATTAAATATTCATTAGCATCTTCAGGAGTTATGATCATCGTATAATGAATACTGATTTAGGAATTGCACCCACACGGAGGAATTAGCAATGGTGTTGGAACGCAATTAATTTGGTAACATTTTTCTACTAGTTTTGGCGCTGTGGTTAGGTAACCACGCATAACTCACATTCACAAATTAAACCGCACATTAGATTGTAATGACCTATTGTTACAAAGCTTGTGAAATCGTATATCGTGATTCAGGCTTCTATGAAGAATTGCATATTTGGATTGAGCTTTGCATTCAGCGCCATCTATCATCAGCGTCGTGAATGTGACTTGGTCAGTACATACACTTGTAATGTAGATGGCCACATGGCCAAATAATTAGACAGAAGGGTATGCCCATCAAAGCTTAGTCCACCAGAGTTTGCATTAAAGCTTGCGTCTGCATTCCTCTATATATGAGCGGTACGATCAAAGGAGCATATCTTCGGTTATCACTTGCAGCGGCCGCTTGTATTTTGTTTTTCTGCTTCCCCGATTGCTTGGTTGTCACCTTTACTTGTCGCCTTACCTCAACATATGGACGGAAACTAACGGAGTAATACAGAATGCGAGATAAAACCAGAGTATGGTGTGCTAAAACCATTGATTCCGACGCTGAAATACCCGGTCAACACCTATAGTATTATGTCGTAAGGTAAAAGCAATCGGACCTAAACTCGTGGCAGCCCGATTAATATTGCACACTACGGTTTCCGATCGATTCCACTAGCGAGTTAGATTGCTCAGCGTTAAACTGATTACGTAACCCTTCCATGGACGTAATTTCCGTTTTATAGAGACAGGAGGAAGCGCCATAAGAAAATTGTTTCGTTGAATTTATCTCGCTACCTCTAGTGCTATCTCCTATCTACCCATTTCTTCAGGTTGGTAGCCTTTGAGACAACCGCCCGATAAAGGGATCTGTTACTTTATCTGAACCAGTCTCTTAAGGCTTATTTGGTACTACCGCTGTGCTGGCTACAATTATCATAGTCGCCCGTTTCCGTTGCATGTTCTTAATTCTGCCTGTAATTTGTTATACGTATTTAAAATATATACCCTATGACATGACAATAAGCTGCATCGAATTCAGCATATTCGAAATATGATTTGTTATGCAGTAACTAACCTTTGTCCGATCTTGTCATTCACACCTACCGAAGTCTATCACCTCCTCTCTATCCTCGAGAAAAACAAATGTGATGAAGAACACAATATTTTTGTATTGCCTGATCGTCTTTTGTTCTTTGTATGTTGCCTCGCGATGTTTTCAATCGCCTTTTGAAGTTAGAGCATCCGATTCGAATGTTTGTGTGTCTTTGAACATCGGTATTGCACGAGTCCGGAACGAACGTAGGTTCACGCACGGTAGTTATCAACATAAACATACACTTGGCTTTCACCGAGTCGATAAGAGAGGAATTTGAAAATTAAATATTATGATTTGATAGGTGCTTGTTTGATGACTGTGTCAGTTTTGCCCCTTGAATATGCCCAACACACACCACCACTAAATGTGAAAGGGATATAGGCCATAGTCTCGTCATCTTAAATTTGGTCGGGTATTAAGACGATAAATCAGGTAAGAGTTCCCCAGGAACCAGGGTCAAACCTCAGTGTCATTGTTGGACACTATTGTCTGTCCTGGCATACAGGACTTCCAGGAGTTAGAGTGTGTGGCGGGCTACGTCCTATTTTTAAATCTAAAACAAGTCTTAAACGAAATAATAAGAATGTAAACACATTTCAACCTCAAAAAATAAAAAATATTTATCATTCTGTTCCTGACCTAAATACTTTGTAAAGACAATGAGATATTCACTGAATCTATTTTCATTATGATCTTGAAGCAGAATATTAATCTCTTTTCTCATGCAGTTTGTATTATAATTTATAAAAGTCGATTAATTTAGGTCAAGTATGCGGGGCGGGCGTTTGATTCAATAGAACACGAAAAAATTTGGCAAAGCTTAAAAAATCAAGGAGTACAAGATAAATATACAAGAATCTTAAGAAACATATATAGAAACAGCACGGCAAAAGTAAAACTAGAAAAGGAAGGAGAAGAAATAAGAATACAAAGAGGATTACGCCAGGGTGACCCTTTGTCACCAAAACTATTCACAGCAGTTCTGGAAGATATTTTCCGTAAAATGGATTGGGATGAATACGGTCTAAATATATACGGTGAAAAACTGACCCATCTTAGATTCGCAGATGACCTTATACTATTTGCGTCAACTAAGGAGAATCTCCAAAACATGCTCATAGATCTGGTCAGAGAAAGTAATGAAGTGGGCCTAACTATAAATATATCAAAAACTAAAGCGATGACGAATGCAACTGAAGAACCAATCACTATAAATGACCAAAAAATTTAATACACGAAAGAATACACCTATCTTGGCCAATTGATATCACCAAACAATACTATGGCAAAAGAAATAGAAATAAGGATCGGTAAAGCGTGGAAAAGCTATTGGAGCCTCAAAGAAATTATGAAGAACAAAGAAGTGAGCATGTTTATAAAAAGAAAACTGTATAATACATGTGTGCTCCCGGTTCTTACTTACGGATGCCAGACCTGGGCCCTCACGAAAAGACTTTCCAATAAGTTAAAAACCTGCCAGACTGCAATGGAAAGGAGCATGCTTAATATAAGAAAAATACATCGGGTGCGCAACGAGACTGTTAGGGAAACCACAAAATTGATCGATGTCATAACTAAAATAAAGAACCTCAAGTGGAAATGGACAGGACACACCATAAGAGGCATCGAAAAATGGAATAGAACCATTATATACTGGTACCCAAGAAATAAAACAAGGAAACGCGGCAGACCATCTAGGCGATGGGAAGACGACATAATGGCCATAGCTGGGAAAACATGGACGAGAACAGCAAGGGACAGAGTGGAGTGGAAAAAATTGGAGGAGGCCTTTGCCAAAGCTGGGCAAACAGACCAAGTTGTCGATGTCGACTCACAACTAGTAATTTAAGATAAATATTTTGTGTCTGAAATAAAGGCTTATATTATTATTATTATTATTATTATGCGGGTCGGGATTGCATTCGGAATTGTATAACAAATATCCTGTCTCCTAATGCCGCGATGATAAGTGTCGTTTTGCTTTGGCGTGTAGTCTAAGTACACATAAGAAGAAGTTCTGCTGCCACACATACCGTTTATTCGTCATACACTGTCACCACCTGCCAGCGTCATCACTTTTAAGCAATATGAGGCATGCATGTTTTTTAAAAAATATTTAGATCGCCGTATACTAAGATGAAGATAAAAAACACTATGTTTAAATCTCTAACGGTCTAACTCTATAAATTTGTTACATCGACTATGTGCCAAGTAAATAGCAAAAGATTTTGCATCTTTTGTAACTACAATTATATTAAACTAGCTGTGCCCACCGACTTCGTCTGCGTAGTATTTAACTTAACAAAAATTTCGGGATTATCGGGATAAAAAGTATTCTATGTGTTAATCCCGGTTATGAACTATCTGTGTTCAAAATTTCATCCAAATCCGTTCAGTAGTTTTTGTCTGAAAGAGTAACAAACATCCACACTCACAAACTTTCGCATTTATAATATTAGTAGGATGATTTGGGACAGGTATCACTCACCCTCGGCGTGTTAATCTCCAGAATTATAAACCAAATAAGTTGATCGATAGAAGAATCCAATAAGACCAAACTCCGTCAGTCAATAGTCTGTCTGTCATGTGTGTCAAATGTAGTGCAATTTTCCGTGGAACAAGGCAAACTATAATGAAAATTAAACACAAGACATCCTAACTTGAACTGCGACTGAGAGCTTATATTATAATCTTGGTTGATTCTCTATGTACTTTACAACTTGTTCGGTACCTGGAATATTTAAATGGAATGGATTGGTTTTATTAGGTAAACTGTCCCGAAGCGTGTGTATAAACGTAACTAAAAGAAATAAAGCTCCGGTAATTAGCCCACTCTCCGTTTGTGCGCGTAATTTGCGGCGCGTAAACGCGTAACCGTAGCGTAATTACCACCACAGTGACGGGCGCAATTTTCTCACAGACTACGCACTTAGGAGACTTTAATGGCACCTAACTCCGCTTTATAAATCGACGGTATCAAAACAATGTTATTTTCGATACAATTAATTGGTGCGTTAACACGAGGGTTATTCATAAATTAAGTAATAATTATTGATTGATATAATTGCAGTCAATGTTATGAAATCTAGGTCTAGAGTGGCTGAAATTAGTTACCTTTACTAACTAAATTATTCAGTGTGATGTAGTGATGAAATGTAATAATTATTCTACAATTTTAATGAATTCGGTGAACTGAACATTTTGGGTTCACGTTTAAAAATACAAGAGAGAAATAAGAAATCCGGATATTTTGGTAAATACCTATAGGTGGTGATGGTATAGGTAATTTACCGAGATAAAAAGTATTGAGGCTACGATATTGTTATAAATAAACTATAAAATGGTTTCCACCAAATAAATGTTTACCTTAGTATCGACAATACTACCTGTATCACTTTAATTTCTAAAATAATAATAATTATGGTATACTTTAAATTTTCATTCAACATTGTGATGGGGGCGAGCCTATTCGGAAGTATGTTTTATAAGTATGGAGTCATTTTGATAGTGTCTACGATCGAAATGGTATTTTTGTTGAAAACTGTTATCATAAATTAAGCAGGCAGCAATACAAGTCGTCAAACTGCGCTTCAACCGTGCGAGGGCCGCCGCATGCAGTTGGTACTTAATGACCAGCCTCGTGCCAAACGCTGCTCCCGTAATTTGTCAACGTCGCTCTCGGCACACTGATATTAATGGAAATTTAGTGTGAAACGAACAAGCTTTTGTGCCTTAATTACGGGCGATTGTTTCATCAACGATTCTTCGTTCAGCCAACTTTGACACTGGACTAAAATGCAATCCAATATGTCTCTACATTATTTTAGCGACGTATAAATAAGAATAAGAATAAATTTATTATAAAAAAAAACAACACTTACACGTATAAAATTTTAAATAGTAGGTACAAGAGGTATATTGCTAGTAACTAAATCTCAATTACGTGGACGTATTACTGTGGCTCCTAAACTAAGCAAATGCTTGTATCTTGGGAACCAGAGTAGTGGCATAATTATGCTACTCAATTTAAATTTAATGGAGATGATTACAATTATTAATACATTTTCATAGGTTAGATGAAGTTATGTAAGCTACGTGTATACTTATACATTATACATACTTATGGTAGCTAGGTATAGA
This sequence comes from Notodonta ziczac, assembly GCA_918843915.1. Classification (NCBI taxonomy): domain Eukaryota; kingdom Metazoa; phylum Arthropoda; class Insecta; order Lepidoptera; family Notodontidae; genus Notodonta; species Notodonta ziczac. The sequence continues at coordinate 2,369,854 of OU974040.1, read as the reverse complement.
CATCTTTTAAACCCTTTGTGATATAAGTTTTGGGTAATTTGTACCTATACCTATACCGTATTACGTCATATCCCTAGAGTGTTACAACCACTGCAATAGATATTAGATGAGATCATGGTTACAATGCGGGGTAACTGTTATTGCCATAATAATATGACACGAATTTAACATTGGCCCCGTTCTGACAATGAAATTGTAAGTAATAACTATATATTATTATTACTTAAGTGGATTTTTTATTCTATAGAAAAACTATTTCTATAGAAATACTCCTCCTATTATTTCTTTCGATTAAATTCGTATGGGTTCCAAAACAATTTAACTTTTCGCCGGGACTCGTTGAGGGTCAAACCTCAACCCCTAAAAAATACCTACATATTACTTACGTACATTTATTTAGTAATGTATTGATGTGAATAACACTCAATAGCATAATATGTATTTTGTAATTGTGGGTCGATTTGTCCCTAAATGGATTCTTACTATCATCTTCATTATCAGCCTATGCTTGTCCACTGCTGGACATAGGCCTCCCCTAAAGAGCGCCATAGCGCCCTGTCTTCAGCTTGCCGCATCCAGCATCTGCCTGCAGTCTTTCGCAGATCGTCATCCCACCTGGTCGGAGGGCGTCCTACACTACGCTTGCCGAGTCGAGGTCTCCACTCAAGAACACGTTTACCCCAGCGGTTGTCGGTTCTTCGCGAGATATGGCCAGCCCACTGCCACTTCAGCTTGCTAATTCTTCCTATATTTATAAATAATTCAGCCTGGTGCTTAGGTATGAAATCTTAAATATAGACAACTGTACTTCCATTTATCTGCCGTTTCCTAATTTGATGAGCCAACTTAGATTTCTTCTTACATTTTCATTCACCTCTCCTTCTCATGCTATTCAATATTTTAACGCACAAACCGCACATTATCATAAATCCATCAATAAAAAGGCATATTTAAAGTGCAATACGAAATAAACGAAGCATAAAATACACATGAGCCGACACGGAACTGCGTTAACCGACAATTTGCGGGCAGCCTTCGATGTAAGAAATGTACTTCCTGCAATCGATGAGTGAGTGTAGTGTGTTAAATTAATGCACCTTTGTTAGGAGAGCCATAAGCGAGTAAATAAGAGTATAAGTAGAAAGTTGGAGATATAACTACGTGCGCATGCAAATTGTAGGATTAATTCCTGAAGTATTTCTCTTGCACTACAATATGCGGTTCTTCAAAAGGCAAGTCAGGTTGAAAGGCCGTCACCGCGTCTACTCCTCTTAAGTTACAGATTTTCTATGGAAAAAATGACAGAATTGACGTATTCAGATAGGCGATACGTCAGTTTTGACGTTTCAGAGTTGATCGAGAAGCTAGCGGATAACAAAGTTGGACCCCTGGGCGACAGTTACCACTTACCATCAGGTGGAACCGTCACTCCGTGTGCCTACTTTTTTATTGCTTATGTGGGCACCCTGGCGAAACGTCATCTAGATTTGTAATGTTTAGCCTTTTGCCCTTTTATTGATAGGGGATTGCGTTGGAGAGGTAAAGTGTTATGTAACACCTCCCTTACTATTCATTCACTAGTAACATCCCGGACGCACTATTTGAAGACTAATGAAGGGAGAAAATAATTTGTCAATCAATATGGAAATCTTTGTGACATAACGACTTACCTATTTTCAGTTTTAGCTTAACTGCAGTTATAATTTTAAGGCAACATTTAAGTAATTAAGTTCCCTATTCTAATAAAAATACACGTATTGATCGTGTGTTAATAACTTAAATACTATAATTAATTGTTGGATGCGTGTCTTCGGGTTGTTTATGCGTTTGTACGGTAGGCTTGATGCTTTATAGTGCAAAAAACATGTTTAATTGTTTACAGTCATGATTTATTTCGCATGTCAACAGTAGTTGTGTTGCTGGAATAAATAATACTGAAGACTGTTGTTTCTTTTGTTTGATAAGTGTGGTATGTCAGTTTAAGCTGCCAGAGAGCTAGACATTAGCTGTCGTTGAAAAAATCGCCACGCTCTGTTCGCTTTTCGTCTAACGCCAAAAGAAAATGAATGGCTGAGGCATGTATTAATAGATAGATCTCAAATCTGATTGCTAACTTGAGTACAATTTCGACATGCCTTTTGTTACTGGTATAACATAAGAATGACGTCGCCAAGATCGCTGTCAGACTTGATATTACTTTATTAATACGAGCCTTAACTCCTGGGTGGTCTCAATTTGGACGATACAAGCAGAAAATGTAAAATACTTTGAGTCTGTGATATTTGGTAGTTTCGCAGTAGGACCAGTATTTTAATAGATCTAAGTACCTATTGCAAATATGAGAGCGATCTTGAGTACGCTTTTGACGTGTGGAATGACATTTCCAAGTTCGCTCTCAGGATTAAGATCGATTTATTGATACCGCATCTGATTTTGGTATCGAGGAATGAGGGGTTTCTAGGGGTCCGCATAGTGCACTAAACAATATTTACGAACAATTATCGCAGATATTTGTGATCCTTGAAAAATAACTCTTAACTGTTTGTTGAATCATTATAACTAAACTTATTGCTTAGTAAATGTGACTTGCAATTTAAAAAGACTTCAATAAATATGAAGCGTTAATAATTTCACCGCGAGACGTGAAACGACCTTGTCTGGGCTCAAGCGCAGATGTGTGCGCGTTGAAATCACCATTCACCAATTATATGCACCGAGCTGTTGCCAGATGCGACGATGTACTGAGATAAATATGGTCAGCAGAATTGCCTAAGTGGCATTGTATGGCTGTAATGTCTCGCTCTTACTAACGCTCCTTTTAGGTACACTCAGCTACATTAAACGCTTACATCGTTCAATTTTTCAAATTAGTATGAATATACTCGTATATATAAATACATATTTGATCCCTTTTTAAGGGCCTAAGCACGGCCTTCCCTCCATGCGAGTGGGATCCAGGCCATAATCCACCACGCTAACCCAGTGCTTATTTTACATGTTTTTTGTCAATCGGTTATATTTTCTAAGACATGCCTGTCTCCTCACGATGTTTTCCTTCACCGTGAAATCGTAATAGGAATTATTTATTTCGCAAGCGTTGAAAATGAAACATATTTAATTTAATATTGTTTAACTTTAGATCAAGAAAACAATTGATTTGATGCAAAAGAAAACTATGCAAGCGATTTTTTTAACTGAGAATGTTGTGCGGCTAATGTCGTGGCTAACTGATACGAACCTATGTGTTTGTCTATACATCTGAGTTTTAGTCATTATCCGCAAACCTTTTTTGTATAAAAGGTGCGTTATGAACAGATATTTAAGGTACAAAGTCTAGAAACTAAACCTGGCTCGTAGGTTGCCTGAAGGCATAATACAGTCCCATTAGTTCGGATCTCAGAGAGCAAATGTTTCCTTAGTAAAATCCAAAATCAGCCAAAAAAGGTAAACTGAAAGCATTATACACGACCAATTCAATATCTTACAATAAAAACTTATTGGAATAAATTGATATTTTCACAAAATATTAAGCAGTTATTTGCTTCTGAGGCCGTACTATTTGATGGCATAAAAATTAATAGACAGTGTAATCAAAAGTAACTGCCACGGTAATAGGGGCAGTTTGTCTGCACAATTACCTACCATTTTTATGATGCCAACTTTATAAGGGGCCCTTAAGGACTTAGAGTGTTACTAAGTTTATAGGCGTGAGTGTTTCAAGTGTAATTCCACTTTATATTTGTATTTTAGGACAGATAATGGCCATTCTAAGTTCGAAGGTGAGTTAGTCCACTGAAAAAGCATTGGTTTGTTTGATGCTTTAAGAAATAACAATTCACAAACTAATTTGATGCTTAATTTTACTTTAGTTTGGGTATAATTGAGACAGCACCGATACTTTACAAGCGTTATTTTGGTGGGAATAGGACTAGCCCTTTTACTTCAACTAAATAATAGTTGCTTTATAACAAAAAAACATACCTAGATACCCTCAACATACAGATTTTAATAAATTTTTAATGATTTAAGTAAGCATTTTCAGAACAAAGGTGTTTCGCACAGTACTATTTGTCCAGAAATTTAATATAACTCTTATTTTTTCGTGCCTCCTAAACTTTACTATCTCCCTTATCATTTCAAGTCCATGTCCACTAAAAAAGGTATAATTAAAATAAGAAGGGACATTTATAACTCCGAGCTACCTTGTGCCGCGTTTTATGGGATATTATGAAATTTATCGATCGGTCGTTACCGGAAATGACGTAATGCTTATGGACCGGAAACATCGTGGTGGCGAAATATTACCTATAGTTCAATTACTTATTGTTTAATATTAGTTAGTTACAATAGTTTGGACTTTTTTCTTGGGTCGCATTATTTTTTGTTATGTTTTTAGTAGAATATAAGAGCTCAAAATATGTTAATTTAAAACTCCATCTCAAATGTTTTCCAATGTTTTATTAGGAGAATTTTGGGTGTGAATTTCTCCTTCGTTAAGGGAGAACAGCAACTTTTTCCCCAGTACTGGTTGTAAAAGCCAACACGCTAATATCCTACTAATATTATAAATGTGAAAGTTTGTGAGTGTGGATGTATGTATGTATGTATGTATGTATGTATGTTTGTTACTCCTTCACGCAAAAACTACTGAACGGATTTGGATGAAATTTGGAACACAGATAGTTTATAACCGGGATTAACATATAGGATACTTTTTATCCCGATAATCCCGAAATTTTTGTTACGTTAAATACTACGCGGACGAAGTCCGTGGGCACAGCTAGTAATATATAATTGACATATTTTTATTACCCTAAGTTTGCACTGGACAAACACTATACAGAAACATGTAGCTGGCTTTATTTTATGCCAACAAAAGAAACAGATAATAGTATGTTTTTGTATAAATGTTTCGTCAATGTAAACCAATGTAAATAAGTATCAAAACCAGTTGATAATAAGTGTGAGTTTATGGTAATGTTATATTCTACCGCCTACCATTTGACCAAGGATATTGTAATCCGTAGGCGGAGCAGCATCAGAACAGATGTTTCATTTTAAAGTCTTTTAATGTGTTCATTAATAATATAAAGTGGCTTAAACCTATTCCCCCTTACCAATAACCGTGGTATAACGCTGGAATAGTTATATATACACCTGACTATCTCTTTCTGTCATTAGTAATTTGACATTCGAAAGAAGAAAACAAAGCATGGTTTAACTATACTACGGCTAATCCACGTTTTTTAATAAGGGGGATTGTATTAAAACCTACATGTCTGAGCAAACGTGGGGGAAAGGACAGCTGCCGTCCTACTTTTACAAATGGATTAGAAGAAGGATGGAAACTGTTCGGACACGGAATCTTTCCGTCGACCGTAAATACTCCCCACAGATCAGTTTTCTAGAAACTTGTAAAGACCATCAACTTAAACTGGACCTGGTTTGTGGACTGTGGCATAAATTATTTAACCGTCAATATCTAGTGGTAAGTGGCCCAACCTCGTGACTGAGAGGTCTCAGCTTCGATCCTCTTTCTAACCATTAGACCATTGGATTGGATCATTCCTAGTACAGGCATTTAGCTTAGTTGGAGGGACTAAAGGTGACTGTCCACTCGGGTGTGCTATGAAGCGGGTTCGCCCGCTTCGAGCAATAGATTAACTTCAAGGTCAGCTCAAGACAGGAAATGAAGCGATCCTATTGGTCGGATCGGGTGCGCTCACTTCATAGCCAAGTGGACGGTCACCGTACGGGTCTAGAACACATTGTAATGAATCTTTAAAAATAAAACAAATGAAGGATGCCATATGCAATGCATTCGAAACATTATAAGTATTATGACTATAGTCAACCCTCGTGCAATATGACGTCACGATGACGTAATAACTTTGGCGTCACTCTTGACTTCCAAATGTGGCGTGCAGACAGCACGTTCCATCAAACAAACTGTGAGGTCGAATGTATTAAAATGTTACCAACCTCAGAAAATTGTGCTTTTAGAATTTTTTGAACGGTTTTATATCTCTGATCGACCCTTAGGAGAGGGTCGTTTTGTTATGTAGGTAACTATTAAGTTGGTACCTCCATAAATAGGTCACAAATTATTTTATTAACGGGAAACCCACCGTCATGATTGAACGTCAAGCCCAACGAAATATTGTTCTGATTAACAATGAATAACCAAGAAATTGCAATAATAATTTAATGTATTCGAATAATAATAAGAAGTACCTACCTACCTTTAGTTGGAAGATGATTATTCTATGATTATTCTTCAAGAATTATTGTAATTCCCTAGCGACTGAACGTGGAAAGTAATAAATTGACAAAATACTCTTGTTTTGTTTCAGGTAAAACCAGTTTTAAACGAGGACCATCTTGGTAATGAAGTCTGGAAAGAATGAAAAAAAAAAACTTGTTAGGCAAATGATGACAACAACAATGCTGATTTAAAACTAAATAACGAATAGTTAGCTGATTAGGTTCTTATTTGGATACCTACTAAACTTTATCAGATTTAAATTAAGAATGAAATTACCTGTGAACTTTTGCCCTTATAAAACTATGAACAGGTAATGAATGCTAAAGCGTTCTATAATATGCCCATTACATAGATACCGCCTCTTGACTTACTCATACATAGGTGAGCAAGCGATCGTGAACGACGCTCCAGTGCCTCGAGCGGGGACAAAGTGTCGATTAATCACTTTTCTTCCGCCAAAGCTCGGTAACATGCCTTTATCGATGCCTGTATTATGTACCGAGTAATCGACTATCAGAATCTCGATTAGAACACTGGCAGTTTATATTTTGTAAACGTAAAGATTTGAATTTCGAAACTATTGTGTTGTTTTCTACTTTCGGCAAAACTTTGTAACATAATGTAAATAGTAATATATACGGAATCTCGATTAAAATATATTTCATAATATTTGTTAAAAGTTGTTTTTTAATTTAGCTTTGTTTTCATGTTGGTCATGATTAGGTACAATAGCGACGCGGACGGTTATAATATCAGTGGTATAAATATAAATTAAGATTATTTTGCTAAATACAATCCACAATACTTATGTCAATATGAGTCATATAAGACTAAAAATGAAGCCAAGATAAGCCTATTTTCGTTAATTAAGGCGTTCATTAAAACGGCTAAGTTTCGGTTCGATAACAATGATAGCCTTATCATATTAAGCCCTTAGCCTTATTATACCCGTAAGATACGTTAAACTAAACTGAGATAGCCATGAACTATTTTTTTCTTTTGTATTACACGGTACAACGCAATGTTAGTCATTGACGCAATGTTAGCCATGACAGTCATTATTAGGTCGTCCTTTTACTGACTCAGACTACCAAGTCCATCTTCATTACCGCTGTAAGTAATTATCGAACCTATTTCTTAAACGAGTTTGTTCATATAAGTGTTTAAAATATAAACTTATTGATCAAGATATATTACTTGTTCTTATTAGATAGTGGAGCTGAAAATAAAAGCACTGGTTGCGGATCGAACTAACACTGTATTTTATAATGAATTTACAATGACAAGAGCTTAATTTCTATTTATAATATATTAATTTGTGAGAGAAGTGTGAAAAAGCGTATGACATTAGGAATGAGTAAAACGGAAGAGAGCGAGTGAATGAGAGAGCGAGATAAAGACAAACATTTTAGAATACAATTCTAAACATACTCCCGCCTCTGTAGGTAGGTATAACAAAACATTTAAGCGCTTAGCAACTATGACTTTAAATTTGTAGAAATTAAACAATACAATAACTTGTAGAAAATGATTAAAGTACACAGACACAAACAATCAACTTATAATGAATAGCTCAAACAGTACTAACCTACTGCTAAATTCAAACATATTATTTATTTTTTTTAAATCTTAATTCAAGATTCCTGTAGCAAAATCAACTTATGAATAGGTCTTGTAAAATCACCTTTACATGTTCTAATAACTACAGATCTAATGAGACCATCACTTTTATTAGTATTTGTAGTAACAACTTTGCCTAGGGGCCAAACAGTAGGAGGTGTACATTCATCTTTTATTAAAACTAAATCTCCTATCTTTAAATTTTTCTTAATATCTAGCCATTTGTTTCTTGATTGTAATTCTGACAAGTAACTGAAATAAAATTGTTTCCAAAATTTTTGTTTGATTGACATAATCCTTTGATATACATTAAGTCTAGATTCATTTATATTTAAAACATTAGGTTCTGGTATATCAGTAATGGGGGCACCAATAATGAAATGAGCAGGTGTCAAAGAGGGGACATCATCTGGAATATCAGCAATAGAACACAATGGCCTAGAATTAACAATGCCTTCTATCTGCACTAAAACAGTATACAACAATTCGTAAGTTAATTTAGTAGAAACCAAGTGTCTCTTGAGCAACGATTTGACTGATTTTATTCCTGCTTCATAAATACCACCCATGTGACTTGCTAGGGGTATTGTAAACTTATATTCTATACAATTAGATGTACAAAAATCAACTATCTCACTATATGAAGTGTCAGACTTAAACATTTTATATAGCTCATGTAGCTCAGTCTTAGAGCCTCTGAAATTAGTGGCATTATCAGTATATAAACAGACAGGTACACCTCTACGCGATATGAACCGCTTTAAAGCACAAATAAATGCCTGTGAGCCAAGGTCTGTCACTAATTCCAAATGGATAGCTCTGGTAGCTAGGCATACAAATAAACATATGTAGCCCTTTGTATATTTGCAGTTGCGAGTCATATTATTCCTGACAGCTATTGCACCACTGAAATCAACACCTACGTGAAGGAATGCCCTCTTGAGGGATACTCTAGGTCTCGGAAGGCTAGCCATTTGTTGACCACATGTTTGACCTCTAAACCTCATGCATCTAACACAGGAATGAATTACTTTCTTAACTTCATTTCTACCATTCAATATCCAGTAACATAGCCTTATATTATATAAAGTAGTTTGAATGCCAGAGTGAAGTAATTTCTCATGAAAATGTTTTACAATCAATGAGGTTAAGTGATCTTTAGCAGGTAGGATTACAGGATGGGCCTGGTGATATGGGATGTCAGAGTGCTGAATGCGACCACCAACTCTAATGAGATTGTGTTTGTCAAAGAATGGGTTAAGTTTTCTCATTGGACTAGAGTTAAATGTATAAGATTTCTGAGTAGATAAACCTGATCCAGTTATCTCTGGTAATTGTGATGTAACTGAGTGACTGAGTACAACTAATTCTGACCTTTCTTTTGGAAAATACTTGAGCTGGATAATTAATAATATAAAATAAGTGGCACTGTTGAGATCTGAAACTGTAAGATGAGATTTAATTAATTGTTTATTTTGTTTTTTATTCTTTAAATTATTTAAAAATCTAAACACATATGCGGTCATTCTAACTAACTTAGTGAAATTAGATATTCGACAAAACACATCATAAAAAAAGGTGTAATTAATGTCATTATTTGTAAGTATTGGTTGTTGTGCAATAGTGTTAATTGTATGAATTGTATTTTCAGTGACTTCATGAATTACAGGAGGGGTAGATATAAGCCAAGAGGAAATATCTTGTTTAATCCAAGACGGACTATTCCACCATAATTCACAATTGGGTAGATCTTTGGGCAAGACTCCTCTAGTTATTAAGTCTGCTGGATTTTGTTTTGTGTTAATATAATACCAATCGCTACTTGAAGTGTCTTGTATTATTTGCATTAGCCTGTGTGATATATATGCGTCATGTTTGGTTTTGTAAGGGGACTTTATCCAACATAGAACAATAGAGGAATCTGTAAATAAAAAGGTTTTATCAATTTTAATTTTATCATCTATAGCAATTTTTAATTTATTATATGTTTTGGACAACAATAAAGCTCCACACAGCTCGAGACGTGGTATTGTTTGCTGTTTTTTAAATGGGGCGACCCTTGACTTGGCCATAACCAAGGTACAGGTTGTTTCTTTATTGGGATAACTAGCTCTTAAATATAAGCAAGCACCATATGCTTTAGAGGATGCATCAGAAAATCCAATTAAATAAATTTCTTTGGGAGTGTCAGTGAAGTACCATCTTGGAGTTTCAATTGACTTTAAATAATGTAATTGGTCAATAAACTTTTGCCAAATTTTCTGTAAATGATTGGGTATAAGAGAATCCCAGTCTATTGTTTCTTTCCAGATGTCTTGCATTAATATTTTGGCTATGATTATTGTGGGGGCTAGAACACCAATTGGATCAAATATCTGTGATATCTGTGATAAAGTATTTCTTTTAGTAGGTGGAACATTAATAGGCTCGGGTATCTGAACATAGAGTACATCCTGTTTGGGATGCCAGTGTAAGCCAAGTGTTTTGACCGAGTCAGGATTACTAAAACTGTATGAATTATCTTGTGTGTCTGCTTGGACTTCAGACTGTTGTTGATTAGTAGGCTTTATTGTAGAAGCTAATGAAATTTGTTTTAAGATTTGTGGGTCGTTAGTTGTCCATTTATGTAGTTTGAAACCAGCCTTATTTAGTAAATCTATCAGCTGTAAACATAGTGCTGTACATTTCTCTAAGGATTCATCTCCACTCAAATAATCGTCCATATACCCACAATGCTCTATACATTCAGACGCTAGATTGTGTGTCAACTTGTGTTTGTGTGCTAAGTCAAGCATTGTTCGGCAAGCCAGGTAAGGGGCGCATCTAGTACCATAGGTAACGGTAGCTAATTCTATGCATTTTAAAGATTCAAGTTTAGATTCTCTCCACAAAATTCTCTGTAAAGATCTCTGTTCTTTATTAATGAATATACCTCTAAACATTTTAATAATATCACATGAAAATACATACCGGTGCAACCTGAATTTTAAGATAATGTTTAGTAAGTCATTGTAAATATTAGGACCTTCATGAAGAATATCATTTAATGATATACCTGTTGATGATTTAGAGCTAGCATTAAAAACAACACGCAGTTTTGTTGACCTACTGTCTTGCTTTATGATAGGTAAGTGTGGTAAGTAATATGTATTTTTATCTGTAGGTGAAAAATCTATGATATAATAAGCATGACCTAATTCAATGTATTCATTTAAGAAGGCTTTATAATCAGAAAATAGTGTAGGATTTTTTTGAAATTTTGTTTCTAAAGTTAGTAAACACCTGTAGGCTGTTTTGAAAGAGTTACCTAGCTCTGGCAACTTTTCTATCTGCAGTGGTAGGTTGACTGTGTAACGCCCAGTAGCATCTTGAGTAGTAGTGGTGTTATATAAATCTTCACAAAATGTGTCATCTGGGGATTGTACTTTGTAAGGTACAATCTCTTCTTGTTCCCAGAAACTTTGTAATATCTGATCTGTTGATGTTGACACATGCATGCTAACGTGTGTGCTATTAGATGTGTGAATGTGCAAGTCATTTCTAAACGGTCCAGAGATTACCCATCCAAATACTGTTTCAATCATGTTAGGTAGGTTAGAACTTATTTTAATTTTTCCGCCTAATATTAAAGAATAGAAAAGCTCAGCACCTATAAGTAGGTCTATCTTACTAGGTATATTGAAAGTAGGGTCGGCAAGCTTGCTTGTTAGTGCAGGTGGTATGTACCAGTTCTGTGTAGCTATATATGCATGTGGCAATGGAACCGTGATGTTGTCCATCACTAGTAACGTAAGTTTAGTCATATAGTTGCTGTGGCGAGACATTATATTTGTGTTTACACTTACTTGAGTGACATTGTTGTTGTTACCAACTCCCTGTATTGTACATGCATTATAGTTAAACGGAAGCTTTAAAGCTGCTGCAAGCTCATGAGTTACAATATGAACTTCACTGCCGGAGTCAAGTAGCGCTCGTGCATTTTTCCACTTGCCCATAGAATCTTGTATCTTAACTATAGCTGTGGAAAGTAGTATCTGGTTGTTAGTTTTAGCAATAAGAACTGTTGAGGGGGTAACATGTTGTTGGTGATCCATTCCGACAATAGGAATAGTGTTAGGAGTAGGGATATTCTGATGTGTAGTATTCAGAGATGCAATAGCCGTCTGTGTGGCTACAACTGTTTGTGAACTCATCTTGTTTTGTGGGCTGTCCATATGTATAGTTGTATGATGCTTGCGTTGACAGGATAAACATTTCATTTTAGAACATTTATGTTTCGCATAGTAGGGCTGCAAACAGTTAAAACATAGGGACTTTGATTTAATGAAATCAATACGTTTGGGAACTTCCATTTCTAAGTAGTTCGGGCACTTATACAATGAATGTGTCTGTTGACACAGTATACAATTAACATTATTGAAATGTTGTGTAACATGAACAGTTTTTACATTTTGTTTGCCATCCATACTCTTATCATTTAATAATTCAAATGCCGTACGGCGGAGGTTCAAAAAGTCCATCAAGTCGGACAACTTGGCTAAAGAAGTATCTTTTTTATTAATTTCCCAAGCCGCACGCAATGAATTATCCAACTTTTGTGAGATTATAAATACTAGTAACACATCCCAACTGTTTACAGGCAGATCAATAGATTTCAATGAATCTAAACTTTGTTGTAAGAGTACTAAAAATTCGTTGAGGTTATGTTTTGATATAGTACCAAAGTTCATAAAGGACTTCAAATGAAAGTTTACAATAATATTTTGATTCTCATACCTTTTAGATAGAATATCTAATGCCTTACTGTAATTTTCTTCTATTATAAGCAGCGAAGAGATTAAACCAGCAGCTTCTCCGGAGAGGGCAGACTTCAAATATTGTAATTTATTTACTGTTGGTATATCTGCACTGTCCACCGACGAATAAAAAATATTTTTAAATGCCGGCCACTGACGTATGTCGCCCTCATATTTTGGTAGTTCTAATAGTGGCAGCTTAACCTTCGGTTTTCGCGTGGCATGATCACAATGTATGGCTGTGGGTTTGATTTCAACTGGTTGAGTATTTATAACTAATTCTTCCATCTGCGCTTTAACAGTGTAATATTTTGACTCGGTGGATTGGCGATCCTGCTCGTGTATCGGGAGCCTGTCGTCGCCGACATCCAACATTTCAATATTCGTTTGTATCTCGTCGTAACGCTGATATATGGTGTTCAATTCTTGCAATCTGACCCTAATTTCATGGATCGAGTGTTTGTTCACATTGTATGAGTTTGTAAAGGTGGAAATTCTTGTAATCTTTCCTTTTAGTGTAGCTCGTGTTAGCTTTAAATTTTCCATATCGGATTCCGCCATCTTGTGCAATATTGCAATTGCTTGACAAATCGAAGGACCAAACTTATGATCAAGATATATTACTTGTTCTTATTAGATAGTGGAGCTGAAAATAAAAGCACTGGTTGCGGATCGAACTAACACTGTATTTTATAATGAATTTACAATGACAAGAGCTTAATTTCTATTTATAATATATTAATTTGTGAGAGAAGTGTGAAAAAGCGTATGACATTAGGAATGAGTAAAACGGAAGAGAGCGAGTGAATGAGAGAGCGAGATAAAGACAAACATTTTAGAATACAATTCTAAACACTTATATTTTAAACACTTATATGAACAAACTCGTTGCCGAAAATTCAACTATTAGCATCTCTGGATTCTCAAGACTTGATAAATATTTTATGAAAACAACAGAATGTTTGGGGTACTTTTATTTCGCCAGTTCTGGTAAATATTTTTTAATTACTTCCTATTAAGTAGGTAAATAAATATTTTAGAAAAGCAAGTCATGGCGAACAGCGTCGCCGTCATAGGAAAATGTACAGCAAAAACATGAAAGTAACTTAAATTGGAGGGCAAGCTCGAGCCGAACTTTGAAGAGCTTCCTCGAAATCGATACAGGGCTATCTGAAAATTAATTAAGACTTTTATTTATCATTTTAATTATACAAGTTTGTTCCAAACAGATTGTGGTTTAGAAATCATTTTGATGAGAAACTTTAAATTTAAAAAGTAATTGTAAATGTTTATCTTACAAAATAGGAACTTTTTTTTCTATAAAACAAAGTTGGCAAATAAGTGTGTGACTGGCCTAATGTTAAGCAGTTGCTGGAGTATGTAGATACGTGCTACCAAAGGTATTGCTCGCGCGTAGTCTATCTAAAGGGGAGTGGGAGAGAAGTTGGGGACGGGAGGATGGGTTGCCGAATCCGGTTCCGGATCTCTCACTCACCGTAGGAAATGCAGCTATAATAGTTCCTTTACGTCGATCTTCTGTGAGAGGGTGTTACTACCCTGGGCCCTAACCACGCTGGCTACTCAAATCGTAATAGAAAAGCAAACGCTCGCGATTACGTTCCAAACGCTCCGCTTTTGACGTTTTGCTGACACCATACCATATCAATGTCAGTAGAAATCGTGAAGCTCGTGTCAGCAAAACGTCAAAAGCGGAGCGTTTGAAACGTAATCGCGAGCGTTTGGTTTTCTATTACGATTTGAGGAGCTAGCGTGGTTAGGGCCCTGGTGGACACAGCCCGCATAAGAGCAATAGTTAAATAGCTACAGGTTGTCTCTACCACCGTTAAGAATGACTGACCATTGCGACTACAAATTTGTCACCCATATTTAAAACATACATTTTTTACGGCGTATGCGCAGTCTGTCACACGAACACGAGGACCATAATTTACGTGCGCTCCAAATGGAAATATTAATGGCAAAATACCTGCAATGCGTGTAGGTCTGTCGTTTTTTTTTCTCCATCCAAGATTAATTAATCCATTATCATGATTTGTAGAGTGGACACACCTGTGTGATGTCCAAACATGTTAGTAAGTTGGAGTATGGACACAGTATAGTTTTGAGGCTATACTACATGTAGTTAATGGTATCAACTCGGCAATCAAACACCCTGCTTTATCGATGCTGCAGTTATTATAAATCTCTCTAGGATCCAATAACAACAACCAGACAAACAAATATATACGCATAATAAAGTGTATAAGATTAGGATTGGCTCATCACAATCCATTATTATGTTTGATAGACCAATCACAATGCGTTTCCTCCGCACCTGTCTTGTAACTTTATTTGGAATTATTTTGATTGAATGCATTTCTAGTGTAGATTTGAAAGGGCAGTTGGTTCGTGCTCAGATCCGAATCCCACAAACAGACGCATGAGCGCATATGATTATTTATTCATTATTATTACTATCGCCAGACGAACACACCAACTGTATGGCCCCAAACTAAGCAAAGCTTGTACTATGGGTACCGAACAATGGGCTGGGGGCGATCCCAGTGACACCTAGACCAGGGCAAATTACAAAAAAGCCATATCCGAAATTTGCCCCTGCGGGAATCGAACCCGCAACCACCATATGCAGTGAGCCGAGCGGCCTGCGCTCGAACCACTGCGCCAAGCGGCCGTCATATGTTTGACAAGTTGTAAGGAAGTTTGCAACTCCGCGGTACGTTTTGGCGTCACACAATTTGTATGCCATCATCGACATAGCTCTGACGAAGTGTCTTGCTCACGTCGTTGCGAATTAATTACAATCGCTTTTCACATCAAGCGCATTGAAGTGTGAATCGCGAAAGTGAATTTCGCCCGAGGCTCGCTTTCCGGAATTCGTATCGTACTTTTTTTTTCTCGTTTCGGATTTCTTACAATGTCATTGCCACTATTACCTACCACTCGCGTTTATGCGGCAATGATTGTTCACGATTCGACTGTTTCTTTCGGTTGTATGCAGGCAATATCACGCGATATAGCATTGTTGAAATTCTTAGCGGGACACTTTTTCATTTGATAGTCACGATGATATTGAAAAATGGAATGCAAGTTTAGTTGAAAGGGTTGAATATGGAAATTTGCATACAACAGATATATATACAATACATTTTTTCCCTATCGGTTGATCTTCAAATCATTTACATTTATAGTGGATTTTACGGTACATTTTTGTTAAAGCTATGTGGATACCAAAGCATCCAGACAAAGCTTATAAATGAAAGGAATTCGATCCATTCTATCGACTCCGTCACAATGACGTATACGCCCAAAATACCAAAAGCGCGATACAAATGGAAACAAAGAAACTATAATTAGTCCCGCAAAGGAATTCCTGTTGATATATCTTCTGCCACGGCCCAGAGAGCATCTTAAACAAACGACATAAATCCAAAGGACAGTCGCGATAATTGGCAGACGCCCGATTCCATCAAAATAGTCTTCAGTGGCGTAATTAAGAAGAAAAATCGCCGCAATTTCGTTGTCTACACGACAGTACTACGGACCTGAGACTCGCTTGGGTTTCACTTCAAATTCGAAACGAGTTCGAAGAAAGCTGATCCAACCAACCAACTTACTATCATCTGAATGTTTCGGCAACTGTTTTAATATTTTTCCTTTACATTGTTTCCGACATCTTTGTTATAGTTCTAGGTAGCGCATTCTTCATTTCTCAATAGGCAGGTTGTCTTTGAGCATAAAGTCCGTAAAATACTTACTCAGTGTAGTCCTAACTAAATGCTTATTAGTGTTAAGCCTTATTAAAAAAAACAGTGCCGTCTAGGGACGCCCGAAAGAAGCGAAGCTTTGTAGTATAAAGCGTAGGGTGTCGCAGTTGCCACTCTGTATACCTAAATATCTCATGTAACGCTCATGTGACGTCATCGTGTAACGCTACTGACGCTTAGCACGAATAGAGTGGCAGCGCGGAAACGCAAGTAAAGAAGCTTTGCTTAAAAAAGGACCATTTCAATCAAACTAAACAGATTTGTATTTGATTTACTTGAGGTGTAGTTTAGTTCTCTAGTGAGCCTGCCAAGTCGGCCTTCAGTGAGAATATAATGAAATGTCAAATGTCCTCATAGTGCTTAAGTGATAAGAAAATATTGTGATCTTCGGAGCGGCGATGGGATGGATAAACGATATCTCGCGGTAACAAAGTAATGACGCGCGCATTCACTCCGCCTTTGTTCCGACGAAGGCTCACCTGTATTAAAAGTATTTTCCTTTGATAGTGCTCTGAGGGCCATCTAGAAAATGAGAGATCATTCTTCATTATCTGGTCTCATCTACACTTACCTATATTCTATGGAAAATGTAGTTATGATCGGAGGTTTTTTCAAAAGTTCGTATTAATCTTTACTTGGTTATTTTTTGAAAATAAAACCCTCACAATTATTCATCTTTTAAAACTAAATCAGTAAAGTTGAAGCTTACCAAAGTAGATAATACAATTTGTTATATATATGTGCTAAGAAAAAGGGACCAAATCTATGTAGCTAGTGTTGTTTACAGCTAGGTTTAATACATAAACATGACATTGTAGGATTTAACATCAAAAACATGATATGTCGTCATACTAATATTATAAAGAGGAAAACTTTGTTTTTTTTTATTGTAATGAATAGGCTCCGAAAGTACTAAACCGATTTGAAAAATTATTTCTCTGTTGGGAAGCTACACTAGCCCCGGGTGACATAGGCTATAATATATTTTCAAAAAAATTAGGGATCCTTAGTAAAACTCGAATAATGTAACCGCAATGTACCCGTGCGAAGCCGGGGCGGGCCGCTATTACTTATAAAGAAGTACCTACTTATATTAGACACCTTGACATAAGAACTTACGAGTCCTATCAATGGCAAAAATAAAACAGTCGTGATTCTCCTAAAATAAATCACTCCCAGGTAAGTTAAACCACTTATTACTAAGTCCATTAATTAAGTTTAAATATTCGACTCACGCGTATCCTGCGCCTGCGTTTGATTGCATCTCAGAGGATGTTATAGGTACAGAATGAACACGTGCGGGGAATACATATAATGCTTAATGAAATCTTTGTATTGGGTTAATTATTAGATTTTTTGGCAAAACAGAACGGTTATAAAATTGTGTTTTTATTAGGCTTTACATGCGGAATAAACTTCTAACACATAAAAGTCAATGCTTATTGTCTAATCAACTCAGCTGTACCTATGATTTCGATAGGCCCAACAAAAATAGTTTATAGAGTCCCACGCTAAATTCACACAAAGGCAAAGATTAATCACAGTAATAGAGATATTCTAAAATATTTTCCCATTTTAGACGAATAGTACCAACCTACGTATCCAAGAATAACCCAACATCAAACCTGAAACATTCCATTGTTCACTAGCTTTAGGGCTATTAATTCATTTGAACGGCCACTAGAGGTCGCCCAGGGGACTGACTATACAAGGCCACTTTTATCTACAACAGACAGTCGGGCAGTCGTGTGTCATCGAGGATTACCCCTCAGTACCTTACGTACGATAAGCATATTTAAATATACCTTATAGTAATAGGTGAGTGTGTGTACATTTTGTAAGATATTTTAAAAGGGTCCCGACTAATTTTAAATAATAGTATTAAAAAAATAAATGTTCAGCTAATCAAAGTGATTAGTTAATCTGTCTAGTTAGTATCGGTTATTATAATGGGCATGTTAGGTAATCAGTACATGACTATATTAATTTTAACCAAATTATATTTTCTAGGTATTGTTATCAAAATAGACCTTTCAAGTTTTGAAGGCTCACAAAACACTTTAAAATTATTTTATTTTATATTCCCTAAAGTAGTCTTTATACAACATTAGGTTCCATTGAAAGGTTCTTATAAAAATTCTGCACATTTCTAAGTCACCCAATTACGGTTCTTAAACTCGGTTATTCGAATTCTTTTGATACTCGCCTATCATAGGCGAGGTGGGTCGGAGGTAATTTGATTAAGAACTTTGATATTTTTCCCGAACTCCCCTTTGAGCACGAAACTGTTCAACTGTGAAGTCGGGGGTTGGTTTAATAAGCTAAGCTTTGTACCTCAGCGGTTAGGTTGTAAGCCGATTGCACAAGCATTTCTTAATCAGATGTTTATTTTAGCTAACTTAGAATTGTTAATAGAAGTATGAAAAACTTTTCTCTATTAAAATATAATCTGTATCTTGTATCTATGGCTCGAATCTTCGGACCATATTTGCATTGCTATTCATAAAAATCTAAATTTGCGTAAGTATTATCATTTAATTTCTTAGACCACCAAAATTATTCATTATTAAACGTTCCTCCACCGTGTTTACAAACTTCGCCAATCCTGCTTAAATATTCCGTTGCTAAGGGGTATTTTATAAATATTTTAATAAGGAAATAAACCAACTTCGTTTCAAAGAAAAATACTCTGTAAAAACATATATAATAGGTGCCAAAATACCGCCAACAAACAATGAACATAATATTAATATTAACACTGTAGGGAGAAGACAGTCGACTGTAATATCTATAGATACTAATTGCACAGTGAGAATCATTACCGTAAGTTAAGATAATAACAAATAATCGGATAATACTCTTAGCTCATTCAATTTATGGCAATTCATTCTACGTTTAATTGCACTCGATGTAAAACTCGGGATTACTCGGTCGACTGCTTTTGTAGGTGTTTTATTAATTAATTGCAAATGGCTTCTTCAAATGCTAATGAAATTTTCCAATTCGTAACTAATTCTATTGAAGGAGGATTTCAAACTCTGAAGGTAAGGAAGTAATTGCGAATGGAGGCAGCTTACGATTGAACAAAAGGTTGATCGACGTAATAAATTGAGTTGATTTCTTTTCGTTGATGATTTGGGTCCTTGGAGAATTTCAAAGGCCTCTGAGACCTTTGAAAAATCGTACCTATAGTAAATTTTATTGGTAGAATATTGTCAGATATTTATAAATATTATATTCTTTATCAAAATATAATCGTTTTTGTCGACTGTATATACTTTGTTTGAATTTGGAGAAGTATAATGTAATTGTATTTCTCAGAAATCTAAAACGATCAAGAATTTAAACGGTCCAAAGTTTCAAAAAGAAATTACTTATTGAACGAATTCTAATATAATCAACGACAACAGTAGAATTAGATGATATTGATGTTGTTCACGCAAACGAATCGTTCTACCGCAAACGTGATGTTAGGCCGGCGGCAAAACCTAGGATTCCTAGAAACGCGATGTGCTCGATAAGGCTGGCTGGGAACTGCAAATACCTCAATGGGAACACATAGGCGCGCTGCATTAACAACTTTAGTAATCAAAAATGAACTTTAATACTTTGATATAGATGTATCATTTGAAGGTCTTGGTAATTAAGTTCGGGCTCACAGATAATTAGGGTCACGTTTTTGTCTGTTTTTCAGACAGATATACACTTTTGAATGGGCCTCATTTTATCTATTCGTTATGTTCCTCCTTCTAAATGTTGATAATTTTCTGAAAGGGCCTGAGTTTAGTGGAAAATTAAATGTGATTTATATATTTTGGGGTAATTTGTTAGAACAGATAAATAATGATTGGTTGTCTGAATTTTGTTATATTTAAACGCATTCACTTATAACGTAGTATAATGATGATTATCTGTTTTTATTATGCAAGCATACATTCAGAGAAGTTAATAAGCCTGCTCCAAAAAAAGCTTTACCTTCAAGAGCGAGATCATCTTGAACGACTGACAAAAGGAAACTCCCTTTTCATTTCGCAGTCGACATCCACAAAATTGCTTATGCAGTGAACATTGTAACCCCAGCCCTTAAACCTTAAGCAGGAGTATCCTTCGGCAAAATGAGCTCCCATATTCATGCAACGGATTACTCTAGTGGCAGTATTATACAAACGGGAACATACATTACTCTGATTACAAGAGCCAAGCGGTATATATTCTGCGTTTCTTCCCCCCAACCGACCGCCCGTTTTCACCCCCTCGTCACTTGTACGTGACTAGATTCGGGCCAGAATCGATTTATTGAAATCGCCCGTGGACATACATTGCATAATCTAATAAATCGGTAGTTCAATCTGGTTGCCGTTTGAGGTTTAAAACTACGTGTTAAGATTGATCCTGGGTTGACTAGGCCGGATAAATAGAATCTGCTATCATTTGAATACAGTCAGTGCTTTCAACTAGTTTATTCCTTTGTCCAACAGCTGCGACGTATTATCATGTAAAGGCATAAACAAATTAAATTATCAAATAAATGAAGGTGAATCAAATAAATTGGGTCAATAATACTTTATCAATAATTACTCTTCTAATCACAAACTATCTACTTACATAGTTAATAATTGGTCTTGTAAAATGGAACAAACTGAAACGAACCTACAACCACTTGTACTAGGGATGGTTTTGCTGTAGACTTTTGTGTAGGTTGGTTCCATTCTGTTGACCCAAATCCAATAATCACCCTATTAATGTTTACTATACTTATTCATTGACTATTCTATATTTAAAAGTATTATTTGAACTCTTTATTATTATCTTCCCATATTAAGACACAGACACAGACCTCTTCTTAAGACGAGGGGGAAGAATTCTCACCATGGATCAGTACTAGGATGTCATAAATATTTACAGGTTGGACGTACCACGCACCGACGCTGTGGACACAAAATATCGATCGCAACAGCGATGCTATCGTCGCTATTAGGCGCTCGTATAATGTCAAGGTCGGATAGGTGATGCTTTCAAATTGATGAGATTCACATCGATCGTCTGTTTACTTCGTAGCGCCCTTTTCCCCGAACATGGGTTGGTCAAGCTGTAAAAATTACACCTTGTTTGATATAGGTACCAATGTAATAGAGGCAAGCGGGTGTCGTGGTCGTAAAACACAATTCTCCTTAATTTTCAACTGTCAAAGCGTCTCTACATATTGTCACGATAAAA
The DNA here is from genome assembly GCA_918843915.1 of Notodonta ziczac. NCBI lineage: Eukaryota > Metazoa > Arthropoda > Insecta > Lepidoptera > Notodontidae > Notodonta > Notodonta ziczac. Next base: position 2,348,171 of record OU974040.1, on the reverse strand, counting down.
TGTCTGGTAATGACAATAGCCAAGAAAATGTACTACTGATAGGATGAAGGAGGTAGATGACTTATTTAAGTAATCTTTATATTTATAGCTTTAAATAGCAGTGATAGCCGATTGGTTAAGTAGGCGTCTTGCGGGCGCCAGGTCCTGAGTTCAAACCCCAGCTCGCACCTTTTGGGTTTTTCCAAATCTATGCACAAATCATAATTTATATATGATTATCACGTGCTTACGGTGAAGGAACACATCGTGAGGAAACCTACATGCTTTAGAAAATCTAACAAATTTTCAAAAGACATGTGAAATCCTCCATACCGCACTGGGCCAGCGTGGTGGATTACGGCCTGAACCTTCCTCGTAGAGAGGGGACGCCCGTGCCCAGGATTGGGACGTCAAAAAGGCTAAATTATTATTATTATACTTGGCTGATTACGAGGCTTGGAAAATCTTCCGTTTCACTAAGCCCGTCCGTCCGAATCTGGAATTTTGAGTCATTCTGTGACGACGTCTACCGTAAGTCCAACAAGATCTTAAAGATCTAAGCCATCAGGACTCTATTGCTTTGTTTTTTTTTGTCAAGTTGTTCTACATTTTTATCTATTTTCTGTGTTATAGCATTAACGACGTCCTCTGGATCGTTAACGGAATTATAGTCAGTTTTATAGCCTCATCTTTTTTCTCTTTTTAATGCTCGTCTTTTGTTTTATTGTGAGGTGAGCTTAATGCTTTGTTTAAGAATAATTTGGAATTCGAATTAGCAAAGATGAAAAGAGGATTTTGAAGTTTCGACAAAGTTTTACGATTGTGTGGCTGTAGGTAGATGGAACTTTCTGGAAATATTTCTAGATATACTATTAAATTACTTGAAGTAATACTTATGCTTTTATGAAGGCTGAAGAAATAGACTTATCACGATTTTCATTAAAACAAGTAGTAAGTAAATTCTATCTTATTGCACTAATAAATAACGTTTTCTCCGTATTCCACCTGGCACTGCATTATACCGGGAAGTTCACTCCGAGATCGGAAGTGAAATTAATTCACCTCTGAGTTGTAAGGGCAGGGTTCGTTCGGCGCTTATTCAAATTAGTTCTTCTGGATTTATTGATATAGCTATTCACAAAGGATTTATTCCTAGCATATACAAAGATTTTTAACACATCACATGTACTATTGAAACATACTTACTAAGATACTACAAATAACAATAGCAGGATCAATTACCTAAGGAAATACTTTAGATTTTCCTGTCATTAACTTTAAGACCTAAAATAATGTAATTATCTACATTTTATTGCAATTTGTTTTAGGTAAACTTGTATTATTATTCAATACCAGCACTAGTTTACCATATTGAGTGTAGATGCAAGTGTAATTAACAAAATTTCACCATGAAAGCTTCAGTCAATAAGTAAATAGCCAAAAATTTAGCCAGCTATTTATGTCTGTCCATTGATCACGTAGCATTTTGATTATCCGTCCCTGTCTAATCCCCTGTCAAGATAATGCCATCTCTGTCTGTCAAGGTAGGTTAACTAGCTGTTGAAGATTTGTGATACAATTTCCGTTAGCTAGTTTAAGAGTAGCGGCAAATATTTTTTGTCACTGAATGACGCACGTAACTGAAGCATCTGTCGCATATGTATTTTACAAATTTATATTGAAATAGTTTCCACGTTGGTCAATTTAATGTCAACTTGTAAGTTAATACCTTTACTTTACCTTTACCTATCTGTTCAGTAACTGTTTGTGGACTACTGGACTAGATGATTCAATCTAGATTAAACTGATTTTATAAGGTGCTCAGACACTAGAGATAATGAGATTAATATATCTACCATTCCTTCGTTATGTAATTACATTACAAAACCTCCTAATGTTCGAACTATTATTTATGATTCATCATTCCTTCATTCCAACTATTACACTGTCAATAATAAAAGTAATTACTTGAAGGTAATAATGCTCTTATTACTGATAGTCTCCGAAACGCTATAGTTATTTGCAAGAAGTTTTTATTATATTACGTTTTTTTAAAAACGCCCCCTTAATTACGTATTTATGTAGGTACTATGCGTTCTATTTTTAAAGAAAGGAATATGTCCTGCTTCAGCTATCTAAGATAGCCACCATAATCACCGTGATCTGACTAATTGGCCGTTCAGGGTCGTGTGACATGAGGGAATCTCGTAAACGACGAATGTGTCCTACAACTTTGTATGTGTCCCAGGTATTGCGGGATTGATGGATGTCCTAACTCGGATCACAGAGAGTTTGGGTGGCATTTAATTTGATTTAGTAGGATTACATGAGTTTTTTTTCTAACTTTTCTGACTGATATTTGGTGAGCAATGTAATTTAGTGACTTTTATTTTTGGGTCTGTTTGTCTGAACTCTATGAATTGATATTTCATGTGTTTGCTCTAATTCCTTACTTTTACTTAATTTAGGGAATATTCTTCTGTGCTGTAGAATTATATGGATTAACTAGCTGTGCCCGCGACTTCGTCAGCGTGTAATTTAACTTAACAAAAATTTCGGGATTATTCATTCCCCTTGGGGGTAGAGTTAATCAAAATCCTTTTTTAGCGGATGCCTACGTCATAACATCTACCTGCATGCCAAATTTAAGCCCGATCCGTCCAGTGGTTTGGGCTGTGCGTTGATAGATCACTATGACAGTCAGTCGGTCACCATTGAGTTATATTTATTTATTTATTTATTCACAAACTCCTTAAACTATCATTACAGGGGGGTACCTAATGCAATAGAAGGGCCATAAAATTATCATATAAACACTAATTCAATTTCAATAAAACATACATCACATACATACAACATATATATATATATATAACTCAATGGTCACTGACTGACCACATTTTTGTTAAGTTATAAATATATATAGATAGAAATAGTGTAGTAATAACTTCAATGTTTTCTGTTTCAGGTACGTCATTGAATTTTATACCTGAAATTATAGTCCCTCAGGTTGTCATCGATATCGTAAGTAAGTATATCACGTCGTTACATACTTAGAATGTAAGTAACACGCCCAACGACAAACACTTTTCCAGTTCAACGTAACCTGATAGAAAACTTCGCTATTTTCTCCAAAGACATTCCTTTTTATCGTTTCAACTGAAACTTTCAGTTTTGGCGTTTTGACAACTGGCTTCAGGCGGATTCACTACCCACTGACGGATCGGATTTATTGGGTCACCATCCCAGTTACCGAATGTTCTATAATATACCTACTCTACATCGTATTGTGAAATCCTTTGTCATGTGTGTCAAATGTCATCATTTTGGTATGACTCTACCCGTGTTGTTAAGTTGCGGATTTAATACATATTCCGTTGTGAATAACCTTGGTATAGCCTACGTTCAAAGATAAGCGTTTTCGCCATACAAATACACTCAATTATATAAACTTTATTACTTATATAATCTCAGAAATATAATACAAAAACCATATACAGTGATTTCTAATGCAAGAGTGCCTTTAGCAGCTTCAGTAGCTAATAAAAAAATCTAGCCATATTTATTTATTTTTACTTCTTTCAAAATTCTTCCCAAAATGCATGTTTCTTATATTGGCATTTAGAAAACTCGCTTAACTTCAAGCGACTTAGATTTATTGGCTCGGAGTCTCCGACACAACAGTGTTTCAACCACGCGCGCTGTTTGCTCGCAAATTGGACTTAACTTCCTTGTATATATAACATAAAATTGGTTGTTAAATATATTACGTTTAACACATTACCCATGACAGTGAAGTTATGAAATGCTCTACGAAATTGCGCCTTCTAAAGTTATCGTGGAGGAAGTTTCTGACAGGTTGAAAGGGTTTTACAATGGCTTGTGATAAACTGAAGCTTTATTTTTACTTTATGCTTTAAGAAGAATTATTGAAATATCCCTTGAGGGGTGAAATAAGGGGATGAAAGTTTGTATGAAAACTCACAGATGGAAGTTAGTATAAAGTGCTGATGAAATGTTAAGTGGGTTTATTATTATAAGATCTTTAGCCTAGGCTAGTATGCAATGTCGCGGGATGGCATCTTAATTATGCGACCGGGCCAGGTCTCAATAATCTGTGGTTGGACAGCTCGCACTCCGCGGAATCCAATATAGCTCCTACAGGTACTTACAATAGTACCCTGCAATGTTGAAATGTCAGTTGGCGGGGCACAGCTTACAGAACTGATGGCCGATGAGGCAGAGACGTTCTAGAATAGTGGCGAGGTCTACGAGCTAGATAGACAGCCTGATGTAAAGTGCTATGATGACATCACACGCGTTGTACGAAGCCGCTGGATGCGAATTAGAGAATTCGATCTCGGGTCGTTTTACTTATCCCGGGATGTCGGGATCATCTACAGATAAATATGTCCTGAAATTTGAAATCACGCGGGTGTAATTGTGCACTACCGCTAGAATACGTTACCTACGTCCACTTCAACCCTAATTGCAGGTGCTAAAAAAATACTATTCATTTCACACATTCATGATCGACGACTTGATTAAAACACAAAAAGTGTACAATGCGATTATCACACAACAGTTTCAATCGAAAGTGAGTTCAGTAAACTTAGAAATGACATGCGATGGAATATCATTGAAATGATTATAATCATTCTCATTGTAAGTCAATGAATGCACTTGATGATATATGTTACTAGATGCGGATCGCATGCTGTATAACGTAGTTTTACAAATTATGTGAAATCATGAGAGTAGGTAACTTTCGACTGAGTCTTTTCGTTTATTCTCGCTCGCTGCGTTTGCGCTTATGCAAAAGATTTGCGATTGAGTTTTTGCGTGCTTAATAAAAATGTGTTTTATCTTCGAGTGAAGGGGTCCAGGTTGAATTGATGTCCGTGGGGAGTTTATTTGGATAGTTGTCCGGTCTAGTTTTGATATTTACCGGCAGTGCTTGCATTGTATTCATCACAGATTTAAGATTAGCAGTTACCGTTTCGGATACCTAAAGCATGACTTAATGCAGAAGTAGTATACGGGCTGAAATTAAACGACTAATTTGTTATGGAAGCAGTAACTGCTAAATTATTAATGTGGATGACTCTACAATATTATTTTGTGGATAACGATGGTGTTTGTGTAAAAACATAATTTGTTTTTACGTATAATTAATTAGTTTAAGCTCTATTACGCAATTTGTTTTCCGAAAGAAACAAAAATAAAACATAACTGCTTACATTATTGTCATCGGATCGTTATAACTCGACGTTGTATGTTATCGCCTGACACCTCGGCTTGCGTGAGCGCTGAAGCACTGTGCAAGTTGTAATATTAAGTCTCAGGCGTTTAACTTTGGCGGTGTCTAGTTATACCTACAAAATTACGCAATTTATAGTTTTACATTTTCGTGTTTATTAATTTATTATTATTATATTTTGTAACAAGATGTTATTATGGTAATATAATCGGCAAATTTTACTTATTGCAGTATGTTCGGAATTGCAGTAATGCACAAAATTTTGCTCACAGCTTCGCTAGCATGGATTTTCTTTTCGTTATATCGCTAACAGCGACCCCTACCAGGTCCAACTATAGGTAAGAACCATCCAGATGCACCTCCATAAGTACACATAAAAACATCAAAATCGGTCAAGCCGTTTAGGAGGAGAAGAACTACGAACATACGCACACCGGAATCGTATTATTATAAAGATAACACGCGGATGACGGTAGTTGTTAGAGACTATAAATCGGTGTAGACATTTTTTGGTTACTTTGATAACGATAGAGGTGTTCAATCTGCTATACAAATATTTGTCTAAAACGCTAGCTACTATTGAGCGTAAAAATCATGGTAAAGATATGGTAAAGCTGATGGACTGCGTCTTAAAAACTTCCTTATGTAGAACACTTTAATCTCTTTATTTAGATTTTTGTTACCTGCATTCTTTATTTATCTTAGACTAGTTTATGCCCGCGACTTCGTCCGCGTAGTATTTATCTTAACAAAAATTTCGGGAATATCGGGATAAAAAGTATCCTATGTGTTAATCTCGGTTATAAACTATCTGTGTTCCAAATTTCATCCAAATCCGTTCAGTAGTTTTTGCCTGAAAGAGTAACAAACATACATCCACACTCACAAACTTTCGCATTTATAATATTAGTAGGATTACAATAAATCACCACAATAAATAGTACAATAGTAGTAAATTAGTTACATAAAATAACTATCTCTATCTTTATTTAAAAACATTACCTAATTATCGTACGTACTTACTGCTCCGCATATTGACATTTATTTACTAAACCACCACCATTTCTGGCTGTTCCCGCAATAATACACATTAAACATTCACTAACACGCCTTTGTGTCACATAAAATTCGTTCATATGTTTCGTGCGTTGACAACCCTGCGCAAATGGCCCCAGGGTTGCCGCGCGACAATTGTTCTGTGAAATTATGGACCCGCAAAGCATTTGGAACATTGTTTAAGCTCATATTTGGATAATGAGCAGTTGATTCTTGTTATTAGAATTTAAATTTGGCATGATCAGAGTACTCAATGTTCTCCATTGACTAACGAGAAAGGTGATGTAACATTTGGATAGATTTTGGTTCATGAAAATAATTTAGGAGATACTTAGCCTTGGTGTTTGCAACAGATTGTCTTTTAAGTAATTTTGAGTAGTTATAAAACTCATGATTCTCGAATTATGTTCACTAAATGGTATAGATCATGCGTGTTCGTGAAATGAACTTTCAATTAAAGGTTTATTATCGTCACATTGAAACCCACTGCCATGACTGAATTGTGAGATTACTCTAAGAATAAGAAAGCAGAGGTGTATTGGTCCTTATTATTATAGTACTAAATCTGAGTGAGATTTGATTATTATTTCCTTCTAGCAGAGCCCGCGACTTCGTCCGCGTGGAATTTAACTTAACAAAAAAGCCCGCTCCCGCGTTCTGAGCCCGCGGCGCGACAATGCCCCTTTTTCGTTTTAATAAAATAAAAGTAGCCTAAGTTACTATTTATAACATTTATAACATTCGCTATCTACCAGTGAAAGTCCCGTCAAAATCGGTCCAGCCGTTTTGGAGTGACTCTTTGATTTCATGTGTTTTTATTTTTCTACGCGGAACCCTAATTGTTTTTCTAAATTAAAATAGCCTCAGTTACTGCTTATTACATCAGCTATCTGCCAGTGAAAGTCCCGTCAAAATCGGTCAGCCGTTTCGGAGATTACCCGGAACAAACATACAGACAGACAGACAGACAAAAAAAATTAAATCGCGTTTTTGCTTTAGGTGTCGTATGTACTTTCATAATGCATTTTATGCTGTTCATGAGAATGTACACCCTCTTTAATTCATTGAAAAGAGTAACCATTGAGTTTCTTGCCGGATCTTCTCAGTGGAAGCAGCATTCCGAACCGGTGGTAGATTCTGACTATTCATTCATACATGCTGTTGGCTTACGTGAATATAAAAAAAATTGAGTTTGAGTTTGATAGCAGTAGATAATCCCCAAGAGAACTGCATCTTCGTTATTATTCACAAAGTGTTTCATTGATCAATTAATGATCCTCAAAATGTCAAGGATCAAACAGTCTTTCTAGTTTAATAATACCTTTGTTGCATATCAATTTAATTCCAAATCGAAGTCGAATAGCAATAAGATCGGTTTTCTAATAAATATTTTAAAAAATAATACCGTTTTTTTAAATAAGGTTTTGTTTGTGAGCAAAATACATAAATTTGAACATAATTTATAATAATATTGTGAATAATAAAGTTTAGAATATTAGGTCGTGCCAGGTACAGACAACGTCAAAATTAATTTATTCAATTTATGATTTCAAATTATTAATATCAGTCATAATAATAACATAATACCTGACAACGTCAAAATTAATTTATTCAATTTATGATTTCAAATTATTAATATCAGTCATAATAATAACATAATAAATAATTATTAATTTACAAAATACAAGTACTTATAGAGCAATGTTAAATGTTCCATGGTCACCCTTGCTTGAAATTCTCTTGAAAAACTGGAAAACAGGCATAAATCGTCATGAGTCGTTAGTCACAGACAGCTAATGCCTTTTTTGTCGTTCGATGAAATAAACTCTGTTCGATGCGACTGAGCTATGCTTCCGCATTTTCGTTTTTCGTTTCGTTTTTTAAGGAAAACAGTTAAATTGAATAACGTGTTTGTCATGCCTACTTCGCGTGTCTTGTTTAATAATTTAGACGACGACATTGCTGTAACGAAATATTGTTTTGGTGCATTATATTGTAGAGTTTTGTAGAATACTGACGAAAGTATACAGATAACTCTTAATTTGGATGAAGAGCTCCTTTGATGAAGAGTTACCTTCTTACTGAGTTACAACTTTCTTTATTATTAGAATTTTCTCTCTTATTTTTAAGTATCATTATCAAATATCAATTAACTTCTGCTGTGGTAAACTGGGATAAAAAAATAACGACAGCAAATGATTTTGGTAGTAGGTTTTTGTATTTTTTTTAATAAACGTTTTGTTATTACTTACAGTAAAGATTTAGGGTAATTATTTATGAATACGAGGTAAATTATTTAAATCGCAACTTTTTTCCTAGCGTAAACACATGTTTATACTAAGAAAAAAGTTGCGATTTAAATTACGAAAACCATTATTCGATTACGCGTCTTTGCATACATATGCAAAGACGCGTAATCGAATAATGGTTGTCGTCGAGTGTGGAAGTTGTGTATGTAGATACTAGACCTGTAGACGTCTCATTCATTAACACTGAGAGTCGTTTACGTGTGAGGGGTGCAGAAGTACTAGTCCCGTTTCGTGATAGCGGAAGTGAGAGCGTCGTGATGACGACTCTTCACGTTTTTTTACAGACACTCCTATACCTTCATGTTTTCCTTGTATGTTAATGATGGTATTTTATGAAAGGATATTTTTCATGTTGCTCCCAAAGTAACAAACAAGACTTATAGTATTAAGTGCTATTAAATATTAATAGTAACATTATATTAACTCCTACAGGACCACCATAAATAATAAGTTTCTTATATATTTTTTTTAAAAGAAACATTTTATTCAAATCCAACATAAAAGTAATAACACGCAGAAAAAATAAAATATTAAAAAAATAATACACACGAATTAAGAATCTCCTACTTTTTGAAATCGGTAAAAAAATTAAAATTATCTATACAAGGCGTAACAATTGTGACTCTGTGGAGTAGGAGTTATTGGGGGTTGTTATACAGTCAGAAATATCACAAGTATCACATCAATATTGACGATATCGCAAGAAACACCCTGGGATGGCTATAATACGATATATCAGATACGGATTAATAATGACCTTCCCCTCTGGGGGACGCATTTCTCCCGCAGTCGTCTTTTGGGTGACGGATGGTTGTTGATAGTCATATGTTTCTTCATTCATTGTTTCCAATAAATCATCTGTCTGATTTTGTGAGCAGTGTTTACGATGTTTTCACTTTCATTATATCATCCTTCAGCGAGGTGTATTAAAACACTTTTTGCCTGAAAATGCTCGTGTAAAGATTCAATGTGCGGGCATTAACTACGTGACGCACGAACGGGCGTGTGTAATGTAAGTGTGGGTCCAGATCGGCGATTTAGCAACACAGACAATGTTTATCCGCCTCAATTTTTTTTGAAATTCGCAGTCTTTATTTCACCCCTCTAGGATTTTTATAATAATATTTTTTTAAATACTTAGTATTGTTTTTTTTTTCAATTGTCCCACCTCCAGGTAAAGACCTCACCTGTATTCCTCCACACATTTATGTTCTGGGCCTTTTTTTGCCAAGATGATCTCGATTAAATTAAAATAATCTATGGATCGAAGGCCGAGTAGATACAATCTTTCTACCGTAAGCATGTTCCGTCCCGCTCGCATTGCAGATATCATGTATAAGTGTAACAGTAACAGCATGATTTTGCAATGGCGCTAGGTATATTAGAAGTGCTCGAGGAGTTGTCCTTAAATGCTAAAATTATGCGCTAACATGCGTTGAGGAACGAAATGTCATGGAACAATGTGCGCGCGACAAGCTGCATTGGGTCGAATTCGCCTGACCGTTCTTCATTAACAAAAATAATGAAATTGTAGTCCATCTGTACACAACCTTAAACCAATTGGCTTATAATCGATACATACAGCAAGGTATCATTAACATCGATTAAACGTGTATTTTTTAAATCTAATCGATTGAGTTTGTACGCAGTTATTAAAACCAAATACTCAAGTTAAATTATTTCTAGCAAGCTATAATTGGGTTTTTTTCTTGGAAAGTTCTTGACTTCACCATTTAGCCAGTGAGTGATGATCATTGTATATGAGATTCGAATTTAGAATTCAATTTTCGTTGACTATTACCAAACAAAACACTGGATTCTTAGATATATAAAGTACAAATCAAGAAAGACAATCCTGTGTCCTTGTGAGATTTCAGAAGAGCGAACGGTCATCAACCTACGCCCCTTGCCTCCAAACTTATCTAGACATTTTTAAGCGAAGCTTCTATACGGACGTTCGGGGCGCTCGCAGCGCGGCCACTCTACCCGTGCTAAGCGTCAGTAGCGTTACACGATATATACATAGGTATAATATACAGATATGCAGCTGTTTTTAACGCTTAGTTCCTTCGCTTTATACTATAAAGCTACGCTTCTTTCGGGCGTCCCGAGACGAAACTGTTTTTCTCAGAAAAAATTAAAGTATATCCTAATGCTATATTTTTCCTCATACTGTTAACTCAAATTTAAGCTTGCTCATTTATTCATAGGTTTGCGGGTCGCTTAACACTCCGCGTAATGCGATTTATTTGTGTAGGGGGCTATGCATGTTTGATCACTATTACGTACGGTACGGCGACGTCATAGCCTACAGCCCTTGTTGTGGTTGAAGCGCGAAAGATATTACCGTCGCAAATTAAGCTAAAACCCCCTTATTTCTTCATTCCTTTTGGTCTCGAGACCTTAGCATTTGATACTTGACAACTCTACCTGCTTCTTTATTAAAAGGTTTCCGACAGGCAATAAAGAGAAGGAGTTCAGCACTTAAAAAGTTCTGTTTCTTCCCCTGAGTTACGGAGCCCTAAAAACTACAATACGTACAAGTAACAACACATTCAATAGAAGTTACTCCCAGAAAGACTTTCATTTTAATAAATTCCCTTCAAAGTGTGCTTGTTAACATAAACAAAAGAAGAAACAATGGAATTGCCGTTTAAACACAACAAGTTCCCGTGAACACTGTGAATTAGAATGCGAGAGACCACACACTGACCTCGGCGATAAATCTTCGACGGTTCCAACTAACAGCCGGACAAATTTTATCAGCGACGTAAAACGAACAACGAATGGACATGGACAACACTCAAAAGTTACCTTCCGCGGTTTTTCAAGTCGATATATAAATTAGGCTTCAATAGCCTAGTGATTAGAGTGGCCGCCCTCGTAGCTGAGAGGTTCGGAGTTCGATCACCATCCTGGCCATTAAACAATTGACGTGAGCCCACTCCTAACACAAGCATTAGCTTAGCTGGAGAGGCTAAAGGGAATATTAGTAATGTGATAAACTCACATTACTCGTACGTAATCTTTTTAAAAACATATTCAGAGAGACTCAATTGGACTACACTATTGATTCCACACCATGTTTTTGGTTTTAGATACCTATGTAAAACTTTTTGAAGCGAAGCTTCTTTACGGACGTTCGGGGCGCTCGCTGCCCGGGCACTAAAACCGTGCAAATTGTGACGTAGCGTTACACGTTACACGATGACGTCAGAGTTGCGGTGCCCTAAGCTTTATACTAAATATGGCTTGAAGGTTAGATATAACATTGGTAATAATTTAAATATATCTAAAAATTAAGAATGCTTCACAATTTCGCGTGTCATCAAGCGGTCCCCATCTTAGTACTGACCGCGCCCGACGTTGCTTAACTTCGGTGATCGGACGAGAACCGATGTATTCAACACGCTATGGACTTTGTTGATAAAAGTTCTGAATAAAGTAAACATCTACAATTACATACGATATTTTAGTTGCCCTATTTGTTAAGTCGTCTTTTGACGACGACGGTGAAAGAGGCAAGCTGTACAATGGAAGAGCCAATCGATTAAATCTCATATATGGGGTGGCTCGATCATAGTAGTACCACCTTCTCATAAAAGGCCTACGTATACTAAGTGCGTTTCGTACATTGAGTGAGAGAGCCGGAAGATAAACCCCTCTCCCTTCCCATCCCTCAGTCCCACTTCCGTTCTGGTCGGCAACGTGTGAGCAATGCTTTTGGCATTGCAGGCATCGATGAACTTCGGTAACTGCTTAACAACAGACGGGTCCTACACTTGTTTGTCCACTTTGTTATATAAAAAACCTTTTGAGCTAATCTTGAGTTTTGAATACTCTACAACATTGAACTACGTTTTTGTCTACCGTCTCGGTATAAATGTGATATTATAGTAAAATAACATTTCTAGAAAATATCCAGTCAAACTAAAAGCGGTCGAAATCGAACTGTAATGTTAGATGCAGCGGGTTACGAGTACTAACACAAACATTTCGCGGAATATTTTAGACTAGAATTACAAACTCGTGTTTTTGTAATACTCAACTCAATATTGAATAAACAGTCTGTACAATTTTAGATATCGGAAAATGATTGTCAGCCTTCTTCTCTTGTTTAAATGAAGTACCTACTTTAACTACTACAATGCAATCAAACCTTTGCTGAATCAAACTCTTCTAGAATATGTTTGTTTCAAAGTAGCAACTAACTATTTGGTTACTTACAAAACAACTTAATTAGGACCTTATTTTGCGTATCGCGTCACTCTTTTTATGAGTATTGACTTTATCATTCCATCTAATTTATTTCCTCTCCTAGCATTCGTGACAAGGAGAATTCTTTTTTAAGTTTTTCTTCCATCTGATTCAGATTTTACGACTCAATTCGTCTTCCAATAACTCTCGAACGTCGAATTCTTATCTCCAATTCAACAATCCTTTACGCCTAATGGAATCACTTTACGAAACCTTTTTCTGACTTCAATTCAAGTGTGAAGTCTAGTCTCTGACTCTCGAAATTCCTGAAGTGGCGTTCATTTTAATTTATTCATCAGAATCAACTGTCTGAGTTAATTATCAAGGCTCTGTAGTCATTTGCAGGCGTATACATAGTGTTGGGGGTTCGAGAGGGCTCTCAATATAGCGAGATACTTACTTTATCTTGTCAGTCGAGGTCGCGTTCCGATTGTAGATATCTGTACAAATAAATAAAATCTGAGTGTCTGTTTGTAATATCAAAATAACACCTTTTCACTAAATGCATATGAAAGTACATACGACACATATAGCAACCACGCGATTAAAAAAAAAAAACTGTGCCTGTCTGTCTGTCTGTATGTTTGTTCCGGGTAATCTCCGAAACGGCTGGACCGATTCTGACGGGACTTTCACTGGCAGATAGCTGATGTTATAAACAGTAACTTATGCTACTTTTATTTTAGAAAAACAAAAACAAAAAAATGGGTCCTGTCGCGCGGGCTCAGAACGCGGGAGCGGGGTTTTTTGTTAAGTTAAATTCCACGCGGACGAAGGCGCGGGCTTTTTGGTTAAGTTAAATTCCACGCGGACGAAGTCGCGGGCTCAGCTAGTAAGGTAATACGTATGGTTGTTTGGTTTGTGTTTTTGGAACCATAGAGTCGGTGTGTTAGTCCGACGGTTGGTCATGGTTATAGACTTCGATTACCGACATTGATTGGGCGTCAGTCGAGATGTATAGTGACTACTTATACTGAAGAGGTACTTTCAGTTAGGTAACTTTTAATAAATGTCCAAGCGAGGAAAAGTTCTTGTTCTGAATAAAGCTAAGACATTTCTACGGTAATTTCAGAGGCTGCAATTATATCAAAAACTCATTTCGTGTAACGTTTGTATCTTAATTAAACGTTATTAATATTTTAAGATGATAAGTTTCCCGAGCTGGTGCTAATTAGCCGCGAGTGTACTTCCTTACAGTATCATAATTCTTGATGTCTCGGCGTTTTGTAGAAATGCTTCCTGCGATCCAATTAAAAAAAAACAGTTTTTTTATGTGACATAGATCGCAAACTAGCGTATGACCCGTCTAATGTTAAGCAGTTCCCGTTGCCTATAGATACTTTAAATCTATATATATATAACTCAAAGGTGACTGACTGACTGACTGACATAGTGATCTATCAACGCACAGCCCAAACCACTGGACGGATCGGGCTGAAATTTGGCTTGCAGGTAGGTGTTATGACGTAGGCATCCGCTAAGAAAGGATTTTGATAAATTCTACCCCCAAGGGCATAAAACAGGGGATGAATAATCCCGATTTTTTTGTTAAGTGAAATTACACGCGGACGCAGTCGCGGGCACAGCTAGTACAATATAAAGTACCTAATTGTGAAAAATCCGCGGAAAATCGGGTAAGACGCGCAATTTTGATTGATCCGTTCGAGCAATGCATAATATCTTATATGAGCAGGGGTACCCGGCTATGCGGCGTCTATGGCTTATTGGTAGCGCCCCTAGGCCATCGATGTTTTTTTTTGTTTGTTGGGATTTTCCTAAATAAAAGTAAGCGATAGTTCCCTACCAAGCGAAACGCATCTGTCTGACTATTGGCAGGATTTTTTTGCCGTATCTCAAGTACCTAATTCCGTGTTGGACAAACGCCAATAGTTGGAGGCTGCAGTCATGTGTTTCAGTTTAATATATGTAAATAAAATGAGGGCACGGGTGATGCCAGACTTCATAACCCATACCATAGCGATTCTGTTAAATTAGTAGCTTATGAAGTATATGAGTGCAGCATCTTGTGCCAGATGAGGTTCAAGAATGTAATGAGAAGTTAATGGGGAGGATACATAGGTTATGGTAGCCCAGTGGGAATGGCGCCGGCCTTTGTTCCGAAAGTCTTGGGTTCAAATCCCGCAACTGTTCAAATGTGAAACGTATGTGATAGCTTTTAAAATGCAAATTTTTTAGGATAGTAATCTTTTAGTTAATAAAAGGATATTGTTAGCAAATATAAAGTCACGCATTAAAATAAAGCCACAAACCCGCGTCTCCCATCGGCCATACCACGCTACGACTGATTGATAACCTCCGGCCGTATCTGCCCTAAATGTGCTATCTGCCCTCACGTCAAAGTCAACTTGACACGTGTTTACGTACACATACGGCACGTAAATATAACGTAGGTATATGGAGCAAAGAATTGGAGCGCGATAAACGGCTTGGTTCAGTGAATTATTGAACACCTAACTTCCCCGTGGTTGGTGGGAAGAACCAATACCAGCTTTTCTGAACAAAAACTTATAATAAGGGAACACTTGCCTCGACCGTGCCGCGGATGCGTCCGCGACGCCGCCGCGATGCCGCCGCGACAACGCCGCAACGCTATCTCAACTCTATAGGATGAGCGCATTGCTATTAATTGCCAAAGTAAACGTCGCTTCAACGCCGCCTTGACTCTAGAGCGAGTAACCTAGGCTTCTTGGCCTACAAAACGCGCTAAATGGTTATGTTTTATCAGTCAAGCAATGCTTATGTTTATTTGCGTTTTATCAGTCAAGATGTAAATTATAAGCTTTTCTAAATACTCCCAATGTTGTTAAAGGGTGAAAGTATAGTTCATGGAATGACCATAACACAACTTTCTACTTATGCCATCCGACATGACCATAAAAAACTTGCCTTTGTGATTCCTATCGTTATATTTTATGTTATTAACGCCCTATTTCCCTAGCAATCTGTAAACAAGCACTTTTCCTAAGTACTTTATATAAAAGGAGTCCCTTATCGATTGAAGCGCGTCGTTTCGGACGTGCCACGGTCTAGGTAAGTACATTAGTGACAAATGTAAGTGGTATTAGGGTTCATTCTAATATTTCACTTTGCGTAAAAGGGTTTATGGAATTTTGGTAATATTACTGGATAATAGTTTCTGATCCCTCGTCGAGGATTGGAACAGCTGGGGGTCGGAGCAAGGGGAAATGATTGTTAAACTTCTAAGCCTATTCATCTATATCATGAAATCTCATATTTATTGAAATAAGTTTTAAACAAAGTTACCGACATGTGGAGAATTTATTTTCATTAAGATTAAGTGTTGTCGTGGCTTAGTTTTATTATAACTAATTATCAGATATCAGTTGAAACCTATACAGCGTGTTTATTGGACACCGCTTTCGATCATGACTAAAGGAGTAATAATGCTGGAAACGCGTGCAAGCCCATAAAAATATCAGTTATTTGAAAATTATTTCACTAATAGCAATCATAAGACATATTCAAAAACTAACTTTCAAATATTTTTCCAAATAATAAAAAAAAATTGCAAAAATATATACGTTCAAAGTTTCTGAATCCGTTGTCGATATTTATTCAATTGGTTTAAATAACCCCCGTCATCATCATCAGCCTATATCAGTCCACTGCGGGACATAGGCCTCCCATAATGAGCGCCATAGTGCCCCTAATAATAAATAACCCCCCTGATAGTTATTGACTACATCTTGACTCTACCATCTAAATCTGGACATGAATACATATAACTGAGGCAACATTCTAACTCTACATCCCCTTTCAAAGTCTCATCTCAGAGCAGGTCTTAACGTGTTATAACGTAGTGGAGGAGAAAATGAATGGCCATAACAGTTAGCGTAGAGTCCAGGCCGCCCCTCGCTGCTCTACCAACAGCTGCGGGGTTGCGGGCCGCATAAATCTATGGAGCCCTCATTTTATTTGTTACGGTACAAGTAACGGGAGACCAGAGACAGTTGAACATTAAAATAGGTACTGAATTCTGGAGCTAATTTAAAAATAATTATATATTTGACATAAATAACAAAACAGTAAATACGGGAAGAAAAATTTTAAATTAAAGAAAATACTTCTGTAATTAAATATTGAGGCAAAGCTGCTATTAAGGGATTATAAGGAAGTATAGTATCGAACAATTTAAAAAAAAAAAAATGAAGTCATGTGCGTCTATAAAAGGACATTTCGCGTCCATGATATAGGTGGTTATGCCACGCGTGTTCTTTATAACGGGCAGTTTGAGATTTTGAATTCAATTTTTGTCACCTTTTATATAAACATAAATTCTTTAATGCTATCTCTCTTAGCTTACAATATGCACCGTCATGTCATCAAAACGGCATCGTACCTAAAGTGTAATTGCAGAAAAAACTAAAAAACAAAAGATTGGACAGGGAAAATAAACGAGGGACACGGGAACTCTATGCTAATTTAGCGAGAGACTCCGATTTGTGGCCGCCGTAGTATGGTAATCAAGTTATTTTTAATGCAACGAATTGAATGATTCCGCCAATTTACGTGCCATTTCCTTTCGGCTTTATTTAAATTAAAAAGGTGAATATTTTGATAGTAGAATTCATTATTATTTTTTATTTTTTTGCGGGTTGTTCTTTTGTATTTATTCTACAAACGTCTTAAGTGGTAGGTACAAAAGATACTACCAATTATTTATCCACAAATTCGAGGGCAAAAAGTAGACTTCTATATTTTTTCTAAGCATATTATAGGTACCTCTGTAACAGATTTGATTCAAATTAATTTAGACTATTTTGCATGTTGCTTAGTCAAACTTACGAACAAACACACTTTTATAATGGGTAATTATTGACGGATAAATGAAGCTTTTTAGATTAAAGTTTTAATTCAGCAAGAACTTTGTGTAGAAGTACGTTGAGGTATTTATGTTTGCGTGATATGCCAAGATTATAAGTTTAATATTATAAATTCTTACCGCTAACGCATAACGTGCTGACCTATAAATAATGGGAAACAAAAGAAAATGGGAAAACTTATTCCACGCGCCGTTCACGTGTAAACATAAAATGGTTTGCATACAAGGAAGTGTAGGTGCACCCAACTTTGCGTTAATGTTGGGATAGTCTTTATTTTTATGACATTAATTTCGCCAGTCTGTAGGTAGCTTGTTGTTTTAATTATAAATTCAATTGCAATTATTATCCTTTGCCATCTAGGTATTTAACAGACTTTAAATAAGAATAGCGTAAATATATAAACTGTCTCAAAATTAAATTCATTACAAAATATAAAACTTTTAATAAAAAAAATACGTTGTGAATGTCCACGTGATTTATAACATTTCAACTTTTAGTTTCAGAACTTTTCATTCTGTCTGAGTTTTTGAGTGAGCTCCACTTTGAGGAGTTAATTAACTGAAATATTAATTAATGAAGGTGAATACCTAACTTTGAAACATGAAGTTATTAATTAAATGCTTTGATATATTACGTAGGTATATTTTCGTGTAATTATATTTTTTTAAGGAATGGTCATCTTCCCCTTCTCCCAGAGAAGATAATTTAAAGAGTTTTCTATAAACTCTATAAAGATACTTTCCACGAATATCAAAATAGGTATTTGGCGCTGACTCCAATAGGCAGGTAATAAAATTCTATAACAACTTTTTTAAATTATCATAAAAAAAACCAAAATGTTGGCCACCGTCGCATGTGTCCTGATCTGATACCAAGCAAACCCGCGGGAGAGCGGCTGGCTTTCAACCGGCGAAAATGGCTTCCTTTCCATTCGCTGTCGGATTACTGGTTCACGCCTCAGGATTTCTATTAGCTAGTATACGATGTGCAGAAAGTATAGGGGCGTAAGTGATAAAGGAGATGATGAAAAGTGTTTCGTTGTTGTAAAAAAACGGGTTTACCTACCTTGTTTTCGTCTTGCGACTGCAAGCGGACGGTCATCAATAACCTACACAAGGTGTAAAATACTATTTTAAATAACAGCTACCCAGAAGTAATCCAAGCCTACACTAAAGTACAAAAAAAACTAGTGATGTAGAGCATTTGTCGATCCATAAAAGACCCAAGTAACATAATAAACTTACTTTCCTTTACGTCTTTGAGGAAGAAAAAAAACGCAAAAAGCCGTATACGCCTCCTTAAATCCTCGTAAAACTACAATGTAGAAAGGGTTGCGTATATTGGCCCCATAAAAACTGAGTTCTATTTACACAGCACCAAGGTCGACGGAGTTATAAAACATGTTGAAGCTCGGATTTGGTAATACTTGTGTTCGAAGTTTGTCTTGTCTATAATTAAACCTTTTTTTTCTACAGCCTCCATCATCACACTGCTGGAGAAGCTCTCCCCTCCATTCCTCAACTCCTCTCGGCTTTTGGCGGTGGTTCAGTACTTCATGTAAAAGTCCTACTCATCACGCCTTCTCCTGGGTTTGCCCTGATGCCTTTTGGCTAGGTGTGGAACACAGTCAGAAATATTTTAGCTCAAAATTCGTTTGGCAATTATTAATAATTTCATATTTTTAAGCAAATTCAACAGCATTTTATCTGCCATGTAATATTTAATTTACTTTGCCGTGTAATTTGCTCCGGAATATTTATTTAATTTTCCCACCGTTTGCAATTTGATTTGTGGGTTTATTAAACCTGGTGCACCACATGGTGCAAAGTGGTTTTTTAAGATTAGCAACAAACGACAGTGATCAAAATCTTAAATTGCCCTGCAAAGTTTAAGCATACGACTTCATTACATTATTTATAATGCGCTTCTATGCTCGGCACTATCTTAATACATTTTTAAAATGCACTCGCCGTGTCTGAGCGGCGTACCTTGAAAGCTCCTTCAAACTTGCAGATAAGATTAATTAATCTATTTCGTAGCCGCATCGCGCCGGCACGCGTTAAAAGCATGCACATGTACCGTGCATTAATCATGCATTGCGGTTTGAACCACCTGAGCCATCCGGTTACGCCCTTATTCGTGTACTGTGCCTTTTTACGAAAACACATTTTTTATCCCCTTTTGTGTGGCCGCCGTAAAGATGTTTACGCGTTCAAAATAAAGCTGAGAAAGGAAAATTTAAGATTTTATTTACGCCATTAGGTAACCCTGTGTTCCCCGTAGGGGTAGTTTATAGAAAAAAAAATGTTAAAAGTGTACGACCTGCCTGATGATAGGTACGGCTTGACCGATTTTGATATTTTATGTGCTTTTTGGTCACTTACACAGATACACATGTTTAACTTATAACACCCCTCCTTTTTCGTCGGTGGCTAACTGTATGGTTCTTAGTTGAGGTTGGACCTGATAGGTAGTGCAGAGGTTGATAAGTACTCGTATCCAGAAAATAAAATCTATACCAGCGAAGCTAGTTAGTAATGAAATTCAATGATTTAGTTGTTATTAATGATATAAGAGCCCAAGTAATATTATATCAGCGTGTCTTGCTAAAACGGTATCTATTGCTGACACTACTCCGTTTAATTAACCGTGAGAATGCCTACATGTGTATTCGAAACGTTATATGATAAAAAGATAATAGAATAACGTGACGTATTTTGATTTGATAAATTGGGTTCGTGAAACTTGAGCAAACCGCAATTTATTTTAGTTTATTTAGTTACACGGACCTCGGTATGTGGAATAGAAATAATAAAATCTCATAAAACAATATTTTCTTTTCCATAAATTGTTAAGTACCAATCGCTGTCCCATTGAAAGTCATAATATTACTGTAGTAAGAAAAATTACAGCTACACATGTAAATGAGGAAAGCGTTGAATATTTGTCATTCTGTGAAGTGGATATTTTTATATCACATGTTATTGGGATATACTGTTGTTCCCACTACAACTGGGATCGGCCTTTGGTCAAAGCAAGCAAGATTTAGGCCGTAATCATTTTGCCTATAATGATGATCATGTAGCCGCATTGACCACAACGATTGCTTTTGGACTCTACCACAGTTTAGTGGCTTCTGTTGTGGCCAATTTTTGGCCTGTAGCCGGTGCTTGGACTTGGCTTTCCCTCCATCTCTCCCACTCCTCATCAGGTCTGCAAA
Source organism: Notodonta ziczac (assembly GCA_918843915.1). Classification (NCBI taxonomy): domain Eukaryota; kingdom Metazoa; phylum Arthropoda; class Insecta; order Lepidoptera; family Notodontidae; genus Notodonta; species Notodonta ziczac. Next base: position 2,327,225 of record OU974040.1, on the reverse strand, counting down.
GTGCGAGTATTGACAATGCTTTTGCAAACATATACAGGTTGAAACAGAAAGGGTATACTTTTTTTTCAAAACTTAACTTTGTAATTCTAAAACTATCAGCTTTGGAGGAAACTTGAAAAACAAAAAGTGTTATAGGAATATAGCTGTTGACAGATTACACAAGTCTACAAAACCTTTAGTACTTCAACTTTGTTGGGACCACAAAGCCGATAGTTTTAGATTCACAAAGTAAAGTTGCAAATAAAATAGTATACCCTTTTTGTTTCACCTAGTATAGGCTACGAGGACTGCTAAATATCAGGCGCTTAAGAGGGTTTTTGCCGCCTCTGATATAAAAAAAAGAAGATTGAATACGTGCTTATGTAAAATCCATTAACATTCAAGTCAAATCTTACTATGATGACTAAATTCGAGCTGCATTTTCAAGTTTTATGAATCATGAAAGCGGATTCCTAGGTCAATATCTACATACAGTAATGTTCTCAAACTCCATACATAACTTATATCTCCGTTAAGCCGAACCGCTGAATAACTTTTACGTTTGCCGTGTCGATGTTTGTCTTCAACGGATGTTACGTTCGAAATATACTCAGTTGATGCAGTATGGAAATGTGGGAGTCAAGCGCATTAAGCTTTGTATCCACTTCCGGGTCTTAAATAAACTTTGTGGATTTAAATAATACATGTCTTGATTAGCACTGTTCTATTGTTTATTTTCTTAAAGCTTATCTTATAGATGGGATATTTATTATTACTTTTGCGACTCGACTTGGATATTGATGTTAGAATATTTATAACGCTATAAGAATGATACAATTAGTGAATAGTAAATGCAGTTAAAAGCGGGTAAAGTCGTACATAGATTTAAATAATGTCAGAGTCATTAATGCGAAGAAGCTGACAGTTTTTTTATACAACTTGTCACGTAATTAGGTACCATATTTGACAACCGATTCTTTATAATAACAATGTAATTGTTGCTTTCTAGTCAGATACTATGACACTAGATGTCACTATACTCAATCATGCACTAGAAGCCAATAAACCAGGAATACATAATATAAAGATATTTTATGTCCTCGTAGCCTATACTAGGTGAAACAAAAAGGGTATACTATTTTATTTGCAACTTTACTTTGTGAATCTAAAACTATCGGCTTTGTGGTCCCAACAAAGTTGAAGTACTAAAGGTTTTGTAGACTTGTGTAATCTGTCAACAGCTATATTCCTATAACACCTTTTGTTTTTCAAGTTTCCTCCAAAGCTGATAGTTTTAGAATTACAAAGTTAAGTTTTGAAAAAAAAGTATACCCTTTCTGTTTCAACCTGTATATGTTTGCAAAAGCATTGTCAACACTCGCACTTTGCCGACCTGAAGAGGAGTCGGAGAGATGCAGGGAAAGCCAAGTCCAAGAACCGGCTACAGGCCAAAAATTGGCCACAACAGAAGCAACTAAACTGTGGTAGAGCACAAAAGCAATCGTTGTGGTCAATGCGTAGCCGCATGAGCATCATTATAGGCAAAATATCTGTATGTGTACATGTAAAGGCATGCAACACAGAAGCAATAACCAGCTACTTTGTAGATCGCAGGTGGAACGAACGTATTGCAAATGTTTGATAGTATAACGAAATGCAAACAGTATCTCATAGCTCGACGGAGACGTATGCTCTTGGATGCATAAAACATACATTTCCCGTGAACCATACTGCTATTGATGTTTGTCTTATCACGGTGCGATTTCTCGTCGATGTTGGAATATTTTTATTTTAAAAAGGTAGGTTTTTAACCGTCGCCGAAAAAAGAGGAGTGTTATAAGTTTAACATGTGTATCTGTGCATCTGTCTGTGGCATCGTAGCGCCCAAGCGGATGAACCAATCATAATTTAGATTTTTCTGATAGAAAGGAATTCTGATCGAGTGTGTTCTTAGCTATGTTTCAGGATGATCGGTTCAGCCGTATGAAAATTATTGGCTCTTTTGTAGTTTAAAAAGTCTTTGCATCAGGGATTTTTTTTAATTTTCAATGTAGAGTTATTGTTTCATATAAACTTTAACTGTGCCAAATTACATACTCCACCATCCGGGTATCCGCGTAATTGTCGTAAAAAGGGATACAAAGTTTTTGCTTCACGTAATATTATAATGAAGATGATTACCATGTCGTTTTTCAAGTTGATATGAATTATAAGATATAGATTATCGGGCATGAGTCCATGTTACTTTCATTGGCTGATTCGTGCTCGTTGCTCGTTTTTTGAACCCTCCTATAGAATAAAGCTATATGGATGGCATCAAAGGGTTAATAACTTCAGTCAGACATATTATAAACGTTAGTTTTAGATTAAAATTCTCTTTTAAAAACATAATAAGTACTTAGTTAGACCGAGGGCTGTGGTTAGTTGCAAAAACTTTAATTAAAATTTTTAATTAACTTAGAGAGAGACGAAACTTTGTTTTAGATTGCAAAATTGATTAGAAATATTTTGTAGGTATTAAAGAGGTCGTAAAATGAGGCTTAGGCCATGTCGGAATATTTGCTTGATGATTACTACAGCGTGATTCAACAAAAGGGCCAGGGTTTGACGCTCAGTGTTTCACAAAAAAGGCTTATTGTATTTAAGCGTATGCTGACACGCAGGCAAAAGAGTTCACGCAGCGCAGGGCAGATCACATTCCGTATGTAACGTATGAACAAACACAGAGCAGAACGTATCATGCGATGTAGGTACGCAGACATTTTCTGCCCTGTTCTGTGGCTCCCTGTAGTGACAGCAGATACTGCGCGGCGCGTACACGTGAAGACAATTTTTTTATGAAAATTACATAAATTTGAGGGACTTACGGATGTTATTCAGACTTTTATAGCAAATTTCAGGCTTTCGTGATATTGTTACTAAGTTGTATGGTGGGGAAATATATTCACAGTAATACTAATTTCTTTAATAGTCAGCAGTAAGGCTGGTAAAATAATTCGTCCGTGGTACTACTTGTAGTATGACGGGAAAAAACGTTGTTTTTTTGTTTTTGTTGGCCAAAGATAACGCAATAATAAATCTAAACCTTTCTAAAGTACTTTACCTGAAAGTGTCCTTTGCCCCAAAACGCCCCATTTGGGTTCTGTGACGTTATATTGTAAACACGTCACACGTTCTCCGCCTGATTTATGCGCCTACCCATAAAGCAATACTTGCCCCCCACATAAAATCACGCTCGTAAAATAGATAACACACATGTGCTCTGTGGGTTGGGTTTCCAAACTTTACTTTCTATGTCTCACACGTCCGTCACTGACCCGTGTCATTGTTTTATTTATTTATTAATAAAACAATTGTTTGTAGGTATAAATTGTTAACTATAAGCGTCCACCTATTGCACCAAGATGTTTGCACAAGTTTTAAGAATTAAACTTATTTAATAAAAATACATCAATTATTCATTAAAACGTTATAAAAGTTTATCAGGCGATCTACCAGGATACCTGATTATAAATTGGTATAGTCGTTGAAACTATCTATCTAGTGTATATAAGTAATAAATAAATATATGTGTAACTAGCTATGCCCCCCGACATCGTCCGCGTAGTATTTAATGTAACAAAAATTTCAGGATTATCGGGATAAAAAGTATCCTATATGTTAATCCCGGTTATAAACTATCTGTGTTCCAAATTTCATCCAAATCCGTTCAGTAGTTTTTGCGTGAAGGAGTAACAAACATACATACATACATCCACACTCACAAACTTTCACATTTATAATATTAGTAGGATAAGTAAAAATATCAAAATTATATTAATATGCATATTTATCATTCCAAGTTAACATTTAAAGTGTATGTAATTTCTCTGAAAACGTATGCAAACGTCGTTAAATTATCAACGTCGAGGTGGCCGACTCAATAACTTAATTAACAAAACATACGTATTGTTTATAGAGACGTGTTTACATTAAACTATACTGAACCCACGAAAATAGATTGTTAAGACCAGGCCGAGAACAATAGGGACCAGACAATGGCGGAATTTAGCCCCAAATTGAGATGGTCTAACAATTGGAGGCAGGGGCTCAATGAAATAATAGTTATTTAGTTGACTATATAAACTTTTGATTAAATAGGTAACTCTATCTATAGGTACTGGAGATAGTTAGGATTTTATTTTCGTTACCGTAGATTTAATTTTCGGAATGTCGTCTCTTACGCCCCCTACCGTGTACAAATCTAGCTAAGAACCTATCCAGGTGACTACATAAGTAGGTGTGAAAATACATCAAAATCGATCAAGTCGTTTAGGAGGTGAAGATTTCAGAACACACGCTCACCGGAATTGTAGATAAAGAATTGATAAACAACGCATAGTCTAAACCGGTGGGTTTGACTATGCGTTGAAATTTTGCACAGGGGTTCCTTGTATAACGTAAGTGAGCATTAAGAAAGGAAAGTTTGGAAATTCATTCCATAAGGGAGTTAAATATTATGATGGAATGGAATGGATGGATGGATGGGGATTCAGGGAGGATGAAAGGAAATCCCCAAAAGGCACACGACACAAATTACAACTAAATTTCTTCTGCGTTACTACCTACCTTGAGAAAGAGGCAATGTGCTGAGTTGAGTCAATTTTTTTTTGTGTGCTAACACCAATGTATTCTAAGGGACCTCTGGAATTTCCTTGTGCTAACTTTATGTGTAATTTTGTTTCAGGTAAACATCTTTCATTATGGCAGAACCATTTTCTAGGACACCTTGACGTAAGTTTTAGGTTTTTATCGGACCATCTAAGGTCTGAACTTTCGGGGGAAATGCGGTGCTAGTTACAACTTTATCCACGGTGTGAAAGGGACCATAGCGATATGGGATTAGACTGATCTCATGTAAGGGATCGGCTAGAAATCGATATCGATATATTCAAGACCTGAGATTATTGTTAACTCCAAGAAAATATTCTTTCAAAAGTCAGCAGTTGTCAAAGTTCGCGAAGCCTTCAGTCGGACTAAAACTATGAAAAATAAATAATAAGTAAGTACCAACATATTTTTTAAACATTCATATTAGCCAAATTTAATTGCAGAATATAGCTAACCTTGATAAAGTAAAAAAATATATATGTGCATTACCAAAATAATTATAACACAGATTGTACCGGGAAGTTCGATTACATAATTTCCCAAGATATTCCGTGTTGGGTCGAGTGTGGCCAACTTGTGGCCAACTTTGACGACCACAGTTGACGTTGTGGGGCTCCAGTTAGCGCATCGGATTAACATAGTTGTTAGAAAATTTCATGCTTTGTAACTTAAGGCTTATGTGAATTTTGATGAAAATGGTAGATATTGGTGCAAACTTTAATTGACTTGATTGATTTCATAGTCGAAACATAACAGCAAGACAGAAATACTTTCAAGTGTGTCTTTTACCTTAGTCGTGATTTGAAGTAATCAGAAAAGGCATCATTGTCGACGTATTTATTTTTTAAGTCCCAATTATTGAACCTTTTAGTAAACAATTCCAATTACCTTAAAAGGTAAGTGTTTATTAGAATTGTAAGAAAAAGGTAAAGAAAAGACTACTTTCATACAGGAACAACCAAGAGTTGTTCTCAACTATACACTCGATCCAAAATAAAAATATCCTGACTTAAAAATAGCTTTACAAAAAAAATGATAGACTGCAAGTCACAAAACGATATATATTCAATATAATTGTGGTTGAAGACAACCAACGCTGGTATTCCTTTGGATACGTTTCACAAACCAATCTCAATATCCTCCAACCTTAGAGTTTCAAACTCACACGCTAATAAAATTTAACGTTAACACAATATACTATGTTGCTAACAAAGTGCTCTAGAGCTGTATACTCTACGTAAAATTGCCCCCAACGCTCAAATCTCATTCGAATACTGAGAGGTTCCAGCTCCATACACCAGTAAATAAAATGATACTATGACTGCAACAGCCTCTACCACGACGCCTCTAGGCAGCCGCAAACTGAAAGAATACATACTGAAATATAAATAAAAGCGACAGTTTTGCAGACCGCTGCGGTCTCTCGTTACGGGGGCAGGTCGTAAAAAAGCAATTCCCACCACGTCAGATGGATTGATTTACGGTACGACCCCTTCAAGTGTATCTTGGTAAGCTAAACAAAAGGGCATCTCAGTACTGAAGGAGACTTTACACAGTAAATAAGTTTAGATAAACATATATAGTTCTCAGACGGGTGGGTAAGTATATGTTTGTTTACCGACTTTATTTTATAAAAAAAACTCGAAACCCCTCAAACACACACTTACAATCGATGACAATACCATGTTTTATCTGCCAAGTCTGTTAGGTAAATAATTAAACAATCCCGATTAAATTGCGCATTTAAGGCTAATTTAAATTTGTTTACGCACTTCAAATGAATGGGGGTGTAATAGTACATTGTTACACGAGTGGTGAAAGTGAATTATATTTTCCCGAGACAGGGTTTGGCGCCCGAGCGTAGCGAGGGCGCTAATAGTTCGAGGGACAAAATAAGTCTTTCACCCGAGGTAAACACTGTGCTTTTCATTACGAATACAAGGAAAGTAAAAATAAAAACAGGAACTGGCTAAGGAAATAATACAAGGAAGTATGAACAATACTCTACAACTCGAAAAAAAAAAGATCGGATTGCCGCCTATTTTGTTTTTTTTCGTTGGCCGGCCAACTTCATTATTTAGCCATTATTTTTCAATTTCATCTTTAAATATTTTGCCCAAATCTATATTATTTTAAAGAAATTGTTGAAACTAAATTATAATTAAGTCATTTAAAAATATATATTCTTTAATTAATACTTAAATTTATGTTATTTCAATTTTACATCGTGCTGTAATTGAGTGACTGTAGAAAAAGTTTGAACATGGTTCCATAAAAATGTGAAAATGGAACTAGTTTTTTTTATAATTTGACAGCTGTCAGTTGAAAGTTATTCTCCCGGGCCGGAAAAGTATTACTTTCAACCCGCTCCTCAGGCAACTTCAGACCTACTTCAGAGTATGAGTAATGAAAAGTTATTGATATTACTTTTGCCATGTTTAATAAAGCGGCGATAGTCTAGCGTTTAGTGGGGTCCCATTGTATTGTAACATTAATCTTTTGACGTGTAGCGTGACCTAGTAACCTTTAGCAATATTGGTCTAAGGAGACTTGTGATGTGATAACCTCTCATTGCTAGTATTAAAAAGAAATGATTTCTTGAATACCGTCAAAACACATACGAAATAAATAAATCAACTGGCGCTATACTATAAGTTTTACGCTCGATAGACGCTAGCGTCTACGTAAAGTATTTGTACAACGTATCTGCCTCCCGCGGTTCGAACTGATGTCGGCTAATCCCCATGAAGCTTTTAGAAATCCAAACCCATTTTAATGACCCGTCAAACTGATTAGTGGATTCTTTTGTCTGAGAATGTACCAAATGATTTATAATTATCGCAGTGTTCTTAAAAATACACAGCTTTATCTAAGCGCTGTTATCAGCTGGCGCATAACCTCGGTGGGCCATTTTAAATGACATAATCATTCTTAAACGCCTATGTGTATTTATTGTGCCTGGACATAATACACTTGTGTGGCCGTCAGGGAGTATTGAAATTAAGTAGAGTTTAAATATACGTGATGTTGCATACTGTCTTCTCGGGTATGTTGATAATAACAGGATTATACAGTGAAATTATGTTCACAATACCATTGTGATAGCGTGGTGCCGGTAATCTACGAATTATTTGGTTATTTTAAGGTGTTTTATTATGCGTGGTTGGGACGTATGCTCTCTACGACTCGTCCCCGGACGTGGTGGAGTTGACGCCCAGTAACTTCGACAGACTCGTCACGGATTCAGACGAAGTGTGGGTAGTGCAATTCTACGCGCCATGGTGTGCGTACTCTATCAAATTTGTTCCTGAATACGAGAAGGCTGCTAGGGAACTTAGGGTATGTATTGGTCACGCATTTAGTTCATAAATTTGTGAGAACATTAACAACCTGCATGTTTCTTTCACAGCGGATTCAAATATATTTATGATTTCAGTTTTTCTAATACTTTAATAGGTATTCAATTCAGTAATATTTTTAATATTAGTAAAAAACTTGACAGGAACGAAGTTCTCCGTTAAGTGTTATGCATGCACAAAACTTTAAGTTTTGTTGCAAAAAATATTTTTTAATACTTGAGTTTAATGATAAAAATATTAAAACAGTCACTTGAATAACTTACTACCGCCATCTAGTGGATTTTTGAGAGACCTTTTCACAGTGGACGTTACAAAGTTACGTATCTATAACGCTTTCCTTAAAAATCTGTAAAATATTATTATATTTTATTCCATATATGCACATTAAAATTGCTTACGGATTCCTAATTTCCAGGGTAAAGCAAAGGTAGGCGCGTTAGATGCCCACCAGTACAAGAGATTTGCCCGGAAATATGGAGTCATGGGTTACCCTAGTCTCCAAATTTTTGCGGGCAATAATCGCACACTATTCTATGGTCGAAGGGAAGCATATGCTTTAGTTAACGCCGCCCTCAAGGCAGCCAAGGAGAAGACCTATGGCAACCTTAGGAAGAAACCTAGCGGCTCATCAATGGACAAGGTAAAATAGTGTATTTTAAGAAAAAATTGTGTATTTTCGACAAAGTTACCAGCGCTTTGTCTGCATGAGTAATGGCTCTGTAATGCATTCCAAAATGGAGAGTTATATTTAACATTGGTGCTGATTCTGTTGGGTTATTAACAGCTATACTTAACTATTATTGTAAAATATGAACAGGTCAGATCAGGTTATATTTAGTTATGATATGATACCAAATAATTTTTAAAAATAAAAATTATTTGGAGTACACTAAAATTGGCGTAATTATCTAAAATCGAAGCCCGTTAGACATCACAAAGCCACTATATGTTAGAGAGCTGAAGAGTTTATTAGCTCATCTTACTAAAGATTAAGCGGTTATTCACACGGTTTACACAGCATAGAAAATGTATATACATTTTCCTGCATGTAGATGTCGAATACGGCCATTATCTGTGAAAAATGTATAGACATCGGTGGTTGACTTCTTTATGTGAATGACCTCTAAGGCATATCAAATCAGATCTAAAGTTAACTACGAGAGACCCTGATCATAACTCCTTGATACTCTGTGAGGCCTTTAATCATCCCTTATAAGTGGTAGTAAAAAAAAAGTTTTGATAATATTCGTATGGGATTTATTTTTTAAAAATTACTGGACAAGATGTGTCGATTCGAAATGCCCCTGAATTAATCTAAACACTGTTGTTTTAATTACTCTAAGTTTTTATGTAACGGTTGTACCTACGTAGCTAGCATTATTCACCTCTCCCTATATCAAATAAAAGTTCCCGAAAATAATATATCATCGGTATGTGAAAGCGATATGAAACTCATAGACATTTGATATGAATTTTCATGCGGCCACAATAACTCTGGAACAAAAGCAATATCGGCGAGATTCAATATTTGTAGTTACCAACACCGCGTTTGCGAATATTAGGGTTGCCAGTTAGCTATGTGCCTATACCTATTTACAACTGGCATCCTTTTTGTCTGGTTCTACGAAAATATATATTTTTGAATTGGTTCACTTGTTTTTGAACTATTGAGGCACAGTTTTATTCGATATTCAATTAGAGAGGGCGTGGAGACAACCAATAAAAAAAGTTTTGGCTAGGGACGTCGCTCTTGTAATCGACACGTTTCAGTTTTTATAACCATTCTGGGCATTAAACAATTGACGTTTCCATGAAGTGTAGTTGGAGGGGCTAATGGGTATACTAATGATGTACCAGACTTTGCTAGTAACAAAATATTTTCAAAGTAATTTATCTGAAACTAAATTAAAATAATAATCTATTTAAAGAGTACATAAGAAAACTGAATATGGTATTTGTAACTGAAATTCTTAGCAACCCTATTTTCATTTCGGACAGTCCATCTGTTTGCGATTGCGAAGTGCTGAGACCACATCGAACTGGAGTCGAGTGACGTCACTGCTAGGCCAAACGCTTAGATACTAGAAAATATCTTCAATATAGATACCTACACTATTTTATTTTTATGTCCTCAAAAGTACTTAATCAATTCAATATGTTTATTAATTTAAACAACTCAGATTCATTTTTGTTAGTTTGTTAAATAATAGCTCATCTTATTAGGGTTAGAACGAAAGAAATTCATTTTAAAAAAATATACTAAAAAGCAGTGATAACCGATTGCGGATTGCTTAAGCACGCGTCTTGCACATTAGCATTTTTCAAAATTTATGTGCGTTTCATAATTTATACGAGTATAACTATGATTATCACTTTCTTAAGGTGAAGGAAAACATCGCGAGGAAACCTTTATGTCTCAGAAAATCTATCCAATTTTCGAAACACATGTAAATTCGCCAACTCGCACTGGGCCAGTGTGGTGGATTATGGCCTGAATCCCAGTATTGAAGGGAGGCCCGTGCACTGGATTGGATATGTAAAAGTTTTAAATTATTAATATTAAGTATATTATATTACACTGTTAACAAAATATTATCGTATAGGAGACGTAATATCCTTCGCCACGACCTTCAATATAGTGTGGTGACTAGACTGCCTCAGTGCTCCCAATAACGCCGCGGTCCTTCTCCCAATGATAGCCAGGAAAGCATCCACATCTTCACTTACACTATTCTGGAAACTTATTCTTCAGACTCCTTGCAGAAACTGTATTTTTTCAAATTAACGGATGGATGACGACAGACAAAGGATGGAAAGGAATAAGAGATAAACATAAAAGATCTAAAGTTTATTGTCTCAACATTCGCCAGCGAAGAAATTTAAAAAGTCGTATTCAAAATGTTACCGAAATGCATTTCCAGAGTCCCTCAGGCTAAGCTCGGCGTAAGACATCAGTGCAAGTAATAAAGGAGGCGGCGTCAGTCGTCAGTAGCATCAAACGTCGTTCAAAAACTCGTGATCTGTCGTCTGAGCCGGTGATTGATACGGAGCGGAAAATTCGTAGCACACCCTTCGTATATTGTAGAGAATATGGACGCAATGATTCGAGTGTTTCTGGCATCGAAAAAATAGAATCGTTCGTATCTTACAATTGGTCGTTTGAAGTTCTTCTGGTCCATTTGCCAAATTGAAGAATGTGTTAATTGAAATCGCTGGTGTTTGAATTGAATTTTTGTTTCGTTTTAAATCAAAAGAAAAGTTAGATTTAATATAAGTTTCTAATAGAAAGCTGTTTGTTCTTAAATAAGGCAATCAAACAAGATAAATATATTTTCTGAACAAAAATTGAGAATTTATTTTAGAGCAATATTTTAATTTATAACTTCATATTTATGTTACCTTGGAGAAATCTATGGTTAAAAATTCAGTTTTCGTGATGTACGAATTGGTTGGTATGTTTAACAATAAATAAATAAATAAATAACGCCTGACTGACACACCAACTGTATGATCCCAAACTAAGCAAAGCTTGTACTATGGGTACCGTACAATACAATGGACTGGGAGCGATCCAAGTGACACCCAGACCTGCGCAAGTTACGAAAAGGCCTTTCCCGAAATTTGCACCGGCGAGAATCGAACCCGCAACCACCATGTTCAGTGAGCCGACCGGCCTACGCTCGAACCACTGCGCCAAGTGGTCGATAACAAAAAATGATGATAATGATGGTAATGAAACAAAACTTACTTTAGACTGGACATAATATGTAATAACGATTGTCTTTCACCATAAATAAATTAATAGCAATCTACTGAAAAACACTTTTACGATCCCTTTAACTGCAAAAGGTAGAGATCCACATGTCTCTACAGGTATTGCACAAAAGCCAATAGTTTCCAGAGCGCAGTAACGCCGAAGCACGTGTTGATTCTACCCTCGGGTGCGATAACTATTTGAGCGGGTTTATTGTTACTGAGTGCACCTGGGAGCGGTCCTGCAAAGCCATCATATTCCCAGAGACCATCTATCATCATGTTTTCAAGTAGTTTCAACTGCATTTATGCATTTTATTGGTGAGAAGTGTATCACCGACCTTTGATTTTAAAATTGCTATAAATATTGGGTTTTTTAAATTCGACATCTTCGGCGGTGTATAAATGTTGTAGCACCTTTGTGCTATATGTTTGCTTCTCTACTTAATTGCCGTTAGCTTTTGTAAATAAGAATTTAAGTAACATCTGTCGTTTGAGATTTAAGGAAAGAGTTTAATTTGGTTGGTCTGAAAATTGATTGTCAATATTACTGTTTGTCTATTCACTATTGGCCAACCCAAATTGTAATCCTCACTCCTCTTACTATCAATCAATTTATAATTAAAATTGATTAAGATGATACTTTTCTTTCCTTTGTAATGATAAACCACTGACCGAGAGCAAAGACGCCTCTTTTGTCCACTATTGTATAAGAATGCAAGAAATCGTCAAAAGTTGGCAAGGGGAAGAAGGCGAATTTTGATTGGTCCGCGTGAGGTCGTGCCGGGAATAGACCGATCAAAATGTCAGGTGCGGTCATACATATGCAGTTGTAATGCATATGTTACGTAAGCGGGGGTGCCCGGCTATACGGCTTCTATGGCTTACTGGTCTGTGTGATAAAATTAGTAGATGATAAAAAAACCCCGCAATGTAGATTGTAGGATATTGTTCGTAACGTTCCCCCATTGTAAGAGGTACAGGCGAACCTCGGCAATTTGCATATCTAATTTCGGTATTGATATTACCCGAACCAACGACAAACAGAGTGGGGAAACATGCAAATATTTGCCGTTTATCTATGCGATGGACTACAAATCTTCACTTTGTCTGTAGTTACTTTGAAATTAATTTACAATGACGACCGCTTGGCGCAGTGGTTCGAGCGTAGGCCGCTCGGTTTACTACATATGGTGGTTGCGGGTTCGATTCCCGCTGGTGTAAATTTCGGAAATAGTAATTTCGTAATTTGCCCTGGTCTGGGTGTCACTGGGATCGCCCCCAGTCCATTGTACGGTGTCTATAGTACAAGCGTTGCTTAGCGGTAGCGGTGACCATACAGGGCCCTTATTACGTTAGCTACTTTAATCGCAATAGAAAAGCAAACGCTTGTCAAACGCTCCTCTTTTGACGGTTTTTATGTAATCTACTAACCGGCTGACACAAGCTTCACGATTTCTACCACAGATTACCTTGTATCACTCGCAAGTCAGTCGCTAGTGGAATACCAAATATTTGCCCAAGCGTTTGAAAGCGAATTGGCTTTCAATCGCTTACGTTTGCTTTTCTATTGCGATTGAATATTATATGAATGAATATTCATTACAAAGTTAAATCTATATCTGTCATGGTCAGTTATACCCTCCAATTATCGACGTAACGGCTTTGGGATCAATAGCTCAGACCTATACATAATTGCTAATAAATTACTATAGCCACAGAATAATTAACTTACAAAATAACGACTGGTAACACCATTCTCGAAAAAAATTATATAACCAAGTCGGCAAACAAGCATACGACTTACTTGATATTAAGCAGTTACCACAGCCTATAGATGGTTGAAAGGCATTTCCCGCACGTTGCCGACCTGGGGGAGTGGAACAGAGGGAAGCGAAGGGTGGGGGAGTTATAGCTTCTTTTCTCCGATCTTCTGTGAGACCGTAGTACTACCCTAGACGGTCAGGTTGCTGTATGGAGTGCTGTACCATAATATATTGTTTGCAGACACTATTATAGTGACGACTAAAGTGCATCTGGGGGATTCCGGGAATTGATAATGATATAAGACAAACAGTTCCATGAAACCATATTGTTATTAATAACTATTTATTAATCGACCTTATTGCCTCAGCGGTCTCCAAGATATGGGGTCGTGGGGATACAAAGTTGAATCATAATATTGAGATTAAGTACTTACTCGTTACTGGTGGCACTTATACTATATGCTTATATGCTGGCATTAATACGTTCACTAGGTAGATATTACAAACAGACGCTCCGTTTTTTTTTTATTTGTATAGATGTTGCATCAATATAATGGAATAGGTTAAACTAATTTTAGATTTCCAATTTCCAAGTTTCATCCCAATTAGTCGGTATACGGCTTATAATATTTTTATTTTTTATAGAAATCACTAGCTGAGCCCGCGACTTCGTCCGCGTGGGATTTAACTTAACAAAAACGCCCGCTCCCGCGTTCTGAGCCCGCGCGGCAGGACCCATGTTGTTTTTCTAAAATAAAAGTAGTCTAAGTAACTGCTTATAACATCAGCTATCTACCAGTGCAAGTCCCGTCAAAATCGGTCCAGCCGTTTCGGAGATACTCTTTGATGTCTTGTTTTTTTCTTTTTTACGCGGAACCCTAATTGTTTTTCTAAAATTAAAGTAGCCTAAGTTACTCCCTATAACATCAGCTATCTGCCAGTGAAAGTCCCGTCAAAAACGGTCCAGCCGTTTCGGAGATTACCCGGAACACACACACAGACAGACAGACAGACAAAAATTTTTTGTCGCGTTTTTACTATAGGTGTCGTATGTACTTTCATATGCATTTAGTTAAAAGGTGTTATTTTGATATTACAAACAGACACTCCAATTTTATTTATTTGTATAGATATAACGACATTCATTACCGAAGACTCATATAGGTTTATATTTATGCATTTACACAAATGATAGCTATATAGATATGTAGGCAGAAGATAAAACTGGTCTGGTAAATAAGTTAATTAATTACTCAGCAATTCATTGAAGAGTAGTTTTATCTCAGTTTATAATGAAGTAGGTGATAAATAAAAGATCTGTATCGGGTCGAATCGTGTATTGAACTGCGGTAAACCAAAGTCGAGCGCGGCTCTTCCTCAATCTACCCGCTAATATAATTATAACAAACCAAATACATAACACCTCCACCCTTAATAACTAATACAATTAATATTTTCTTATCTACTAACACTACCAAAGGCCAACATTATACGAACTATTACATACTAAAACATCTACCTTAATCCTATTAAAGAAGACTAAAAGGACATACAGTATTTCCTTTAGTTTGTATTAATCATCTATTCCGTATCTCTTAACCGGTTTACGTAAACGTCGTAAGTTACTCTGCTGTTTATTAACAATATTGGGTACAGTTGAGCCTGCCTCTTGCACATTGGGTACACTCTCGGTTGCCGGACTCAAACTTAACTCGCTCCCGACTGGTACTTTATGCGTGTTTGCTGCATCCGCTGTTAGTAATTGTGGTGACGAGGCCACGGCAGCTAACGCGCTGTCAACTGACTCGTCTGCCGCTATGTCCTGGCTTGTTGGGAATACCAGGGAAGGGCGAGATCGTCTACCCGACTGAACTGGTTGATTGTCGCCAGCAATCAATATTTTACGTGCTAAGGTTTTGGTCGCATCCTGTAACACTCTTGACTTTAACTGGTCGACGTGTCTATGTACCTCAGTTCCATTTGTAGACTTTACGAGATAATCAGTATTTCCTAGTTTTTCTATAATCGTTCCTGACGCCCACTTATCTTGGCTACGATATTCTCTATACCAGACTGCATCCCCAGGGTTAAATTGCCTAAACGCACCGCCAGCTGTCGCTGTCGCTTGAGTTTGCAATGCACTTACCCGACGCCTGTGGTCTGGCTTTAAACAATCTAGACGCATACGCAAGCTACGTCCTAACAACATTTTAGCTGGACTTTCCCCAGTTGTGTGATGTTGTGTATTTCTATAAGCCAATAAAAAGCGGCACAATGCAGCATGTACCTCCGTTTTTGACTTAATAGCCTTTTTAATAGTGCGTTTACATATCTTTACCGCGTTTTCCGCGGCTCCATTGGAGGCCGGGTGGTATGGAGCCGAGAAAACGTGTTCAATTCCATTCTTATTTAAAAACATATTAAATTCGGAAGGAAAAACGGGGGGCCGTTGTCGCTAACCAACTGTTTTGGTAACCCGAACCTCGACCACATATCCCGCAACTCCTTTATAACTGCCGCCGTTGTGGTGGTATTCATTTTGATGGCCTCTATCCACTTCGAATGAGCATCGACTATAATAAGGTAAGTGAGACCGGCGATAGGACCTAGAAAGTCTACGTGCAATCTGGACCAAGGCCGGTCCGGCCAGGGCCACGGGCGCGGCGCGTGCGCCGGTGGTGCCTCCGCCACCGCAGCGCACACAGTGCAGGCGCGGCACGCCGCCTCGACCGCCTCGTCCACTCCCGGCCACCACACGTAGCTTTGCGCTAACGACTTTGTTTTTACTACACCCATATGGCCTTCGTGAAGCTCTGTAATTACTTTATCCCGGCATGAATTAGGTACTACTACGCGATGTCCCCATAGTATACAAACTAATTCCGTATAAAGTTCCTTTCTTCGATGAAAATACGGTTTCAATTCTTTGATTTCTACCTCATCTGGCCAACCGTCATTAATGTACCTGACAACTCGGCTCAATATCTGATCTGAAGCGGTCTCTTTCTTCAATACATTATAATCTAACAAAAGTGATTCGACTGCAAAATGCAAGTATGTTTGCTCCGGTGTGTCTAATTCCTCATTTATTGCACTTTCTTTATGCTTGCTAATTAATCTGGATAAAACGTCCGCCGCATTTTTATCTGTGCGAATATATTCTATATCGAAGTCGTATGCTGATAGCTTAATAGACCACCGCTGTAAACGGCTGGCCGCCGTATTTGGGATACCCGCATGAGGGCCGAAAATTGTAACCAACGGTTTATGATCGGTACGAAGCCTAAATTTCCGACCATATAAATATTGATGGAATTTGTCCACCGCAAAAATGATAGCAAGTGCTTCCTTATGTATCTGGCTGTAGTGTAACTGCGCCGGCGTGAGCGCCCGCGACGCGTACGCCACCACCCGCTCGCTGCCATCCGGTGCGCGCTGCGCCAGGACCGCGCCGAGCCCGCGTGCGCTCGCGTCGCATGTCACTATGCTTTCCAAAGACATATCAAAGTGTGTCACTACATCTGTACTACACAACATTCTTTTTATTTGTTGGAATACCTGTGTATGAGTCTTAGTCCAACACCAATGTTTCCCTTTTTTAAGGAGTTCATATAGCGGAGTAATATGCGTACTTAAGTTTATTATAAATTTTCCGTAGAAATTAACCATACCGAGGAATGATTTTAACTCCGAGACGTTGGACGGATGAGGCATTGACAGAATTGGGTTTAACTTTTCCGGGTTTACTCGTACCCCATGTTTGTCTATTATGAACCCTAGATATTTTACTTCCTCTACCATGAATTCACATTTGTCTTTTCTAATTTTTAAGCCGTTTTTTTCTAATATATCGAAAACTTTTTCTACGGATTTCACATGTGACTCGATAGATTTACTCTTTATTAATATCGTCGTAGAAGACTATCACGTCAGGAACGTTTTTAAAAAGGTTTGTCATAATTTTTTGGCCGCGCGCTCGCCGTCGGTGTCCCCGCGGCCGTGCGCGTCGCGCGCTCCGCCGCCGCCGCCGCCGCCGCGCCGCCGCGCGCCTTCGCCGCCGCTTATCCGCGCGGCGCGAGCCCTCCGTCTGCCTCGACCGCGATTACTGACATACTTTTCACTTGTCGATGCCTTACGCTGATCCGATTCTTTCTTCAGGCATGCTCTTCTCAGGTGGCCTACCTTACCACAATAACTACACTCAAATCCATTATACTTGAAGTTGTATGCCCGATGTCCATTGTCCCCGCACGCTAAACATTTACTGATTTCTAATTTTTGTACGCTTTCGGTGAGTTCTCGGCTATAGGACTGTTCCCGCGTTCCCTCCACGGCCCCGGCGTCCCGCTCGGCTGCCTCGAGGGTGTTTGCTAATTTCAACGCCTTATTATAATCCAGGTTATCCTCCGCGAATAATCTCTGACGAATGAGTTCACTGCGCAACCCACAAACAAATTGGTCCCTTAAATTTTCTTCAAGTTTGTCCTTGAATTCGCAATATCTAGACATTTTCTTTTGTCCGCCACGTACTCTGATATTGTTTCGCCTGGTAACTGCCGCCTTTGTCGAAATCTAAATCTTTCTTTTCTTTTGGGTTGCAAGTGTGTTTGTAATAACTTCACTGCTTCCCCATATGCCAGGGCTGATGGCTTACTCGGACTGGCCAAAGTAGCTAATAGTTCGTAGGCTTGTTCCCCAATCGTTGCTATTAGCGTTGGTAATTTTAAATCTTCCGTTACTTTGTTAGCTTTAAAATACATTTCCAAACGGTCGACATAAGCGGTCCAATTTCCGTTTTTAACATCAAATTCTCGCACTTTTCCAACGGACATTTTAGTTCGGTAATTATAGGCAACACAATATCTAAATTTGCACCTCACCGAATTTTATACTTTTCCGCGTTCGCCACTGATAAATAAAAGATCTGTATCGGGTCGAATCGTGTATTGAACTGCGGTAAACCATAGTCGAGCGCGGCTCTTGCTCAATCTACCCGCTAATATAATTATAACAAACCAAATACATAACAGTAGGTACATGACTCAGCTCTGACTGAATATTACCCACATTATCAGCATGTATGACGTACCCAATAAATATTAATTATTGACACTTTCTCAGAGAAAACAATAGCCGTTTATTTATTAATATTTTCCGTGTACCTAATTTTGTATCAACCGGTAAGTAAAAGATAATTTTAATGTAGGTAATTCCTCGTGTAATAACGCAAAATCCGAAACTAGTTAGTAGATTGATTGTACTCTCGATTCCGCACTATTTAATAGGTACCTAGTTAAAGGTTTCAGAAAAACTCATCGGCAGTATATCTCTTGGTTAGTATGCACATTTCATTAAAAGAACAACACCAACGAATATACGGTCGATAATAAGACTTGCAGTCCATACTGAAAAAAAATTACATGACACATGGTGTACCTACATAAGCCTCCTTGGCGAGACGCGCGGTTTGACAAAGTACCCCAGAACCGCAAGTTTCCCAAACAATCACGGAATTCCAAGTGATTGTGTTTGCAACTCATTAGGGCAGTTGTCTAGTTGGATACGAGCCCTCCTAACCCTCTTGACGGACTGAGCCTCGTTTGAGGTTTGTCAAATGATGTGAGCTTTTTTGTATAATGGAACATAGACGGCAAAACCAAAGGGTAGCCGACCTGAAGGATAGTGGGAGGGCAATGGACAGAGGTTTGAGCTCTGACATAATTATGTTCGTAATATGATTATCACTTGCTTACGTATCGTGAGGAATCTAATCAATTTTCAAAAGACTATCACAGCAGCAGAAAAATGTACTACTTCTGAGTGGTAAGGTCATTTGAATTTCACCTTCCAAGGTGCACGGTACACTGAAAGGTCTCAGTGACAAAGGGGGCGCCGGAGGGCTGAGAAATAGGCATGTGTTCTAATGGTAAGGGGGCTGTCGACTCGTCACTAGTGTCGTCACAGACAGCCGTGCCTGCCTTACACTGAGTAAAAATAAACGTACCTTTGTTATATTTTTACTAAAAGTTTAATGCTTGTTGCAGATTTGCAGAAAATAATTTAATGAATACGAGGCGTTATATGAATCACTAGCTGTGCCCACCGACGTCGTCCGCGTAGTATTTAACTTTACAAAAATTTCGGGATTATCGGGATCAAAAGTATCCTATGTGTTAATCCCGGTTATAAAATATCTGTGTTCCAAATTTCATCCAAATCCGTTTAGTAGTTTTTGCGTGAAAGAGTAACAAACATACATCCACACTCACAAACTTTCGCATTTATAATATTAGTAGGATTGCTGTGATTGCAATATTAATAATTGTAAGAACTACGACAATCATTGGCTGCTGTATTTTTTATGCTGTGTAGATCTTTAGTCATTCAATTTTAAGAGGGAAGGATGGAATAATTCCGGATCCTAATATTTTATAATTGTCAGGTATTATTTAAAACATTATATGTATTTAGTATCGCAGAGAGTTTATACTATAAAATTACTTAAATAAATGAAAATATCTATTTAATTACTACATTCTAATAAAGTTAACGAGCTGAGGTCAAACCGGCTCGTAACAAGACAATATGGTTGACACAAAGGGCCTTGAATACGGCACGTGTTGTGAGCGCGGAATAGTTTGTCTAGCACTCTTCGGGGGACGACACTTCAATGTTTTGTATGTTTCTGCTGTCTGACGTCATACACTTATTTTATAGATACATGGTTTGATATAAACGTTCACCTAAACAAAAATATGATTAAATTTTTGATAGTCATATTTTCACAATTTCATAAAGATCAGTTTCATTTTTAGAAATATATTGTTCTAGTTGCTGCCCGCGACTTCGTCCGCGTAGACTTAAATAAAGTATTCTATGTGTTAATCCAGTTTATAAACTATCTGTGTTCCAAATTTTATCCAAATCCATTCAGTAGTTTTTGCGTGAAAGAGTAACAAACATACACCCACACTCACAAACATTCGCATTTATAATATTAGTAGGATTTTGTGTTCATAATTAGGTAATGAAATGTCCAACAGAACTACAAATCTACGAGAGTGCTACGATTCTACCATGTGTAGCGGCGTAGCGTGTGGTTACAATAAAGTGGATATATGTCTTTGCAAAATAAAATTAACTTGATGTGCTACGAATCGTTTTCGTAGCATCTGGCGTAGTCTTATTACTGCTGAAAATAATTGCAACTACTACGCCGTAGCTATTTGAGCGTGTCAAGTACATTTAAGTAAGTAGTACATTAGTAAGTACATTATTCAATTAAATTTATTAAAAATAAATTTATCTGTAAACATAATATCGCTCGTACAACATTATTATGCTAATAATGTACCTATCTGTTGTTTTATAAAGCTTAATTGGATTACGGCTGCTATGGTTGGGAAAGCCGGCGGCTATCAAACGATACGGTCAATAAATGTAATGCCGTTTCAGGTTCGCGTAGCACGGTACCTTTGTTTACTTTTACCGTTACACGATTATTCACTCTATTTAAGCCGTTCATAAGCAATACTATTGTGTATCAGTTTTTAAGTATATTTAAACCATAATATGGTACTGAACTGGCCCGGCCCCCCACTAGATGGACCGACGATCTGGTGAGAGTCGCGGGGAGCCGTTGGATGCGGATAGCGGGCAACCGTCCATTGTGGCGTTCCATGGGGGAGGCCTATGTCCAGCAGTGGACGTCTTCCGGCTGATGATGATGATGATGGTACTGAACTTCAGGCGCCATACTTATTACTGGAATCAAGTATGATCAGTTTAGTTCCAATTGGTTTAATAACTAGCCATGGTATCTTACAACTGGTCGGCTTTCAGCTCATCTTATTCTTTCTTTCTATAAAATTTGTGCCGGTTCCATGACAATTGAGTTTTTCCCCAGGACTGGTCTCGGGTCAAACTTCGGCACCATTATTGTACACAATTGTCGACCCTGGCTTACAGGAGCAAAATTTGTGGGAGTGTGTGGCGGGCCTCGACCCTTTCTCAAAGCCATGGGGACCTGAATTTCGGGATTTATTTCAGAGGAAGAAACAAAAGCGACTCAAAGAACATAGAGCGTTGGAGATCCGGTGATTATCAGATGAATAATTAAAGCCAACTCTTTATTTGGGAACTGATTAGTTTTAGCCTTTCTTTTAAGATTACTTTTCAGTATTTAAGAAGGATTTCGTAGTCAGAGAAGAAACTGAGAATTCGACTTTGTGAATGCCAAGATATTCATTGTTTCGTTCTTATTTATACACATACAAAGTGAGTACATATCAGCAACTCAAGTACGAAGGGTAGGTACGACGTGTAAACGGATTTTATCCATCCTCGCTGACGGTAGCGATTTCAATGGCTTCTACCTACTACGTATTACGTTACAATAAAGAAAAATCAAACAAACAATAAGTAAATGTACTTATATATAGTTTGCGCATCAACGTGAAGCCATTGTGTTAGTTGTTTGAGCTAAAATTTAAATGACACTTACCTTGTATGCCATCATTAATGCATATTTATGAGTGGGGGAAAAAATCTCGACACAGTCATTAGTAAAGCATTACTTTATTTCCCGTGTAAAATACAAGCGATGAGCGATTTATAAAATGTAGTCATGTTGGTCACCGCCGGGCTCGCTTACAATTGGTGGCCATTTTATAAATTCGTGGTTCATTCATTCAACGATAAATGAAAGCGAAATGTTAATAAAAACACCATTTCTAAAATAACTTATACGCTTTCGTGTCGCTTCTCCTTGGCCGTGGCATAATTACGTTGACTACTGATTGACAAGATCTATACAGATATAAACAGGTGTCTAAAAAGCGCGAATTCGCAAATGCATGCGTATTTCACAGTTTTTATGTTTCCAACATTTTAGTGACGTCAAATTCATGGACTATTATTTCGATAATTGTGCGATTTTTCAAGTAATATTTATTGTATTGGGTAATGGTAGTCACACGTCAATATAATTTAAATAAAAGTTATTCAATGAAACTTATTTTATGTCTTTCTTTCCAAAATATAATTTCGGAATTCTGATACACCTTATATATTATTATATTAAGATACTAGTTTAAGCACGCGACTTCGTCCGCGTAGACTTAAGTAAAGTATTCTATGTGTTAATCCAGCTTATAAACTATCTGTGTACCAAATTTCATCCAAATCCGTTCAGTAGTATTTGCGTGAAAGAGTAACAAACATACATCCACACTCACAAACTTTCGCATTTATAATATTAGTAGGATATTCATTGAAGAAATTCCTTATTTAAAATCGATCTAGATACAGCTCGTCGCCAGCATATGGGTCTTGTCTATGTAGATTAGACTAGAATACATAATGTTCTCCGATCACCAATGTACACAGTATGTACCGCTGTGCTCTCTTCACTTGGGGCGCTATATCACACTGGGGCGGGTATAATGGCCGCGTGCGTCTGACGGGGCACGCCCCAGCACGCTCACTTTGTTCAAAATGTATTGGGAGACTGAGTTTTCTTTTTGTTGTCTGCACTGAAAAAAATGTACGTCAACAAATTATTTTTGTGATTCCCATTTGCTTTTCAATGTTTTTACTAAACGTTTTGTTATTATAGCAAAATATTTCATATGAAATGGCTCGTACTCGTATATTTTTTGCCATAATTACAAAATATTTATAAAAATTTACTGAAATGGAACTACAAAAATAAATGGTGACGTATTTTTTTTTACTAGTTTGAATCTATTTACCATCTAACTTAGGTGGGTTCTAAAATTATGCTTATTTCTGTGGTACACACTAAAGATGCCTTTATTCTTTATTCCGGCTTACAACTATATCCAAAGTTGAAGTCCTCATCATTTTCCTATTGCGTGACTTTTCAAACTACTGTATTCAAGTTTTTATTTGTGACAATTATCTAACTGCATATAACCAGTGCTTCTGAGGTACCTAATTAATAGTTGATTTAATTTATTCTCATTACCTCATGGTGATCACACTAAATTAAAGTTATTTCCAGAGTAGAATGCCTCGCAAATACTCTAAATTGTGTCGATTGACCGCAGTCATTAGTGTGGCCCGCGTCGATGGGCGGTAGGGTGACTATGATTATAGGAATATAAATGGTACTGTTCAGTGCACACAATAAAGAGATAAAGACGAGGCTGTAAAACTAAATTTTTTGTACACATAAATAATATTTTGTAACAATTATTTATCTTCTAGGTAGTGCTTTTGATATGCATACATAAATAATTGAGTGGGTAGGTATTCTGTTATAATCTTCAAAAAATTAAACTCTCCACAAAATTTTCACTTGCAGCTAAAAACAAAAGCGATCCTTTTCCCGTTCTTCTTCAAAAAAATAACATTAATTAATCAAACCACCAAGTAATTAATCATTGTTTTAATCATTCCGTCCACATTTCCTTACAAGTGATTTGAAACTAATGGACGAGGAAAAAGCCCCGTAAAACAATGAGTTTGTTGTCACCCTACAATTAATAGTGGTTCGGTAATGTAGATTAATGATCGGTTTGCTCAGCGCTTATCATAATTTATGGCTTACGCTACTTTATTTGAAACTTTAAATAAAATGACGAGGATAGTGGAATCATGTTGAATTGTGTCATAAATAAATATTAATAATAATAATTTTAGCCCTTTTTGACGTCCCACTCCTGGGCACGTGCCTCCCCTTAACACGAGGGGGATTCAGGCCATAATCTACCACGCTGGCCTAGTGCGAGTTGGCGAATTTCACATGTCTTTCGAAAATTTATTAAATCTTCTAAGACATGCAGGTTTCATCACGATGTTTTCCTTCACCGTAAGCAAGTGATAATCATATAGAAATTATGATTCGCACATAGATTTAGAAAAATCCAGAGGTTCGAGCCGGGGTTGAACCCGAGACCTGGTAGCCCGCAAGACGCGTGCTTAACCAATCGGCTATCACTGCTCCTAAATAAATATTATCGTAATTAATTCACATCACCCCACTAGGGGTGTGCTGTAAACATCGAAGTCATGCATGTATCAGGCAATTAAATTGACGGAGTTAAATTGACCATTGACCGTTTTATTTGTATTTATGACATAGGTACCGTAGACATAACTTTTGGTAACTATATCCTACTAATATTATCAATGCGAAAGTTTGTGAGTGTGGATGTTTGTAACTCTTTCAGGCAAAAACTACTGAACGGATTTGGATGCAATTTGGAACACAGATAGTTTATAACCGGGATTAACACATAGGATACTTTTTATCCCGATAATCCCGAAATTTTTGCTAAGTTTAATACAACGCGGACTAAGTCGCGGGCACAGCTAGTGTAACATACGCGGAATACCTAGTTCACACCGATAGTTCGTCGTTGACTACATTGTAATTTATACCTCCGACTTCTAAATGCTCACTTTAAAATTACAATCACAGGATTGTTTCATATATTACGAAGTCGGCAAACTCAAACTCAAAATTATTTAATTATTCATGTAAGCCAACAAAGCATTTATGAATAGTCAGAATCTACCTACGCGAGCGTACGACCCGCCTGATGTTAAGCTGTTACCGTAACCTATAGATGCTTGCAATACGCCAGCCCGTATAGGAGCTGTAGTTAAAACTAAAGCGCCCATCTAGCCCGCGAAGTTCAAATTTTTTGAGGTTTGTAGAAAATTTTCAAAATATGACAATAATAAAAGGCACATTTTGTATTTCGCGACAAAGACCGTGTGCAGTGAATTTATTAATATATCCAACTTACTCTAAAACATTTCAAGAACGACAGCTATCCAGATAATCTACTGGTGTGAAGTTGGCGGCCCTTCATAACCCGACAAAATTAAAATGTTCGAAAATATTATTTGAAATAATATGAAAGAAAATCTCTGTACGCGCTAAACTAAGGGAAATAGAAAAACTGTGGCATCCTAGGGCGGACAATTTTCACAATAAAACTATTTTTAAACGGTTTTCGTACATTTATTCATATCGAGTCTTGCGATGGAACTTCAACTACTTCTACCCAACAGATTTTCTTGAAACTTTGCTTACGGATGCGGTCATCAAAAAATAATGATATAATAATATTAGAAATCTTCGATTATGAAATCTTGATGCTGCAGGGATACTGCCTGCCTAAATCTTGAGTCTGGTGAAAATTTGGTCACTTTTTTCGGGTACAGACAACCCCCAAAGCCGTTACGCAAGGGGTTGTTTGACGGGTCGTTGGAAATCTTATGAGACAAGTCACACGCACGCATAAGTCACAAAGTGATACCTAGCTCAGTTTCAGAAATACATGTCTAGACAAAAGTAGCAGCTGAAATTTTACCATACTTTTCGGACTTGGGACCAGACAACCCCGAAGGACGGTTCGCAAGGGGTTGTTTGAGGGCTCGTTGGAAAGCTCATGGGACAAGGAACACGCAAGCATAAACCACAAAGTGATACCTAGCTCAGTTACAGAAATACATGTCTAGACAAAAAGAGCAGCTGAAATTTTACCATACTTTTCGGACTTGGGTCCAGACAAGACCCAAGGACGGTTCGCAAGGGGTTGTTTGAGGGCTCGTTGGAAAACTCATGAGACAAGGAACACGTACGCACAAGTCACAAAGTGATACCTAGTTCAGTATAAGTACTAGGAGTCGAGACTCAAAACATAAAAATCGATTGATTTTTTTTCACACTTTTCCGACAAGACAACCCCTAAGGAAGGTTCGCAAGGGGTTGTTTGAGGGTTCGTTGGAAAGCTCATGAGACAAGGAACACGCACGCATAAGTCACAAAATGATACCTAGCTCAGTATAAGCACTAGGAGTCGAGACTCAAACCATAAAAATCTATTGAATTTTTTTCACTTTTTTTCCGACAAGACAACCCCTAAGGACGGTTCGCAAGGGGTTGTTTGAGAGCTCGTTAGAAAGCTCATGAGGCAAGAAACACGCACACATAAGCCACAAAGTGATACCTAGCTCAGTTTCAGAAATACATATCTAGACAAAAGTAGCAGCTGAAATTTTACCATACATTTCGGACTTGGGTACAGACAACCCCCAAGGACGGTTCGCAAGGGGTTATTTGAGGGCTCACTGGAAAGCTCATGGGACAAGGAAAACGCAAGCATAATCCACAAAGTGATACCTAGCTCAGTATAAGCACTAGGAGTCGAGACTCAAAACATAAAAATCGATTGATTTTTTTTCACACTTTTCCGACAAGACAACCCCTAAGGACGGTTCGCAAGGGGTTGTTTGAGGGTTTGTTGGAAAGCACATGAGACAAGGAACACGCACGCATAAGTCACAAAGTGATACCTAGCTCAGTATAAGCACTAGGAGTCGAGAATCAAAACATAAAATCGAATGATTTTTTTTCACACTTTTCCGACAAGACAACCCCTAAGGACGGTTCGCAAGGGGTTGTTTGAGGGTTCGTTGGAAAGCTCATGAGACAAGGAATACGCACGCATAAGCCACAAAGTGATACCTAGCTCATTATAAGCACTAGGAGTCGAGACTCGAAACATAAAAATCTATTGAATTTTTTTCACTTTTTTCCGACAAGACAACCCCTAAGGACGGTTCGCGAGGGGTTGTTTGAGGGCTCGTTGGAAAGCTCATGAGACAAGGAACACGCACGCATAAGCCACAAAGTGATACCTAGCTCAGTTTCAGAAATACATGTCTAGGCAAAAGTAGCAGCTGAAATTTTACCATACTTTTCGGACTTGGGTCCAGACAACCCCCAAGGACGGTTCGCAAGGGGTTGTTTGAGGGCTCGTTGGAAAGCTCATGGGACAAGGAACACGCACGCATAAGCCACAAAGTGATACCTAGCTCAGTATAATCACTAGGAGTCGAGACTCGAAACATAAAAATCGATTGTTTTTTTTTCACACTTTTCCGACAAGACAACCCCTAAGGACGGTTCGCAAGGGGTTGTTTGAGGGTTCGTTGGAAAGCTCATGAGACAAGGAACACGCACGCATAAGCCACAAAGCGATACCTAGCTCAGTATAAGCACTAGGAGTCGAGACTCGAAACATAAAAATCTATTGATTTTTTTTCACTTTTTTCCGACAAGACAACCCCTAAGGACGGTTCGCAAGGGGTTGTTTGAGGGCTCGTTGGAAAGCTCATGAGACAAGGAACACGCACGCATAAGCCACAAAGTGATACCTAGCTCAGTTTCAGAAATACATGTCTAGGCAAAAGTAGCAGCTGAAATTTTACCATACTTTTCGGACTTGGGTCCAGACAACCCCCAAGGACGGTTCGCAAGGGGTTGTTTGAGGGCTCGTTGGAAAGCTCATGGGACAAGGAACACGCATGCATAAGCCACAAAGTGATACCTAGCTCAGTATAAGCACTAGGAGTCGAGACTCGAAACATAAAAATCGATTGTTTTTATTTCACACTTTTCCGACAAGACAACCCCTAAGGACGGTTCGCAAGGGGTTGTTTGAGGGTTCGTTGGAAAGCTCATGAGACAAGGAACACGCACGCATAAGCCACAAAGTGATACCTAGCTCAGTATAAGCACTAGGAGTCGAGACTCAAAACATAAAAATCAATTGATTTTTTTTCACTTTTTTCCGACAAGACAACCCCTAAGGACGGTTCGCAAGGGGTTGTTTGAGGGCTCGTTGGAAAGCTCATGAGACAAGGAACACGCACGCATAAGCCACAAAGTGATACCTAGCTCAGTTTCAGAAATACATGTCTAGGCAAAAGTAGCAGCTGAAATTTTACCATACTTTTCGGACTTGGGTCCAGACAACCCCCAAGGACGGTTCGCAAGGGGTTGTTTGAAGGCTCGTTGGAAAGCTCATGGGACAAGGAACACGCACGCATAAGCCACAAAGTGATACCTAGCTCAGTATAAGCACTAGGAGTCGAGACTCGAAACATAAAAATCTATTGTTTTTTTTTCACACTTTTCCGACAAGACAACCCCTAAGGACGGTTCGCAAGGGGTTGTTTGAGGGCTCGTTGGAAAGCTCATGAGACAATGAAAACGCACGCATAAGCCACAAAGTGATACCTAGCTCAGTATAAGCACTAGGAGGCGAGACTCAAAACATAAAAATCTATTGTAGTTTTTTCACACTTTTCCGTCAAGACAACCCCTAAGGACGGTTCGCAAGGGGTTGTTTGAGGGTTTTTTGGAAAGCTCATGAGACAAGGAACACGCACGCATAAGCCACAAAGTGATACCTAGCTCAGTATAAGCACTACGAGTCGAGACTCAAAACATAAAAATCGATTGATTTTTTTTCACACTTTTCCGACAAGACAACCCCTAAGGACGGTTCGCAAGGGGTTGTTTGAGGGTTCGTTGGAAAGCTCATGAGACAAGGAACACGCACACATAAGTCACAAAGTGATACCTAGCTCAGTATAAGCACTAGGAGTCGAGACTCGAAACATAAAAATCTATTGAATTTTTTTCACTTTTTTCCGACAAGACAACCCCTAAGGACGGTTCGCAAGGGGTTGTTTGAGGGCTCGTTGGAAAGCTCATGAGACAAGGAACACGCACGCATAAGCCACAAAGTGATACCAAGCTCAGTTTCAGAAATACATGTCTAGGCAAAAGTAGCAGCTGAAATTTTACCATTCTTTTCGGACTTGGGTCCAGACAACCCCCAAGGACGGTTCGCAAGGGGTTGTTTGAGGGCTCGTTGGAAAGCTCATGGGACAAGGAACACGCACGCATAAGCCACAAAGTGATACCTAGCTCAGTATAAGCACTAGGAGTCGAGACTCGAAACATAAAAATCTATTGTTTTTTTTTCACACTTTTCCGACAAGACAACCCCTAAGGACGGTTCGCAAGGGGTTGTTTGAGGGCTCGTTGGAAAGCTCATGAGACAAGGAACACGCACGTGATAGATTATGCGAAAATATATTTGAAGCTTTATATTTTTGTGGTGCTTACTATACATATATAAATATGAATTATTGTATATTTATGTACTAATAAAATATTTCCGGAATTATTGATAACTCTGGTAGCAATAATATACAATAATTACGTTAGAATGGGAACACGTGGTCTCTCGGCGTTGCTCGTTCGACAGTATAAAAGAGGCGTAATCAAGCGACAAGGGGCATTCTGTATTCGACCGCCGGACCGAACGGAGCTCCAACAAAGACCAATTGTTACAAGTTAAGTATACAGTTTTCTTATACCAAAAAGTAATTAAATTAAGTGTTATGGTGTATAATTATGGGTATATTATTTGTGATTATGTATATATGTGTACAGGCTTGACAACTAGACAAGGTTGGCTAGTTGGTCATAATCTGATAAATTATTAAAATTATAAAATAAGTATGTACCGAATTTTATGTGTTTTCTTTTATTCTTTTATTTAGAACTGTGGGTAGTCTCAAGTTTTAATCAATATGCAAGACATACCAATAAAACTTTAAGTAAAACAGTTCCTTTTATTTATTCTATTTCATATCGATTATATATTAGACATATATTGCATAGTAACAAAGTATGATATAAACGTAGCATATACTTAATTCTAAATAATATATTTGTATGTATAAATGAGATTTAAAGTGATATATATAATTATATTATTTTTCCTAACACACGCATAAGCCACAAAGTGATACCTAGCTCAGTTTCAGAAATACATGTCTAGGCAAAAGTAGCAGCTGAAATTTTACCATACTTTTCGGACTTGGGTCCAGACAACCCCCAAGGACGGTTCGCAAGGGGTTGTTTGAGGGCTCGTTGGAAAGCTCATGGGACAAGGAACACGCACGCATAAGTCACAAAGTGATACCTAGCTCAGTATAAGCACTAGGAGTCGAGACTCAAAACATAAAAATCTATTGAATTTTTTTCACTTTTTTCCGACAAAACAACCCCTAAGGACGGTTCGCAAGGAGTTGTTTGAGGGCTCGTTGGAAAACTCATGAGACAAGGAACACGCATTATTTTCCGTGAGCAAAGTTTCAAGAAAATCTGTTGGGTAGAAGTAGTTGAAGTTCCATCGCAAGACTCGATATGAATAAATGTACGAAAACCGTTTAAAAATAGTTTTATTGTGAAAATTGTCCGCCCTAGGATGCCACAGTTTTTCTATTTCCCTTAGTTTAGCGCGTGCAGAGATTTTCTTTCATATTATTTCAAATAATATTTCCGAACATTTTAATTTTGTCGGGTTATGAAGGGCCGCCAACTTTAGGCCGCCAACTTCACACCGGTAGATAATCTGGCAATTTTTGTATATTTCGTGATTAACTTGTATCATATCCACCGTGATAATATTTAGAGTAAAATAAATGTATTAATCAACGCACTGCATACTGTGTTTGTCGCAAATCACAAGATGTTGTCTTAAATGTTTTCAGATTTTGGATAAAGTATAAAAATACTTGAAAATGTTGAATTTCGCGGGCTAGACAGGCGCCTTCACCTTAATTGGTTACAGCTTGGCCCTATTTTCAGATTAGTGTTTTTAGGTCTTAGGTCTTTGTGTTGACCGAGCTCCCACTCCGTCGAGCGGGAAGAGCGTATAAATACAACACACGTGTTAGGGCGGGCTATTGATCGGTGGTAAAATTAACTGCAGTTAAAGGATGGTAAGGTTTTCTAGAGGCTGTGTTAGATATTTTTTTTTTTATTTTCCTAAAAATATCACGATAGCTTATAATTTCGTTAAATAAGTTGTACCCGTATTTTTTTTTCTAATTATTTACTTATCGTTGAAATCGTTACGACACTACTAATTATTTGTACATTAGTAACGGTAGAACTAAGCCTTTACAGCTACACAATACAATTCTCGAAAAACGAGGTATAATGTTTGCGAAATTATTTAATTATAATTACATTCCTTCTTTTACATTTTATACGCCTATAAATATGAGCGACCCTATCGCGTCGTAATTTTTCTAAGCTTTCATTTGTGTATAGATTTGCAAAAAGGAAGCAACCCACACATAATCCTGCAGACTAAAATCAAGCCTAGTACATGTGGTTGTGAGTTGGTTTCAGTTTGCAGTAGTATGGGCGGTTGGATCCATTGTGCATAACTGTAGGCCCAGGGACAACGGTGACAACCCTGCGTCTCTCCGCGTATTTTGCCTGACATCTGTGCTTTCTAGGCACGTATTTTAGTTAAGTTCGTACGTTATGTACTTTCTTCACGCTGTGTGGTTGATACGGGGATTATACGAAACGCCTGACTTCCGTATTTCGATGTGAATTTTAGTAAAATAGGTTATTTGAATGTATTAATGTATATTATAAAATATGTAACAATTATAGTATTTGCTTATCGAAATTATTTAGGTACATCCCTACTTATGGATGAGTAAATAAATTATAATTTAAGTCTACATTAATTTTCCTCAAATAGTTTGTTACCTAACATATAATTTACCAATACGTAATAAAACGAAAGAAAAAAAATTCTTGCCAGACTGACACACCAACTGTATGGTTCTAAACTAAGCAACGCTTGTAGT
The DNA here is from genome assembly GCA_918843915.1 of Notodonta ziczac. Classification (NCBI taxonomy): domain Eukaryota; kingdom Metazoa; phylum Arthropoda; class Insecta; order Lepidoptera; family Notodontidae; genus Notodonta; species Notodonta ziczac. Next base: position 2,295,205 of record OU974040.1, on the reverse strand, counting down.
ATAATTCGTACCGTACAATGAGCTGGAAGCGATCCCTATGACACCAGGACCTGGGTAAATTACGTAAAAGGCCATTTCCAAAATTTTCCCCTACTGGAAACGAACCCTTAACCACCCGAGTCAGTGAGCCGAGGGGCCTACGCTCGAACCACTGCGCCAAGCGGTCGTCGAATAAATAAATTTATCGATAACAAAAAATAAATATTTTGGTACCTACAAATATTAAATTTACAACTTCAAAATAAGCTGTTATATTAACCACACATTTGATATACCAACATAAAGTGTCACATTATTTACAACATTACTCTGTTAACCAACCGCGACGAAAACTCCGAGATGCGAGATGAGGAAATTGAGATCATAATGCCTCAGCATCCGCGCGTGAAGTTGTCACATCAGTACATAACCGCTACACGTCTACATTATCCCATTGATATTCTATATTATTTCATCCATCTAACCATGAGCACGAAGACGTTCACTTAATTTTCAAACCTGTCCCCAAAAAAATTGTAATTATTACAAATTCTTTAATTAAAATAATAATAATTTTACCCCTTTTTGACGTCCCACTCCTGGGCACGGGCCTCCCCTCAACACGAGGGGGATTTAGGCCATAATCCACCACGCTGGCCCAGTGCGGGTTGGCGGATTTCACATACCTTTCGAAAATTAGTTAAATCTTCTAAGACATGCAGGTTTCATCACGATGTTTTCCTTCACCGTAAGCAAGTGATAATCAATCATACAGAAATTATGATTCGCACATAGATTTCGAAAAATCCAGAGGTTCGAGCCGGGGTTTGAACCCGAGACCGAGACAAATTCTTTGCCTGTCCCCTATTAGGTACATACCTAGGAAGAGAAAGTCACTAATCGGAATACTATTATTTCACTACTTACCTCAAAAGAAGCATAATACATAAATACAACAATAATATCATTATATAATAATAACAATGGGATGACCTATATCGAACCATGGATAAAAACCTCAAATAAATGAATTTAAAAAATATACTTTAGAACTTTGGACAGGAGAACAAGTATCTCCGTGAATGTAAATATTCGACTGACTTAGCTGGCCTTGAGCGTGCGGTATTAAAATAGGTACATCTTCTATTCTCAATGCTAAGTTAAGTTAGGATGCAGTGATAGCCGATTGGTTAAGCACGCGTCTTGCGGGCTACCAGGTCTCGGGTTCAAACCCCGGCTCGAACATCTGGATTTTTCGAAATCTATGTGCGAATCATAATTTCTATATGATTATCACTTGCTTACGGTGAAGGAAAACATCGTGAGGAAACCTGCATGTCTTAGAAGATTTAACAAATTTTCGAAAGACATGTAAAATCCGCCAACCCGCACTGGGCCAGCGTGGAGGATTATGGCCTGAATCCCCCTCGTGTTGAGGGGAGGCCCGTGCCCAGGAGTGGGACGTCAAAAGGGCTAAAATTATTTTATTTTACATCTTCTATTCTCAATGTCAAGTTAAGCTCGAGTTAGGCTCCTAGCAAGAACGTAAGGAAAACCCAGAGAACTTGGGTGTAGAGGCGTTCAATTAGTCTTGCTATTATTGATGAGAAACTTGCTGAGAATTCTTCATTGTAAGTACAAAGTTTTTGCATTGTATCTCGGAAATCTGGAATGATCTTTTAAAATCTTCAGGCTAGTATAAATAATTGTAAAGATTACTACCTCGACTTTTCCACATAATGGATACATAAATACAACATTATATTCATTCCAGCATCTTAGTATTGGCTTCCCAAACGTTACCAACCAAACGAAACCAATTTACTACCTATATCGGTTTCATAAACTATTTACGGCGTAAGTCTGCAATCTCGTCACGTTCTCGCTGGGTTCGTGGTATTGCGTGCTGGTGTTGCCATAATGAGGACTTGTCTCCTTTAATTTGGCGAGCGAGGAGAAAATGGGGAGGGTTTTTTGGACATTGGAATATGTTTTGGTCGAAGCATAATTGGTGAATACGTGTAACTTTTTATTTGTAATAAATAACAAAAATAAATAAATACTTACCTGTTAATATACCTACTCGCCAAAGCTAATATTTTTAAATTCAGTTTGATCAATTCTTTTCTTAATCACCGTTAAGATTATTAAAGGTGTGTCAGGATAATGTCAAAAGGTCATCTTTAATTACATAATTAACATAAAATGAGTTTCATATATTATACTTACACGTGCCTATTAAATTTATATAATGTATTCTAGCATTAAGCATTATGTATTAGTAATGTATTGTACCAGGTGGTAAAGACTGGTTCAGACTTTAAACTGGTAAAATTGTACTTTTACTACAAGCTGCAGGAATTTTATATTCAATAATATTTTACGTTAGTATAAAAAAATGGCAGGTCGTATATCATGACCTACTGTAACAATATATTCAGAAACATGATAATGTTGCCAGCTTATAAATGAAAGTTCCGTAATTAATGAATTTGAATATCATACTAAAGATAATGGTGATCAAAATTATGGTTGAATCGATGAGGTCATCGATTCAACCATAATTTTGATCAACTAAACAAACTCCGCAACATCTCATTTAAAATCGATTAATTTACGGACCACATAATGCGAATTAAAGTGCACTTAACACGATTAATTACAGCGGCATTCGTTCGCCGAATCGATATTTCGAGTTAAACGAGTGATGATTCCGATTAATTCGGAGCGTTCGATTGCGGATCTGTGGTCGAGTGTTTTGTATCGATACATCGGATGAATCGATTTGACAGTGTTGCAATGTTTGGTTATACTGATAAGCTTGTAATTACTGGTAATTATTGTAGACATTTGGGTTAATATACATTAGGAGTAGGTTATATAGTATTATTCAGTAACTAAATTTCTGTAAGCAATGCTATTATTTGGAATAACCGAACTCGTAGTTACTTATACATTATATGCATGCTGTTTCTTTTTACTAAACCTCTAAGTAAGTAAATCATTTTAATGATACTGTCAACAAGCATATATAAGCGACTTATGCAGCCTATACAATACCTATAGGACGGAATAATATACTTCAGAAAATGGGGGTGACAAAGGGTTACGATTTCTTGGTCTAGTGGTACCTATGTCCCGCTTACTTTATCAGGTGGTTGCGGGATCGATTATCGTTCGGGAAAATATATTTATTTCTTTGCCCAGGTCTGGGTGTCACTTGGATTGCCCCCAGTCCGTAACGTAAAAGTTGGTGTAATAGTCAGGCAGGCAAAATATTTCAATTTTCATACTAGGATACATTTAATCCAGGTTTATGAGAAGTTGTACATAAAACTCGCAAACAAAGTCACGATCACAGTTAGTAAGCAAGCAAAACGTCCGTCTCAAACTCAAACTTAAATATTTTTATTTCAAATAGGCCAGATTAACTGGCACTTTTAAAAAGTCAAGAGCTAGGTGCATGTTCCAAATCAAAATCCTATGGAGAAGAACATGCAAGAAACTCCATGGATACATTTTTTCTTTTCTATTTTTTTTTAATTATGTTTGCGTTTACAGTAGGTATAATTAGCGGTGTGAGGACAATGTAGGTTAATGCATAAGGCATCACAAAAAATAAAGTAATAGGCCCAGGATTCTGCCATGTCATAAACTTATTTCTACTAGGCAGCTATGCTATATTAATGCATCAGTGCTGACATGGTGCTCACATTTTAACATTTTGTCATTATTCATTTTGTCTGAAAGTAGGTCTGAAGTTGCCTGAGAAGCGGGTAGAAAGTAATACTTTTCAGGCCCGGGAGTTTCGCTTTCAACTGACAGCTGTCAAATTATAAAAAAAAACTAGTTACATTTCACATTTCTATGGAACCATGTTCAAACTTTTTCTACAGTCACTCAATTACAGCACAATGTAAAATTGAAATAACATAAAGTTAAGTATTAATTCAAGAATATATTTTATTAAATGACTTAATTATAATTTAGTTTTATCATTTTCTTTAAAATAACATAGATTTGGGCAAAATATTAAAAGATGAAAATGAAAAATAATGGTTAAATAATGAAGTTGGCCGGCCAACGAAAAAAAAAAACAAAATAGGCGGCAGTCCGATATTTTTTTCGAGTTGTAGAGTATTTTTTATACTTCCTTGTATTATTTCTTTAGCCAATTCCTGTTTTTATTTTTATTTTCCTTGTATTCGTAATGAAAAGCACAGTGTTTACCTCGGGTGAAAGATTTATTTTGTCCCTCGAACTATTAGCGCCCTCGCTACGCTCGGGCGCCAAACCCCGTCTCGCGACAAAATAAGTAACTTTCACCACTCATGTAACAATGTACTATTACTGTCTATAATTTGATTAGGTACCTACTTTTAATTTATACAATTCAAGTATACCACAATTGAAAATGATTTGATTCGGAATAATTTTTGCTAGATATAAATGTCAGCGAGGAAGTAGAAGTGTCTATCCCTAATCATAACCATAAGATTTCAACCTTACTTACACCCAAACTCCTCTTTAAATGAAACTCTATGTTTTTCGTTGAACAGAATGTCGTAACTCTATACATTTTACACCGTTACATTACGTTTGACACTGTACAGGGGCGCGGTCTCCCCGCACGGAACGGCTGCCCCATCAAAGGGCCCGAAATTAACAAAGTAATATGTACGCACATCACGTGATCGGTTCTTAGATGTTAAGCGAGATGTACATTTGTGGGTAGAACTCTATTTCTCTAGAGACGTGTTGTGGAAGTGTCTCTAGTACGATGAGTTAGGGATGTGCAAGTGAAAAACAAACTATATATATTGCATCGATTTTTACACCAGTATCGATATTCATTGGGAAAATATATTGATATTTCCGATATAGTACTTACTTAAGTAGTATAATATCAAAAGAAAACAACTTTATATTAACTTTAAAAACGTAATATGGAATTTAAAAAGGTTTTTAATACACTAAAAATTTATATACATTTTTGATATATCGATTTTGCCCAATTTGCTATCTTAGAAGGTTAAAATCTTATTAAATTAACAATTTTATGTAAAAGTTCTTCGGAAGTAAAAGAAAACCTATATTTTTCTTGTACCAGAATATGTGTACGCGATTAGACAAGAAATAAAGAAACACATTTCAAGATGGCAACCTACCAGTTCTTGTCTCAGTCACTCTAGCAAGAACACTCTCGGACGTTTCTTGCAAATGTGCACCCCGCATTACAAAGCACGAAGTGAAGAGTTCGTTAGTTGGGAATCGAATCCCGGGGGGGTAGTTGGCCCTAACTGTACTCCGCGCCTACGTGATGGGAATAGACTTTGACTTTGCAAGGAAATGGCGGTAGTGAAGGCGAAACTTATTGATGCCATGTTTTGATTTATCAGTCGGTAGAGATGATGTTTGTAGAGCACGCAGCAACCACGTTTTGGACTCCGCACTAAGTATATATTGTGGCAAAATAATTCCTAAACTAGTCAAAATTTTAAAAAATACTGTATCCATATTACGGAATTACACGAATTATATTTAGAACTGCCGATAGATAGCGTTAGTAGTATTCATAAACGCTGCACTATAGTGTAAGATATTTGATATTGTACCTATACTTTTATTTATTCGTATTTTTTTCTTCTTTTATTAAACTCTAGCATAGTATTTAACTTAACAAAAATTTTGGGATTATCGGGATAAAAAGTATCCTTTGTGTTAATCCCGGTTATAAACTATGTTTGTTCCAAATTTTTCGTGACGGAGTAACGTAAACGTCAGTTTTTGCGTGACGGAGTAACAAACATACATCCACACTCACAAACTTTCGCATTTATAATATTAGAAGGATTCCACTCAATAGGACAGTTGGGGTTGGGCTACCGGCTCTCTCGTTCATCGTAGGAAACGCATCTAAAATAGTTACATGAAGTCGATCTTCTATGAGAGGTTGGTACAACCGCGGTCAAGCTGCCTCTATATAAGATTCAGTACTGCTTGTCTCTACCACCTTCATGCCTTCCTTGTTTCATTTCTGTCTTTCTCACTAGTATTCACCAACTAGCTCGATCTTAAGCTCTTAGCATTTATAATTAAAATACCTTTATTCATGCATTTGGGCAACACCAAAGCGCAACACAGACACCATCTACTAGGTGAAACGAAAAGGGTATACAATTTTTTTTGCAACTTAACTTTGTAAATCTCAAACTATCGGCTATGTGGGACAGTTGAAGTACTAAAGGTTTTGTAGACTTGTGAAATCGGTCAACAGCTGTATTCCTATAACACCTTTTGTTTTTCAAGTTCCCTCCAAAGCTGATGGTTTCAGAATTACAAAGTTAAGTTTTGAAATAAAAAGTATACCCATTATGTTTCACCTTGTATACTCTATACAAATAAATAAAATTGGAGTGTCTGTTTGTAATATCAAAATAACACCTTTTCACTTAATGCATATGAAAGTACAAACGACACCTATAGCAAAAACGCGATTAAATTTTTTTTGGTCTGTCTGTCTGTATGTTTGTTCCGGGTAATCTCCGAAAAGGCTGGACCGATTTTGACGGGACTTTCACAGATAGCTGATGTTATAAGGCGTAACTTAGGCTACTTACGTTTTATTTGTAGAAAAAAAAACAAATGGGTCGTGTCGTGCGGGAGCGGGAGCGGTTAAGTTAAATTCCACGCGGACGAGTCGGCGGCTCAGCTAGTTATACATAAAAACAACAAAAAATCTTAATGTGTAACACCTACCACAAACGTAACTTTAAAATAAATCAAGATTCGTATCGGAAGTTATACAAAGCCTTAGAAATTAAATGCTATAATCCATTACGAGATAAAGGAAGGCCCACTCCCCGCAACATCCGCGCCATCGGCTACCCGAACCAGCCGTAAAGTGGTTCGAAGTGAAGCTTTAGAAATGAAATTGAATGAAACATCTGCTTTCTTTTTAGCGCAGATTGCAACGCTCAGATGTACAGGTTTACAAGGCGTCCCGCTTTTTATTTTGTTCGAGCAGTATTGTTTTGAGGTAACAAAGGGTCGGTATTATACGAGATTTGTGTATGAACTAAAGACGTTCCATAAGTCACGTGTCAAATGTTGGATACGCGCATGCGTTATATTTTGTTTGTTTTGTTAATGGTCATGGAATATTACGCAATAATAATTCTAGAGGGCGCTGCTCCGCCATTGAGAAAAAATACAGCAAAACAAATCTAAAATAAAATAATTTTAGCGTTATTGAAAATTCTTCCCCTGTGCTGCTCCCGTCCACCTCAACCAGAGTTATTACATGAAATTGAATCATAATTGATAATATTTTACTAGGAATTAAACCTCCGTGGCATCAATATTTAGATTCATTGTCTATTCTAATGTCAATTATTATAATGTCATAACAAAATAATGTCTCATACTTTTACACAGATTTTCTGTTGATTATTGTATACATTTGATGAAAAGGTCGTCGCATCGGGGGTTTTCAAATTTTCAATTTAGAGTTATAATGTAATAAAGTCGGCAAATAAACGACCGCTTGGCGCAATGGTTCGAGCGTAGGCCGCTCGGCTCACTGCACATGGTGGTTACGGGTTCGATTCCCGCCGGGGCAAATTTCGAAAATGGCCTTTTCGTAATTTTCCCGGGTCTGGATGTCACTGGGATCGCCCCCAGTCCATTGTACAGTACCCATAGTACAAGCTTTGCTTAGTTTGGGACCAAACAGTTGGTGTGTCAGTCTGGCGATATTTTTAACCCCCGACGAAAAAAGAGGGGTGTTATAAGTTTAACATGTGTATCTGTGTGTCTGTGTATCTGTGTATCTGTGTATCTGTGTGTCTGTGTATCTGTGTGTCTGTCTGTGGCAACGTAGCGCCCAAGCTGATGAACCGATTTAAATTTTGTTTCTTTTGTTAGAAAGGTATTCTGATCGAGAGTGTTCTTAGCTATGTTTCATGAAAATCGGTTCAGCCGTTTGAAGATCATCAGCTCTTTTATAGGTTAAAAAAGCCACATTTACGGCCAAAACCAACTTCCACGGCTCGAATCCGCTCGAAATTTGAGATTATTGGATTTCGCTTTATTATATTTTTAAATGATCGTAATAGTCTGAACTGGCTTTTTACAATATTATAAATGTGAAAAGTTTCCCGGATTCTGGAAAAAAATTAATATTTATCAATTTTTATATGAGATTGTGTATGAACTAAAGACGTTCCATAAGTCACGTGTCAAATGATGGATACGCGCATGCGTTATATTTTGTTTGTTTTGTTAATGGTCATGGAATATTACGCAATAATAATTCTAGAGGGCGCTGCTCCGCCATTCAGAAAAAATACAATATAATTTCAAATAATTTTAGCGTTATTTAAAATTCTTCCCCTGGGCTGCGTCCGTCCACCTCAACCAGAGTTATATTACATCAAATTGAATCATAATTGATAATCTTTTACTAGGAATAAAATAATTGATTGACTCAGGCGTTACTTTGCGGAAATCCATTGTAAAACAATTTAGGAGAAGGACCCACCACTCACCCTTGGCTTGTTAACCTCCAAAATTATAAATCAAATAGTTTGATCAATAATGGAAGAGGTTAACAAAACCTAACTCCGTCGGTCGAGTATGTCAGTCAAGAGTGTCAGGGAGCCTAATAATTTGCAATTTTCCGCGGAATAAAGCGAATTAAGAATAAAATTCGACACGTGTTTCGCCTCTGAACGAGACATCCTCAGGAAAGTTGGGCTACGAATGAGCGACGAAGTGCCGCGCGCACACCTTATATAAGCGATCAACTGCCATCCCCACTACCCCCGCCACTCGGATGATCAATTGAGCGACTTTGATATTGAAATGAAAATAAATTAAGTAAAGGGGAGGCGTAAAAATAAAACCGGCGGAGGAATAAAACCTCCGGCATCAATATTTAGATTCGTTGTCTATTGTAATGTCAATGATTATAATGTCATAACAAGATAATGTCTCATACTTTTACACAGATTTTATGTTGGATATTGTACATTGCATTGGAATCGAATGGAATGGCATCTTAGATTATGAGGAAGCCAAAAATAATTATGTAGGTAAATGGCGCTTTCATAATCTGGCATCGAAACTAGTTGTACCAGATGAATTTGCGAGATGAGCAATGAATACTGAGCTACGGTAGCTACGCAAATCTCGCAAACTTAATTATTTGGAAGAACTAGGTAAAGTATACATTTGATGAAAAAGTCGTCGCATCGGGGGTTTTTAAATTTTCAATTTAGAGTTATTATTTTATTTATAACTAGCTGAGCCCGCGACTTCGTCCGCGTGGAATTTAACTTAACAAAAATGCCCGCTCCCGCGTTCTAAGCCCGCGCGACAGGACCCATTTTTTTAAATTTTGTTTTTCTAAAATTAAAGTAACCTAAGTTTCGGAGATTACCCGGAACACACAGACAGACAGACAGATTTTTTTTTTTTAATCGCGTTTTTGCTATAGTTCTCGTATGTACTTTCATATGCACTTAGTGAAAAAGTGTTATTTTGATATTACAAACAGACACTCCAATTTTATTTATTTGTATAGATAGCAGCTTTACGACGATTGTCTGTGAGAGGTTGTACTACCCTTATAGAGCCAGCGCGTATATGAGCTGTAGTCAGTTGGCTACAACGTGGCTCTACCACTGTGATATTTGTGAGTAAATCGGAATTCCGTACAATCAAACAAGCAAATCCATAAAAAAAACAGTAACATACAACACAAGATGTAAAAACAAATTCCAACTTAAGACCGCACGTGCACGGACTAATTACGGCAAAGAAACAATATTAGTGGAGGGAGCACAGCTGTTTAACGGTTTACCGGAAGATATAAAGAAATGTGATAATATTAACATATTTAAAAGTAAACTTAAAAAACATGTAGGTACCCTATAACGTCACCAACGTCCCAGAGGCAAAAAATATAATTATTACTTATATATATATATAAATAACTCTGTATCTCATTTTAAGTGAACTGAAATTAATCTTTAAACCGAATTGCATGTTTTGTACTTCGGCTTCAATTTTCCCAGTTTCTGCTCTCACTAACTAAATTGATAATAGATCGATTTGCGAAAGCGGCTGGTCGAGGCAACTGGTGACCAGAGGGCTGGTACATATCTCGCACAGAGAATTAGCATTGCTATTCAACGTGGCAATGCTGCCAGCCTTCTGGGCACTTTGCCAAGCGACGGCAGTCTGGCACAAGTATTTTTTTTGTGAAATTGTAATTTAATAGACCTAATTTTTTTATGTTTGTACATAGTGTATATATTTGTCATTTCTTAATTAATAATATCACATAAATAAAAAAACCTACAATTACGAAATTAACAATGTTTGCTGGGATGAAAATAAAATAATAAACAGTATTTCAGCACATAAAATGTTGAACAAAGAGTTTCAACTTCCCGTATCAAATTAAGCCAGTCGGCTACACATGGAATTTGCAGCTGAAAACTGTAGCAATATTAAATGGGATTCACGGGACCGAGTGGAGCCAGGTGGCCATGTCCTTCCTGTACCTACGACGCTACGGGTGGGAGTTTTTTTGTTTAGATTTTTACCCGACTACGGCAAAAGGAAATATTGCAGAATATTCTAGGCCCATATCGCAAGTATAGGAGCTATCTTGAGTACGCTTAGAACGAGTAATTTGTACTGGAATGATATAACAATTACATTTCCATGATTGCTGTCAGACTTGAGATAGATTCTTTAATACGGGCCGTAGTATTCTAGTTGCGGATTAAGTTGCCGTTAAATTTAAGAAACTTTGAGTAGATAGTTAATAAAATGACTCTAGGTTTTTTTGACCATCGCCTTTATTTAAAGGTATTAAATAAAAATGAATATATTAATATTCTTAAGTTCTATCTTAGCGTCTTGAAATCTATTGATTTGAGTTTTTTTTTTCAAAATTGACTTATGTGGATGAATAGTCATTATACGGGGTCTCATGTATGATTAACCGCCTTCACTTATTTTAAACTAAAAGTAACTAAACATAACCTTCAATTTCACATTCTCCCGAAAACTACTCACATAAACCGCTTAAACAAAATTTTCACACCAGCATTTTCCGCATCAAATTAACCCAGTCAGCTACACCTAGAAATTCCAGCTCAAAAGTGTAACAGTATTAAATCAGAGTTGCGCAGCCGTGGCGGCGGAAGCGCGCGAATGGACGCACGTGTTAAAACGTCCTTCCTGAGAGACACTGCAGCCCTGCGAGCCAGCTGACATTGTTTGCATGGGGATTTTAATTTATTCAAATATCGAACTAAGTTCACATACTTGGCACACTTTGGATTATTGCATATTTTTAGACACTCCATCTCATAAAATCCAAATAAAAAGAAGTAAAAGCAAAAGTAACCTCACAGAAAAAATTAAAACCTTTACAACGGCTCTTCAAAACATATCTTAATCGATTATTACATGAATGTGGAATTATGTATTTTTTTATTTATGATAGCTCGTTTCCAGATTAGTGTAACTTATTTAAATTATGCCCTAAAATACTGAAAGTACATTAATGTTTGCTCAAATAACAATAGATCATGTATAATGGGACACAAAGTTAATGTTCCCTCTGTACCATTAACATACAACCCTTACTATGACAACTCGATAACAAAAACCCTGAACTGGATTACGTCATTTGTTCTTTATATGAATAACTACTGATTCATTACCATCCACTTAAGACTTACTTCTCAGACGCCTGAGCTATAGGAAAATAGATGACAGTATAGCTCATCAGTTAAAGCTGTGTAGAGCAGGTGTTATGTTATAAAATTTCGAGTCCTTTTAAAACGTCTGTATCTCGTTACCGATATTCGAAAGACTATTCTAAAGTCATAAGCGACATTAGACACGTGGTTGCGGGACTGAAATCGTAAAATGTATTCCCAAACCGTTCATTACAAGACGCGACCTCATTCGTCCGCTGAAAGTCAAAGAACATGAAAGCTTTGTGGTGGATAACTAGCCATCGCCGGTGGCTAAGCCCACGCAGGGTACCCAAGTCTCTGTCGACGTAATTCGAGACTAGAATAATTATTTTTCCTGCCTACAGCTTTGTTAACTTTGAAAGTATATTTAAATATTTTTTTTTATGAAATTGTGGGTTCTCGTTAAATGACGCGCCACTTGTTTCGCTGCATGGCATCATTCACCACTATTATTCCTGTAAGCCAGGATCCACAATCGTGACCAATATCGACGACATTTGACCCTCATCGAGTCCCGGGGAAAAGCTATATTGTCTCTGACCTCGCACATATTTAATCGAAATAAAGAATGCGAGGATGAAATATCACACTGAACGACTTCCCTATAACATTCATTTAGACCACAGCACCTCACCGGAGTCGTTAAACGTTAATGATAGCTACTACACTACCAGATAGCGAGACCTCCTCAACATTTGTAATCTTTTTTACCTTTGTACGTGGCGAGAGGTCTTCGTTATTTGGTCGTTTTGCAACGTCTGTTGACACTCTTTAAAGCTGTTATGACGTCGCTTCGGATACGCCGGACTAATGGCGATCATTCCAATATCTTGGTCGTTCTGAATACTGTATTGTACGAGACGCCTGAATTGTGGAGCTTTTTAATGTAACATAATATGAAGGATACATGCTAAGGATAGATAGTGTGAGAAACTGGGTAATAACTTATTACCCTGATTATCTCACAATATTTATTTATTCCCAGATCCGTCTAGTAAGTAAGAGTCAACTGCTGTAGCTCTACTATGAGTTTATACGTTCGCTTAAGTCGCTACTCGTCAACCATTAAATATTTGTATGTTCGTTGAAATACCGTCAATTTATTGTTATTAACAATACCTCATATATGGTTTGATAGATGCTACAAGCTAAAAATATTTATCCAATTAAACTACGAACTTAGAAATGTATTAACAGCCAATGAACGGACGGTGATGGTCTCCCATTCGGGTCATTACATTCGACACCCAGCTGTTCGGCTGACCGTAGCGTATGCAATCACAGATGCGGTTCTCGTCTATTTTCAGTCCACAGTCCACACACAAGGTAGACACAATAATTTTAGCGCATTGCGTTTGACGATAAGTGACTAGTAGGCTGATTACAAACAAAAATATTTTTTTACTTTTTTTTAAACCGTGTTAGTACTTGCTCAATAGTTTCAAGAGACTCTAGCTATTTTCAAGGTTGTTATTACCTAAAAAACATTGCCTGTGATGCTAACTGCCTTGTGAATTAGCAGATGCTTGGTTATATTGTTCTGAAAAACACCAAATGATTTTGGTGTTTTAAATCTATAATCATTTAAATTTGTACTAAACGCAATATAAGTGAGATTGATTAATGGTTAAATCTTTGGTCACCGAAAGTCAACCCACCTTTGTCATGATATTGTATTGGTTGTTAAACATTGATCTTAAGCTCTCGAAACGTATCAATGTTACGTAATCCTTTGACCTATCTGTTCTACGGTTACGAATGCAATCACAGATGCGGTCAAGCGTCCATCCTCGACTGCCGGTCTCTATCCGACCGACCGACACTCGACCCACGACCACTCGTTTGTCTGCTCAAACGGAACAATACCATTTGCCTTAGCTGTACTTGATATGTGCAGGAAATGAGAATTGAAACATCTTACTAGGATAATACCTATTTCAATTTACTTTTATGTTTGAGCGTTTCTAGCGATTTCGCCGTCATTTCACCTAACTTGTGCATCCTAATTTTACATTAATTTTTTGTTTTGTTTCAGGTATGTAGAGCTACTTGTATGATCGAGTTATTTTAACTACCTACTTACACGGTGGTAAGTCAAAAATCTTACCGGATATTCACACAGTTAACCTGGCACCGACAATGTCCATACACGGTACTATGATCCAGCTCTCAAATATGTTTATTATCTATCAAAAATGTATAGACATAACAGTGTCTGGCTTCTTTGTGTGAATGACCGCTTAAATCTTCTTCTTCTAATATATACAATTCTCGTGACGCGGTGTTTGTTGCCAAACTCCTCCGAAATGGCTCTGATGATAGGTCTGAGAATCGGTCAACATCTATTTGTCATACCTACTTATTTATAAATATTTTTTATGGCAGAACAACGTTTTCCGGGACATACTTATTAAATTAAATTCATTGCAGTCATAAGTATCTGTGAGTAGGTAATTAAAAAATGATAATTAGTTGGAGGTTGTAAATCTAGCAAGTTTCTCAGTAACTTTTTCAAGAAAACAAAGATTCACACTAATAATAAAATGAATAGTATTTTCTTCATGCTTTATCCTTCTGCAAGATCGATGGGAGTGCTGAATCTGAAATGACATCGAGTCGAGGCGGTCTGTCTTCAATATTCCTTGAAATATCATCAACACTGTCATAAATAACAATTGATCGAGTCCCTAATGTATTAAAGTGAAAAATCGCGTCTGCACCAAAAGGAAAAACAATTTATTATTTATATTTCCTTTCAAAATGAATGAATCCATTCTTGGCGAGACTTCTTATTTTTTCACCTTGATATTCTTTACTGGTTTGTTTATATTGTCCTCTTATCGGAATTCTAAAGTCATGACATTATGGCCTTTATTGCCTCTGAAATGTATTTTCTAACTGAACAAAACAGCCTTGCGTTTGTGAAGGAGATGTATAAAAGATGTATAATTTTTGACACAATTTTGCCTTGAGTTAGGCCTTGAATATCTCTATAGTATCTCGTAAATATGGGATTTAAATGGACGTACCTAAGTGCCTGTAGTTAAAGCGCTCCCCTTATAAACTAAATTACGATGTGATCGTTATCAAGTTTCAGTTTTATCGACTGTAAAAAACTGACGGCGGGACGCTTAACTTTATAGGAAAATAGTTCATCATTGAATGAACTAAAAATAATAGTTCCTTTTTCGATATTTAACTCGTAGAATAGGCACTGCAGAATATCTTCAAAAGTTGTTCTTCTTAGCCTTTAATTTGTTCTGCGGTCGGCTTCTACTAGGGTGGCCGTTCACTTAGCTGTGCTATGAAGCGGGCTAGCCCTTTTCAACCAATAGGATCGCTTCATTTTTATCTGATCATTAAAATGAAGCGATCGTATTGTTCGGAGCCAGGACGGGACCCTCTTAAAAGAATATTCAAACTTGCATTCTAAAAAGAATCCAATCTGCAGGCTTCAACTGTCGACGAAACGCCACCTAAACCCCAAAAACGCAACCCTTCGCATTACAAAGCGACGTTAGTATTGAACCGCCGTCACCCAGTGTTCGATATCAAAGAGTGCCGGACGCGCATAAATCACCGCCGCGGTCTGATCGACCCCTGTCCGCTGAAATTAACGATGTCCGAATGTGGCCTTCGTTTTCTGACGTTTGATGCTGTGCTTCTGTGAAGTCGTGTAATCGTGACGTAATCCCAACGTATTCAGCTGTTAGACAAAATGCTCTTTTGACAGGTTCCAATCCGTTGCAACTAGAGACCAAATTTTTCCTGTCAACTTTATTTATCTTTGTGATTATTAGCACCTTATTGTGTAATTATCAAGGTTACACATGATGGTCCTTGTTGGCTACAAATTATTCCTAAACTGAAAACACGACAAAAAATTTCTGCCATTATCTTGAACAATAAGATAGCTTCATTTCCTGTCAACTTAAGATTACTCGAGTGGAGCTGAGGAAATGAAGCGATCCTATTGGTTGAAGCGGCATGGTCCGCTTCATAGCACAGCCAAGTAGACGATCACCCTGATGCTTGCATTATTACCAAGAGAATGATTAGAAGAATGATAATACGTGACACCGACTGGGTCAAACTTAACTTATTGGATAACAATACATTTAGTCTGACCAAGTCTGTGTACCATCAGTATTAGCACCTTATCTTAGTATATTTCGAGACGTAAAATCAAATTCGAAATTCGAGCAAAGTGTAATCTTTCTACCGGAAGATATCTCCCCAAATATGCCTTCAAGTATCAAGCAGCCTTCAACCTGATAAGTTAATACTTAGCGGGTGTCACCCCAACACGCTCCATATAGTGTCTTATCACCCCGGCGCAATGGGGCTAATTTCCTCTTAACATCGCACCCCAGGCTATTATTCATTTTTATCAGGAATCTAATAAAAGTATTTGGGAAATATTGGTGCGTTCATTTTTTCTTTAATCTAAATATATATAACTCAAAGGTGACTGACTGATCTATCAACGCACAGCCCAAACCACTGGACGGATCGGGCTGAAATTTGGCATGCAGGTAGATGTTATGACGTAGGTATCCGCTAAGAAAGGATTTTGATTAATTCTACCCCCAAGGGGATAAAATAGGGGATGAAAGTTTGTATGAAACTTTGTCAATTAAATTCCACGCGGACGAAGTCGCGGGCTCAGCTAGTGGAACATATATCTCTTGTAGTCAGTAGCAGTTATAGCTGATTGGTTAAGCACGCGTCTTGCTGGTTAAAGGACTTGGATTAAAATCCCGGCTCGCACCTCTAGGATTTTCAAAATCTATGAGCATATCATAATTTCATATATGACTATTACTACTTGCTAACAGTGAAGGAAACATTGTGAGGAAACCTTCATGACGTCTTAGGAAATCTAACAAGTTTTCGAAAGACATGTAAAATCCGCCAACCCACGCTGGGCCAGAGTGGCCTAAATATCGAGGTTTTGAGGGAAGGACCGTGCCCAGGAGACGGATGTTAAAAAGGGCTAAAATTATTTATTTATTTATTTATTTATTTATTTAGGTACATATATTATACTCTTTTATACGAATATCTTCTGTCATTGAAAGGTGAGTTTTGTCATTGTACAGCACTTTGTGCTTTTAAAGTACCTAATAAAAGATAAAAAAAATCAATAAATTATTATTCTATGGGCATCGAAGGGATATCCCGTACACGTAAAAGTAACTGCATTTCCGGCGAACGCTCGAATACCATGTTTGTACAAACCAAGTGACCGTTAATTTATAAAAAATATTGCCTTAATTAGGTACTGCACATTGCTTTATTGCGCTGTTTTATCTTGTCAGATTATATGTGAGTATTCTACTCTGTTCATGTGTGTCTGTCATTGAAGTCTCAAGATTAAAAGGAGTCTTCATTTTATTCTTACTCTAAGTTTCTACGTAATACTTACTACGACAGTTTATATTAATCCTTCTCGTAACATCAATGTTTGTTTACACTTCAAAACATTATCCCAAAATACAAACTAACCGTCTCTAGCACTTAGTTTTACTTTGATTTTACTATCTTGTTTACTAGTTTCGTGTTTACTGTTACTCTTTATGAGGTTACACTTTACGATGCTTCCCGACGACTCATGCGGAAATGATGTATGATATCTCTATTTTGGAAATAAATGTTCGCAAATTAAAATTTATATCTTCTATTGTTCTTATTTCAGTATCAGTGGATCGGGAAGGATTATGAAGATTTTTTATTCTTGGTGAAAATAAAATGAATAATCGCTTAGCGTTTTGCTTGTAAAACGGAAAATAAAATATATATCTATAATACTTCAGGTTCATGTAAATAAAACGCGTTTTTAGTATTATAAAGAACATACGTTTACTAAAAATCAAACCAGTATATTTAAATACAGAATAATCAATTTACAAGGGCCTCTATTTTTCACAGAGGGTCACATTTTTGTATTGTATTGTTGTTAAATGTGTTTGTTATTTGACACTGGCGAAATACTTAGTAAACTGGGTCGGCCGTATTTTTAAAGAAAGAAGAGGAATCAATTTACGAAATTATCTTATTCAACAATTTATTTCAGCAATAAGAGTGAACTACATATAACCAAGTACAAGGCACTGGCTATTGTGGAAGCAGCTCCTGTCGACTCGACAACAGATGCTGCTGTACTAGATGGTATACCAGAACTGTTGTTGTCTTCCACAACATTAACTTGTCCGCCAGTGATGACTTCTTCATGGAGTTGTGGTCTGAAGCAAATATTTATTGATAAAGATATGACGTCGAAGAAAGAAGTTACAAATATAAATTCTTGTTTAGTTTGGAATACGCCTATGTTTTATGCTTTGTTAACGTTTTTATTTTCAAATTGTATTCTTAGGGCGGCAAATCTCCGTGATTTTTTTCCGATAGTTTGAAATTGGAAGGCACTCGTACCAAAATTTCTTTGAATATTCAGTACACATACTATCGTTGGGTCGGACGTCCGAGTCGGAAACAGCGCCGATGCGTTTACGATTTTATAATCTACAAACAAATATGGGCATTATGATGCATGTGTTTATGGTTGTTTTTAAAAACAGTGGGTCACTAAAACCGGATGTCTATAGACTCCATTAGATCGATTAGATCTCAGATTCATTCCATGCTATGGACTGCATCTTTAATTTATAATAAAGACTGACAGTGAGGGAGAGACTTCTATCTAGTCAGATAGTTGCACGCAAAATCGGCCGTCTATTCCCAGCTTTCTTATTTAATTAATTAATGTTATATTTAGTTATGCGATTGCTCCATCTATTGGGTTACCATACTTCTAGGCCTTGGCTGAAAATCAGCGCTGAAGGAGGTTTGGGTCCCCTTCAGCTCATGCTGAGCCAAACGCCTTTTCGGCACAGGTAACATTTAGGTACCCAAACATTGTGGCTCACTTCCTCTTGTACTCATTTCCTTCTTTGTACCCTCTAGCGACAGCGTCGAATAAAATGTTTATCTTTCTTTCTTAAGTTTAATTAGTACTACTTAAGTATATTATTGCGTTCATCTCAATGTTTACTTACCCTCTCCAACCAGATTCCTCCTTTATAGCTTCAATTATGAAATCCGTCACTAGCTCCTTCGCGTCTTCTGCTGCCACAAAATCTTCATGCAAGAACGTCTCTCTTGCTACTTTCCTGACTCCCGTATTGGGCATATCATTGGCCATAGCTAGAACATCCCTTTCATCCAGCAAATTATCGTTCACGGTATAATGCATTGTAACATTAGCCGTTATAAGGCTCAAATTGTATGCAGGGGGTGAGCTTGATCCGTATAAGAATAAGTTGCTCAATAGTCCGTAGTGATACCGTCTAAAGGCCTTGTCTCGTATGTTTTGACCGAAATGGGCTATTTGTTTGAGCGATCCTCCGCCCGGTTCGTAGTCATCGAAGACGCTGCTTGTTGAATTGTCGGCATCTCTCTGGAAAATACAAATTTTAAATATTAATTTCGCCTGAATTTAGAAAGCACAGATTAACAAATCGATCTCAAATCTGAGAGCGGTCTTAAGTACGCTTTTGACATGTTATTTTGTACTGGTGGTATGACATAAGAATTACATTTCCAAAATCGCTCTTAGACTTGAGATTGATTTATTAATACGGGTCTAACTGTATGGTTCTAAAATAAGCAATGCTTGTGTTATTGCTACCATAGGATGGACTGGAGTCAATCCAAGTAACATCCAGACCAGGGAAAATTTTCGAAATTTACCGTAACGGTCTTTCATGAGAGGGTCCTTTCACTAAAACGAAAACTCATGGACATGTGCATTCTCCCCATCCTCACCTACGGAGCGCAGACTTGGTCATTAACCAATCGTCAAAAGCCCGCCCTTGGGGTATGCCAGCGAGCAATGGAGCGCAGTATTTTAGGAGTAAAGCTCATAGATCGAGTAAGAAACTCGATCCTGCGCTCCAAAACGAAAATTGCAGAAGTAGGCCACTCAGCTGCCAAATTAAAGTCGAACTGGGCTGGACACCTCTGCCGCATGCCCGACGATCTATGGGCGAAAGTGACACAGTGTGTGTCCCACACAACACCAGACCACGCGGCAGACCCAAAAGACGATGGCGGGATGAGCTCGACTCATACGAAGCACATTGGTCTCAGACCCCAACAGACCGAGACAAATGGAAGAAGGGAGAGGAGGCCTTTGCCCAGCAGTGGGACACTACAGACTCCTATTAATAAATAACCCTAACGGGAATCGAGCCCGCAACCGCCCGGTACCAAGCCAATCAACCTAAACTCAAACCAATATGCCAAACGGTCGTCTAATAACAGTTATTGTTCTTTAAAAGATGTAACCCTAATTTCTATATTGTTTAATAAAATGGTGTCGCAATTATGTTCGAGGACGGATTATTGCGGTCGCAGTTGAATCAATATAAGACTGCACGTATGTATACAGACATAAACAAAAGTTATAGCAATTTTTTTGTAAAATCCGTTGATCTCCTGCTAATAAATAGTATTTTAACCGATTTTGTTTAAATTCACTTCACTGCACGGTGTTCTTAACCTGCTGCGCTTGACTGTACATATGCGCAATAAAAAAATCATAAACATAAGTCCATCGGTACAATGCGGATATATTTTTATTATTTATCTTATCTATATCTATAAACTGTCGTTTATTTCACCAAAAGCCCTGACGCAGAACAACTTGCAATTTTCGTTAAGTTTACGATGTTGTAATAAATGAACAAGTAATCCTCAGCCGATTAGCTAATCGGCTGAGGATTACACATGTAAACAGTTGTCTACATATCAATCGATCTAAATAATACATCATTATGAATCCAAACAATGTTTAGAATGAATAAATATCGCCAGACTAACACACTATCCAAACTCGTTCCCTAGTATTAGGGGGACCGTACAATGGACTGTATTTTGCGGGCCTGCACTAGTCTATTTTTTGTAGAGTTTTGTATAATTAGGAAGCAATTCGTTCATAGCAATTCTTCCTTTTTAATGTGTCGTACATAGTATTTACAACTTTAATTATTTATAAATAAAACAATGTTCTATAATTTATTTTTTAAGCTTGCTAGAAATGTAAGAAATGTCTTGTTACCTACCGCTCCAACTGATTAAGTAATCTTCGTTTTTGTTAGGAGACAGACTGACGTCAATTATGTTTTGATTTAATTAATGTTAACCACTTCAACTGCTCACCATGATGTGTCGGATCCCTACTGCCTCGCAGACGTATCTCGTGTCCAGGTTGCCGGTACAGTGAGCCGACCTCGGGAGGTTGATGTCGAACCCCGGTATCATCTCCGTAGAGTTCGGGGGGTAGAGCTCCACTACTCCAATCATTGTCGCCATCGACTGAAAGTTAAAATAATAATAATAAATATCGCTAGGTTAGCCGATTGATAGCCGATTGGTTAAGCACGCGTCTTGCGGGCTACCAGGTCTCGGGTTCGAACCCCGGCTCGAACCTATGGATTTTTCGAAATTTATGTGCGAATCATAATTTCTATATGATTATCACTTGCTTACGGTGAAGGAAAACTTCGTGAGGAAACCTGCATGTCTTAGAAGATTTAACCAATTTTCGAAAGACTTGTGAAATCCGCCAACCCGCACTGGGCCAGCGTGGTGGATTATGGCCTGAATCCCCCTCGTGTTGAGGAGAGGCCCGTGCCCAGGAGTGGGACGTCAAAAAGGGCTAAAATTATTATTTATAATTATTATTTATTATTATTGCTAGACTGACACACCAACTGTATGGTCCCAAACTAAGCAACGCTTGTACTATGGGTACCGTACTATGGATTAGGGGCGATCCTAGTGAAAAGGCCATTTACGAAATTTGCCCGGCGGGAATTGAACCCGAAACCACCATGTGCAGTGTGTCGAGCAGCCTACGCTCGAACCACTGTGCCGAGCGGTCGTTAAAGTGAAACTATAACTTAACCCTTTTACGAATAACTTTTTCAAATTGTCAAAAAAATGACGGTTAATGTTTTACTAAAAACTCTAGCTAGTGAATTATGACGTCATAACTGAGTAGTTTTTGTATACTGTAACAGGGAACAGAATTTACAATGTACATAATCTATATTTTTATTTTAAGTCGAAGTATTCATTATGTGCCACCAGTGTAATGTTTGTCTGTAACGCATTTTCGCCTATGTGTTTACATATTACATTGTGACATCAAAATAGCAAAAAAAATCTGTAGCTATAACCATGACTTTATATGGTATATTTATACGGTAAATATTAGTGTGACATATATGAGCGAAACATAACAAATTGCGTTAGAGATAAATCATCTTCAAATTGAAGCCATGAAAGTACTCACGTAAATAGTGTCCGTCATAGCAGCTATAGATATCAACTCTTCATTAGGGAAGTGCTGCATATATCCAACTCCAGCCAATAAATGGACGGACGTAAACTTCTCATTGAACTCCGGAATCATGGAGCCCAACACCAAGAACGCGGTTCCACCTTGAGAATGGCCGATGTAATGAATCTTCTCCCGACCAGTGAATTCTAGGACATAGTCTACCATAGCCGTGACGTCATACATGCCGATCTCTTCGAATGAGAAGTCGAAGAATTCTCGTTTGTCCCTGTCGTTGTCAGGGTCGAGGGTGACGTGGTAACGGGAGTTCTTACTGCCGCGCGCGTTGCCCATCCAAACATCGAAGCCTGCGTCGGCTAGGTTGTATGCTATAAAATAAGAAGTGTGAAACTGAGGAAATGGAGTGATCTTATTGGTCGAAGTAAGGCCCGCTTCATAGCACGGCCAAGTGAACGGTCACCCTATATTTTATTCAGTAACTTGCGAGTCAGGTATAACATCGACTGAACGAAAATGAATGAACTTAATAATGAACGTTTATGCGAACTTGTTTTGGAATTCAGTAAGTAAGGAAGAGGTAATATAAATAATTTTATTTCATTATTTTTATAGCCCCCTGAATCGATAATTAGTGGTATGCAGTTAAGGTTCAAATTGGCGTAATATAAGCTACGATTTTCTCGTCGTCATATTTGAATACGAAAATTAATGAAACCAAAATATGATTATTGTGTAATTAAGATTGATGTATTCCTTTCCTCACATGAGAAAAAGATTTTGATATGCTTACCCAAACTCAATTCAGGTCCAAGAGTAATAAAGCAATTTGAAGCGGCCAGAAGTCCATGCATCAGGAAGATTACTGGCCTATCCGATGACGTGTCCATCAATTGTCTCCCGTGTGGTATCCTGTGCATCTCCAGTAGGTAGCCATCTTCTGTGGTCACATGGTGGGTTTCGGCGGGGAAGCCATCTGATTGTATTTTTAAAGGCTGCAATGGAGAATTTATTCCATTGACTAGGTGTGCTAGATCAAACTTCCATACAAACTTTAATTCAAAATTATTTTAAATAACATTTTTAAACCTGCCAAAACTATTAATGCATGTGATGACCGCTTGGCGCAGTAGTTTGAGCGAAGGCCACTCAGCTCACTGCACATGGTGGTTTCGGGTTCGATTCCCGCTGGGGCAAATTTCGGAAATGGTTTTTTCGTGATTTTCCCACGTCAGGTGAACGGTACCCATAGTACAAGCGTACCTACCTTAGTTTGGGACCACACAGTTGGTGTATCAGTCGGGCGATATTATAATTATTAACTTCAAAACTAATCGAGTTGGATGAAACAAAAACGTATGACTTTCTAGTCTTTAAAACCCGATTGTTGCAAAGTAATTAGGGATTTCATCCCCGTTTCTTACTTACAGTTTCATAAATGCTGAACGTTTGCGTTTCACCATGGTTGGCCAGCACCAGCGCTGACACAGCCACACACACTAACAGAGCCCGCTCTAGCATGTTACTGATTAGTGTAACTCTACATTATTTCATATATTTATAACATACCATTTATCTTTTACGATGCTGTATTATTTAACTCTGAGTGTGGTGTAATTTTTATTGGTGGATTTTGAGATATATAGGGTGGAAACGATAGTTGTTGACAAGCGATTATTATGTCAATTTAAGAGATATTTTAAGGAATATATCAGTCGGCACCCATCAAGTATCTGGACCGGCTCAAATCTTCCCAAAGTCCTGACTGTGAAAGTCGCTACCGTTTAATTTTTTTTTAGTTTTTATTTAAAGTTCACTTTCTCGGCAGTCGGTTTTTAATGCTTTTATTAACTTCTTTATTCTACCAATAACTGTTATCAACCTGTATATCGATAATAAAAATATTATGATTTATGTACCACTCAGTTGTAAACATGGATATTTGCACGTTTTATAACAGTTTATCGAATGAAGGCCCGGAGAATATGATTCCAAGTACATACAAAGTCATTGTTTGATACGGAATCCTATTGTTGAACGTGTTAGCTTAGTTTCCCATCATTCCAAGAGTGCACGCACTCCAATACTCTGATAGCATCCCCCTACTGCAGGGGGATATAGGCACCGTTTATAAGTCAGGTGGTATTCGCGAAAGTACCGCCGTAATGAAGTCTTCGCACTACACGATTGTTCACTCAATGGGCCACTTTGCTTACGTAATTAAGGTGGCAGGGTTTCAGAGATGCTTTAACTCGGTTTTGTGTCTATTATAACAATATTAATAATATCGCCAGACTGACACCAACTGTATGGTCCCAAACTAAGCAACGTACTATGGGTACCGTACAACGGACTGGGAGCGATACCATTGACACCCAGACCGGGGCAAATTTTGAAAAGGCCATTTCCGAGATTAGCCCCGGCGGGATCGAACCCGCAGCCACCAGTGTGTCACCTGTCACCATACCATATCAATGTCAGTAGAAATCGTGAAGCCCGTGTCAGCAAAACGTCAAAAGCGGAGCGTTTGAAACGTAGTCGCGAGCGTTTGCTTTTCTATTACGATTTGAGTAGCTAGCGTGTTTACGACCCTGTGGCGAAGTCATATTTTTTCGCTGCCAAAGCACACGAACTAGATATAAAACTTACACCAATTTTAGTTTTTTTTTTATATAACAAAGTGAGCAATCGGCCAAGTACATCATAGCCTATATATCCTTGCAATGACAAAGGTATTGCTCGCACGTTGCTCGCCGCCCTGCAGGGGAGTGTGTCAGAGGGAGGAGGGGTAGAGTTGGGCTTCCGGAACGTACGATCTTCTGTGAGAGGGTGGTACTACCCCAGTCGACCCAGCCCTTATATGTACTACTAGCTGAGCCCGCGACTTCGTCCGCGTGGAATTTAATTTAACAAAAAAGCCCGCTCCCGCGTTCTGAGCCCGTGCGAAAGTCCCGTCAAAATCGATCCAGCCGTTTCGGAGATACTCATTGATTTCATGATTTTTAATTTTTTACGCGGAACGCTATTTGTTTTTCTAAAATTCAAGTAGCCTAAGTTACTCTTTTAAAACATCAGCTATCTGCCAGTGAAAGTCCCGTTTAAATCGGTCCAGCCCTTTCGGAGATTACCCGGAACAAACATACAGACAGACAGACAGACCAAAAATTTGAAATTGCGTTTTTGTTATAGGTGACGTATGTACTTTCATATGCATTTAGTGAAGAGGTGTTATTTTGATATTACAAACAGACACTCCAATTTTATTTATTTGTATAGATACTCATTTGGCTACAGATGCTAAGCTCTACCATCGTTTAAACTGTAACCATTGTTTACTTATACAGGTTGAAACGGAAATGGTATACTTCAGCTTTGGAGGAAACTTGATAAACAAAAGGTGTTATAGGAATGCAGCTGTTGACAGATTTCACAAGTCTACAAAACCTTTAGTACTTCAACCGTCCCACAAAGCCGATAGTTTGAGATTTAAAAAGTTAAGTTCAAAAAAAATAGTATACCCTTTTTGTTTCACCTAGTAATACATAAAACAAATATTGCGCATATTAGATATATAAAACTAAAATAATAATCACTATCATTATATAAAACACAATCCACGTTGTAAATAATTATATCTTGACATCTATAGTTATTAACTATGTTTTACATTCTAAAGACAGTCGTAAATATTTAGCGATCAATGTTATCTCGAGATAAATATCGATCATAGTTTAAATAAGTTTTTTTATGGGATGCTCTTATTTATATAACACGTTAGCACTTTTTATATAACACACACACAAGCGAACGAACCGCCTGATGTTAAGCTCTTTGAACGTAGCGTAGGGCTAAACAACCTTCTTTGTCAGTTCTATTTCTTCGCTTCGTACGCCGGTAACCTCACCATCATCATTTTATAAAACGCTGTCATTGTAAGCAATAGATAATTGTAAGAAGACCTACGTATCGATTTAGCTATGTAATAAAACAAGTAAGTTTGTATTTGTAATTGATATAAGTTACAACATCTTGGAATACTGCAAGACAAACACGTATAAAAGAATCAGATCTTTAACTTTTTTTGTGAAGTAATAATATAGTACACTGGTGGAACAAATAGACTCCCTTGAGTAACGGGTAAAGTTCCTGACGAAGCCGTCGAGGTTGGGCGTGATTTATTCAAGCACTTCGCAGTTTGAGACTGCTCATAATTTGTGTTCAGTACATATTGTGAAAGTTCCAGTTGAAAATCAGAATCAATGTTATGTCAATATCAATATTTTTGGTACAGATATAAAAGGAAAGCAATAAAAATAGGAACCTACAGTTAGAAGAAGAAGAAGTGATATCCTTATCACGTCTAGACCTACAGACCTAGATATTGGCAATAAAATGAGTACAGTCACAAAAGTATCTATGTTATAATAACATGTTATATACTATGGTAGAACTGATGGTCATTGAGCTCAAACGGTAACGGCACGAGTTCCTTTCAATTGAACGTATTTGTAATAAGATTTAAAGGTCTTAGTGCCGTATCGGAACACCGTTGTCGGATAATGCCCCATTCGAAGCGCCTCTTTTCACGTTTCGTATTAAATATTATAAAAAATCTATCTAGAAAAAGGCGCATAAAGGTAGGTACTGCACCCGTGTTTCGCCAATGCTTTTAGGTTCTAATGTAATAAGGAGCGAGCCTTAAAACAGTCAATAAAGTTTAATCCAGGTATCACTTTACCTAAAAAAATATTCATCTAATAAATCGCGACAAAAAAAATTTAGCACCCGAACAAAGTAATTCCATCAGAATTTACCTGAAAATACTCTCCGCTTTTTGCTTTATTCGGTAAATGTCAAGCTGAAGGTCGCCGGTGAAGGTATAAATTGCTTTTTCTCGTAGCCACCACTATTGAATACTTTATGCGTGGCTAATAAATTATGAAACTTTGACAGGTGAATTTAGTTCTGCCGTCATCCTGCCGCCCGTGATCCCGGTTTCTTCCCGCCTGTCAGGGTTCCTGTATTGGGGATTAAAATTGAATAATTTACTACTGAAGCATGACTTGATCACAACAAGCATCATCTTCTTTGTCGTTACGCTGTTGGCTGAGTAGTCGTTGTCGTTATGCGGTCGTCACAACGTGCATCAGATTTAAATTAAGCTTTCTACTCAATTACCTACGAACGGAATATATTTAACAGGGTGAACGACAGTAATACTGGTCATTAAGCAACATTCACACGGCCGATTTTGCAGACGAACAATCTAAAAGTTACCCTAATGACATGAAAAAATTATACATAACTCTAAATTGAAAATTTAAAAACCCCCGATGCGATGACCTGTTCATCAAATGTATAATTTACCTAGTTCTTCCAAATAATGATGATAGCGCGATTTGCGTAGCTCCCGTAGCTCAGTATCCATAGCTCATCTCGCAAATTCATCTGGTACAACTAGTTTCGATGCCAGATTATGAAAGCACCATTAAATCATTTGTTTTGGCTTCCTCATTTATAATCTAAGATGTACAATAATCAACAGAAAATCTGTGTAAAAGTATGAGACATTATTTTGTTATGACATTATAATAATTGACATTAGAATAGACAACGAATCTAAATATTGATATCACGGAGGTTTTATTCCTAGTAAAATATTATCAATTATGATTCAATTTGATGTAATAACTCTGGTTGAGGTAGACGGGAGCAGCCTAGGGGAAGAATTTTCAATAACGCTAAAATTATTTTAAATTAGATTAGTTTTTTATATTCTTTGTCAATGGCGGAGCAACGCCCTCTAGAATTATTATAGCGTAATATGCCATGACCATTAACAAACCAAACAAAATTTAACGCATGCGCGTATCCATCATTTGAAACGTGACTTATGGAACGTCTTTAGTTCATACACAAATCTCAATAAAATTGATAAAATATTCATTTTTTTCAGAATCAGGGAAACTTTTCGAATTCATAATATTGTAAAAAGCCAGTTCAGACTATTACGATCATTTAAAAATATAATAAATCTAAATCCAATCATCTCAAATTTCGACTGGATTCGAGCCGAGGGAATTGGTTTTGGCCGTGAATGTGGCTTTTTAACCTACAAAAGAGCTGATGATCTTCAAACGGCTGAACCGATTTTCATGAAACATAGCTAAGAACACTCTCGATCAGAATACCTATCTAACAAAAGAAACAAAATTGAAATCGGTTCATCAGCTTGGGCGCTACGTTGCCACAGACAGACACACAGATACACAGATACACAGATACACAGATACACAGATACACAGATACACATGTTAAACTTATAACACCCGTCGTTTTTCGTCGGGGGTTAAAAACAAAATAAAACTAATTAGTTTAACTAAAACTACAATTATAAAATTAAACAAAATTAAGATTAATATTGATTGGTTCTAAAGCTTCACTGTTCTCGAATTTGGGATACAGATACCCTCCTGCAAAAATATCAATAGCATTAATTGTACTATTGTACTCAATACAAAGGGAAGAGAGACGAGGCACAGGCGTGTTTAGTAAAACAGTAAATTATATAAAGTATTAATGTAATTAAAATTAAAATCACATGGTCTTATAACACACACTAGTGTTGTCAACATAAATTATATAAAATTAACTAAAATGTTGCCAGTTATAGCTTATTAAAAACTTACAATTATATGTTATATATGTGTATATGTTATATTTATTCGTTTAATTATTATAAATATTATATTTATGTATTGAACAGACGAGGGCTTGCTTGCCTGTGTTGGTTCTGTTGTAGTTATAACTGAATACTGATATCGCTAGTCACAGTGTAGCAGGTACTTAATTATGAAACCGTAATCCCCGATACCGGCTCCGTCCGACAGCCGGGTAAGCCCGGATTAGTGACAGTGGAACGAGCGATCCAACTAATTTCTATTGTCAAAGTGTCATAATTTATTAGACACGAATTCAACATTCAATACCCGTAGCCTGTGTTCCCTAATTAAATTTAATAAGTACCTACATTATTTGATGGTCGAGCCGCTGGAACTATTATTGGCGTATACGATACCTTTTAAGGCCTGTGCACACCACGTTTTTTAAACGCGGCGTCGTCGTCGACGCGCATTTTAGAAACATGCGTCGACGGCACGAAGGTCTACAGGCTGCGTCTGACTCGCGAGCGTATCGCGTCTGTATCGCTACAAACGCGCGTCAGCGGCGCGTTAAAAAAAGGGCACACCCCTTTACAGGCCCTTACAGTATAATAGAGCTCAGTAGTAGCTGACTCACGCATACGGACTGTCTCGACTGGGTTAGTACTACCCTCTCACAGAAAATCGGCGTCAAGTTAGCTATTCTTAGTAATTATTGATTATAAGCAACTAGCGATAAAAAAAAAAAGATAACAAATGTCAAAAGACAAGCCCGCTGAGTTTCTTGCCGGATCTTCTCAGTCGAGGTCGCGTTCCGATGCGGTTGTAGATATAAGAAAAAAATGTAATATTGACAATTTGTAAGTGCCCCCGTAGGCCTTAACAAAATAAACGATTTGAATATTATACATCTGCGTTTCGTACGATGAGTGAGATAGCCGAAAGCCCAACCCACTTCCTCTCCCTCTAGCCCACTCCCTATCAGTTTGGTAACGTGCAAGTAATGCAATTGATATTGCAACCACGCTACGGTAACTGCTTAACGTCACATTGATTCGAATACTGTTCCACAAATGGATGGACAGGTTAAAGGGATAACCTTCATTATTACTTCGTGATTTATATGCCAAAAAATCTGTAACAAAATAAATGCATGTGAGGTAAATTCATCAATCAATCGGATTAAATGAAATGGGTTCACAGCGGGCGTGATTTATTTTCATTTTGCCTGAAGGGGTGTTTTTAAAAAGTTTATAGCTGGTATCGGTCAATCAGGGCCTGAAGACCAGCCCACTCCTGGGCTCCCAGAAGTGTGACAGCCAGGACTCGGACGGTGTGGTATCAAATGCCTATTTATCTTAAAGCATCGTTGAACAATAGTCATTAAACGAAAAAAAAACAGCTTTAAAATAATTTTATAAATTCTGGAACACCACTCTTTGAGTTGTGTTATTGCTTAAAAACGTCATACGCGAAAGCTTTTTGCAGTTAACAGCAATATAAATTGAGTTGCTTGTTGCTTCATTTTTCATCAACAACTTTTCATCGTGTGAATTTTATAAAATCAATCTCTGTTCACACAGCTTACGGGACATTTTACAACGTCACCATGTATTACGTAATATATTCCATTACGTGACAGGATGTCGATACAACCTTGCGTCACCGTATTTCTGATTATAAGGAAAATATGTCAAATCTGGAAAGAAAATTTAAAACCTGAGTGGTTAAAACACTTCTCGTTTTAATCACTCAGGTTTTAAATTGTCTTTGCACAGCAAGACTGGATGTCGATAACAGCGCTACCTACCAGGTCCAATTATACCTAAGAACCGTCACATCATAATAACAAAAAAACATCAATATCGGTCAAGCCATTTAGGAGAAGAATTACGAACACACTCACTCTGGAATTTATAATATATGTTTATAATAAATATTACAATGTCGGTGACGGCCGTGAGCCGAACAAAGAACAGCAAAAAATATACAACCATTTGACGACCGCTTGGCGCAGTGGTTCGAGCGTAGGCCGTTCGGCTCACTGCGCATGGTGGTTG
This sequence comes from Notodonta ziczac, assembly GCA_918843915.1. Classification (NCBI taxonomy): domain Eukaryota; kingdom Metazoa; phylum Arthropoda; class Insecta; order Lepidoptera; family Notodontidae; genus Notodonta; species Notodonta ziczac. The sequence goes on along the minus strand of OU974040.1, from coordinate 2,264,361 downwards.
CGGGTTCGATTCCCGCTGGGGTAAATTTCGGAAATGGCCTTTTCGTAATTTTCCTGGTCTGGGTGTCACTGGGATCTCCCCCAGTCCATTGTACGGTGCCCATAGTACAAGCGTTGCTTAGTTTGGGATCATACAGTTGGTGTGTTCGTCTGGCGATATCATTATTATTATTATATTTTTAGGGCATTTTTTTTTCTCGCGGTTCGGCCGACCCATGACACGCCGCCATAAGACGTAATCACAAAGATTAATTCAATGGGCGTAATAAAAAACATAATATTTCTTAAATTCTCAAATCGACGTTTTAAACTTTAAAGCGAGTTTGCTCTACAAACTACCCTTCAGTTTAAAACGTCTAGATCTAATAGTAGCCTATAAATATTGGCAAAGCAATCTTAAAACTTGTTCTCAAGGAGAGACGAGTCATGTCCTTTAGTCCAAATATTCGTCCTTTTAACGGCCAACTGGTTTATTTAAGACATTTTTTATTCGAGCTAAAACAATAGTGTCTCGATTCAAAATTGAAATTCATCGGTTATTATATTTTTAATTTGAGGACTGATTGGATATTATGAAGTTATAAAGTTATAGTTACATTACTGATCTTCAACTTTTGGAATACAAAAGGTATTTTTCATTACTCATACTCTGAAAGTAGGTCTGAAGTTGCCTGAGAAGCGGGTTGAAAGTAATACTTTTCAGGCCCGGGAGTTTCGCTTTCAACTGACAGCTGTCAAATTATAAAAAAAAACTAGTTCCATTTTCACATTTCTATGGAACCATGTTCAAACTTTTTCTACAGTCACTCAATTACAGCACGATGTAAAATTGAAATAACATAAAGTTAAGTATTCATTCAAGAATATATTTTTTTAAATGACTTAATTATAATTTAGTTTCAACAATTTCTTTAAAATAACATAGATTTGGGCAAAATATTTAAAGATGAAAATGAAAAATAATGGCTAAATAATGAAGTTGGCCGGCCAACGAAAAAAAAAACAAAATAGGCGGCAATCCGATTTTTTTTTTTCGAGTTGTAGAGTATTGTTCATACTTCCTTGTATTATTTCTTTAGCCAATTCCTGTTTTTATTTTTATTTTCCTTGTATTCGTAATGAAAAGCACAGTGTTTACCTCGGGTGAAAGATTTATTTTGTCCCTCGAACTATTAGCGCCCTCGCTACGCTCGGGCGCCAAACCCCGTCTCGGGACAAAATAAGTAACTTTCACCACTCATGTAACAATGTACTATTAAATGACTTAATTATAATTTAGTTTCAACAATTTCTTTAAAATAACATAGATTTGGGCAAAATATTTAAAGATGAAAATGAAAAATAATGGCTAAATAAAGAAGTTGGCCGGCCAACGAAAAAAAAAACAAAATAGGCGGCAATCCGATCTTTTTTTTTCGAGTTGTAGAGTATTGTTCATACTTCCTTGTATTATTTCTATAGCCCATTCCTGTTTTTATTTTTAATTTCCTTGTATTCGTAATGAAAAGCACAGTGTTTACCTCGGGTGAAAGACTTACTTTTCCCGAGACGGGGTTTGGCGCCCGAGCGTAGCGAGGGCGCTAATAGTTCGAGGGACAAAATAAGTCTTTCACCCGAGGTAACAATGTACTATTGTAAAGAAGACGTAATGGTAAAATTCTCTCTCGCTCGTTCGCTGATCTACATCGCTCTATATCTCTACTAATTCGCTCTCTAAATACAAGCGTGTAGTGTAGGTATAACTAAATATTCGTTCTACCAATCCTTGTGTTAAACCAAGAGACATAGAAACTAATTCGACCCTTAAATATTGGTAGTATATCTTATCATGCCCTACATTATTCAGCCTTATTGCCCTATAAATAAACGTTTATTCTCCAAGCAATATATTGAAATATTGATAGACATCATTATTTACGAGTTTTCAGTTATTATGGCTGAGATCTGTGGTTCAAATATTTCTAAAATCTTTTGCCTTGGATTGTCAGAAGAGGCTCTTGTTAGAAATCCTTTCCTAACTGATGCCTACGTCATAACATCTACCTGCATGCCAAATTTCAGCCCGATCCGTCAAGTGGTTTGGGCTGTGCGTTGATAGATCACTATGTCAGTCATAACCCTTATAAGCCCCTTATAAGCTTACATCTCCTATATATGCTTTTGTAAAGCCCGTTAGAAAGATCTTATTTATTATTTGCTGCATTTAACGATTGGTTTGTGCTTATTTTGGAACTTGTAACGACTCTTGATAATCGTTGTTGCTGTACTAGGTGAAAAAAAGGTAAACTACTTTTTTTGCAACTTCACTTTGTAAATCTAAAACTATCGGCTTTGTGGGACAGTTGAAGTACTAAAGGTACATTTGCAATGCTTCAATGTATTAAACAGTAGAGGACGCTGAAGTCATGACTCAATAACCTTAATTAAAAACAGAGGTTGTAAACATTTTGCATTTATTTTATGAACACATTTTATTTTACAAAAATTATTTTCAGCAGTTATTACGATCTAAGTTTAAGCAGCTTTCTAACAAAATAACTAACAAACAATAAAATGTTTATGCGTTTCGTGTTTTAATCTGTAATTTTTCATAAAATGCATCATTTCATTTTAAGTAAATAGAAATTAATTTTATATTACTGTTGCGTCGTTTATTGCAAGAAATAAGTACATTTGAATACTTATTGTCTTGTGTTATTTTTATGGCACGAAGTCGGCAAACAAACGATCCGACTGACGTTAAGCAGTTACCGTAGCCTGTAGATGCTTGCAATACCATAGGCATCGCTCGCACGCTGCCGGCCTGAAGGTGAGGGAAAAAGAGGATGGGTAAGAGAGGAAGTGGGCTTGGGCTTCCGGATCATCGAACGAAATGTAACTTTGACAGGTACTTTACGCGGATCTTCTGTGAGAGGGTGGTACTGCCCCAGTGGAGCCAGCCTATGGGCTGTACAGTATGCTGTTAGATACTATTTTCATTTCCCACACATCCCTGTGTTTCATATAATGAGTCTACAAGACTATATCAGTACGAGCGTGAAATTGATCACGGACTATCGAATCCTACTAATATTATAAATGCGAAACTTTGTGAGTGTGGATGTTTGTTACTCTTTCAGGCAAAAACTACTGAACGGATTTGGATGAAATTTGGAACACAGATAGTTTATAACCGGGATTAACACATAGGATACCCCGATAATCCCGATTTTTTTGTTAAGTTATATACTACGCGGACGAAGTCGGTGGGCACAGCTAGTATATAATACATCTCCCGTCTGCAAGATGTCTCGTACCAAGATAGTGGTTCACATAATTGATGGTCCGCCGGCCCCGCTGATGCAGCTGTAATAAATGTTCCGTCGGTGAACACTAATGTATGCCAACATGGCTGACGGATCGTCGTGAAACGAGATCTTGAAGAGCTCACTTGTCCTTGCGAATTTAGTATGGATATCTCTGCAAGGAGCTGAGGACATCTCGGAGACTTTTTATTAATAATGGAGCATTATTTTTTTGTAGAGTTCCCGATGCGACGACTTTTTAAACTACAAAAGAGCTGATAATTTTCAAACGGCTGAACCGATTTCATTAAACATAGCTAAGAACACTTAATACCTTTCTAACAAAAAAAAACAAAATTAAAATTGTTTCATCCGCTTGGGCGCTACGATGCCACAGACAGACACACAGATACACATGTTAAACTTCAAACACCCCTCTTTTTTCTTCGGGGGTTCAAAATTGCGCAGTTTGAGAATCTTTACACTTCTCATAAATAGGTACTCTAATATAAAATTTTAATTTAACTATCAAACTTCTTTTTATTTCACCTTTTTATCTCTCAAATGCCATTCCTCAAGGTCTTTGGTTTTTTGAGTCATCTAAAATACAATAATCTTTGTACATTATTTTATTATATTTTCTATGAGAAGTGATTAATATGACGATACTCATAGAGGATTCAGAAGAAATTACGTGTTCGCAATGCGACCAGCTCCGAAAAACCTTCATGCTGATCGCTATATCGGCGGTTTTCCCGATGGTCATCTTCTGTTCGCTGCTCCTTATAATAATGGGTGTGAATATGAACAGGCACATTGAAATAACAACGAGTTTGATCGTGGAATTCGTATTTGGACTGCTGTACGTGCAGCTCTTCGTGGCTGCTTCCGTCCTCATCATCAGCTTCATGAAGCGACGCCATCCTCCACTCAAGTACCAATACTGGTACTTGTTCTTCCACACAGGCATTATGACCCTATTCTTAGGGTCCTGTTTCGCCCTGGCCGCGGTCAACGAAACTTACACAACATCTGCTGTCGTCATTATTTTCGCTGCTATGTATTTCTTCGTTATATACGAATTTGTAAGCAGACGAAGGCATGCTTCGACGACTTTAGGGAGAGCTTATTAGGATGATGAGAAAATGCTTTTGGGAAAGTTAATAAATGGCACTCCGATGGCTTAAAATTGTTTGCGAATTTAACGAAGTTTAAGTGAGTTTTAGCTTTCCGTGGGTATGACGGGCTGGGCTAGGTACTCAATATTTATTACGTTTAAGTATTTTGATGTGCCAATGTTCATTAAAATAAAGCTTGTAAGATGTAATTGCTGTTTTAAAGTTAAAGTAGATGTTTATGTGATATTAATAAACTATATAGTAATTTAACCATTTTAACTTCCCGCTCCTGGGCACGAGACGGATTTATAATCTACCATGCTGGCTCAGTGCGAGTTTGAGGCTTTGACTTGTCCTTCAAAAAACCAAGTGGTGTGAGCTAGGGTTTGAACCCAGAACCTCGTGACCGCAAGCTGCGTTTTTAACCAATCGGCTATAACTGCTAGATAAATATATATAAAGGTATAAATATAAATGTATAAAATAACTAAGGGCCGAGTTCACGCGGACAGCTAGCAGCGCTCTAAGCGACTGTTTCCAGTATAAAATAATCGGTTACTGCTCTAACGGTCCGTTAATGAGTTGATGAACTCGTCCCATAAGTATAAGAAAAATATGTTAAATTGACAATTGTAAGTGCCCCCGTAGGCATCAACAAAATAAACTTTGACTTTGACTAGGAAGCCCCAATATTGATGCTTATTCTGTTGGTGCACACACAAAACTTAACAGCACATATTGCTTCCGTATTATAAAAAGCTAGCTGTGCCCGCGACTTCGTCCGCGTGGAATTTAATTGACAAAGTTTCATACAAACTTTCATCCCCTATTTTATCCCCTTGGGGTAGAATTAATCAAAATCCTTTCTTAGCGGATGCCTACGTCATAACATCTACCTGTATGCCAAATTTCAGCCCGATCCGTCCAGTGGTTTGGGCTGTGCGTTGATAGATCACTATGTCAGTCAGTCACCTTTGAGTTATATATATTTAGATTGGGTTGCTGAGTTTAGCAATTTAAAATCCGTTGTATGAAAGACGCCTCAGATAACCGTACATATTAATGACCTAATTAAAACCTCCGTAAAGGAACCGTCTAATGAACTATTCGGGTGTTTGTCGGTCGTCGTCGTCCCAATTCCGTAGGTGGATGGATGGAGGCGGGCGAGTCGTAATCCGATTTACGTTGGAGGGGCCCTCGCCTCACATAAACTTAACGAATTTGCATAAACTCAACTATTGAATCACCTTTTATGTTCGGGGCGTGACCGATTTCGGTTGAGGTGGAGTGTGTTAGAATATTACATGAATCCTTGGAATATTATATTAGAAGTTACCTATTTGCCTGGATATGAAATGGTTTTATCATAGACATTAATATTGCAGGGGTTTATTTTTGTGTTTTAGTTTAGTTTTATACTATTATTTTTATCACATTATTGCTATTAAAAAGGTAAGAAGGTGTCTCTCCGTATTTAAATCCCAAAACAGCAAGGATCTCATTGACCAAAGACAACGGAAGCGAGTCCTCAGAAGGCTCATAATTTGTTTCACTATAAGCCATTTGGGCTATAGATCATAAACACTGGTGAAGACTATAAAAACACGTGAAAACTCGTAAATCCTCAGAGTTTGCCAGTAGCACAAATTGGGCCAACTTTTTAACCTTGTCCCATCAAATTATGCCGTGGCCGGTGATGCCTGACGGCCCAGAGCGGATTTTTTTACGAGGCCCACCCGTGAATTTTCAAGTGCAAATGATAGGCCGCGTTCTCACCGAAAATATGGCGAAATTAAGGCTTTACTGTAAATACCGCCTTATAATTTGTGAAATCGGCTCGCGTCAGCTTTTGGCGTGCAGTTTTTATAATGCTTTTTACGGGTATTAAATGTTGTTTTGGTGAATTCATTTTATTTTACAACCGTGAATTATTTCATAGGGAAAAGAGAATGTGAAGCAACCACTGGCGTATTTTGAGTGTTACCCATGTTAGGTGTAGTGCAGACGTTTGATTAAAACTGGTAGAAACATCGTACTTAATTTTGTTTGTTTCTTATTCTTCTCTTTCTTTTCTTCTGTGGCCACTTCCTCCTCCTTCAGCGTCCACCAGTTGTATCAGTCCTATGCAACTTGGGGGGGCTATTTACGCTCGACGGATGTCGGATACCATAGTTTCCATCCTTTTTTTACAAATGAATTAGAACAAGGGTGAAAGCTGTCGTTTCGAAAATGTTTTTGAAAACACGTCATAATAGTTTGACACCAGAGGTCCCTAAAGTAAACGATCACACAATACTCATGTCGTAACTCGTATAGTGGTCCTAGATAAAAATCTGTCGCCAATCTCACGCCTGGCATGTGGCTGATCTGAGAGCCTATTTGGCCCAGCCGTGAGATACATTCACCACCATGTCATCTTTTTTGTTGTAATTCTTTATCTTGTTTGTTTTGTAATTGTACTTATTGTTTTTCTTTTCTTCTTTTGTTTTGTGTCTTTTGAGCTGTGTTTTTCTTCTTTCTTTAAGACTTTTGTGACCTTCTAGTGTCATATCATTATGACGTGTTATACAATGTGATTCTTTTGGACATTTCAAATACCAATCTACCTTTGATGTTGTCTGTACGTACCTACCCATGTATTATACGCTGCTACCTCCATTCATTAGCAAATGGTGATCATAGCTCTTAGATATTTATGGATTTATCTAATCATACAATGCACTGTAAGTGCTGGCTGTCAGTGTGTTAGTTTAGGGTATTAGTTAATGGCACAGTCAGGTGCTCAGTTCACGTTGATTGAGAGGCGTTGTTTCTGAATAATTACTTGATAGTTAATTAATTAAACAAATTTATGATGAAATATATTTATATAGAATGTAGAACACAATTTAGAAGCAAATCGAAGGAGAATATGCGGTAACTACTAAGTAATATTTAATGTCACTGACTACGCTGTTACGTGGACGGAGGAAGTAGAGTTGTTTGTTCTTACTTTTTTATAGAATTAAGTCGGGAAATGAGCGTACGACCAGCCTGATATTAAGCAGTTACCGTAGTCTATAGATGCCTGCATTAACAAAGGTATAGCTCGCACCTTGCTGATATGAAGGGAAGTGGGAGAGAGGGGGCTGATTCTTCCGGCTCTCTCACTCATCGTACAAAACGTATATAATTACGCTGACCTTCCCTGCAAGGGTGTCGTACTACCCCCGTCGAGCCAGCTCGTAAAAGAGCCGTGTTCATGACTCTATCACCGGTATTATCCTATCCTACTTAATATTATAAATACGAAAGTTTTTGAGTGTAGATGTATGTTTGTTACTCTTTCACGCAATAACTACTGAACGGATTTGAATGAAATTTGGGACACATATAGTTTAAAACCTGGATTAACACATATAATACTTTACTCAAGTCTACGCGGACGAAGTCGCGGGCAGACACTAGTGCAAATATAAATCTCATTCCCATAGAAAACTTGGAAATGAACAGAACAGAACCAAAAAATTTCTCATATATTTTCTCATCTCATCTCAAATATTTTAGCTAACCATTGCTTTTTCTATTCACCAATTCTGTATTCATTTGAATATGCTAATACCATTTCAATACGCCCTTATAAATTACATACGTTCGTATTAGAGTGAATTCGTTGAATATATTCATGCGAAGTGGTCTAATTTCAAATTTATTTTCAAGGTAAAGCTTTAGAAATGCGGTATATTTTATCTTTATGGGATGATGTAACAAAGCCTTAAATAAAAATATTAAGAGCTTTATTGAAAAAGCTTCTAATTGTTTTAGCTGATCCCACGACTTCGTCCGCGTGGAATTTAACTTAACCGCTCCCGCTCCCGCGTTCTGAGCCCGCACGAGAGCACCCATTTGTTTTTTTTTATTTTCTAAACTAAAAGTAATGCTTATAACTTCAGCTATCTGCCAGTGAAAGTCCCGTCAAAATCGGTCCAGCCGTTTCGAAGATTACCCGGAACAAACATACAGACAGATAGACAGACAGACAAATTTTTTTTAAATCGCGTTTTTGCTATTGGTGTCGTATGTACTTTTATATGCATTTGTTATTTTGATATTACAGACGGACACTCCAATTTTATTTATTTGTATAGATTTTAAAGCACGAAAAAAACGTCCAAAGCCTAGTGAAATACGATCATTTTCCATTTAGCACTGCAGCTGACAATAAAACAATTTTACGGCCGAATAAAAATCAATGGTAATGAATATTTATAAAAGAGTAGGTAGACTATAGTGTACGAGGCTATAATTGTGTTAACGAACAGCAGTAACCTTGTTAAAGCGGCCGGACTGCGTCGGCGGTAATTCACGGGCACAAAGAACGCACATGCAATGTTCAATCGGACGGACGGCACGGGAAATATTTACGTATTCATCACATAGACAGAGTAGCCAATTAAATTTTTTGTTAGAATTTTTTGCATCCATTTCCATTCTTCAACTATTGTAAATATTTTTTTACTGCTGAATCATTATGCTTCGCTATGTTCGTATGTACATTGAGGAAGATTTTTCATATTTTTTGAATAACTATTAAATCTAAAATAACCCTGGGTGTCGTTTCAAACATTCGAGCGAGTTGAAAAACAACTAAACAACCGGACTCCGTGGTACACTCTCGAAACGGAGCTTTAGTATTATTTGACTATGGGTCGATGAACCCAAAGCAGAAGAAGAACCACCTCTCCATCACCAACCATCCAAACAAAAGCCGCAAATTGCAACAATGCAGAAAGTATTCCACATTCGTAGTGCTGAAACATCCGCGATTAACGTTCAAACTAATGAAGTCTTCGACTATTTGTGTATACATTCGCCATCCAATCTGGTTGAGGGGGCTCCTATATTGTCCTGGGAACAGAATAAGATGGGTAATTGGCCCTACAATATATGGTAGCATTGGAATGTAACGTAGCGTTTAAAGAATCACTATTTAAGGTTGCATGATGTTAAGTAAAAAAAAATTGTGGTAAAGGAAAACAATACAGATTGCTTGTGTTGCTGCAGTTTTATATAGTGTTATCTTTTTTTCCTCCTACTCTTTCGACTTTGGCAGGTGAGACAAGCATTTTTGTTTTTGATAATTTTCCCAAATAATTGTACCTCCCCAATCTTAGTATTTTGCTCCCAAATTTACCTTTAAGCATCAAATTGCATCTTCCAATAAATCAATCGATTTCCCAGACCCGCGCTGTAAAATCCGACCTAAACGAAATTGCCGATATCCACGGTTACCGTCTGAATGAAGTTTCCGAATCGAGTCTGAACTAGTGCCGCAATGAGTGTTTCATGTATCGTAAAATCGAGCAGGTAATTGGCCACGCGTTCTGCGAGAGAGAGAGGAAATGGTTCGAATGGAATAAGCCAATGGGAGAACTCGAGTATGCAGTTTCGTTGGATGGGTCGAAACACAAAATAAAAGATTCTATTACATCGTTCTATTTCAGAGCAATGGTTTGGAGTTTTTGTGAGGACGATAAAGGTAACTTTATTGGGCTGAAATTTCATAAGTGCATAGCTACTTTTCGAGTTGACGTAGGTACGAAAAGTATTAAATAAATACAACATGGAAAAAAATTAATGCTACCTCGGATATTTTATGTTAAAAGAACACAATCTCAAAAATAATATCAAAATGTTTAAAAAAATACTGCAAAACAAACAAATTCTCACGCACCACGTAATTGCGATAAAAGACTTACAATTCTCAAAGCAAATCCCGAACGGCTGAAAATGGGGAAAACACCCTTCTAAAGCGACGCTGACGACACATCGACATTCAGCATTAGGCATTCCGCGCACGCGCCTCAAATGACCGTAACAACGGCAGCGCTAGACGACGGTGCCACCAATTAACTTGCCGCGTCGTAAAAACGTGTGCGGACTGCCTTATGTGAATGGAACATTCTATTCAATGATGGGGGAATTAGAGTGTGTAGCTGTGATTTGCTAGTTTTAGCAGATTGGCATATTTATGATAGGGCTAGAAACTGCACCTGTCCTTTGGGAGTTATTTATACCAAAAGATTTGGGAGGAAGACCACCACTCACTTTCGACTTGTAAAACTCCAAAAATGAACCAAATAAGTTTTTTGATTATAGAAGAGGCCAACAACACTGAACTCCGAAATTTTATTCGGAAATTGCATCTTATTAAGGTCCCTGACACTCATGGCAGATAGACTCTTGACTAACGGCGTTTGATCTTGTTTGCCGTTGGTGAGGAGGGGATCCTTCTCCCAAATAATTTTATATTATCTAGGTGATCCTGAGAATGTACACCATCTTTTATTCATTGAAAAGAGTAACCATTGAGTTTCTTGCCGAATCTTCTCAATGGAAGCAGCATTCCGAACCGGTGGTAGATTCTTACTATATTCATAAGCTAGCGACCCGCCCCGGCTTCGCACGGGTATTTATTATCAGTGTTTCTCTATTATATTATCCAAGTATTATACATAAAAACCATCCACTTGAATCACTCTATCTATTAAAGAAACTGCATCAAAATCCGTTGCGTAGTTTTAAAGATCTAAGCATACATAGGGACATGCAGACAGCGGGAAGCGACTTTGTTTTATACTATGTAGTGATGCTTTGTTGGCTTACGTGAAAACAATTTTGAGTTTGAGTTTGATGATTTTCATAGACCACTTCATCTCAACGTTAATTGTGTCTTATCCCCACGGTTAATGCACTTTACAGGAGATATACCCTTACGCCCCCCAGATTGGCTGATCGAAATCAATTTCCTTCCAGTCCGCACCCTCGCGCCGCCCCGTCAATTTAACTTCGATTAAGCTCGGGACATGGCCAAAAGTGGAAAAAGTAGTTCGCAGTGCCTCTTTACTTAAGTTTGTTCTAAGTTTGAAAGTTACTTAGTTCGGTTAACAAGTGTGTATTGTAGTTGAGTGTCGTACTAAGTTTGGGGTTTGAATGATCTATGGGCTCCTGTTCAATAAGTGACACACAGAAGACCGGCATAAAAGAAGCTGTTATAGCTGTGTTTCGTACGATGATGGAGAGAGCCGAATAAGCCCCCCTCCCTCCATTTTCGTCCAGTTTCTTACTCCCCTTCAGGTCGGTAATGTCTTTGATATTGCAAGCATCTACTGGTTCTGGTAACTGCTTAACATTAGGTGAGTCGTACGCCGTTACCAGTGTAACGGCAAAATGAGAACCTTATCGATGTATCAAATCTACAAACTCAATATATTTACCACTCAAACAAGTAACAAGATACGAAATTTGTAAAAAAATATTCGGAAGATATTTTTATTTTCATGGGATACCTATATTGAATGAACCTTTTCACGAAAACGTGAATGACAACAGTCTCCAAACTTTTTTCCTCTTAACGAATTGTTTAACGTTTATCAGATAATTCTTTGATTAATGTGAGCTTAGGAAATATAATCATGGACAACATTAAGTAATCCGGGCGACCTCCCGGGATCCCTTATCACACAGAATTAAGCTTAGATCACAGCTTCTGATTACTGAGAAAGAACGGTGTCTGTACAAACAGGCCGCCTGTAATTTTGTTATTGCGGCTTAGGATCCGTTTCCTAAAGTTTTCATTGAGTACCTAGAATACTCGCTCATAGTACAATGATGGTACTGGTGGTACAACCCAGCTGTAATCGATTGAGTACAGTTCATAGAAATATAAAAAAAAAAAAAAAATGTATTTGTAAGTGCCCCCGTAGGCCTAAACAAAATAAATGATTTGAATATACGGTTAGCTCGATCAGGGTAGTAGCATCCTCTCACAGAAGACCGGCGTAAATTAGCTATCAGAGCCACATTTCGTACGATAAGTGAGAGAACTGAAAGCCCAACCTTTGCTCTCAATCTGTCCCACTCTCCTTAACGTGGGTAACGTGATGCCTTTGGTATTGCATGCATCTATAGGCTACAGTAACTGCTTAACATCACGCGGATCGTGCGCTTGTTTGCCGACTTCATAAAATAAACTAGCTGTGCCCGCGATTTCGTCCGCGTGGAATTTAATTGACAAAGTTTCATACAAAGATTCATCCCCTATTTTATCCCCTTGGGGGTAGAATTAATCAAAATCTTTGCTTAGCGGATGCCTACGTCATAACATCTACCTGTATGCCAAATTTCAGCCCGATCGGTCCAGTGGTTTGGGCTGTGCGTTGATAGATCACTATGTCAGTCAGTCACCTTTGAGTTATATATATTTAGATATAGCAGTGGACGTCTACCGGCTGATGCCGTGAATTTATGTTCAACTATGATATTTGTAAAATGATTTACTAGAAGGAATCATCTCACACCCTCGGCTTGTCAACCTCTTGAACTTTAAGTAAACCAATTAAATTGATCGGTAACAAATGAAGGCAACAAGAACCAACTCCGTTAGGTAAGATTCTGTGTGTTATGAATGCCATAGACCCTAATCATATATATGCATTGGCAAGATACTGTGTGTTATGAATGCCATAGACCCTAATCATATGCATTTTCTACGGAAGGTAACGCCTGAGTCCATCAATTACTGTGATATTTTTCTCGCTGTCACTTATTATTTTACAACTTCGAAGTTTAGTTGAGACGTATTCTAATAGCTATTTAATATAATTATCAAATTACTTAATATTTTTAAACCAAGAAAAAGTTTACTCCTATTAACATTAAGTCATTATGTTATTTTTATGCAATTGTATACGTATGATGACATTGATATCAAATAACATATTTATATAACTTCTTTTCCAAATATATCTCGGCCCCCATGTTAGGTTACCTTCGAAATCCTAATACCTTCTACAATACTCCAAACACGTATGCTTTAACGTTTTACTATCACTGAAATCTGTGAGCTTCCACGTACTTTGCTAGGTAGGCAGAGATTACACGAAATCTCCACAAGGTAGTTACCCACGATCGTGATAAAAACAACCACCTCCCAGGCATCGTATCACCGAATTAGGGATCCTTAAATCCCTTAGACTTAGTTATACGTTGGCTTCTGTATTAGCAAAGATTTTATGGAAGGCCTATTAAATCTTGTTTGTTCTTCTAGTTTCGAAAGAATAAGAATGAAACTTAATATGTGACTTAATAATTCAAGTAATTAAACCAACAATCTAACTAACCAATCCAGTACCTACTGTCTGAAAATAATATCCTGAATTACACTCCATGAGAACTTTTATTCGGGTTAATTAAAATAGGATTAATCTTGTTTTAGCTCATCTTTTATTAAATGTTGTTAGTAGGCACCTTATATTAAAACCGATCTGTCCAATGAGAATTGAAGCAAATAGCCAACCAAGTTCTTCGAACAACCGCAGTATCGTAACCAAATTAATTTAAATAATCCACAGAATATTAATTTAAAGGCCACTAAACAACAATATTATATCAGTTTGAAAGTTGGAAACGGTTCTCATAATTTGTTGAACTTTCTGGCTACGGAAACATTTCACACGATTGTATTAATAAATGTTATCACGAGATATATAAATAAGGTACTTACTGAATGCTAATGAATTGGACTCTTTGCTTGTTTGTTATGTATGCGAATTCCCAAGCGTTGTTAAAAGGTAGTGTTGTTGAAATTTAATAATGATGCTCGCTATCATTATTATAACGGCATCATTATTAAATTCAACTCGCTGTCTTAAACAGTCCAGCTGTCTATCTATTAGGTGAAAATTACCACTACTGGATGTGTCCATGGTTGTCTTTATGAAATGCCTACTTCACAGTTATCTACCACTCTTGTTAATCGTCTTCCTGCGACACATATGACAGCATGAGTCTGTCTAGTGGGCCAAGGTCAGACATTCCGTCTTTCCAGCACCTTTCTGTCCTAGCTGTTTGTTCTGTGCGCTTTATGGATAATGTCCCGCTTTCTATGTGGGGTTGCCTAAGAAGACATGCACTCCACACGGCCTGATGTGGTGGCTGATTTAGAAAGACAGGGATATAAATGACAGTGCATCCATTTCATACATTCAATTTCTTCGCCTCGCTAGTGACGTCAGGTCAAAACCCCAAGACTGGTGAATGAAATAGCGCGTAATAGAATTAAAAGCCATTGGTTTTTGTTACATTGGATAGTTTTGTAGTCTCATGACCGCAAAGCTGTTAACTTCATTAAAAAATAAAACCAAAACCAATCTCTCAGCAGTCCATTGGCTTGAATGTCGACCACCAAGGATTTCAAAAACCAATTTAGCATGTACATAATATCAATGACCGATGGTATTTTGATGAAATGGATAAAACATGTATAAAATTAGAAGGCTTGGAGCATAAGCCGTATGACTAAGGAATTGTCCTTATATCGGCGGCACTTCTATTGTATGTAGTCGTTCGAGATGATCATTAAAAATATCACTTTGTCCCTACATGAAATATTAACTCGAGCCTGAGCAACGATTCATAACTTTCACAAATACAATATAGTGTCCCTGCCCGTGTCACTATGAATAAAATTTAACCTCACCTAAAATAGATTTAGGCCTGAACTATTGTCATATTGCCCTAACAAATGTCGTACCCTTTCAAGCCACGATATTTATGTTCATGAAATCTGTTTCTACACCGGATCGCGCTAATGCCCCAAGTTCTATACAATACGCAATAAATTATGTACCAGCTAACGTAACACTGGTAATTCTTTGAACCCGGGGATGTATTCAGACGACATCATGTTTTATTTCATAAGTGCTAAAGAGCAAAATAGTATAATAGAATTTATCGTTGACCGTATACTGAGCCCAACTGTAGTTAATGTTGCGTAAGGACGATTGAATTTAATTGCTTTTGGGTGTTGGTGTAGCGAAATACGTATTTCGATATAAATGTTTGGCTATTGTTTTGGTGCGGCCTATGAGGATTCAAAAGAATATCATATCAAAACATTATGGGCCGATTTTTTAATCTTCATATAAAATTCGTAGTGACTACTTAGCGAACAAAGTAATATGCCTATTTATCGGTCTGAGAATTGTTATCTATTTCTCAATTATGTTATTTGATTTTTATCAAATAAATGCTTTGTTTGCTTTGTTGTAATGCTGAGTTTGTATATCAAAAGATTTAAAAATAGGCCCTTAAACAGTTATCTGCTTTCTAGTACGTAATGTAATGTTATTCAAAAGTTGCGAAACCCATGATATGAATTTTAAAATGCTGCATAGAAGGACACGTGTAAGAATTTGCGGGAGAATCCGCATGAATTTTGTATTACTTCTTTCTAACAAGATACGAGAAAACAAATTGGTAACCGCGGCTTATTAAGCAAGATCCTCCTGTTAATACTAGCTGTGTCAAAAGTCCGAAATAATAATTTACGAACGGTAGCTGATATGTAGATGCCTCGTGGAAAGAGTTTTTTTTTTTTACTATTAAATGGTAATATAAAATAAATGCATTCATATCTCATAAACCAAGCTCTAATACTTACATAGGACGATTAAATGCGTAGTTCAAAGGCTAGATCTTCTAAATTATAAAATTTGTCAGAATTAAATTACAAGCGAATATTCTGCGTCAACGTTGTCCAGAATTTGCAAGGTCTCTGCGTTTCGACTACTAAATACCAAAGGAGCTTAAAATTCTTGGCGAATACTGCAGAAGCCAGACGTTTAATGGGCATCTCAAATTAATAAATTGAAAGCGCCCTTGAAAACGTAATCCACGAACTTTGATGCGATCATGAGAAAAGGAGTCCAGACGAACATTTTATCTAAGGAAAAATATATTATTTACTCTTTCTTCGACACCAATTATTTCACCCACCTTCGTTGCCCACAGCTGGGCATATAGCCGCTTATGAACATAAATGTTTGAAACGTTGTTATCTGCATTTTGATATGCGGCGCGTCAAACCTTGTACAAGTGTACGGCGGGTAGCTACCTTACATTTGCACTAACAGTTTCCCTTGCTCCTATTTATTCTAAGATGCATATTTGATAAAATTCTACCTACAAGCGAATACTAAATTGAATTCATTCACGCACGAAAGACATATTTAGTACTAGCTGTGCCCGCGACTTCGTCCGCGTGGAATTTAATTGACAAAGTTTCATACAAACTTTCATCCCCTATTTTATCCCCTTGGGGGTAGAATTAATCAAAATCCTTTCTAGAGGATTTCTAGAGGATCATCCTGGCGGATGCCTACGCCGTAACATCTACCTGCATGCCAAATTTCAGCCCGATCCGTCCAGTGGTTTGGGCTGTGCGTTGATATATCACTATGTCAGTCAGTCAGTCAGTCAGTCACCTTTGAGTTATATATATAGATGAAAACCCGGCTTCGCTCTGGTGAAATGTGACTCATAATACACAATCTTTTACAAAACTTAGGTAGATATTTTTGTAGTTATCGGTTTTCAAGGAATATTAGGCAAGGCATAGATTCGTATAGAATTGTCCATTGAAATGAATACGAAAAAAAATCGCCAAGTGCCATGTCGAGCTATGCACAATGAAGGGTTCCGAGTCATTGAAGGTAATCTGTTTAAAATTTCACCCCAGGTTGAAATAGATACTAAAGTTGTATACATACTGCTACCGACATCTATCGACACCATTAAATACTAAGAAATAGACTAATGAACATAAAACATTTATTGCTGTTATTTAATTGGAATTTATTAACAATTTATCCAATTTCGTCAGCATAATCTTATTCATATTTTTGCAACATAAAAATGTAAGAAGTGTCGTTATTGTTTTCGTAAAAAATCTTACCCACTGTTGTTTATAGACTACTAACGACATCTATCCACGTGCATGAACACTTCAGAAATACACGTATTAACACAAAATATAAATTTATTGCTGTTATTTCATTGAAATTGGTGAACAATGTATCCATTTTCGACTGCATAATCTTATTAATGTTCTTGCAATAGAAAAATGTAAGAAGTGTCGGAATTCATTACGGAATTTTGATTTAATCTTTAAAAGTTAAAAATCTCGCAAACGGAATTTTTGATGATAAAATGTTGTATGAAAACATCATTTTATTTGAAAATACCTTTTCAACGTCACCCCACATGATTGGGTAACTAAAAAAAAAAAATTGCCCCTTTTTCGATGTTCGGGGAGGGTTCTCAAAAAAAGTAATTTTGCTACATTTTATATTTTTGAAAGTGAGATCTACTCTTAAAGTATTTTTCTACAAAATTACATCAACATCCGTCAGAAACTGTAGAAGTTATGACCCTGTGACGGGTCGGGACAGACAGACGGACGAACGGACGGACGGACTGGATGATCTTATAAGGGTTCCTCGTAGGGACTACGGAACCCTAAAAACATGAAGACTGAATTTGTTTGTTCTGAAAGCTCAATCTTCTTCCTCTTTCTTAAAAAATATGGCCCACCCAGTTTAATAGATATTTCGAATAAAGACTCATTTACACATTGAGAACACTGACACTAACTGACAGGGATTCGTTCATAGAAAATATAGCGGTACTGTGCCAAACTTGACGGAACTGCCAATATGGCGAAATATTGACTTTTGCACCGTTAGAATTTAACAAAATACTCGACAATCCGAATTTTGCCGATATATGTTGTCGACTCGAAATCATAATTTTTTTATGTTTTATTATTCTGGTAAGGTTTCAGTCTACCGTACCCCTGAACGGAATTATTAATATAGAAGTCGAATCAACAGCCTGACAAATAAGTTTCAAGCTTCTAGCTCTAAAATGAGATACTTCCATACAACTTTTCATCCCCCCTTTCAACCCCTTAAAACTCTTTTTTCGCATTAAAACGTAGCCTATGTCCTTTCTCAGGCTCTAGACTATCTGTGTATAAAATTTTATTGAAATCGGTTCAGTAGTTTTGGCGTGAAAGAGCGACAGACAGACAGACAGACAGACAGAGTTACTTTCGCATTTATAATATTAGTAAGGATATTAGTAAGGATTTCTATTGTTAAAAAACCTGCCCAATCTAAACTGAAAACCAACTGGCGATTTCAATTACATCTTAATAAATCCGGTGGTCGAACTGTATCGGACATTG
Source organism: Notodonta ziczac (assembly GCA_918843915.1). NCBI lineage: Eukaryota > Metazoa > Arthropoda > Insecta > Lepidoptera > Notodontidae > Notodonta > Notodonta ziczac. The sequence goes on along the minus strand of OU974040.1, from coordinate 2,245,892 downwards.
CGACCGCGGTGTCACGATGTATTGTAATCGATTCCGCTGCTCGATTTCACGGTATCGAGTATTCGAGTCACTTCGATTGTGGATCGCAGCACCGTTGCTGAATTTGATTGGTTTACCTAACCACGAATGCTGCTAGTGATTGGAATTACAAGTACATTCTGTGTGTAACTGTAGGATTTGACACATTAATATCATCAGACTAACACACTAACTGTACGGACCCGAACTAAGGAACGTTTGTACTTTGGGTACCTACTGATACCTAGTGACCTAGTGACATCCAAGCCGCTGTAAATTACCAAAATACAATGAAACAAGCTATAACAATTTTGATAGTAGTCTACTGCAAATATAAAGCTGAAATCTTTTCACTAATGTGTCTAAAGAATTAATTTATCAGGGTCTCTTCATACATTTAAAACTAATTGATTATGAAGATTCGTTGTATGTACTCAACAGTGATACAGGCCACACGTTACACTAGGTGTTATTGAGACGTTAAAAAAGTCGGCTTCACATTTTACAATGCCGTTGGGTCATGTTTCTATAGGTACTCCCACAACTAAGCATTACTAAGTTCTCACATAAGAACCCCAAAAGATAAAAGTAGGTTTATTCTTTCTGAAATTCTGAAAAACAACGCTCAGTAACAACAAACAAAACTCGCGCAGATAACAAGTGACGTCAAAACTAAATTCTCGATCCACAAAAGTGACCTAACTCTATTAACTTTTTACGATTCAGTAACTTTAACGCAAAGCGTTAGTGTGTGCGAAGCGAGCTTGGGCCGCCGCGGAAGATCGCTCTGATGTTTTTTGACCATTTTTATACAAAACTTTCTAGTCGTAAAAATGTTCTCCGGTCAGACATAGGTACCCATCTATCTTAACTTTTATCGGCAGTCTTTTGCCATATAGATAAACGGACCTGAAAAAAGTACCGAATAAGATTCTGGGGTATTTTCTGCAAATTAAAATGCTTTTTATAAATAGCTTAAATAGTTTTACTGCTTGTTGGTTGTTTGCCACTGGGAACGCTCCCAGTGCATTGTAAGGTACCCTACTACAAGCATTGCGTAGTTTGGGACCATACAGTGGCACTGTAGTGTGTTAGTCTGGTGGCATTTTTGAACTGCCTCCAAAAGTAGTAAATTTTTTGCAGGTTATATTATTTCTAGTGGTCTTGTTAGCATGCAATAATACAAAATGCAATTGTAAAGACACCTTTAAGGCAATTTCGGAAGTGCTTTAAAAATATTTGTCTTCATTTCGTTTTCTTGTGTTGGAAGTCGCACAGCTCAGTAGGATCTTATTTGCCGGCGCTCACGTCCGATATCCTAATTGCCCCTTCATATCGAAGTACTATAGTTTATAACAGCGGCACGTGGTCGGAATGTGTAACGTCTGGATTAGATTCAATTCAAGCATATAAAAAGTTTAGTACTCTACAATAATTTTCTTCTTGGCGTTTTATTCAGTGTCATGCGATCGTCTTTCAGTCTACCGTAGTCAGATTTGAGAGAAGCTTTAGCTCTACCATCTTACGCGCTCTATAGTCGCTGGCGTCTGTGTTAAATATTTGTTCCTACTTATATCCAAGTTACAGTTTGTAGATCGAGGGGAACTATCAATCTGACATGTTAAAATATTGTACATGTAGACAAAAGTGTGAACTTATGAGATGATTTTTATTGTTGAATTGACAATTGTGTTCATGGATTTTATTTATTGTTTCAGGTATGTTGTCAACTAAAAGAACAGTCCAACAAAAGAAGTGACATCGAACGCTGTGTAAGATTCAAGGGATCATAGCATTGTTGCAGATGTATAAAAATTATATATATTAAATTAATGGAGTTTCTAAACAGCAGTACTCAATATAATGCATCCTACTTAATAACAGTTACTATAATAGCTGTTACATTTCTTATCGTTATACCAGAAACGGTAACCATTAACGTTATTATCCTTAAGAGACAAAATCCGGTTGTTACAGAGATCTTAAGCTTTGAAAGGTAGTTTTCTTATCTAGGTACGTTGAGTCGTAACAGTTAATGTCTTGTATCTTTTACTGTACGGTAGAACTTTATTATTAACAGAGTAATAACAATTTTGGTGGAATTTCACGATAACACTAAAATAGCTGGCGGGAACGGAATTATTAATATTGGACTGGCTGAACGCAGCTCACTGCTAATGATTTTATTCTTTTCAGTTTGACTCTTGTCATAACGTTATAATTATCTATTTTTTAACCCCCGACATAAAAGAGGGGTGTTATAAGTTTAACATGTGTATTTGTGTATCTGTGTGTCGGTCTGTGGCATCGAAGCGCCCAAGCGGCTTAGCTATGTTTCACGAGAATCGGTTCAGCCGTTTGAAAATGATCAGTTCTTTTGTAGTCTAAAAAGTCGTCGCACCGGGGGTTTACAAAATTCTCAATTATATTAAATCCAACCATTTGCTATCAGATAGTGAAAACCTAAATCAAATCAGATCAATAGTTCTTCTCATCTAATCTGAATATCTATTGCCCCCATCTGTCGGGCTTTTGGATCCCTGTTTTTTGTAACACTTCTCCAAAATCGAGAACACGCTATTTCTTTGGTAAGATTAACGTAGACAGACGTGCCGTAATCAACCGGCGGCTGGATCCGGACAGCCATTATTGAAATTACTTCAACTGACAGCATTTCAGCTGAGATCAGCAAGATAAGATCCGGCTAAGTATTACTTAGATGTTGGATTCCGATGTTGGATACTACAACTTTTTGCTGTATTTCCTCCATTGAATTTGTCAAATGTTATGCGTCTGTAGTTTCGTTTTGTTAGCATCGATACCATGCGCGCGAAGCGTTTTCCTGAAAATCCTGAAGATTCTTGAATTTGAAGTAAATTATGAAATTAATTTTAAATTAAATTCGAACTGTGTAGGCACAATAAAGAGTTCTTCTATTCTATTTTATTTTTGAGCCAATCAGGTATAGGGATATTCAATAAACATCGATTTTTCGAATCACTCGATGTTTTTAATTCGATACATCGAATCGATCCGATGTTTTGACAAACTGTTGATTCACTCGATGTATCGATGTATTTTCATAAAATATCGAATACCAGTGAATTTAATGAAAACTCAGTTTGATCTCTAAATCATTCTCATTCATGGTTTTAATTTTTTATAAACAATATTTGAATCAGTGATGGTTTCCATGTGTACAAGGATGCCCGTACTAATTTGTCTGATAGGGGTTGGGTAGGGCTGATAGAAATACTGATACAGCTGATAAAAGTTGTCTATAAAAATAAATAAAGTTGGAGTGTCTGTTTGAAATATCAAAATAACACCTTTTCACTAAATGCATATGAAAGTACAAACGACACCTATAACAAAAACGCGATTTAAAAAATGTTTGTCTGTCTGTTCGCTGTGTGTTTGTTCTGGGTAATCTCCGAAACGGCTGGACCGATTTTGACGGGACTTTCACTGGCAGATACCAGATGTATTAAGGAGTAACTTAGGCTACTTTTATTTTAGAAAAAACAAAATTAAAAAATGGGACCTGTCACGCGGTCTCAGAACGCGGGAGCGGGCTTTTTTGTTAAGTTCAATTTCACGCGGACGAAGTCGCGGGCTCAGCTAGTTATATTATAAAACTGACATTAAACTAATGCGAATGAATTTAATGAGGGGTGAGAACGTGCGGTTTGCTTGATGACCGATGACGAACTGATTTTGGTTGCAATACAATTTGCGTAAATGTGAACATTTGGGTCAAAGTGTGAATGCTACTTCGGCAAAAGTACGTGTATGGTCGTACACCATGAAAAGTAGTTTTTTCTTAGTTATATAGATTTCTTCAACATTCAGCATCCTTGAACACACACAATAAATGTGCAGTCATGGACAGTGCTGGTGTAGGAGTAGTATAATAATTATAACTTCACGCTTGCGTGGAGTGTCAGAAGGCTGACTAGGTGAGGGCTTTGTGGTGTGATGTTATGTTAGAAAAAGTACTCGATTTTCAGTAAACATCGATGTTTGTAACCGATATATCGAAAGACATCGATACACACTTCCGATATATCGCATCGAAAAAAACATCGATGTTTTTTCGAAGTGGACACCCCTAATCAGGTATTAGAATAGTTACAGAGTGCCAATCAAAACCGGTGATAACGTAAATTAATATACAGCCTGTCACAAGTCCGTCATTTTCAGCAACACATCTCGCGCAAGATATAAGCAATATAATGTGTTTATCATACTTATATAATAATATAATTTTATAAAGAGGAAAACTTTGTTTGTTTGATTGTAATGAATAGGCTCCGAAACTACTGAACCGATTTGAAAAATTCTTTCACTGTTGGGAAGCTACACTATCCCCGGGTGACATAGGCTATCATATATTTTTTAAAAAAATAGGGATCCTTACTAAAACTCGAATAATGTAACCGCAATGTACCCGTGCGAAGCAGGGGCGGGCCGCTAGTATTCAATATACTCATAAAATATATCAGTTATCCGCTTCCCAATTTTCCGTGGGTGCACAAAGTTGTAGGTAATCTGCCTGAAACTTCAATACATCGCTTTTAGTGGAAATCCCTTAGTCCTCCAAAGCCCTTTTTTGTCCGTTCGCTTAAAGTGTATTTTAGGATTGCGTCCCTTTTTTGTCATTACGGTAACAGTGAGGCTTATACAGGCATTGTACTAGTGGGGTAAATGATATGCGTGTGTAGCCCTATAAGCGTAGCCCTTACCCCTTATGGTGTTGTCTTTATTTTGTGCACTAATATAATTGAGACAACAACATGCATCGCTGTAAATTTCTCCCTAGAGCAAGCTCACGGTTAGGCTTCCATCATTTGGTTGTATATTTTTATTGCATGACTAGCTGTGCCCGCAACTTCGTCCCCGTGGACTTTCATATTAATTCACCTATAAACCTTCTCTGGACTTCCACAAAAAATTCAAGACCAAAATTAGCCAAATCGTTCCAGTCGTTCTCGAGTTTTAGCGAGACTAACGAACAGCAATTCATTTTTATTATGTCCATTAGATTATTTAATTTATGTTCTCGCTTTACACTAGACTTTATTAGCTCATCGGTGTTTATTTCGCGCGTTGATTTAAGTCGCCATGTAAAATATCGTGCTATTTTAAAATAGGACCTTATATATTTGAAAATTAATTCACAGTGATCAGTGATGTGTATGTAATAAGCAAGATATCTGCTTTGTTATAAAAACTTCTTATTTTGTTTTCATCGTATCTAAAGCTTTCATTATAAACGTAGTGCCGCTTACATATTTTTTCATTTTGCTCAAACAATGCTGACATTTACATGTTTGAATATCAAAGTTCGCTTAATGAAAACATATTTCGTATTCAGGTGTTAAACTTTATGTTTTTTTGTCGTTGCTGCTAAATTGCTTAGATAGCTAGTTTTGGCTTTAAATAAAAAAAGGTAGTATGTATGAAGTACGTATGGGACACAAAATTCACATGTGTGCTAAATTAATCACAATATTTCACCATATTTCTTATTCTTTGTACACACACCCACACCTACTAAGACTTTGTTTCTGTTTTCATTTTTCTCGCTAAACGTTTTCATGTTTTTTTTTTACTTAGCTAACACAAAGCGCTATATCGTATGATTACAATTACATGGACGAGTAAGATAGAACAAACCATGTCCTAACAAAACTGCGTATATCCTATTTTTAGTTCTCAACGTCATCCTAGATGTCGCTGGAAGCTTTAAATTCACGATTCTATGCACGTATATTTGTATTTTATAATCAGTTCTCATAAACGCTACAAATAACGGAGCGCTGCGTTTTATTCCCGCCATTCCGTTAGTCTCCGGTGCACAATAAAAACCCAATAAGTGTCGAGATGCGCCGAGCAACTATGAAAATGATTCCCCGGCCGCGCAAAGCGAGCGTCATTAGGCGAATTTATATTATTTTCGCTGCAAGCGCTTGCTGTGAACTGTCGCTAAGTACTTTTAGCTAGAGGTTGAAACAATTGTTCGTACTGGTGATATTACTGTTCCGAATTCAATTCACTTTATTGCATCACACGAGCGCGTGACTCGTTCTTGTGAGTATTGAAAAAGTATCTGTATGATCGTCAAGTTAAAGTTCAATTCATTCGCTGATTACTCTGCCGGAAAGCGGAACACAGTGAATGAAGTTTTTTTTAAAATAAATTAAGATTATAGCAATGTTATTATTCGCGTGAATAACTGACTAACTACAAATCAAGATTACCTGCGCTCAGGAACAGACGAGGTTGCATTAAACGCGGACTAGTTTAGTAACTAGTCACGTAAAACAAATAATTACTAGGTATTCAGAAATCTCAACATATATACCTGGAAACGCTTTCACGGCGAACTAATCTGACATTCTCCAAGCATTTCAGCGAACTTGGCCCACCTTAGGAGCCGTCTCCGACACAAACGCTACTCGTTAAGAAGTAAGAACTCACCCAACACTCTGAGATTAGGAGCCTTATGTTATGTAAATGGATTTCAACTGAATATAATTACGCTTCAAACTCCGAATATCTCATTTAAAGGACATTCATAAACTTAAGAACGTGTTGTGTGATCAAAGTCGGGATGTTTGGTGAAATTTGATTGTAAAAAAATTGTGTTAGACCTAGTATGCCCCAAATTGTGTTGAAACAAACTAAACATGATTTAATTATGTAAATACAGTGCCGTCTTTCTCTTAGCCGTAAAGTCTCCGTGGTCAGCTGTCGAAACTTATTACTCGGGTGCCGTGCAGCTCGGTAGGTACATGTGGACGCGTCTAACTTAAACATTCAAATTGTTATTCACAATAAATTAACAGATTATAGAAATAGGTACACTTCTAGAAGGAGACTACTGAGTCTACGATTTAATCACTGAACACGCGATCTTGCCTTTCTCACGACACTTCATCACTTCCGCTAGCCACGCACCGAGAAACGCTACGAGAAACGCCTTGGTCGCTGTTACGCTACCTCGTAGGTAGCGTAACAGCGACCAAGGTACTCTAGCGTTGTCACTGACTAATAACGTATTAGGTAGTGACAGCGTTTCATGCTACAATAGTGTAACAATACTAGTTGGTTGATTTTATTACTTTATCGAGTACTTCTCGCGTCTAGTGGTTAAATCTTCCTAGGCAGTAGTGCTTAGAACTTGAAGAATTAAACCAGATATTTATTTTTATTTCCTGCATTGTGGTGCTAGTTTTTAGAATTTTTCAATGAGGCATTAAAAAGCTTGTGTCGTAAGCTTTATATTACCTCTTTAGCTACATTTTGGGATCAAACTCTTAGACCAAAGGACTTTAACCGCGTTCAGCTCACATAATCATAAATTCTGTTGACATCTGGTAATAGAACGCAAGCACACCCGTCTCGCCGTTAATTACTTGTGCTAAACTCATTTCCGACTTTGTGTGCTGAACGTCGGGTGAGTACGAGTTGAGCGTATGTTTACCGTTTGTTTAACCCAGTTGTGAGTTTAGATTAATTATGGCGTTACAATTTGTTTAATGATAGTTTCTTGCCCAAATACCTAAATGTGAAACATTTCTTTAGTTCGAAAAATTTAAAGTGTATGATCAAGTAAATGACCGCTCCGGCAAACATGGTGACGGAGTTTCGCAACCAGTTGCCGAAGAAAGTATTATATTGTTGTTTCAAAACCAGCGTAGTTTGGTGCTGACTCTCGTAACTAGTTTTCAAATAAGAAAAAAAAATTGCTACGCAATTAACAATGCAAGTGTTCGTTGGTTAGAAGTCATATAAGTGGTCTGAGGACCTTTTTATTATATTTAAATTTTAAATAAATGTTATACAATTTTAGAATAACAACGTAGAAAAATACTAAAACTCAAGAACACAAACTTTTAATGACTACAATGAATGACTTTTTGAGGAAACCTGCGTGTCTGAAAAAATCTAACCAATTTCGAAAGGCATGTGAAATTAGCCAACCCGCACTGGGCCAGCGTGGTGGATTATAGCCTGAATCCCCCTCATTTTGAGGGGAGGCCCGTGCCCAGGAGTGGGACGTCAATAGGGCTAAATTATTTTTATTTATTATTATAAGTAGTTTAAATTTTTGAAATTTAATGTTATATAGATTTGCAAAAAAATTCCAACAAACTAGAATTCATCAAGTCTAACTGGGATGGAAGAGTTTGTGAAAAACAGATAAAGTGTACTCGTACCTTTAAAGCACACCTACCCTCCAAGAAAATTCAAAGGAGAGAGTACTGAAGAAAATCATATTGAGAAAAAATGCTAGGAGCAATGCTAGGGTTGTTACTTGACCTTTTGACCTGACTTTTTCAGTCTAGTGTATTTACTTTTCTGGATTGAAAAGTATAAATCACTAGATACTAAAATTTACTTACATCATATAAAATAATTTAAGATTGGAATCTTACTGATTGAATTAAGATTGGATTGGCAGTAATGGATTACTGATAAGGATAATTTCGACATTTATGACATTTAGATTTGAAAAGTCGTTTTTTTAACATCGATCCGTTTACAGCTTTTTATTTTAAAAACTGCACATTTTTTGAGTAGGTAAGTTTCGGTTGTGTCGGCCCTAACTGAAGAAGCAAGCGACAAGGAATCGAACATGATTACTCACAGACAGTTGTCAAAGAACACCGTCGACAAAAAGCTTAACTGGCGACTTGAGAAGTTCCAATGTTGCGATCACTTCCTACCTGTTGTAAGACGTCAGTAATTGTCGGATAAAATCCAGCTTTACATGTAATTCTATATAAGCCTTTCAAAGAGTTACAGATCAGCTTAAATAATGCAACAAAACTATTCCCCGTTAGTTCCGCGAAATTGAATAGTTTTTATGACATATTTCCATATTTGTATTTTTTTATAAATACTAAAAAAACGACTATGTCCGCGTAGTATTTGTAAGTCTGTGCTACGTCCGATCAGTGTTGTTTTGGATTGGCTTCTTGAATACAAATAAGGTTCATTGTTAGCCGATGACGTTGCTTAAGCCCAATCATGTGACCTAGCAGTGACTGAAAGATAATACCTAGTTTTATTGTACCACAGCGTAAACAAATATAATACATATGTATGTTTTAACAGTTTCAGATTTTGTTTTATTTGTTAATTCAACAAAAGTCAGCGCTGTAGGGCGATCGCAATGAAACATGGCCGTCGTCCAACAATCCAATTTGCTTTGCTTTGTGTATGTTAATTACAATCACGTCGTCGACGGGCGGGCGAGCACGCGCTGATAAAACTTGATTAACATATTTGGCTTCATAACTTAATTCATATATGAAAATAACAAAGAGCTCTCTTCAAATGGCACGTATAGGTATTGTGATCTTTGTTGAAGAATATAACATTAAATACATCGATTATAAGTACGAAACACGTCTGATAAGTCCAGAATGATACGTCCCTGCAAATTCAATAGGAGAGCTCTGGGTTATTTAAAGGCTTTAATAATTAACATTGATATCCTAGAACTGACATCTGTTGCATTGCACCGTTGACAAGTTATTTGTTAAATGTTAAATGAAATAAAAAACCGTGATACTCTGATTAGGTTTTTAACTCCGTCTTCACAATCGAGCCGTATCACTGAGACCAGGGGCCCAAATCTTAATCGCATGCATGTCCATAGACTCGCAATACGTCAAAACTGACGTCTCGCGTATCAAGATATAAGAAAAACTGTCAAAACTGCCGTTTTGTGATGAGGACAAAAAATAAAGTATTCACATTATCTAAACGTAAACAATGTTCGAAGCCAGACAGAGTAACGACGCCAGTAGGCTACCCGCACTAGCCTGTAGCTAGCTCGATCTGCCGAATTTTGTTCCCTGTTAGCGCCTTTATGAAAAATAAAGCGCTTAGCACCACAGAGTGCTTAGCACCCATTCTAGCGCTAAAGGAAACCTGTCAAGAACTAAGAAAGATCTTAAAAATGGTTCTTCTGGATCTTAAAATCTTATGTCATACCAGTAAAAAATACTTGTCAAAAGCCTACTTAAGATCGCTCTCAGACCAGAGATAGATTTATTAATACGGGTCTTCGTTTTTTGGTTCTTGTTAAGTGATTGTTTTCACACAATAATATGAAGCCATTGTTTCATAATTGGAAATAGAGCGCTTCTTTCAGTCAAGCGCGTTTTCGCTGGATATAGTTGGCAGCACTGGCTTGGTAGTTCGGTATAGTCTAGACAGCTCCGTATTAATACGCGATTATTATGCGTTACCGTCGATGGGTTTACGGGCTAATTTCCCGTGAACAGACACTATGTATTCTATACGTGTTCTAGCTGGTGGCTGGTAGATAATCACAGCGGATTATGGGGAATAAAGCTATTATTTATTGTTTATGTTCTCTAACGTTTAGCTGTATTTGTATCGTTTTATTTCTGGTAGTTTATAGGGACGTTCTTCTATTTTGCAGCGATATTTGTTTTCTAAAACATAGTCTTTGTTTCTTTATCATACTATTTATTTATTTATTTATTTATTCATAGGAAGACCAACAGCTAGAAATAACAATTATAGATTCAAGTAAAAAGTCAAAAAGCCAATTATAGGTCTTCACGAATCGCAGTCGAAAAAGTAGCAAAGGTGTAAACAAAAAAAATAATAATTATTAATCTAAGTAAATATAACAATCTAAACTCTGCAGGAAGAGTCGGAATAAAATAATAATTACATTAGTTGTTAGGTTACCACTTAAGTCCTACAGGAAGGTAAAAAAAATTGTTGGCTTAGGCACTGCTTAACCGAGTTAACACTACAAGTGAAGAGATCCAGATCGCATTGCTTGCATATCTCATTAACATACTTGCTTGCTCGTACAATGTAAGTGTTTTGCCTATAGTTTGTAGATGCGTAAGGAATACGAATAGGTGGATTGAATCTAGGAGATTTAAGGGGTACATTAAAAGCGAATTTACTAAGTAGCTCAGGGGAATCAATTTTGTTACGAAGTATTTTTAGGAAGAATAGGAAGTCAGCGATGTCGCGTCGATTTTTCAGGGGTAGCAGATGGAACTTCTTGCAGAGATCATAGTAATTGAGTGAGTGATATGCCATTTTTTGTCGATAGCACAGGTATTTGATAAACCGTTTTTGTATACTTTCAATTCGATCTATATATTTGTTGTAGCAAGGGTTCCAGATCTGTGATGCGTATTCGAGAGGGCTTCTGACAAAAGTGCAGTATAATATCTTCATGGTCTTAACCTCGTTGAAAAATTTGGACATGCGCATGACAAAACCAAGAGCTTTGGAGGCTTTATTTATAATATTATCAATATGAACATCAAACAACAGTTTAGAATCATGATGAATATTATGTTAGATAAGGTAAAGCAATGTATTAAAAGCGATAGATTTTTAAACGTTGTTGTGGCACAATCTAATGAACGTCTATGTCGCAGGAGTAAGTTTCAAATACCTATCAATTATTCGATTTTTAAAAACGACTTTCACAAACTCATGATCGTACTTTTTTCAAACTCATTGGGTTTGTGGCACTGCGCCGCTCAACTTCGCAGATTGCTCGCGTCGTTGAAAGGTTCATTATGTCGAGCCGGGACCACAGGTAGAGGCTTCCGATGCTCGATTATGGAGTCTGACGATCTGAATTTGGAGTGCAAATTGCACTACACTTTGTGTAAGGGGTGGGCCCCTTACATTACACCCTAAAATCAAAAAGGTTTGAAACCCAATGCCTCCATATCGTCACAAACGCCTTAAAACCTTAACTAAAGCTCTGTCAACGGATACACATTGGTACTCGGATTGCCATCAGCATATGTTCCCCTGTACTCTCTCTACTTTTATTCGGCGGCAGCAACTTTTTAATTTAGTTCGTAAAGTTGCGAAATTCAGTCGCAATATGCGGAGTTGCAACAGTTATAGGGTTTAAAAAAAAAAAAAAAGATTACTAGCAATGTGTGTTCATCACATTACTAGTATTCCCTTCAGCCCCTCCAACTAAGCTAATGCTTGTGCTAGGAGTGGGCTCACGTCAATAGTTTAATGGCCAGGATGGGGATCGAACCCGGAACCTCACAGCGACGTGGACGGACCCTCTAACCACTAGACAAACAAAATTTTGAGAGTAGACTTGTTTTTGGGAACAAAAACTGTTTGTCTCGCGCTGATACTGATCTGGAATGTGCCTAGTTAATACATGTCATCTTAAAAATATCCATAGTAACTAATAAATCAGTTTTGTTATACTTTTTGTGTTATTTCGTTTCTTAAGTGCATAACTCATTAGTTAGTAAGAACGAATGATAGTGCTATCGATTTAATATAATTGCGAAGTAGTCCGATCAAATTAAAGAGAAGAAAAAATCCTTGAAACTTGAAAGAGTCATCTTCATAAAATTCGGGTAACAAGAAATAAAAAAGTGAAAATATATAATCCCGTAATACCTCTTCACGCGATAAAATGCACAGCGTCAAATAATTCAGCTGCAAAGTTGTACAAAATGGGAATTCCTGAGCTTTCCAATAACTGTTCGTCGGAACAAACGAATATCTGAAACGTGAGTCTTCACGACTGCAGCACTCGAACTCGACGGATTCCTTTCCAGTTCGATTGGAAGAAGTTCACTAATTAAAAGAGTGACGAAAGAGTTCCCTGGTTACTCCAGAAGATATACCTTTTATTGGGTCTATTAAGTAAATCTGGGCTATGAATGAAAAGACTACTAGCACCTGGACTGTTATCAGCATAATAGGAATGCTATATAATTGTACAAGTCTGTCTAATAATTCTTGGATAGCGTTTATCCTCTAAAATCTGTTAGAACGTCTATTTAATCTGGAGAATAATGATATTGGGCTTAGTATGAGTTTTGTACGTATTGAAATACCGATCAAGTGATCGAAAGTACACTATCCATGCACTAGTAAAGCTGCACGCTCCTTCTAGAGGCGCTGCTATGAAATATATGAAAAGATTCGGTCATTCTATTGGTATTTGATGCTGCCAAATCTTATACTAAACCTGAGTATTGTTGGCGTTATTTTATCCGACAATAATTCAAACCACTTCAAAACCCTTACAATTCAAAGTTTTCCAAATAAAAAAACCATTTCCCACACGCCTCACCTCTTCAAAAACACTCAAGGATCCAGCACTTACCTCTGTTAAAAACGTCTCTGTAACTTTGAGTGTAAACAAAAACTTGGACCACTTCCCGGTGCCAATACGTATCGAACACTCAACTCTTGACAAGGAAGTTGTCCCATTACGAGTTCAGAACCCTGAAAATTATTGAGCCTGACTTTTTCTCATATGCTATTTTAAGCGCTCAATTCAACAAAGGTTGGATATTATAGCGGGATTTATCGCTACTAGCTAATTGATAGGACGTGAATTCTAGGCCGGAGCGATATGGATGAAAATTGGATGAGTTCGTCAATACATTGGTGGTTTTATCGTTGAAAGTCTGGTTAAGATATGTTTTACTTACCACAAAAGTGCGATTATAGACATGACATGATAATTGACTGCTTTTCATGAAGCCAAACATGCCAGTTTTCCAAGAAACTGTATAACGAAGACACAACAAAGGCTAATTAACATCGATAATCAACTCGAATTCATCTTTCTCTGTAATGTGATATATTTTCAGTACCAGTTTCAATTACGTTAACATGTATGCCAGCAAAACATTATATAATTGAGGCACAATCCTGCCTCTAGAGATATCAGTACATTGATTAGATTCTGCTAGAACAATTTTGTACCTATATGGGTCTACTTGGAGCTTGTGTTATCTCAGAATAGCTTTCGCTTTAGAAGTCAATATACTATTGGTTTTGAATAAAGTGATAACTTATGCCATATAGGTATATAATATGAATGATGTCTCGTGATTACTGTATTCTAATCTTTAATGTTTTTATGATATGAGTCAAACACCAAATTAAGATGAAGTTTTTAATTTATGAATCATTGTTTGGTAAGTGCTCTATGGATAAGTGACATTTTGTCAAAAATAATAATTAGCCAAACAGCAGAGATCCTTACATGGATGGATATAATATATATCTAAATACTGTAATTATTTTTTATCTAAGAATTAATTCGAGACAGATAGATTCATTTGCAACGCAATATATTGTCAGCATTGGAAGCTGCCAGAAAAATATTATTTTTCTGCTGTAATTGCCAGTCGTTTGGGAGAGCTAGAGTGTGTTAATATTGTATGATTTTGTTTGTTAGGTCATTAAAACTTCGGTGGACAACGGTTGTGACATATTTGGCCCCGCACCGCCTGGTCCAGGCGTATCGTAACAAATAGTGGAACAAGTTGGCAGCGTTACGTCGTGGACCGCTTACGGCGTCCCGCGCTGACCTCTAGATTGGCTGAATTCCATGTTTTTGTGCGCATTACACGACATTACGAGACCCATTTAAAGTTGCGGGTGCTTTCATATTTCGTTACACGAATATCGTTATTGACGACCTCATTATTGATACAGCGGCGACAATAATAAGGGACCTTCCAAACATTATTTCTCAGAAACGTGTTTTAATCTCCCGTTTAAATGGAAACACCACCTATGTGTTGTTAGCTTTATACTTCGCACTCGTATTTCCCGTTGAAAACGTGTAATTAAAATTCATATATTTTTATTCTGAAGATTCTCATCCCACATTTTCACTTCAAAACATTATCTGCGAAAAAATAATGACTGTTATTTCATTCAAATTAGCCATTGTCCTTTTTCACGAGGAAAATGAGAGACAGAGAGAAAAATATAGCTCGAAATAATCCATCATGGTGTGCTTAGCGCTAATAAATATTCATGAGAAATTCTCTTTCCTTTATTTTGGACTCGCAATGAAGGACAGAGGAGTTTGGGCGGTTCCACGTACCTATTCCAATATTATCTGGAATAATGTTATGTTAAACAGCAGACTGAAAACTGAACGATAATATACTAATGTGGTAGAAGATACATATTCCATTATAATGAGGTTACGTTGCTAGTGTTGCCAAGTATGTTATCGATAAATTACGACCAAGCTTAACATAAAAATTTACAACTGAAAACACTGTTGTATTCCTCACAAATTAGACGAGAAGTGTGGTAATAAAGTTTAAGATTACTAACCGCGTTAGTTTATATCCCGTTAGCCCCTCCAGCTAAGGGTTATAACAATACGTTACAAAATCTGGTCTTTGATGATTCGGGTCGAAATGCGCCGCTGTGATAACGTAAGTCACTTCGTGAACAGCTGAGCAGGGCTCTTACCGTGTCGTATTACAACTTGACCAAGACTATTAATCTAAGTATCCCGGGCCCACTATTATTAATAAACAAACACATTAAACTAGCAACGTGCACCATAATTAAAGTGCCTACGGTTGCCGTGTGTCCCCTTAAAACAGAACTTATTAAATTAAACAGTCCTCCTTGAGTTTCCTGGGGGCTCTTATCTCGGCGCTGGTCGGGAGGCCATTAAAACTTGGACCACCCCTCTAGCTGTGACACAACACTAATTGGTTGGAGAAACCACTTTGTGATAAATTAAAAATGATTATTAACTTCGCTGCGGTGTAAAATTGTAGATTTTAGAACTTTATTGCAGCGGATTCATTTTCTTATCTGTGGTTCCATCCATATTTTTTATTATTTTTACAGAAATATAATTGCAATATTAATTAAGCCACATTAGTCATAATCTACCTGTCTTCACTGAATAAAAGTGGTTAGAAATCACTTAGATCTCAGATTGAGAATGCTAGATACCTATCTGCTACGAAAATGAGCGCATCCAGTTGCTACGTGTGTAGCATGTAGCGCGGTGGCTACGAAATAATGCTACGAAGTCTCGGTTCACCCACCATCAAGTTAGTGCTACGAGCTACGAGTATAAAATAATTGCATATTTCAAACAAAACCTACATTTAATTTAGTGTTTATTCCGAAGAACCCTAATCTTTTTTTATAAATCGTTCCCATATAGGCTAGTATAATAATATTCATGGTAAATGCAAATTTCGTGACAAAATAAATGTATTAGTATAAAATACCTCAATATTTATAATTATTTTGTTGAAAATATGCAAATCCTCATACTCCCGAGTACAACTAAGTTTGTAACATATGCTATGTGACATAACAATTTTGCAACTAGATCAAGAACCCATCCAAATTGTACATTAATAGTATGTTTACGAGCTCTCCATCCCCTGCGTCAACAATAGCATGTTAAGTGCAAGCACTTAACGACACTCGAGTAATAACTTCTAAAATCCGCTCCAATCGCGGATCTGGCGCGCGCTAGTTCACCTCCGGCGATACACCCAACTCGCTAACTCAACAATGGACCATTTAGTCAGCCGCTACTATTGTAGGCATTACGTGATGCTTCTGCCTAATTTGCTACAGCGTCCTTAATGGCACTGAAACTAAGTTTTAAATGGCACATTTCGATGGGGAACCCTTGTACCTACAAACAACCGAAGCTTGAGCACATAAATCGTGAACTAAATTTCGTTATCAGATTAAAACTTAGCTGTCATCTTCTCCTTCTTATCTTATGAGGTAATGGCCAACTCTGTTGTCAGAGTTTTAAGGCCGCCCGATGGCCTACGACATAGCTTAACGACTGTGACACCTGGGACCGACAGCCGCAGCACAAACGGCTTGCATAACAAATTATTATGGTATATTTATAACTATCATATGCTATAAATAAATAATAAGTATCGCCAGACTGACACCATATCTGTACGGCCCCAGACTAAGTAATACTTGTACTATGGGTACAATAGACTGGGGGCGATCCCAGTGACACCCAAAAAAGAGCAAGTTACGAAAAGGCAATTTCCGTAAAGTGCTCCGTCAGTAATCGAACCCGCAACCTCTCGATGCAGTGAGCCGAGTAGCCTTCGCTCGAACCACAACGCCAAGCCGTTTTCAACGAACAGCAATGTACTATATTTCAGAATCCAGAATAAGCCTTATTCGCGTCGTATATTCAGAATATATTTTAAAATTGAAATATTTACCCCATTTACTTATACGATCCTCCCCCCTCTCGCATTGAGTGAAAAATGACACCTACCCCTCACCACCGATTCTTATTTCCTATCTGACAATCAAAGTGACAGGTGTCAACTTTTCAGACAGAAATTTACGCTTTTCTTTTTGTTGCGATATGACAGCGGGGTCGGAAATATTTTTGTTAATATTTAACGCTTGATTTTATTGTTACGTACATTTCAAAGGGAAATTATTATTTTGATTGCCACGAACGACAAATCAAAAGCCTGCCAATGAGAGAGAAGATGTACTTACCTACATACCTATAGGTAATAAAATCGAAATAATGATTCTCTTCGCAGCGAATTATTGTTTTGTGACATACTCGGCACGAAAAAGTAGGAATAAGTATGACCTATATCAAAGCTAATATCGATATGAAATGCATACAATAGTGCTCTTTCATGAAATGCTTAAAGATTAAAAACAAACTGCTGTCTAACAAAGATGTAAAAAAATGTTAGTGAGATTTGAATAAGTAAATACTTGTACTAAACTATTTATATCAAATCAAAATAAATGAATAACACCATCATATAACATATAACAAAAGCATCAAAAACATACATAGGTACTAATCTAAAAAAATATAGGTTTATAGACATTCCGTATTGACGTAGGTATGGCTTTAGTTTAATAAAGCCATACCGGTTTTAGGTTCCATGACAACAGAAAACAAACTTTAAAACTAGATGCAAAGAAACCTGTCTTCCACAAGTCTGGCCGGTTTTATTAAATAAATTACAATTAGTGAAGAGTCCTGATTGGATAGGGGACGCGCGAACTTGTAGATTAGTTGGCCTGACTCGACAAGTTCGATGAACAGTTTACAGATGTTGACGATCTTGAAACACAAGGTGTAAATGTTTCAATCACAGCTCCTAGCTTTGGGATTTTCGGATTTCACGTGCGCAACTTATATCCAAATGAGTTTAGGATTTCTGTTTATACTTTTTAAAATAAATGCTTTTTACTAATAGCATATGAAAGTTTATACAGTGCATTTAACTTTTTTATGTATGTTTGTCTGTCTGTGTGTTTGTTCTGGCTAATCTCCGAAACGGCTTGACCGATTTTGACGGGACTTTCACTAGGAAATAGACTAATTTTATTCTATTGAAGTACCAAGCGGGCCGAGCCGCGGGAAACAGCTAGTTCTACATGAAACTGTGTCCATGACTAAGAAACTAGTATTCAAGAATCGCAGTAATGATGTATCTAAACACGACTCAAGCCGTCTAACCTTATAAAGTAAGTACGTAAATATCGCCTATTGACTAACACTCTGACGGTATGGTCCCAAACTAACCAACGCTTGTACTATGGGAACTCGACAATGGACTGGGGTGATTTCAGTGACTCCCAGACCAAAATAAATTACGAATAGGTCCATTTCCGAAATGTGTCTCGACGAGTATCGAACCCACAACCACCCGGTGGCCACCCGGATGGCCTACGCTCGAACCTCGTCGTCACCTTGCCGCTATCTACTTAAATAAATTCATCAACGTATATCATACATCGTTTAACATTACATTCATCGAATGCACGTTTAAATCTCTTTAACAATGGTTTGAAACATGCTTGGAACTTTCCTCATTATTTCGTGCGTTCCCGACGATTTACCACACTACAGTTTGCACTGCAACATTCGTGAATAACCTCTCGGCGTTGCAACTGAACTCTGCGCTAATTCACTGCAGATTAGCAAACAAAGTTGCAGACTTGTCGGCGACATTTGATTCTAGTTTTTATTTCGTCGAGGTAGAGTTTGAGGTTATATATTTGGGTTTGTAAGAACCTGCTGGGTTTAAACATTTAGGATGAGGCTTCAAAGAAAGCGGATGATAAGCGAGATTGTTATTCTTTTACTTTTAAAGTCATTTCATATTGCGGTTATTTAACGCTATACTTTACAACAGCAATGTGGCAGTGTCATTAGATCAATAAATCCAATAATTAATTAATGCGATCAGGGGAGGGTATTGATAAATGATATCTTCCATCCTTCTTCTAATTGTTATGTAAAAGAAGGATGGAAGCTTTCGTTACCGACATCGGAAACTTTGGTCAGATATAGGCCTGATCAGATAATCTGTGGTGTGGTGGTGTTGGAATCGGAACCCTATTAACAGAGCAGTAAAATACAATGCAGGATTGATGTTTTTTCGATAAAAAGAAATATATCTATACGCAAATGTTACATAATAAAATAAAATCTAATTGTATTACGTGAGCACTGTATGCGTATGCTTGACAGCTGTCATTGTGTCGAGACCTGAATATTTTTTTCTGTAGCGGGCAAACCCCGCTCGTTTCGCGGCCCACGTCACGGTGCGGTAAGTGACGACGACAGCACGACCTCAGCGGTAAGATTTACTGGTCTTGCTGACGGTGAATGAATTCGAGAAGTGCCGCTCACAATATGTTTCACGTTGTAATTCTTGTTTATATTATAATGCCGGATATATTTTACGAGATAAAAATGCCAAAGGCATTGCTCGCACCTGACCTGAAAGGGAGAAAGAGGGAGGGAAAGTTTCCTCATCGTACGAAACGAGGTTATAATAGTCACTTTCGCTGATCTTTTGTGGGAGGGTGGTACTATTTTCCGGTTGAGTCCGCCCGTATGTCAACTGTAGTCAATTTTGCTACTGTACTTACTACTGTCTTAAATCCTTAGATTGTGACTGCTGAACGTGATTAAATTCTTAAATAGGTATTTGAAATTTAAACCGATTTTGTAATTACGCTATCCCATAATCCACCCCTTATAAATCAGTCGTCCTTTTATGCAATGAGCCTTGCTTTTTTCTAGAACGCAAAAAGATTTAACTGAACTCTGAATACAAAGAAATATAACAGGGTTATACATATTGTGATTAATAATTTGTTGCATTGTTACAGGTACGTGATACAAAACTCCAACGAAAATATAATGCGACGGCTAAAGTTTAATTATAATCAAACAGAGATGAACGTCTGGTAATTATTAATTGGGTTGCTTTAATGAAAATTTACGAGGATCAGAGGTTTCTAATTTTTGTGGCGTGCAACCGAAAGGTATGTCAGAATTTATTACTATATAATTTATTTTATTTTATGCAAGTGCTGATTCGGCGTCATACAAAACGTAGTACATAATAATTATTGCGTTGAGTTTGTACCTACTGGCCAAACATTTGCACCGATTTATGGTGTTGCCTCTATTTTGTGCTCCAAAAAATGGAGACAACAATATACATAGGTGCATTTGTTTAGCCAGCACAAAATCGCAGTTTGAAAAACAAGAACAATATCAAAACGAAGTGGAACAAGTGCCGTACAATATTCATTAATATTTTTACACAAGAGATAAGCGGATGCTGTGAACTAACAACACAGGATCTATGTAGCCGTGCGTTGCTCATTGCATATTCATGCTGACGCGAACGCCCCGCTGTTTGGCGGCAAAACAAAATGGCTGGTGTTATTGTTCTAGATTTGCGATTCGTTAGCGAAGGCAAAATATGAACCTTAAAGACTTTTTAACTTAATTTAAAGTTTAACCAATTCCTTAAACCACAAAGTTCCAATGCAGGTAGATACAGTTTGGTGTGAGCTATTTTTAATTATTTAGTGGAAAATCTCAATTAAATTACGCAACCAGATTCAAACCAAAATCTAGCACGCTAATTACAAATGTAGTAATCAAATAATCAAAAATAAATGCTGCTTATACATATTAACTGCACTCATTAATAATCACAATCTGAGTTAACCAAATAAACAAAAATAATATAGCATTATATTATATTAATATAATGGTACCTTCCATACTGTTTTATATATATTGGATTCATATAACACAGTTTTTAATATGTTTACCGGATTTTATCTCCGGTCTCACAAGGGGATTAATTAAAATGAATATTTTCTGCGCGCGGATGCCACGTTGATGCCAGCTCCAATGGATAGAAGAATTGTTTGAATGTTTAATACCGCTGCCTGACCGCTTCTGGTTTTCAATTTAGAAGCTGTATGTACACATATGGAGGGACGTATTCTGTACCTATTTTTTGAGGGCATTGACGTACCCAGCTTTTGTCCTGAGAGGACGCAAATCAGGTATACCCATCAGGTAAAGTGAGAGTTAGAAGGAGAGGTAGAAGTATATAGAGGAAAAATGTGAGTTCTGAATGAAACTTTGTAATACTTACCTATATGTAATATGTGAGCAACTAGCGATATAACATGATAATAATAAGTAAGTATGTGAAAAGACAAACCCAATTTTTTTCTTGTTGGATCTTAATTGCTCATCAAATATGTTAAGCCCTTATCTGAACTGCCTCGCTTTTATACTATCATCGATTATAATAAGGTCTGGGTTTTTGCGATAGCTACATTTTATATCTTTAGAATTTAGTGAGGTGCCATGCAAGATTTCGTGCATTATTACAAAAAGACTACTTATATAAATATTGAAAAAAAAACAACTAAAATATTCTGTACCGATATATTCTATTTACAATATCAAAAAAGCATGCAAATATCAACCGTATACGCTGCGGAAACTACTGAATAGTCCATGAACTGAAATCCGGAATGCAGTCAGTTCGTTAGCGATACGCCGACGGACTTTTCGACGGAACTATAACTTTTTTATTCGCTGTCGGCGAATTATGCACCGTACACGAGGTTTCCGGTTCCGATCATCGACTTTTGAATACTTCATGAGTGGATCGCGGAAGTAATTTATTACATATTTTTGACAACCGCTTGGCGCAGTGGTTCGAGCGTAGGCCGCTCGGCTCACTGCACATGGTGGTTGCGGGTTCGATTCCCGCCGGGGCAAATTTCAAAAATGGCCTTTGCGTAATTTGCCCAGGTCTGGGTATAACTGGGATAGCCCCAGTCCATTGTATGGTACCCATAGTACAAGCGTTGCTTAGTTTAGGACCATACGGTCGGTGTATCAGTCTGGCGATATTTATGAACTTACTATATTTGAAAATGAAATTTATGAGTTGTTTCAAAGTCCATAACTTTGAAACAACTCATAATTATTTTGATTCGAAAAACATCCGAATACATAATTCTGCGATAAAAACTGTAGGTATATAAGGTCATATTTTAAAATGCACACGTAAACCCTTCTTATAGATTCCCAGAAGAGATAAACATACAAAATAAGGCTTTATTGTGTTTTTGGAAGCTACAAAATATTCTGAACTGCGCATGAATAAGACACGTGTATCTTGTCCCTAGAGTGTCCTAGCAACACTTGTATACTAAAAGGTATCTATTCAGAATGGAGCTACAAATAAGATGGTGTGAAATGAGACTGGATTCTGAATATTTTTCTGTTAAAGAATATAGAGTGGATTATTGAGCTGCGTCGAAGAAGTCTCATTCGCTATCTCATCCATGTATGGATATTCCACTAATTCAACAGCCGGAAAACGTCCACTTCTGGACTTAGTACCACCTTCCACCCCAAGAACTCCCACACATCACGATGTTCCACCACACGCAACCAACCAGGTTTTTTTCGTATATACACATTCATCTCCATCATACAAATTTCCATCAAATACCATTTTTATCTAGACATTAAAGTTTATCTCATTAGAACAGGTATAAGAATGCCTAAAGCTACAGTTCGTAACGCTAAATAAAGAAGATCTGATAGCAATTAGGCTAGAGTAGGGATTGCTAAATAGTAGACAATTTTGCATGATAAAAACTTTCGCTTTGTGTACCAGGATAACATAACAATATAATAGGTTACTTTAACGCTTGGCTATGCAGTGAGGGCATATGTGTTCAAGAAAACTGCATTTTCCAATATACCGGATGTTGTAGAAGCTAATCATCGCTTACGCCCATCACAATAGCCTTAACCGAAACACTTAGCGAGCGGCGAGGCTTGCTTTAATTAAAAATACCTCTGAAGGAGGTGGCGGCCAACTTCATTTGCCGCGCGACGATTAATTGAGCCGGCATAAAGCCTTCCAGGTGCCTGATAGTTGGCGCTAGTGATGGTGCACTTCGCTATTTCCCCGCAAAACATAGTTCCGGAATTAATGCTACACAGGATATGGTTTATATGTTATCCACTATTACAAATAAATAGCGTTTAATGTCAAAAAACAGGGCGTTGTATAAATAATAAATAAATATCGCCAGGCCAACACATAAGCTGAATAGTCCCAAACTATGCAAAGCTTGTACTATGGGTACCGTACAATGGATTGGGGGCGATCCCAGTGACACCCAGACCTAGGAAAATTACGAAAATTCCATTTCCGAAATTTACCCCGGTAGGAATCGAACCCGCCACCACCATCTGCAGTGAACCGAGCGGCCTACGCTCGAACCACTGCGCCAAGCGGTCGTCGACATTATTTAAATAATCATAATCGCGTAGGTAACTCTAGAGAAACTTTAATATTATGGCCACAAATTCTTACCACTCATTAATAACAGCTACAGGTAAGTATCCAGCTCGCTATTTGAATCCCGGAAAATCGCATACGGACATCACTAGCGGAACTCTTTGTGCAAACTGCGAACTGCGCGAACATCGGCCTTTTGTTTTTGATTGCAGTCACCGAGATATATTAGGCTTTGAGAGTTTTTTTCTGGCGGTGAAAGGCTTTCAAAAAAGTTTTGATTATAAAGGCATTTTAGAATGATCTCAAATATTAAGTTATCTCTTTTTCGCCTGTGGACTGTCTTGCTCATATGAACAGTGTTGGGAGTGTATCGCGGATCTAGCCCCCACCACTTACCCTCTTATTAAATGACGTGGTGCAGCGGACGAATAGTTACACACCGAATTTACTATTTCTGTCTTCAGTGATTTACCATTCGAAAAAAGAAGACAAAGCATGGTGTAACTTTACAAATGCTAGACCACGTTTATTACTAAGGGGATTATAGTTTGATTATATATTTTTTTAATAGCCCTTTTGTGTGTCCTACTCCTGAGCAAAGGCCTCTCCCAAAATTTTCCACGAAATACGGTTTTGTGCTGTTTCAGTCCACGTATCCCCCGCAAAGGTGACCAAATCGTCCCGCCATCTTTTCCTGGGTCTACCCCGGCTGCGGCAGCCGTCTGCTGGCACCCAATTTGTGATAGCTTTTGCCCACCTTTGTGGGACCATATATTCTATATTTATTTTATGATAATTTTAAACACTTTCTGTACTAACATTAACGTGTCAAGGTGAACAAATATATCGTACCACGTCGATGTTTATTAAACTGGCACGAATATACCAGGAAAGCAAAATGAACGTGCCAAATCTTTTGCTTCTAAACTCGAACTAGCATTTTCTTTGTATTTGCTGGTAACCTAAACAAATATTTAAAGTGGTTTGCGTATTGTGTGAACCAAGTCGTGTTTACGAATTTAGCGACAGAACAGCGGGACAATAGCATTTATAAACGATTATATTTGAACCACACTTGCGAGTGTCGACTGAGCAGACTTTAATTAATTCTGGTTTAAAGTCGGTCGCTACGAAAATGTTAACGCCAATTCTAATGCTCTAAACGGTTCTGTATTATTGAGAGAAATGTGTGTAATGTCCTATAGCTTGTAAGATCACCTATGATTAACGTGTTGAAGTCCCATTCCTAAGTGAGTTTTTTTAGGTAACAAAGTCCGCATACATCCTGATTTTAAGCAGCTTCCGTATCCTATAGTTGCTTACAATACCAAAGCCATTGCTTGCATGTTGTCGGCCTGAAGGGTAGTGAGACAGAGGAAAGGAAGGGGAGGCTGTTCCGCTTCCGGCTCCCTCACACATCGTACGAAACCCAGCAATAATAGCTACTTAACGTCGACCTTCAGTGGTGTCCTGCAACCTTCACCAGGTGAAATCCGGCCCGGTCGGGGTGAGCTCTTAAAATAAAGGCCATGTTATTTCTACGCGCTATACTATACAGGTTGAAACAGAAAGGGTATACTTTTTTTTCAAAACTTAACTTTGTCGTTCTAAAACTATCAGCTTTGGAGGAAACTTGAAAAATTAAAGGTGTTGTAGGGATACAGCTGTTGACAGATTTCATAAGTCTACAAAACCTTCAGTACTTCTTCTGTCCCACAAAGCCGATAGTTTTAGATTCACAATGTAAAGTTGCAAAAAAATAGTATACCCTTTCTGTTTCACCTAGTACAATATAGGTACCGAACTTCACAATCAGCTAATTGTACATCGATACAAATAATTCACTGAATACAGTACACACAAGCGATGAGATTAGCGCGTGTTGATGTAATTAACGTTGTGTTGATGTAATTGAGAACTAATGCATCGGATTAAATTAGTGATGTACTTAATGGTGCCGGTGGATTATTATCGATTATGCTCCGAATAGGATACTCGACTATTGGGAATACCAGTTGATTAGTTTAAAATAATAGTGAAATTATAATTTCATACGAAATTAATTGTGGAAAGTTTACCTAGAACCAAGCTGTTTATTATGTTGGTGCTAATTATGTTGGTACACAAACTAATAATGACTAATCTAAATATAATGACGTCCTCCTCATGATCATAATAAGGAGTACAAAAACATTTTAAGTTACGTACGACTTATTAGTTTAGTTATTTTTAGGACTACTATATTATTATTATAATATGAAAAAATCGTAATTGGGAAACAATAAGTATATACTAGTATCGTCCCCATATACCTGAATCATCGACCTACCTTTTAAGTACCTACCTATGACAATAAGCTTTTCAACGAACTCATTGATTCTCAAATTAAAAACTGTAAAAATAGTCTTATCTCCACACTGGACGGACAGCGACTGCACTGAAATACGGTTTCAAGAAAAATCAACACAAGAGGTGGATTTGAAAATAGAACGTCAGGTCACGTACGGTCTGAAAAAAACAAGGTGCAGCTGGCTTCGTTCTTTCAAATTGTGTTGTATTTTTTAAGGGTACTTGTATGTTTGAAAAGGAAGGTATTTGTTTAAAGGTGAGGAAATACTCATATTGTTGAAATATAGATGTTAATAGTTGATTATGACATAAGTATCTGGTTGTTGAAACAAATAAATCAATAACATTTTCATTACTCATACTCTGAAAGTAGGTCTGAAGTTGCCTGAGAAGCGGGTTGAAAGTAATTCTTTTCAGGCCCGGGAGTTTCGCTTTCAACTGACAGCTGTCAAATTATAAAAAAAAACTAGTTCCATTTTCACATTTCTATGGAACCATGTTCAAACTTTTTCTACAGTCACTCAATTACAGCACGATGTAAAATTGAAATAACATAAAGTTAAGTATTAATTTAAGAATATATTTTTTTAAATGACTTAATTATAATTTAGTTTCAACAATTTCTTTAAAATAACATAGATTTGGGCAAAATATTTAAAGATGAAAATTAAAAATAATGGCTAAATAATGAAGTTGGATGGCCAACGAAAAAAAAAACAAAATAGGCGGCAATCCGATTATTTTTTTTCGAGTTGTAGAGTATTGTTTATACTTCCTTGTATTATTTCTTTTGCCAATTCCTGTTTTTATTTTCCTTGTATTCGTAATGAAAAGCACAGTGTTTACCTCGGGTGAAAGACTTATTTTGCCCTCGAACTATTAGTAACTTTCACCACTCATGTAACAATGTACTATTTATTGTTCAAAAAAGCTATGTTTCCGCCCGGGATCGAACCGGGGGCCTTCTGCGTGTTAGGCAGATGTGATAACCGCTACACCACGGAAACTACGAGAAGTTTTGCCAAATATCGCAATATATTTTAATAGGTCTTCGTTATAAATAGATTATAGGATTATGATATGATAATTGAGTAATATTTTATTAGCATGCAATAAATAATTGTCTTTATCGATATATATAAATAATTGAGTAGGTATGTAGGTACATAATTCAAATATTTCGAAGGAACATGTGAATAAAGTACCTTCGAATTTTATATTTTTTAAAGAAATAAATTTTCAGATTTTATACTATTATTATTTAAAAAATCACAACACTAAAAGTGGGTTTCCTATAAATTTATTTGTAGACTTTTGCAAATAACTCCTGGTTCCTAACAATTCATAGGTTCTTGGAAGTAGAAAGTATTTACAAAGTAAACCTTTAATCATAGGTAACCTAATCTTACAAGCTGGTAAGTTAGTTATAATATTGATATTTCCTCTAAACACAGAATGTCATAAATTAGGTAAGCAGACGCTTGCATCACGCCAAAATGGCGCCGCTTATCAAAATGGCGGCGAATGATTTGTGACGTCACATCGGGTATGCAACAGCACAGCGCTTTGATAGTGAAATTAACGTCTGCATTTCACGCACGTTATTGTTAGCGTTCGTTGCATAAATAGCTGTGTGTGGAATAGAGCTCAATTTTGAATGCTAACTAGAGATACTATCTACTTATTTGTTCTTAATATAGGTAAGTATGTACCTACCTAGGTATTTACGCAATAAAGTGAATGGATAGTGGTAGATTGTTAAAATTTTAATTGTTGTCAAGAATTTTATTTTTCTTTATTTTAAAGCGTCAAGAACGCCCTAATACAGAATAACCTGCCAATATATACCCCCAAAAATAAACAATTTCGCTGCCATTTCACACGTCAAAATGGCGACAATCATCAATATGGCTGCGGTTAATTGGTGACGTCATACCGCGTAGCCAGCGCCGGCCCCATGCTATAGTAATTTAAATGATCTATAAGAGAGTTCGCGGTAAAGCGCTGTATTGATGGTGATGGATAAGACTATTTAACTTTCTCCCCGGGACTCGTCGAGGGTCAAACCTCGACGTCATTATTGGTCACCATTGTCGATCCTGGTTTACTGGAGTGACAGTGGTGGGAGTGTGTGGAGAGACCAGTCCCAAAAATAAACCTATTTTGTCGTTTCTAACTTCTATTCATGATTACAAACTAAAGGTTGTACGATACAGTGTCGGAACGTAATTGTGTCTTGCGTTGTTTTGTGACATGTTAACCAAAGCTATGGACAATTTATAGGAATCTCTAAAATAATATTTTATAATATGTATTTACTAAAAGGTTTAAAGGTTTTTTTTTATTCTGTGTTGCTAGCTAATTCCAAATATGTATATCATAGTTGCTTTTAATAGAACTCAATTGTATGAATCTATAGGTATCTAAGTATTGCTTAATTCTGTTAACCATAATTGGCTGATTGACATTTTATTTTACTCAACGGGAGTATATAAAACGGTTTCATTTGATGAAATTAAATATCAAGTAACATCATTGTTGACATAATTAGGAAAATGAGTTAAGATACTTTTAACATGCTATTGCAAGAACCACAGATATAGATTTACATAGATAACGCAAATGTATGTACTTAGCGTGTCCGAAAACCCCGACCAAGCGTCGAGGTTGGTCGCCGATAACTTACAGTCCTCGCGACTACAGATATAAAAATATGAGTATGAGCGTGATAATCACTCGAGATGTTCGTAGCGGGCGGAGGGGCATCGGCGGCATCGGTGTCTTTGAAGCGGTTTAGATTTCCCGTCACTAATGACGTCACAGTAGGTGTTAAAAATTCGGCACGCTTGGTTTCAATACAAAACGTGATACTTGCGTTATCTATGTAAATCAATATCTGTGTAGAACGCTACTGTCTATGGTACATTTTAGATAGTAATGAGGATTCAGAGCATAGCGCTGAACTTAATTTTGTTATGAACAACAGCAATTTTGCTACTGGAGTTTCCCAACCCGATGGCAAGATAAGCTTCTAATATCGAACTTCGAACAACGGTTGTTTCTTATGCTTTTCATTATGGTGGAAGCTCTTAGGCAATCATGTTGCCTTGGTAGCTGTACCTCTACTATGATTGTATGCGCTCACTAGGAGCTTCTAGTTGCTAGCATTGGGCGTGGGAAAGAAATGAAACGAAGGTTAAGTGGGGGTAGGCTAGTCACGTCGCGTGCATAGACCCGCGAAAGTGAGCAATATCAGCGATAGCTGGACACCTGCCTGCTGCTGTCGGGGTCAACCTAGGACGGACGGTATCGATATGTCTTAGACCTTTTGTGGACAAGACGTGAGATTGCCCTGGACAGAGCAGTGGGATATGCCCACAGCGGCGTGGGACAGCTCTATAGTCTAATAAAAAAAACCATACAACTATGTATTTACATTACCTTGAGGGAATAGAGAGCGTAGTTCACGCGTAAATCTCATTCTAGATTATTATTTGTGACTAGGTAATTTACTAATGGTGCCTTTGAAGGAATGTAAGTAAAGCCTGAAAATACCAGTTTATATAACCTAAACCTCGGTATTTAGAATTCATTAAATTCTTAAAATAAGTTCTAACTATGCTAACAGTACTATTTTCCAAGGGCGACATTGATTAAATATTTTTAACTAAAAATAATATTTATTTAATACCAACAAATATTTACGTATTTACAAAGCTGCTCTGTATTTTCGGCAGTCTAATTTCAGGGGTATTTTCCTTAATAATGTTATTAAATAAAATATTTACAGAATTTTTCGCCACTTTGAAAAGAAGCGAGAAATGAGAGGCATTTTTAACGGAGCCGTCTTGAATTCATAATAAAAAAAAAAAATCCACTGTAGCACCCGAGCAAAGATACTATCCTGGTAGGTATTTTAAAATTCTATAAGCGTTGAATTGTCCGGTACGCACTCACGGCACGCAACAGACTTAACGTTTGCTCAAAACAATGATCCAGGGCCCTAACCACGCTAGCTGCTCAACTCGTAATAGAAAAGCAAACGCTCGCGATTACGTTTCAAACGCTCTGCTTTTGACGTTTTGCTGACACGAGCTTCACGATTTCTACTGACATTGATATGGTATGGTGTCAGCAAAACGTCAAAAGCGGAGCGTTTGAAACGTAATCACGAGCGTTTGCTTTTCTATTACGATTTGAGTAGCTAGCGTGGTTAGGGCCCAGGTTTTTTGCCACCAGGGCGGCGCCACAGCTTTTAAATTTGATTTTCCTGCAGTTATTACAAATAAGTTGAAGTGATGTAACAAACCTTTTTCCAGGGACTATTTATCCAAAAATATAACTACTATAAAAACACAGACTCGACATCCATAACAAAGTAATAGAAATGCCTGCGACGGATATTACGCAGGATTACCGAGATTCCCTGTCTAGGTATTCGTGTCCGGAGTTGGCAAAAGCAAGCGCCTCAGTCTAACTATTGAAATGGCAGTCGGATTCCTGAGGAGATGCTTATATTACGGTACTTTAATGTTACTTGTAGATCACGGAATTTGATGGACTATGCCTTATTGGAAAATTTCGATGTAGTAGTTGGTGGATCAAAGCATACTTATAAAATCGCTCGAAATCTCTACATGTAGTTGGTTCCTATGGGTATCTTCGTATCAATATCAAAAGCAATGATGGCCTAATTTCTCGCTAATTGCTGTCCAAAATTGTTGCATTATGGAGACATTATGATTTGGACAGTTAATTCGACTGTAATTATGACGCCACTGATAGATTCATGCATTTTGTATTTTGGGAAGTAGGTACTGATAAGAAGGTATACTCAACAATTTCAGCGACGGATTTTTAAATTCAAAAGTCAATTATTTATCACTATTAAAAACAGATTTAAAAGTAAAACTTTGTTGAGCTCGTAATAATTTTCGCAAGCTGAAAACCGAAACAATAGCGCGAGTGGCCACTCCTGACGCCGCCCGCTCCGGCTGCCGCCTGCCCGGCGGAATCTCAACGGAGATGGTATTTCAGTAAGCTGCAATCCTGGAATTAAATTATGCGGAAGCAGGCCCGGCTGTTCCCGCCTGATATCTGTTTAGTTATAATTTCCAGTTGGTAGCAGAATGGAATTTTTATTGCGTTTTGATTTTGTAAAGTGGGGGTCTGAGATTGTCGGAGTTTGTCTTTGTTCTTAACACCGCAAAGATAAGCGCATTTTTGTGACGTGCACTTGCGGCGTTTCGGCAAAGACTGAACCTCATGAAAGTTACATTCTGACTGCGTACAGCGTTCTTGCTACACATGAAAGAAAATATTTTCAATCTGTCTAAACAAGGTGTTATTTTAATTATTAATGATATTTTCCATGTCATCTTAGTAAATGCTGTATTAATATTTAGA
Organism: Notodonta ziczac; assembly: GCA_918843915.1. Classification (NCBI taxonomy): domain Eukaryota; kingdom Metazoa; phylum Arthropoda; class Insecta; order Lepidoptera; family Notodontidae; genus Notodonta; species Notodonta ziczac. The sequence goes on along the minus strand of OU974040.1, from coordinate 2,214,645 downwards.
ATTATTTGATTTATTTAATGATGTATGTATAACCTACCACAAGAAATCGGAAGGGGTTTCTTTTAAAAAGCTTACCTTTGATTTATCTTACCAATCAGCTGTACCGACCACAAAATAATATTTATAACATCAGATTTTTTTTCTAAAGTTTACTAAGGCACCGTGCAAAATATCGTTTACTTATTATTAAAATAAGACTTTATATATCACAGAAGTCAATTATAAATGTTAAGCAATATTTTTGCAACAAAAATATACATGAAAGAAAATGGCACATAAATAATAAAAAGAAACAAGGAAAACTTCTCCATAATTAGATGTAAGTGCCGCACGGGGATTAAAATTTATTTGCACCACCCTTGTGCATTTCTTATGGATATTGCATGAGATAACGCGGGCACGATAAAAAAATACTGAAAATAAGTTCTGTAGTAAGAAAAACATACAATTTATGAGAGAATGTTTTGGCTAAGTTTGGAAAAATGTAATTAATAATTTCAACACAATTCAAGTGTTCTACATCTAAATAGGAAAACTATAACACTGAAGCCGACTCGGTGTCTCTGTCTATCATAGGCATTGTTTGAGGGACAGGATGGTAGTGCAAAGTTCGTTAAATTGGAGGTCCGAATCACCCTCGTATTGAAAAGGAATGTACCCGGTATAATGACAATAGGCGCGCCCTCTAATTAACACTCTTATATATTATTATTAACATTATGAAAAAAGCAATTGTGCGGTCAGGGGACAATTTTAGGAATGAAGTTCTTTGTTGAGTGTTTTGCATGCTCAAAATTTTAAGTTTTCGTTGTCGCACTCTACAGTCACCTGAATACTCACTTACGCCATCTAGTTGCTTTTGGGATAACTTTTTCACATATATAGCGCTTTTAAAGCGTGGCGATTTTGACCATTTATCTTTTACCGCAAGTCGCGTAAAGGACCTTCATTAAGAAAAAGATACAGGACCAAAACACCACCCGCCAAATGTGGGGAACTACTGTGCTTCCCCGCCTATGCTTTTGTAGTATAAGGCGTGATGATCTATTGTGTCCTATATCGCTAACGGTTCGTACCTTGCCCCACGGGCCGCCACCGAGCCGCGTAGAGTTTTGTACGCTATCAGACACAGCTGGCGCATAGCTCTCCGTTTTCACTTGCTTCGTGTTATTGGAATGCATAACTTCATTCCTTGTAACTAATATTTAGGAATAGCTGTATATGTTAAAAGCAGCATACATTTACACAATTTATGAGAATATGGGCGGGTTTATCCGCTTAAAAATCAATAAAAAGGACTTCAAAATTGATCTCTACTAGGCAACCTTTAGCAGAGACGGATGATCTTAAGAAATTGCTATACAGCAGACGGCAACTATCATCTAAAAATAACCGCAATGATCCGTGCTTCAATGATCCACTTTTAGAGACGGGTTCCCCTTAATGGATTCAGGTGATTCGCACATGGAATTCGAAAATAACAGGTGCGTACTGCGGTCTGGAAATTTATTTCTAAAGCGTGCAATCGATCACTTATTTACTTTTTAAAAACTATTGATAAACAATGCACAGCCACAGTCAGTCCAGATGCATTAAATATTGCATAGTAGTTCCTCACGTAGGAGAGCAATAAGAAAGGATTTAAGAAAAAAATGTAGAGGATAAATAGGAGATTAAAGTTTGTAGGGACATCCCAACAGGAACTCAGCTATATATATATGTATCTGGGGGCACGGCAGTGCCCCCCCAAGTCGAGCACGGTACGTCGAGCGCGGCATTACTTTTACAAAACACATTCAGCCGAATAGTTTCTAAAACAAACACGCCTAGAAAGGACCACTCAAAGATAAGGGATCGGTGTTGACTGGTCGCGAAACGCTGTAAAGAGCACAATTAATTATGCTGAACGCTACAACTCTGCGGCCGGTGACAAATAAGTCGCGTACTCTGAATACTAAGTTAGCTGGGACGAACGGGCCGCGCGATGTTGGAGACAAAGCTTGGTGATATTATCTCTAGCACGCGATATTTTTGCGTAGTAGTTAGCAGCCACTTACATGGGTAACCGGGCACCCATAATTAGGCTGATAATTACGGCCATATTTTGTCAAAATTTTACGGACCAAACGGTTTCGGCTGCTTCGTGTGTATAAGCGGTTAGTTTCTATATACATAGAAGTCAAAAGATACCATACCTCGTGTTTGAAATGCGAAATCTCACGTCATATTGGAACACATAGATACATCTATATATTTATACCAAAATTCGGGTATTGTATTTTACTTTGACCAGGACAAAATACGAAAGGATAAATTCATAGAAATAATCTAAGCGAACAGCTCGGCCGCAGGTCCACTGTTAGAATGTAGGAATTGCTTTCGTAATTTGCCCGAGTCTGGGTATTTCACTAAAACACACTCAGAATTTAAGCAAAACGTGCTAAAGCTTGTAAAATCTGCCGCAACTGCACGCCGGCAGCACATGCCTGCGACACCGCAGCCAGTGCTGCCAACCCATTCATTTCAGGCACAGTCTAGTTGAAACATTGTTGTAGGTGCTTGATCATAATACTGTTAGTAAGCAATATTAAATTTAGACTTTAATCAACAGTGTCAGAACACAGTTTCTATTGTATAATCAGTTTCTATAATTATATGTTTTATATATTCATGGGTTTTTTTACAGTAGCTGTTTTCTACCTCAGAGTAAGTTTTTGTTTTGTTTTTTTTTACCTCTAACTAGCCAGCCAGAAATCATTCAAAGATGTTTAGACTCACCTTAAAAACGTCCTCTGAGCCATGGAGGAACTGCTTAAAGCTATTGTTTAATCTATGTCTGCAAAAAACAAATACGTACTTACTCAAAATGGTCCTGAAATTCTCATCAGATATCTTTGACCTATTCTCAAAACTGGGAGGAATTTAGATATTGTTTAGTAAATCCGACAGCGATTATAATTCTGAAATCTGGCTTGTAGGTTTGTAGTTGAAAGCTTAACTAATGATAGAGCACCTAGCAAAGCGTTTAGCGGTAATTTAGCTTTTGAATATTTATATTTTAGTTCATGATGACGATTAAATTATTTTGAAATTGTTTTGTGTTTAAATTTTACTTGATTTTTAGGTCAAGCGATAAACACTAATAGTATTTCAGTAGCGCAAAGTAATATTTTAATTTATTTTAATTAGGTTAAATGTATGTTGTTTATTATTAATTTTAGTCTCGATAATTATGTGATATGATTTTCGTACCATGTGTTTACATAATATACAAATTTATACAGTGTTCACTGAGCTCACATACAGTGTGTTTTAATGTATCGTAAATCCCATCAAAAACAAAACTTGTAAAAAAACCCAAGTCTCGCAACTCAGTTCTCTACCGTAAATAATACCAAGTCGGTTACTTAATTAAGTCCCTACTTAAGGGACCTTCTGTCTTCATTCAGTATTACGTATTACATAACTTGCTAACCTAACAACATCTTATTGTGACCATATCAATATTTAACATCTTTTATGTTTTAATTTTAATAGATTGACTTGGACATCGCATGATAACATAATGTATTTAGTTTAGTGCGATTGCCAAGTCAATCTATTTAATTTAAAACATAAAAGATTTTTGGTACGGTACGGCCGTGCCGCGCTCGACGTACCGTGCTCGACTTGGGGGGGCAGTGCCGTGCCCCCAGATATTTTTCGTACTTCTTATACAACCTGTATATTAAAAAATATAAAGAACGTACATGATAATATTATATAAACTAGCAGCCCGCCCCGGCTTCGCACGGGTACATTGCGGTTACATTATTCGAGTTTTAGTAAGGATCCCAATTTTTTTTTTAAATATATTATAGCCTATGTCACCCGGGGATAGTGTAGCTTCCCAACAGTGAAAGAATTTTTCAAATTGGTTCACTAGTTTCGGAGCCTATTTATTACAATCAAACAAACCAAGTTTTCCTCTTTATAATATTAGTATGATATCACAAATATTCATTTTAATTATAAAAATAATGTTGAATAATGTAGAGCCCCTATTTACAAGCAAAGGATGATCAAAACGGACAAACAAGGATAACGTGTATCTCAAGCTTACTCCTTGTACTGAAGAAACATTTACATGGACGTCGTCTCTATGTTGTATCATCAAAAAGTAGAGACGACAACATAAATCTGTGTAAATGTTTCGTTTTGGAACGAGGGGTTACGTAAACTCCTCACTCCACGAGCACAAGTTGCGAAGCACATATTAACACCGATAAATGTACTCTGGGTTAATGCCGGTTGTTTTCTCTTACATTCCAACCAGATCCGGGGAATCCGATTAAGCGGATCCGGCATCGATCCGGAGTGACCGATAGCCCGGAAAATCCGGTCGCGATGTCCCGCTGCGGCTTAGTGCGGCTTGACGGAAGACTGACGGGTCATTTCAAAACATTTTTTTGATATGCTTTGTTGTTTGATTATTTTTATATGTTGGTAGAATCAGGAAGGTGTGTGTAGGTCTATTCTAATACTATTTTACGTTATAAAAGTAAATCATTCCAAAAAAAATGTTTTTAACGATTGAGTTTTTGAACATTTCGCTCTGCATTTATTTTTAATTCCATTATAGTTTCCGCCCTAAGTTTGCAAGCGGTAACCGACTTGAACACGAATATTATCATTTCGCACAGCTTTTCGTTACCCGCAATATACATGAACATCGCGTCTTCATAAGGGTTCAGACTTTGTACACAGGTTAAACTTTAGTTAATTGTCAGTCCTGAACTTCGCTGTTAAGTGAAGCTAGTTCAAAGTACTTGTTCAGCGTCCGAAGATAATCCGGCGCTTTCGCAAGTATCAGTTCACTGGTAAGGAAATATGCTGTGGTTAAACTCGTTCGAAGTTTATTTTATAGTTTGTTATTTGTTTTTGTAAACATATAGGTAATGTTTATTGATTATATATTTAAGAAGCGTATTAAGTCACCCGTATATATATATATATATATATATATTAAAGTTATTTAATAATATTACAAAAGTTATATATAGGTAAGATACAGTAAGTAGCTACAGTAAGAAGTAAAACGTTTAAATACTATGACCCTAATACGAAGAAATCTGCCAAAAAAATGCGAATACAGACACGTCTCTGACCCCTTCGAGTAGCTATCTCAGTGTCATTTGATTTGATTATATTTATTTTTTTGCACTGATATTGTTATGTAACGTGCCTTATTAGAGTAATTGATAATATGTAAGATTCTAAATGTAATATGTATCAAAAAGAAACTCAAATTAGAGAGAATGTTCATTGTATTCAGTTATACGAACTATACTCTGAACAACCGATAGATAGCGCCAGTAGTATTCATAAACGCCGATTTTTTTATTTTTTTATTATTTAAAGTATGAATATATTTTATATATAGGTAAGATATGGTCATAGAATAATGCTACGCCAGACATTCTCTTCCCAGGTCGGCCCAAAACTACGTCACATCGTGTTGTCATTGATTGACATTTTCAATACAAATAAGGTCCATTCTTAGCCGATGACGTGATTGGGCCCAATCACGTGATCTTTCTGTAATGGGAAGACAATACCTGGTTTTGTTGAACCCATGTATTGTACTGTGTACCTACATAAAGATACATAGGTATTATCTTCTAAATAAAACGTAGGTAACTGGCAATTAATTATTTATAACATAAAAAAAATACGAAGAAAAAAGTAAATAGGACGTCTAATAAATGAGAGACGTATGTAAGGGCATAAAAAGTTTGGTTAGCCACTGGCTTCGGGCCGTTGCGCATTCTAGGTCTGTTGTCATAAAATATTTACTTAAGGCACAAAATGGCCCGGTTTAGGTACAAGTGGTTAAAATGGTTAACTTTAATATATATGACAGAGAGACAAAGAAAGATAAAGATAGAGAGGGAATTCAAGAGTTCAGAAGGAGTGAAACGTCACACAACTCATTTTACACTTCCATAAGCCTATCTGTTCAATATAAATTAAAAATGTATACAAACATACAATACGAATATAGTACGAAATATATAAAAGTATTTGGAGTATAAAAAATACAACCTCCTCTTTTTTGAAGTAATTTACTCCCTTCTACTTGCTATTAGTTTGATAGCGAATATCTTTAATATTATGTATTAATGTATTTCGACTTCGAATCGACCCTTTCGAGAGAGATTGGAGATAATTAGCTTAGGCACGAGAACGATGGTCATAAGTGGGAGGGACCTAGCAGTGGGACGAACTAGGTTGATAAAAAAAAAAATTGCACTTTCTTACACAGTTCATAAAAACAAATAAAATTAATTTAGTTGTTAAGTTAAGTATATACCTCAAAAGAAGAGGTCCTTTCATTGGTAATAATTAACTTTAAAACATTTTAATATAAGCTCTACAGTTTCAAACTACAGAGCGAACCAACTCAAAAGCTCTACTGCCGCTCGAAATTAAATTCCACATCCAAAACATACGGTTACAAAGCAATAATTTACTTCCGCCGAGCGCCGCTCCTCACACGCCCTTAATTTTCACAATTTTCGCCATAACGCCTGGACTAGCTGGAAATTAACTGCGCTATGTAACTTCAACATCTTGATTGACGAGCCATGAACTCTACATATAATTTACCTAGTTATACCACTGAAGTAGACTACTACTGAATTGTAACCCTTCTGTACAGTTGTTTGTTGTTCCCAATAAAATAAATATTTTATTTTAACTGATTATTTTATTAAAAATAGCAATGTATTAGAGTTAACTTTAAGAGCTTTGAAACTCTGTTTGATAGGAAAGGTAGAGCACGGATAGTGCTACTAAACGTGGTCGTAATCGCATCGTAATCGAGAAAATGAGCTTTGAATTCAAACTCGAATTCCAACTCTTAAGTAACCACCTATTAATTCTACTAGGCGAGCATAAAATGTTGGCAACTGCGGTCGATTGCATAAACAATCCAAAAGCTGAAAAAAAAGAATTTAAAGCCTGAATCTTGAAGATCTGAAACTAATTGTAATGTTACAGTACAGACAGTGATAACCGTAATCTGTTTGTCATAAACTGACTATTTCATAACTGTAAAGACAGAATACCAAATAGAAGATCATATGCCCCAATAAAAGCGTTGCTTACTTTTGATGTCAGTATAAAAATCCGCTCGTAACTTATACGACGCCATATTTACGACCGCGCGATGCTTTGTTCTGAAAAGTAGGTGAGAATTTGGTTAAAAGCTACCTGATCAGCATACTTAGGTATATTATGTGATGTGTTTGTTTTATGTGTATAAGTAAGTAAATATTTAGCTGAATCTACAAGTTATCGTACAAAATATACCGTTAGTTCCAACTATACAAAAATAACATTGAAGTACATTTTTGTATCATATCAAAACAACAAAAAAAATATTTGTGATGTTTGTTCTAGATCCGAAACGGCTGAACCATTTTTTTCGAGACTCACTCTAGGAGTAAATAAGCTACTTTTATTTTATTGAAGTACCACTTGGGCGGAGCCACGGGCAACAGCTAGTATAAATAAATATCGCCAGACTAACTCTTCAACTGTATGATCCCAAACTAAGGGAATCTTTCAATGAACTGGGACCGATTCCGGATTTTTGAGACTTTTGAATCGTGCTATCGTCACATCACTCTATTTTTATCAAACTATAATGTTGTAGAGGCATCAGCGAAATGCTAATAACCAACTCTCTTATGACGCTCCCTAAATTAACATTTTTATTATATTTCTTCTTCGAACGAACCGGAAGATCCGGAGACATTTTTCAGACGCAGTAAAATCAAATGGTTCTCTACTGCATTGTTCATAGTGTTACCATGCTACCTAAGATTTCGGGACATTTATATAAAATGTTGTCCTTAAGTGTGCTTATTATACACAAGCTATACGATGAATTTTATTGCTAATTTATTTAGACTCGTCATCACAAGTGTACTATAAAATCTATTCACCAATTAACTACACGACCTTTTTGAAAAAAATGGTAATTTCAATTTGTTTAATAAAACTCCACCACATCTAAATAGATCTGAAAAAAAACTCCGCACTTTTCAAGTTAGCAAGTCTTTTCTTGACGGCTGCAACTTTCCTAAAGTCTGGGCAATGACGAGCGACGGCCCTAATTAGCCTACTTACGATGAAAACTATAGCGTTAAGATTTTTGTAAAAAGTTGAATTAATAAAAATTTTATAAATTAAAAATTCAAAGTGTCGAGCATTTTTGATCTAGTTAATACTAATTACTAGTCTATTGTCAAAAAACTCGCATCTTTTTGGAGATTAATCCTCAATAAAACTGCCAGCAATTCCTTGAAATTCTCTTGTCGAAAACCTGTCCACCTAAATACCATATTCATGTCGACCCTAACCGCCCTACTTGCATGCTGAAAATGATGCACCCAATTCCGAAATATTGGAAACTATATCCGGGCAATAATACATTGTATTGCTTGTATCAATTTAACTGGAAAGTTGAAAACTTCGGTCCGTGGCGATTCCACGAATGCACATGATTTTCAACAACTACAGAATTGTCAGTGTTAAATATTTAAAATTTAAATAGAGTTGATGTTTAGTAATCTCGAACTTATTTAATTTATTCATTATTGTTTTTTTTTTGTTTCAGGTAAACAAGTCAGCATTCATTCATTATTTGAACTGCCTATATAATTGGAAGATTTTCTTGCCAGCCTTACTTAGCATTACGTAAGTTAATGTTTTTAATGGAATTAATAACTGCATAATGGGTGGTGATTTCCCTCGCTAAGTATATTCAGCATGTTTTAAAATATCTTACATCTATAGGGAGAACAATTTTCTTTGAATTCAACAAAAGTATGCAGCAGCGTTATTGAGGCAGCCTTATTTAATAGGAGCTTTTGTTGAAATTATCTAAATGAAAATCTTTTTGACGTCAATGGACCAGGAAAATGCGTGGGATTATTATACTGTTATATATGCTAAAATATGATTAGAAAGCAATCGGTAAATACAAAAATGAGCCACAGATTATACTGATACCGTTCGGAATTTTCCGATTCATGTCATTTTTATTAACATAGCTTTTTCCAATAACTAACTGAATTATAACCGGAAATTTATAGGCTAAACTGAATTAATTAGGTACTCAAGTATCCATGTTAATAAAGAAATAAAAATAGTCATTTGGCTGGGTTGCCCCGCCCTGGAGCCCGCACTACGATTTACTTGAAAACTTTGGAAAGAGTTCGCCAATTCTTGTGGGACATCTTTTACTGGGAATTTCCACTTTTTATGTGTTTTATAATGAATTTTCGTGTACTTTAATTAATCTGGTAATAAATAAATATATCGCCAGACGTACACACCAACTATATGGTGCCAAACTAAGCAACGCTTGTACTATGGGTACGGTACAATGGACTGGGGGCGATCCCAGTGACACCCAGACCAGGGCAAATTACGAAAAGGCCATTTCCGAAATACACATGATTATGAATATTCTCTACCGTAGTAGAGTCCACCTGTAGCTAATTAACGACAACTCATATATAGTCTTATCCTACTAATATTATAAATGTGAAAGTTTGTGAGTGTGGATGTACCTATGTATGTATGTTTGTTACTCCTTCACGAAAAACTACTGAACGGATTTGGATGAAATTTGTAACACAGATAGTTTATAACCGAGATTAACATATAGGATACTTTTTATCCCGTAATCCCGAAATTTTTGTTACGCTATATACTACGCGGACGAAGTCGGGGGGCACAGCTAGTACTTTGATAAATTATGTGATTTTATAATAAAACACATCATATTTGTTTCACGCGGGATTTCAATTCAAAATTAATATTATGCACTAGCGACCCGCCCCGGCTTCGCACGGATGCTATAAATTATCAGAGTTTCTCTACTATATTATGCATATATTATACATAATAATATAAACCTTCTTTTTGAATCATTCTATGTATTAAAAAAACCGCATCAAAAATCGTTGTGTAGTTTTAAAGATCTAAGCATACATAGGGGCATACAGACAGCGGGACGCGACTTTGTTTTATAATATGTAGTGATACAACATTTTAATTAATATACGAGACTTTATTTGAATTGTCTGATACAACGTCTAGACCAAAGCTAAATATAACAAGGTTCAACTGAAATATGTACTGTGCAGACGCCATGTTGAAATTCTGTTTATTAAAATGTTTAATTAGAAATGTTTGTTTCGACAGAATTTTAAATGAATGCTCTTGTTACTGTGAAAATTATATTTATTTAAATAATGAATTAAGTTGAAAGATTGTATTTTTTATGATTAATTACTATTTAATATTTTGCATGCTGCGTTATTTTAGCTGTTCTTATTTTAGCAAAAAGATAACATCATACAAATATATTTCGCACAATATTCACATTTAGACCGAAAACAATGAATCTCCAACAATTTTCTCCTCTGACGCATACATCTAGAGCAGACTATCTAATAAAATTAAATCAACCTGAAATAAAAATATCCCCGTTCACCCCATTCTTCGTTTCAAGCGCCTGGGATCACGTTCGCGGGTAGCAAAGAATTTTTAATATTTTTACCCTGTATGATTTATCGTCGGCTGAAGCATCGTCCGCCTACTGAGGCCTTCGCTATTCTGTGGCACGAACAGTTACTTTTCACAACTGCTGTTTATCACGAAAATTATCTTAATGTTGTACGGTATATTTTATACAAAATATTACATACTAATAATATATTTATATATTCTGTTAATTATCTATTTAAAAAACGGATGTTGTGTATGACTCATCGGCAACATACAGACATGAAAAGTTCACATACCTACTATACCATCGGGACTATCAAAGTTACTTAAGACAAATTTAGTTATGAACCAACAAAATCAGTACCAATGTCTCCGCTCATTGGTTGATCGGTTTTCAGAACAGGTGAACTGTTTTTCCGAATCACTCTATCAACGATAATTTTCAAACAGGCAATCAATATTCCCCTATAACCTACCTGAGCTACCGTCAAAGAGTTGCCGATAAACAATTTTCTTTCGTGCGTCAACACCGCCGTTTCCATTTCCGATCGCTAACGCAATCTGTATGTAAGTTACAAAAGGTACGAAAGGTAGTATGCGCCTGCCCGTCCTCCCCTTTCTCTCTCTTTGATGTAAAGGCTTGTTTTTGTTAGAAATAGTTGGGCAATCTATAATCCTGTTTATCTTGAAGTAAAAAGTAAAGACAATCTTATATAGCTTTGGCATAAAAAACAAGTCCATAAAACATGTTTTAAACAGTGATTTAGAAAAGCAAAGGAAAACACCTGTTGTAAATAAAAAGAAAACGGTTTTCAAATAAAAAAACAACATTTAAACCCCAAGTTAGTTTCACTTGGATATACATCCAGGCATCGATTTTGCAGCAGACCCGAATTACAAAATACCTCTCAGTGTTGAAAGGCTTACTGAATGCTGACATGTTGGCCAACTTGTTGAACCATATTTGTTGGCCCGTGAAGTCGCAGCTTTAACCCGCTTTGCCACGGTCGATTTCACCTTCAAAGAAACTTTAAGCGAAAAAAGAGTTTTCGTGTGGCGGCTTTGTAAATCCAAATCGAAGTCCATTAAAAATAGGCTTTATAACAGAGTGTGTGAGACAGCTCACAAATATAGCTAGGAGTTTTCATTGTGTTATTTTAAATGGAGTGCAAGTGATGGATGAGTTTAGTGGAGCTTCTAATGACTTGTCACTTGCAGTCTCAGAGATGACTGAAATAATTGGATGAGCAGAACTAAACATTGGAATGAATACCCTTCGGTCCATGCCATTATAGGCTCTATGTTTATTAGAATAGTTATGGAAATCATGTTTATTGACATCGTAGTCAAGACAAAAAGGCTCGTCTATTATCTTCGAATTTAATTTAATGTACCAGGGCATCATAACCTCAAAGCAGTCGTTCGGTGCCCAATTACGAAATACACGCAATTATTAGAAGTACGAAGACGCAATTATCTTGTAGGTGTACACGTGTTTCTTGGTAGAGGGTCTTGCAATGAGGGTCCCAATTAATCGGGCGACTGATGTGTAACTGGTGAACTAGGTGACATTCGGTTCACGAGGCGTTGAGGTGCTGTTGCATAAACTGCGAACCCTAGCTTTAACAGCGACCATGTAGACCATGCATTTCTATGTGTAACTGGAACGCGCTGCACTTGTTTTTTTGGTAACTATCATATTGTACTTAATTAACCTAGATTAAGGTTGATTATGCTTTAACACTTCTGAAGATAGAAAAGCGAGCCGAGGCAGAGGATCCTGGTGGGACTGTGTCCCTCTTACTTGTCTGCGTGAAACCTTTCACTCGCCTCGCCACAGTGAGTGCCGACACAATATTCAATCTTTTTATAAATGGATCTAGGTGTATATAGGACATGTCATAGATTAAGGAAGATTTAAAAAACTCCTTGGAATGAATACTTCCTTACACATACCTAAACAATACTCAAATCATCAAATAACATAAATATTTTTTATACTTTCACTCTTATTTATTTATTTATTATCAGATGCTTGTTGCGCTTACAGCTTAGCCAAGACGCACAACAAGCTAAATTAATACTACTGATCGCTCAAGAAGCTTGTACACTTTTTAATGAATACATGTAACTTAGTATTAAATATATCAAGGTCTGGTTGCTGAGCAATTAAGGCGTTGATAAAATTGACGGCTTGGCAGTTGGGGCAAATTGCGCGGTTCGTGTGCGCACCGGCGGCGCCGCCAGCAGCCGCCGGTGCAACCGCGCCGCAACCGACCCGACTTCACTCACTTCACTAATTCCAATTGTATTTTTAATAATTTGTATGTAGCTATTGGTTTTCCATAAGTTAAATAAATAAATAAGTATTTTTAAATAGTATTTTTAAACAGCATCTAGCGTAATAATCGGTATTATTTCAAGAAACTGAAAACAACCCGTTTTCAATCCCGCACAAATCACAAATCACAGTGTTCTCATTGGACCAACTATTCTTAAATTATTTTTAAGCACATTTGTCCTAAGTTCCAATTGTTTGCGTTCAAATCAAGCAGAGCACGTGCACACAAGCTGGCTGCAAGGTGTTTACTCTGTGCCCGCATCAAATCTCTTCCGAGTACTGCGCCTGGTACACTGCTGTGCATACAGATACATACACTTCATCTTGCTAACTTGTCGAAAAGTCTGCTATGTAGCAATTGAGCTATTCCTGAGGGCGACTTCTATACCCTAGAAAAATTTGCAGGACGATCTGGTCACCTTTGCGGGAGATACGTGGCCCGAGAGAGCACAAAACCGTATTTTGCCAGTATTCAGAGAGAGGCATTTGCTCAGGAGTGGGACACACAAATAGGCTATTAAAAAAAGAGGTCAACTTCAAAATAAGGGGTAGGTATAACTTCGATATCGCACATGAGGGGCTTTTTAACATTATTTATTTGATTGTAGAGCCAAGTAGAAGTCGTTTGACTTCAGCTCATTACGGGCGATCTCAACCGGTATATAGTACCAATACCTCACAGAAGATGGACGTAAAGTAGCTATCATAGCTGTGTTTCGTACGGTGACTGAGCACCGCCCCCGTCTCCTCCCTGTGTTCCACTCATATTCAGTTCGGCAACGTCCCAGTAATGCCTCTAGTTTTGCAAGCATCTATAGGCTACGGTAAGTACTTAATATAAGGCGGGTCGGACGTTTGTATGCCTACACATTTTTATAAAAAAAAATTGTGAGTAAAACTCTGAACCAGTTTTATTAACACGAATAAAGATAAAACCCTACCGATGCCAATTATGTAGAATATTGTATGTTTCAATTTAGCATAGGTATACGGGGGATTGGTATACCGACAATCATAGCTTACCCTTTGCCATCACTATTCGTCAATGGTGATTTAGTTTCAAATGTTACGTCCATCGGAGCGCCGTCGGTCCTAAATCAACGTTTGATAGAACAGGATTGTAAACAAGCCGGGAGATGTTTGCCGTGCACCCGTATCTAATCGCTTCCCGGCAAACTGTGCCACTGCAACTTATATCTTATGCACGTATACATAGGGCACATAACTTGAATTATAAGTATAATCATAAACGGATTTTGGTTGTTTAGAATTGATTTTCTCGCATCACCGCAATAGAAGCGTTCCTTGGTAGTGAATTACAAGCAGTTATTTATTAGTTCATTGTATTTTTTTTATTTTACTGATAAATTAATAATCTAAGCAATTTAATACTTAGTATAGTTTTGTAGCAAAAATTTGCTCATGAATTCAAGTAATATTTAATATGTGTTTCATTTCGTAAAACAATTTTGTATTGTCTTCCGAATTAATTATATCACCGCTTAACAACACATGAATTTATTTTAGTGTGACAAATACAATACTCCATCGCCTAATTTTTGCTGGGTACCAAATAAAATTGGATTTTTTTAGTTCAATTGGAGCCTGAAGTCGTAGTCGACTACATGTAACATCACTACAAAATCTACGAAGATCTCGTAGCAATCTCGTAGCATTTTACTTGGGCCCTTCTACTATTCAAAATAATGACTCACTACCTAGATATCGTGTTGCTTCCCTGTCCAAAGTGTAAGTTCTATTTCCGATTTTATATTAGGTCATTGCGTTTTGAAATTGTTATCTAATTTAATCAAACTTTCCGCCCGTATTACACAACTCGCGCTCCACTTTCATCTGTTTTCCTTCAATTATACTTCATGTTGTACAAACAAATATTTTATTACGAGGAATGGCTTTCTTTCGTCTGTTGTAAATAAAAAACAATAAGGAACGCTTTCTGTGGAGTGCTCGAGCAACAATGGCAGATGCGTTGTTCGGCCCAAAGATTGTTTTCTTCCGAGCCATTGTGTAGTACCGATCGCGGGATTGGGCCGGAATGAGCCCTCAGGTTGTGTACAAGTACTCGCGTTTAATGGCTCACGTTTTAATATGGAAAACAATAATTATGATGAATGCGAAGCCTGTATAAGATTCTTGATTAAATCGTGAGGAAAATCTGAAAAAACATTAGTATTTGTAAGGAATGGAATGTCATTTTGATTTGAAATATATACGTTGTAACACGTTCTGTCCCAGCACCAACACATTACATTAGCAATTTAAAAAAAAATGCGTTTCTATTGCCTACTTTTTTAAAGCTAAAACGGAAAATAACTAAGTTAGTATGTAAAATAAAAACTTTAAAAAATCTGCTCCCGCGCAAATATTTAATTTAAACATCAATTCTTCAATTATTTTGACTTTCGAACAAATTATAAGTAGGTACATTCTTTGTTAAAGTTTCTGCTGAAGTGGGCCCGTCGTGTCGCGGGACCGCGAAAAATATTTATTCAACGCGAATTCCCAAGTTCGCAGATTTTTTTTTTATTCTCCGCAGCTATTTTTCTTTGCTAACGAAATTGAATTCTCATTCATTGCTTTATGGAGGTTATTTCTTGTTATTTCGTTATACCGCTCAGTGTTATTGGAGGCCTCGTACGGAGAGTTATAACGTTTCAGATCCAATGTAACGTTATTGTTTTAAATATAAATTCGAAATTTGAAAAATACCGGTTTTATAATAGGGAAATACCTATATAAAAGTTGAACTGTGGTTTTTTTACGGCCAGATCATTGCCTATGGGTAAAAGTTTGCAATACAAATGGCATTGCTCGGCAACGTTACCGATCTGAAGTGGAATTGGGCAGAGGCAGACGAAGGGAGGGGGGCTCTCGCACTCGTCGTACGAGACGCAAGTGTAATAGTTACTTGATGCCGATCTTCTGTGAGCGTGTGGTACTACCCTGGAAGAGCCAGCCCAGCTTGGCTCTGTCACCGTAAGATATATTTTTATACAATGCTTACTGACCGAAAATGAATAAGTAATGTTGAATTAATCAAACTCAAACTCAAAATTGTTTTTATTCATGTAAGCCAACAAAGCATTTATGAATAGTCAGAATCTACCACCGGTTCGGAATGCTGCTTCCACTGAGAAGATCCGGCAAGAAACTCAATGGTTACTCTTTTCAATGAATTACAGATGGTGTACATTCTCAGGAACAGCATAAAATGATAATATGAGCAGGTAACACCATTATCACTAAATAACTAATAGTAAATAATAATCAAATCTCCCTGAGATTTAGGTATGTAGATAAAATAAGAAAGCTAGTTTAGTGTGGTGGTCATACCTACTCATACTTACATCAAATTAAATGTTTACGAACCAAAATAACAATTAATAAAACAGGTGCATAATAATATAATTGCTTTGGTGTGATGCCTTCCATGCTAAGTAAATGAATAGTATTTAACGACAATGTTGTTTAGAGGCAAGTGAGTGGCCCAATCCCCGCAAGCAGCGCCCGCGCACGAGCATGACTTGAAAAGCGATCTTGAAAATCGATACGAATATCTTTTTAAGGTACCAATTTATGTAGTTACTTCTAAATATATATAACTCAAAGGTGACTGACTGACTGACTGACTGACGGTGATCTATCAACGCACAGCCCAAACCACTGGACGGATCGGGCTGAAATTTGGCATGCAGATGTTATGACGTAGGCATCCGCTAAGAAAGGATTTTGATTAATTCTACCCCCAAGGGGATAAAATAGGGGGTGAATAATCCCGAAATTTTTGTTAAGTTAAATTACACGCGGACGAAGTCGGGGGCACAGCTAGTATTAATTAAAGTGGCGTGTTCATACACTCAATATTTTCCTTTTAGTCGTATTATAACATTTTATCGCACGAACACGATACACTTTTAACACCAATTTTTATTTTTTACATAAATAAAAAAAACTTCATCTTTAATAACTCCATTACATCTCCGTCCAATTATTTTAACTTTCTCCTCCCATTTTCGTTTGGAATAAAGAAATTTCCGCGACAAAGTAATATCCGTGCAATTGGTGCCGGCGTTGTTTACTCGCTGGAGTATTTGCGAGGGGCCACCTGCTGTCCCTGTCGTTTGAAGGGACACTCGTAAACGAAGGAAAAATAATGAGAAACAAATAGCGAGCGTCCCGGGAGCTTGGATCGACCGTAATCGCAGACTTGCACAAGAGAACTGAACAATTGAAAAAAAACCCAACGAGTGATACTTCTAGTTCTTAGTATCCCTTTTAATATTGTTACTAAACGTTTTGTAATTACAGTAAACGTATGAATACGAGGCATTGCATTACAGTCTATTGAAGAGAAGCTTCTATACGGACATTCGGGGCGGCCACTCTATCCGTGCAAATCGTCATATGACGTAGCGTTACACGATGACGTCAGAGCTGTGACGCCCTACGCTAATTACTATAAAGCTTCGCTTCTGTCGGGCGTCCCTACACGGCACTGTGTTTTTTTCACATACAAATGATGATATGTGGCGCTGTAGTCGCGTGTCGGCATTATAATTTACACTGTGTACAATTTAGTTCCGTAATTTTCACGTTCTATGTGAAATAGACTGTAATCTTTGTTGTAACTACAAAACATTTAGAAAATAAAGAAAAAATAAATCGATCGCCAGACTGACACACCAACTGTATAAGTACGTCTAAGAACTTCCTACTTTACGGCATCAAAATATAAACCAAACCAAATGTTATATATAATAAGAGACGTATTCTAGAATTGTCATGAATTTTAAACAGCAACGTTTAGATGTTCAGAATACATTACACAGGGGAAGGTCTCGTCATTTGTAGAGCTCTTGGATTATATTATTGAAGCATTGGCCGTGATTGCAGACGGGACAAGCTTGTTCCTTATACTCTTTATCTACAGGAAACGCTACTTAACAAGTTTTTCCAACTACTGATTAGGTAACTAACTACCGGTATGCTTGACCTGTAGCAGAGGCAAGCTGTAGCCGAATGACTATCCTTCTAATATTATAAACTAGCTGTGCCCACGGACTTCGTCCGCGTAGTATTTACCGTAACAAAAATTTCGGGATTATCGGGATAAAAAGTATTCTATATGTTAATCCCGGCTATAAACTATCTGTGTTCCAAATTTCATTCAAATCAGTTCAGTAGTTTTTGCGTGAAGGAGTAACAAACATACATACATACATACATACATCCACTCTCACAAACTTTCACATTTATAATATTATTATTAGGATGTGAAAGTTTGTGAGTGTGGATGTTTGTTACTCTTTCAGGCAGAAACTATAGAACGGATTTGAATGAAATTTGTAACACAGATAGTTTATAACCGGGATTAACACATAGGATACTTTTTATCACGATAATCCCGAAATTTTTGTTAAGTTAAATACTACGCGGACGAAGTCGCGGGCCGCGGGCTCAGCTAGTAGCTGATATACGGGCTGTCTCGACCTCGGTAGTACCACCCTCTCACAGAAGATCGATGTAAAATAGCTAATTTTATAAGAGCTAAGTTTCTTACGATGCGTGAAAGAGCTAGGAATCCAACCTCTTTACCTTTACGTCCCTATGACCCACTGCCTTTCAGGATGGCGACGTGCAAACAATGCTTTTGGTATTGCAAGCATCTATAGGCTACGATAACTGCTTAACATGAGGCGGATCGCACACTTGTTTGATGACTTTGGTATAGAAATAAAAACGAACTTTATGATATTTACTATTGAGTGAATTTTGCGTCGGCCTCATACCGACAAGTCCCTACTGTGACCGGCATCGACACGTCACAGGGGATACGGGTTCTCTAAGACAACAGAACCGCGAACAAAACAGTGAATATTCACTGAAAAACTCCTCGAAGCTTTGGTCAGATCTGTCACCTCCATATAAGAAACGTACTGGCTAGAAACTAATCTAAGGGCTTGTATGAATTTTGAACATGCGTGGTTACTACTCATAAACACAGTTAAAACGCTTTTCTAGATAATTGGATGTGTTCAAAGGCCACCGTACGAAAGTTGTGGCATTTATTCAAGAGCCTGTAACTCAGAATAAATGATAATTATAAGTATGTCTTCATTAGGCATCTACATATATATACATACTGAAACTTTTTCGAACCTATGAAACGCCGTGCATAGGTAACAGTAATTAAAATACCCACAGTACTAGTTGACCTCGAAGGAATGTACTAAAATCCTAAGGATTGACTAAAAGCTGACCGCAATACAATTTGGATGATTATCTCTGTTAACTTTCCCTCCTCCCGAAAACAGGCCAATACGGGTCGAGTATTTATCCGTTAACCTCTGAACAAATAAATAAAGCAATGAACTTGTTCGGGGAGGCACCCGGATCATTTAATTCCACCGCAGCCTGTTGACTCCGACCAAACAAATTACCCGGACGGTAATTCATCCGGTAATAATTGGTGAATGTTAAGTTAGAAGTAAACTTATTACCTTTTGACTAAACAGGTTGAGGATCCTTTGTTGTGTTTACAGTTGCTGACCATGATTTACCGTGTACCTAAATATAATTAGGACAGTATCGAACGGTAATGTAACTTAAAAAAATAATTACTTGTAACAACTATTGACATGTGCGTAATTTGCAGATAGTACGTACTACAGCACTAACAGCAGAATACGCACTATTTTACTAAGGGCATTCTTACGTTGTTGTCCTGAAGTCGTCGGGAAAGCATGCTGTATGCAATCAAAATTCAAAATCATTTTATTCATGTACGCCATCAAAGGGTTTGGAATACTTCTTCCACTCAGAAGATCCTCAGAATAAATTCAATGATTAGTCTGTTTTCAATAGAATTAAATTTAGTGTACAAACAGCAATATAATGTAAGCATGCCACACCAATATCCCTAAACAGTACTTTAAATTATTAGAAGAATCGTATTAACAAGAGAACTAATATGAGCGAAACGGAATATTCCTTAATGGAACGCTAAATGTGTTGTGATACAGTAAAATTCTAAATGAATACGTGTAGCTTGGCATTTGATCATAATCACAGAAATGAAAATTGTGAGAGATTACTGCCTACTTATTCTGTGTTTAGGAATATACAAATAAAGAGCCCAAATGTCACACCGCAAAGTACATGATACTACCCAAACCCCATGGGACACATAGTTTCTCCTTAATCTGAAATATTAATATATACCCAAAGTATGGCCGCCGCACTCCGCAGTCGAGATAGCTTAAAATTCGCAGAACGCCCCGAGCTCTTTTTGAAATGTAAATCAAAACCCGAAATGCCTTTCAATTTCTCTTTGATGTGTTAATTTTATTTTCGCCCAACGTCCTCGGCAGAATCTTATCGACTTTACATTAATTAAAATATTCAATCGTGTTTAGTTTTGAATGGAGATCATAATGAGACGTATTTGTGGTGTCCTGGATATGATATAAATCAATATCCAAAGCAGTAAGAGGTGAACCACAGATAAATGTGATGATTAATGTATTCACACCCTAAATTAATAATGATCCCGATCCAATTCTTGCTTTACAAGTTTGATATTAAAATTAATTTTTGGGGGATCCCGTTCTCGTTGTTAGGCGGGTATGAGATCGGATCGAACGAACGATATGCAGTAATCCAAGATAGATCTTGGATACGAGATACAATATACGTATTGGGCGTTAGTTTACTTTTAAATTTTAAACTTAAAGGATATAATCGTGACTGCGCTTGCATCTATTTATTTTTATAAAATGTTGTATTGATATGATAGCACAAATCAAAGACCAATCACATCAGGGTTAATACACAACTCATGTACCCTAACTACATATACCACAATCATAGGGAATAAGGCAAAATGTACATATTGCTGAAATATCTCAGAGCCACACAAAATACCAAGTCATATTGTACGATTAAATGAGTGTCCGGCAAAGAGTATAATTTTCTCTTTCCATAAATAAAACCGAGATCTGTGCAAAAGAAAAATTACTTCCCTGTCTTCGGAAACCGCAGGCCTGTGTGTATAGGACTAAACACACCGACCGTCGCAACGCAGCGTCTAAAGAGCAGTTTTAAAAACAGAATTCGCTTACCAGCATGGTTCCAAATGACTATGTAGCAAGTGTAATACTTGCTACATTTCTTCCTTATTTTATTTAAATAAAGTTGCAATGATCTTTAAGAATTATACTTTATCAAACTTTTGCTTGTAAAATTGTAAACTCTGTTGGAAAATATAAATAAGTTACTAGCTACTACAAAATTTAAAAGTAAGTAATACGTTCGCTTAAAATGCTATCCTACTAATATTATAAATGCGAAAGTTTGTGAGTGTGGATGTATGTATGAATGTATGTATGTATGTATGTTTGTTACTCCTTCACGCAAAAACTACTGAACGGATTTGGATGAAATTTGGAACACAGATAGTTTATAACCTGGATTAACATATAGGATACTTTTTATCCCGAATACGTTTTATGTTGTATGTTCCCATGGGACAATTATCGATCCTACTGAACGGATTTGGATGAAATTTGGAACACAGATAGTTCAAAACCTGCATTGAAACATGGGATACTTTTTATCCCGATAGTATGTTCCCGTAGGACAATTATCGATCATACTGAACGGATTTGGATGAAATTTGGAAACCAGATAGTTTAAAACCTGTATCAAAACATGGGACACTTTTTATCCCGAATACTTTTTATCCCGTATGTTCCCGTGGGATAATTATCGATCCTAATGAACGGATTTGGATGAAATTTGGAATACAGATAGTTCAAAACCTGTATTAAAACATGGGATACATTTTATCCCGATTACTTTTTATCCCGTATGCTCCCGTGGGACAATTATCGATCCTACTGAACGGATTTGGATGAAATTTGGAACACATATATATCAAAACCTGCATTAAAACATGGGATACATTTTATCCCGATTACTTTTTATCCCGTATGCTCCCGTGGGACAATTATCGATCCTACTGAACGGATTTGGATGAAATTTGGAACACAGATAGCTCAAAACCTGGATTAAAACATGGAATACTTTTTATCCCGATAGTATGTTCCCGTGGGACAATTATCGATCCTACTGAACGGATTTGGATGAAATTTGGAAACCAGATAGTTCAAAACCTGTATCAAAACATGGGACACTTTTTATCCCGAATACTTTTTATCCCGTATGTTTCCTTGGGACAATTATCGATCCTACTGAACGGATTTGGATGAAATTTGGAACACAGATAGTTCAAAACCTGGATTCAAAACATGGGATATTTTATATGCCGATAGTATGTTCCCGTGGGGCAATTATCGAAAACCACGAGGGCGATGCTGTGAGATTTTCGTGTTTTTTTATGTGCAAGCCATTATAGCCAAAACAGTGAACCTTAAATACAATAAAAATTTATAATTTATTTTGAACTAGCTGGTGGCCGAATCTTATTACCTATTATACTACTACGACTTATTATTAGGATGTACATTTGGTAGTAACAAATCTTAACAAATTAATCCTTTAATCAAAATAAATACTTTTATCACTTCTGTTATTTAAAGTACTGGCCGGACCGATTTTGACGGGACTTTCACTGACAGATAGCTTATGTTATAAGAAGTAACGTGAGCTACTTTTAAAGAATACTTTCCGTAAACTCTGCGAACTAGACAAATATTTTTTGTTAAATAAAATTTTGTTAAGTTAAATTCAACGCGGACGAAGTCGCGGGCACAGCTAGTAGTAAATAAATCGAAAATAAAGTCTTAAAATGACATTATTTACTATAATCTACATAAGTCTTATTTCCCCTTAAGGTGAAAAATCAATTAATAGTTGCCGCAGCTTCTAAACGTGTAGTGCGTAAACCTCCTAACTGTGCTAAGATAAAAGTGTCCACATAAGAGGGGTGCGGATAACGTCGTCTGTCGAAAGACAAGGACGGCTAGTAGTAGTGGATTTATTGCGATTCCCTATCGCTTCGCCAGTATCATCTCCGCAATAATATCACTGCGAATTGCGAAAAAAATTAAGACAAGAAAGTTTATCTTTTGACATTTCCACCGATTGGCGCAGTGGGTCGAATGTATGCCGCTCGGCTCACTGCACATGGTGGTTGCGGGTTCGATTCCCACTGGGGAAAATTTCGGAAATGGCCTTTTCGTAATTTGCCCAGGTTTGCGTGTCACTAGGATCGCCCCTAATCCATAGTACGGTACTCACTTGGTGTGTCAGTCTGCCGATATTTATAATTTATTTATTTTATGAATAAAATTATTCATGATCCGTGCGACTATATATGAGTGTGTGAGCACATAAAGCACTATGCCCTAATTGCCTCGCGGTTACATCGCACGCCGCACCGAATCAGCCCAAGGATATCGAGTTGATTAATTAGGTAATTAAACCAAGTAATAATATTCAAATTCGCAACACTAAATAATAATGTCAAAGCACTTTCGATATAACCGTAACTAACTCGAACTGTACCCATAAACTCAAAATGCGCACCAGCTACTTTAAAATCCAAACTAAAAAGTTACTTTGACTATAAAATACACGATTTTTCATATTCCAATTAACAAACGGCATGATTATTAGCACTCAACCTCGTTTACGTAAGCTACATACGTGTACGGGTGAAGAAATACACTTGAAAATGTACAATTTTAAAAGTTCACTGGCGCCCAACGTGGGACTCTCCAGCAAACGCAAACGCACCAACGCATCAGTGCCTTCACGACTCTTTCGTAATAATTTCAAAAGTTGGAAAACAATCTTCGTTTAATTCACGAGGTCTCGTTGCCATTTTTACGGCTCCCACCAACTTATTTTCCCGAATGCACTTTGGTACTATCACGATGCCATTTTGTAAGAGTTATGACGCTATAATAAAAAGAGTGAACTGCTTTATTTTCTGGCTGCGGAGTGAAATGTGCTTCAACCTTAGCATAATCTTTGTGACACTTGGAACGTGGACTATGATAACTGTGGTAGAGCCAGGGTTTAGCCATTTGACTACAGCTCATGTACCATCAACAAAGTTGACGCTTGATCAATTCTGAACACTTTTCCCTTGCAGGCAGTAATCATAGGATGCCTCGCCCATTATGTTGTTGTCCAATGAGACGAAAACCGTCCGATGAGACAAAAGCCCTTTTTTAGAAAGCCAATTGTTTCGATTGTTTTTATGACCATACTAGTCGCATGTGGCTGCTGGTCACTGCATACAAAATGCAACCTTAAGGTGATCAATCGTCGAGTTTGTTGATTGTACAGGCTGGGTAGTACCACTCTCCCACAGAAGGTCGCCGTAAGGTAGCTATCTACTAGAACTTGCGGCAACACGCCCTAGTGTTTTCAAGAAAGAAATAAGTAAACTAGTAAAGTAAAATAATACCACTGTTATTACTACTATTGAAAGCATTACAGTTATACCTCTTAATATTCTAATATATTAAGCCACAATACCAAAATTACACTAAGACTAACTTAACCTAACTAATGGGTATTACTATTACATATTACAGATACAATATAATTAAATAATACTATTATTACTGCTAGATTATTTTGATTGGTTTATATAGAGGTTTACGTAGACTGTGATACTACCTTTCTCTTGTGATACTGTCTTTCCACGCTTAATTAATGTAACATTATTGAGTAATCTGTGGTAAACGGTGTTGGTGTCACAATTGATAATATTAAAATTCATGTACTATTTCCATATGTATTGTGTCACTGTTTGTTTACCCAAATAAATTAAAAAAAAAAAAGAACTTGGCTTGACACGCCACCGCGTGACTAGTTTATAGCTGCGTTACTTACGGTGGAGAAAGCTTGAAGCTCGAATCCCCCCTCTGTTGCAATTCCCCTTCCAACCACAACGACAACGTTAGAACAATGGCTTCGGTATTTCAAGCATCTACAAGGTGAAACATAATGGGTATACTTTTTTTTTCAAAACTTAACTTTGTATTTCTAAAACCATCAGCTTTGGAGGGAACTTGAAAAACAAAAGGTGTTATAGGAATACAGCTGTTGACCGATTTCACAAGTCTAGAACACCTTTAGTACTTCAACTCTCCCACAAAGTCGATAGTTTGAGATTTACAAAGTTAAGTTGCAAAAAAAATAGTATACCCTTTTTGTTTCACCTAGTATAAGCTATGGTAACTGTTTGTTGTAAAATGTTCACATCACCCTAAACACTGTTATACTAGGTGAAACAGAAAGGGTACACATGTTTTTTTGCAACTTTACTTTGTAAATCTAAAACTATCGGCTTTGTGGGACAGTTGAAGTACTAAAGGTTTAGGACTTATGAAATCTGTCAACAGCTATATCCCTGTAACATCTTTTGTTTTTCAAGCTTTGGAGGGAAGCTGACAGTTTTAGAATTACAAAGGTAAGTTTTGAAAAAAAAACTAACTTTCTTTTTTTACCCGTATATCATGCTATAATTTCTCATCTCGCCAGATCTAAATCATCCAAACGTTGTCTATTCCGCACACAGTGGCCATCTTCAAAGTGTACCCGAGCAGGTAATGGCCACCGCCCGCTGGATCCAGCGGGATTAATCTTGAAATTCACTCTACCCTTAATAATTCCACTATTTGTATGGGTCTTATGATATCGGCCTCCTAGCGGTCTGGTCTAGGCTTCCATTCAATGATGGCAAGGGAGAAAATTATTAAGCTTCTAATCCTGAGACACTTTAGAGAAATACTAGACGAGACTGGCAATTTTCTTAGGCTTTGCTTGAATTGAGACTTGAATTGAAAAGATATTGTTTTAGTGAAGAGAACAGCATAGTAAATAAAACTAATGAGGCAGACTTTCGTCAGATAAAATATTATATACCAAAAAGTTATCTTTGAACGCCTGTCCTAGGAGTGAATTTAACAACAATAGTTCAACGTTCGGTTAGAGTACAAAATCTAATGGGTTAATTACTAACATCAGACTGACTAAATCACTCGCTACCAACTAGCTGTATCGACCTACAGAAAATATGTATACCATCAGATTAGCTCCAGCTTTTCCTAAGGCGGTCTTGCAAAAACTCGTGCATTATTAAAATAGGACTTTTTATTTCCTCCAAACTCCAAGATCAACAGTAACAACCCTTCATGTAATTCCATTGAACCTTTCTTATAAGAGGCAAGTCGTCACGTCTCTCGCATACGTCACCCTGCACGAGCCAACCGTCGTAATAACCCTTAAATAACACCTGAAGTCCTGAATCAGCACACGCGCGCGGCTAATGGCCGACATATTTCCAACGGCGTTTAATTTAAAGCCTTGCTACGTTGGAATTAAATGTTTAATTACATAATTTCTTCCTATTGTAATGGTTTATTGGGTATTTTAAAATTAAATCCGTGTTTCACTTCTGGAAAATATAGGGATTCCTTATGGAGTCAACAATAAGTGCCGGTTATGACTAGTTTACTAGGGGAGTTCAAGTTCTAAAATTATAACAGACTTGTTCTTAAAGAGAAAACGTCTGTTAAAATTCAGGTAGATAAATAATTCAAGCGAACACGTGTTTTACAAAATGCCCCGAACGATTCCTTTGAAATGCCAACTGTCCCAACAATTGAATCGTCAACATAAAAATCCTTACGAAGTTTACCTTCTCAGTACCCTAATCTCATCAATAATATACGGTACGTGGGACACTGATGTGAACGTGCATGGCCCACGCGGGGACTCGACACTCGAATGGGACATTCGAAGTAATGGCCCGTCCCTTTTAGGGTTCCCTAAAGTTACCAGAACTACGAAAACTGTTATTTTTAGTTTAAAGGCGAAATAAATTTCATCTTATCGTCATCCCAGTACATATTACCTCAAAATCGCTCTCAAATTGGAGATTGATACCAGCCTTAAAATACTGAAATGGATTAGTCCTCCAATGGTCGTCATACAAAGAAAATTAATTCGTCGTCTCCTCTTTCCCAACCTTTTTCTTAAATTTGTGGTCTCATTTCACGGACTATATTTCTTATACAAAAACGACTAGCCCATCTTACCTCTGAAACTTAACTAACAAAACCAGTAATCTGTGACACCTGTCAGAATTTGGAGGCATCTGATTACCCATAACAACTGTTATTGATGTCTGTTCTTCTTTCTAATCACTTTGGGGCGTTTCGTTATCTAAAAAATATTGGAATAACTGAGTTCTTTAAGTGTGTCCGTTTCCCCCGAACCCTTGGCGTATCCCAAATTCGTACTTAACCTATTTTTAGCATTCGGCCCGCGTCGTGTGCAACGGACCTGACCTTAACTATTATATTATTCAAATATATTTGTATTGTACGCCTTTTGAAGTTCCAAGGCGTTTGGAGGGTTGAAAGGTAAGGAGGCTTTGAAGGCTTTAAGGACAGATTTTATATGGATTTTTATATTGCGAACTTGAAACGTGAAACGACTCTTAGAAGATGAATAAATTATAATCTCGCGACGTAACATTATGAATACAAAAAATATGTGTCTATGTGTGCATCTGTTGAAATCTCTGAAGCAGTTACATGATGTTGCAAACTGTGTTTATGACTAGAATAGGTTATAGTCTCCTAAAATAGTGACGCAATGGTCAAAATGTTACATAGCATCACTTAAAGGTCGTAGATATACAAAGGTGTAGGTAGATCAACAATTTCACGAAACCAAATACCGTCAGATTTATAACTGTTGCGTTAGTAAGTCTGCACCGTAGTCCCAAGGTAATGCAAATATAACCAAAACTTCATTAAAGATTCAGTTAATTAAGACTTATAGAGAAACTGGCGGTCTAACGCTGACAGAGTTTTTGCCTTTAGGGACTCTGCTGTGATGGAGCCAACAATCGAGGAAAAATCAACCAATAGAATTGCTTTATTATGGCGTGATAGAAAATAACGTGATCATGACGCGAAATTATTAGGTGGAAATTATACGAGCGTGCAATGTCATGTGGTCATCCAATTAAAAATTGGTCTCATTTTTCTTACGTCCGCGTGGTTATCTGCATGACCATAATTAATATACGAGTATATGTCGGTACGGAACCCCGTCCGGTTTGGTGTCCTTTGTTGCTGACTGTACTACTTTCCCTTCATTATCTTTGCTTCCTGACTGTACTAAGATTACAAAGTGTTGCGCTAGGTGATACATTCATCCCGTCTTCGCATAAACAATTAACGTTGTAAATTAATTAAGAGCTACCTCACACCGCTTATTTGTTTGGGGTGCGCAGGTGTGTGTCATTTGTTCTCGTGATGACTGTGATAGCCTCGGGCGATGCTGCAGATCTTAAGCGGAAGCGGAAGCGGGAAATACTAGAAAAAATTAACCGCATGAATTTGCGATGGATATTACAATTGTTTGTGTGTCAGTCATACGTAAATCTTACATAAATATATACATTCCATTCGATATATCCATTAAATAAGAGACTTGATTCAGAATTAATTCAGTAATATTGATACACACCACCTAGGTATACTACATTTTCACACAACAGGCACAAATGACATCTCACTGAGCGTGTATCTAGGACTTTTTGTTAGTCTAGGCGCTATTAGTCCCGTCTCGCGAACACCTTGAATATTGGGATCAGTGTCCTTAAATATCGAAGACCTTATTATTTAATACAGCTTTGGTAATCCTTATAAGTCACAGATTATTTAACAATTTTTCTCATTTTTTATACAGAGCTCAAAAGTGTACAATTTGTAAACGGACAACGGTGAACAAAAAAATATATATAAAAAGATTAAAAACAGACTAATAATAGAGTAAGAGTCAAAACAATATAAAAGTTTCTGCTATTTATTGCATGAATCTGTCAACTAGTGCAATGAATGACATCACAATATCGTCTAGGAAGCTAGTAATACGTACTAAACAGCAGATACTCGTATGTAGCATTCCTCTATCTGGGGACATGAAAAGATAAATTTCTACCCGCCTATGCTTGCATTTGGACCAAACGAAGAGTTATCCTAGTAATTTACTTCCCGTCTTACGGGGAGGCTTTATTGTAAGTTATTGCCTACGTGCCTGTAACGAAATATCAAGTCAAAGATATAACAGCGTTCTGAATACGTCACGGATACCCTCAAAATATATGGGATTGAAGATGAAGGTAGTTCTATATATTAGGTCTTAGTTCAATCATGGTCGATATTTACATGGAACCTTAGTAAATGTAAATGTTAAAATGATGTGCCTATCAAAGGAAAAAAAACTGTAGGGTTTATTTAAAACTGACCCTTGCTTGAATCACTCGCTACCAAGAAGTTTAAAATATAATATATCATCTTCTTGCTCACTACTAACCAACCGAAAATATTAATACCATCAGGTACCTACATCATCTTTAGCATTTACTAATGCGCCACGGCCAATATTGCCCATTAATAAACACAAAGTCATTAAATTTAGATGTAATGATAAACAGATAATAATGTTTAATTTTGGTATAAGCCATCACAGAGCTCACTTAAATATGTAAGCACACACTAGGATAACACGCCAGATAGGAAAACACATTCCATATACAAAGACCATTATTAGAAACTTTTGCATTTACACTTGCTAACTTTACCTTAGAATCTACTAGGTAGCTTGCCCACCGAATAAATAAAAGTGAAAAGCTTAATATTTAACTAACAATTGTAACCAAACTTTATTTTTGTTTTACCTATACCAAAGTCGGCAAACAAGGGTACGACCCGCCTGTTATTAAGCAGACACCGTGACCTATAGATGCTTGTAATACCAATATCATTGCTCGCATGTTATCGGCCTGAAGCGGACTGGGATAGAGGCAGGGGAAGGGAGGATGGGTTGGCCTTCCGGCTCTCTTACTTTATCGTACGAAACACAGCTTTAATACGCCGATCTTCTGTGAGGAGGTGGTACTACTCGGGAGGAGTCAACCTGTAATCAATTGGGTTTTTTTTTTCTGGACTATATGTTGTTGGCCAGAGTGGCCATAACAACTTCACCCGGACAGAGGGCGAGCGCAAGTGCGCTCCAGCCAGAGGGGCAGGGGTGCAGCTAGCTCAAGGGCGCCACAAGGGACACGACCTCGGCTTGGGCCGCTGCCAGGAGAGGTGGCGAGGGTAAATCTACCACCGGATCGGAACACGACCTCGACTGAGAAGATCCGGCAAGAAACTCAGCGGGCTTGTCGGGTATAATCATCAGCTCTACCACCGTTAAATATAGCATTGTACCCGAAACCCATCAAGGTGACCTTATAGCTAAACTTTGCTTTAGGCCCCATTGTTCAGACCCCTTTCATTGGCTCCTTTCATCCTATGTGGCGGACAGTTCCGAACTATTATTTTATTCAAATTCCGTCTATTGTCACCAGAACCGCTTATCCTATGAAAGGGCTGTGCGACAGAGACGGGATCATCGACGTTTCGTTCGCTCTTTGGCTGTTTACGCTTATAAAAACTTCGCGGAAATGCGAAGAGCAAAAGAATATTCTCCCTTCGGCGCGAATTTGTTCGGGTTCCATTAGCATCTGTTAAGAATTTTGAGTCCGGACGGATTTGGCGAGTTACGATCGTAATGGTGTAAAATCTCGCCGCTCGGGGGCGATAATATCGTTCCTTTGATTGATAAAATAGGGACAAAATTTTGGTTTCTATAGACTAAGTGTAGCTGTAACATTAAAGGAAACATTATGCTCGTTTAATAAAGATTATTCTTCAATAAAGACATGTTTTCCAAACAGCAGTGATAGCCGATTGGTTAAGCACGTATCTTGCGGACACCAGGTCCTGGGTTCAAACCCTGGCTCGTACCTCTGGGTTTTTCGAATTCTATGAGCGAATCATAATTTCTATATGATTATCACTTGCTTACGGTGAAGGAAAACATCGTGAGGAAACCTGCATGTCTCAAATCTAACCAATTTTCGAACGACATGTGAAATCCGCCAACCCGCAGTAGGCCAGCGTGGTGGATTACGGCCTGAATCCCCCTCGTGTTGAGGGGAGGCCCGTGCCCAGGACGTCCCACGTCACAGGAGCTAAACTATTATATTATATATTAAAGACAACTTTTCCAAATTATAACCAACTAGCTGTACCCGCGACTTCGTCCGAGTAGTATTTAACTTAACAAAAATTTCGGGATTATCGGGATAAAAAGTATCCTATGTGTCAATCCTGGTTATAAACTATCTGTGTTCCAAATTGCGTGAAAGAGTAACAAACATACATCCACACTCACAAACTTTTGCATTTATGCTTATGACGTTTTGCTGACACCATACCATATCAATGTCATTAGGAATCGTGAAGCTCGTGTCAGCAAAACGTCAGAAGCGGAGCGTTTGAAACGTAATCGGGAGCGTTTGCTTTTCTATCACGATTTAAGTAGCTAGCGTGGTTAGGGCCCAGGTCGGTAATGTGCGAGCAGTAACTGTGGTATTGCAAGTGTCTATAGGCTACGGTAACTACTTAACATCAGACTCTAGAAGCTACTCTATTTCTGAGTAATAAGTAGCCACTTAATTACAACCCTACCGGTACCAAGTCAACATAACTCATTCAAGATTACCGCGTCCGACGTCTCTGGGCCCAATTACTTATTCCGGAACGCCCTGCCTACTAATACCTCGATGCGAAAATGCGCCTTAAGAGGAGGCTATTAGCAAAAAACACTGTAATTTATCAACAAAGACATCCAACAGAATGTCGTCTGAATTCTCATAAAATCCGGGACCCATTATTATTCAGCTTTCGCCAGCCACAAGAGAAATTTGCGTAATCCCCAGCGATTTTTTTAAGTTTCCCAAAACGGCTCTACGTGTCTTTACCTAAATGCTACCCATTATAATATTTGGCTTGAATTAAATAACTATTTTACCGAGCATTTATTTTAAAGGCCAGTCACATAAAAAAAACAATCTTAAGAAATTGTGAAAGTAAATATAGTAAGGAAACTTGTGTACCTAAACAAGAGAAACTAACTATCACTTTCGGGAAAACATGAGAAATCTGCTAGGGTTTGTTCTGACTTGTATTCTTAAAGACATATAGATCAAAACCCAGTAGCAGACTTACACCAATAGACCTTCCTCACAAAAAAATCTACATCCGCATACCACGTTACCAAAACAGAAGCGCTCGAGGCGATAAACTCCTGGATGGGTAACCGCTAGTGTCATTTACAATTGAAGCCTTCCGTTCTGGCTTCGGAAGGTACTTCAGTCTGTCACAGTCATTAAGCCATGTCGGATGCCTTCAGGTCAGGCGGCCTGAATACTTCAATACCAGAGTTCGCCACTAACTCATGTGATAAGAAGAAGAATGGCTTACCCCATACTCCAAAAAGTTGACCTTTCATGTAATATCCAAGAACAACACTAAATTATAGATAACATTTTAAACAGTCTCATCGGCCGGTCAGTAATCCGGCCATTAGGGACATAACAGTCGGCCGTAAATAAAGGCGGTCGCACACGATAAGTAGGGGAGTTTGTCCGCTCAACGGACGATGCCGCCTTTAGTTAACTGCAAACGCCAGAGTAACAGATTAGTAGATTTTGCTGCACGGTAAATAAATGGTTATCTCTGTTGCTGAGCAGGATACGAGTAAGGTTAACTTATTAATTAGATCGATAAGAAGCGTTTACCATAAAAAAAAGTTAAAATAGCCAAACTGCTAGTTTAGCTCTTATATATTAGGACCCATCGATATAATCACTACATAGTATAAAACAAAGTCGCTTCCCGCTGTCTGTCCCTATGTATGCTTAGATCTTTAAAACTACGCAACGGATTTTGATGCGGTTTTTAATAGATAGAGTGATTCAAGAGGAAGGTTTATCATACTAATATTATAAAGAGGAAAACTTAGTTTGTTTGATTGTAATGAATAGGCTCCAAAACTACTGAACCGAATTGAAAAATTATTTCACTGTTGGGAAGCTACACTATCCCCGGGTGAAATAGGCTATAATATATTTTTTTTAAAAATTGGGATCCTTACTAAAACTCAAATAAAGTAACCGCAATGTACCCGTGCGAAGCCGGGGCGGGCCGCTAGTACGTAATATAGTAGAGAAACACTGAAAATTTTAGAGCCGTGCGAAGCCGGGGTGGGTCGCTAGTCAAGTGCGATCCACAGCTTCGTGTGAATGGGCTCCGTCGCGCTCCGACGCGCTCCAAAATGCTGTGAATAATAATCTCTCTTCAAGATAATACACATGTTGCCCCTCAATCCAATCTCCAATTACCAGTCCTACCTAATCCATTCACATCCTTGCATTGCTTATTGAGTTATAATAATCAATACCAATAACGTTACCATCTGCCTTATTGGCTTCGCCTGTCAAAAGAAATGCCATCTCAACGCATACTCACAATGTGCAAATCCATTTGACCCAGTGACACGGTTCCTATCGGCGGCGGGGAGGAATCCCTTTATTGCCTATATGTGCTTATATTAAGCAATTACAACACGCGAGTGTATGCGAACCTCCTAAACAAGAATTTTTTATTTCGTTTTCATTTAAAATTGAATTTGAAAATGTGTTTAGAAAAAAGTGTGATATCTTTTGTCTTATGTTGAATACTTATATTTCCATTATCTAGTTATTTATACAGTACATACACACGATGATGACGACAACGCTTTTTCCATACATTTTTGATAGATAATGCTAGTATACGGTAATATGTATGGAAAAATCATTGCGTCATCGCGTTAACGTTGTGAGTGAGAGATTGCATAAAATTTACCGTCAAACTTCTATTCGCACTTCCATTTATTATTAGAAATTACTAGAAGAAAATATCTTCGTTTCATTATAAGTTTATAGAGTTATATTATCTCTATAAAAACAACTTTCATTCTACGTAAAACGATTGGGCTGTCACGAAATCATCTCCGTAAAACTTCTGAAACAAATTATTGCAGGGTTGGTTTCGAAGTTTCTGCAAATGTTCACGGAAAGAAAAGGAAGCATGGTTCGGAGTCGCGATAACATCCGGTGGCGGGATCTTCTTTAAACTTTATACTTTCTGGTCAACCTTTGTTGTTTATTCCGGCTGTCTATTTGAACGTAGTTTACAAATAAAGTTAAACAAGTGATAAACCCGAGTCATAAGATGTGTGTAAAATTTCGGATTCGGACTCCCGCGACGGACCATGCAACTACTCGTGTAAAATAATACATTTTCATACGTGGCTTGCCATCTTCGCTGTCAATTGACGACCGCTCGGCTCACTGCACCGGGTAGTCGCAGGTTCGATTCCCGCCGGGGCAAATTTCAGAAATGGCCTTTTCGTAATTTGCCCATGTCTGGGTGTCACTGGGATCGCCCACAGTCCATTGTACGGTACCCATAGTACAAGCGTTTTGGGAACATAATATGGTTGGTGACACCGACTTGGTGTGTTAGTCTGGCGATATTATGCCCTTTAACACTTCCACTCGTGAAGCATATGGCTCTAACGCCCCTCTCTGGACAGCCAACTAAGGCAAGCTAGAGCTGAGAGTCCCGCGGGCCTCGGTCGAAGTCCATTCGGCTTAAGAAGACACGCCGAAGTAGGGGCCCTGACCAGTCTACCTGTCCCGCCTCCACTATGCCAGCTGAGTACATCAGAGTGAAGAACAATGTCTCATTGAGAGTTCAGCCGTTGGAGCAGCCTAGTCATAACGCTAGTTTCAAGGCGTTTGTGGTCTGAGCATAAATAAATAAATTAAATTTCTGGGGTACTCGGGTCCGTGATGTCGCTATTCACCAAAAGCTCGCCAGAAGCTGCCCTGCGTTTTTATTATTATTATTATTATTAATAACCTCCATCTAATTCTTACAATTAGTCTGCCTATAGTAGGCCCATTTGTCCATCCGCGTCCTATCTCTCTCCTCGTGTTTCATTAACGCAATACTCGACGGGGATTATCGTCATTAACCGTCATTTGTTTCTTGCCACGCTCGCTTGACACTTATGAGCGGACATCCCTTTGGTGGAATGTACCAAGATTGGCCAAGTGAAGTAAAAAAATGTATTATTGTAATGTGTATTAACTTTTTTTACGTAATTATCTCACATTATTTAGAAAATGTCCTAATTTTGTTTTATAAGTTGCCTGACCTAATATTAGTTTTGGGAAAGGTTAACCTAACATGGCCTTTAAACTTATATGAGTTTAATCTTGGTTATGTTTCCCTTCCATTATAGACCCACGCACTTTCTCAATAATCACAATCTTATCCAAGAGTTCCTAGTGTCTACTCAAGAAACCGTTTCTATTTGCGTCTAATTTTGTAATTTCAATTTGTTTCAGGTAAGTTGGAATCCGTCTACATCAATCGAGCTTTTTCAATGAATCATTGAGTATTTTATTTTTTTAATACCAGATAGTGTAGTCCTAAAGACCCGATACAATTTCATAAAACCTTTTCAATTCAATGTTGTGAATCAATTCCTAAGGGAATTTCTGACGTAAACCAAAATAAGTTTGTAAGTTCTAAGCAAAAATGTGGTACAAGGTTTGTTTATTTACGGCACATTTTTCCAATATCGCTCTTCCGTTTTTACAACCAAGAAAACAATCTCGAAGCACCTAAATACGCCATTAAAAGTAAAATACACATAAAATACCCTAAAATCCCGGAGGCGTTCTTCCAATCTCACAATTACGTGATAAAATTGAAGGCTTCTTTACTTAGTCAAATACGATTCAGTAAGCTCTGAAATCTCTGGGAGTCGGAGCATGGGGTTGCTTTAATGGGTAATAGGTATTAGGTATATCTTCAAGAATCAGCCTCAGCTCCTCGTTGGGACTAATTCAATGAGCTGTGGATTTGTACAAAGTACTATATAGTGCTATACCCTTAAATACTAAGTACTGCACACTCAAAAGATTTGCTAAGAAGAGAAGATTTGCTAAAATAGGTAATTAAAAAGAGCCAGACTGATTTGACATCGCGTAGTGTATCGATCGATGGCCGCTGGGTTATTCCACCAGGTGATTGCGGGTTCTATTCCCGTCTGGGCAGATTTCGGAGATGTCCTTTTTGTAATCTACCCTGGTTTGAGTGTCACTGGGATCGATCCCATTCCATTGTATCATACCCATTCTACAAGCATTTCTTAATATTGGCGGATACAGTTAGTGTGTTAGTCTGGCCATATTTAATTATTTATTTATTAAATTTTATTATATTACAGTGATAGCCGATTGGTTAAGGACGCGTCAGGTCCTGGGTTCAAACCCCGGTTCGCACTTCTGGGTTTTTCGAAATCTATGTGCGAATCATAATTTCTATATGATTATCACTTGTGTACGGTGAAGGAAAACGTTGTGAGGAAACCTGCATGTCTTAGGAAATCTAAACAATTTTCATAAGACATGTGAAATCCGGCAATCCCTCTCGTAGTGAGGTCAGGCCCGTACCCAAGAGTGGGACGTCGAAAGAGCTGAATTATATTTTTGTATTATTATTTATTTTATATTATAGAAGAAATATTTAGTGTGAAACTCTTGTGTAACCATTGGAGTTACAATGTAGGCTTGTAAACTTTATACTCTATTTTTTTAATGCATATATTATGGCTAAATCCACCAATAACGTCTACATATTAATTAAGTATTTGAAGTTCCAAAACAACGCATACTCGACATGGCAACGTTCACAAATTCATTAATTATTAATAAGCATGCAACATTGTGTTGCACACAAATCTATATGTGACGTCAGATTGATGAATAGACAACATCTACCTACATGATAGCAATTAGCGACCATCAGTAATATTGCCATTAGTGGCAATCGCGACTGAAGACAATAACATGATTGTTATGATCGATTGTGTTATAACGGTTATAACTCAAGTATGGAAAGTTATATGTTCCAGAAGCGTTCTAATTAATTGACTAAAGTCACGCTTGTAGTGAGGCTATGAAGTGTATAGTGCAAGAATATTAATTAAGAAAATAAAATGTCAAAAGATTAATACTTACTGATTTATTTCGAATCCAATCTACCGAACCTACACATATCAAGTTGGTCGATTTTCGTCACTAAAAATATATACAATTAAGGTATATAATTGCGTGTTCACCTACGTAGAAATATAACACTAAGGGATTGTAGTCTTTGCATAACACTTACCTACATGATATTTCTCAAGAAATTAAATAAAACAAAAACACTAAATCGTAACCACGAAAGCGTAAGCCACGCGATCGTTTCCGAGATTCAGACTGAAACCATAGCCGCTCTGTTACGTACGTTTATGATTTACGAGTAAAAGATTGCGTCATAAATCATTGCACCCCCACCCTGACGTGGGCGTCGGAAAAATTATAGAGCTAAAAAAGAATTAAAACGCCAGACAGACAAGTATTTATAACGAAAACCAGCTGTTAGAATGGATTATTAATTAATCTATCTGTACAATTAGTTGTTCAACTGGTAAAAAGGTTTGTAATTAATGTTATGTTATATGAAATACGGTGATGCTACATTAGCCATTCGTTTTTGTAACACGATATATCTTGATATTGTAAATAAAACTTGTTTGGTCGATACAGTTTTCATTTTATATATGTACTAGACCCGCCGTACGTGCCCGCGACTTCGTCCGAGTGGAATAGTGTCATTGGGTAGCATTTTAAATTATTAAGGCTAATCATTTCACAAATAAGATACAATTTATACCGAATCAACAGACTAAAAATAAGTTCCAAGCTTCTTGCTCTATCTATCTCTCTCTATCTTCTTGCTTTTCATCCCATCCTTTCAACCCCATACAACCCTTTTTTCGCATTAAAAAGTAGCCCATGTCCTTTCTCAGGCTCTACACTATCTGTCTACCAAATTTCATTTAAATCGGTTCTGTAGTTTGAAACGCGTGGCGAGAAAACGCGACAGACAGACATACAGAGTTAATTTCGCATTTATAATATTAGTAAAGATTTTTAATTAACACGCTATAGAAAATTATTATAATTATTAGTGTAAGACGTGAAAGCTAACAAATTTTTGTTTTAATAAATAAAAACCTTAGCTTTAACTTTTTATTTACACCTAAATTAAAAAAAAACATGACTACTTTTCTTCTCTTTGCCACTAATGTATATACTATATAAGCTTTTATATAAGTGAGTCACATGTCTATGTAAACACATATGTAAGCAAATAACAGAAAAGGGAACGTATCAATTTTAATTTTCTCCACTGAACGTAGGATAAATTATTTTTCCGGTCGGTCGCCGCTCTCTGGAGGCAGCTTTCGAAATATAATTTTATCCTTTAACGATCTCCTTAATAATATTTTATTGCCATTCCGTATAACGTTATTTCCATTGCGTACCGTACTATACCTTCCAGTAATGACCCCAAACGTAATTAGCCATTCGAGTCGTGAAGCTCGAAATTCAATCGATGCGCCGGCAATTCGATTCGAGGAGCGAAAAATCGAATCAAATTCGACATAATTCTGTAAAAGCGACGTCGCGTCTTGACCCAATTTGGGTCGTGTTAGCTAGGAGCCGACCGGCCATTTCCCGGGCTATTGGGCCCAAATGCTACCTCGCAATTCCGCAATGGCTTACAACATCTAATTCCGCTGACAAAAGGGAATTGTATTATTAATAAATGTGGAGTAATGCTTTTTAAATGATATTTGTATATTTCGTGCTGGGTCACGACCCAGAAACTTACTTGAAGGGCAAATTTATTAAGCACATATCATGCTTCGACGGCCACGGGGTCAAATTGTTAAATTAACCATTTCATTCCTAAAAAAGCGAATCCGTGAGTAGTCCAGCCTAATATTTATGCACAATGAATAATTTAGAACAAAAGATATTTGAACCTTGAAAAGCGAGTCGCCGGCTCTTACTGGGATCTCATCCTATAGAACACTGAAAAGCTCTATTTTCTCTGTGCTCTGATAAACGTAGGGGAATTGAACATTAACTATTGGCACCCAACCTGAGACTGGACTTGGCCGAACGTTAGCCGCCAATAGTGTGGCAAAATTTTAAAAAAATCCTGTATAGTGTATTTATTTCCTTCAGATGTTGCAATTGTTAGTATTCAAAGTATATTTCGTCTGCTCTGTCGTCCAAAGAGGGTTCAAACAGAGGGCACGTAGTTAACGTTTTAACAAACATGACGATGTAATTTCATATTTCGCGAAATCCTGTCTACGTCGGTTAAAAACACTATGCATTGAACCGAACGTATATTTTTGAATTTGTGAAAAACTTTTAGGCCATAATGACGACACAACAAAATGCCTGGACACCAAATTAATTGGAAATCTGCATTGGGAAATTGCTTTGGAAAATTAATTGAATACCTTGAAAACTCCTGCCGAAACCGAAAGCTTTTTGTTTAATTACTTGGTGGTACCTATGTACGTTAAATTGGGCGTAGTAAATTATACGATTAATGCCCTTAAACAATTTAGCTTGAGTTTAAAATACCTTTCTATGCATGTCTTTCCCCTAGCACTTTTATTTAATAGGGATTAGGTTATAGATCCTCGCAAAACTGACTCCCCTTTCTAAAAATGGTTGTCTTCTTGATGATCACAGTTTTTTCAGAATTTTTGACGTGCATGAATTTCAAAGCGTAATAAAATCGGTTTGCATGCAAAGAAAGAATATTACAGAGAGTATTGGCAATGTATCGTATTCTTTTACTTTGCACTATAAGCGGCAGATATGAAACATTACTTGTGTGCCGCGAGCGAGTGATTTCATCTGAATAAATCTTCCATTCCCGCCCCAACACCATTTACCTATCACCTGGGAACATCCATTTTCCGAGATATTATGTAACTACATACATGATATGTGCACCTATGAACTGAGGGCAATTGGATGATTTGTCATATAAAAATGTAAGAAATATTTTTTCTGGATTAAACTAAAATTCTATTGCTCTTAACCTCCACCGCAACGCAAAGGGGGGTGAAGGTTTCGCTTTCATCTGTTTGACGCATCGTCAAACCAGAACGGATGAACTAATTTCATCGCGATTTTGTCTTGTATCTAGGTTTGATGCAAATCGGTTTTACTGTTTTTAAGATGTATTCTTATTTGATGTTATACCTAATCTGAACGTTTTCATTAAATATACTCTTCTATTATTTTCGCTTCTAATTGCACCTCTTAGCCAGACTGAAGGCCTAAAACTAGAACAAAATCCATTGCACTTTTAAAAATTACAAGTTATAGTGAAAAAATACTCTGCAATACGATGGTCGTCAATCTACAATAGTTCGTTGAGCCGTCGGTACGCTGCTATGGTGACTAATTGACAGGAAAGCAAGGGGAACAAACTAATGGACTAATGCTAAATCATTTCCGTTCAGGGGTCTGAACATCCTACGAATATTTGATTTCTAATAGTGAATACGGTAAAATCTACTCTCAATTTGATCTACATTGTAAGTTAAGGAGGTACTTATGTATTATTTAACTTACGAATGGCAGGCCTGTATTAAAAAATCTATCTCAAGTCTGAAAGCGATCTTGAGTCCGCTTTTGACATGCCATTTTGTACTGGTATTACATAAGAGTGACGTTTCCAATATCGGTGTCAGAGTTGAGATCGATTTATTACTACATGCCTTATCGTATCTGTTCTACAATAGGAAACCCACAAATCAAATTTGAATTTTACTCTATGGGTCTAAAGTCTCGGTTCACTATGAATTATGGCGGCTTACGAAAACCATAATCGTTTACGTATCTTATTAATGTTTAGCAAGATTACAAACGACCACTGGCCATCCAACATGTTGCCCAACACGTTGGTGAACTAACAATTTCCAACAAAACTCACGAATTTCACCCGACAGACCCAACAGGACAACGCCATCACTCAGTGCAAACACCCTTTACACACTCATAAACACGGCGCAATGGCCGCCGATAAGGCTAAAAATGTTTTTTTGAGCCGTCACGAAGACGTTATGCCGGCTAATTGCCGAGGAGGGGCAATTACGGCAGGCTAACGGCTATTGCCCCGAGCTGGGGCGGTTTGGACCAACAGAGGGGTTTTATTTGTTCACCTTTGTTGTTGCGAATAAACAGTCAGTGTCAGTTTTTAAACATTTTGTGATGGGTCCATTTATTGTTGCATTCTGATTTCTAATTTCAAATATCGTTCGTTTGGGATTCCATACCATATGGGATACGTCCATGATATTGTGATTTAGTTACTTACTTGCAATATACTTCTTGTACCTACTATTTTAAATTGTGTACTGTTTTATAATACATTTATTCTTATTATTACTCTTATCTTATATATAAAATTCTCGTGTCACAATGTTAGTTAGTTACCATACTCCTCCGAAACGGCTCTACCGATTTTTATGAAATTTATTAAGCATATTTGGTAGGTCTGAGAATCGGCTACTATCTATTTTTCATACCTAAAAGACAGGACAACGTCTTTCGGGTCAGCTAATATAATATAAAACTTGACCTTAGGAGAGAACAAAGGCAATATAAAGTTTTTGTAATCTGTTATTTTTCTTTGACCGATATCCCAATCCATGATACGAGTATGATTGAGATTCAATGATGTGCATATAAAAAAAACCCACATTCAACCAAAAAAAATATCGCGTATCAACCCAGAACGCGTAGCTTTTAAGCCAATTAGAGCGATAGACTTTGTCAAAAAACGTGTGCGAGGCTTTTAGTATGAACGCGATATTTTCCAAGCGAAACGCGG
Organism: Notodonta ziczac; assembly: GCA_918843915.1. NCBI lineage: Eukaryota > Metazoa > Arthropoda > Insecta > Lepidoptera > Notodontidae > Notodonta > Notodonta ziczac. Next base: position 2,172,945 of record OU974040.1, on the reverse strand, counting down.
CCATGCGTGAAGATATCGCGAGCAGAACGGTGGGCATATGAATAATGTGGGAGTGTGATCTGCGAGCGAAGCATGTGGTCCCGAAACGACTAGTCCGCGGAATTTTAAATGAGGGGACACCATAGAGGGTCTGGAAATATAAATCATGGAATACCTACTTATTTGAATATATAACCTGCACTTTTTAACCCCCGACAAAAAAGAGGGGTGTTATAAGTTTAACACTGGGGTATCTGTGTGTCTGTCTGTGACATCGTAGCGCCCAAGCGGATGAACCGATTTCAATTTTGTTTTTTTTTGTTAGATAGGTTTTCTGATCGAGAGTGTTCTTAACTATGTTTCATGAAAATCGTTTCAGCCGTATGAAAATAATCAGTTCTTTTGTAGTTTAAAAAGACGGGGGTCGGGGGTTCTCTAAATTTTCAATTTTTCGTTATCTTGAATATGTTTTTTGGACGAAGTCCGCAAACAAGCTTACGACCCACCCGATGTTAAGCTGATACTGTAGCCTATCCTCACACGTTGCTAACCTGATGACTCTCTCAGTCATCGTACGAAACACAGCTATAATGGATACTTTGCCTTCGATATGCCCTTTTCAAAAGTAGTTACTATAACTTTATTCCTAAATGTAGTAACCTAATATCTAAAACTAGACAAGGGCGCAACGTTCGGGCCGGCCCTAAACTTTGCTCGCCTAGAATAGAAATCCCTGGAGAATGCTCTTTATCTTTTTACTTATTCAGATTATGTTGGTATGCTTGAAGTTCTGCGAGATAGATGCCTGATCGTTTTATATTTCTGATTTGTTTATTCTTGATTGTTGTTGCTTTTCATTGTATTATTAGTGTAATTGGTTAATTAGACCGTTCTAATAAATAAATACCATATCTGTTGAAGATACTTTCAAATTCAACTAAATTACTGAAAGCCAAAGTAAAATCGATTTTTTTATTTCGGTATAAACATGGGCACTTAATTGTAATTTTTACATATTTTCCAACTGGAACGGAACGCTTCCTCGACGAAGAAGATCCGGCAATAAACTCAAAGGGCTTGTACTTTGTTTTTGTAATCATCAGTTGTTTATTAATTAATAGTTACAAAGGGCAGGTATTTTGTTGACTCATGGGTGACATAATACACAAACCAATAGATAATATGAATTCTTCATAACTAAAGAAATAAGTTATAATGCATATTTGATAACACAGGATGATAAATAATTGTAGGTATTAAATAAACTCAGTACATTACCCTAAAATAAAATATATTCCGTTACGTTACATAACATAAAGTAAAAGGCAGAATGCCTCTCGACAATTCAAATTCAATTCCCATCAGACTCAATTTGTATAGGGTTCGTCAGCGTGCCGATTGTAACAAATAAATGCCGAAACACAAGTTAGCTGACCCGGAATCACAGACCAACAACACAAGACGCCGCTAACGTCTACTGTTGTATGAGAATGCAATCGTCAAAAGTTGACGGGGTATCCGGGAAGACGGCGAATTTCGATTGGTCCGTCCAAGGTCAAGGCGTGAACGAACCAATCAAAATGTCGGGTGCGATCATACATATGCAATGTATATTTATTTATTTTTATTTATGTTCAGGCATCGCAGGCCCATAGATAAATACCTTATAAACTAACATACATATTAATATAACAAATAAAAACTGAACTGTAGGTGGTGACGGCGGCAATCTCCCCCGAAAGCGCCTGTAGACCACACCCTTCGGCCAGTAGTCTTCCTGCATGAAAGTTGACAGCCTGTCCGTGGGGACCCTAACCACAAACGCCTTGAAACTAGCTTTGTGACTAGAGTCCAACGGCTGAACTCTCAATGAGACATTGCTTTTTAAATGTTAGGCGAGCGGGGATGCCGGGCTATGCGGCGTCTATAGCTTATTGGTCTGTGGCCGGCATTCAATAACACATTCCTACTCTGTGTACACATGTTGTTCACTACTAACGAGAGTCTATATAAAATAGACTGGAAATAGATGCTTCAATATAAGCGACCAGCGGGACTATTGATGAAATTGGTGTTTTGGGAGATAATTCATTTAAAAAACCGGTATATACGGTTTATAAGGGAAGTAGAGCCGAGCTGTAGCGTGCTTTGGTATTGCATGTAACTATACGCTACAGTACTGCTTAACATAAGGCGTGTCAAAAGCGTGTTTGCCGACTTGTTTATGTTAAAAGATACGCGTATAAACGGTGGTCAGTATACCAGCGGACTTGAAGAAGTTAACAATAGTTATCCATTAGGCCTGAACTTGAATGCCTTTATTAATGTCAGTCAAGGAGATTGTAGTCGACATTACATGATATAAATAAATAAATTGCCAATGCAGAAGAAACGAAGCTCTCTCGATATACATACAAAATCGATTACTGGGTGACTCACGCTACAAAATATGAATTATTTATTTCGATACCTAACTTTAACTTTACATATTGCATTGCGCTTACCGCTTGAACCATGCCCCCGTAGTTAAGTACATGCACGTACACAGCCGCTGACCCGATATACCACCAGTATACCATGACCTTCCTGGACCCCCCGTTCTATGCACAAACAGTTCACGGACAGGAAACACATCGGCAGGCAGGGGTCAAGTTACAATAGTCAAACGGCACTACCACCTCACTGGAACCAATGGCATGACTCTCGAAACGTTTTCATTTGATCTCGTTGGGGATTTAAATTGGACTGCGGCAAAGAATTTGTAATATTATTATTACAAATTCTTTGGACTGCGGATAATTCAGGTAGGACTGATGCCCGATTGTGCTCCCATTGAAGTACTGGAGTTTGATCAGTCAAATGACTGACGACAATGAATTAAACGAAACGGCGAAGGCTATAAAGACGACCGCTTGGTGTACATGGTCGTTGCGGGTTCGATTCCCGGCGGAGAAAATTTCGTAAATAGCCTTTACGTAATTTGGTCTGGGTGGCACTGGGATGCCTAGTTTGGGACCATACAGTTGGTGTGTCAGTCTAGCGATATTTATTATTATTAATATAAAAATTGGTTCTTTTTTGTACTAGATGATCCTTAATTTAATGCCTTTGATATTGCAAACATCTATAGGCCATGGTAACTGCTTAACCTCAGGTGGGCCGTTCGCATGTTTGTCGACTTCGTTTTAGACTAATATAATATACAACTCGAGTTATATGACCAACTAGCTGAGCCTGCGACTTCGTCGGCGTGGAATTTTGATCATTTCTTAGGGGATGTCTACGTCATAGTAGCTTTATGCATGCAAAGTCTCAGCCCGATCAGTTTAAAATTGACAAAGTTTCATACAAACTTTCATCCCCTATTTTAAACCCATGGGGGTAGAATTAATCAAAATCCTTCCTTAGCGGATGCCTACGGTCAGTCATATCATCTACCTGCATGCCAAATTTCAGCTCGATCCGTCCAGTGGTTTGGGCTGTGCGTTGATAGATCACTATGTCAGTCAGTCAGTCAGTCAGTCACCTTTGAGTTATATATATTTAGATGATGGGGTCCAGTCTGTTTGTAGACTTAAGGGCAAAATGTAACACACAAAACATATTGTTGTCTCTATTTGATGACGGCAAAAAACAAACAGAGATAAAGACAACAACACCTTTTTGTATCCATCTTTCGTCAGTGCAAACCAAGGGTAACGCAACCTTTAGGGCCTGTGCACACCACGTTTTTGAACGCACCGTCGACGCGCGTTTTAGAAGCGTCCGTCAACGGCGCCTTCAAAAAACGTGATGTAACAGGCCCTTAACTTTGCGTCTTAACTTACTCAAAAGAACCAACAGCCAGGGTGACAAGGCTTTGTAGTTTGACATATTGGAGTTTACTAAAAATAGAAAAGTTTCAGCCATGTTGCCGACACTTTTGTAGAGTGAACTAGTTCCCGAAGCCCTGGCTCATCTAGTGACGTGTTAAAAGTGTCATGCAACTACGGACTTCATAGATAAGTTTTCCAATTGGCGATTTATCTTGCTCCGTTTTTCATTTTCAACTCGGGGTAGTTTAAAGGTACTTACTTACTAGAAAACATAAATATTATGAAAAATATTGGAAGGTGATTATCCATTCATTTAAGACATGATAAAGAAGTGTTAGTGTAGGTACAGGCTAATTAACGTAATAAATTCAAAAATTCCGATTGTTAATTATAGATCCTAGTAGAAACGAATTTATACCACGGCCAACGACAATGTTATTAAATTTGTTATTCTTAACGTTTTGTCTTCATTTATTTATACATTAAAACTTCGGTTACCTACACAGAAAGAAAAAAAAACAATAAAGTTGCCGCCGTTTTGGTGGCGAACCCGTCGGTAACAGATTTGAACATTATTACCGTTTGGTATCGCTTCTCGTCGGCTGTTGCAGGAACTTTAAACGCCAGTCCTAACGCTCGCATCTAACGTCCCGATGACAACCATTCCATTATCCCGTTAATATTCCCTCAGCGCAACGGATTTCCATTAAAGTTTGTACATTTTAAACAGTTGCCTTTTGAGCCCAGTTCAAAATTCATCGCATATTTAAAGGTCTCACAAAGAGCTTTGTTTAACTTTTTGAGCCGGTTTAGGGACGCCGCTGGCATATCAAATACGTGTTTAATGAAAACATTGTGACACTTTGACAACTCGTTGGGAGGCTGTGCGATTGTCAGGGTGTATAGGTAAATGCATTACGAGGTTCGTGTGAAAGCATTATTAGTCTGCTCCAAAATGGATCTGTTATAATGTATCTGCTACATATTTGTTTTGTAGTTAAATTTTAAGTACGCTATATAATGGTTTAGGCTATTATGGAGTTGGTCGAGATCGTAGATTTACATTTTAAATGAGTTATGACTTTTTGTCTATGATTCCAAAAAAAAGTACTAATATTTGATAATGACATTATCAAATATTAGTACTTTTTCCGTGTTTGTTAAATTATTTCCATCGATATGTCTTTCGATTTAATGATTCTACCTTCAATTATCTTTCCCTATTACTTTGGTTTTAAGTTTAGTTTCAACTTGATACTATGTTGAAGAAAACATGATATCTTTTCTTTTGCTTCGTTGCGATTCTTTTATCCTAGTTCTTAAACTTTGCTTTTCAAGTGCTCTTTTGAAAGTTGCATAAAAATACAACATTTACTTAACAAGTGTTTATTATTTCCTTCCTTTGAAAACTATGAGCATACTCTTTTGCGCTTTGTGTTTTACTAGATAAAGTTGGAATATCTAATCTTGGTAGGAATTTATAGAGACTGATTTTCCGTAATAGTGTTTTCGTTTACAGAAAACCTTTTATACTCTATTCACGAGTGTTAAGTAATAATTAAAATAAGGATTTACAGATAAAAAAAACATGAATTTATATTACCCAGAGACTTGACAGTTCTCGTCTTAAATCGATGGTATCACCAAAAGTTCCTAACATGCCTTACCAACTAGTTAAATTAACTTGGCAATCACAAACCTTCTAAATAATACTGCAGGGTACCTCATTTTTTATATCATTATATCATTAATACAGCATCTATTCATTACAACATGGCCATAAAAAGCTATCCCTACATGAGTCGCCTTGTTCGGAGTCCCACGTTGGGCGCCACAAATTGCTTTAGGAAGCAAACTTGCCAGTCATTACGGTGTAATGTGGGAGGGCAGGGGATTTCCGTGTGAGCCTACATGCTGGAGGGATCATCGTTAAATGTTCTTTATTCGTGTAATTAATTAATGTTTTGCTTTGTTTTAGTAGGTAGCTAATATGGTGTGATATTAGAGATGTGTGATTAAGGACTATGATCAAACTCCCATACTAATTGAATCAGCTGAACGAATCAACCGGCTGACAGAAAGGAACAGAGCTACAAAAAACTTAGCGTTTCAGTCGCTCAATCAGGCAGTTTATACGATTATGTGGAAGGGCTTTCAATGAATTAAACATATACTAAATTCATAGTGATATAATTCAAACCCCAATCTTCACTACCGAACCCCAAACACACTTGAAAATTCAAAGTCCTTATTCAGATCACGTCTAACGCTTTCTAGACCACGCTTGGGCACATCCAGAGATAAGACTAACTTACTACTCTCAAGCACACCCTTTATACTCATCTACATTCATATTCGATATCACTGTGCGATCTACGCTTGGCGATTTAAAGGATAGAGATAGGTAGATATGGAGCTTGAGTGTACGAGTGAGATGAGGGGTAGAGTTATCGGTAGGCAGTGTTCAGCGTTATCATTTTTATATATTTCAACTAGCTGAGCCCGCGACTTTATCCGCGTGGAATTTAACTTAACAAAAATGTAATTTAATGTTTGCGAGTCGATGTTTCGTGTTTCATATACCTACTATCGCAAAAGCCCGCTCGCGCGTTCTGGGCCCGCGCGACAGGCAGCATTTGTTATCTATTTTTTTTTGTTTTTCTAAAATAAGGTAGCCTTAGTTACTCCTTATAACATCAGCTATCTGCCAGTGAAAATCCCGTCAAAATCGGTCCAGCCATTTCGGAGATTACCCGGAACAAACAAACAGACAGACAGACAAAAAAAAATTAATCGCGGTTTTGTTATAAGTACCGTATGTACTTCCATATGCATTTAGTGAAAAGGTGTTATTTTGATATTACAAACAGATACTCCAATTTTATTTATTTGTATGTATAGAATGTATAGAATAGATGTAACGATTTGGTATGACTTTAATACCGGCTTATTAATGAACGTGGATTAGCGGACAAATAGTTACACACCGAATTATCTCTTCTTCTTAAGAAGACAAAGCATGGTGTAACTATACCACCGGTGTTCCCCGTTTATTAATAAGGGGGCTAGGGTATAAATAAATACTTTACGGTTTTACTTTACTTTAAAGTCTATACCACATTACGAAGGTATGGATAAAACAGTGCTTTTAGCGCAAGCGAGCATAGCATGCTGTCACTGTTATTCAAACTGATGAATTAGTGGTGAGAGAGAGACGTAGGTAAATTGGACGTAGATTTGCAAAATGGAACCAACCCACACACACTTCTGCAAACTAAAACCAACCTAGAACCACTAGTACAAGGTTGGTTTTAGTCTACAACATTGCATGTGGGTTGATTCCGGTCTGCAAAACGATATGCAACTGTGCTAAACCTTGTATGAAAATATAATGTACTAGCTGTGCCCACGGAGTTCGTCCGCGTAGTATTTAACGTAATAAAAATTTCGGGATTATCGGGATAAAAAGTATCCTATATGTTAATCCCGGTTATAAACTATCTGTGTTCCAAATTTCATCCAAATCCGTTCAGTAGTTTTTGCGTGAAGGAGTAACAAACATACATACATACATCCACACTCACAAACTTTCACATTTATAATATTAGTAGTAAGTAGGATACTTATGTATGTATAAAAGGGTTATAATTTAAATTGGATAAACATCAACACCATGCATAATATATTGTGAAAAGATATTGACTACTGACTAATTCAGTCAGCATTTTTTTTTAAACAGAAGTATATTTATTATAGTGGAGTCGCACACAAAGAGTGCGTACTTTGCAGACCACAAAACACCTTATACAATACAGAAAGAGGTGGGAATACAGAGATTGCATGGAAATGTAATATAAAAATGAGAAGTTCCCGCTTCATTATAAGGCCGTAACTAACAGCGAAGACCTTCCGAGCGCCTACAACGTACAAACGTATCGCAGTTATCGTCGTCATAAACCCAAGGACTTACAGCAATAGGGCTGCCACCTTTTAAAACAAACGCAAGCAAAATGTAACTTTATCCTTTTGCCAATAGTGTTTATGTTAGAATGGGTTACGACCATGGAGATGACTAAACATTGAATCACTGTTGCACAAAAAACAAACTGAGTAAGACATTCTTGGTGGGACTGTGTCCCTTTCTACTCGGGTGTCCACTTCTACTGTCCACGAGAGACGGTAATTAGACATGGCCACCAGGTGTGAGGGACACAAAAGGACAATCTCTATTACCCGTAGCTGGAAACCCTACACTAGGGTCAGCACCGCATTATATTCGGGAGCAGGACAATAAATAATATTTCTCATTACCAGCCCGGCCGGACAGGATTTACGATACTACTCGGCCGGTAATCACACCGGATACTGAACACGCTTTTTCGGATACAATGTATTTTTTTATAATGAAAATTCAGTGGCGGAATAAGCTTTTGTGCAGTGTACCTACAGTCCTTTACAATTGATTCTTAAAACGGATTTTTATAGCTGCTTTGTTTCCAATTTGATATTGGCTCACTGTATGATTTGTGAATCTTGGCGAACGCTTGGCCCAGTGGTTCGACCGTAGGCCGCTCGGCTCAGTACATGGTGGTTGCGGGTTCCATTCCCGCCGGGGCAAATTTCAGAAATGGACTTTTAGTAATTTGCCCAGGTCTCGGTATCACTGGGATCGCCCCCAGTCCATTGTACGGTACCCATAGTACAAGCGTTGCTTAGTTTGGCATCATACTATAGTGGGTGTGTTCGTGTGGCGATATTTATTTATTTATTTTAAACCAACAAAGTGGATAATTTTCTTGCAAATCCTCGTCTATTATTCGCATCGGTTCATTCAGTTCGTGCGAATTTTGAGTCAATTTAGTTTTCCCCGGATCAAGTCGCGTATCAAACCTCGGCGTTTTCATTGGACACCAATCGTAGGCTTAGTGCCAAAGAAATAACTCTAAGTTGAACATTTAAAGAACCCCCGTTGCGAATACTTTTTAAACTACAAAAGAGCTGATGGTTTTCAAACGGCTGTACCGATTTTCATGAAACAGCTAAGAACACTCTCGATCAGAATACCTTTCTAACAAAAAAAAACTAAATTAAAAGCGGTTCATACGCTTGGGCGCTAAGATCACCACACACAGACACACATGTTAAACTTATAACACCCCTCTTTTTTCGTCAGGGGTTAAAAATAAGGCGATTGTATTAGCATTAGCTTCATCAACAAGACCGTAGATATATTTTAAAACTGACAGTAAAATGTAATAAAAATAAAATTATAACATTCCCAAACTGACATCTGGCGTCCAAAGCGAAAACCTCTATGAGAATGCGTACTCTACACGAACGAAAGCGCGGTAAAGCCTCCCGGCATCTGTCGGAGGCGGCAGGGACCACGGCGAATGTTCCCGACCACTGCCCCTCCCGGCACTCCCCCACAAATGCCTATCGATCGTCCCTGTGCACTACAAACTACGCTGTGTATACTGCAAGGAACTGCTGATATCCAAAATTATTCACAATCTGCTAGTAAATCAGGCCCAGTAAAGAGTTCCAAGGGTACCGTAACTTTTTACTTCAGGTAAGTGCTTAATAATAGGCGTACCCATTTTCTCCATTCATATTTTGACTCATTCATCGTGACGTAGGAAGAAAGGTGCCGTGATTTACTTTTTGTGTTTGTTATATTTACATCCCTTAAGACTGTTTGAGGTGAATATGTGTTTGTGTGTACAATGCTGGATTAGGTGTAGTAATTTCTGAGTTCAGGACAAAATTTGCCACAAATTAGGTCAGTGCGGAAAATTGTAGCTACGTTAATGGAAGATTTTTCTCGAAATAGGTCGTTGGTCACGTCAAACTTTATCTTTGTTAGTCTGGTCGATATGGCTGTCAGCGGGCGTATGTTATGCTCAATGCTCATTATCTGTTCACGATTTGAAATCAACATGTAATACAACAACACACACCTTTAATTATTTATTTATCATTTGCATTAAATGTATAGCTAACCATTACGTTCTCTCCCTAATGGTGATGGCAAACAAGAGACACAGAATATATTTTCTGATATGTTTATATCCAGTATAAGTACTTATTTTTGCCGAAAAATGGAAGTTCCAAAATATACAACGCCTGAACCGGTGCTAAAAACAAATCGTTCTCAATTCCAGGACGCGCTCGCCGAAAAGCCGACAGGAGAGACAATAGTTGATGTGCAGAACGACGTGCACTCGCCACCTGACCGCCAAGATTTCATTGACGACGCCGATAATGGGTCGGGCTTAGACCCTGACGAGAGCTCCGGCTCCGGGTGGGGAGCGGGCCCCGGCCCCGACGACGAGGACGGCCGAGGATCAGGTGACCAACCCATCGGCCCGCCCGATGACGAAGACTACGCGCCGACCACCATCCGAACCGATGAGACACCACGCACTATTGTCGACTCCGACCTCCCCGAGACCCCGGAGGTCGCGGGTGACATAGACATCCAGGAGGAGACGGAACCCTCGGTCCCCAGCGAACCTCCGATCCCAATCGATCCCAGGCAGTTCGATGTGCTCCTTTGTGAGTAGTGGCTGAAGCATGCCAGTTTTTTTGCGTTATTTTTATTTTCTGTACGGGAACGAGAATTTGTCATAAGATATTTTATACCTACCCACTTCTTTGTTTTTTGTTTCTCAAATAATATGAAAAATTCTCGGTCCCGTTTTAGATGTAATACTAATATCATTATCATCAAATACTGGGTATTAAAGGAAATAACAGGATAAATGTATGCGTCACAATGGCAGTTGAGCGTAACGCAATCAACTCTAACCACAGTGACGAAACCTTGAACTAACAGTTTTTAATTATCTGCATTATTAATTCTAACTAGCTGTTTAACGTCAGTTACAACCCACACAGTTGGCTTATTGTACGTATAAGTTCTAACAATTATAACAATTTTTTATACTGTATCAACAATATTCACCAAACGTTATCGTCCGAGGAGCGTGGTAAGTTTTTCGTGATTATTTATGAAGATGTTAAATCTTTCGCATGATCTCATTACCATCATGCTGTCATTAGTTTCTATCCATTATATTGTTTAATATATGTTTTAATAGTAGCATGGAGAGTATAGCTCCCGAAATTTAATCATAGATAACTTCTAGTAAGTACTTCTAGTTGATTCATAACAAACATTAGCTTAGAAGTGAATTCATCATTAGTAACTTTGGTGTATAATAGAAATTTTATTTTACTTACTTCATTTGATGCTTTTGTTCTTCCAGCATCATGTACAATGCCTTTCCAACTCCTAACCAATACTAACTTAACTAACAATATCTTCAACCTCCTAAACCTATCCCCAATCTCTGAGAGATATCTCACTAAACAAAATTTTAAATAACTTCCTTCCTTCAAGATTATAACTATTTTAATAACTTAAATATTTACTATACTTGCAAAACTACCTACATCAATTTAACTATACTAACAAAATAATAGTCTTCGTCATCAATTTTTTAATATATTATTGTAAATATTTTAACTTATTTTAAGTATAATGGTTAGAATATAATATCTACTTTCTGTATACATCGTTTCGCCTCGAAAGTAGATAACAGTATTATTATAGTAACCTATACAGGGTGTAAGGGGCATGGTTTCCACACAGGGTACTGGACCCAAAAAGTTGGAATATTCCTTCGATATTTTCATGAAATTCTAGTATGAAATCATTATTCCAAACTATCTCAAGTTATTTTACATGAATAAATCAATAATAACTATTTTAGGCATGAACTGCAAAGTAAATTAAAACTCAATACGCACAAGCGGCCATTTCATGCTGAAATCAAATAAAAAAGCTATTTTGTTGCATAATTCATGAAAATATCTCTGAGGGGTCCAAGATCATAAGTTGAATCCATGATATCAGTTTTTGATATGATGCCCTTATTTTACCCTGTATTTAAATAATAATTAAAATATTAAATTACGTTAATATTTATAACATTTAACTGTGTCAACAACCGCGTCGTAAGTACTAAAGCAAAATAAACTTGAACCCTTTTTAACAGCATTTAAGACGCATCTTTGAATTGAAACTAATGAGTAGTGTGTTCGCCCGATGTTCCAGCAAACACAAGGAGCAGGCCTGCCGAGGGGAGCCCGGAGGAGGCGCGCGGCGCGGGGGAGGAGCAACCCTCGCGCCCAGACCAGACCGACATCAGCATCTCCGGCGAGGACATAGTGCCCGCGGTCGTACGTATCACAACATCAAACTTTATGCGAATGATTAAACGAAGTATATTGATTTGTAACTCTACATTAAGTGAATTGGTAGTCGCCTTGTAGTTGGGATAGAGCTCTTCTGAATAGCTTATGGTAGCAATCATGATGATCTTATTTTGGAGCTGTCCGTTACTTTCCAGGACCAGGAGCCGTCCGGCACCAACGTCGACTCGGAGTCGCGCGCGCCCGACAAGGTGGTCATCATGGACGCCAAGCCCGAGGACCGCGCCACCAGCTTCTTCGCGCAGCCCGGCATACTTGCTGGTGAGTACATCACATTTTACATTACATCTTACATTCCATTGTACATAACATTTTACATTCAATTTTACATAACATTTTGCATTACATTTTATATTAAGTACATTTAACATTTTCATTTTACATTAAATTTTACAATTACAATTTACAATTGATAGCATAGTAGTTGGAACAAAAAATATGACGTAATATAATCCTTCAGTTGTGAAGCGGGACCAAAAATAACAGTATAGACCAGATTATACTTGAATCCAATAATGGTATTAACTTGGCCGTAACGCATTGAAATTTTCCCTGGTTTCCACAAAGTATGTCTAATAATCTACTCCAGAACACATGCAAGTTACTATTGACTTTGCAAAAAGAAACAACATGAGTAAAAGCTGTCACCTATGCTATGGAAGTGAGGATAAATCAAATTTTAAAGTCTGACCAACCCTTGATAGATTTTTGACCTGAAACATCCACGTCATCGCTTTCAATTGTCCTTATTTTTCCATTCCAGCCGTAATCGGCGGCGCAGTAGTCGGCTTGCTCTGCGCGATACTGGTGGTGATGTTCATAGTGTATCGGATGCGCAAGAAGGACGAGGGCTCGTACGCGCTCGACGAGCCCAAGAGAAGTCCCGCAGCGGCGTCCTACGGGAAAGGCCACAACAACCGCGAGTTCTACGCGTGAGACGACACAGAGCAACCCACGCCACGTATTCACTAGACGGCGATCTTGCCCCGACTGACCGATCGACCGGACCAACCGCCACTCTAACGCCGGCGGTTCCATTTTCAAATTTGACAGATCCGTTCTGTTTAACGCACGATGCGATTTTGTTTATTTTTTTTATAAATTAATATTGTCATCAACGTGGCTAAAATTGTTCTGTGATCTGAAAACGTAAAGAATAGCAGATCGAAGTAATGTTTTCATTGTTTTTATTAAGTAATAAATACATGTTAAATGTACGGATTGTACAGTAATGTGTACAAGCCAGGTACAAAAGACAGTCTCTGTACGAAGGGGCGTAATGAAATTAAATTATCATGTTTGAGACCAAGCTTTTCATAAAAAAACAATGTGTGTTGTTTATTGGAGTTGTAGCTATAGGTGTCTCTTGATGCACGAAATTGTGTGACGATGTCATTAGGTACTCTGTATGATGGATTGTGTAAGTTTTTTTTTCTGTAAAAATGAATTTTGTGCCATCCGCTTATCTCCTACTGTAATCGCCATTCTTCGCTTAGATAAGAACCGTTAATATGGAAATTAATTTGTGGATACGCCCTTGTTCTTTGTACCCATGTATTAAAAACTTCCAGTAAAGTGTACTGCTAAATTCCTTATCATTTAATACCGAATGATATTTTAAACTGAACAAATCATTTTCATATTATATTATTTCATTCTCAATTAACTACATTTTATGGTAACCATTAGATACCTATTACAAATGGGCTTTTAATATTTAGCTTATTTATAAGAACCTAAAATTATTTTTGTTTAAAAATTTTGGTTTTACAATATTCGCGTATCTCTATTATTTAGATTGTTTTAAATGTTAGTTTAAAATATGTTTAATCTCATTCATTATCTGATGATAGGTTGTGCAACTATTTTTTAAAATTGTATAATTTCTTGTGTGCCATCTTCAATTTCCCGAGTTATATAAGAGAGTATAACTGTAAAGCCTGGTGCACTTTATTGATAAAATGCGTCTCCAAACTAAGGATCATTTTACATGCGCAATAGGACACGTAACGCATTTCTCGATAATGCACGCCAGGCTTATTGCCAGTGTTATTTCTTTTATATTTTGAGTAACATGTCAATTAATTTATTTAACATAACTACAGTAAATTAATCAATATAATTTATGCGAATGTTATTAACGTACTATGCAATGTACTTTCTACGATTCACTAAAATAAATAAAAATAACGTAACATTTAGACCAGGTAATCCCTGGAGATATAAATGAATAAATGTGTGTATAAATAATTGGAAAGTTGCCATTTGGACAATTCATTAGAATGATAGTTATTGGAAAATGCTAGTGGATTTTTTTAAGGTATAAACTGAACTGATAACACAGTGTCTGTAGGTACCAACTAAAATATTAAATAAATAATACTTCATAAGTACGATGTGGCGACTAATTAGCTACTTAGGCTCGGCCTACAATGGTGGTAACTTTGAATTACAATGAATATTCATGCAAATAAATTAAGTTAATGAAATTATTATTTTAATTTAATTCGAGACCTAAATAAAAATATTTAGCGTAACCCACCTTTTTAACGTATTTTTGATGACTATTTATTCTTTTCCATTTACCACCACCGCTTCTAAAAGATAATAAGTAAACACCCTTTTAATTACAGTTTCAGTTTATTCATAAAAATATCTACTCATACATCCAAATACATTCCTATCAAATCGAATAACATACATTTTAAGGTATAGAGAGCGCCCGCTCGCTTAGTGTAAGAAATTTGTAAATTGTAATTGTAAATTCTTTTAGACGTTAAAACTGAGTAATTTATACGACGATAGTAATATTATATAACCAAATATAACTAGTTACTTTACTAAAGTTTTCTTTGCAGCTTCTTTTTATTTAATAAAGGTGTTGAGATCAGGCATCCCTACGCGGCATGCGGCCAAATGTCCGATTGAATATAATTGATTCGTAGAAATATAGGGTAGTGTATGCGAGAGCATTTTCTATTCTTTATAGCGATTGTTCTACTGTCAACTATCGAACGGTCTTCTGCGTTAATAGGAAAGCTGGCCGCGCACTGCCTATGGGTGATATTATAATTCTGCTGAAAGATTCAATGAATTCGGCAATACAAAGTCATCTGTATTGAGACCGTCATTACGTCTAAAGTTACGTAGCAAAATGATTATCAATATCTACCTTATTAACATACATGAAAACATGTTTAAATCTTCTTTAAAATTAAGCTGAGATACATAAGTTCTATAAATGTGTATTACTTAAATTCAAAGTTAGTACATAGACGTTGAACGTCAATATTTCTTGAGTAAATAAAATACCTACATATCTGGACAAGATAATCTGTTTTTGTGCACGAAATAATATTTATTTTGAAGAAGATTCTACGATTATTCTGTTGATGGTAGCTAGATATATCTTATATTGCTTTATATTATATCTCATATACCTACTAACAATACAGTCCATAAACATAGACAATAGAGATATAAATAAACAAGAGGTGCTTCAATCAAATAAACTGCATTGTACTAATTTCTAAGCTGTCTATGAAATATTTTAATAGTTAATCTTTAAAACTTAGGTTTATGTTTGAAATATCATTACAATTTAAGATTCGATAACACAGTCATGAATTAAAAATTAATAGCTATCTATAATCTGGATAAGTTTTAAGCCGTGTCCACATAGGATAAAATGCGTTATCAAAATTCGTACCCACAAAACAATTTCTTGTGTAACGCAAAAAACTTGTCATGTAACACAAGTCCGTTTAAATATCCCGTGTTAAATTACGTTTGTTAACGCATTTTTCTTATCTGCCCTCCCGGCTAAGAGGATTTTCTGCGAGCATTTTCTTCAAATCGTTACGGTAAACTGTAGTTTTGCAAAAACGAAACAACCCATATATACGTCTGCAGACCAAAACCAACCCAAGTTCAAGTGTAAGTAGGTCGGTTCCAAAAAGTATAAGTGGGTTGGTAGGTACTTGGTTCTATTATCCAAAACTATGTCCAATTACACCACGTGACTTACGTCATAACCACTTTTTAAGTGTAACGAAATTTTGTCAATGGCGTGTGGGCAGTCCTCTTGGCCAGAGGAGTTGGTCTCAGCTTTATGTGTGTATGTAATTGATTTGCTGTATGTAATTAAATGCAAGCATTTAGAATGTAAATTATAATGTAAGTGTATAAAATTACATCAATGTTTTTAAATTAATGCGATAGATCAATGATTTTGAAAGAAAACCATCGCTAATATTTGTACTGTACTCCACATCTAAAAAATACTATAAAATTATGTCTATTTAACGTCATATTTTAAAATAAATAAACTTGGTTTTAATTTATAGAGGCTAATCATTCATCGTTAACCGCAAATTATTATCGAAAAAATTTTTATATCATTTTTTTATAATCGCAACTGTTTTGTAATTTCTAATTAATTTACGCTAGGTACATAAAATCGATGTCCACCTTGTAAATATTCTCCTTTACACTTAGGTAATTATACAGGATATTAATGAAATGTGTTTTTATTTATACACCTGACGTACGTTACCTGTAGTGAACGTAGTGTCACAGTCTGCCACCAGATGTCGCGACTATATTCGTGCGCACAATTTAATCATCACTACATTTTAAAACATGAACATTTTATCCTTAATCTATTACCTCTAAATGCGTTACTCACTCAGTATTAATATTGAATCCATCTAATGTAATAACGAAAGAGAAAAGAGTGGAAACCAACTCGAAAGCTATCTTAATCTCGTGTAACAATAGGAGCCCATTTTCTACAGGTCGTTTTACCCAGTTTGGAGATCACTCTCAGTAGCAAGAACATGACTATAGATAGATACAATAGGTACCTAGTGTTCTTTTACATAAAGTAATTAATGATGTCGGTGAGGGAAGTGACAAAATTATACAGAGTTACTGATAATTCCACGTACTCCTGGCAGCAGGGTGTAATAGAAAAGCTAAATGCAACAACTCTGAACCCCTGTATGTTCCGCGAAATTCAGTCATTTTCAAGATATTTCCAAAATATATGATTATTAAAAATAATTAACTCATTTAATTATAATTCAATATTTAACTTGTTGTTGACGCCATTATAAGCGGTGTCATTTGTAAAATGTCCAAAAATACCCAGCATTTGGTTATGATTAAATATACAATTATATTTATGATTGGATTATTGGATCTCTAAATTAAAAAATACATAGAAAAATTAGTTCAGAATTTCGTAAAACAAGGCGATGATAGATAGAGTCAATGTTGTTATATTTTAGTCACACCCTGCCAGGAAAAGATATGTTAAATTTCTTGTAACCCTGTATTATTTTGTTTAGGCCTACGGGGGCACTTACAAATAGTCAATTTTACATTTTTTTTTCTTATATCTACAACCGGATCGGAACGCGACCTCGACTGAGAAGATCCGGCAAAAAACTCAGCGGGCTTGTCTTTTTACATGTCATTTTTTTTTTAATCGCCAGTTGCTTATATTCAATAATTACAAAGGGTAGTAGATATTAACATAAATATTATAATATGTAGGTATAGGCACGACTTTATAACTCTACTTCCCAAAATAAATCTTGGCACGTGTAGAGACAATCAAATGTGTTTTCTGACCGTATGATGCAACGTACTAAGTGCAGAATGACCGCCACGAATACTCTACCGCAACTCAAATTTGAGAGCACTCAACTCAAACTCAAACTCAAAATTGTTTTTATTCATGCAAGCCAACAAAGCATTTATGAGTCAGAATCTTCCAACGGTATGGAATGCTGCTTCCATTGCGAAGATCCGGCAAAGAACTCAATGGTTTAAGGTACTCTCTTTTCAATGTTTTTCTTTGAGATGGTGTACATTCTCAGCAACAGCAACGAAGTTTGAGCAGGCAACACCATTTTCACAAAATAAGTAAATAGTTAGCAAATATAACTAAGATTTAGGTTCTTACATTAGAAAGCTAGGTTTGCATTAGTGTAGGTACAAAAAATATTACATGTGGTCGAACATAGAACCTACTCTTTTTTGGAGTCGGTTAAAAATTTTGAAAACGATAATATCTCAAATACGTATTATCTAAGTGTCGGTTAAGTATTTGAGTAGCGTTTCAGTATTTAATCCCAATGAGGAGAGTTCAACAACGTCTACAAAGTTGGTAAATATACCGGTAGTAGTTATATTGACGTCACGTAGTAAGGAATCAATCAATATCATTCAATGAGTACGATTCTCTCGTACTGTTCGAGATTGTTCAAGGTTAGACGACGTCACTAATAATGGACATAAAGATACTACATAATAATTTCATTATCTCTTAGAACAGGCAGCGTGGCCGAGTGGTCTAAGGCGCTGGTTTTAGGCACCAGTCCGAAAGGGCGTGGGTTCGAATCCCACCGCTGTCAAATCCTTTTTACTCTGGTCTAAGTAATGTTAATGTTTATTTTCATACATATTTTTCCTAATTTTATAATTACCAGAATCATTTACTTAAAGCCAGGTACGACACGTTCGCCTGTGGCCCGGCAAGTCATTGCCGGCTCGTCCGCCGGGGCGTCTCGGAGCATTTCCAATGGACCCGGGGCGCCCCACTGCATGGCGGAGGGTGGTACACCGTTGGTTTTTAGTGGGTATACTGCGCCCTTCAGGCGCAGGGACTCCCACATACCCCTCTCGTCTCCCCCGAGGCCTGAGGGGACCCATAAAGGGTTTTCCAACGTAAAAAAAAAGGTACGACACGTTGTCCTTGCTTACAAAATAAGTTTTGCGTTATTTAAAGAAAGTGATCTTGCTAATAAATTATTAATGTTTACTTTATTTCATTGTAAAAAACATTGATAATATAATAATATATTTTGAATATTCTAACTCCACGATATAGTTTATACTCCAAGAAATTATAATATTACAATTTCATAGATAAAAAAAACGGTGATCTCGATCTCTATGATCCTAACGGGCCACTAATAACTAAATAAATGCCACCTGTGGACTAATTATGGTGTGTAAGCGTTATTGCATTCAACTTATTCGGTTTAATCCGCATTTTAATGAATAATTTTCTTTATGTGGTTGGAATTACTTATTTATTATTGATCACTTTCGGACTAAAACCATTGCCTTGTATCAAAAAGACTTCTATCTCTATAACGATCAAAGTAACAAAAGTGGGTAAGTTTAGAACTCCTAACGACAGGCGCAAAGATTAAATAGTTTTACTATTAGGACAGGCACCAAACACACCAACCGCACAACTGACCGCTCTACCCGAATCGAATTTTTTTTTTATATTGCTGACCCCTTAATTATACTCTCGTTTCAAATAAAACAATTTCATATTATAACATTGAAATTATACCTACCTCTATATAAGTAGGTAGGTAGGTACGTATAATTATTAATATAAACTACCCAGTTGCTTTGCGTTTTTTTTTTTGTTTTATAGTTTATTTATTATAATCGTTTTGGCACCGCGCCGCGTTCTCGATATCCGTACTCGATCGAGTCGATTAGAGTGTGTAATTAATCGATGTCATGACGCTCGCCATTTTTTACATCCTGCACGGATGAGTTACCTACTTGTACGTATTAGATTAAGTAGAGTAAGGCAGATGATATAAATAATTATACTTACTCCACGCGGTATACCTAGGTCAATATGGATATTTTTAAACACAGTAAGCGAAGTTTTGGACCTTTTGTCGGAAGTTAAGTCGGTATTTTTAATGAGATCGTACATTAGTTTATCCGCTTTTATAAGCGGATAAACTAATGTTTATCCGCTTATAAAACCAGATATATAAATTTCTTTGATTATTCAAAGTAATTTATATACCAAGGTAATTTCGTTTCATTATAATTTATTTGCTTATATAATTTCGAAAATTTCCCTTTCTACTGTTAACTTTCCTATAAAATATAAATACCCAACGATATCGAAATATCTAAAAGAAAATATCCTTTGTTATAATTTCTACTCATGTAGCCTAGTTAATTATTATGTCTCGAGTTAGTGTTGTCCATGATTAATAATAAAAAAAAATCCATGAAATATTATCTGATCCACTGATCGCACTGTCTTGTTCGTTGACAGGGAAAGTCTGTTACTTGGTTGACAGATTAGACTGGAAAGGACTATCTATTATAATTAATTCAATACATAAGTGAAAGCATTACTTATCGGAGCCTGCTTGGTAATCAGAAGTATCACCTGCACACATTTATATATTTTACTCGCAATCCCACATTCGTTAGTACCTATATATATATATATATAACTAGCTGTACCCGCGACTTCGTCCGAGTAGTATTTAACTTAACAAAAATTTCGGGATTATCGGGATAAAAAGTATCCTATGTGTTAATCCCGGTTATAAACTATCTGTGTTACAAATTTCATCCGAATCGGTTCAGTAGTTTTTGCGTGAAGGAGTAACAAACATACATCCACACTCACAAACTTTCACATTTATAATATACTAGCTGTGCCCCCGACTTCGTCCGCGTAGTATTTAACGTAACAAAAATTTCGGGATTATCGGGATAAAAAGTATCCTATATGTTAATCCCGGTTATAAACTATCTGTGTTCCATATTTCATCCAAATCCGTTCAGTAGTTTTTGCGTGAAGGAGTAACAAACATACATACATTCATACATACATACATACATCCACACTCACAAACTTTCACATTTATAATATTATATATATATATATTAGTAGGATAATATAAGTAGAATAGTCAATCGGCTCCAGCTCGTCTATCCTACTAATATTATAAATGCGAAAGTTTGTGAGTGTGGATGTATGTTTGTTACTCCGTCACGCAAAAACTACTGAACCGATTCGGATGAAATTTGTAACACAGATAGTTTATAACCGGGATTAACACATAGGATACTTTTTATCCCGATAATCCCGAAATTTTTGCTAAGTTAAATACTACGCGGACGAAGTCGGGGGGCACAGCTAGTAGCTCATATACGGTTGGCTCAACCGGGGTAGTGCCTCACTCTTAGCAGAAGATGGGCGTAAAGTAGCGAGAGATCCGCAAGGCCGAAGTCACCGTCCACGTCCCACTCCAATTGAGGTCGCTAATGTGCGAGCAATGCCTTTGGTACCTATTGCAAGCATAGGCTACGATCACTACTTAACATCAGGCGGTTCGTAGGTACTCTTGTTTGCCGACATTGTTATTACAAAATATAAACTTTTTTAAATGGGACTACCGCCTTCGACACCCAGTAGGCCAGTACTGTTACTCTTATAAGGTCTGATGATGATACTAAGGTTTGACGCTCGACGAGTCCCGGGGAAAAGCTTCATTGTCTTGGAACCCGCACGAATTAAATCGAAGAATATAGGAGGAGTTGGAATAAATTCAAGTATAGGCCGTTTGTCACAGTAGCAACATTTTTACAACTGATGGAGAGCCTTGTACGGCACGCATCTATGGTACATACTTTTTTTTTTACATAAACGCATACCCGCCACATTAGTCATTACGACAAAGGAATATGATCAAGATTTGTCGACAAAATGTCGCTTAACAACACCTACCGGGTGTTTTATGATGCCTACACTAAAAGGCTTGGTAAAATAAAATGACCAAACATGTTCCACGTCCGGAAGGTTCAAACCGCTACTGAAGTAACGTTACATCATATCAAAGTTATTTTGTTCCGGGAATCCAACTGCAGTATGAAACATTTTGTGGAACATGTCGGGGGTTTCCGACAACAATGAATTGCTTGTAAGTTATATATGCCACACATGTTATTTAGACAGTGTCTAGTAAGATATTATTATGACTGTCAAGTTTGATTGTTTGGAGCACATGAAATCATTAGGTGGGCCTAATAACCCCCTCTCCCATCACTATCAGTAAAGTGGCGGATAAATCACTGTCAAATTACCAGACTTGGGGAATCTGAAAAATCATGTTTCACCCCTTTTATCAATTGCCCACACTCAGACACATTTTACCAATGAACATAGACTGGCTAATATTATACCTTGTAATTTAAGGAAATACACGTTTTGGAAATTAAAACATATATATAAATGGCAACACCAGTTTCCCAGTTCCTGCCAATAAATATTTCCTGAAATCTTTTACCCATTACCCATAGGTTGCATGTAATAAGGTCTTATACCAATTATGCAAGATAGTTATCATGGCGCCTTATTAAGCTTATACATTACGGATTGATTTCGGACTTTTACGTTTACGGTTAGGGACAAAATCTAATAATATCCAGTATGTGCTGTGTTCCTAGTCGTGCCGCAAAAACCAACCCGCATTAAGATGATGGATAAATAGGTACGTATGTAGGTACTATGCACTATTGCAAGTCCCGTCTTCCGCTCCTAATGAACTCTCATAAAACAACTAATAAAATCACATTTTATACCCAGTTAATGATCATGTTGACCAATTTGATCGAAATATTGATAGTAAATAACCAAAATTTTAAATTTTATGTCATTTCGAGATAGTTAGACCATTTTGCTGAAATTCTAATTTATTAATATTGTCAGTCAATCGCGGCCATTGCTCTCCCCTGATGTCATTTGAAGAGGTTCACGTTTTGCAAACTGGAGTCTGGGATATTGCATTTAGACTCATTAGTTCGGCTCATTAGTTGTTTTATGATTTTCTTATTGAGGCAAAAGACAGAAAAATCTTTAAACTGAAACAATTACGTGTTCTTTGTAATGGTTAAATTTCATAGGTTTAAGTGTTTATAAAATAGTGGAATTGGACCTACTTTGCAATTCAAATATTGTTTAAATTTATAAAAGGACACATATCTTTTATTCTGATTTCATACTGACTGGAAAGCTATAAACAACATTCTACAGCCATTTAAAATATAAAAAAGGATAAATAAATGGTTATTTTCATAATATTAAATAGTCATTTAATTTAAATATATTTTTTATTTTGCCACTGAATTCCATCATTGAAATTATTTTATTTTTTCATATGAAGTGATTTAGAAGTTTATTGAAAGTGACTATACTTATAAGTAATAATTTCCTATAGATGATCTAATTAAACTCAATGCAAACAAAGCCATTATATTTTAAATTACTGATGTAGAATTATACCGCGTAAATTTTACTAATAATAAACTAGAAAGTGACAACGTTGACAGATGTCAAGTTATACCTACAGCCTGGTCGGGCAACTTTTTATTTACGAGTATCGGATATTCGCGATACAAAAAATAAAACATTAATTAACTAGAAACTTGAACAAAATGAGCTGAATACTTTAGAATTTATTGGTGCTTCGTGATTAATGATTTCGTCAAGGAGTTCAATGATTTATGATAACCCTCTACAAAAATGTTTTAAATACGGCCGAAGTTTTTTTTTTAATTAGTATTAGTAGTAGAGCGGTACCTACTAATACCTGCTATTACCATGGAACGTTAAAAAAGATCTTTGAATTGAAATTTGTCACCATAGATAAAAAAAAATTACGACCATAATATAGATATTATCTTTTGATACATAGGTATGTGAAGTCATAGGACTAGATAGTCATAGAAGGGAAACTATGTAATAGTATACGTTTGCTGTCTATAAGTACCTAAGTAGGTACAACGAAAACCCTATACAGAAAAAAGTGTCCTTTATATATTCTTATTTTAAGGTGAAAATGATCAAGTTTCTCATAACAACTTGTTCATAATAATTTGGCTTAAAAAATATATTATTGAAATACCTAGGTACTATATTTTAAGCCATAAACAATGGTTTCCTTTTCTAGGTTTCCGGTTCTCGTAATTTTATTAGGTCAAAAAAAACAAAGTGATTCCAGAACTTATGAAGGCTTTCATTATTGAATAGGTAGCAGGTATAACGGTAAAATAATACTTGTCATAATACCCAATATAAATATAACCAAGTATACTCCGAGATGCACTATTAAGTATAATTATTCTTATAACATAGATCCCGTTATACATAGAATGCCGCACCTAAATGAACACTATTTCAAAATTCAAAAGCCATAATAACAGACCGAGCTGAACTTGCTGATAATCTATGATCTAAACTAAAATTTTATAATTCGAGGTGCATTTTTCAATTCGGAAATCTCAGAACTCACAATTTAAGTCGTTTAAGGTGAAGGCGCCTGTCTAGCCCGCGAAATTCAAAATTTTCGAGTATTTTTATAGTTTATCCAAATTCTGAAAACATTTAAGACAACATTTTGTGATTTGCGACAAACACAGTATGCAGTGCGTTTGTTTATTAATACATTTATTTTACTCTAAATATTATCACGGTGGATATGATACTCGTTAATCACTAAATATACAAATATTGGCCAGATTATCTGGATAGCTGTCGTTCTTGAAATATTTTAGAGTAAGTTGGATATATTAATTAATGCACTGCACACGGTCTTTGTCGCGAATTACAAAATGTGCCTTTTATTTTTGTCAGATTTTGAAAAATTTCTAAAAAACCTCTCAAAATTTGAACTTCGCGCAATTTAAATAATTCACACGATTTATTTTAATTAAGACTTCGTATTCAAAATGAGTACTATAATATTGGACCTTGTATCTCTGACATACGTGTTCTAAATAACGAAAGTCAAGTGCACGAGAGTTCACTGACATACCGAAATTGTATAAGTATTCACACCTAAGTTATATGTGTGCATATTTCTTGAAGGCGTAAAACTGCACTGAAAATAAATATGTGGATGACCGTAGTAGGTCTAGCAAAGTTTGCTGTGAGATGAGAAAGAAAAATGACGATATTGTCTCTTTTTTAATCAGAGAAGAAAAAAGAAAAAGAGCAACACCACGTGACCAAATCCGTGAGATAAGTCTCCTCACGATGTTGACTACTATTAAGCCTACTAGAGTGTAATTGGCGGTTTACGTTAGCTCACGAAGGGATGTCCTTATTAAGTACTGCATTGGGTCCAAAAACGATCAGCGAGGTGTTTGTACTAGGCAGAGCGCAATGGTTTAAGGTATTGTTTGAAGAATGCCTAATAATGCATGGCGGTCTCAAAGAGGAAGTAGGTACCTACCTCAAAAATATCTAATAGGTTTATATATATATCCTGATCTTAGGTAAAATCACTCGCTACCAACCACTTGTACATCAGAAACTATTTATTATACCATCTGATATTTTGAAAAGGTTAGTAAGAAGGATCATCTGCAGCATTAACTAAGGTCTCATGCAAAATATCTTGATTTATTAAAAATAGACCTTATATCCTATTTATATGAAGGGATGAGTCAGGTAAAATTATGTCTGACTTTAGTCTTTCATTACTGACGTCTGAAAAATGTTAGTCAATATAAGAAAGAATCATTCCCTTCCATCGAAAAGACATTCTCTATGCGAGGAACAAAATACCCTAAGGTACATTAGCCTATCTGTGGTAAACAATAAACAATACACACACGTGCTAAACAATAATCACAATACTAATTCCAACATAATGGATGCTGTGAAAACAACCTAAACTCAACCCTTAAAAAACAAGCGATCAGAATCTTGTAAGACTATCCGTAAACAGCAATCAGAAGAACAGAAATCTTAAATATATTTTTCAAATTTTTAAATTCATCCTTATTTAGGTTCCTGACCGTAAATAATCACCTGACCGGCACCTCGACCCATCACTCAGATTTATGGCTGTCAATTTCTAGGTGAAGTTCGCGTGTACCGGCGTGCGCCCGCGCAGAGTGGTGGCATCGCTTTTGGTATATAAGCGTGGAGAAATGCTCTCACTGCATCCACTCATCCGTGTCCTGTGCGATAGTTGCTCACACAACAAACATGGCGGCCAAATTCGTAGTTGCTCTGGCAGTATTCGCAGTGTGCCATGCCACACCTGTCCTGATAAACGGTAAGTTATAAAAATATATTTACAAACCCTAAAATAATATATTTTCTTTTAATTTGCAATTTCTTACTAAACTATGATTGTAACATAATAACAATAATGTTTACTTTAAAACATTATTTTTATTTCTAACAAGCTAAATAATCATATCATTGAACTAAATATAAAGCATACCTATGACAATAATACTTACTAGCAATCAGTCTAGTACTTCAAGCCTAACAGAAACTATGTACTCTGTTATTTTACATCAATCATTTAAAATAT
Source organism: Notodonta ziczac (assembly GCA_918843915.1). Taxonomy (NCBI): domain Eukaryota; kingdom Metazoa; phylum Arthropoda; class Insecta; order Lepidoptera; family Notodontidae; genus Notodonta; species Notodonta ziczac. Next base: position 2,146,694 of record OU974040.1, on the reverse strand, counting down.
GTTTTCTATCCCAGGTGTGCTTTACCGTAACGCACGCGGCTACTCCATGGGCCAGGCGTACAACTACGGTGGCGGGGCTACTTCCGCCTCCGCCAACGTCAACGGCAACGCCGCACAGGCCTACGGCAGCGCCACCGGCTCCCAGGCACCTGAGTATTACCCCAACCAAGTCATCGCTTACGAAGCAGCGAACCCCGCTTATGGTTCAGCTAAGGCAACTGCTCAAGCCCAGAACGGAGGCTACTACCCTGTACCAGCGCCGGCGACCGTCATCACCTACGAACAAAACTTCGATGTACCCGCTGAAGTTAGCTACCAGAACCCTGGCGCCGTCAACGCTCAGTCCTCCGCCATCTCCAACGGAGTGTCTGACTCCTCCGTGTCCTCTGCTACTTCGAACGGCGTCGGCGTAGCCGAGTCCTCCGCTCAGACACAAAGAGGCATCGGCAGCTATGGCGTCACTTCCACAAACGCGAAAACTTACGGTTCTGGCTACGGCGCTGCCAACTCCGACGCCAACAGCGGCTACGGTTCGGCTTCTACTTCAGCCCAGACCCAAGGAACCGGCTCTGCTTCCTCCACCGCTCAAACTAACGGCGTTGCTGGTGCCGTTTTCTCCGATGAAATTAACGTCGTTGACGCCAAGACCGGCTACAAAGCTACCTACGTGCCCTCTGTACCTGCGTTCGCCTCCTCTAACGCCAACGTGAACGGACACTACGGCAATGCTGTCTCCACAGCTAAGGCCGGCAATGGCAAGCCTGGACTCTCCTGGCGATTCGGCACAGCCTACACTGTTCCCTCTCAATCCGCCCATGCTCAAGCCAACACCAACGGCTACGGTAACGCCAACGCGAACGCCAACGTCAACGGCGCCGGCTACGTCAAGTCCAACGTGAACGCTTACAACTCGGGCTTTGGCATCGCCAAGTCCTCCGCCAACGCCAACGGTGCCGGTAACGTGAACAGCAACGCTGAAGTCAACGGCGCCGGGTACGGTACGGCCAATTCTGCCGCCAACAACGGATACGGGGCTGTTCTCTCTTCGGCCAACACCAACTCCGAGTACGGGTCTGCCAAGTCGAGCGCTAACACCAACGGATCTTACTACGGCGGTTCTAGGACTGAGGCTGACGCCCAGACTAACGGAATCGGATCTGCCAAGTCTTCGGCCAGGACTCACGGTGTGAGCACCGCGTTCAGAGTCAGCGAGTCGTCCGCCAACACGTATGGACTCGGCTCCGCCCACGCCAAGGCGCACACCACGTAGGCCGATGTCGGCCGCCCATAGCAACCACATCACGACGACTTCCGGTGCTACCGAAAACTTGTCTTGGTGTATTTGCTAATAATTCTCGAATCGAATTTATTTAAATTTTTAATTTATTTTATTTATTGTGTCTAATTTAAGTATTTCTCTCTCACAAGTTATGTCATAAATACTTGCCATAATAATAATAAACGAGTTTTTAGAATCATAATTTTCCTGTTTTTATTATTAACATTTAACAAAGATGAATAGATTATTAATACATTCAAACATTATTATATGGTGTACAACACACATCACAGTTTCCCCTGCATGAAGGGCTTGAGGTACTTGTGGAAGCTCTGGTTGACGGGCTCCGCGTTGAGAGGACTCTTCAGCGCCTCCTCCATCAGCCGCTCGTACACGCGCCCGTCGTACGCGCCCAGGGTCGAGTTCAGGATCTAGACACATAAGATCTTTCATTGCAAGTTTGTGTTAAGTATATCTACAAAGAACATTATTTTTGACCGTTTCGCGCAGTGGTTCGAGCGTAGGCCGCTCGGCTCACTGCACATGGTGGTTGCGGGTTCGATTCCCGCCCGGGGCAAATTTCGAAAAAGGCCTTTTCGTATTTTGACTAGGTCTGGGTGTCACTGGGATCGCCCCCAGTCCATTGTACGGTACCCATAGTACAAGCTTTGCTTAGTTTGGGACCGTACAGCTGGTGTGTCTGTCTGGCGATATTTATTTATTATTATTCAAAAATATTTTGATTCTCAAGTCTTAAATTAGTATTAGCCTCACTTCATCTCTGATGTCAAATGCATCAACTAGACCAACAGCGTTGGGTCTTATTTTTACGAGGAGTTCTTCATAAGTAGCCTGAAGTTCTTGAACATCGTTTTCCGTTATATTTGTGTACTGCAAAAAATACGAAATACGTCCATAAATAAAATCAAAATAATAAACTACGGAACTTAGATTAATAACAAAATGACTGCAACCAACATGGCAACAGTTGGTGTGAAATTAATTAATAATGTTCTATCTATGTCACCAATTCTAATTTCTAACAAAAATAAACCGGTTTCAGACTATAAATCTAAGTCTAAAAACATCTAGTCTACCTATCAGACAAAAAGTTGTTTCAAAACCTACCTGTTCAAAACGAGTGAAATACTTTCTCTAAAATAAAATTGAGTCAATAGAGCTGTTGCTGTTTTGAATTGAGGTACTGGCACTGTATTTATTTTGAACGGAGCATTTTTGGACGGAAATATCGATCGGTATTTCGGTGATTCGGCTATTAACACACTGACGGCTGATATCGCCGTTTTTACGGCATTTAATGATCAGTCTTGACCTCGAGCTAACTGTACTTATAAGAGCGGGACCTTATGGGTTAATCAGCTATCTACTTTATTATATTACAACATTTTTCAACGCTGATTTAAACCACTCGGCATTATACTTAATCCGTGCAAACTTTTAAAATAATTCATAAGAAAATAACTGGAAATTGAATGCTTATAATATATGGATGTCTGATGAAGTCATAAACAAACTGAATTAAGATTGAAATAATTTTAATAAATCATCAATTAATCGACACAACATTAAGACACTTGGCACTGAAGATCCTTTATTTGAAAGTGATATTTTAATGTTGTAGTAGATAATTTATCTAAATTAGCGTTCCATAACTTTAAAGAGGGTTCCGTATAACAAAATACAAATTTTCACGAAGTTTCAATATATTTTTTACTAATATTATTTTGGATACGATTAATAATCCAAAATAGAAAGTTATGAAAAAAATTTAACGGTCTTCAAATAAAACCTGGGTGGACTAAAATCTAGAAATAACTAGGGACGTCCAATTTCTTTCATTTGGAGTCGGTGCTAATTCAGGTAAGTAGGTACCTAAAAGTAGTCCAAACGTAGTGTCAAGATGGCCCCGACCGAATTTTCGAAATCGTTCCACGATTGACGGAAAAGCGGCGAACATTCATTAAAAAAACATACATACAAACGAACACAGAACCTCCTGTTATGGAAGTCGGTTAAAAATAGTGCTGACGTATTTTTGACAGATATGGAAACATTTCAGATATCAGCGAAAAAAGGAACCGAACAATATAATATTATTAAGCCACCTGCGATATTTCATTACAGTTACTTTTTACGAGTTCCATATTTAGAAGTAGGTAAATCATTTTTTTATTACCAACAATATATTAGTAGTCATCCACACCATTAAAGTCATAAAATGGCGAGCGGTTTTATGTCATGATAGTCATCGAGATCGATACAAGTCATAATTTCCAAATTATTTTTATTGCAATTAATAAAGGATTTGCACTCATTTTCGAGTTCTAATCCTAAGGAAACATAAATTGCCACATTCGAGATCACAAATTGACATAATAAAAATGTCTGAATTCTTAAGTATATACTAGATATTGTGTTATATTATGATAAAATATAGGTATGATAAAAGAATAAGCGAAGATAGTCACCTCAAATATGTCGGTGACCCATATCAAATGATGAAAAAACTACTAGTCTACAATTGAGTGTGACCAATAGAATAGAAAAGACAAAACACTATTTGTTTATTTTGGCGCACAAAAATGAAATAAAAGTAGCTCTATCATGATTTTTGTTATCTGTTTCATGCGTACGCTGAGCAACGCTAGTCGCTACCAACCGCGTAAAATATTTTTTTACCTATAAAAGATTAGTTCTTTACGATACTGTACTCGGTCGTACATAGGGCACTGTACAATTTACCATTTCAGACTACCTTTTTATGTTTCTTTTTTATTTTGTAATCGCACTCATAATAAATAAGTATGGTGTTATAGCAAAATGTTAAAAACGAGACAAGTGTTTATGACGTGTTTAACTGTTTTTAACAAGACGAATAACATTTAATTATAATAATTAACCATGCTCTCTAACCATACCTACGCAACAAGTCAACTTCAAAGCTCAAACATCGCTGTTCTCAAGTCAAGAAACAAGGTCAACAATATCAAGAATGAAGAGGTATCGCAGACGCTGAGCGAGTAACATGAAGGCTTGCGTGAAGGTCAATTAGCCCCTGTCAACACAACGGTGTCCATAACAGACCTGTCAATCGCTGCTCGAACACCTGATGAAAAACTATATTGCCAGTCACCTTCAAAAAGTACTAAATATAAACGTATGTGTGTTGTGCTTTGATGCATTTCCTTCATCAAATCTGTAGTGTATTTCATAGTCAAATAATATTATGATGATAATTATAATTTAGCCCTTTTGACGTCCTACTCCTGGCCACAGGCCTCCACTCATTCAGGAGTCAGGCGGTAATCCACCACGCGGGCCCAGTGCGGTTAGGATTTCACATGACTTTTTCGAAAATTGGTTAGATTTTCTAAGACATGCAGGTTTCCTCACGATGTTTTCCTTCACAGCAGTGAATATTATGGTACGCCTGGAATAATCTTCTAAAACGTGCCATCGAAAGTGACCTTATTCGAATTCTCCGTCTGGGTCATTTGAGTCCAGCGGATAAACAGAGCATTAGTAAATTTGATAAACTGTTATTTGCATTACATTAATTCCACATTTAAGGCAAACATATCACACAATTTGATGGATAAACGATTTTTAAAGGATACCTTGTCTAAAAAAATACCCTAACGCATATATATATAGGTACTATGTGGTACCTATACATTTTATTTATATGCGTGCGTATCACTCAAATAAATAAACAGGAAAAAACATAAACTTCATAATCTAAACAAAAAAGGTCGAATTGGCATGCGGTCGCTAATACAAAAATATAGTTTTGCTCTACCAAGGAGGCTCAATCGTGTAGATAGGTACATTTTTTGCGCTATTATCTAACTGTACCTTCAGATGATCAACTCTATTGTGCGACGCCTATTATTCAGTGTTAGGCATGCCATTTATTTAATAGATAAAGGCAGGACAGTGAGTGAAAGTTTATTGATATTTGTTTTTAAAAGTATGTAGCTCCGGTTTGCCATAAACAAAGATTGATAACAGCTTATGTTTAGTAATTATGTACTTTCTTTTATTCAAATCAGTCATCTGCTGTGGTGTAAAAGGTGGATAAACAAATATACACCAGAAGATACCTTATGGCTTAAGATATAGAAACGAAGACCTAAATAACGAAGTACACAAACCCTTTTCAATAAAATCGGTTTTCATGGCTCCCCTACTCTTCTGGAGTGATTGGCTGATTTGGTTATCTCCATATATTTAGGATGAGCGAGAACTGTCAAGTCTCTGGGTATCTAAGTTATTAGACAGAATGGAGAAATTACTTTAACTTTGTTTTACAGACATAGCAATATTGGTAGAGGTACAAAATTCCAATCGTATCGAAGTAGAGATGTATTGACGACCTAATGCAGCGAACTAGCTTCAATGTATAAGGTGACATTTCTGTTTCTGTTTTAATAAGGCCTACAAAGTTTTACCTACAAAGTAAAAGTAATCTCATAAAATACTGAGCAGAATTGTATTTTTATACCCGTAGCACAATCATCTATTAGCGGATAGACCCATTCAGCACCAAAATGTCCTAGCTTGAACTAGCTACGCAAACGCCCCTATTAGAGAGACGGTGCCAAGAAAATACAGTTAGCTGTCAGTGTTTCATATCTTCGCATAGCTCTATCCCTTATTAGAAGTAATGTAGAGCATGAACTTACCAGCAACAGGTTGCCAAGTTTCTCCAAACTCCAATATGTGGCGTACAGCTGCACCAACTGGCTGAGGACCCTCTTCAACGGCTCTGATAGCGACGCTGACGTTCTCTCCACTTCGGACTTATGGGTGGCTAGTAATATCGCCCGACAGTGCGCCTAAAAACGAGTGATATTTGGGAGACCGACAAACGTTAACGCGATACACTGAAAATTTGTATCACTGTGAGTCAACACAGAGTCCACTTTCTCACTGTGCATAACATTCTTAGATGTATATTTGGTTTAGAACAAGGCTACCTCAGGGGGTAATTATTAGGTAGGTAGGTATATAACCAAGATACTGAGGCTATTCTTTTAAGACCAATGATATCGGAACGGTGTGGTGCCTGAAAAATACTCGATTATAAACTATTATTAATGCAGACATCCAAATCCGAAACATATAATTAAATATCAACGAATATAACATAATATCGGGCACATTCCGTTAGAACAATACTAATAAACTACGGAGTCGCAATTAGCACATATAAAATGTTACCGACGATAATTACACACCGAACAGTCTGTGACATCTTTATTGCTTTTTTGTTCGATGTTAACACATATGATAATCTCTGGAATTAAATTTTAACACTTTTTTTTGGTCAGGTTATTGACATAGATAGGCAGCGGAGAAAATATATTTTTTGTGAATATTCAAAAACAATTATTATAAACTATGATTTTGCAAAAGGAGGAGTCCTAACATTAACATAATTTAGAGATCATGTTCGGGCTATCTAGAAACTAGAAATCTTGCATATAATTTCTTTAGATGTCGTCAAATAGGAATTCGAGAATAAATTATTGGTTAAATGTTCTAGAAGTAGGTACCAACCTCAGAAGCTTCGACAAGTTGTACCGAGGACATGTTCCACGCGTCTTCCTGAGACAAACCTCTCTTTCTATACTTTTGTATGCTGTGTACAGCGGTGGATAGTTTACTGAAATATTATTTATGATAAGAAAACCAAAATAATGTTACAACAATTAATACCAAAATACCGACAAACTAATTATTGTAGAGGAATATGTTTATCTTTCGTCTCCCTTGTATTTTTTCATGACGCCGAAATCGCTGCTAGAAATTAAACTAGGTTTGAAGACCGCTTACATGCTGGTTCAAGGTAGGTATATGATTACAGAAAATAAAATAATTCTTTCGGGATTCACATCGCTTTGCAAAATGTTGTCAGCCCACACATGGTATCAACCAACTCTAGTGCATGTCATGCACTAGACTTGGTTTTGGTCCACAGAATTATATGTGCGGGTTAGATCTATTTTGTAAAACTATGGTGCAGATAACCAACCTTTCACAATTTGGGCATAGATTTTAGTATTGTAAATGAATAATCTGTGTACCTACCCAGCAGCTACTCTTTGGAAACCTCTGATGATCCATTCCACGGAGTTGTTCCATTTCTGCAGAGGACTCTTGTCCGTCAAGTAGGACATAGTAGGGCTGAGCTTTTTGCCTTCCGCTGCTCTTTCCCATGCTTTAACTAACGACCTGTTGAGGATAGGTACATCGTAGACTTAGATTTTCTGCATACGATCATGATAACCTAACTGTTATTTTATTTACATACTAGATGAAAACCCGGCTTCGCTCGGGTGAAATGTGACTCATAATACACAATCTTTTACAAAACTTAGGTAGATATTTTTGTAGTTATCGGTTTTCAAGGAATATTAGGTTAGGCATAGATTCGTATAGCATTGTCCATTGAAATGAATACGAAAAAAAATCGCCAAGTGCCATGTCGAGCTATGCACAATGAAGGGTTCCGAGTCATTGAAGGTAATCTGTTTAAAATTTCACCCCAGGTTGAAATAGATACTAAAGTTGTATACATACTGCTACCGACATCTATCGACACCATTAAATACTAAGAAATAGACTAATGAACATAAAACATACATTTATTGCTGTTATTTAATTGGAAATTATTAACAATTTATCCAATTTCGTCAGCATAATCTTATTCATATTTTTGCAACATAAAAATGTAAGAAGTGTCGATATTTTTTTCGTTAAAAATCTTACCCACTGTTGTTTATAGACTACTACCGACATCTATCCACGTGCATGAACACTTCAGAAAACACGTATTAACACAAAATATACATTTATTGCTGTTATTTCATTGAAATTGGTGAACAATGTATCCATTTTCGACTGCATAATCTTATTAATGTTCTTGCAATAGAAAAATGTAAGAAGTGTCGGAATTCATTACGGAATTTTGATTTAATCTTTAAAAGTTAAAAATCTCGCAAACGGAATTTTTTATGATAAAATTTTGTATGAAAACATAATTTTATTTGAAAAGACCTTTTCAACGTCTACCCACATGATTGGGTAACTAAAAAAAAAATTGCCCCTTTTTCGATGTTCGGGGAGGTACCTCAAAAAAAGTAATTTTGCTACATTTTATATTTTTCAAAGTGAGATCTACTCTTAAAGTATTTTTGTACCAAATTACATCAACATCCGTCAGAAACTGTAGAAGTTATGACCCTGTGACGGGTCGGGACAGACAGACGGACGGACGGACGGACTGGATGATCTTATAAGGGTTCCTCGTAGGGACTACGGAACCCTAAAAACATGAAGACTGAATTTGTTTGTTCTGAAAGCTCAAACTTCTTCTTCTTTCTTAAAAAATATGGCCCACCCATTTCAATAGATATTTCGAATAAAGACTCATTTACACACTGAGAACACTGACACTAACTGACAGGGATTCGTTCATAGAAAATATAGCGGTACTGTGCCAAACTTGACGGAACTGCCAATATGGCGAAATATTGCCTTTTGCACCGTTAGAATTTAAGAAAATACTCGACAATCCGAATTTTGCCGATATATGTTGTCGACTCGAAATCATTATTTTTTTATGTTTTATTATTCTGGTAAGGTTTCAATCAAGTCTACCGTACCCCTGAACGGAATTATTAATATAGAAGTAAGGAATTGTAAGGATTGCAGTGTTTTACTGCAAAGAGCTATATTTCCATAAAAACTTTCATCCCCTATTCCCTATTGTTATTTAACACCCTTGAGGGAAAAACATGAACAAACTTTGAATGTCATTTTTATTTATATCGTTTAACCTGACAAATAAGTTTCAAGCTTCTAGCTCTAAAATGACGATACTTCCATACAACTTTTCATCCCCCCTTTCAACCCCTTAAAACTCTTTTTTCGCATTAAAAAGTAGCCTATGTCCTTTCTCAGGCTCTAGACTATCTGTGTATAAAATTTCATTGAAATCGGTTCAGTAGTTTTGGCGTGAAAGAGCGACAGACAGACAGACAGACAGACAGACAGAGTTACTTTCGCATTTATAATATTAGTAAGGATTTACTTTTTCACCTTTATTAATAGAGGGATAAGAATAAATTCTTAAACTGGAATACAAAGGCCGAAACTGCGAATGATCTTAAGTTACGGTATGACATAAGAATGTCATTTCCAAGATCACTCGCAGACTGGAAATCGATTTATTAATCGCCTTCATATGAGTCACCAGACGACCAGATATATTCAATAAAGGAAATCATTATGATCATAAATACAGCATACCGTTACGTACAGTTCTGATTCTATCGCAATTCGTAATATATACTTTCTGTGTAATAAATATTCCGTTTAGAAGCGTTCGCGGCACCACAAAAAAATTTAACCGTTTCATTAAATCATTCGTGAGCCGACTTTTTGTTTGTCTTGTCATTTTTCATGGCGCATTACTAGCCGATCTTTCCATGTATCAAAAGTAGTCTGTGTATCCATTTTATTTTTTATCATTAACAAAGATAGATAAATATATCTTGTTGGTCTCATGGCTGTCAACATCCTTAGTATTTACCAAAGGCGCCATGCAAATTATTGTGCATTATTACATAAATAAATAATAATGTAGCCCTTTTGATGGCCCACTCCTGGGCACAGGCCTCCCCTCGATACGAGGGGTATTCAGGCCGTAATCCACCACGCTGACCCAGTGCGGGTAGGCGGATTTCACACGTCTTTCGAAAATTGTTTAGATTTTCCAAGACATGTAGGTTTCGAAGTTTCCTTCACCGTAAGTAATTGATCATCAAATTGTAATTATGCTTCAGAGAGGTGCGAGCGGGGATTTGAACCCAGGACCTGGTGCCCGCAAGACGCGTGCTTAACCATTCGGCTATCTCTGCCTACAATAGGACCTGGAAATATGACCACCTTACCGCGCAGTCTGCAGCATCAGCACGGTATTCTCCCCCTCGTAGGTGTAGGCGGCGGTGACGAGGCCGTACACCTGCGGCAGGTTGGAGGACAACATGTAGCCATGACCGCCGCACGCCAGCCGGCACCGCTCCGTCATCACTTGCACGTCGCTCGTAGTCACTGCTTTCAAACAGCAAGCTAGAGCGTGTAACTAGAAAAAAAAATACTGACTTCAAAAAACCTGGGCACACTAAAATGCTCGAAATGACTAGGGATCTAATCATTATATAAGTGACCGCCAACACCAATGAGAAGTGACAGGAAAGCAAATTACGCAATTTATTTTACTTGACTGACGTATTTATTCCAGTTATTTTAATTTAAATGCCAAGCTTCTGGATAGATTTTGATGAAATTTCCATGGGACCAATCTGAAAGAACATCCTTTCAAATAAAATTATAATTTTACCTCCGGCAGCTCGTCAGCTTTACCAGCTCCCAAATCCTTGTTGACTCTAGTGTACAGATTCCACAGCCACTTGGATGTCAGACTGATAGCGTGGCAGGAGGCAATGGCTATAAACAGCTTGTGCTGTTGCGTCACATAGTCCATTATTTGAGGTTCTGGTTCACTGAAAATTATAAAAATATAGCTATCTAATATACCTGGATCATATCAACCATGTCAACTACAATTAGTGACTAAGAAACGATTCATATTGTGTAGAAAATTCGGAGCATTCGAAAAGTCTAATAAATAGCCTACAATAAGTCTGATGTATGGGCGAGTTGAATATGCATCAAACCACAAAAAATTACAATGAACCACTTCACTATTTCACGCTTGAAGAGGAAATGTTCGTTTATTGAACACAAACTAAATATATATCACTCTCAATACAACTCAACTCAATAGTACATCTTACCCAGGCTTCAGCTCTGACTGTCTCCTCACAGCAGAGTACCTGACGGCTATCGTAGCAGACCGCGACAGCTGATTGGCCATGCCGTTAACGATCATCACCCGCACATACACCATAGTGCCATACGTCAGCTTGCTGTTGGGAGACCGTCTGAAGGTACCGTCCTAGAAGACAGAAAATAACATACCTACTACATATTTCGTTAGATTGGAAACTATATTTTAAAGGGCAAAGTCACAGTCAATGCAAGGCGTCAATAGCCTACTGCTTAGAGAGGCCGACCTCGTAGCTGAGAGGTTCCGGGTTCGATCCCCATCCTGGCCATGAAACTATTGACGTGAGCCCACTCCTAACACAAGCATTAACTTAGCTGGAGGGGCTAACGGGAATTCTAGTAACGTGATAAACTCACATTGCTAGTAAACTTTGGTATCGTTTGTAATTAAATTGAGGTACCTACTTAACCGAATCGGAATCGGAACTAAATCGAGCAAAGAATTATGTCTCAAAAATAAAACGTTAGGACATTTGGTAATTAGTTACACTAGTAAGAGCTGTAATATGCGAATTGTCACTGCTAGACACCTATCTTACAAATACCTATTTAAAACAGAAAAACTTTTCAGGCGTGACGTCAGAAAATAACGGATGTCTCTAGTCACCACCCACACGTGTCGTGTACGAAATAAAAAAAACACATTCTTGACGGAGTTCAAAAGTGCAAGAGCTATAAAACGCATGTTTCACACGTCATCACGTGTCGCCGTGTCGCCGATAAAAGGTTATCGCTTTTTTTGGGACTTACGCAGGCATATGCAACATGAGTCTCGTGTAGCGGTAGAGTTCAAAGCACTCAAAATGCATCCGTTAGCTTCATTCACTACTTAATTTTTTACACGTCTATACTTTTCAACTTGTTGTAGGTATTTATAAATATCACCAACTACCTTGCGTAGGTACAGCATGTTTGAGCAAGTTATAACATACTCCATACCTTTAGAACTTGAGCATTCTTCATTAGCATCCTATCTCTCTTGATCCTGTGGTGTTCGAAGCCCAAAAACCCATTATTGACGGTGTTGAATCCGAGCTTCGCGCCGATCTCCCCTAGCTTGATCCCGGGCAGTGGCATGTGGGTGTCCTCGTCTCTCAGCTGTACTATGAAGGGCTGGATGCCGCAGCTGTTGCCGCGCGTATAAAGGTGAGCCATCACTACGCAGTAGTTCGCAGTGTGTGCCACTAGAATAACCACAGATTTAGACTTTTTCTTTCGGAAAAACGTTCAAAATTATAATCAAACTCGCCTTGGAAACAATGTCAGTTTCCCTTCCTGTAACTCTGGTATATTCTGTGAGAAATTCAATTTCCAATAATTAACTATTTATTAATTAAACAACTGTCTAAAAGGTTTATGCAAACATTGTGAAAAAGTCTACAAGCTTATGAGATCACATTATTGTTTAAAAAACGTGATATCCGCATGCTAACCCCTCTATACCAGTTTACATGGTAATCATCTAAATATATATAACTCAAAGGTGACTGACTGGCTGACATAGTAATCTATCAACGCACAGCCCAAACCACTGGACGGATTGGGCTGTAATTTGGCATGCAGGTAGATGTTATGACGCAGGCATCCGCTAAGAAAGGATTTTGATTAATTCTACCCCCAAGGGGATAAAATAGGGGATGAATAATCCCGAAATTTTTGTTAAGTTAAATTACACGCGGACGAAGTCGCGGGCACAGCTAGTGTAGATAATATAATTGCATCAAAATGTCAAATTATATCTAAATACTTACAGCTACCAGGCCACCATTTATAAGAGGTGAGGGTAGGGCTATGTAGTACAAACTCCTCGGTCTTCGGATCATACGTGGCTGTTGTTTCTAAGCCACGGATGAACGTGCCATGGCCAAGTTCAGTCTGAAAGCAGAAGATCCATTTATTGCATTCGGCAATAAATATACACCTCAAGAATAAATTTGGCTTGTACATTCATCACCTGTGCGTAAGTGCCAATGATCTCCATCTTGGAAGCTCTCTCCATCCAATAGGCTCTTTGCTCGTCGTCCGCCTGGCCAATGATCGTGGGAATGAACATGGCCACGTGCAACGAGAATGGAGAGTTGTCCTTAAACACAGCAGCGGCAAGCATGCTGCGGTAACTTGCTCTGGAGAACAAGGCTGAATCAGCAACGTTAAATACTACCAAAGTATATTGACATTTCAAACGACGTTTAAGTATTTATACTGATTTGGGATAAAGTGTAAAGTGTGGTCAAGGATTTTGATTTTCGACAGCCACTCTTTTTGAAGCGAAGCTTCTATACGGACGTTCGGGGCGCTCGGTTCGCTCGCGGCGCGGGCACTAAATCCGTGCAAATCGTCATAACGTAGCGTTACACGATTACGTCAGAACTGCGGCGCCCTACGCTTTATACTATTTACTAAATAGGTACTCTTTCCCACGTGTCCCGGTGTCCAACATTTCGGAAACATTTGACTATGTACTGCACATTACGTGACAGTTGCCTTGTATTTAACCACTGATAAATAGAACTAAGTAACCCATGAAGAGAGTTGGTTAATACAACAATTTACCGCTGCATTTAACTCCTATGGAAGTAAGTATTTTCCCTTGCTAGGATAGGTATGAATCAATGAATCATAAATACCTTATTTTTAAGAGGATTGGTTGGAACTCACATAGCCTTCTCCTCGTCAGTAAGGGTGGGATCCTCCGCGTTCTTCACGACGCGGTAGAACATCACAGCTTTACGCACGGCGTTCTCATACTTCTCCTTGTGACTGAGGTATTCTTCTGGAACCTCGTCCAAGAGACCCTTGGTACTAAGCACCGTGTCCTCTACGGTATACATTTTATAATTATCATCCGCTTCTTGCTGGTCTGGATGTCATTAGGATCACCCCTGGTCAATTGTGTATTCTGTATGGTCCCAAACTGACTGGGAAACTGACTGTAGTGACTGGGATATTAGCGAAATCAGGCAATGGTCGGAGCGCCTGATACTTTCGCAAAAGCAACGCTAGGAATAAATGAGCTCGCAGCATTTACCCAGGCGTTCTCCTTGTTTGTATGTTTATTAACGCGACCATAAATAGTCATAACCTCTTTTCAAGATCAGCTGACTGCATTTATAATAATTAAACAAGCAGAATAAGTATATTCCGCCCTTTACATCAATGTAGTACTTTCCAATACATATACTATATCACCTAGTCATATTTCGTAATACGTTTTGTGATACGGAATGTAGGTAAACAAGGTAGGTAGGTACTTACCTAACTTTCTCCTGCGTATAGTCACTTTGGCGCTTCCATCCAAGTAGTTAGTCAACTCCTCCACATTGAAATCACACTTATTTCTCTCTTTTTGTAAATTCTCGTTGATTTTAGCCATTTTATCAGTACGAGTATTATTAGTGTGGGGTACAAAGGGCGTGCGAGGCGAGCCTACCGTACCACAAACTAGTTTAGTTCGTAAATGAGCGCCTCAGGAGGTATTTCGTTATCAGGATTGCGAAAGATAATTGTTGTTTATATCACTATAATTACGTACCGTATATGCTTAGATATCAGCCTACTTATTTGTCTCTCATACGTTAGTTCACACGCTGTTTATTATGAATTCACACAATTATATTATGTTCCTTTTATCGCGTTTGGTCTGTCAGTAAGTAAGTATTTAATTTAGGTTCGATGTAACTTATACAATAATTAATAAGCAAGTACTTACTAAATGTCACTATTTTCAGAGCTCGGCACAAAATTGCCTGAATATATAGGTACTGGAATTTTCTAAAGTCCGAGTTAATACTTGGGGACGGTGGATTTATTGTAAACATTAAATGGAAATTCTAACAGATATGTACAACTATTATTTTCCAGCCCATTAAAGAAAAATGCCAGAAATCAAGTGCAAATTATAAGAATTTTGTTCTTGTACATTGGTGGCTGCTACTCTATAGGTAATGCTATTTATACTGTTTTGTGTTTTAAGGCCGCAACTCAAAAAATAATGATAGTTACTTATAGTCTGTCATCACTAGGGATCCATAAACCTAACAGATTATCTATATGTACCTTAATTATTATTTCGCACTTGTGAAATATTCTGTACTAGCGACCCGCCCCGGCTTCGCACGGATGCAATAAATTATCGGTTTCTCTACTATATTATGCATGTATTATACATATAAACCTTCCTTTTGAATTACTCTATGTATTAAAGAAACCGTATATTACAAAATCGTTGTGTAGTTGTAAAGATCTAAGCATACATAGGGACATACAGACAGCGGGACGCGACTTAGTTTTATAATATGTAGTGATACATAGGCACCAACAAATGATACGTCATTTAATATTTTTGTAATTAATCAGTCTGAAATCACTTAAATTTATACAATAAATAAAACCTAATCATAAATTAGATCTTATGATATCATTGGCTTGTCATAATCCTTAGTTGTCATTAATCAAATCGAGCAATAAGTAATCAAACTAAGTAATTATTGACACACTTTAAACATTATTAACGAAATTATTATATATTATTACAATTTATTTGCTAGATATTAATTACTAAGCGGTTATCACACTATAAAGATGAAACCGTTATTTTATAAGTACTTGCATTTTTGACAGATAAGTAGTGGCCATTTTTGACACTCAGATACAACTAAATATATGAAAGCTATCGGTGTTGGGTTAGCCGTGTGTATGACCACTTACTTGGGTCCATTCTCAAAAGGTTTGTCTACTTAGAGGTTGAAAATAATCAAAATCCAAATCTCCACCATCCATATTTATTTATTTTGTATTTCGATAACAATAGAAACCTGCCGTTGACATAAAAACATCTTTACATTTATTTAACTTCGCCTATAGCTGACACAGGAACTATAAATAATATCTTTTGTAGCATTCCCAGGTTTAGACTAACCATTTTGAACTTAGAAAGAGTCCTAAAACAATTCAGAGATTTTGTCAATATGATGAAGTAATAAACGCCACGCGCAGCGCCAATGTTTTTGTTTTTTCTATTTTAATCATAAAAAAACCGGACACAGGCCGAAAGCCCGGACATGTTTGGAACAATTCCTCACAGATGGCAACTCTATAGTTAACTGGTTTCACTAGTCTTTTTATAGGCCTCTATAGCACGAGATCATATCACAGTTTCCCCTGCATCAACGGCTTGAGGTACTTGTGGAAGCTCTGGTTGACGGGCTCCGCATTGAGAGGTGTCTTCAGCGCCTCCTCCATCAGCCGCTCGTACACGCGCCCGTCGTACGCGCCCAGAGCCGAGTGAAGGAGCTAGGAAACAACATCACTAAAAGTTTTAGAAATACGAGTCTGACAATAAAAAATGACATCAAATTTTCTGTTTCCTAATATAATTTTTATTATTATTTATTATTTTATTATTTTTACTAAAGTTTTGTAATCACAGCACGGATTTAATTTACAACTAACGCTTACTAAAAAAAAGAGTATGAATCAGTTGTTGTCAATGTGGTTGATAACGGCGGAATCTTCTGGTTTGAGTATATATTATGTTTAAAACAAGTTATTAAATACTAGCTGTGCCCCCCGACTACGTCCGCGTAGTATTTAACGTAACAAAAAATTCGGGATTATCGGGATAAAAAGTATCCTATATGTTAATCCCGGTTATAAACTATCTGTGTTCCAAATTTCATCCAAATCCGTTCAGTAGTTTTTGCGTGAAGGAGTAACAAACATACATACATACATCCACACTCACAAACTTTCACATTTATAATATTAGTAGGATATAATCATTTATAGCAAATATAAGTAATATACCTCATCTCGAAGGTCGAAGGCGTCAACCAAGCCGACGGCGTTGGGTCTTATCAGTGCCAACAGCTCCTCGTATCTATGTTGTAAGTCGACGATATCCTCCTCCGATATCGATGAGTACTACAAGTAACATAGCGTAATAAACAGCTGTCATAAATAACAATAATGATGTGGCCGTCGACACGCGTTTGTAGCGATTCAGACGCGATACGCACGTGAGTCAGACGCAACCTGTAGACTTTTGTAGGATAAAAGCGCGCCGTCGACCTACGTTCCTAAAACGCGCGTTGACGGCGCGTTTAAAATACATTTTTGACAAATCACGGCTGTATATGTCTATCTGGATACATTAGTTATCGGTGCCGCGTAACCGTCTGAATAACCGCTAAGGGATCATTCAGAAGTATTATGTATTCCATATTGATCCTTAGGGTGATCGTCCACTTGATTGTGCTATGAAGCGGGCCCACCTGCATTGACCATTAGACTCGCTTCACAGCGTTACTCGACTTAGCGTTTTAAGCGTTACTCAACTTAGCTCAAGTTGGCAGGAAATGAAGCGATCCTATTGGCCGAAGCAGGCGGGCTTACTTCATAGTTCAGCCAAGTAACTTAGTAACTAATGTCCCATAAAACGCATGTCTCTAGAATTACTTGCCCTCAACAGTTCTCCAGTCCACTGCAACGACCAATAGTATAAATAGATCAATGTGAGCTGTCCCAACACGACCCTCACGTTATCGCTCGATGAAGCAGTCAGTCTCTCTATCTCTATCCTGTAGGTCTCGGCTATTACCGCTCGACAGTGCGCCTGGGTAAACGACATTATATACAGGTTAAAACAGAAAGGGTAAACTTAACTTTGTAATTCTAAAACTATCAGCTTTGGAGGAAACTTAAAAACAAAAGGTGTAATAGATATACAGCTGTTGACAAATTTCAGAAGTCCACAAAACCTTTAGTACTTCAACCTGTCCCACAAAGCCGGTAGTTTGAGATTTACAAAGTAAAGTTGCAATAAAATAGTAGGTTTTGTAATTTAAAGATTAATGCGTGCGTTATTAAAATAAGACCTTATACAACAATGCGTCATTAGTGAAAGTGTCGAATCACCTGCGCATAGGTCCCGATTATTTGCATGTCCAATGCCCTGGGCAGCCAGTGGGCCAGCTGCTCCGGGGTGCATTGACCCATGAGGGTGGGCACGAACATGCCCAAGTGCAGAAGGAACGGGGAAATCTCCTTGAAGTACGCGTCTGCTGTTCGCCGGAGGAATGGAGAGTGCACTCTGAAAATTAATTGTTTTTTATTCTTATTATTATTGATAGTTAACAGGTAGCTAACCCTTCCAATGATCCCCACCTCCGAAAGCCCTCTGCCCCAAGTGTCGCAATATTTCTGAAGTATGTTTTTTTGTGCCGATCTGTTCGTGTTTTCACAAGAATCGATACTAAAACAGTCGCGCGCGGACGGACGGAACGCGGACGGACTCGCGGGGCACAGCTAGTCTTATATATTAAAAAAATATATATAAATTATTTAACTTTTAGAATGCTGCATTATCCCTGAGTAACATAGGCTATATTTATTACTATAAAAAATTAGGGATCCTTACTAAAACTTCAACCCGTGCAAAGCCGGGACAGGCCGCTAATATCTAGGTAATCATTTAAAACGGATGGATGGAAGTTTATTTTTACCCAAAGTTTACTTTGACATAATCGATCTATGAAACCCTTTTATCGTTGACGTGTTACTAAACGTAGCAAATAAAAACAGTTGAAGCATTCAAATCTTATACACCTACGTAAGTGCTCGCGTCACTCTAGGGGTTAAGTACCTATTTACCAAAACAAAATACTACCTAATTACTGCATTTTAATTTATTTAGGTACAAGATAGTGTGTCAAAGCAAAAACGAAATATAAATTAATTACGTACCTACTTACAACTATATATTTAAAATATGTACAAAATTTGATCCATGTGGTAGCGTACCCAAGAATGCTAGCCGCATTTTCCGCTGGGTGGCTAAACTCACTCGTTGAGCGAGGTACCCCTTGGATCTACCGCTTGCATCAACCATCTTTCAGAAATCGCTTTAAAGAGATTAAGTAAACAAATAGGGACGATCAAGATTACATCGTGAAAAGGACATGAGTTGAACTACCATAAGTCATTTATACATGAATGAATTAAAATTTGTTGACGAGGGACGTTCAGTTTCAAATTCTAGGCAGTTTTATGTCAAATTGTTTTGCTGTTATTGTTTCCATCGTATGCAGTTTCCAATTTAATATTTTAGATACATTACAATCATTTAGATACCTACTTGCTTTCTAGATAATGCAATGTAATATTTCCTTTATCAATTGATTACAAAGGTCATCTAGAGCATTGTGTGGTAGAGACCGATAACATTGCAAAAGAAAATCCTGGAATGTATGAATTATCTTTAAATTGCGCAATGTGCATTATCTCGACTATTACGAATATTACCTACTGCGGTAAAGAAGCGACACAAAAAATAATGGTATATTCGATTAAATAAGTTGTTTTAACTTTCCGCCTTCATTTATTTTTAATTAACATTACACATAATGAATAATACAAGTGGAAAATAGCCGCCCGAATGTGACTGACTTAAACTGGAACGATGTCATCATTTCGTTTCGCTTCTCATTTACCGTGATATAGTTATACCAATTGGAAAATGACAGTTTTGACAGTTTCCTACAGTCCACTAACCACTCTACCGCTAGAGTAGTTAGAGGACTACGAACAACTGGAAAAACTGAGGGGTTGCGAGTCAAGTGCAAGTCGAGCTAGATTCGAACGGAACAGACTCGGGCTCCTGAAGTCTTTCCATTGCACTGTAACATGGGGTTCTACGAAAGGCAAGTTTACAGGTCTCTAACAGGGCCGGCTCCGTGTCTACTTCCCTTAAGTCAGATGTCCTGGGCTACAGTTACCACTTACCATCAGGTGGGCCTATGCCGATACCTTGACAATAATAAAAAAACTTTCCACCTTAAAATACTTACACTAAAGCATTTTCTAAACATTTTATTGAACTATTACTTGATTGATACACTACTGATCTGAACATATTGTACAACGTATATCATCTTGTAGAAGTACCTACATACATACCCAAGTGCTTCCATCCCTGTGAGTTGCAAGACTTCATCTTTGACTAGCTTAGAGTAGACGCAAGACTTCTTGACTGCATTCTCGTACTTCTCCTTCGGGCTCATGCAGTCTTCTGGGGTGTCGTCAATCAAAGCTTTGCTGCTGAGCGCTATCTCTTCTGTAATTTTACAATACCACCGAACTAACACTCATCCATATCTCTACTGAGTGATTTATTAAAACGCTAGCACACTGTTAACCCAGCACCGATAATTACTACACAATTTCTGTAATCATATCATCTGGCATAAAAACAAATAGGCAGAACAGTGCCCTCTTCTTCGTGAGAATGACCGCTTATTCGATTTCTAGGTGGCTCACTTGGAACTAGTTATTTTGAATTACATTTGCAAATAATTGATTACAATCTCATATATGGGTTAGTCTACCCTCTTTATTTATTTATTTATTTATAAGGAATTTCAACAGCTTTTTTCTTGAGAACATACATGTCTTATGATCTACTTAAGTGTAGTATAAAACTCGGCTATTATAGTTGATCCTAAGCCAAAACGAAATCCACGACATTGAAACAGATCCACGACTCTTACAGATGCTTGAATTAGAGCAGCTATTATAACCCGCCGGAAGCTCTCCCTAACCTCCCTCTATCCTACTCCGCTTCAGGTTGACAACGTGCGGGCAGAGCTTTTGGTATTTCAAGCATCTAAAGACTACGGTAACAGCTTAACATCAGGCGGGGCTTAGCATCACTTTTTTTGTGTACAAAAAAGGATCAGTTATCCAAATACATTATCATTCCTTACATATTTATTATGGTACAACCCTAGTTAAATGTTTTAAATTATTATTTGTCAACTCAGTCATAGGATTTTACGCAACAGGATTCAGAACAGTATCAAAATCCGTAAGAGAATCAACCGTAAAAGATCAAACCGTAGTTGCTTCCGGTCTGAGTGCAACCGGCCCTATCAAAACCGTCGCCCGTCAACCCCTACGTCACGGCTTGTATTTCATCAATTGCTCACTTACCGATCTTCTTCCTCTGTACAGTATTCTGTTCTCCGCCATCCAATATGTGCGTTACCTCTTTAATATTAAAGTTGCATTTCCGTCTCTCCCTTGCCAAATCGTCATTAACAACTTTCATGTTATCACTACAAAATGTTCACTGTGCGCGTGCGCAGCTCTCCGCGATTCACCTTGGTATGACTCGGGCAGACGTCTATTGACAGTAGGTACCTATAGTACCTATTGAAACGGTAAACATGCATGCGCACGAGTGCTAAAATAGTTTCTGTGTATAAAGCTTGAATGGTTAATCTATACAAATAAATACAATTGGAGTGTCTGTTTGTAATATCAAAATAACACCTTTTCACTAAATGCATATGAAAGTACAAACGACACCTATAACAAAAACGCGATTTATACAAAATTCGGTCTGTCTGTCTGTCTGCCTGTCTGCCTGTCTGCCTGTCTGTCTGTGTGTTTGTTCCGGGTAATCTCCGAAACGGCTGGACCGATATTGACGGGACTTTCACTGGCAAATAGCTGATGTTTTAAGGAGTAACGTAGACTTTAATTTTAGAAAAACAATTAGGGTTCCGCGTAAAAAAAAGGACATGAAATCAAAGAGTAGCTCCGCAACGGCTGGACTGTTTTTGACGGGACTCTCACTGGTAGATAGCTATTCTTTTATTTTAGAAAAACAAAATTAAAAAAATGGGTTTGTCGCGCGGGCTTAGAACGCAGGAGCGGGCTTTTTTGTTAACTTAAATTCCACGCGGACGAAGTCGCGGTCTCAGCTAGTCTAAAATAATTATTTACTGTCACTTATCTCATCGATAATTTGCCATTCCATCGTTTCGCGCAAAAAGCAAGTCCTGGCTAACTTACCCTTGAAAAAAATACTTAATTAAAAATATTATTTGCGTAATAGGTTAGAATACACTCTATCTATCTACTCTAAAAGGAGTATTCCTCATATTACAGTTTAAGTTAGTTTTAGGTCACCCTCAATATCTGAGAAACGATTCAATATCTATACTAATTTCTATTTTCTATATCTATACTCTATATCTATTATCTATACTAATAAATATTCTATACTAGCTGTGCCCACGGACTTCGTCCGCGTAGTATTTAACGTAACAAAAATTTCGAGATTATCGGGATAAAAAGTATCCTATATGTTAATCCCGGTTATAAACTATCTGTGTTCCAAATTTCATTCAAATCCGTTCAGTAGTTTTTGCGTGAAGGAGTAACAAACATACATACATACATACATACATACATACATCCACACTCACAAACTTTCACATTTATAATATTAGTAGGACTATACATATACATAATACATACATACATACATACATACATGTGCATATCAAAGTACATACGACACCTATAGCAAAAACGCGATGTAAAAAATTTTTGTCTGTCTGTCTGTCTGTGTGTTTGTTCCGGGTAATCTCCGAAACGGCTGGACCGATTTTGACGGGACTTTCACTGGCAGATAGCTGATGTTATAGGGAGTAACTAAGGCTTCTTTAATTTTAGAAAAAAACAATTAGAGTTCCGCGTAAAAAAATAAAAACACATGAAATCAAAGAGTATCTCCGAAACGGGTGGACCGATTTTGACAGGACTTTCATTGGTAGATAGCTGATGTTATAAGCAGTAACTTAGGCTACTTTTATTTTAGAAAATCAAAATTTTTAAAATGGCTCCCGTTGCGCGGGCTCAGAACGTGGGAGCGGGCTTTTTTGTTAAGTTAAATTCCACGCGGACGAAGTCGCGGGCTCAGCTAGTTCTCCCATAAACTGCTTTTAGTTATAACCCGCCCTAACATTGCGCACAATCATTTATTTATTGTTACTTATCACATCGATAATACGGTAATCTGACATTCGAATGCAATTTCACTTGCATCAGTTGAGATATTTCGCTCCCGGATCCATGCACTGATACGTACTTAGAATGCCATTTAAACGTCCCACCGCTGGGCCCGGGCCTCCCCTCAACATGAGGGGTAGGCGATAATCCACCACGCTGGCCCAGTGCGGGTTGGCGGATTTCCCATGTCTTTCGAAAATTGGTTAGATTATATTATCTAAGACATGCAGATTTTTTCACGATGTTTTCCTTCACCGTAAGCAAGTGATAATCATATTGAAATTATTCCTCCGTCAAAATTAAACAGCGCTATAATTTTGAAGAGTTAGCTCTTTACATTTATACAGGATGTTTCTAAATTCCGAAATGATACTTTTTTATCGAAATTAGAACACTTTACTTATTTCTTACCCTTGCTTATTGAAATAAAATGTCATATCGCAAGTACTATGACAAATTTACTCATACATTTTTTTATGCTACTCGCAAATTCAGGTTACACTGTTTTCTAGACCGTTGATGCGCTTTAAGGCCGCAACACGAATATTGTGACAACGTTTTTAGGCTCATAACTTAGTAAATAATATGATAGTTACGTGTCTTTCTTCACTTAGCATCTACATATCAGCTACCGTATATGCACCTGAATTATTACTTTAGACTTTTGAAACAGCCTGTATCATCGCAAGCGCCTGAAGTAAAACTAGAAAAATTAAGTGATACTTAATGCTAGGTAGCCAAGGCCACAAGCGACCGTGACGACTCGTGTAATAATATTTATAGCAATATATATACTCGTATGTAAGTGAAAATAAATATATATAGTTATTACCTACTCAAATTAGCAAACTCTTATATTGCCGTATTCATAGACAATACTTGAGTAAGTAAGGGACCAACCAAGCAGCTGATATACAACAATGATTATCACTCGCTTACGGTGAAGATAAGCATCGCGAAGAAACCTGCTGCATGTCTTATTTTTTATATTAATACATAGCATCTTTCCATTGGGTCAAGCCCAATATGATTCTACCAATGTCGAGTAACGAATAGCAATAATAAACACAATTAATAATAATACAATACAAAAATGTGACCGTCCAGTGTGTGAGCCGCTGCATGTCTTAGGAAATCTAACCAATTTCCGAAACACATATGGCCCGACTGACACACCAACTGGATGGTCCTAAACTAAGCAACGCTTGTAAACTTGTAAAGCTTGTAGGAAACGACAGCTTCCATCCTTCTATTACAAAAATATAAAATTACTAGCTGAGCCCGCGCCTTTGTCCGCGTGGAATTTAACTTAACCGCTCCCGCTCCCGCGTTCTGAGCCCGCGCGACAGCACCCATTTGTTTTTTTTTTCTAAAATAAAAGTAGCCTAAGTTACGCCTTATAACATCAGCTATCTGCCAGTGAAAGTCCCGTCAAAATCGGTCCAGCCGTTTCGGAGATTACCCGGAACAAACATACAGACAGACAGACAGACGGACAGACAAAAAAAAAAAAAAACGCGTTTTTGCTATAGGTGTCGTATGTACTTTCATATGCATTTAGTGATTTCATATGTTATTTTGATATTACAAACAGACACTCCAATTTTATTTATTTGTATAGAAGACGTATAGATTGGGACCAACACAATAGTGAGTTTGACATTCCTGTACCTGTAACCGATACTTATGAATGTCTTCTACTTAAAAGTTAAAATACCAGAAAGGCTTTTCATGAAATGATATTTAAAAAAACATAAGATATTAACATAACATAATGTTTTATTAATAATGTATGTACAAAAATATTCAATATTGTTAGATAATTATTATACCATAACCAAACTGATGTACATTTTACTGTGTCCAAATTCCAAATATGGCCATTATCTGGCAAATTCCATAGACAAAACGGTGTCGACTTCTTCGTGTGAATGACCGCTTACCCTCGTGAGAAAATAGGGTTTTTTTTTTGAGTTTAACGTTTGAGAAATGTGGCGATTCTGGCTTAGACTTTAACACCTCTCTGGATTCTGGATATGAAATATTAGTTCTCCCACTGCTACTCAAAAGAAAAATTCACAGGGGTGCGTAATTAAGTCTTCTTGCTTAAATATAAGTACCATATTCCAAAAATAACTGTTAAGGGAATGTTCATTACTGTCTTTATAACTAATGCTTAGCTTAAGTATCACAGTTTAGATGTCATAAGTGGCTTGAGGTACTTGTGGAAGCTCTGGTTGACGGGCTCCGCGTTGAGAGGACTCTTCAGCGCCTCCTCCATCAGCCGCTCGTACACGCGCCCGTCGTACGCGCCCAGCGTCGAGTTCAGGATCTGTTGAATTAAGCATGATAAATTGAAAATTAAAAAACCCCCCGATACGACGACTTTTTATACTACATAAGAGCTGATAATTTTCAAACGGCTGAACCGATGTTCATAAAACATAACTAAGAACATGATGAATACCTTTACACACACTCTCGATCAGAATGATCGAGAGTGTGTGTAAAGGTATTCTTACCTTTCTAACAAAAAACTTAATTAAAATTGGTTCAACCGTTTGGGCGGTACGACGCCACCGACACAGAGATTCTACACAGATACAGAGGCACAGATGCACATGTTAAACTTTTAACACTCCTCTTTTTTCGTCGGGGGTTAAAAATATATATTTTTAAGCAAAATTTCTGCAAGGACCAATACCAATATGGAATGGAAGTCGTTTACCGTTTCCAGATTTTACTCAAATTAAGATGCCAATTACTTACTGATCCACAGCTCACTGTTTAGCTACTTGATCAAGATATATTAATGTATATACGAGAAAGACTAAGGTCTTCATTTGATCCTTTAGTTATTCTCGTTAAAACGACTCTTCTATGCGCTTGTTTTCAGTGATGTTGGTGATCTAAGTTTAGATAAAGAATAGTAAGTGCATTACCTCATCCCTTATGTCGAACGCGTCGACTATGGGCACTGCGTTGGGTCGTATCAACGCCAGCAGCTCTTCGTATCTGGCCTGCAGTCTCGCGATGTCCTCTCGCGTTATTGTGGAATACTAAAACCACATATATTTTAGTACGAAACGCTAAGTAGTACACGTTAACTTATTTCATTCACAATATTTGTCTCGGGATCGGCTCCCACATTAACCTGAATCAATTTATTGAATTTTTTCATAGAGTGACCTCACCATTACGATCCATACATTCTTAATCATAAAGTGTACAACTTAGTGCTTCGTACTAAAATAATTAAACAATTGTCTGGTATCCTGGTAGTAACCAGGGTATGACCCAGAGACAATTGTTTAATTATTTGACTTTTTTCAGGTTTTGCCCGTGACGACCTCTTATCAGTCTTATCAGTTGTTACAGGTCATGAAGTACTCATACCAATAACAGGTCTCCTCTCTTCTCCAGCGCCCAGTACACTAGATACAGCTCGGCCAGCTGCAGCAAAACTTTCGCCAAGTTCGGCGATGCTGTCGACGATAATCGCTGCATCTCCTTCCACGACACCTCGCAGAGGATGGCGCGGCAGTGGGCCTGGACGGTAAACATTAAACTGCCTACACTGTATTTAATTCTTAATGGGTACATAATGAACATCAATAAAACAGCTAGGTAGAACCTACGTAAAAAGCATGTAGAAATCGGTCCTACTATCAAACGTTGTTGAGAACTTATCAATAATCGAGAGTGAACGCCGGTCGGATGTGGTAGACCACATTGTTACTTACCATCAGGTGAGATTATGGTCAAATACTTGCCTATAAAGAAAAATATATATATATATCTAAAGCTAATATAAAATCACCTACAATCAATCCAATTAAACCAATTGCCACTAGAACCTACATGAAGCCAGTATAAAAAAATGTACGTATCCACATCCCTAGTAAAGGTACTATCTACCTGTCGAATGCCAGTAGTTGGGTACCGATACCAGGGGCCCAACTCTGTCATCTCGATCGATTCGAAATACGTCAAAATTGACGTATCAGGTATCTGTATACGTCAGTTTTGACAGATTTTCTATAGAGAAACTCACAATACTGACGTATTCAGATAGGCGATAAGTCTGTTTTGACATATTGCGAGTCGGTCGAGCCAGCGGTTAATACAATTGGGCCCCAGATGGTGTAAAATCTCAAACATTGTATAATGACGACCGTTTGGCGCACTGGTTCAAGCGTAGGTCGTGCTTGTGGGTTCGATACCCGCCGGGCCTAATTTCGGAAATGGCCTTTTCGTAATTTTCCCTGGTCTGGGTGACACTGTGATCGCCCCCAGTCCATTGTCCGGTACCCATAGTACAAACTTAGTTTGGGAGCATACAGCTGGTGTGTTCGTCTGGCGATATTTATTATTACCTTCACCTGATTTTCTCAGTGGAAGCAGCATTCCGAACCGGTGGTAGATTATGACTATTCATAAGTGCTTTGTTGGCTCAGATGGATAAAAATTATTCGATTTGATTACCTCACTGGCGTTAACAAGCTGAACAGAGGTCAGATTCCACGCGTCCTCATAGTCCATACCGGTTTGCTCGTGTTTGGTAAGTACATCGTACGCTGCTTTTGTTTTCCTGAAAAATCAAGAAGTCATGACAGAGGAATTGGAAGCGTTGGCAACAACGTCTCAATAAAACAAAACGCATCGAAGAATAAGACAGCGGTCATTGTATGTCGTTTCTTTGTATAGCGCCATTCCACTCTTCTAAACGTAGTACCCAAAGAATTTTTAAATAGGACATTATTATTACAAATTCTTTGGTAGCACCGGTACCGGTGTGAGTAAGTATGCACACCTCACTAATATAGCTTTCTAATTTAAAAACCTAAATCTGAGTGAGATTGGATTACTATTAAATACCAATTGTGTTGCCTGCTTACATTCTGTTGCTGTTCTTGAGAATGTAAACCATCTTTTATTCATTGAAAAGAGTAACCGTTGAGGTTCTCGCCGGATCTTCTCAGTGGAAACAGCATTCCGAACCGGTGGTAGATTCCCACTAATCATAAAAGCTTTCTTGGCTTACATGAATACAAACAATTTTGAGTTTTACCCACGACTTACCCAAACGCGACCGCTTGGAAACCGCTGATGATGCCGTCAGTGGAGTTCTGCCACTGCACTGTGTCGTTTTTGCTGAACCTCACCAAGTAGGACACAGTCGGCGTCATCGCATTGCCGACAGTCGCCTGTTTCCAAGCTTTCACTAGGAACCTGACAAAAGAATTACAACACGTTTGAAAGGAGACATGGTATTCCATGTCTCCTTGACACCTTGAAGACACCTTGTTTATTTCATTCGAACCTGCCCACCTAGCCAAGTGGCTTCGTCTACAAGCATTGCAAAACGCTACGCTTAAATGTATGGAAATGACATTAGAAGGCGATAAGTAGATCACGTGCCTTATGTCATTTTCCATACATGAAGCGTAGCGATTTGTCGAAACGAATGTAGACGAAGCGACTTGGCTAAAGGGACTGGTAGCGACACCATTAGAAATTTAGCTCCCTCCTGTCAATCTTAGTAGCGCAGTGATGCAGTGTGGATCTTGGCTTCTGACACAAGAACACGCCTCGCCTTACGGTATGCCTTCTCCTATCACTATGAATGATAATGAAACGATACCATGAAAGTTCCACAACTCTTCTGACCGTAGTCCTGTTCTAGCAGCCTGTAATAGCAATATTCGCACTAACAAAGGGTTCAGATCTCGGGTTCGATTCTCACCAAAAACTGTTAGCGGTCATTCACTTTATGAAGACGACACCGTTTTTCTGATACATTCTAAACTGATAAATGGATATATTTGCCTCTCCGATACAGAAAAAGGTATGGAAATCCATACTGTATAGTCTTTCAATGGTGGTTACCTAGCGGTCTGCAGCATGAGCACCGTGAACTCGCCCTCGTAGGTGATAGTGGCGGCGACGGTGCCGCTGAGGATGGGCAGGTTGGAGGAGGTCATGTACCCGTGCCCGCCGCACGCCAGCCGCAGCTCCTCCACGCGCGCGGCGCCGTCGCGGCTGCACGTCGCCTTCAAGCAGCACGCGAGCGCGTGGAGCTAAACACGGAAAATAAATAAACTAATAAATAAATATCGCCAGACGAACACACCAACTGTATGGTCCCAAACTAAGCAACGCTTGTACTATGTGTACCGTACAATGGACTGGGGGCGATCCCAGTGACCCCGAGACCTGGGCAAATTACGAAAAGGCCACTTCCGAAATTTGCCCCGGCAGGAATCGCACCCGCAACCACCAAGTGCAGTGAGCCGAGCGGCCTACGCTCGAACCACTGCGCCAAGCGGTCGTCAAAATAAACATTGAATGTAGTTAAAGCCGAATGTCCTAGGTGTGAGGAGATGCGAGACTGTCTAGATTTCATAGCGATCAGTGCAACAGTACAACGCAAAATAATTTTTGTGTCATTTAGCATCCTTTTGTTGGTTGCATGCATTTTAACTAGTATTTGGACACACTCAGCTAGACTTGTTCCTTCTTTTAAAGAAAAGTCCACAGGGATACCTGCATGTACGGAACGACTAGGTAGTTCTCGAAACACTTAAATCTGGCAATACTTAGCCAGTATTGTATAGTATGGTTCGTATTTACCCCACCTCAAGGAAGACCAACAAAAACAGAACTATTTCTGTATAGACAGAGATCAAGATTACACTTCACAACTCAGACAATGCTTGTAAGAAGTCTTGGAAATTAAAAGGCACTAAGAAAAAGTGTTCAATTTTGCTGATCTTGGTACATAAATACCAAACAAAATTACTGACCTCTGGCAGTTGGTCCATATTCCCCTTGCCGACGTCGCTGATGACTTTGGAGTAGGTGTTCCAGAGCCAGTGGCCCATCACGCGGAACACGTGCGCCGTGGCGACGCCGATGAACAGCTTGTGCTGTTGCGTCACGTAGTCGATTATAGGAGGCTCTGGTTGGCTGGAATTAAATTAAATAATTAATCTGCCAATACTCTCACCGCCGTCGCGCCAGTCCAGCACGGGATTCATAGTCGATCACCCTGATCCAGTGCGTGATTTCTTACTTCATACATCTTTCGAAACACATGCAGGGTTCCTCACAACGCAGCTTACAGTTCAGCAAGATTTAAATTATTGAAAATGAGATTCGCGCATAAATTCCGAAATTTGCAGAGGTACGATACTATCAGTTTTAGGTAGCTATCAGTAATAGCTGCTGTAAGCTATCACTATGTCTTATATTAGGTCGTAGCATTGTCCCTCACAGCTGGGTTAGTTAAAAGCACGAGAGTCAAAGCTAGAGAAAGCAAAGCAGTTCACCACGAGTTGCTGCAGAATACTTAAAATAAAAATCCCGACTCGTCACTTCATCCCTTACTTTGGTTTCGGTTGCGACTGGTGCCTCACGGCGGAGTACCGCACGGCGATGGTGGCAGCCCTGGACAGTTCGAACGCGACATCCGAGAGTATTATCACTCGCACGAACACCATCGTGCCGTATGTCAGCTTTTCGTTTTTCGACTTCACGTAGGTACCGTCCTGAAATACATCAGAATCGTTGAGAATATGGAAGGTGATTTTAAGAAAGGATATAGGGCACATAAAAAACAAAGCACGCGCATAAATTAGGTTTTAGTTCACCAATTGCAAGAAAACAGACAATTTTAAAACGCCTGATGAATGTATTTTGAAAACAGCACAAGCTTATCAACCATCACTACAATACCAGTTATAAAACAAAAGAATTACGTAAGAAAATCTGCCCATTATCACCTTTGTCTGAGATAAACCTGTTTGCGTTGAGATCGTTTCTTGCAAGAAATTTGCTAAAAGCATCTACTAACCGGTAATACTTGAGCGTTCTTCATCAGCATATTCCTCCTCGGTATTCTAAACTTTTCAAAGCCTAGGAAACCATTATTGGCCGTTTGGAATCCCAGTTTTGGTCCGATCTCGCCAACTTTGATGCCATTGAGGGGCATGTGGGTGTCCGTGTCCCGGATCTGCACCATGAAGGGGTGGATCCCGTGGCATACTCCCTTGGTGTACAGTTGGGCTACCACGATGCAATGGTTGGCTGTGTGTCCCACTGGAAAAGCGAATATTTAAGGTTTTTTATGCTCTACAACTACTTCAGTATTGTAAGTCGCTTTTGCCATACCTATTATTGGAATCAAGTATAATCAGCTCACGAGTTTAGGTCCAATTAGTCATATTACGATCTGTGGTGCCTTACAAGTCTTCAATCAGCTGTAACATAAGTCTTGTTTCTATGGCAATCAGCTCATACCAGCAATTTTTGTCTCCCGCTTTGCACCGGAGGGAAGTGGATTTTTTTTCTTCCAACTCCTATTATTTCTTTCGATTAAATTCGTGCGGGTTCCAAGACAATTTAACTTTTCCCCGGGACTCGTCGAGGGTCAAACCTCGACGTCATTATTGGTCACCATTGTCGATCCTGGCTTACAGGAGTTACAGTGGTGGAAGTGTGTGGCGGGACTAGTCCCAAAAAAAATTAAAAATACCATTGTAAGGGTACTTACATCCGCCCGGCCACCATTTATACGAAGTGATGGTAGGACTGTCCAGAACAAACTCTTCAGTCTTTTCGTCGTATGTTGCTTTTGTTTCCAGTCCTCTTATGTAGGTACCATGACCAAGCTCCGTCTAAAAATAAGGACTAGGTTTGCATCAACTTCTTTGTAAATAAGGTGCATGATATTAATTTAACACCTCAATCCACCACACATATTGAGAGTATGGTTTCGTTTTGTTTCACATTGTTTGATGAAGTTTCAGCCAATTCTCACGTTTCTGAAAAAAATGTTCGGTTATCTACCTGTGCGTAAGTCCCGATGATGTTCATGCCGATCGCCTTCGGGAACCACTCGGCGAGCTGGTCGGGGTCCGATTGGTTGTAGATGGTGGGCACGAACATGCCCATGTGCAGCATGAAGGGAGTCACGTCCTTCACAACGCCCATGCTCACACGATACTTGTTTGTGGGCCTGGAACCGACGGGCTCAGTCAGTATTCACCACGGATGGTCACCCTTTGCACTCCGCACTGGGAATCATGTACATCAAAATAAAATTTGGAAGAAAATTGCGGGGCGGGGTCGCTGCCAAAGCTTTGTGATTGGTCCATCGTAAATATCAATGGATTTTGATTGGTCTATCGTCAATCTTGAATGCTTCTTTTAACTGTTGCATAGTGGGAATTAAATCAAATAATAAAAATACAAGGGATATGCACGTAAATTATTATGACAGAGTTTTGAAACGACCTGTTGAAGCTACTCACTGAAAAGCGTCAATGCCTGATGCAGCATCAGCGTTCTTCCGGAGTGTTTCAAACAGGATACATGATTTCCTGACGGCGTTCTCGTAACGCTCCTTGTGACTCATGTACTCTTCTGGCACTTCGTCTTTCAGCTCTTCCACGCTGAGGACCAGTTCCTCTGTAATTAATACCATCCCATCTGATCTGTAAGCGGTCATTCACACGAAAACAACGCCGCTCTGTCTATACATGGAGAGAAGAGAAAATTCTGAGTTCATAAAATATAAATAAGTATACGGACGGAAACACTATCTTGTACTATCATTTCAGTGTTTATGAATACTACTAGCGCTATCTACCGGCAGTTCTGATTATAATTCGAGTAACTAAAAGAACAGAGCTTTCCGTAGTCGCGTTCCGGTATGCAGTATAGTATATATGATAAATTATATAATAAGAATAAATTATTTGCATGTGAACAGCTTAATTATCTTTTTTATTACCTACTTTACGCTGGGTAGGTGGTAGGTACCACATGAATGTAATACAATTCTAATTCATTTTCATCTGTGAAGACAGAACATTCTTGAGATAGTGTTTATGTAAATGGTGTTTAGGTATTAAAGAACAACGTAGCCAAGAGTGTAAAGGTATGCATAAAGGGTAAATACAAGGGTAAACTAATTAGGCAATTAATATTTACGTTATAAGTTAATTAATTGGCAAGGTCGCATTACCTAAGGTAATTAATGATTCAATCTCAAGTCTGAGAGCAGTCTTAAATACGTCTTTGACGTGTCATTTTGTACTGATATGACGTAAGAATGACATTTCCAAGATCGCTCTCATCGGACACTGGCAGAATTGTGGCAAATAGCTACAAACGCCACTAACAAAGAAGAAGAAGAAGAATTGAGGTAGTTTTATTAAATCGGGCCTTAGTTTGTGTAATTTTATTTCACTGTGACAAACTGGGATCGACGAACCATTCCTTTAGTGACTACAGAACCTATAAATCCGGGATATACCTACGAGGTGAAACATAAAGGGTATACTATTTTTGTAAATCTAAAAATATCGGCTTTGTGCGACAGTTAAGTACTAAGTTTCGTAGACTTGTGAAATCTGCCAACAGCTGTATCCCTATAACGCCTTTTGTTTTTCAAGTTTCCTCCAAAGCTGATAGTTGTAGAATTACAAAGTTTAGTTTTGAAAAAAATATACCCTTTCTGTTTCAACCTGTATAGGTTATCCTCATAGATTTAGATATTGTGCCTAGAAAATAATTCAAAATTGAATCAGTCTGTTTCAGAATTGTTTTTTAATAAATACTAAGTTCTTAATTAGAGGTAAATTATTAGGTTTTACAGAATATTAAAATTGGTATCTATACTAGGACGGATTTCGCTACAGTCCAACTGCAGAGACGACAACGACATATCCATACATTTCTGCTGACTCTAAACATATTCGGCACCAAAAACCGGTCAAAATGTACGGAATAATCGTGTCGCATTTGCAGTGTGAATGCGGCCCTACGGTAGGTATTAACTTATAATAACTTTCAGGTACTTTTTGCCGAATGCTATTACCAGTGTACTGAAATGCCCTTGTTTACGCAGTGACCTCTACCGAGCAAAATGGTAATTAATATTTTCAACCGCCTTCAAAAAAGAGGAGGTTATCAATTCCATTGTACGAGGGATGCCTTTTAAGTTTTGTCGTTTGAAGAATAAAACACAACTAGAACCTTATAGTACTTTTTATTGTTTTTCAAAGTATTCACCACGTAGCTTAATACACTTTTCCATTCGCTCAAACCAGTTATTATAACATTTATACCACTCTAAAGTGGGGGTGTTCAAAATGGCTGACTTGAAAGCGTCGACTGCTTTTTCACCGGACTGGAACCTTTGACCACGAAGACTTTTCTTAATTTTAGGAAATGTAAATAAATCGTTAGGGCTTAGGTCAGGACTGTATGGAGGATGATCAAGAATTTCTACTTTTTCCTGCTTCAAATACTCAATCGTTTGACGAGCGCTGTGTGAGATTGCGTTGTCGTGGTGCAGGATGATGCGTCGCTTTGAGTTAGATTTTCGAAGTTGGCGGTGACTTGTGGTAAACAAACTGTGGTATACCACTCTCCATTAACCGTTCTACGATCTTCAAGTGCAATAGTCGCAATATGGCCGGTTTTTCCAATGAACGTGGCCACCACCTTCTTTGAAGTGCTTCGAGAACGAACAACTTTAGTCGGTTTTGGCTTGTCTTGAAAGACCCAGATTGTAGATTGTTGTTTGGAATCAGGATCGTAGGCATAGATCCAAGATTCGTCACCACTGATGATGTCGTAGACGTGATTTGACTCTCCTTGGTTGAACCTTTGCAGAGTTTTCTTACACCATCTGACGCGGGCCGCCTTGTGATCGTCGGAAAGCAGATGCGGTATCCAACGGCAAACTAGCTTTCTTACACCAAGCGCTTCATGCAAGATTTTCTGAATGGTTGTCCCTGAGATGCCTAATAGAGCCTCTATCTCTCGATACGTCACATGACGATCTTAGAGAATTTGTTGTCTCACAGCAATGATGTTATCTTCAGTGAAGGCGGATTTTGGCCGTCCTTCGCGAGATTTGTCACTAAGACTAGTATGTCTACACTGGAATTATAAATACCAGCGTTCGACAGTCCGCAGACATGGGGCTTCATAACTGAACACTGTTGTAGAAAATTATTGCACGAACATTTTCCTTAGAAAGATTCATTTTCGTACGTAACCTGACAGATTCTAATCGACGCTGTGACTAAACAATAGCATTAATCCCAAAACTTTCAATTGTTTTGAGATTCGAAATTTAAACACATTCGAATATAGAACAGTTCCAAATTCAACATTGCCGGGAAATATGGAAACGACAGAACTTAAAAGGCATGCCTGGTATGTTTTATTTTGTTTTAATGTTTGTTAAGTACTTCAGAAGTCCGTAATTTATAAAATAATTTGAAATTTATTTTATTTAAAAGAATGTTCCTCCAGATTGGTCCCATTGAAATTTCATCAAAATCGGTTAAGTAGTTTGCCATTTCAATCAAAATAACTGGTAAAAATACGTCATTTAAGTAAATGAAATAGCGTAATTTACTTTCTTGTGACTTTTCAGCGGTGTTTGCGGTCATTAAAATAGTCTCAGTAAACTGCCTATCTTCCAGCTTCATCATCAGATGATGATGAAACCGAAAGGTAGGCACCGGAACTCCGCAATAAAACAATATAACCTAGTCGTGTTTGGGCTTAGTGGAATTGTCATGAGATGCATTCTGACTATAAGTGCCGTATATTGGTATAAGTTTTATACTATGTGTGGCCTTGATTGTCAGTATCTCTTGGACGTCCCGTAAAAATTTCATAAAAATCGGTTTAGTAGTGTAGGAAATAGAAAGATATGGACTATTTACGGTTACCAGCAATTCAATAAGTAGTGTGAGTGTAACACAAGAAATCATGAAAAAAAGAAGTTATTAAAAAGAAATTGTACTGACTTCACAAAACCTAGATGCACTAAAAAGCTAGAAATAACTAGGGACTTGATAATTTATTTAATGTGGAGTGGGTGCCGATTCAAGTAAGTGGGGTAGGTAGATACCTAAGAAGTCCTAACGTAGGTAGTGTAAAAATAGGGGCAAGGACCCTAAATTAAAGAAGTTATAAGGTGACTAGTTATTTCTAGCTCTTTTGTGCATCTAGGATTTTTGAAGTCAGTTCTATTTTCAAATATATTTTTTTATAAAATATCCACCTAAAAATACAAT
This sequence comes from Notodonta ziczac, assembly GCA_918843915.1. NCBI lineage: Eukaryota > Metazoa > Arthropoda > Insecta > Lepidoptera > Notodontidae > Notodonta > Notodonta ziczac. The sequence continues at coordinate 2,110,514 of OU974040.1, read as the reverse complement.
AACTAAATCTCAAATTCTATAAATATAACTCACCAATATCCCTCCTCTCTTTCGTTTTCTGTTCCCCGCCGTCAATAATATGTGTCAGCTCTTGAACATCGAAGGTTCCGTTCCTCCGCTCCCGGAGCAGGTCCTCGCTCACTTTGGCTGCCATGCTGGACACGTCTGAGAACGCCCCACGTACAATGTACAATGACAAGATTAGGCATTTATATGCACTTGCGATTCAAGATAGTCCATCTACTGCTCGTGTTTGTGTGATAACCTCTTTTTTATTTATTTATATACATATACTTATAATATATACCGTAGCCCATAGTGGGTTGGCCATTAAGCTCTGGTAACTGGGTATTTTAAGAAGATTTACCCGCAAACAAAATATAATATATTGGAAGTAGTCTATTTTCTTTTTTAATGTTTTATGTATTTACTATTCAAATATAAACCTTATTCGATAAAACAGTATATCATGTAGATATAGTTATCATATTATATCATAAACCCATAGTGAGTAATCACCCGATGTGATAAGATACAACTATATAACCTAGTAAACAAATTCCGCGGGCTATTTCGCCGATCCCACTAAGCTGTAAGATAAAACCGAACAAAGTCTAAGTAATTAAGATTCGAGCCGAACTAAGTTCATTAGGACTATGTCAACGGCCATTTCCAATATTCGCCGCGACGGGAACCGAACCCGCAACCGCCCGACCCGGTGCAGTGAGTCCAGCGGCCTACGCTCAAACCACCGCGCCAAGCGGTCGTCAATTGCATTGCAGAATTTCGTGCATTATTTAAAGTAAGACCTTATATTCTAGCGTATACAATTTGGATGAACGGTTGCATCCGGTGGGTGCTGGTTGGAATCGAACCGTAGACATCACGCTCAGTGCCTACGTAGAGTAGGTTCATATAAACTCTACATGTGACTCTATTGAATTATAATTTGGGGTGCTATAGTAGGTGCCTCTACCAATTAAGCGACAGTGAATTATTTTAAATACACATACATAATTCATTGTAAATACCTAAAGCATTAGTAAAATTCAATAACCTCTCTACACATTTGCATTTGTAATTATTATGAACTTGAACTGTGTTTTATTAATTTCTTTTGTAATTCGATTTTCACATACGTAAGTTATCTATTTAGCTGAAATAATACACGCCCGTTATAAGCATAAGATACTTAATATGTAGAGCAAATGTAGAGATAAGAATGAACATATTTGCATAGAGCGACATCTCTAGCCTATAGAAGGAATTACATACTGTCCTCATTAACTAGAGTCGGTGTGCCGGAATGAGCCAAATAAAAATAAATATGTTCATGAATGAAATAACAATAACCAACTGACCTTTATTACGTATAAACTGGAAATACACTGTATAACATTAAAACTGAAAACCTATATGTGCATACTTTATGTGTGTTTGTTATTAATATTAGTGCAAAACTTCTTTGTGATGCTAAACACAACACGTAATACGTCTAGTCATTGGCAATCGCGTTTCTCAACTACTTACCAATCAACTTCCTAATGTCGGTTGTTATGTAATCCAGTCGAGTTCGGCCAGTTTGTATATCAATAATATAGTCTGAAGTACATAGTTTATCGTGAACTAGTTAGCTTTTGCCCTCGGTTTTACCCGCGGCAGGTACTGCCGATTAGTTTTGAACATAAAGGAAAATAATAATTATGTATATGGATTTCAATTATACCAACAAAGCGGATAAGTAATCTCTAATTGGATAAATAATGTTTGTTTTATTTATATTTCAGTGTTTAGTTTATTTAGCACACGGAGTTCGGTTCTTCAAGGTCAAACAAGGCAAACACAGGTCGCTCAATGGCTTGCATCGCATTTTCTCTCTTTAAGGTCGAGGCCAGACTGGCAAGGCGATTGCTATGCGACAGCGATGAACCCCATATCTATACTAGGTGAAACAGAAAGGGTATACTATTTTTTTTGCAACTTAACTTTGTAAATCTCAATCCATCGGCTTTGTCGGCTTTGTCGGCAGTTGAAGTACTAAAGGTTTTGTAGACTTGTGAAATCGGTCAACAGCTGTATTCCTATAACACCTTTTGTTTTTCAAGTTCCCTCCAAAGCTGATAGTATTAGAATTACAAAGATAAGTTTTGAAAAAAGAAGTATACCCTTTCTGTTTCACCTTGTATATTAATACGTGGAGCAAAAACTTAGAACTTAAACTTAAAACTAGCTGGAGGGGCTAACGGGAATACTAGTAATGTGATAAACGCACATTGCTAGTAATCTTAAAAAAAAATACAAAAACATTACTTTATTTCAAATAATGATATTTATTATTATGCTACAGTTAAATTATTATTTTATAGTAAATGAAACATAAAGAGAGAGCATACATCCCACACACACTAATATGTCAAAGTATTTGCTAAAGCAGAATGCCCAAGGAAAACTAGCAATTCATGTTTTACACAATTAACTGATATATATACTAAAAATATCCTATACACCTGTATAATTATTTCGTTTATTTTTATAACACTTTAATTTTATATTTACTATCCGTACAACAACGACACCATGAATGAATAACACTAATCAAATAAATATCAACATAAATAAACACCAGAAGAAACTATAAGATGATGTAGTAGGTACCAAAAGTATTGGTATCACAGTTTCCCCTGCATGAAGGGCTTGAGGTACTTGTGGAAGCTCTGGTTGACGGGCTCCGCGTTGAGAGGACTCTTCAGCGCCTCCTCCATCAGCCGCTCGTACACGCGCCCGTCGTACGCGCCCAACGATGATTGGAGTAACTGTGGAAGGAATCATCCCATTAGACGCTTCCACATACATGTGCCAACTTGCGGCGTTCCCAGTGACATTCAGGGACAGTTACGAAACACCCATTTCTGAACTTTGCCCAAAAGGGACAGAACCCACTACAGTGACCCGAGCTGTCTACACACAAATCAATTGATGGTACCAAAAAGCTTTTGAATCCTTCTGGAGTTGTCAAGAAACATTCTACTTCTTCTAACACCTTTGGTGAGGTGGTAAAAGGAATCCATTTCACAGACGATTGCCAGGAACGTTGGTCTAGTTACCAAAGTATTCTCAGGAAACAGGATGCTTTATACCATCTTTTATCAACTAACCTCATCAATTATATCAAAAGCGTCCACAAGGCCAACGGCATTAGGTCTAATTTTGCTCAGCAGCTGCTCGTACCAAGATCTGAGATAGTCCACATCAGCCTTTGATATGAAAGTGTACTGCAAACAAAATTAACGCATGAGTCTTAACATAAACACAACTATATCTAATGTTCAAGCGACAATAGCTGAGTGGTTAGACGGGCTGCCTTAGTAACTGAGATCAATACCCATCGTGGCCATAAACTATTGACGTGTCTCTAGCTAGCGGCATTATTAGAATAGTTCCCTTTACCATATCCGGTGATAGCGACTCTGGCTAATTCTGGTTCCTGTCGCTTTATACCCAGAATTGGTATTAAAAACCAAGAAGAGATTGCCAGTAACATCATAAGAATACAGGCGGGTTCAAACGTCCGAAATAGGATAAGTATCTAGCTTATGGTATTAAAGTTTAATATAAATTATTTGAGCCATTTTTGCGAATGTGACAACCCCATAGTGACTTTTACAGAATTATATAGTCCCAATTTACTTGAAGAAGGTCTCCGAGTTTCTCAAGAGCCCAGTACACAGCGTACAGCTCGTCCAGTTGGCCAAGCACCCGCCGCAGCGCGGGGGACATGGTGTCGCCGAAACCGCCCACCTCTTTGTGGAACGTGGTTATGATGATCAAGCGGCAATGCGCCTGTTAAAAAATGACATTTCAATACCATAATGCAATACGAATTATTTAGCCCTTTTGACGTCCCACTCCTGGGCACGGGCCTCCCCTCACTACGAGGGGGATTCAGGCCGTAATCCACCACGAGGGTTGGCGGAATTCACATGTCTTTCCAAAATTGTTTAGATTTCCTAAGACATGCAGGTTTTCTCACGATGTTTTCCGTCACCGTAAGCAAGCGATAATCATATGGGAATTATGATTCGCACATAGATTTCGAAAAACCCAGGACGTGCGAGCCGGGGTTTGAACCCAGGCACCTGGTGCCCGCAATACGCGTGCTTAACCAATGAGCTATCACTGCACTGAATCATTTTTCAATTCCCTATTTACTGTTGTAGCTAAAAGTTTTTATAACTATACCTAACTAGGCAAATACGTGTAAGGTCCGCCTGATACTAAGCTGTTACCGAAGCCTATAGAGGAGTGGTACAGAGGGCCGAGATGTTGGGCTTTTGGCTCTCTCACTCAGCGTATGAAACGCAGCTTCTTCTGTGAGATGGTGGTACTACCCGGGCAATCCAGACGGTATATGAGCTGTAATCAATTGGCCACAGCCTGGCTCTATCACCGTTCGGATAAAGGTGTCGTTCAGTACTACAGGTTTTTATATTTGTCTATGAGCTCGTAGTGGCTCGTTTTGCTATCATCACGTGGTTCTTCTCGCGCCCCCTCCAGATGTTGTTGGGGGGATGCGGGGATACTGTTTCAGGGCTGTGCCCTTTTCCAGTGGTTTCTTCACGCCGCCCACATCTGTGGGCGGGTCATTGGATGACGGCGTATGATACCGTATCTTGGTCGTTGTTCCTGTTCGGAGTTTGTGTCATCAGTGGTGGTGGTGGTTTTCGCTATTTAGCTGATTAGACTTCTGGCGAACGGGCAGCGTGTGGCGTCTGGTGGGTGGGTAAGTAGCGGCGCGATTCCCCTGAGGTGGGGGTGTGGCGCCGCGTCGGCCCTCTTGAACATATCGTTTTGCTACCCATTGTCCATGACCTTTCAATGCGTCTGTCCCTGTCTTCGTTGCCCGTCTCTGTCGCACTGAATCAGTGCACGGACCACTCACCTCAGCTGCTGACACTAACTGCACCGATGTGGCGTTCCACGCGTCTTCCTGCGACATCCCTGACATTATCCTCTGCGTCATAATGTCCATACATGATGATATCATCCTGAAATAGCAACAAAGGAATCAAGGGAGTAGCCAGGTACGGACAGCGGGAGGTAGCTGCCTCTCAACCCTAGTAGGGTGGGGATAAGCGAACGGTCGGTCGGGTGCAAACATTTTTTTTTTCAATTTATCCCGAAGAAAGATCTTGAATGCTAGCTGGAATATCCAAGCATGATTGAGATAAATAAAATCCTGGCTATGCTCTTAAAACCATTGTATTAAATTATTTTATTAAATACATATGACCCGTGTATGGCACTTATGTAATATAATCTAGGATGTCCCTGGTATTGTAGTAGCTGCAAAACGGATGAACTTATTTATATAGCGTTATATTGTTGTTTGAAAACTGGTATCGTCGAAGTTCCTAGGTATCCTTGATGGAGATTAGTCCTGCAGTCTCAACTTAAGCACACGCATTGGGGATTTTAAGATCTTCATTATTTTTTAAAGGCAGTTGCAGTAACACGTACCTCATAGAGACGATCTGAAACCCCCGTATAATGCCATCCACGGTATTTTCCCATCTGCCTGAGCAGCCCTCAGTCGACGCTGTCTTCAAATAAGTCACACTGGGAGTCAGAGCCTCTGTATCAATTTGTCGCCACGTCTTGAGCAGAAACCTGAAGAGGAAGCACGTACTTACCTATCTATACGTATTACGTATGCTTACTTACTTAGACAGGTATTAATCGATCGATCTGAACTTCAAGCAACTTTGAGACCTAACTTAGAAATGTTATAATATCATTATAACCCTACTCAGACCGCTCTTTCAGTTGAGATCGGCCTTAGCTTAAATTATAACTCAATCGTATAAATTATAAAGAACTATAAAACCCCTGGGCAACTTCCTGATCACTTTAAATTAAATATCTGTACTTAAATAAAATAAAAAATATATGAGGTGATTAGCGCTCAGTGAAACACACTCCAGCTCAGTTGATTTGAACATTGAAACTTACTCAACAGAACCAGAACGAAACTGTACTCTGCAATAGACACTACTCACTGACCTAGCAGTCTGCAACAACAACACAGTGTTGTCTCCCTCATAGGTGCACGAGGCGGTGGCCAGCGCGTACGTGGGCGGCAGGTTGGACGACAGCATGTAGCCGTGCCCGCCGCACGCCAGCCGGCACCGCTCCACGAAGGACGCCGTGTCCGACGTGCTGACGGCTTTGAGGCAGCAAGCCAGCGCGTGCAGCTGGAACAAGCGAATACTGGAATTAGGAAGAGGAGCCTTTTGTCCAGCAGTAGGATGACCCAGATTTACGAGTAAAAAAGTAGGAACATTTGTAACTCTCAGACTATCCATATTTTAAGTTGTTTCTACGAAATTTGCCTCGACTCCGCTCAACCTAGGTAATTCAACAAAATATAAGGTAATTGCTTAATGGCAGTTTTGGGGTATGGTATGACCAAGGTTCAAAAATTTGGCACTCATGTAAGTAGGTACCAAGGGTCTCATTGTGGATCGGTTCTGCACCGAATGGCACCTAAAGACTTTCAAAATTACTGTTTAGGGTTTGTTCTTTAAAAAGTAAGCTTGAATAATACCTCTCCCAATCTCTCGAAGTTCCCGCTGAGCAGTTGTCCATTGATGACATTGAAATCGTCCCACAGCTGCCGCGCCATCACCTTCATGGCGTAGCATGCCGCTATGGCGATGAACACCTTGTCCTGTTGCGTCACGAACTCCAATATTTTCTGTTCTGGTTCACTGCAACAGAACGGCATTTGGGTTATGGTTTGGTACCAACTTAAAAGAGAGAAAATAACTTAAGAAAGAAATAGGTATTGAAATAAAACTATTTTTACGGATTATATCGCGTTTATTTTTACTTTTTGTGTTCCCGACGTTTCGTACCATTGCAAGACCTCGAGACACAGTGAGCACTTTCTGCGTGGATCGGACCGCAAATACCAACTAAATTTTGAGGGTACCCAGTTTTTAACTATGACATCAGGACGTCTAACACCTCAGTCCCCCCGTGACCACGGTTGCTGTAAAGCAACCGAAACGTCGGGAACACAAAAAGTAAAAATAAACGCGATATAATCCGTAAAAATAGTTTTATTTCAATGTGTAGTATTCGCGTAAATATAAGAAATCAATATAAGAAATAGGTATACAAACAGAGCGTGAGTGGAAGAAGGAGAGGATTCCTTCGAAAAACTTTTACAATCAGACTTATCTTAATCAGAATTAAGTTGCATCAACTAATTGAGAGATATATCGAGGTAAAGCGAAAGAGGTGACCAAGTTTGGAAAATGAGGAAAACACTGATTCCTACGGGCGGGAATACTAACTTAGCCTTCAGTTTTGACTGGCGCCTCACTGCCGAGTATCGGGTAGCGACAGTAGCGGCCTTCGCCAAATAATTGACGGAATCAAACACTATGGTGACCCTCACGAACACCATGGCTCCGTAGTTCAGCTTTGCGTTACGGGACTTCACGTAGGTGCCGTCCTGTAATGAGGATGAGACATTGCCACCATACCACGGCTAACAAGAAGCGATATGAAATGGTTATAATTTTCGAGTTCAAATCGGTCACCGCCCAGGCCTCGTCAACATTTGGGGACCATTTTAAATTGGAAAAAGAAAATTAACAAAATAAAAAATAAAATTATTTAATATTACTTAATTATAATTTATTCAAATTTATTTGCCCGTACCACTTCTCCAGACAGCACAATGGAAATTTTACTTTGAATATCAGCTCACCAATATATATACCTACTTTGACTCATCAAGGAACATCAAGTGTTCCATTTAGGAGTCCAAGGACTCTTTCGAGTTTTCAAAAATCCCCATAGAGATTTTTGGTCAAGTAGAATGATCGTTTAAAATATAGTAACTATAACTAACTATGTTCTTACCTCCAAAACCTGAGCGTGTTTCATCAACAAATGGTCCCTCGGTATCTTCACATTGTCAAACCCAATAAACCCATTGTTCACAGAATTGAGTCCCATCTTAGCACCAATCTCTCCTACTTTGATGCCTGGAAGAGGCATGTGGGTCTCCTCGTCTCGCACCTGGACTATGAAGGAGTGGATCCCGTGGCACTTCCCCTTAGTATACAGCTGGGCTATGACGATACAGTAGTTTGCTGTTTGGCCCACTGATAAGGAAGAAAATGCTTAATAGAGAGATTTTAGGGCTTGTGCATACCACGTTTTTTAAATGCGCTGTCGACGCGCGTTTGTAGCGATACAGATGCATGCGAATCAGACACAGCCTGTAGACCGTTGTAGAATAAACGTTTCTAAAACGCGCCACGACGGCGCGTTTAAAAACGTAGTGTGCACAGGCCCTTAATAGTAGACTATTCAGTGAACTCTAAAATAGTTGAAGAGTTAAATGGTTGCAATTAGAATTTGGGCATTGACTATGTCACTTGAATCGTCTCGTTCTTATAGAAATATGTAGACTCACGTCCGCCCGGCCACCACTTGTAGGCGGTGAGCGTGGGGCTGTGCAGCACGAACTGCTTGGAGCCGGCGTCGTACGTGGCCGTCGTCTCCAGCCCGCGGATGAACGTGCCGTGGCCCAGCTCCGTCTGATTGAGGAATTATTATTATCGAGATTGATATATGAGTAAACCCAGCTCAAACGGATAATTCTCTTCAAACTCCTCACTTTTTTCCTACCATTAAAAACTTGCGGGTTCCAAGACAATTATAAGCTTTTACCAAGGACTTGCTGAGGGTAAAACCTTGTCGTTTTGTTGGACAACTATGTCGATCGTGACTTACATACAGGAATAACAGTGTTGAGAAAGAGGTCGATTTTTTCTAAAATTAAAAAATAAATTAACAATAGGGCGTGAACAAAGTAAAGATAGGTATAACCTGTGCATAGCTCCCGATGATGTTGCATTTCATCGCTCGAGGGAGCCATTTCAACCGCTGCTCCTCGCTCGCCTGGCTCATGAACACCGGCATGAACATGATGTAGTGGAGCCCGAACGGAGACCCATCCTGCGATATGGAGATGCTGAGCAATATGCTCAGTAGGTCCCTATATCAACATACAGGGTTCAAATATTGGAGTTGTAAGCAAAGATAAATCAAAACCTGAAGCCAGTCGCTATTTTTAACTCAAAATGGAAAAGTCACACCTGAGTATTGATACTCAGCGCACCACAACACACAATAATCATAGGTACCTACTATTTATTTCCTTTATACGTATATACCTATTGCACGTGATAATTAAGCCGGGACCGCACCGGTAAGGCGAATGCGATGCGACAGCAATTATATTATTTTATTTGGGGGTATTTAAGGGGTTTATTTTAACGGAACCATAGCGGTGCTGGTGATATGTCGAGCGGATACCCGTCGCCGCCGCTTCAAGTTCAATGTAACTTACACTTTAGAAGAGTGTAGTTACATGCGATTGTTTGAAAATATTCACTTGATTATTAACAATAACAATAGGTACATCATTTTGTTAACTTGCATACATTTCATGGGACGTGGTTTTGACTGTAGTTAACTAATTTAATTGACTCACCATACTACTATTGCTAAATGGTTTTTTTTACTCCAAAGCTACTTAAATATTTAATACCTAGTCTTGCTTACTTAGTAACAATTTTATAATTTTAAGATCACTCAGGGAGCGTCGTCGATAGCTCATCTTTTAAATAGTTTAGTTCTAAGGGTAGGTACCTTAATTAATAATAAATAATATACTGCCTATATATTTCTACCTCCCTACCTGTAATTAGTCAAGTCCGTATTCTCTCTCTCCTGTATTTTCCGCAACAAGTTGAACAGGATGACTGCTTTCCGCATCGCATCCTCGTATCTCTCCTTGTGGCTCAGATAACCGCCAGGAGTCCCGCCGAATAACTCCTCTCTTTTAGTTAGGATCAATTTTTCTAAAATTAGGTAGATACATCAAATATTTGAAACCTCAGCTGCGAATATCTACATAGGTAGATCGCCCCGCTGGGAACACGCTTGCAAACCGCTTGTCAGATAAGGCCCGAAATATAATCATGAAAATGTAACCGAATCAATGTAAATGACAATAAATATCGGCAGATTGACACATCAACTGTATGGTCTCAAACTTAGCAATGCTTGTACTATTGACTGGGGACACCCAGACCAGGGCAAATTACGAATAGGCCATTGCCGGAATTGGCCCCGGCGGGAGTCGAACTCGAAACCATCATGTGGAGTAAGCCAAGCGGCCTACGCTCGAATCACTGCGCCAAGCGGTCCAGCGTAGACCATACATCATGAAATTTTACGAGGGAAGTACCGTTACGATAATGTTCAGTTTTATTTAAAGTAGCGTCGAAACAGTTAAAGCTAGATTAGGAACTTCCGACTGAACAAGCAGTACAAATACCACTCAGCAGACTGCACCGGCTGGTCTCAGGTTCGATACCGTCAGGAAATTCCTACTTAATCGGCGCCTCCAAACTTTTATAGGTATCCTTCCTCATAATAGATACAAGGGACTTTTATTTCGGGACCATTAGATTGCTGGTGTTGTTGTGTGTACCCAGTACAAAAACGCGCTCAATTAGTATGATAATCTTCCCGAATGTGAATAAATAAATTAATATTTAAATCTGCTTAGTTAAAATACTACCTACTTATTAGCAGATTAAAATATTGCCTGAGTACTTATCATTAGTTTGTACGGTATAACTATGTTGTTGTTATATTATCACATTGAATAAACGGTAGGTAAGAAACCTACAATTTAAGTGCAACAACGTGTAGATAGATTACCCATTATGAACACAGACATAAAACCCACCGATGAAAAGGTATTGGCCGGAGGTCAATGTATAAATTTATATGAATCACTAGCTGAGCCCACGACTTCGTCCGCGTGGAATTTAATTTAACAAAAAAGCCCGCTCGACATGGCCATTTTTTTATTTGGTTTTTCTATTATAAAATTAGCCTAAGATACTGCTTATAACATCAGCTATCTACCAGTGAAAATCCCGTCAAAATCGGTCAAGCCGTTTCGGAGATACTCTTTGATTTCATGTTTTTATTTTTTTACGTGGAACCCTAATTGTTTTTCTAATATTAAAGTAGCCTAAGTTACTCCTTAAAACATCAGCTATCTGCCAGTCCTGTAAACATCGGTCCAGCCGTTTCGGAGATTACCCGGAACAAACACACAGACAGACAGACAGACAATTTTTTTTTAAATCGCGTTTTTGTTATGGATTTCGTATGTACTTTCATGTGCATTTAGTGAAAAGGTGTTATTTTGATATTACAAACAGACACTCCAATTTTATTTATTTGTATATAGATAATAGCACAATCACTGGTCAAAGATTAAAGCTACTTACCCCTTTCCTTCCGTTCCCTGGTCTTATCCCTGCCTCCATCCAGGTACCATGTCAACTCTTCCACATTAAACGTACATTTTGCCCTTTCGTTTAATATGTCTTGGTTTATCATGTTTACAGTGCGCGCTGTTTCTGTACACGTCCGTCTAGAAACTTGTTGCGTGTGGGACTCAATGATGTCAATATTATAAGTTATTTTATATAGCTGTCGCAGCCAACCAGCTTAACTCGCCGTTCAATCAACAGCCTAGCCACTTTACTAAACAGCGCCGTTCAACTACCGGCCTAAATGATATTCAGCCGTAATTAATTAATTAGGCAAGTAATTAAACGTCATCGATCCAAGTCATTTGCCTAGCTGTTTGATCAAATGGCTGAATATCATTCAGGCCACTAGTTTAACGGCGCTGTTTAGTAAAATGGCTAGGCTGTTGATTGAACGGCGAATTAAACTAGTTGGCTGCGACAAAGCAACAGAAGTAGGGGCGTACGTCATCTGTGGTAGGGGCTCCGTTACACGTTACGTTACACATATCAACAAAATCTTCGGTGAAATCAGTCATCCTCGCAATCTCTGTACATAATTATGCTGATTATTACACAATACTTAATAAATAAAAAAAATCGTACACAGCTTTGGGCTTATCGGGTCAGGTATTTCCTGTAGGTAAAGGCTAGTATGACTCAAATATGAGTTCTGAATGTTTTTTTTTAATAGATTACCCATATCCGGGTTTCGGTACACCAGTATTCATGATTACACGGGCTATTAATTATTGTCCTTTAGTAAACGTGGTGCAATTTACCAGAAAGTAATTAGTTTAAATTGAATTAAATAGCAACGGGTAGCAACAGCAACAGCCACCTGTATTAAATCTAGAGATGAAACGGATGGCAGTTTAGCCGGATACCGGATATTCGGCCGCCGAATATCCGGCGGAACGTTGCCGTTTGGTGCATCGCAACAAGCAAGCTAGCGTAGGCGGCGTGCTAACGATCGGATGGACTCGGTCCAATTCAGGTATTTTCGTTGATAAGCGAAGTTAGCAATTGTTTCATTCATTGAATAATGTATTACCGCAGAGAAATTAGTATTCATTCGCCATAATTTTCCCTTGGTGCAGTGCGAGTACTAATTCATTGTCTAAGTTGTAGAGTTAATGTGTGATTACTGATTGTATTTCTTAGGTGATACTACCTAAATAAAGCAATTTAGCCGCTAGGCAGAAAGGCCGGATAGGCGCTAGCTATCCGGCATTCGGCCGGATATAGCTAAATGTTAATATTTAATTTGGTGTGTTGGCTTTAAATTTGTAAGCCAGTGAGAAAAAGATAAAATAAAGATACAGTTTGTAAAATTTGCATAGAACTTTGATGTAATATTTTTTCTATTTTTTATCATATTTTTATACCATTTTATTTTATGGCCATTACTAATTATTATTTGTGACTTTTGAAACCTGTATAATAGTAATCAATAATTAAATAAAACACACACATGAACCCAACGCGTTTATTGGATATTTTTTTAATAATATTTATCTACAAAGGTGTTCACTTCTTGGCGGTGACGGCGGCCTCGTCCTCGCGCGCGAAGGTCTGCATGAGCTCCTCCTTCTTGGCGGCGATGCGCTCTTCACGCCGCTTGCGCGCTTCCTTCACCTTGTTGCGGCGGGCCTCGGCCTGGTCGCTGCGGGGGGAATGGGGAGGGGGACGTCAGTACACACAAACCGATACTTCACTCAACACTATTTAATAAATACTGACTGTGGTACCACGCAATAAAGTGCAATTCAGCTCGCACAGCGTGCCTAGCACCGCAGTCATTAAATTTAGTATCTCAAATTACAAGCCTGTCGCTGTGCTAACGCGTTAATTGTTACAGGGTCAACAGTAACTACCAAAAGTGACCTTTTAGTGTGAATTATGCTACTGGTACTCGACCCTTCGCAATGTGAACACTGTGATATAATCAATATGCTTGGAATAACCTACTCCTCATTGATGCTAATTGTTATCCACCACTTACTACCAAATCAGAACAATCAAAAACGAAAACAAGTGCTATCTTGCTCTTAAACAATGACCCACTAACAGACCACAGTTAATTTGATTGTGCAACAGATTCAGTACCTTATTAGTAAAAAAATAGAGTAACATTTTTATTAACAACATCTGTACCTAAGCATCTTGGTCCTGGCCTTCTCAGCCTTCTTCCTGTGGATGTACTCCATAAGTACGCGCTTGTTCTTGAACACATTACCCTTCGCCTTCATGTACAGGGCGTGGTATAGATGCCTGTCGATCTTCTTAGCTGTTCTGTATTTGAGCAGCAGCTTACGGAGTACCCGCTGTCTTTGAACCCAGAGTTCCTGAAGAGATTAATTTAAATTAGAGACTGATGTTTCGACTTAGTAAGGACAACACAAAATGGAGTATAGGAATTTGCTTCGCTCAAGAAATGTGGGCTAGGAAAGGTGTTGCAGATAATTTACCATTCAGTAACATGAATAATGAGACATTCATGACGAAAACTGTGATAAAACAGCACTGACTGTGACTATGCTCTAGAAAATCCATGTTTCATACGATCAGTAACAGATAAGAAAACCAGCAGTCCCATTGTTTTGCATAAGCTGGCATTCCTAAATCAATCTAAACTCTGTATACTAAATTTATGTAATTTTAGTAGCAAAGATCTCAGAAGAGTTTGCTCTCAGAATAGAGACTAATATATCGAACTTAGGGCTTGTTCCACCATCCTCAGATTAAGCTCATTCACTAAATAAATTAGTTTCTTCAAATCCATTAAACTTTATCTAAAGTTTGTGACACAGGGTCTCAGTATTGGAAAAATCTACCCCAAAAGGACCATCTAATAGGAGCCAACTGCAAAAGATAATGGGCCCACCATACATACTATTGCTCATATTCTTCTAATACAAAATGTGTCCATGATGAATTCCTGAGTACTAGAATTGTGATGCCTCTTAATGTTATGCAGGCGTTAGGCTGGCGCCGCACTGGTAAGACGATTGCGATTCGAAGTCAATTTCGAAAAGAAAAAAATGCTTGAGTGATGAATCCACCACCATAATATGTATTATAAAGTGATTTTATTATTGTCGCTTTGCTTCGTTACCAATGCTGCCCAAGGGCTATTCATAAGAATTTAATGTAAATAACGCACCTTTTGTGGCATACGCGCATTGGCAGTACCTCTTCTCTTACCGAAGCCACAGTGGCGGCCCTTTCTACGCGCCTCCGTGTTCTTGCGCACGCGCGCGCGCGAATGCACCGCCACTGGCTTCTTGATCACCAGACCATCCTTGATCATCTTACGGATGTTCTGTCCTGTACACAAAATATCATGATAATGATTTATAAATATCGCCAGACGAACACACCAACTAAGCAAGCCTTGTACTATGGGTACCGTAGAATGGACTGGGGGCGATCCCATTTCCGAAATTTACTCCAGCGGGAATCGCACCTGCAACCACCAGTGTGCAGTGAGCCGAGCGGCCTACACTCGAACCAATGTGCCAAGCAGTTGTCAAATGATCAAATGGTGGTGCGATTATAATAATAATAATTTTAGCCCTTTTTGACGTCCCACTCCTGGGCACGGGCCTCCCCTCAACACGAGGGGGATTCAGGCCTTAATCCACCACGCTGGCCCAGTGCGGGTTGGCGGATTTCACATGTCTTTCGAAAATTGGTTAAATCTTCTAAGACATGCAGGTTTCATCACGATGTTTTCCTTCACCGTAAGCAAGTGATAATCATATATAGAAATTATGATTCGCACATAGATTTAGAAAAATCCAGAGGTTCGAGCCGGGGTTTGAACCTGAGACCTGGTAGCCCGCAAGACGCGTGCTTAACCAATCGGCTATCACTGCTAATGGTGCGATTATAATTAAATTATATTTATTTCATAAGGTATAATAATACTATACTATTCAACTAGAAATTACATTAGATGTTATGAAAAAGATGTTTGTAAATATGTTTGCAGTAGGTAATCACTGAAACTACTAATCCAATTGGACATAGTTTTGCAAAATGGATCACACTTCTGCAAAGTAAAACCAACCTAGAACCACTACCACAAGCTTGGTTTTGGTCTACAGCAGTGCATGCAGGTTGATTTCATTCAACTATATCTAATTATTATTTTTTTCTAGATAGCAAGTTACACTACACTATCTTTGTTTGATTTAGGCTGTCTTAAGTTTTCATACAAGTAAAACAACAGGGTACAGCTAATATTATACAATAAAATAAATAAGACAAGAGGGATAATTCAGATTTACCTATTCATAGAACTATTACTTAGTCGCAAATCTTGACTGTTACCCATACCTAGCATTGAATACTAAAGCTAGAATCTGTGAATATTATGCACATATTTATTCCATTGTACTTCATATCTTCCATGTTGATGTATATAATGCATATTGAAAAGTCCTGTTTATGGCTGGAGCGCACTTGCGCTCGCCCTCTGTCCGGGTGAAGTTGTTATGGCCACTCTGGCCAACAACATATAGTCAATTCAAAAAAAAAAAAAAAAAAAAAAAAGTCCTGTTTACTAGAGGAGAAACCAAAACCATAATCAATCGAGAAGAAATACATACGTTCGAACCCAAAAATCTAAACTATTAACCCTTTGACAAAGGTCAAAGGGACCCCAAAAAAAAAGTCCTGTTTACTCTAAAAATAAAGTAGAAAAGTAATAAGTACTTTTCAATATTGATAAACCAATGCTATCTGCTAAGTTGCTCACACCGCGCCGTCCAAATGTATGGAAATGTAGGTAGGTACTTACTGGAGTTTGTGTTTGCGATCTCATTGATTTCATTGGGATCGAGCCAGACTTTCTTTTTACCGCATCTCATAACAGAGGCCGCAAGCCTCTTCTGTAGCTTGAGGGAACTGAAATATAACAAAATTCAACATGTATGACCACATGGCTTCCGAGGATACCGACGAGGTGTGAAACCTCTGTAAAATCACGTTACTTTCACGGAAAACATATTCCATACAGAGCCTATGCATTTTATAATAAAATTAAATCATTTCAGCAGGCGAAAATTATACAAAATCAATTTATTTATCAAAACTAACCTCATCTTGACTAGGTGAGTTCCAACGCACACAAGAAAGAAATATGGCTGACTTCTGTAGTGACGTTTATGTTACTAAGTTGAATTAGTCGATTGTCAATGATGTCGATTAGTAAATATTCACATGTAAAATAAACAAAAATATTTTGAACTATTTCGTTTTAATAGTATTCTGATTCGTTATTTGTTTTATCCACGTTTTATCAAAATTTGTTGTAGTGGTTGAGGTAACTTATTTGCACAATAATTACCAAAGCAAGATTATGTTGTTGATTATGTTGACAACAAACACACACACACACCCCACAACACACACACAAACATACCTTCATACACAACACACACAGATACACACCACTCAACACATACCCTACACACACCTTTGCAAGCTTATGTTTACCTTTCCTTTTAATTATTTTATTTGTGTCGAACCTGTCGCCAATTTTATTTTTTAATTAGTTTTTTTTTTTTATTGACTATATGTTGTTGGCCAGCAGGCCTATTCGCTATCTCTGTTGACAGCTCATAGTGATGATCACTTGGCAAAGTGTTCAACGAATAACTGTCAAACAGCTAGTTTCGTATTCCCTATGACCAGTGACTAACTAAGATGACGTCATGAGCACCGAGTATTGCTGATAGTCACCGTAACACTTTTTGACAGATGTTTTCGTATCGATATTTGTATGATTGGTATTCTGTAAGCTTAGTGGACATCAAACTGATAAGCATTTCAAATTTCAAAATATTCGTGAAAGACACTGCTCAAGGGTAGTGTTTTTCAAGTAAAAGTGATGATCACCGAAGCCGGTAATTAGTAAAGCAAGTGAAAGTTGAAACTTTTGTTGTTTGTTTGTGATTCGTGTGCGTAGAGAAATATTATGGCACGTCTTATTTTGTTGGGATTTGCTAAAGAAAAGCGAAAACAAGATTTTTTAAGTACTTATTGAGAGACGCCGCCTGCACGACGCTAGTAATCTACTACAGTTGCACAAGAGGGTTTATTGCAAATATAATTGTGTGAATACCTAAAGCTGGATTTCAACAGGCATTAGAAGAACTCAGTTTTTGATGGTTCATATGTGGCCTTAATCCGACCATGATCATGAGGAGGCATATTTTAATTGAAAAAATTGCCTATCTTTAAATGTTTTAATAGTAAGTAATAACAATACCTACTAAAATAATAAGTACATCTACATAATATGTTTAAAAGGTAAATTAATTTCTTGTTTCAGATTTGTGATGCTGTACATGATTCATACCTATGTGGAGTCAATACCCCATAAAGTGTATTTTAGAAAGACTTGAAAGAAATGAAGAACACTGTTGGCTATTTGATGAGAAATATTATTTTGGCTGGTTATTGATAATGAAGAGCTCAATGAATGTGAATGTGTTAATAGATATTTCGAGTCTTCAATCAATAAATAATTGAAACAAATATGAAAATTATTATTATTATTTTTAGGTGATTCTGAATATACACAGCACCCCTTGGATGATGACATCTAACTTAGGTGCAGCTCCGGGTTCACCAGAAGATCACTGCACAGACAGAAATACTGTTGAACGGTGTATTGGAGTACTGATAACATGTTGGCAGTGCTTGTTAACACACGGTACAACTACACTATAACCCAATTACAGCAGTCAATGTGGTGAATGCACGTGTTGTTTTACAAAACATTGCCAATTCACTGAATGTTCCAATGCAGAGCCTCAGAGTGATGTTGTCAGAACTAAGTCTACAGAGTGTGGTGGCAAGAATCATCGAAAATCCAGATAACTGTCGGGATATAACAGACCAAAAATTATGGAATGTTTCAAGATAATCATTTATAATTATGTAATGCATTCCATAATCATCGGGCTTAGTAAAACTGATATTTTTGTTATTGTTTTAACATTTATTACATACCTAAGAACACAAATTACATGTTTCATATTAAGAAGACAATAATACTTTAAAATACATAAATAATAATAATTTTAGCCCTTTTTGTCGTCCCACTCCTGGGCACGGGCCTCCCCTCAACACGAGGGGGATTCAGGCCATAATCCACCACACTGGCCCAGTGCGGGTTGGCGGATTTCACATGTCTTTCGAAAATTGGTTAAATCTTCTAAGACATGCAGGTTTCATCACGATGTTTTTCCTTCACCGTAAGCAAGTGATAATCATAAAGAAATTATGATTCGCACATAGATTTAGAAAAATCCAGAGGTTCGAGGCAGGGTTTGAACCCGAGACATGGTAGCCCGCAAGACGCGTGCTTAACCAATCGGCTATCACTGCTCTCAAAATACATATAAAGCTTTAACTTGAATGCTACTAGAAGTATTATTATGTACATAACTATGTACATCTTCTCCAGTGTCCTTCATAAGCTCCATCACAGTTCCTTATGCAGCTGCATTTTGCTCTTCAGCAGCAATGTGCCGTAAGTATCTCAATGAAGTTGGCCCAGCACCGCACCCTCTCATCTCCATGAACTGAAATTTACATATTTAAATTGGTTTGATGTTGGAGCCTATTATTATTTTAATTGATTTAAAAAACAAGCACTCTAGGAATTTTAAGATTTACCTAATGTGCGAATTTACTTTTCAACTAGGATTAATCACTCGCTGAGTATCCTACTAATGATGACTGAGTGAATTCTTTTTAGATTGTAGGTAAAATAACTATTTTAAGCAGATGGTTCATTTCTTGAGTTAATTTATTAACTAGTAAACTTACGTGGTCTTATGTAGTGGTTCCTTATGCCACAGGTTTAGCAGAATTGCTACGTAGTCACACGCTTCTCGGGTGACTAACAGCTTGTGGACTTCCCGTAAAGTGACCCAATGATATATCGCGATGAGACTCCGCAAACTCCACCAGCAGTTCCATTTGGCTTACGGAAACTCTTCTGCATACAGGCATCTTAAAAGTAGAAATTCTACATTAATATAATATATTAAATGCATGAATTTACCTTCAGTTACTTTGATCTTATAGTGATTTCATTAGGTAATAAGTTAAAAAAACTTTGATTCAATTAATAATTTTCACATTATAAACCATAACTTAATCGATAACTCACCTTTAAGGATTTATTTTAACAAACTTATGGCTTACAAAACACAATTAAACGCAGTAATTAAATTAATTACGCACCAAACAATTAATATAAAATCAGCACAAAATTGATTTCCCGCCATCTTTACATGTCATGTGTACATAAACCGCTTATGATGAAATGTTATCTAAAATGTAGTACTTCACACGTTCAAAAGGCGTTCTTCAATTTAGTCGTATAATAGTCGATAAGAAATAGAGGTGTCGAGTGTTGTATCGAAGAGCACCGCTCTCCGCCCGTTAGTCACCGTAACTTCATATCCACTCAATGTGATACAGAATACCAAAGTTGTACCATTCTCAGTTGTCATCAAAGTTCAGTGTACAACTGAAGCCAGTTAGTCACTGGTGATCATCAAGTTAGCGAATAGGGGGGCAGCCCCCCTATTCACTAACTCTGTTGACAGCTCATAGTGATGATCACTTGGCAAAGTGTTCAACGATTAACTGTCAAACAGCTAGTTTCGTATTCCCTATGACCAGTGACTAACTAAGATGACGTCATGAGCACCGAGTAATGGTGATAATCACCGTAACACTTTTTGACAGATGTTTTCGTATCGATATTTGTATAATTGGTATTCCGTAAGCTTAGTGGACAACAAACTGATAAGCATTTCAAATTTAAAAATATTCGTGAAAGAAACTGCTCAAGGGTAGTGTTTTTCAAGTAAAAGTGATGATCACCGAAGCCTGTAATTAGTAAAGCAAGTGAAAGTTGTAATTTTGTTGTTTGTTTGTGATTCGTGTGCGTAGAGAAATATTATGGCACGTCTTATTTTATTGGGATTTGCTAAAGAAAAGCGAAAACAAGGATTTTTAAGTACTTATTGAGAGATGCCGCCTGCACGACGCTAGTAATCTACTACAGTTGCCCAAGAGGGTTTATTGCAAATATAATTGTTTGAATACCTAAAGCTGGATTTCAACAGGCATGAGAAGAACTCAGTTTTTGATGGTTCATATGTGGCCTCAATCCGACCATGATCATAAGGAGGCATATTTTAATTGAAAAAATTGCCAATCTTTAAATGTTTTAATAGTAAGTAATAACAATACCTAACCTACTAAAATAATAAGTACATCTACATAATATGTTTAAAAGGTAAATTAATTTCTTGTTTCAGATTTGTGATGCTGTACATGATTCATACCTATGTGGAGTCAATACCCCATAAAGTGTACTTTAGAAAGACTTGAAAGAAATGAAGAACACTGTTGGCTATTTGATGAGAAATATTATGTTGGCTGGTTATTGATAATGAAGAGCTCAATGAATGTAAATATGTTAATAGTTATTTCGAGTCTTCAATCAATAAATAATTGAAACAAATATGAAAATTATTATTATTTTTAGGTGATTCTGAATATACACAGCACCCCTTGGATGATGACATCTAACTTAGGTGCAGCTCCGGGTTCACCAGAAGATCACTGCACAGACAGAAATACTGTTGAACGGTGTATTGGAGTACTGATTACATGTTGGCAGTGCTTGTTAACACACTATAACCCAATTACAGCAGTCAATGTGGTGAATGCACGTGTTGTTTTACAAAACATTGCCAATTCACTGAATGTTCCAATGCAGAGCCTCAGAGTGATGTTGTCAGAACTAAGTCTACAGAGTGTGGTGGCAAGAATCATCGAAAATCCAGATAACTGTAGGGATATAACAGACCAAAAATTATGGAATGTTTCGAGATAATCATTTACAATTATATGTATAATGCATTCCATAATCATCGGGCTTAGTAATACTGATATTTTTGTTATTGTTTTAACATTTATTACATACCTAAGAACACAAATTACATGTTTCATATTAATAAGACAATAATACTTTAAAATACATATAAAGCTTTAACTTGAATGCTACTAGAAGTATTATTATGTACATAACTATGTACATCTTCTCCAGTGTCCTTCATAAGCTCCATCACAGTTCCTTATGCAGCTGCATGTTGCTCTTCAGCAGCAAAGTGCCGTAAGTATCTCAATGACGTTGGCCCAGCACCGCACCCTCTCATCTCCATGAACTGAAATTTACATATTTAAATTGTTTGGATGTTGAAGCCTATTATTATTTTAATTGATTTAAAAAACAAGCACTCTAGGAATTTTAAGATTTACCTAATGTGCGAATTTACTTTTCAACTAAGATTAATCACTCGCTGAGTATACTAATGATGACTGAGTGATTTTTTTTTAGATTGTAGGTAAAATAACTATTTAAGCAGATGGTTCATTTCTTGAGTTAATTTATTAATTAGTAAACTTACGTGGTCTAATGTAGTGGTTCCTTATGCCACAGGTTTAGCAGAATTACTACGGAGTCACACGCTTCTCAGGTGACTAACAGCCTGTGGACTTCCCGTAAAGTGACCCAATGATATATCGCGATGAGACTCCGCAAACTCCACCAGCAGTTCCATTTGGCTTACGGAAACTCTTCTGCATGCAGGCATCTTAAAAGTAGAAATTCTACATTAATATAATATATTAAATACTTGAATTAACCTTCAGTTACTTTGATCTTAAAGTGATTTCATTAGGTAATATTGAAGTTAAAAAAACTTTGAACCAATTAACAATTTCCACATTATAAACCATAACTTAATCGTTAACTTACCTTTAAGGATTTCTTTTAACAAACTTATGGCTTACAAAACACAATTAAACGCAGTAATTAAATTAATTACGCACCAAACAATTAATATAAAATCAGCACAAAATTGATTTCCCGCCATCTTTACATGTCATGTGTACATAAACCGCTTATGATGAAATGTTATCTAAAATGTAGTACTTCACACGTTCAAAAGGCGTTGTTCAATTTAGTCGTATAATAGTCGATAAGAAATAGAGGCGTCGAGTGTTGTATCGAAGAGCACCGCTCTCCGCCCGTTAGTCACCGTAACTTCATATCCACTCAATGTGATACGGAATACCAAAGTTGTACCATTCTCAGTTGTCATCAAAGTTCAGTGTACAACTGAAGCCAGTTAGTCACTGGTGATCATCAAGTTAGCGAATAGGGGGGCAGATAACTGTAGGGATATAACAGACCAAAAATTATGGAATGTTCGAGATAATCATTTATAATTATATAATGCATTCCATAATCATCGGGCTTAGTAATACTGATATTTTTGTTATTGTTTTAACATTTATTACATACCTAAGAACACAAATTACATGTTTCATATTAAGAAGACAATAATACTTTAAAATACATATAAAGCTTTAACTTGAATGCTACTAGAAGTATTTTTATGTACATAACTATGTACATGTTCTCATGTCCTTCATAAGCTCCATCCCAGTTCCTTATGCAGCTGCATGTTGCTCTTCAGCAGCAATGTGCCGTAAGTATCTCAATGACGTTGGCCCAGCACCGCACCCTCTCATCTCCATGAACTGAAATTTACATATTTAAATTGGTTTGATGTAGAAGCCTATTATTATTTTAATGATTTAAAAAATCAAGCACTCTAGGAATTTTAAGATTTACCTAATGTGCGAATTTACTTTTCAACTAAGATTAATCACTCGCTGAGTATACTAATGATGACTGAGTGAATTTTTTTTAGGTTGTAGGTAAAATAACTATTTTAGGTTCATTTCTTGAGTTAATTTATTAACTAGTAAACTTACGTGGTCTAATGTAGTGGTTCCTTATGCCACAGGTTTAGCAGAATTGCTACGGAGTCACACGCTTCTCGGGTGACTAACAGCCTGTGGACTTCCCGTAAAGTGACCCAATGATATATCGCTATGAGACTCCGCAAACTCCACCAGCAGTTCCATTTGCCTTACGGAAACTCTTCTGCATGCAGGCATCTTAAAAGTAGAAATTCTACATTAATATAATATATTAAATACTTGAATTTACTGTGTGTAATCTACTGTGATTTCATTAGGTAATAAGTTAAAAAAACTTTGATTCAATTAACAATTTTCACATTATAAACCATAACTTAATCGTTAACTTACCTTTAAGGATTTATTTTAACAAACTTATGGCTTACAAAACACAATTAAACGCAGTAATTAAATTAATTTAGCACCAAACAACTAATATAAAATCAGCATAAAATTTATTTCCCGCCATCTTTACATGTCATGTGTACAAAAACCGCTTATGACGAAATGTTATCTAAAATGTAGTACTTCACACGTTCAAAAGGCGTTGTTCAATTTAGTCGTATAATAGTCGATAAGAAATAGAGGCGTCGAGTGTTGTATCGCAAGAGCACCGCTCTCCGCCCGTTAGTCACCGTAACTTCATATCCACTCAATGTGATACGGAATACCAAAGTTGTACCATTCTCAGTTGTCATCAAAGTTCAGTGTACAACTGAAGCCAGTTAGTCACTGGTGATCATCAAGTTAGCGAATAGGGGGGCCTAGTGTAAAGGCCGCTGCATAAAGAATATTTGTCACTATAATTTTTAATAAATGATTTATGATTATGATGTGCTGTAAAACGCCTGTAATAGTCATTCGATAATGTATTTTTTTGTTTTCACAGGTTATTTTAAATTTATTGGTATACTGTGTACTGTTTGTGTCCCGCTTAGACCATTTAGGTGTCCCGTAATCAAAGCCCATACCGTACTACGAGTGTACGCTTCATTACACTTCTATGGCATTATTTCTCTAAGTTTGTTCGAATTTTGTGCTTTGTTTGTAGACTGCAGATTTTTCAACTTCAATTCTTCAGTTTGCTTCACACTGGCTAAACTCTCCAGTGCGAACCCCTGTGGCGTACCCGACCGTGTTAATTTGCTTCACTTGACATTGGCAGAATTGACCAAAATGACATATGAAAAAAACATGATGGTTTGTTTGTCAACTGTCAACTGTCAACAGCATCCGACAGGTCCAACAGCTGATATTATTGAAATATTTCTTTTGCTACAAAAAATAGAGAACACTAAAGAGAAAAACCCTTATGAATTAACTATAATGTAATGAGCTATGTATGGTGCATCTCAGTTTTATGTGCTATTCGTAAAAAAGTTAATGTTCTCCTCTTGACCCAAAAAGAAAATGTTTTTAGCATCATTCTTTGTTTGTTTTGAATTATAAGGTCGTCGTGGTCGCTATCACCGAATTACGCATTAACATAATCAAAACGATACGTAGTGGTTACATACTCTTTGAAAACGATAACACAAGTAGGAGCAACTGATTGGTTTCTTCAATCTTGTATTGAAACTAATCGTGCAAACCTGTCGACCACTCTTCAAATATTCCGGTTTTTCGTCAGCGTCATCGTCAGTCAGTTAACGAGGCTTCGCTGTCCGCGGTAGACGTTCGTGTTGTTATAAAACATTTATAAAAATGAAAGATTCTGGGAAAGTTAACCCAGATTTGCAGAGAGAAAGGGACAAGTGTTCATTTAATATCACAGAATTGACTAATATAATAGATGGGGGTGCTGCCGTGACTGAGGAAAGGAAAAAACGAGGTAATTATACCCTTACGCATTTTTTATGCTTACCTTCGTCAATAATTGATTTTGTAGTATACTCATACTACTAAAGTCTACTACATAAATGTATTCATATGTAAGTATATACCTTTGTACTTATACATAGATATTATGTATGTATGTATTTAGGAATATAATTTTACAGTTATTTGAGAATTCATATTCAAACTCTGTATAACTAGTCTAGTATGTATATATGTATATATATACATGTCTAATATAAAAAGGTATACAATAATTATAAATTTAATTAAGTAACTTTCATTTATTGGGTCATAATAATCAAAATTATCAAATTATTGTGTTTATGCTAAAGTTAAAATTATATTTAATAGGCTCATGCCTATTATATATAATTATACTCATGACTGTTATACCTAAATAAAAGTCTGAAAGAAATCACAGCCCGTGATAAGAGCCCTGCAGATCAAAGTTCATTGTGTCATTATCTCTGCATGAACTGTATACACTGACACAATAAAAATATGCTATAAGTGTTTTGATATAAGTAATGCTGTTTACAGTCCACTTACAAAAACAGCTGGCACTTGGAAGTGAATAACATACACAACCGGCCACAATGATTACACTACTTATATATAACAAGCACTTAAGTTACAAATAATTTTTAAATTTGGCCCTTGTGCAGCATGCAGGAAAAAATATAAAATCCACTTTTAATTTTGTTGTCCTACTGGATTTCCTAGCTATGTGTTTCATTAATACTCTGTCTATCTTTTATAAGTCTAACTTCTCCACTTCCTTATTCATTAAATAAATAAATATTGCCAGACTGACTCACCAACTGTAGGTTCCCAAAATAAGCAAAGCTTGTACCATGGGTAATGGAGTGTGAGCAATCAGAATCTGGGCAAACTTCAAAAATACCATTTCCGAAATCTGCCCATACGAGAAAATAATCCGCAACAAAGCAGTGCAGTGTGCTGACCAGCCTATGCTTAAACCAATGCGCCAAGCGCTCATCATTCATTACATACAATGTTTTTTGTGCAGAGGAGATGGTCCTCAAAGAAGGCATCCACTTGGAGGAAGTTCCTTCCGAATATCTCAGCCACAAGGAGAAATATGAGCTGGCTGTGAAGAAGGCCTGTCTCCTGTTCAAACTGATCCGGAGGATGCAGGAGGAAGAAAACACTGGCATGGAGAACTTTAGGTAAGTACTAGCCATCTCTGTCAGGAGTGCAGCCAGCACTAATACTAATATTGAAACTGTGCTATGAGTGCTGGCGTCCATATATGTTTTATATTTAAAAGAAAATTAATTTAAGAAGATTATGATATTAAAACTAAGATAATTAAAGTGCTAATAATGATAATTGTGTATTATGTTAGTGGGTGAAGTAAATTTTCTGTAAAGTCATAAGATAGTTGTAGGAGCCATTTACTTTGGGCTTTTATAGCATTTATAATGAGTCATTTCATAGATAGTATGATGAGTATTATTGTATAAAAATGGACAGAGGATGCAGAAAAAGTTATGGCTGAAGCTTGGTTAAAGGGAAATTGAGTTTGCAACAAGATTGTTACGTTTGTTGTTATCGGCGTATATGGGCGTAAGAGAGTGCTGCTTTGGAACAGTATAGAGAATAAACGGTTTTCGGACCATAAGTACCTACTCCACAAAAATGAGAAAAAGAAAAGTTTTAAATGTGGCTACTTTCAATAGTGCTCATTGTGCGAGTTCGATGATTATGTGTTAGGTTTTAATGTTCCTGCCCAATAGGTGACACAATAATTGCAGAGGGCTAGATAAATCATTTTTACAATTATAAGTAAAGCTACATGTCGAAGATGTTTGAAGACGAAAATTAGTGTGTATGCTACATTCTAAGAGAATATAATGTGGTTTAAAAGGAAGACCAGAGACAATAGAACACCAGGATATTTTAATTGAGTATTTTTGTCAATGTATGGACAGTTATGTACATTATTGACAGTCCGAGTGTGAGCTATTTGTTAATAATAACAATAATTGGTGTATTAGCAAAAGCGTAATGCCAATTTTTTATGGAAAAGGTCATACATTTGGTTTTACCTACGTTTAAGGTGAGCAGAATTTGATTTAGTCAATGATAAAATAATTGAAAGCCACTTTGAGCGTAGGTATAGACAAGTTCCAACGAGGTAGCACCGAAGCAAATACGATATAATCAGCAAATTCAATAATATTACACAGAGGAAGAGTCAAATTACAGAGGTCGTAAATATAAAGTAAAACGAGGCTAGGACCCAGGAGACTGCCCTGAGGAATGCCTATAATATAATGATATATTAATTAACATGAAGTACGCTATAATTTATACTCTGAATTTGTCAGAGTTTTGCGGCTATTATACTAGTTAGCACACTAATAGACACGCAATCCCAGCACTGACACACTAAAGCTGGTTAGCGTGATGTGAATATTATCAAAATGTAATTAGAGTTTAAGAACTATGCAATCAAATGGTGAATGTGGAAAAGTATGTGACGCAATTCACTTTAGAGCTAGACTGAATCGGGATTAACAGCCCTCAGAAATATTTATTTTCGCCAGTAAAATACCACCCCTCCTGTTCCGTCGGAAGTTAAAAATAAACTGACTCATTATCAGTTAACCCTCATGTAGAAAATATTATGGCAAAAATACTCCATGTATGAAATAATAGGTAGGTATTTGGCCTTCCACACAGCTGATAATGTTATTAGTAAGTATTTTTTGGTAGTAACCAACTAACCACCAGATTCTAGCTTAATTTGGTATTAGACTAATGTTTTTTGTTGCATAAGGTAAAATGTGTACCCTCAGATTAACGAATTGTGTACCTATTACAATTACTAACAATGAAATAATTTTCATCATAAATTTAAAGTTGGAAATAATACCGACGTTTAAAGTTTCTGAAAATTCCACCGTTCATAAGTCAGTGCGTGTCCAACAGAGAAAGAGCGCTCTCGAATCCGCTGCCCCTATTGCTCTAAGCGAACATCAGTAATTATTTTATACTAGCTGTATCCTATGTGTTAATCCCGGTTATTTACTATCTATGTTCCAAATTTCATCCAAATCCGTTTTGTAGTTTTTGCGTGAACGAGTAACAAACATACATCCACACTCACAAACTTTCGCATTTATAATATTAGTAGGATTTTTGATAAATTATTTCAGAGATAAAATGGTACTTATAAGTTATAAAACAAATACAAAATACCTACTAAAATTAGTCAATCACCCTATTTTCTCATGCCATAAAAATACTGCTGTAAAGTAAGTAAGACGGTGTTTAGTATACGTCCTTTGGTTTACTAGGTCCATGGTATTTTTACCCAATTTGGACCTTATTACATTTAAATTAAAATATAAAATACCTACAGGGCGGTGCTGGGGGGTACTCTGGGGTCGGCCATCCTCCAAGATGGATCCCCCCTCACGCTGCACTACGTCATGTTCATCCCGACCCTCATGGGCCAGGCGACCGTCGAGCAGCAGGCCCACTGGATCGGCAGGGCTTTCAACTTGGAAATCATTGGCACTTACGCGCAGGTACGTGTCTCGATAGTTTATTTTATTAATACATTAGCTCGATGGCGTCGCCTTTAAAATACCCTCGAACACTTCTGCACGCCACGTCTGTCCTGGTCTAAGATCCGGTCTAAGAAATGTATACCCTCATGTGTTACTTATTAGTGACTAGCTGTGCTCGCGACTTCGTCCGCGTGTAATTTAATTGACAGTTTCATACAAAGTTTCATCCCCTATTTTATCCCCTTGGGGGTAGAATTAATCGAAATCCTTTCTTAGCGGATGCCTACGTCATAACATCTACCTGCATGCCAAATTTCAGCCCGATCCGTCCTGTGGTTTGGGCTGTGCGTTGATAGATCAGTCAGTCACCTTTGAGTTTTATATATATAGATAGATTAGAAATAAATGATAGATAATATTCACATTAACACATTGCACATAGGTTGGCTAGTTAAATTGCGGCCGGATAATATTAAATAGTAATTTTTTTATTTAATTTATTTTATCTGTTACTCACTGGTTATTCAAAAAAATAGGTACACTAGTTAAAAGATTATACCCAACAGAATTGATAACGTAAGTATGCCTGCTTTCATGATTGATTTTAAGGTTGGTAAGTTTGGGAGGCGAAACAAAAATGTTCCCCCTCCAAAAACCCCCTTCTTACGTCATAACAAAAATATATGTCGATTATAAATTGTCAATGCCCAAAAAGTTGATAAAGAAGAGTAAAGTTGCTCTCACTTGACTAGTAAGGAAGGACACAGCACTGTTGCACTGTTGCGATTAATAAGTTCTCGTCCAGAGGACCTATATTTTATACGAGTATCCTACTAATATTATATAATATGTGAAAGTTTGTATGATTATTACGAAATCATTCAAAGACTGCTCAATTGATTTGGATGAAATTTGGCATACATATAGTTTATTAGCTGGATTAACACATAGGATACTTTACTTAAGTCCACGCGGACGAAGTCGCGGGCAGAAGATAGTAATAATTTATCAACTTGAAACCAGCAGAGGGATGCACAATCAACGGATTCCGTGGCGGAAACAATAGCTTCTGTCCTTTTTTTAATTCATATGTGCATTGCATAAGCATGTATGTATATTAATATAAAGGCGTCAATAGCCTAGTGGTTAGAGGAGCCGTCCTCGTAGCTTGGAAGGTCCGCGTTCGATCCCCATCCTGGCCATTGAACTATTGACGTGAGCCCACTCCTAACACACGCATTAGCTTAGCTGGAGGGGCTAACGGGAACACTAGTAATGTGATACACTCACAATGCGCATTGCAAGTAATCTTAAAAAAAGAACAACATATTTAAAAGAAGGATGGAAGATGTCGTTTCCGACATTGGATAGTTTCCATGATTTGTAAATTAGTACCCCGCTGTTCTGAGTGATTTACTCTCCCTGAGTAAGTATGATTGTTTGTTCACTCCGTATCCAATTCCTCAATCAGACGGAGCTGGGCCACGGCACGTTCATCCGCGGGCTGGAGACGACGGCCACGTACGACGCCGGCTCCAAGCAGTTCGTGCTGCACAGCCCCACGCTCACCGCCTACAAGTGGTGGCCGGGCGGACGTGAGTCTACATAATCACTCTTTCGGAATAATATATTTTTCATTACTCATACTCTGAAAGTAGGTCTGAAGGTGCCTGAGGAGCGGGTTAAAAGTAATACTTTTCCGGCCCAGGAGAATCGCTTTCAACTGACAGCTGTCAAATTATAAAAAAAAACTAGTTCCATTTTCACATTTCTATGGAACCATGTTCAAACTTTTTCTACAGTCACTCAATTACAGCACGATGTAAAATTGAAATAATATAAAGTTAAGTATTAATTAAAAAATATATTTTTTTTAATGACTTAATTATAATTTAGTTTCAACAATTTCTTTAAAATAATATAGATTTGGGCAAAATATTTAAAGATGAAAATGAAAAATAATGGCTAAATAATGAAGTAGGCCGGCCAACGAAAAAAAACTAAATAGGCGGCAATCCGATCTTTATTTTTTTTTTCGAGTTGTAGAGTATTGTTCATAGTTCCTTGTATTATTTCTTTAGCCAATTCCTGTTTTTATTTTTACTTTCCTTGTATTCGTAATGAAAAGCACAGTGTTTACCTCGGGTGAAAGACTTATTTTGTCCCTCGAACTATTAGCGCCCTCGCTACGCTCGGGCGCGAAACCCCGTCTCGGGACTAAATAAGTCACTTTCACCACTCGTGTAACAATGTACTATATGTTTTTTCTACATTAATCTAGTTCTGGGTATATTCGTACTAGAGACGATATGGCCTTTTGTATCATGAATATTTATGTTTTAAATTACGTTGACCCGATGATGTGCGGTTGCTGTAATTAGGTAGGTACAATAATTGCGTCAATTGCGACTTGGTATCGAAAGTTATTGTGAATTAATGTCTTTGTAAAGTAATAGGTAAATAATTAACTATTTAAATATAAGATCATGTATGCAATGATAAGGAATAGGTACTCATAAAAGTATAGGTTTATTTTTGACATAATCCTTCATTTGCGCCTGGATATTAATTGTATTCAAAAATCATCGTATTTTTCTTGCACTCAAAGATAGATTGTCTATGTCCCAGTAAGCGCTGATAAAATTCTTATTGTTGAATAGATTAAATGTTTCCAAAATCAGTTATCTATATCACGGCGTACCCACTTTTATCTGTTAATACATTCAAAGTACATAACTATGTGTAATGTGTTAATGGTAAATCAGTTACTTAGTGGCACTCGATAAATTATGTTTTGATTGCGATAATCTAATTACAATGACGTCATTGGACTCCAAAATATTATTCCACCATTATGCCCTTATTATAATGTTATTATTACCATTTTTATCTCCCATTGGAATATCTTTCTATCTATTATACCAAGGATGCCGCAAAAAAAGTGGAGCCAAATTATACAGTGTGGATGATATTGCTGAAACGCGACTAAAGCGCTGTGTCTACAGGTCTTAGTATATGAAATGGACTGTACTATAACAGTATCCTACAGACTTCCAATAATATTGGAACAAATATACAGCAAGCTGTTGAGGAGTGGAGTGAAATAGAATACGCTTTAGAAATGGTCATCTATATATATTTCTATACTAATATAATAAATAGGTGAAATTGTTAACTTGTATCTGAAGCTACTGATCCGATTCTGAAAATTCTTTCACTCATAGATAGCTACAGTATCCATTAGTGACATCCTACTAATATTATAAATGTGAAAGTTTGTGAGTGTGGACGTATGTATGTATGTATGTTTGTTACTCCTTCACGCAAAATCTACTGAACGGATTTGAATGAAATTTGGAACACACATAGTTTATAACCGGGATTAACATATAGGATACTTTTTATCCCGATAATCCCGAATTTTTTGTTACGTTAAATACTACGCGGACGAAGTCCGTGGGCACAGCTAGTAGGTTATATAACGACTATTGACGTAGTAAAATGCTGGTTTGAGTAGGAAACATAATTTCAATAGCGCATAAAATACGCTCTCAAAATTACGATTGCTGATGCTATTATATAAGCATATAATATTATATAAGGATATGAAGGATAAGGATCCTTCAGCATGCTATTATGTCCTCATACCAGCTATTTTTCGTCCCTCGCTGTGCACCGGAGAGAAGTGGATTTTTTCTCTTCCACATGCTCCTATTATTTTTTCAATTAAATTAATACGGGTTTCAAGACAATTTAACTATTCCCCGGGACTCGTCGAGGGTCAAACTTCGACGGTCATTGTCACTATTGTCGATCCTGGTTTACAGGAGTAACAGTTGTGGGAGTGCGTGGCGGGACCTGTCCCATTAATAAAATAAAATAGTAATATTAATATAGATAACCCATACACCCTTCAAATAAATATATATTTTCGTAAACAGTGGCCCACACAGCGAACTATTGCATAGTGATGGCCCAACTCTACACCAACGGCCAATGCCACGGCATACACCCCTTCATCGTCCAGCTGCGTGACGAGGAGACCCACATGCCGCTGCCGGGCATCAAGGTTGGCGAGATTGGCGCCAAGCTTGGCATGAACGGGACCAACAACGGGTTTTTAGGCTTTGACCACGTGAGGATACCGAGGGAGCATATGCTCATGAAGAATTCTAAGGTTTTAGAGGTGAGTGGCTTTGAGACTAATTAGCAGATAGATGTTAATAACCGTTGTCTTTGTTTCGTTATCTCAGTTCATAAAGTCCATTTTACTTTAGCACAAGCAGATCTGTGTCATGTCGCGTGACTTCGCTAAAGACGCAGAGATCCATATAAGTAATATGTTCTAAGTAAAGATAATTTTTCTGCGATCTTAAGACTGAAAGTCAACTTGGCCAGACATATGACACTCCCCATATAGCGATTTGCTCCCCATATAGCAATAACAAATACATATAATAAAAATACAAAACAAAAATGTGACCGTCCACTTTGTAAAACCAAAATGGACGCCCCAAGAACTCTCCCGGGCCCGTATTAATGAAATCTATCTGAAATCTGACGACGGTCTTGGAAATGTCATTCTTATGACATCTATACAAATAAATAAAATTGGAGTGTCTGTTTGTAATATCAAAATACCACCTTGTCACTAAATGGATATGAAAGTACATACGACACCTATAGCAAAAACGCAATTTAATGTTTTTTTGTCTGTCTATCTATCTGTCTGTCTGTCTGTCTGTCTGTCTGTCTGTGTGTTTGTTCCGGGTAATCTCCGAAACGGCTGGACCAATTTTGACGGGACTTTCACTGGAAGATAGCTGATGTTATAGGGAGTAACTTAGGCTACTTTAATTTTAGAAAGACAATTAGGGTTCCGCGTACGAATCCGATGCAGGACCAGGATCTATAGCCTGCAGCGGAGGATGGCCATCCGGGTCGCACGAGGATACCGCACGGTATCCTTTGAGGCGGCGACGATCCTAG
The DNA here is from genome assembly GCA_918843915.1 of Notodonta ziczac. Classification (NCBI taxonomy): domain Eukaryota; kingdom Metazoa; phylum Arthropoda; class Insecta; order Lepidoptera; family Notodontidae; genus Notodonta; species Notodonta ziczac. The sequence continues at coordinate 2,076,853 of OU974040.1, read as the reverse complement.
CGCGCTTCCCGCCCTTGGACATACTGGCGGACATGGACGCGAGGGTCTATGACCGGATCCGCAAAGTCCGCCAGAGAGGCGAGGAGGCGCCAGCGCTCGAAGGCATACGCCGGCGGGAACGGAGGCGCGCGTTCGCGGAGTGGCACGCGCGGCTCTCCGATGAGCGATACGCGCGCAAACGCGTCGTCAACGCTCTCCTGCCGGTCCTCGAAGCCTGGGTGAGGAGGAAGACGGGGCGAGTCACCTTCAGGCTTGCACAGATCATCACTGGACACGGCTGTGTCAGTGATTATCTGTGCAAGATAGGACGCGAAGCGACGGCCAATTGCCACCACTGTGGAGGAGACCAGGATTCCGCCCAGCACACGCTCGAGGCGTGTCCCGCGTGGGACGCGGAGCGGCGGATCCTGGTCCGCCGGATCGGATCGGACCTCTCCCTGGGCAGCGTAGTATCGGCTATGCTGTCCGGGGAAGCGGCGTGGGGGGCTGTGACCTCCTTCTGCGAGACAGTCATGTCCCAGAAGGAGTCCGCCGAGCGGGATCGGGAGAGAGCCGATCCCGCTCGCCGACGTAGGCGCCGTGCTGCGCCACGTCGGGGCCCCCCGGCCCTGATGCCCAGGGCCCAAAACAAAGGGCTACCCTCGGGGTCGAGAACGTCCAGGGTGTGGGCCCCGGACGTTCCCTGACGACGACGACCCTGAGGAGGACGGCGGCGGGCGTGGCTCCCCGCCGCCGTGCACTGCGAGGGTGCAGGGGGAGCGACCATCTGCTCCCCCGGGGCGAGCGTGGCTCCCCGCCGCCGTGCACTGCGAGGGTGCAGGGGGAGCGACCATCTGCTCCCCCGGGGCGAGCGTGGCTCCCCGCCGCCGTGCACTGCGAGGGTGCAGGGGGAGCGACCATCTGCTCCCCCGGGGCGAGCTCCCGCGAGGGAGCGCGGCACATGAGGGGCACCGGCGAGTTCTTCGGGAGGGCCCGGAGTCCCTCTGACGTGCGGAAGGCGGCCACCGGGGAGGTTTTAGTGGGTAAGAATCCCACATACCCCAGGCCTTTCCCACAAGAGAACTGGGAATCTTTGGAAGATTTCCTCCCCGTAAAAAAAAAAAAAGGGTTCCGCGTAAAAAAATAAAAACACATGAAATCAAACAGTATCTAAGAAACGGCTGGATCGATTTTGACGGGACTTTCACTGGCAGGTAGCCGATGTTATAAGCAGTAATTTAGGCTACTTTTATTTTAGAATAACAAAAAATAACAAGTGGGTCCTGTCGCGCGGGCTCACAATGCGGGAGCGGGAGCGGTTAAGTTAAATTCCACGCGGACGAAGTCGCGGGCTCAGCTAGTAATATATCAATCCATTTTGGTTTTCCAAAGTTGACGGTCACATTTTTGTTTTGTATTGTTATTATATGTATTTGTTGTTGCTATTTGATGCGGGCCTAGTTATGTGGTAAAATGTAAGCACGCTGTCGGCAGGACGGCACGTACGTGAACTCGCCGAGCTCGAAGCTGACGTACGGCACGATGATGTTCGTGCGCGTGGTGCTGGTGAAGGACGTGTGCAGCTACATCGCCAAGGCGGTCACCATCGCCACGCGCTACTCCGCCGTGCGCCGCCAGTCGCAGCCCAAACCCAAGTCAGTTTTAAGCAAAGTTTCTATACAACAAAGTTTCGTCAGCAGTGACGTAGCGTTACCCGATGACGTCAGAGTTGCGGCGCCCTACGTTTTTTTTGTAGCCTATTTTATGTTCCACTGCTGGGCAAAGGCCTCCCCCTTTTGTCACCACAGGTACTTTTTGTCACGCATCCTATATTGGGCTTATTGTGGCCACGATTTACCCGCAAAGGTGTTTAAATATAATATTTATAATAATAATAAAACTCATAAGCCCATATTAATTAATCTATCTCAAGGCTGGGAGTGGTCTTGAGTACGCCTCATTTTGTACTGGTATGACATAAGGGCGTATATACAGGTATGACGTTTCCAAGATCACTCTCATACTTGAGATGGATTTATTAATATGGGCCATATTTTTCTCAATCTATATGAAATGCGGCAATATCGCGTTCAAAATTGACTTGGAAAATCAGCATTAGTTTCAAATGGTAGTTTAACCCAAATCTGGTCTACCTGCATGTCTTAAAAAATATAACCAATTCTCGAAAGATATGTGAAATCCGCCAACCCGCACTGGCCCAGCGTGGTGGATTACGGCCTGAATCCTCCTCGTATTGAGAGGAGACCTTGCCAAAGATTGGGACGTCAAAAGGGCTTAATTATCATTATATTAATACGTAAACCAAAAAAATTGTATCCCTTTTTACGAAAATTACGCGGATGGTGGTGTATGAAATTTGCCACAGTTAAAGTTTATTTATATTTCTTCTTTATTTCGGAGGGCGGGACTTCCATAGTGCATTCTGCGTGCACAGTCAGTGTCAGTCAAGAAGGTTTTAGGGTTTCTTGTACTTAACAGTTGACAGTGAACCTTAATCACGTTCAAACTAAAAAAATTAATCAATTATGGTCGAATTTCGACCACGGGCGACTACTAGTTATTATTATTAGTTTGTATAATCGTCACCAGCGAGCCGGAGCCGCAGATCCTGGACTACCTGACCCAACAGCACAAGCTGCTGGTGAGCGTGGCCACCGTGCACGCCTTCCAGCTCAGCGCCGAGTGGATCTGGAACATGTACAACAACGTCACCGCCGAGCTGGAGGCCGGCGACCTCGAGCGCCTGCCCGAGGTATGCAGGATAAAGGACGTTTCATGCCCGAAATAATAATTCTGGCACATATGTGGTAGCTAATATGTAAATGTCTCATGAAAATAAACTGTACGTTACTATCAAATTTTCTGAGTTGCAGCCTTAGGACACATATTAAAATGGGCTAGATGACAGTGTAATTAATCTGTATTTACAAGTACCAGCGAAGGTTCAAGAAAAAGTTTGTAAACTTGATTTTTGACCTGTTTTTAGATCGGCGCGAAATGGAAATAGAAAATTGTGTTCGAATTTCCAGTTATATTTTCCGGCCCCAGTCCATTGTATGTACGGTACCCATAGTACAAGCGTTGTTTTATTCGGGACCATACAGTTGGTGTGTGAGCAGTGGCGGATTTACCAGCAGGCTTAGTAGGCTGGAGCCTAGGCTATGGCGGCAGATTTTTGGGGCGACAAATTTGGAGACCGATTTTTTTTTGTGCTACCTTATAGATATCAAAAAGATTTCTGCATGACGGTTTTCTGAGGTTTTATAGATATAACTCTGCAATAAATTTTGCCGATGACTTTCCCCTCTCACTTGTCATTCGGTGTAGCAAATTTCCAAATCTAGAGTAAAACAGCTAGTTCGCCGTCCCCCATTCAGTAATCAGCCTCTGTGCCCTCAGCCCACACTTTGTATGAGTGAAAAGAGCGAAATTGCAGAAAATGTATTTCTCTCTTCCCAAAATCAACTCATACATGCTAGTCCTACTACTGGTTGGAGGCTGCGAACTGGATAGTTTGTTTATAATTTTGTGATTTTAATTTGAATATAGTAAATAAACCCAAAAAAATATTTATATACTCGGAAAGTAGGTCTGAAGTTGCCTGAGGAGCGGGTTGAAAGTCATACTTTTCAGCCCTAGGGAGAATTGCTTTCAACTGACAGCTGTCAAATTATTAAAAATAAATACGTTCTATTTTGACATTTCTATTGAACCAGGCCAAGAAGCTTAGAATACCACTGGAGAGTGCACGTAGAACTACGGAGTGAAGACAGGTTTTTTTCATACATACATATGTTCTGACCCTCTCACACTTCATCTGAAATTGCCATGATAAACACAATAAAATACCCAAACTAACGTGTGATGAGCCAAGATTTCGCAAGTCCATGGCTTTCGTGTCTGTTTTTTTATGGATTTTATTTACATATTACATATGCGTCAATTTGAGAATCCTCTTTTGACTTCAGTATTTATTTTTATATAGAAAAAAAAAATAGATCAACCGTTCACTTTCCTAATTGTCGGTAGCTGTTATTTTAATAATCTAGCAACACTGATACAACACTCAACAAACATATGTGACGTCATTCAAGGTCAAATTTCTTGGCTTCAAAACATTGTTCGTGCTAAAACATCCAGTGTTATGTATAAAGTTCTTGAACCAGGCCAACGGAAAAAAAAAAACAAAAATAGGCGGCAAATGATAATTCGACCTTCATTCGTTTTTTCGATTTGTTGAGTATTGTTCATACTTCCTTGTATTATTTACATATTTAGCTAATTCCTGTTTTCATTTTCACTTTCCCTGTATTCGTAATGAAAAGCACAGTGTTTACCTCGGGTGAATGACTTATTTTGTCCCGAGACGGGGTTTGGCTCGCCAATAGTTCGTGGGGCCTTCACCCCTTGGGTAACAATGTATTATTACGTGCAATTTCAACGAATTTTATGGATTGTAAAAATAATTTTGGACAGAACAATTGTGGAGGCAAGGGCGGCAATAACTTTACAGCCTATACCTTGGAAATTTGTAAATCCGCCACTGTGTGTGGGTCTGGCGATATTTATTTATTTATTTATTGACATATAATAATGTGTGGCGGGCAGCTGCACGCGCTGTCGTGCTGCCTGAAGGCGGTGACGACCGCGGAGGCGGCGGCGTGCGTCGAGCGCTGCCGGCTCGCGTGCGGCGGCCACGGGTACATGCTGTCCTCCTACCTGCCGCTCGCCTACGGGCTCGTCACCGCCGCCTGCACCTACGAGGGAGAGAACACCGTGCTGCTGCTGCAGACCGCCAGGTGACACACACACACACACACACACAAACACACACAGTGACACCCCACACACATACTTGCTGTAGCCATATCCAGTCGTGGCCAATCGAGTACAACTCATGTACGGTGTAGTACCACCCTCTCGCAGAAGATCTGTGTAAATTAGCTATTATAGCTGTGTTTCGTACGATGAGTGAGGGAACCGGAATCCCGTCCTTCCCTCCCCCCCTTCCGATTTGGTCAGTTACGTGCGAGCGATGCCCTTGGTATTGCACGCATCTAAAGGCTTCGGCAAGTTTTTAAACATTCAATCTAAACTGATAGGACAAAATTAGTCTTTCATTTAAAAAATAATAATAATACTAAACTTCATGTTATTTCAATTTTTCATTCACATCAAAGTAATACTTTTCCGCCCTAGGGAGAATCGCTTTCAACTGACAGCTGTGAAATTATTAAAAAGAAACTAGTTATATTTTGACATTTCTATTGAACCAAGCCGGCCAACGGAAAAAAACAAAATAGGCGGCAATCCGATCTTTATTTATTTTTTCGAGTTGTAGAGTATTGTTCATACTTCCTTGTATTATTTCTATAGCTAATTCCTGTTTTTATTTTTACTTTCCTTATATTCGTAATAAAAAGCACAGTGTTTACCTCGGGTGTAATACTTATTTTGTCCCGAGTCGTGGTTTATAATAGTTCTAGGGACAAAATAAGTATTTCACCCGTACCGTTTACCTTCACCCCTAGGGTAACAATGTACTATTGTGTGATGTGACTTACTGAGTCCTGATCCTCGGCAGGTACCTGGTGAAGGCGTGGCAGCAGGCGCGCGGCGCGCTGGCGCTGCCGCCCACCGTGGCGTACCTGCGCGGCGCCGGCGGCCGCGCGCCGCCCTTCGACGGCTCCGCGCCGGGCCTGCTGCGAGCCTTCCAGCGCGTCGCCGCTGGGTAAGCACCTACACATATATTCACATTCCAAATCAATTATTGCAGACAGGGTCCATATACGAAAATTACAAATAAATAAACTCGGTAAAGTAAAAAAACCAAATAATAAATATTGTAAAAAATGAATTACACCAGAGTATATTCACAGTGCTTTAATAATTCACCACATAAATGAAAATAAACTAATACAAGAGTTACACAGAATCAGACTATATTTACAAAATACAACAACGAAAACCCGACATAACAATCGAACGCGGCCCGCGCGGGAAGACCGCTCTCGATGGTCATGGAGTTCTCGCGCATGCGCAAATCATCATAGAAACTCCTAGAGAGGAGTCAATGTAGGTTTGAATTAAGTAAATTTTAAATATTGCCGCGCATCCGTTACAATATGTAATTAAAATAAATAAACAAATAAATGTATGCAATAAAACGATAAAACTTTTGCGATAACACAGGGAGTGAAAATGTGACCGAAACTATTTTTTTCTAAACAAATCAGTCAATTTCAACGGCTTGCTGAACACAGCACGCCGTTAAAAATCGCTCATAACTATGACAAAATTTGATTGCTATTTACTTATTTAGTGTCAATGGTGTTGCCTGCTCACATTCTGTTGCTGTTCCTGAGAATGTACACCATCTTTTATTCATTGAAAAGAGTAACCATTGAATTTCTTGCCGGATCTTCTCAGTGGAAGCAGCATTCCGAACCGGTGGTAGATTCAACTATTCATAAATGCTTTGTTGGCTTACATGAATTAAAACAATTTTAAGTTTGAGTTTGATTCTGATGATTTTCATCTTCTCTTCACCTTCATCTGATCGATCTTGATTACACTTTTGAGAAGTTATTTTGTATTTATTAATACGGGCCCCAACAACTTAAGTATCTAGATGGATTACCAGCATGTTGTACCTGGTCTGGAGTCAGCGTCGATGGCGAGCACGCTGGTAATCTCTCTCGGAGCGGTTCGATCTTGACAGAGTTTTATGTTGCTGACAATTCTTGTTAGTGGCAACCCTTTGACAATTCTTCACTGCAGGCATAGGGCATTACTAAGTAGGTTCCTGCACTAAGTAGTGCGGGGAGGGGTGGTGTGTCAATATGATGCGTAAGGGAACGAACCTATACTACGTGAGCCATTTTTTACCACCCACCGTCCTTCGTAACCACCAGTATATGCCAAAACCCACTTCCCTGTTGAGTTTTTATTTATATCTATGAAAAGAAAAGAAGATAAACTAGATGTCACTCAAAGCTTCCTTTTTCACCAATGTCTACATCTCCTATTTAAATAAACTTAATAATAACGCATGTGATTCGTTCTTATTTGCCCATGGCCCTTCAGGTTATGGGCCCAGCACGCTTCCACTGCGCTTTTAATTTTATCCTCAATTTTTCACGTAGTAACTCATAAATACGGTTGTCAATCGTTTTTGCAAACGCTGTGCGCTATATTTGAATATAGCTCGAAAAAGCGCGAGATTTCCCCAGAGGCTTCGTGACAAAAACCTAAGCCCCCTTGCCCCCGCTCCCTAAATAGGTCACGTGGTATAGGTACGTTCCCTAACTTTATAGACACACAACTCCCACACCGCCTCCACTACCGCAGGGACCTGCTCAGATAAGTGCTATGCCTGTACACTCGGGCTGACACTTTGCGGTGTTGACAATGACAATGTGTTCGCAGTAAGATCGGCCAGTGCGTGGCCAACATCGAGAAGCGTCAGAAGAGCGGCTTGTCGTACGAGGACGCCTGGAACATGACCTCCGTGCAACTGACGGAGGCCTCCGAGGTATGGCCGCTATATACTCACCGTGCCTTTTGGGACTAGTAATAATTATATATTCAATTGTGTTTTTTTGGTATTTGTTTCACTAAAAACGTTAAGGGTGATATAGCTAAGCGTAAGATATTCCTTAAGCGAGCACAGCAAACAATTTATATATATTACTAGCAATTTGTTTTTTCACATTACTAGTATTCCCGTTAGCCTCTCCAGCTAACATAATGTTTGTATTAAGAGTGGGCTCACGTCAATAGTTTAATGTCCAGGGCGGGGATCGAACCCGGAACCTCTCAACTACGAGGGCGGCCGCTCTAACCACTAGGCTATTGCCGTCTCAACAGTTAAGAGCGTGTTATAATTGGTGTGTAATGTGTTGTTGGACAGGCCCATTGCCGCGTGTTCATCTTGTCGGCGTACTACGAGGAGACGGAGCGGCTGGCGGCGGCGGCGTCCCCGGCGCTTCGCCCCGTGCTGCTGCAGCTGGCGGAGCTGTACGTCGCCTACTGGGCGCTGCAGCGGCTCGGGGACCTGCTCAGGGTCAGTGCTTCCGTGCCGCCGTGCTCGCGTACCGGCCTTATGAGAACGTACCCATACTACGTGACCCGTTCAGGGGGGCTTCAAAATACCACGCTTGGTCACAGAGGCGGGGGGTGCTTAGGTTTTTGTCACGAAGTCAATTATCTTCTAGGAAAATCTCGCGCTTGTTAGAGCTTTATTCAAATACTAGCTGTGCCCCCTGACTTCGTCCGCGTAGTATTTAACGTAACAAAAATCTCGGGATTATTGAGATAAAAAGTATCCTATATGTTAATCCCGGTTATAAACTATGTGTGTTCCAAATTTCATCCAAATCCGTTCCGTAGTTTTTGCGTGAAGGAGTAACAAACATACATACACACTCACAAACTTTCGCATTTATAATATTAGGAGGATAAGTAGGATGGCGCGCGTGGTTGCAAAAAATCATTGAAAACCGTTTTTATGAATTACTACGTCAAGACTAGGGGGGGAGAGAGGGGTCTTGGCATATACTACGGGTGGCCCCCAGTGCATTGTAAAACCTTTGCTTACTTCGGGACAACACAGTTGGTGTGGTAGTCCGGTGGTGACATTTATTTATTTATAATCAACAGTTCACATCGATATCGGAGCGCGACATCGAGTCACTGCAGCTCTGGTACGAGGACCTGCTCACTAAGCTGCGCCCGAATGCCGTTGGCCTCGTAGACGCATTCGACTTTCGCGATGAGGTAAATTCATTTACCCACATTCATATAAAATGCCATGCAATAATGTGTCAACTAAATTGAATTAGATATTTCAATGTAGACTTTAACATTCTAGTTATAGAGTACAAATTACAACAAAATAATGTAATATTATACACGTTATAAAAAAATTGTGTTGTCTACAGATTCTACACTCGACCCTGGGCGCGTACGACGGGCGCGTGTACGAGCGGCTGATGGAGGAGGCGCTGAAGAGTCCTCTCAACGCGGAGCCCGTCAACCAGAGCTTCCACAAGTACCTCAAGCCCTTCATGCAGGGGAAACTGTGATACACTTGACAAGAAATACTTTAATCTAATAAAATATAGACAATCAATGTATAAAATGTTATTTATAAGAATTGGCATGAAAGAGCAGCTGTTATAAGGCATCAATGACTGGGTTGTGGTTACTTAATGATATTAGTTTATTTAATGTTAATGTTATATAAGGTGGAGTGTGGTGGCGGATGTAAAACATTCCTTTGTTTATTGGTGTATGTATGTACAGTATTATAAACTTCACTAGAGATTATATCGAGATTTTTAATTTAAAATGGACACAATAAACTTTTATATTTTGTTACTGTGACTTTTTTTTTAACCGACTTGAAGCGTAGACAACGTTTTGGTAAGAGGGGTCGCCCTCGTAACCGAGAAGTTTCTAATTAGATCCCCATCCTATAGATATATAAGATTGCATACTATTATCTCCTATACTACTATATGCAGGCATATTTTAACTTATCGGCAGTGCTATGATAGCGTGTAGTTGCTTTCTGCAAATGTGATAGATGGCCACGTAGTATTGTATTCTCTTTGTAGATCACAGATTAGAGATATTGTAGATGGCAACAAAAGGTACATACGTCAAAAGTAAAAAACAACCAAATAGAATGAACAACAGTTTAAATATGTAGACTATAGTCTATGCAGAGAATATAGACTAAATAATAGAGTAGTGAGTAAATGTCAAAACATTTTCGACAAACAAAGCCAAGCGTTTCCTTTATGTAAATTATATGTAGTCAATTTTGATTTAACTATTTTCCCGATCCGTTTTTATTGTTTTTCTCGTTCTCTTACTTTGTTCGCGTTATCGATTCCTACGTTTTATAAATTAAAAACTTGAAATTGGCAAAATACACACAGTGTGCAGCCATTAAAATAAAAAAAAAAAAAAAAAGCCAAGCGTTCGTTTGTTGATTGTTGTGTTTTGTTTACCAAAATATCGAAATGCGAAATGTTTTAAAAATTCATTTGTTTTCTTTAAAAAAATATAAATTGACTTTTCAAGAAAACGAATAACGTGTTGTTAATGCTCCACTTTTAGGTTTTAGTAATTTAGGAAATTATGGAAAATATAACCAATGTTACTGAATTATGTCGCGCTTGTCTCTCCACAAAAGAATCATTTGCCTATTTACTGTTTAAAAATGTATCAGCGGACATTTATTTATTCTGCACTTCAATTGAGGTAAACAAATCTTCACACATATGCAATAAATAAAGTTTGTTGATTCTCTTTTATATTGTAAACAATCTCTAAATAATCTTATAAGTAGTATATAGATATTTTTATGTTGTAGGTATTCCCCGATGAGCTGCCCAAATCGCTTTGTGATCCCTGCTATGAACTCCTCACAAAATGTGCTGAGTTCAAACGCACCTGCATTCAATCACAAAACACTCTTCTCGGATACAAGACCAATTTGAAATGTGAACAAGAATCAGCTAGCTACAATACAAGCACTGAAGAAAAGGTTAAAATTGAAGCTTCTGATATTTGTGTGAAAGTGGAAGTTGGAATGGAACAATCAAATGGTAAATGAAAACAAAAAGTAAACAAACAAAAAAAATAAAATAAACTAAAGATTTTTTAATGCTGTATCTATTTTCTATTTCAGATCTTGTAGATGATGCTCCTGAATTCTCAGATGAACCACTAATTAATAATTCCGTTAAAATACACAAAAGGTATGAAATCTTTATTTGTTTACACGTTAACGGTCCCTTTAGTGTAAGCCTCAAAGACGCTGGTTATCTACGTAATTTTGTGACAATTCAATCTAGTTAGGTCAGCATAGGTGCCTGGCTGTATGGGCATCTTTGAGGTCTAATTCTCTGCTCTGTGAACATATGAAATTTATTTTATTTCAGAAAATCAAAGAAGTTGTTAAAATTAAGAAATCACAGAAAGGATGTGAAACCAAAAGTGCAGAGAAAGAAGTTCCTGTACACCTGTGGGGTGTGCCGGAAGAAATTCAACTACCTTGAGAGATTTGAAGCTCACAAATCAGAACATGAAGGGAAACGGGTAAGTAATAAGTGGGAATAGAAATTCATTATTGACTGCAAGTCTCCAATCGATGAACACGTAAAATACACATGTATAATATTTGTGTAAGTAAAAACAGTGATAGCCGATTGGTTAAGCACGCGTCTTGCGGGCTACCAGGTCTCGGGTTCAAACCCTGGCTCGAACCTCTGGATTTTTCGTAATCTATGTGCGAATCATAATTTCAATATGATTATCACTTGCTTACGGTGAAGGAAAACATCGTGAGGAAACCTGCGTGTCTTAGAAGAATTAACCAATTTTCGAAAGACATGTGAAATCCGCCAACCCGCACTGGGCCAGCGTGGTGGATTATGGCCTGAATCCCCCTCGTGTTGAGGGGAGGCCCGTGCCCAGGAGTGGGACGTCAAAAGGGCTAAAATTATTATTATTTTTTATTAAGTAAAAACAACCTCTATTCATTCTGTACTTGAAACATTAAAAAAAAATATGCTAGAATATCCAATCTACAGTCTAATTATTTGGGAAATGTGCCCAATGTGTATTGTGGGAATAAAATGTGTTTTTACTATAGCCAAATATTATATGCGCACTCTTTACATGCCTATCGGTTGGAGCCTTATATTAGTTTTTCTTTATAGCTTAAAACTCAGATGTGTCCATTTGATTGTTGTTATTGATTTTATAAGCCAACTCCACAAGTGTTAATGCTTAATAAAATCCCGAGACTTAGTCTAACTCTATTAGTATTAGCCACATAATATACTGGTGTTTCCTGATTCTGAAGTTGTTCCAGCGATGTTTAGTCTAGTTACTATAATGGCTTTTAGGTATCCATAGAATGTCTACCATGTAACAAGACTTTCATGACGTGGAGCGGGCTGAAACGGCACCACGAGAGTGACCACACGCTCGTCAGCCTGGAGAGCTTGAAGTGCAAGACCTGCGGGAAGATATTCAAGAGCCGGCAGACTCTGAAGATGCATGCCAAGACGCACGGAGAGAGACGCCTGAGCGTGTGCGATGTCTGCGGGAAGGGGTTCACTACTGCTGTTATATTGAGGGTAAATGCACTTAATTTTGACCTCTTACCAATCTTTATGGTGTGTTCCATCAGCTAGAACAACGCTCGAGGAGTATATGGTCTTTGCATCCGAAAATCTAGATTACATGTGCGATTCTCATTTCCAATTGGACATAGTTTTGCATAAAGGAACCAACCCACACTTCCTCCTGCAGACTAAAATCACCCCCAGTAGAAGTGGTTGTAAGTTGGTTTCAGTTTGCAGAAGTATGGGTGCTTAGATCCATTCTGCATATCTATATCCAATTAAGCTTATCACTTGCTAAATGGTGAAGGAAACGTTTACCGTCTATCGGATGTCGTGTGATTCCCTAATCTGCACTGGGCCAGCGTAGTGGACTATGGCTAGAATCTCCCACACATTGACGAGGAATGTCTATAATGGCAAATTACATTGTGTACAAAATATTATAGACCTTCTTCCGACCTTAAAAATATTATATACCTAGACGCTATAGTGCATTATCAAATCGTATTGTCCGTTTTCTTTCAGGCGCACCTAGAAACCCACAAAGAAAACCGAGAGCGCCTATTCACATGCGAACATTGCGGAAAAAAGTTTTTCACCAACGCGATACTAGTGACCCATGTATCGAGGCGGCACAGCGGTCGCCGATTCATCTGCCAAGTATGCAGCTACCCATTCACGGACAAGTATAACTTGGCCAAACATTTGCTCATACACGACGGGAAGAAGTTGTACAAGTGTGATATTTGCGAGAAATCCTATGCAACACAGTCTACTTTACTGGAGCACAAGAGGATACATTCGGGAGAGAGGCCTTATGTCTGTTCCTATTGCCCGAAAGGGTTTGTCTCTAAGAAAAGATTGACGGATCACACGAGAGTGCATACGGGGGACAAACCGTACCATTGTACTGTATGCGACCAGAGGTTCACGCAAAGGGGCACATTGAAGAGACATATGAAAGTTCATGATAGAATCTAAATGTTCACAAAGAACACACAACACAAAATCTGCGGGCTTATAGGTGAACAACAAGTCTGTTGGCAACTGAGAGTCGTCGAGCGACAAATCTGGCAATGTGAAGCACTTCTATAATGTACTCTGTGTACACACACAGTGGTAGACACCTACATACGGCTAAAATAAGATCGCGTAAGCAAATAGATACAAACGCCACTTACAAAGGAGAAGAAAATGAAGATCTGGTAACAATCCTCGGGGTGATTATTCAGTCGACGGAATGTTTCCGATATCGGAAACGACAGCTTATATCTTTATTTTACAAATGAATTAGAAGAAGGATGGAAATTATCGTTACCGACACGGACTGTGAATACCCCCAGTTCTACTTTGAATAAATATTTTTTTCCAATTCTGTTATTATTTAATGTACGCACCAAATAGTCTCATAAGGTACTTTTTGAACCTAACATACCTCATTCCTAATGACGAACAGGATACAGAAATGCAAAAATATTTTAATAAAATATGTATATTTAATTGAAAAGAATTGACATCAAAAATTGTATATTTCTTTATTCACCATAAACTTTAATTACACTAAATGATGATTAAGAATTTCCAAAGATTTTCTCCAACTCCTTTCTAGAACAGTTAACACTTATTATAGATACCTAAAGAGTCAATTGGCACCAAAATTCTTAGATCTGTATTTCCAGGTACTAGTAGCCCACAACCAAGGTCATTCAACATCAGACGTGAGTCTGCCACTGAGTATACTCGGCTCCGTTGACTTGCAACCTGGCTCTGAGCAGTACACTCTGTGTCTTGTCCTCCCTCTGCATGTGTCCCTTCATGTGCCTGTTGAGCGCGCACTTCTGTATGAAGGCCTGGTCACACAGCCGGCACTTGTGGGGCTTCTCCCCGGTGTGGGTCATGCGGTGGTTTCGCATGTCCTTGTGCGACATGAACCTTTTGGGGCATATGTCGCAGGCGTATGGACGCTCACCTATTAAAAATAAGGGTAAAAATATCGTTTAGCCAACAAATTAAGGCACCTGGGGGGTATTTATAATCCCCGACGAAAAAATAGGGGTGTTATAAGTTTAACATGTGTACCTGTGTGTCTGTCTGTGGCATCGTAGCCCAAGCGGATGAACCGATTTTAATATAGTTTTTTTGTTAGAAAAGTATTCTGATCGAGATTGTTCTTAGCTATGTTTCATGAATCGGTTCAGGCGTTTGAAATTTATCAGCTCGTTTGTAGTTTAAAAAGTCGTCGCATGGGGGTTTTTTTAATTTCCAATTTTAGTTATTCAATCATTCGAATCGATTCTGGAAACTTTAAATGTTTGCCGATATATAAAATTTATTTGTAAAAATATTTTAATTTTTAGTGATCGAATGTCCTAAGATTACTTACTAAATAACAGTGAAATAATTTTCAAAACTAACTGTAAATTTGGCAAAAATACAGACGTTTCTTTACGAATTCGTTTCCGATATCGCGTCGAATGATTTTACGTCACGGAAATATTGGGAACGGGTATGGGAACGCGACATTACTGCGACACACACTGCGCAAATATTGACAGTTCATTTCAAGGGAAATTAACCTTATGACAACAATGCATTCATTGTTTAGTCAACTGGGATGTTGATGGTTTTAGCCAGTTGCCACGTACGCCAAGGTACTTATTCAACTTGGCGTGTGGTTAACAAATATTCAGCATAGGTAAAATTGCTAAAATGAATTGGATATCCTTTTACAGAACGGAATCAACCCGCATGCATTGCTGTAGACCAAATCCAACCTTGTGTTAGTGATTCTAGGTTGGTTTTAGTTTGCACAAGTGTGTGTGGGTGGGTTCCACTTTGCAAATCTACGTCCAATTGGCTGTATTTTGCCTATAGCTCAGATTTATACACTGGAACTTATTCTAATAAGCAGACGAGTATAATAACCAGTGACGTCATTATTAAAATAAAATAAAACTCATATGTACAAACCTGTATGTGTTCTTAAATGTACAACTTTAGCGCTCTTCGTCTTGAACGTTTTATCACAGTATTCACACGAGAATGGTTTGTCCGCAGAGTGAGAGCCCATGTGCCTGAATAGATCACTCTGAAAACAATACCGTTTAAGTGAGGTCTTGGTCAAAACCATAACAAATACACTGTATAGTACTGTATGGTCCCAAACTAAGCAATGTGTACTATGGGTGGGTACCATACAATGAACTGGTGGCGATCCCAGTGACACCCAGACCTGGGCAAATTACGAAAAGGCCATTTCTGAAATTTACCCCGGCGGGAATCGAACCCGCAACCTTAAAAAAAAGTATTGATTAGCATTTCAGTATTTGGCTGTTACACAGGCAATGCATTAATAAAAAAATCGTAATAATTGCTTAACCAACCTTAACATAAAACCTCATGTCACAGAGGCTGCAGGCTATATCCTTGATGCCAGAGTGCCTGATGAGGTGTGTCTTCAGGTTCCCTGCCTGCACAAACCTTTTACCGCACTGTCCGCACACATAGTTCTTATCCTTACTGTGGGTCTCTAAATGAGTCTGAAAGTTTAATTCAAACGTTTTTTAAAGTTCCTATGCCCTAGTTATATGAATATATCATGGGCTCTTGATCCGTATAATCATTGGAGTATGTGTAGGAAAGGGAGGTATCGGGTTCAATACCCATCCTGGCCATTAAACTATTGACGTGAGCCCATTGCTAACACAAGCATTAGCTTAGCTGGAAGGGCTACTATCATTACTAGTAACCTTTTTTTTAAATGTGCTACATCTTGATATTTTAGTTCCTCTCATTACCCACTTTCCTACCCTTATTCACACCCTACTTAGCTCTCACACGTGACTCCACACCGGTCCACAGTGTTAAATAGTTCTTAACAAACCTTCAAATTACATTTCTGAACAAACTTGGCATCGCATATGTGGCACACATGCTTCTTGATCCCGGCGTGTATCAGCTCGTGGTTCTTCAGCACGTTCAGGTACGCGAAGTTCTTCCCGCAGGTGAGGCACTGGTACTTGCGCGCGCCCGTGTGGGTGCGCGCGTGGCTCGTCAGGTTGCGGAGCGTCGGGAACGTCTTGTCGCACTGCTCGCATTTTATATCCGGCTGTAACGATGGTGCCAAGCGAACATAATTTAATTCAGTCACTTATTTGTTGATTTATTCAGGGACCGGATAACCCCTTCAAAGGGTTACCCATACGTTTGCTTACCCTTTATAAAACTGTCCCAATCGAAAGGGTAAATCAAACATATGGGTAACCCTTATTACTTGTTAAGGGTTCCTATTCACTAGTCAATCAAGGGAAACCCTTAAATTTGATCATCCATATAAAGGACTAACCCTTTCCGCTAACTAAGTCAATCAAATGCTTGCCCTTAGGGTTATTCTTTGGCGAAGCTGTTGAAACCATCATGACAAGGCTTAATTTTCAGCCAGTCGGTCCTCAAGTGTTGACAAAGCATTTTATTTTTTATGTAATGGTAATAAAATATATATATTTGAAAAATATTTTTTAATTTAGTAACAAGTGTAGCTTATACTAATATCCTTTACATGTTTTGGAGAAACAATACTGACTACTATATTTATTTATTACTCATTTTGCGTTGTTCTGTGGCACAATATATGTGCCCCAAAAACCGTGATTCATAACTTCTTGACTTCGCCCTATGTATGTGTACCCACCCTGTGTATGTGAAGTAGCAAAGATATACCTTCTTCCCAAAATGACTCCTCATGTGTGCTTCAAAATTCTCATATTTTTGGAATGATTTTACACACTTTGGACATTTCATTCTAGTCCTCTTCTTCATAGGTCTCAATTTACGATTCCTCCTCAATCTCCTGAAAAATAAATAGCCATAGATAAATATCACTTTATGTTGGCAGTACTTTTTGTTATTTAAATAGAATGAAACAGTCACCTGATGATCTCCGCAGGCTCCATTGTGTGGTCAGGCAACTCATCATTTTCTAAAGCAGTGACGGGATGCCCTAACAAGTCTTCAGTGATATCTGGTGCGCTGACATCCAGGAAGTTCTCATTTGAATGACTTTCTAATTTCACCCGCTGTTGCTGTATAGCAAAAATAACATTTAAAACTATTATTACAGATCACAGGAATACAGCGGTGAGCAATATGAGGTATCAAGATGGTACTTGCTGAGCATTAGGGCCAACTAGATGCTAGCTCTATCAGTGTACTAAGCAGGGATTTTGCTGCTCTTTTAACTTCAGAAAGGCCATTAATAGGGCAGGTTCTATTGGCTTTTAGCCTCTCTAAGCTAAATTCTTGAGTTTAGACTTATTAAGACTAGACACAGATAAATAATGTAAGTCCACTAGCAGTAACACTTTTGACAACAAGGCTATTAGTTTTCTAGTTACCTATCTATATCTGTATAGATAAGATAAGATTTAAAAAGTAGTGCTGCAGCTATACAGCTGCCTTTAAAATTTCAATAAGGTGCTGCTTACCTCAACCAAAAATTGTTTTTTCAAAATATCATTAGATCTAATGGTAGCCTGTTTGAAAAAATATGTCTTATTCAGCAACTCAACACATGCCTGGCACACTTGCCTCGGCAAATGATCTCCATCTGAAATCTATTAATAAGAAATTTAAGTTTCTTCTGTACTGTATGTGTATCTAAGACGAGAAATAAATTATTTTGTCCGGAAAATGGCATAGCCTGCTTCAGTAACTTCCACACATACACCTATAGTTTTGGAGTGGCTGATGTTGTGTAAAATAGAAAAAAATGGTAGTAAGTCATTACTTTTACTTTGGTATTGAAGTAAATTCTTACCACTCCTATTTATTATAAGAGATAAGAAAATTGCAAGTTTCAAGTCCATTCATAAAGCATTTGGGTAGTAAAATATAAAAGTTTTAAAGGAAATTACTTACATCAACAGATGTGCAATATTTGAAAATCTCTGGAGTGCAAACAGTAAACAAATCCTTCATCGGTGCGGTATCTGACAAACACGCCCGACAGACCTTCTTAAAATCCAGCACTATACTCATTTTGATATATAGATCTTAAATTCATCTACAACATCACCACATTAGAGATAATTTTAATAAAATTAAATATATTATATTTTTGCAAATCCTCATCACAACGCAAGACACAGTCAAAATTTGTTGACATTGACAGACCAAAGAGCATGTTGACAGACTATGACAGGCGGGACGGGCAGTAGTTGAACGAACGATGAAATGGATTTCTCGAACGAATAAATTAATACATATAAATATCGCCAAACGAACACACCAACTGTATGGTCCCAAACTAAGCAACACGTGTACTATAGCGTACAATGGACTGGGGGCGATTCCAGTGGCAAACAAATTAAGAAAAGGCCATTCCCGAAATTTACCCTGACGGGAATCTCACCCGCAACCGAATGACGGAAGAAATGAATGAACGAATGATAAAACATTTCTTTAGTGTTGTAGGCAACTTTCTTGGGTAAGGCAAGGCTCATGCAATTTCGATTTTCGTATCAGAGATAAAACTTTAATAAAAGTCCGATCGACTTTCTCCCGCTAGATCTCCCGATAGATCTTCTCCCGCTCAGGGGTAAAACCTTCGTCAAGTTCTTCGCCACTCTTCTTGATCGCAAAATTTACAACATAAAGACCTACTTTTATGAAAACAAAAAATAGAGACAACAATAATAATATGTTTCGTGAACATGTTTCTTCCAGTGCGAACTCACGGTAATGTTTAATAGAAAAAAAACATTTACAGTGGCGTTACAATTACAAGACATTTTAGTTCTAAAAATGCTGGTATTTTTATACATTTGGAGGTAGGTAGGACTTTAGAAATTTACTATTATATTTTAAAGGACTGACACTTTGAGCACCAATCCTACACTTTTGATGATGACTGTATAGAATATTCTTTACTATGAGCTTATCATCACATTTTAATTATAATTTCACAATAAGTGCCGTATAATTTGATAACGTTAGCTAGCGTAAGTTAAGTAGGTACCTATAGCCACAGTCTTAATCTATAAGCTATTGCAGTAACCACTTAACGGAATGATGCATTCTCTTATCATACATTTATAAACTTAGTAGGTATTTTAGTATATATTTATTGTAGGTGTAAAAGTAAATATGTGTGTATCTAATAGTACCTAATCATTACAGAATTTTGTAAGTTTAATATTATTATCGTTATTATACCTATTGCGATAATGGTTTTATCAAGGTTTTTAAAGCATTTTACAGTGTTGAAGGTAGGTATACTGTGTTTTGATCTATGCATTAGAACGGACAGTATAGCATTGAACTTTATTTAAACAGTATGATTTATAAGAAACCCGTTTGTATAACTGTAAACTCGCACACATGATCGCATGAAGATGAACGGAGTACGTCATTAGCTTCTCGAGTTGTGTTAACATACGTTTTTAGGTTACTAATTTCTTTTTATCAGTTTAATGAGCTATATATTAAAATTGTGACTTAAATATGTGATAGTGAGTTATGGTCTCGTGTAAATTATGTTAATTGTTTACACTTATAATAAAGTAGGCCACAAAGAGTGCTCGTGCTCTATCTTGAGCTCATAATATTATTGTGATCGCAAGCGAATGTGTAATTGAAAAACACTTGTGTAGCAAAACAGTCGGTTCAGTAAGTAGGCACGTTGTTATTGATAAGGGCAATGTTCAGTTAGCAGTTTACAGTGGGCCAGTTCGCTCGTGCGCGCGTGCTGCATTTGTTTACATTGTATTATCAGACATTTCAAAACAAAATGAGTGCTAAATCCAATGATGATCGAGTACCGGTAACAAAACTACCTAATAACGTGAGAATTAACCGTTTGAAGGAATACTTTCGCGAAGAATTCGATAACGACCCATTGTTCTTCGTCCGAGTGCCGGGCCGCGTCAATCTCATCGGTGAACACATCGATTATTGTGGCTACCCAGTGTTGCCCATGGCGTTGGAACAGGATATACTGATAGCGGCCGGCATAATAAACAAACCTAATCTCCAACTACGGAACGTTAACCGAAAATATAATAGTTTTGATGGCGAAATCAAATCCAGTGCCGAAATCGAAATTACTCCGGATGCAAACGGTAAACCGTATTGGTACAATTACGTGCTTTGTGGAATAAAAGGCGGTCTGGAGTTTATCGGTGACAAAATTGATAACGGATTACAACTATGCGTCGACGGCAACATTCCACCAGCTTCTGGTCTCTCGAGTTCTTCTGCGTTAGTTAGTGCAGCGTGCCTGGCTTTCATGCATGCACAAAATAATCCATTGAGCAAGACCGAAATAGCCTCATTATGTGCAAAAAGCGAGAGATATATTGGTACTCAAGGAGGTGGGATGGATCAAGCCATTGCGTTCCTTGCGGAGAAATACAGCGCACAATATATCACTTGGAAACCTTTAATTGCTACACCGGTGGCTCTCCCTGAAAATGCTGCATTCGTCGTTGCTCATAGCTTAGCCGAAGCTAATAAAGCAGCAACTAATGATTTCAACCGACGAGTCATAGAATGCAGACTGGCAGCGAAAATAATAGCTACGTGTGCAGGCGCAAATACTGATAAGAAAATTATTACTCTGAGCCAAGTACAAAAGGTGCTGGAAAAATCTTTATCGGAAATGGTGCAACTTGTATTAGAATACTTACCGAAAGACCTTTACGAGAAAAGCGAAATATGTGATATCCTGAATGTGGAAGATCGGGAATTGGAGCAATTGTATTTTACTTCAAATACGAAGCATATAACAGAGTTTAAGTTGAAGCAGCGAGCGTTGCACGTTTACGAAGAAGCTATTCGCGTGGAAGATTTTCGTAATCATTGCTCACAAAACAACAGGAATTGCACAAATGGAGCTGCTAACGGAATAAACGGTGCTATTTATAAGAATGGGAATAATGATGACATTATTGAAATACTAGGTAATTTAATAGCTGGAAGTCATGAGAGTCTTAAAAACCTCTACGAATGTTCCCATGATAATCTCGATCGACTAGTCGAAATATCCAAAGAAATGAATGTAAACGCACGATTGACTGGTGCAGGCTGGGGCGGATGTGTTATTGCCTTATGTCCTAAAGAAAAAGTCGAGAAATTTATCGATTTACTTGTACAAAAGTTTTATGTAAAACATTGTAATGTAGATAAATGTAAAGTTAATTCTTATGTATTTGCAACCACTCCAAATCAAGGCGCGGAAATATATCTTAACAACTGACAACTGATTACCTGCTTATTAGTGTATTTAATATAATTTAAATGTACATTATATTTTGTTATAAAGTGACGTGAATACGCAGAACCCAAAACGGAATTAATGTTTTTGCTATAATTTTGAAATCTTCTGTCACCTGTTGCGAATCAGTTAGAAACATTATGTAAATTTTATGTGAATTTTATTCGTAACGATTGCAATATTTATTTGAGTAAATTATTAAAATAAAATGCGTAAGTTTAAGATAGCTCCTTGATATTCAAAACTAGTCTACCTTCCGCGAGTTCTAGTTGTTACTCAATTAGTTATAAACTATTATACCAAGGTTAAGTACCTAAATGATTTATTGAAATAATTATATTGTCCTAAATTGTATCATCAAGTTCTATCAAACTTTTTATTTATAAATATTTAAATTAGTAACTTATCAAAGTATTTAAGTGCCTAGGTAAAAAGTGGCATTTAATACAATTATAAAATAGTTATGAAGTTTTGTAAAATATAAAAACACTTAAGTTCTTACTCTGACTTTTTGTTTTTTTATCACTTATCTCAATAACCTTTAAATCATTAGTTAAGTGCAAGCAACGATAAAAAAAGCTGTACCATCTAGGGAAAGCGTAGGGCGTCGCAGCTACCGCTCTGTATACCTATTTATATTTTGTAACGCTACTGACGCGTACTCTATGATTTTAAGCATAATTAATCCGCTGTGTACGAAGTTTGTTATACATCAGTATTAAAGTACTTACTTCTGTGCGCGACTGTATCCATACACAAACATCCACTTCACTTACAGTCTTCCAGAACTTATTCCAGATCTCTGTAGGTAGGTACCTATATCATCTTAGCAAATAATGTACTTATATACCAATGTTTATTTAGGTTTACTAATGTGTTAGGTAGTAAAACACTAGAATGTCAAACCCCGTGGTTCCCAAAAGGTAAGCAAGTACCTGCTAGTATAATAAACAAGAAAAGAGAGTTACCGTATAAGTTGCCTACTTTTCTGTAGGTAACGTAAAGTTATTATTTTCGTCTGATATCTCGATCTAGTTGCCTATTTCAACTGAATACATAATTTAAACTTAGGTACTTGACTTACCTATTGATTGTCCGTCTGTCTATCTCATAAAATACGGTATCCCCTTCCTGAAATATTTTTGAAAGTACCTACTTACTACTTAAGAAAACTTAAACTTACTACTAGAAAATACTCAAATTCGTATTAATTCAAACTTTAGAACCCACGGACTTACAACTCTGTGCTTATAGCTCACGATAGCTCATTCATTCATTAAATCAGTTGTCAAAAGTGACTGAATTTGTCTTGTCAATAAATGCTGTCATGTTTGTCAGTTATTGTATTGTAGATTTATATTCCACATTATTATAAAATTGGATTACATTTGCTACTTTCCACAATAGATAGATCAATTTAATGATAATTGATATCCTGTAAGTCGTTGCTACAAGTTTCTCCACAAGGCGAAGGCAAACGTAAGTATAATAATATTTGTCGTTTATTACCTACAAAATAGTAACAATTTTCAAATTTTTCTCGCAATAAATTGTACTTGACTCATCAATACTTATTTTATAGCTTGCCAAGGATAAGCAGCTATGGTTATGTCTAAGGTATTTCCAAAGTGTAATGCTATGATGTGTCACTATATTTTGAGGTTATGTATGAATGCTATTCGTCCCAAAGTATACCTTGCAGCTGTAAAATAATAATATTTACTATAGTCCAACTGTATTATACTCATGAAATAATAAAGTGGAATATGACAGTATGGAATGGTAACACTCGGCTGATATGAAATTATTTTCCGATATTTATTTTTGTTTCCAATTATTTTTTGTGTGTAAAACAAATTCCCTCGTAATAAATGAATTCACTGGTCGTTTTGTACGTGGCTTTTATGTACTTTTAAACCCTTTAATATTGCACAATATGTACCATTCTTATGTCCACTATCAATGGTCTTGTAACCCTATTAAATTAGGTCTTACCAGACCAGAGATAATATAATAATACATTACATTTAAAAATTATTGCATGTTCATAGGAAACTACCGAAACAAATCAACAAACAATATCAAACAAGAAATTGAATTCAACTAAAAATAGGAGAAACAGACGCAATAGACTACGAGCGTCCCTCACAACACCAGAAAAGGTAGAAAATAAAACTGACAATTCCCCAGAAAGACATAAGGAAGCCAATAAAATTGAATCAAATGCACAAACTAATCTTATAGAAATAGAAACTAAAGTAATAAGCATGTCTACAAATGAGAATACAACTAGAGATGAGGTGTTAGCTGCTAGACAAGCAAAGAAACTAGCTAAACAGAAAGGTAAAGGAAAAGATGCGGCACCTAAAGGACAAACTGCTACTAATGAAACAAAGGTTGGAGCTAAAGCAGATACAACTCCAACTAAAATAACAGAAGAGGGACCACCAGTTGCTGGCCAAAAACAAACAAACTCACCTAAAAGCAAAGATGAAGTAGACAAAGCAGTACTTAAAGATGAGAAGTCTGCTGAAATTGGTGAAGATAAAGAGCTTATAAAAGCTGAACGAGCTGCAAAGAAAGCAGCTAAACAAGCTCGAAAGAAGGGTGCTGAGGTCCCACAGCCAGTCGAGACTGCTAAAGAGGTGCCTAGTTCAAAGCCTAGTGAAGATATGACGGTGAAGGATGTGGTCGAGACGTTAAGAGATATAGTAAATGTGGCCAAGGAAATTAAAGATGTAACAGTCAAAGTAAACGCTATGGATTTTGGTCGTAAAAAGGTAAGGATAATTTGATATAGTAATATGATCATTTTGTTCTACATATAGAGTTGGCTACTATTGCCAAATCAGAGTTCCTATGACCAAGGTATCAAGGTGTCTTCAGTTAGTCAATTTTCGTGACAGTCAGAAGAAGCAAATAAAAGTAAAGCGGAATTGAAAGCGGAAAGGCGCGCGAAGCAAGAGGCGCAGCGCGCGGCGAAGCAAGCAGAGCAGCAAGCCGCCGCCAAAACTAAGCCTGTACCGAAGCCCAAGGACGCTGGTGACGCTGCTAAAGCAAAGGAGGTGAGATAATTTTGTTCACTATAATTAGTTAGCTAGTAACCATAAAATAGAAGATTTTTTGATGAGTAGCTGTTATTTTTGTTGCCTGCTTTGCAACGGACGGAATTTGAATTTTTTTTTTATTCCTCCCATTCATTCTTTTGATTAAATTAGTGTGGGTTCCAAGCCAATTAAATTTTCTAACGTATTGTGAAATTAAGACGTAATAAACAAGCCAACTGTTGGTCCAACATTTCAAGCAATATTACATCATCTTTCCGACTTTGCAGGCTTCCCCTGCTCCCAAACAAAAGGCAGCAGACAAAGTGAAGCCTAAGTCTGGTGTCCGTCGAGTGAATTGGTTCCAACATTTGTACACAGAAACTGATAAAGATGCACTAAAGTCCATTGCCATCAATTCCAAGTGAGTATTGTTTGTTGTGCGTTTGAAAAATGATCTCTGTTACAAGTAGAATATAGTTGTAAATCATGATTTCTAGAGAATATAGTTTGAGTTTGAAAAAGGCTCAATGCATTGTGTTCATTGCACTCATTGTATGAGGTCAATTGTATTGGGTCCTTGGACATATCATTATCAGGCACTTGTGTTTAATAGTTTTAGTTAGCTTATCATTTTATGGTGTTTTATATGTTTACTTTAAACTGTGTTTAGCATTTATTTTCTAACATCCACTGTTTTTTTTAAATGACTGCCGTTCAACATGTACTAATAATATTTGTAGCTATAACTAAGAAAGACTACATAAAAGTCCTGATTTATTGATCCAGTTGAAGCTTGCTAATGAGCAATAGTAGATCAATCAAAAGAATAGCATTAAGAACCCAATATTAGTCTGTGAGTGATACAAAATCAATATGTATATTAATTACTAGCTGTGTAGAAAAAAAAACACAAAAAATATTCGTTCAGTTCGCAGAGTTTAGTTTAGTTTTGCAGAACGGAATCAACCTTGTGTTAGTGGTTCTAGGTTGGTTTTAGATTGCAGAACTTCGACCAGTTGAGACTTCTCTGTAAAGCAATGTAATGTCGTTTATAGTGTTATCTCGGTTGTAGCTTGCACCCTGCTATCGTGAAGCTCGGCGTGCAATTGGCGTCGCGCGTAGTGACGGGCTCCAACGCCAGGTGCGTCGCGCTACTAGACGCGTTGAAGAAGGTAGGCGAGATCGTTTTAAAAAGACGAAGAAAGTATTGTCAGTGGCGGATTTACCAGTGGGCTGAGTAGGCCGGAGCCTATGGCGACAAATTTGGGGACCGATATTTTTGCTACCTCATAGAAATAAAAAAAAAATCTGCATGACAGGTTTCAGATGTTTTGATTAGCTCAATAATAAACCCATTTTTTTTTTACGTGCAATTTCTACGATTTTTTTGGATTGTAAAAATAATCTAGGACATGAAAATTGTACATGCAAGGCCGGCAAAAATCTTTACAGCCTATACCCTTGAAATTTGTAAATCCGCCACTGTGTATTGTGAGGAAACCGGGCATGTCTATCGAAATACGTGTGAAGTTCACCAACTCGCACTGCCATCGCCAACGTGGTGGGCTTGAGCCCGAATTCCCCTAGCATTCAGAAGGAATATGCCATTATATATAGAGGAGGGAGCATAAGCTATTAAATCACCCATGCCATTATTTATTAATGTAACGGATTGTTAATATTAATTTGATATAGAAAAATATTTTAATGTTATAATTTTAATTATTATCTTAAGGACGATGGGTATGATAGTGAGCGGTAGTCGGGATAGGGGACGTCCTAAAAAGACGTGGGTGAACTGCGTGGAAGAGGGTATGAGCGAAAAGGGAGTGAGTGCAGAGATGACGGATGATAGGCTTGAATGGAAGAAGAGAACGTGCTGCGCCAACCCCACCTAGTGTGGGATAGGAGCAAGGTGATGATGATGATCTTAAAATAATTAACAATGAAAAAATTATGAAAATTACTTTTAAATTGGCAATAATATTGACGTTTAAAGTTTCCGAAATCGATTCAACCAGTTTAAAATAACCCCCCGCTGCCCGTCAGGGGTAATATATTATTAAGCTTGTTTTTGCCGTTGCGTGAGGAATTTACATATCCAAAACGGATTAATAATTTATTCGCTTATCAAGTTAATTTTATTTATTCGTTTCATTCATATTTTGGTCATGGCTTTTTCGTAATTTACCCAGGTCTGTGCAAATTAGGTGTGCCCAGGTGACCCGTCACTGGGATCGTCCCCAGCCCATATGTACGATGCCCATAGTAGAAGCGTTGCTTAGTTACGGACCAAGCAGTTGATGTTTCAGTCTGGCGATATTAATATTTTATTTATAAAAATGTATGGTGTGTCAGATGGTGCGCGACTACACGCTGCCCGCCAAGACGGAGTTCGGTCGCGGGCTGGAGTCGCACCTGGCCGCCAGCCTGCAGTACCTGTGGGCCATGCAGCCGTCCTCCGCCGCGCAGGCCAACGCCGTCAAGTTCTTCCGCTACCATCTCACGCAACTGCCGAACAACGTCGATGAGTTCGATGTGAGTATATAATATATATGTATACTAGTTCTTGCCAGCGACTTCGTTCGCGTAGACTTAAGTAAAGTATTCTATGTGTTAATCCAGGTTATAAAGTATCTGTGTTCCAAATTTCATCCAAATCCGTTCAGTAGTTTTTGCGTGAAAGAGTAACAAACATACATCCACAGTCACAAACTTTCGCATTTATAATATTAGTAGGATATTAACGCGTCATTAGCCTAGTGGTTAGAGCGGCTGCCCTCGTTGCTGAGAGGTTCCGGGTTCGATCCCCATACTGGTTATTAAACTATTGACGTGAGCCCGCTCTTAA
Organism: Notodonta ziczac; assembly: GCA_918843915.1. NCBI lineage: Eukaryota > Metazoa > Arthropoda > Insecta > Lepidoptera > Notodontidae > Notodonta > Notodonta ziczac. The sequence goes on along the minus strand of OU974040.1, from coordinate 2,049,538 downwards.
CACAAGCATTAGCTTAGCTGGAGGGGCTAACGGGAATACTAGTAATGTGATAAACTCACATTGCCAGTATTATTATTTTTTTAGTTATAGTTCTGCTGTCTACAAATATGTACAGAATTCACGGAGTAGGTATATACATACAGCTAATGACAGAATATATTTACAGAATTTTGAGATGTTGTCTAGTCAAAATTCATAGTTTTGCTGGCTCTGTCACCACTGTAATCAACAACAAAAGATACGCAACATATATGTATTTACGTTTTTTTTTATAAATGCATAGTTTCTTTCCCCCATAGCGAAAGAGGAGACAATATAAAAGTCGGTATTTTTTATTATTGGCATTTAATGTGTAAATTCATCTAGTCAGGGTCAAGTAATTTTTATTACAATTTGCAATTCGTTTTTAGAGATTATAATTGAATGTTAAATAATGTTGCTTACCAATTTCATATTATTACCATTTTTTAAATCAAAGAAGGTGGATGCAATATTCATTTCCAAGAAATACTCCATAAATATTAATAGCAGTAGCATACAAAGAACTCAAAACTCTGTACGCTCTGTCTGTTCTTAGCATTAATACCCGTTATGACCCGTTATTGACCAGGCCAAGAAGACCCTGCAGGAGGAGATAGACCGGTACATCCGCGAGCAGATCGACATGGCCGGGGAGGCCATCAGCATCGCGGTGCGCAACAAGATCTCCGACGGCGACGTCATACTCACATACGGATGGTAACTGGGCACACACTACACATCCTGCGATATCTACTGAGCGATAAGACTCTTGTTTTGAACAAATTACATTAATTTCTACTTAAAAATAAATATATTTATCTATCTCGGAGTCTACATGTTTACAAATTATGTCCGTAGACTTGAGAAACAAAAAGAAATTATGAAAGATTACTTAACTTTAGTTAAATATTAGTTCTATATACGTAAGTGTTAAGGAAAACCTTCTGATATTATAGAAGCTTCTGATGTTATTTGAGCTTGATTGGAATGCTATTTACTTCGAAATGATGATGCTCTTTGTACCGGAAATTGGTATTGGTTTTTATCAGACGACTAGCTGTGCCCCGCGACTCCGTCCGCGTGGAATGCGCTTTTCTGTTGAAATTTTTCCTGAATTTTCTTTGCTATAAACCTCACGGAGCCCGAGACCTTTCCAACGAATGCAAAACCGTGGAAATCGGTTGGTGCGTTCTGGAGTTATAGCGTCAGGAAGGAAAACCCGACTTATTTTTATATAGTAGATATTAATAACTTAGACGAAGCGCGTATAACTAGTACTATACCAAATAGCATCAAGCCAATATTATGTTAGACTGATCGTGAACTTACCAATAGCATACATAATATAATAATTGTATTTATGCCGAGTGGCATATCGTAAGAAAATGTAAAGGAATGTAAACATACCACGAGACCCGCTTTTTAAAAAAAAATACTCCTCCCATACTGGTTACCACCCGTAGTATACCTATATAGCCAAGACCCCCCTCTACCCCTCTAGTTTTCACGTAGTGATTCATAAATACGGTTATTTTTCATTTTTTGGAAACAACGCTACGCCATATTTGAATAAAACTCGAAAAAGAGCGAGATTTTGTTAGAGGATATTGACTTCGAGACAAAAACCTAACCCTCTCTCTGTGGCCAAGCGTGGTATTTTGAAGACCTCTCTCCCACCCTGAACGGGGCACGTAGTATGGGTACGTTCCCTAAAAAGGAATACCAATACAAAGCATTACAAGGTATTTGAAAATTAACACAAAAATGAGAACACTTTTTCCAAGTCCCGCTAAACAAATCGTGATTATTATTTACTTATTTAGTGACAATGGTGTTGCCTGCTCATATTCTGTTGCTGTTCCTGAGAATGTCCATCTTTTATTCATTGAAAAGAGTAACCATTGAATTGCTTGCCGGATCTTCTCATTGGAAGCAGCATTCCGAACCAGTGGTAGATTCTGACTATTCATAAATGCTTTGTAGGCTTGTGGTGCTGGTGAATAAAAACAATACCTTTTAAATAAATAAATTTCCGCCCTAGGGAGAAACGCTTTCAACTGACCTGTCAAATTATTAAGTAAAAATAAATTCGTTCTATTTTGACATTTCTATTGGACCAGGCCAACGGAATAAAAACAAAATAGGCGGCAAATGGCAATCCGACCTTCATTAGTTTTTTGGAGTTGTACATACTTCCTTGTATCCGTAATGAAAAGCACAGTGCTTACCTCGGGTGAATGACTTATGTTGTCCCGAGACGCGAGGGCGCCAATAGTTACCTTCGCCCCTTGGGTAACATGTACTATTGAGTTTGAGTTGAGTTCGTGTACCGTAATGTACGGTCGGTCGTGTGCAGTTCGTCGCTGGTGGAGCGCATCCTGCGCGACGCGTGGGCGGCGGGGCTGAAGTTCCGCGCCGTGGTGGCGGGCGAGCGCGTGCAGGGCGCCGCCGCCGACATGCTGCGCCGCCTGGTGCGCTGCGGCCTGCCCTGCACCTACGTCGACATCACCGCGCTCGCTTTCATCATGAAAACCGTCAGTAGCGCGAGCTGATCTACTTTTAACCCTTCCGATGAGCGCCATCTGTCCCAAGTGTCGCACGCAATATTTCAGAAGCATGATTTTTTTAAGCGAAGCTTCTATACGGACGTTTAGGGCGCTCGCCGCCCGGCCGCTCTATCCGTGCAAATCGTCAGATGACGTAGCGTTACACGATGACGTCAGAGCTGCGGCGCCCTACGCTTGATACTATATTTGGTCTGAAGGATAGAACAACGTAGGTTAGTATTTTTTTTTCTAAACATGTAGAACCTCGTCATGATTTTCGTTTTTTTTTATCGATCCATTCAAATCTTATACACCGACGTAGGTGCTCGTGACACTCTAAACTAGCGTTTTTTTCGCGCATAAGATCGTATTTACATTTGTTTGTTTATTATTTAGCACTTCCAAAATCGAACCGATTCCGGCGTGTTCGCTCGAACCGGTGGGTTGAATCTCTCACGGGTGGCGCTTATAAGTGCGTCAATCCTCGTACGAGTTGCGCGTGTGGCAACAAGCGCGCCCATACGCGCTTCCAAAATCTAGCTTATACGCGCCGTCCTTAAACTTCGTCAATACACGACTATCTCAACATACGAGGTACATCCGGCAGGTGAAGAAGGTGCTGGTGGGCGCGGAGGCGGTGCTGGCGAACGGCGCGGTGGTGGGCGCCGCGGGGGGCGCGCAGCTGGCGCTGGCGGCGCGCGCGCGCAACGTGCCGCTGCTGGTCGCCGCCGAGACGCACAAGTTCGCCGACCGCGTGCACACCGACGCCATCCTCCACTACGGAATTGGTGAGCGAACGTGACCGTACTACGAGAAACGTTTTTTTTTTAAATTACCTCCCTCCCCTTATTGTGTCCACCCGTAGTATTAGTGATGGAACATTTCATGTAAAAAACATATTATATAGGTTTTCATAAGTAGCACCTGCTACCGACATAGGTAGACTGTTAAAATACATTGGCATCATTGCATTAATGAAATCGCAAAGCGTTCGGTACTGACACGGTTTTTATGATAAATCAACGACCAGTGACTTTATAGGATTACGTGTCATAGTGAAAATTAGCTATGTATAAAATCATTGACTGTGAAAAATCACAGGTGAAATAACAGTGAAAGAAAAATATAATTAAACGTAATGAAAATGAATTGAAAGTAGCAATCATTTCCATGCCTACGTAGTATATGCTAAGACCCAGACCTGGCCCCTATAGTTTTCACGTAGTAATTCATAAATGCTGTTTTCAATCATTTTTTGCAAACGCTGCGCGCCATATTTGAATGTAGCTCGAAAAAGCGCGAGATTTTCCTACAGGATATTGACTACGTGACAAAATCTTAAGACCCCCCTCCCTCCCATCCCGCCATTCTAAGTTAACTCGCTCGTCAACTGTACATATCGGAGTATATTGGAGCTTGAATAAGGATAAACTAATTCCTTCAGGAAAAACGTGTAGTTTCATAACATTTTATTTTTTTCATAGGTGATCCCGACGACCTTATAGACAAATCTGATGAGAACTCGCCGCTGAAGGACTGGCGGTCGAACCCCAACCTGACGCCGTTGAACCTCACGTACGACGTCACACCGCCGAGCCTGGTCACCGCCGTGGTCACGGAGCTGGCCATCCTGCCTTGCACCAGCGCGCCGGTCGTGCTGCGATTTAAACTCGCCGAATATGGTTTACAGGGTTAGTTATTGTGGAAACATGTCATCCTTCTCTCCATAAGATCTCCTATCCCTATTCAAAATAATCCAGCTGCTACCAACAAAGTGAAAATTACACAGCATTTTAAATGTTATCTATGTTATTAAAAAAATGTTTCTGCATGGCGTCAAGTGCCCCAAAACTATTATGTATACAATGTAGATGCTTTAATTTTCTTGCCGGTAACTATTCGATAACAATCTTCCAATCAGCCTTGTTAGTAATTAAAATTACATATTTAATGTAAATTTCAATGCTGTGTTTCAAGATAATGTTTAGACAAATGCTTTGAAACCAGTTCTGTACTTATTATTATGTTATTGCCATACATAGTGTTTTTTTATCATAAAGCAATACATATTCTGTATGAATTTCTTACTAATTGTAAAAAATGTGACCTAAGTTCATTTAGATGGTTTATGTTTCATGTAAATATATTTTTTGTAAAGATCTTCATAGATACAAATGCAAACTATCATGCTCATAGTTGTTCTATGATATTGTAAATAATACTATACTTTTGAATAAAAGGATTTATAAAGCGAAATTGTTTTATTAACAAGCAATCAGTGCGGATACAAAGTTGTAACTGGAAATGACAATGTTTGTTTGAAAAATAATATATAGAATGAGATTTGATATGCTATCAACTAGTAGGTTATTGAATAAAACTATGTTAATTATAATTAAAAATCACTTGTATTCAGCACACATACATTTGCAAACACTATAAAAATGCAGTAAAACTAGATGTGTTGAAATGTATAATTACAATATTTGATAAATTAATCTTTATGATGGTGCTCAGCCTTATGTATGGAGAAGTCTAATCTTACATAAATAATTACACATAGGAACAGAGCATAGAGGAACCCTACAACCAACAGTGGCTCCTGCAGCATGAGGAGGCGGGGGAATGTGTAGCGCAGTTGGAAATCTTGGATGTGGTTCTCAACAAGATTGTTCTTAGTGAATTTGATGACGGGACGGCCCTTTGTGTCCAGATATGTGTAGTGAAGACTGTCGGGTAGTCTGACTACAGGGTAGGGCAGGTTAGTCTTAACATTTATGGAACCTTCTGGCAGGATAATCTTAGTGACCACCTCATCCACCTGCATATCATCAAAGACATGATCAATTACCCTCATCTTCAGCAAAAAATCATTGCCAGACTGATACAAGTATTCATAACTTGGTACGTTATAGCCAAGAGTGTAATGAGTTCTCCATCCACCAAATAGAGGGTATCTCGGTCTGAGGTCCAGATCTACTGAATCTTTCTTCATTTTCATGTTGGATGTAGAGATGTTTCCATTGGTGTCTCTGTAGTAGACGTCAGAAGCTGACGCCGGCAGCAGGGTCTTGTATGCTCTGACACTGGCTGGGCCACTGTGGTGATCCTGTTGGTAGTCGTAGCGGGAGAATGGCCCCTTCAACTTGGCTCCAGTATGTTCAATCTCAATAACCTCTTCAATAGCAATGTTGCCCCAGTGGGACACTTCAATAAGCCTCTCGATACGCGTCACGGTCAAGAATGGAGAATTGTTCCTGTAATGAATAGCTAACTCCTTCTCACTAAATGGTTTAGAATTCGAATATGGCCCGTACTGTATGGTTCCATCTTGTTGACTGAACGGCTTTACTTTAGTGAAAGCCTCCACGATTTTGGTGTTCAAAATCACGTTAGTTTTCTGTGACGTGACATAGTATGGCGAATAGACATACAAGTTGCCTATATATTTGACAAGTTGGTCCTCTTGCTGCGAGATGGCCTCGGGATAGGGCTGTAGAGCTTTAGTAGACACAGAGTCAGTCGTGATCACCGCGGTTGAGCCCGCGTTTAGGGCTTCCTTCAGTTCGACACGCCATAATTTGATGTAGTCATAACCTTTTACTGTGGTCTCAACGAGTCGCAGTTCTTTCCCGCTGCTGTCTTTAGCGGCGATGAAAGCCACATTATTCTTAGCAAAATCTTCCAACGCTAATAAGAAACTCTTTACCGGCGCACCTCCTGCGTTCTCCAAAGTAATTTTGGATGTAATTTTGACGAGTTGCGACGATACATCAATGGTTCTGTCGACATTTTTTAATCTTATATCACTAGATATGGTGTCTACATTGGCACCCTCACATTTTATTATCACAAATAGAAGAAATACAAAATAAAATCGAGCCATCGCTGCCGTTAACATTTTTATTTTTGACATTTGATTTGACAACGCATTACCCGGACGTACACGCCATCACCTCATCTTAACCGGAAGAACGTGTTTTTTTTTAACTATGGCAGAACGCAATGTCTATAGACAGTTTTACTATTTAGTCGATTTTACATGGTCACACTGTGTCCATATGTGTGTGTATTTATTTTAGTTTGTAGCCTTTCAGCTCAATCATTCCATTCTGCTGTCATCTCAGTATCACTATTTAATAACTTCATTCATTTTCGTTCATTCGCGTTTCAGGCTGGCTGGGTAAATAGACCGCTGTAAATAAAATATTTAATTTCAACTTTTCTCTGTTCTGCCTCAGTCTAAATGAAAGGAGTCTGGAGCGCGGTCTGTTCGTCAATTACATAATTTAACACGTGTAGAGGCTAAAGTGATCCTGAAATTTATCCAGGCTTGGCATATCGGCTGTTGGTCTGGCTGTAGGAGTGGTATTTAATTCGAGCCCCTTCCAGGAAGTTCACCGATCAAACATGATAAGTCTGTTGATTCGCCTCGGCCTTGCACTGCTTGGTAAGTGGACAAACGAATTATGCTATCAGTCTGACAACGACAGCACCTACCTAGTTCTTAGAAATTGTGCCTTTTGACTTTTATAATTTTACAAGCATGTGAATTTTCATAAGTACAGCGAAAAAATATTTTAATTGCAGTTCTCAATCAGTTATTCACACCGGCTGCTGCTTTACGGAACTTAGGCAGTCGAGGAGACAGCTATGGCAGATATGACAGAGGATATAGGGAATATAGCCAGCCACGGACCCTGGCTGGCAGTACTGCCGGCCAGCCGTCACAGAACACTACTCGCAGAGGTCTGGGGATCTCAGCGTGGGGTATTGTTATCCTTGTGGTGGCACTGATCCTGGCCGGTATGGGTTTTTACTACTTCTCAATCTGCTACGATATCTGTAGCCACCCTAAAAACAAGTATGATAAAATGTCATTGCCAACAATGGCTTAACGGATTGTATTAGCTTAAATGTAAAGAATAATAAAGGAGTGTAAAGCTGTGTGTGAAGCCAGCAAAAGTAAGATCATATAGCATAAACCCTGAAAAAAATAAAAATTAAATGTGCACTTGCCAAACCTTAAGTTTCCAAGGTGTTTTTAAGGTCATTTGGTTGAAATAAGGAAAATATTATACACATTGCATATGTAATGTATATATGTGAAGTGTCTTATATATAATTATAGCTTAGGAATATCTCTACATATCCTGTAAAATGAACAAAATAGATATTTAAATTTACTATATTAGGTAGTAAGGTTGTGACTATACAAAACAGCAAAATGAATTTTATGTAGGTATTCAACAATTTGTTGAGATTTTTTGATATTATAAGGTGCTAAAAGGTATTCAGATAAAACAAGACTGTTTCTGGACCAAGCATAAACTATACTTTTATAATAGTATAAGGTAAATAAATATATTTGTAAGATAAACTTCTGTGTGTTCAAAAGAATATAGTGTCTTATTCCATAATGTCAGGTTAAACTACCTCAAACCTGTGTGTCAGCATAGGGAAATAATAAAATGCTATTCCATAAAATAAAATAGGTGCCATACAAAGTTTTTTTTAAACATTTTACCACTCACTGATACCAGTACAATGTATAATTCTTAGTGATTGATGTCTCATCATATTATACCTAATCTTATCTGCTAATCTCAGATACATTCATAATTCCTAATGTAAGTAAAGATAAGTTCCACACATTCCACTCGCCACTCATCATTGAATTATTACTATTTAATTAAGATTGTATTTGCAGATGAAACATCCACATGAAGTATTATACAATATCCCTTTGTTTTGTAAATTATTTATTCTATATATTAATTATGTGATTATACCTTCAAGTACAGTTTTAAAATATACTCTTTGCTTGTCTCATCTCAAATGATATATCAGTATTATGTCAAATGTATACTGATTTGACGACTGTATGTAAGACTGTTGTTTTCACAACTTTAGTTGTATGGAAACTTAGTGTAAGTTTCATATCAAAGTGTAAAGATGCTCAAATAAATGTATACATTATATACCTGATTTTATTTTCTTGGTATCAGCTTCTTACTCCATAGTTCTATTGTGTTATATCCATAAGGGTTATATTTATAGCGGAGTTGTAGCTCTTGGGGCATTCATCATAGTTTCAGAGTATCCTTGTGATTATTAATTTGCGCATGTGCATTATCTAATAACTATTATATCTACATTAATTATTTTTAATCTGATCATAATATCATAATCTGATGATAGATCTAATCATATATCAACCAAAACTTCCATGGTGAAGTAAGGGAAAGTAAGTTCATTTAGGACACAGCATGCTGGATTATTATAATAAAACAAGTTTTTTTTTTGTTAAAAATTTATTAGCGATTTTAATAATCCATAAAATTATCCAAATCTGTTTATAATTCTAATAAATGCTTACCAAAATCAAATACGTACACACTGGAAGAATGTTGGATGATGATCTGATTTTATTTTAATGACATTCTTATCGATACTAATAATTAAGTATTACATAGTTATTTTATGACAATTAAATATATCAGTCCATTAAGTAATATCGTGATTTCAACTTATTGAAAGACACGAGATATAGAACTATAAATTGTGATCTTTTCATGTCCTAGATATGCTAAATTCCATGTTTACATTAAAATCTTAAAGCAAGATGTGAAGTTTGTAGTTCAGGCAATATAATGACCAAAAAAATGTTAGGAAGCAAATTCATAGTAGATTTTCTGAGCTAGTACATTTAAGACGACCAATGAATTCAAGATAATTCACTTTTACTGCATAGTGTATAAACCACTGCACACAGAGACGCTTACGTCGTTACATAGAAATAAATTCCTCAAGCTCACAGATTCTGATAACCGACTAATTAAAAGCTTCCTCTCACGCTATCACAAATAAAGCACACTGTCCGCGTGTTCACTTATAACTCGTCTTTCTCCAGATCGATGTCGGAGAGGTCAATGTCCTCCTCCGGCGGCAGCTCGCCGTCCTTGCCGTCCCACGGCTCGGTGGTCGCGATCTTGGGCATCTCCGCGCCGCGCACGGGCGCAGTCTGCCCGCGACCGAACGACAGATCCCTGGACATTCAATAATTCAGTGATCATAGAATCTCAACTCAATTCAAATGCGGATATTTATACCAGGTGAAACAGAAAGGATATATACTATTTTTTTTTTGCAACTTAATTTTGTAAATCTAAAACTATCAGCTGTGTGTGACAGTTAAAGTACTAAAGGTTTTGTAGACTCGTGAAATCTGTCCACAGCTGTATCCCTGTAACACCTTTTGTTTTTCCAGTTTCCTCCAAAGCTGATAGTTTCAGAATTACAAATTTAAGTTTTGAAAAAAATGTATACCCTTTCTGTTTCAACCTGTAGATTTTTTTGAGGAAATACCAATGATTTATTTATTATTCTAGTACCTAGTAGCATCATGAAAACGTTTATCCCACGAATAATAATATAATAATATTAGCCCTTTTTGACGTCCCACTCCTGGGCACGGGCCTCCCCTCAAGACAAGGGGGATTCAGGCCATAATCCACCATGCTGGCTCAGTGCGGGTTGGCGGATTTCACATGTCTTTCGAAAATTCGTTAAATCTTCTAAGACATGCAGGTTTCCTCACGATGTTTTCCTTCACCGCAAGCAAGTGATAATCATATAGAAATTATGATTCGCACATAGATTTCGAAAAATCCAGAGGTTCGAGCCGGGGTTTGAACCCGAGACCTGGTAGCCCGCAAGACGCGTGCTTAACCAATCGGCTATCACTGCTTCTTTTTTTTAATTTTTTATCCCACGAATATCATACGCAATTTATTTTCTGGATTACCTTAAGAATTCATTGATGCCAGTCTCGGAGAAGGAACCCCTAAGAGTGGAGAACTTGAGTTTCTTGGCGTTGACAACAGCCATGGCGGGGTATCCGAAGCCGCCCAGCTCCAATGCCTCTTCCAGGGCGGGCTGTGCTCCAGCCTCGGCCCACACCCAACTGGAAAGATCACATCGGAATGTAATGCATGGTACCAAACCACACGGGGTCACCCAATCAGACTTTGTGAGGGTGTGCCCCCATAAGGGCTATTGGTGCCCTTATGAGTGCAGGGACAAATGGCGTAGCATGGTGAAGCAAACCACAGCCTCATCTCATGCGCAACAATAAAGAAGAAGAACTATTCTTCTAATTAAACTCACTAGTGCAGGTCTTATTTCGTGCACAGTAAACAAAACAAGTGTATTGTTTTCATTCAGTGTAATTATTCTCATCTTCATTAATTACCGATCCTTATTCCATATTTATCCATAATTATTATTTGAAATAAAAATATTTGAATTTATGTCCGTTAAGGGCCTATGCACACCACGTTTTCTAAACGCGACGTCGTCGACGCGTGTTTTTAGCGATACCGACGCGATACGCACGCGAGACAGACGCAGCCTGTAGACCTTTGTAGGATAAACGCGCGCCGTCGACGCACGATTCTAAAACCAAGTCGACGGCACTTTTAAAAAACGTGAAGTGATGAATGTGGGCGCCACTCACCCCCACATCTTGTTCTTGTACTTGTCGGCGAGGCGCGCGAGCGTGGCGACGTAGTCCCCGCGGCAGGCGGCGCCGCAGTCCAGGATGTGCGGCAGCACCGACACCACGCACAGCGGCTTCTCGCTGCACGCCTGCATCACCTCCGAGCTCACCACCTGACAATAGATACACGATTTGGATAAAAAAAAAGTAATTAAAGTTCGCCTTGAAACTTGTACCTTCAATATTTCGGTAGTCTAAATCAGGATAGACAATTTTATTAACTTATAGCTAATTGTAAATTAAATAAAAAGGAAGAAACGGTACTTATTGCAGTCGGTGGTATCTTCAAGAGAACCTGATATTTTAAACTGTTTTGCCATCTACCCTCTGAGACCAACCCAACAAAAAATTAAGTAACATAAGGAATCGAGCAGTCAGAATTATTAGGGCTTCAGAATATTCCTAGCATAATAATAGAATGTTACAAATTCTGTTTAGCTGTTTTTGGAGAGACTGAGTTTTTTAACTCTTCAAACATTACGTGTAAATTCATCATTTTAAGGATACAAGTCTTAAGTAAATCATATAAATACCAACGAAATATATGTGATCCCATGACTTTATGAAACATTTCTTGCCTAATTTGTTCAGAAGCTAATGAAATACTAAGGCCTATTTGATGTCAAACGCCACAACTTGGACACTGTCAACGCTTACGTCGACGGCGATGCGAGATTGAGCTGGGATGAGCCAAGTCGCCCTGTTTTTATCTTTCACTTACAGATACTACTATCAACCAATTTTACTATTTCTTTAGGTAATTTGAGGGTAAATTAATATAAAACCTTTCGGTTTACAAATATAATTGGGTCATTTTATACAAACATGATTCCGTATTATTAAAAATGAATAAAAATAAACGAGAAACAGTGCGCAAAGCGATCATGTTTACGATTTCCAACAATAACATCGTTCACCCGCAATAATATATTTTACGACATATTGCAAATAGTGCGCATAGGCATCGGTTGAGTGCATTTTAATATCACACAAACTTTGAAACTAAAAAGAGAAAAATAGTTTGATCGAGAAAATACCTGTAAATTTTGGTTCTGCCATGAATACAATAGTTGTTATTTAAAAACCGCTACCATTTGCTGTTGTTATATTTAGTAGTTCACTAGAATTGCGCTGCAGAATATTGCCGATACATCTAAATAGGATGAGCTCGGGCCATATGAGAGCAAACATCGTGACTTTATTATTTATACCTATTTAGTATATTAGTACAAAATAATGTAAAATTCTTCAATTTGGTGGTTGGTTAACATAATAATAATGGACTGGTGTCCAAATTAACACATCCAATTGTAAGTACATGAGGCACTATTTCTCGTAGCCCTAAATTTGTATCTATGGTCCAGGACCATAAAATAAAACTAGGACCATTGGTCCTAGTTTTTTTTTAATAAATTCCTATACTCTACCTCACATCATCTTTGTTACCATTATCGACCCAGGTTTACAGGAGTAACAGTGGGAGTGTGTGGCGGGACCAGTCCCATTATACTCTACCTGAATAATTTCTGGTGCTGGCAAGTTCTCTGCGAGTTTCTCCAGCGCGTACGCGACGATGTCGCTGGAGGTCCTGCCGCCGTTGTAGTCCTCGGCCGAGTCGCTGGTCTTCCTGCCCGAGGGGAACAGCTTGATGGTGGGGTAGCCTTGCACCTGGTAGTGGGAGGCCATCCCCTGGTGCACAGTCGCGTCCAAGGCGCCGATTTTCACCTGAAACAAGGTAGGTATGTTTAGTTTCTGACTTTCTTAGTGTGATCTCCCTTTTCTTGTTGTTCCTCGTGCTCCTTTTCTTCCCCCTTCTTTTTATTTGTGTCAGATTCTAATACCCCGACAAATTATTCTGGATCGGCCTTTCATAGGTGTAGCCGCGCTGACAAAGCATATAGGCCAAATTTCAGATTTTTTCTTATCTTATGATATGCAACTAGAAAAATATCGTGAGGAAATCTTCCACGTGTTTAGATGGTTAATTTGTGTTTCCTAACTCGCGCCAGGCCAGCGTCCTGAATCCCACACGCATTGAGCGGGAATATTCCCAGTATAATAGAAATAAGGTCGCGCCCTATTACATTGGCACGCACTACCATGTGTGAAATGGGAGTGCAGCACAGTGGATCAGTGCATCTCTGCGTACTCCTTCAAGGAATACAGTCGTGATGATGTATTTAATAACATTAGGATGATTTAATGTTGCCTCTCCAGTAGGCAGGCACCAAGAAAAGAATAAGCCGCAGTATTTGTTACTCTACCTCCTCTAGCATGAAGCACTGTTTAATACTCATTAGACAGTGACAGCGTCATGGTAGAATAGTGGAACAATAGTCATTTGTTACTTGACAGTGGCGAACTACCTATAAACTTGGATGGGCCATATTTTTGAAGAAAGAAAATTCTTCCCCCCGAGAAAGTTGGTTGAACGTGGTTTCATACTTTATCGATTACAACTCGCGTATCGACCTAGATTCCTAGATATATTACTTGCACTATTTAAACCCTACAGTAATCTAATTAACATAAAAACAAGTCGGTCACGAGTGGATCTGTGATCAATAGTTTCTCCGAACTATATTAAAAAATAACATATCTGCCGTTGATATTAGGTAGGTACAACGTTATCTAATACAATTTGCCGTTAAAGCAACTACTTAATTAGCTTTAATTCGCAATGGTAGCATGAAAGCTCGTGAAATTGATCGGTTCAGGTGATAGTGGAATGAGGTGCGATAGTTTATAATTGCAGGTACCGCTTCATACGCTATAATGAACGAGAGGTGAGATTAATTTACTCCGTTTATTTTATACAACATTTGTTATCGTTGGTTTAGTTACACTAGTGTGTAAATGTGGCATGAAGTTCTGAGGCAGACTGTCTAGGCAATTGTTGTATAGAAACTAGTGAGACTTGACCATAACGCGATTGGATCATAGAGGCTGGTGCAAATGTGGAACTATTTATAAGAAAAGGTCGGTTTCGTGTTGTAACGAGGTTGAAGAGAATGTAGATGTAGGTGGAAACCTACACCGACGGGAGTAGCCTGAAGCTTAAATAACAATAATAGTTCTACTAACAGATAACGCTCTCCGAAAAGACAATTAAATACATTGCGACTCTTGTGTCGACGCAATTCAGCACACGGGTCTCACAATCGCATTACCTACTCTTATATTTTCTATCACACTGCAATACAACTAATTCGCTTCTTAACTAAGCTTGCTCATGCTACCTAGGCTTGCTTTTTGTTCATTTCTATCTTTATTTTAAAGGAGAAATTAGACAATTAAGACAAACCAGAGAATTTTCATGTAATGTAACGTTCTTACGATTTGTTCAATACATACAAGCAAATTCAAATCAAAAAAGCATGTCCAAGAAATTTAACGTTCCTGCGAATGCTCGACGTTGTGTCCGACATAATGCTCGAGGCGAGTGAGCATTTATTTACCTGTGACATTCCTTTTTATTTTGCATTTACTCTTCATAGTAATGTTTTACCCGCGCTCGCGCTATTGCGATCGGTGTAACAGAAACTCGTGCGTTGGTTTGTAAATTAAATTGTAACAAAGTGTTGAGCGTTGTGCTCAATGATCGGTTCGTGAAAGTGTGATACTTTGGAACGACTCAATGTTCTGTTACAAGTAAATTCTCTAGTGTCTATCCACCTTCCCGCTTGTTAATAATCATGGATTACCAGTTATGTAGTTACTCTATAATTTGTCTTATTCTTTCGAATGTCAAATTATGGATGACAGAAAGAGATAGTTTGGCGTCTAACTATTCGCCCACTAATGTACAAAGTACAATGTACAATGTACAAAGTACAAAGTACAATGTACAATGTACAAAGTACAAAGTACAATGTACAAAGTACAAAGTACAATGTACAAAGTACAAAGCACAATGTACAAAGTACAATGTACAAAGTACAATGTACAAAGTACAATGTACAAAGTACAATGTACAAAGTACAATGTGTAAAGTACAATGTACAAAGTACAATGTGTAAAGTTTAGTGGCGGTTTATAATTTGTAGTGAGCAGTAGGGGCTGTAGTCCACTAACCTTTCCTTTAAGTTCAGTGGCGGCTTTGGCCCAATGCGGTTCGAGGTTCTTGCAGTGGCCGCACCAGGGCGCGTAGAACTCCACCAGCCAGAGGTCCTCGCTGTCCAGGACTAGCTCCTTGAAGTTGCTGTCCGTCAGCGTGATCACGTCCGACTGTAAATCGAAGACTTTATTATAATACGGCAATTATAAAAGTATACCCCTCTGTTTCAACCTATATTTTTGGTGGAAACTTGAAAAACAAAAGATGTTATTGGGATTGGGATGTTGTTGACAGATTTCATAAGTCTACAAAACTTTTAGTACTTCAAATGTCCCACAAAGCCGATAGTTTTAGACTTACAAAGTAAAATTGCAAAAAAAAATGTATACCCTTTCTGTTTCACCTAGTATAAATTAGGTCTCACTCAGTGCTGCCTGCCATTGCTCGTGATATTTCGGAAGTTCTGACAGTCGTCGAGATCGTCATAGAAGTCGAATGATACGACTCTTGACTTGTGTCTTCTAGTGAATGGCTTTATATTGTTAAAACAAATAAAATGTAGATAAAATAAAATACTACAATCCCTAACAATTGTTTAATAAATATTAAATTATCGTTGTTTTATTTATCCCATTCTCCTTGCATATTCCTTTAAATAAGTCCATAGGAATAACAGTATCATGTGACACACAACACAATATTAATGATAGCTGTATTCAAACACATCACTCATGTGGTCCATCAGCATGAGGCCACGTCATAAAAGGAGGTTACATCGGGCTGACGTGTCCCAAAAGTTTTCTAAAGTGAGAGGGTGCGTGGGCGCAAGTGGGCGACATACGATACGCGGAAATAAAACTGTTCATGCCTACGCTTTTATCTATTTCTGATTGCAATTTTAATATTGCAACTATTTTCGTCGTTTGGCACGTTAAAACGTACGTGTTACGTATTAAATGTTGTAATAGACGATACGGCTGAATACCATTCAGGCCACTAGTTGAATGGCGCCGTTTAGTTAAGTGCCTAGGCTGTTAATTGAACGGCGAATTAAGCTATTTGGCGGCGACATATGCATCACATTCTACAGTATTTTGTGTATTAGAAGCAATAACTTTTGATAGTAGGTACTCAAATAAGCTGTGTATATTATACAACAGAAGACAACCATTAAATGGCGTGTACATGCACTCCTTCTAGATTGATAACATGGACAAACTCTGAAACACCTAAGAATTTATTGATATCATTACTTGATAAATATAATACAGGAATTTAAATTATGTGAAGCTAGCTACTGAAATAGGAGACTTTGTTGACACAGCAAACAGAAACGTGTGACGAGTATAATCAAGTGATAACGTGTCAAAGACCTCAATTCATGTTTTAACTATAAACATGTACTTATGGCAAGGCGTGTCTTAAAATGAAGAGCAATGACATTATAAAGTGCCCAGATTTCTTTTCTTCAGTACAGGGCGGGTATTTACAGTTGAGGAAATGTTTTCGATGTCGGAAAGGATAGCTTCAATTCTTCTTTCAAAAATGAATAAGAAGAAGGATGGAAGCTGTTGTTTCCGACATGGAAACTTTTCTTTGACTGTGAATACCCACCGAGGTATACTGTGAGGTAGGCATGCAGCCTATAGATTATCCTGTACCAGGAAGGAACACATGCCTGGTACTGACAATTTTTGCCATCAACACGATAGAAGAAGATAAGATTGACTAAACAATAAATCACGGCCCATCCACTAGTTATACCCTGTACTCTACAACAGAATTTCCGTAACACATACGCTAAATAACGTGTATAAGATTTACGTTCGACTATTCACAATCCATTATTATTTTAGAAGATCATTTACAACGCTTAGTCTCTGCTAGCGCCTCGCTACTTTTTTCCGAATTATTAAGATGCAAGTTATCCTAACGCCGAGTGGTTCGGGTGACTGATTCATGCAAGACACATTACCACTTACTGATTTTATTAATCCTCATTAAAAAAGTAAGCAACTGCAAAACATTGTATATATATTTCAAAATCATTACAAAACGACAAAATCAACTCTTTCCTAACATCGATTTCTTGGACACATTTCTGTGAGCTTTTATGAGCTTCACGTCATCTAAGCCTGACATTCTTCTTCGGAACAGGTGTGCCTGTAGTTTGTCAAACTTCTGTTTGATGTATGGAGATGTGTTAAGCTGTGGTTTAACTATCTGCTTCAGTGCCTCGACCTTTCCCCATAGGTTCTTTTTCACTTGTTTCCATTGTATATTGTGACCATATACATTTTGCTGATAGAACAACTTTTTATGTAATTATTTGTTATTTATGTATGAGACATTATGTATGTTATTTGAATGTATTAATGTGATATAAAATAGCACAGAATAGGTAGCTAGGACTTCGTATTAGCTACTGGCGTGGCGTGGCATAAGGATTTATGTTTTGGGATGAATTTGAAAAATATCTTCTTAAAAATTACTTGACGACTGCTCGGCGCAGTTGTTTGTGCGCAGGCCGCTCGGCTCACTGCACCGGTTGCGGGTTCGAGTGCCGTCGGGGCTAATTTCGGAAACCGACTTTTCGGAATCTTCCCAGGTCTGGGTATCACTGGGATTGCCCCCAGTCCATGGTATGTTACCCATAGAACAAGTTAAGTTAAGCAACCTTAAGGAATATTAGTAGCACACATCCATGCCACCGGCAAAGTATGTAGGAGCTTTTATAATTTAGGAGATTTTGTGATGGTTGACACAGTCAGTTTGTGTATATAGATGGATTGCCTAATCAGATGTTTTACATAACCGCTAGATGTTTTATAAAACAGCTCTGTTATGTAAAACAGGTGAATAACTTTCAGCTGTATTGCCAAAATCCTACCCAGGTAGAAGGTTGTATAGGTAATGGTAATTTTTTTTACACCCACCCATAAAAAACAATCTCAAGTAGGTTGTTTTTGTTAGGGATAAATTAAGCAATCCATCCAAAACATACATTTATACTTTAGAAATGTTGAGGTTTTCTATTGACTTGTATAAGTGCAATGATACAGTAGCATTTTTATCAGGCATTATTTACTGAACTGTATTTATTGAGTGAAGTTGCATAGTGCAGTGGTCAGCTTAGGTCATGAGAATAGCTTTAATGTGCAGCTGTGTAATTAATTGATCTCTGAACTTATTTTTTAATTTATCACATTATATTTGTAATGGTTTGAAATTTGAAATTATGGTGAAAATGGACTAATGAAAAAGAAATGCTTTATAGAGCCATCACTTACGCAGACTTTAATACCAGTCTATGTAGGTTATATGTAATTTCTTAATAGGTAATTGAGATTTTTAAGCATTCTTTGCTTTCTATTCTTTCTATTCATTCTATTCATTACCTTATCCGATGATGAGCCGCTAGATTTCTTCCCGAGGTTGTCATACGCCTTCTCCTTGGCGGCCTTGAGGGCGGCGTCCACAAATGCTTCAGCATTCCTTTGGCCTTGGAATGGCGTGTTCTTCTTGCCTGTGAAGACTTTGATAGAAGGGAAGCCAGTGACTCCATAGTTCTGGGCAAAGCCCTTGTGCTTGTCAGCGTCTAGCGCGCCAACCTTAGCTATACCCTGAAAATATAGGAATAAGTAAGTATTTGAATTGAAGAGTGTATTAAATGTAAGTGGGAGTGCACAGTATTAAAATATGGCTATTTTACTAGGTCAACTGAAAGGTTCACAAAACCAGTAGCATGGGCGACACCTACGAACAGGCAAGAGGACGCAAGAAGATTTATAGATAGAGGATATAAATTGTAGGAAATAAAATATTTTTACTAAAGCAGTTTTCTTGGGTGAATTAAGTAATGAAATTTTCGACTAAGTACCCAATTTAATATTAAAATATTCTAGGTATAAGTCTTTAAACAGTGGGGCCCTGAAAACTATGTTTTTTGACATGGCTGTGTGTAGAAGAAATATGCAAGTTATGTGATAAATCGAACAAATACGAACCTTAAGTGCTTTAGCAGCCTTCTTGTATTCAGGAACTAAGTTTTTACAGTGACCGCACCATGGCGCGAAGAATTCTACTATCCACACTTCGTCTGAATTTGTGACTTGTTTGTCGAAGTTACTGGGCGTCAACTCCACCACGTCGGAGGACGAGTCGTAAAGTGCGTACGACCCAACCACGAATAGTAATACACCTAAAAATAATAAAATAATCATAAATTACCGGCACCACGCAATCATATCGATATCGCAACCAGAATTTCACGGTATAATCATGTTATTAAAACATACCCAAGAAGTGCGTGTGTAACATTATGTGTGTTTAAACACTACCTAATTTAAACTGATACTACAAAATTGTTAGCTATACAATGAGAGCGCACAAATTATCGAACAAACAATGGAAATAATGTATAAACACACGTCAATCTTTTTTGGCAATCTACACGAAAGACACGATATTGTCAATGGATTTCGTGGACTCTCATGATTGGGCAAAAACTTTGTGTTATTGGGTGATTTAATTTTCGCGCCTGTTATATCACAGAGATGTTTTGTACTAACCAAGTAACCACCTACATTTCCACGATGATATTTTAGTCGATTTTGCAGAATTATATACGTTGACCACCTTTGACCATAAAGCTTTACAATATAGAGCAGCTGGCTTGTCTATGCTTTAGTCGAAGACAAAAAAATGACTGCCAGGCGGAATAAAAATAATAATCTATCAATTTTCTTGGTTTTTTCATAATAATATATTAAAAACTAGAAACAAAATATTGAAACCGATTAATTATTTATAATAATGATAAGATATCATATTTGCCGATTATTTACAATAAAAGGTACTTGTATTTACTAATTTCATATTTGACAGGTTAGCTTCGCGCGTTGTTTGTTATTTTTGGGATTATTTAGGCGGGAAAGCACCTCGAGTGATACGTTTGGTGTGTCAGCAATCATCATCACATTTATAATTTTATATTATTAGTTCCAGCCGCTAAATTCTTTCACAAAATGACTGCAAACAACATGAGACCGTTCACTGTGTTCGTCGAGGGTAATATTGGAAGCGGTAAAACTACATTTCTAGAACATTTTCGCCGATTTGAGGACATCACATTACTAACTGAACCTGTGGAAGAGTGGCGGAATCTCAAGGGTTGGAATTTATTGGTAAGGCCTTTCAATAATCTTGCTTATCGTGACGTATAACTATTTTACGTGTTTATTATTACATTCGTTCTCAGTGGGAATGCACGAAGGTACTTACTGTGGGTGCACAGTAGGTAGCTACTTTGCTGTGTTAACTGCCCGTATACTAACTGAATGTCAACAAATTTTTACTATTACCTAGTAACCATTTCAAAATTAGAAATGTTTTGTAGTTTAATTATTACACACACCCAGACCTATAAATAAACATAACATTACATTCACAAATTTCAGGACTTGATGTACAAAGACCCATCGAAATGGGCAATGACATTCCAGTCTTATGTCTCCCTGACAATGCTTGATATGCACAAGAGATCCACTCCAACCCCAGTGAAGCTGATGGAGCGGTCCCTGTACAGCGCCAGGTACTGCTTCGTGGAACATATGATGAGGAGTGGGACAATCCATCCGGCGCAATTTGCAGTGCTAGATGAGTGGTTCAGGTTCATACAGCACCAGATACCAATTGATGCTGACCTTATTGGTGAGTAAATTTAAAGTGACTAGTAACTGCAGGAAATGCAGAGGATTGGTAGGTCTCAACTTCTACTGTGTCTATGTACACAGGTTGAAACCTGTGCAAACAGGTTGAAAGAGTATATCAGCTTTGGAGGAATCTTGATAAACAAAATGTGTTATAGGGATACAGCTGTTGAAAGATTTCATAAGTCTACAAAACCTTTAGTATTTCAACTGTCCCACAAAGCCTATAGTTTTAGATTTACAAAGTTCAGTTGCAAAAAAAAGTATACCCTTTCTGTATCACCTAGTATTGAAACGTACAGCGCAATAATTATTATCGTTTTCACAAAAAAAGCTTCAACTACCGACCAAGTGTCCCATAAAATTCTGTTTTTGTCATAATCATCTATTAACTATGCAATGAAAGCCAGTTTTTTTTTTAGTAGATCTGCAAGAATTTCAGAGCATTGGATCTAAACTTCTTCTGTGTCTATGTATATAAATGGCATTACAAACTAGTTTTAAGAAGTTCTTTTTGGTATTATGAATTTGGGGGTAGGTGTCGTAATAATTTAAACATACCCAAATGAACTCATGTTTATCTCTAAATATATGTTTTGCAGACTGATAACAGCTTTAGTTATCAATCTCCCAATGAGTAACTGGGTCAGACTGACATTATCTGTTATATTTCTGAGATTTGGCATGAATTGTACCGCCAAACTTATTGGATCCTAGGTCGAAAATAATATTGTGTAATATCAGTTTGAAGAGCATTTTCCATGGGATGCCTTACACCTTTCAATGTCACCAAGATTTTAGATTTAACCTGTACCATGGCCAACGAGAAGCGATATGAAAATGAATATGTATATAATTTTATTAACATTAAGGTTTTGGGCACAGAATGAACCACAAATTTATAAAATGGCCACCTGAATATTAGTGTGTCCAGCATACTGACTCAAACATTTTGTATGTCTTCTCATTGGCTATTGCATAGCACCAGGGGGCATATGTCGCCTGATCGCATCGTCTGACAACATCGTCACTGTAGAATGAAACAATAAGGTTGATGGTTATAACACAAGATGTTTACCAATGTCACCCATGTTTACCAATGTCACCTAAAAGAAACCACACGGTCCAAGAACGAAGATCAAACTATATTTGACATAACCAAATTACAACTTAATGTCAGTGTACCCACATAACAATAATTATAGTTAAATACCCCACAATCAATACACAATATACCTTTCCATCATAATCTTTAAGACCCACTTATATAATGCAATAATTAATGTAATTTAGAAAATAGAATAAATCAATCAACAATCTGGTATGCCTATTATGTCCGGCCACAACTCTGGAGGTGGTATCTCAATTGGTGGTTCCGGTGTAGATGAGCTTGACCTTGAGCGGTTTCTCCACTCTGTCGATACTGGTTCATCTCGGGTTTGAATAAGCACCCGGGACACTATCTGATCCGCGTGCCGCCGATGTAACTCACCATCCTCCGTTCTTACCATATAGGAGCTAGGGCCTTCCACTACTTCTATTGTGGCCCTATTCCACTTCTCCCCTGGGCCATAATTCCGTGTCAGAACGGGCTGGTCGACAGTGAAGCTTCTAGCTGGCGCACTCTGTGCTGCTGTCTCTAACTGTAGTTCCTGTCGGCTTGGTGTGTTATCAGGATGTAAGCTTGACACAGCCGTTCTGTATCTACGTCCGTTTAGCATTTCTGCAGGGGTTTTATTGTTAGAACTGTTCGGAACCGTCCGCAATGTATACAAAGCTTTCGGAAGCTTTTCAATCCAAGATATATGGTTCAAAGCCAACTTTTTTATCTTATTCTTAAAAGTCTGTATAGCGCGTTCAATCTGTCCGTTAGAAGCCGGGTGATAAGGCGGCGAATACAAATGCTTTATACCTTTGTTCTTCAAAAAATTATTAAATACCTGAGAAGTGAATGCCCTACCATTATCTGAAACTAGAGTTTCAGGTAGGCCTTGTGATGCAAAAATTTTCCTGCATACCGCTATGACAGTCTCACTCGACATTGAGGAGACAATTTCCGCTTCAAACCATTTACTATAGCTGTCAATCAAAACAAGAAATGTCTTTCCCTGGAACGGACCCGCGAAATCCACATGAACCCGGCTCCAAGGTTTCTCCGTAACAATCCATGCTTGTGGATCCCTAGGCGGGTTGTTTCTAACAGCTTGACATGACTCACAGCTTCCGACAGTGCTTTCAATTTGAGCGTCCATACCTGGCCACCACACATAGCCTCTTGCATATGCCTTCGTTTGGACTATCCCTGCATGGGGGCATGCAATAGTTTTAATACTTCCTGTTGTAAACAACCAGGAATTATGACTCTGTTACACCACAATAAACATCCTTTATTACGGGAAAGAGCCTCTCGCCGTGTCCAATATGGCTGCAATGTAGGGTCTGTAATCTTGTTAGGCCAACCGTGAAGGACATGGAACACCACCTTCCTAAGAACTGGATCTTTATCTGTGTCAGTCGCTATTTTAGACGCATCCAAATTCCAACCATCTGGTTGTTCCTCTAGCAACAGTACTTCTCTCAACGGTTTCACAGCTATCTCTGATGTTTCGCGCTCTGTCCACCTGCTGAGTGCATCAGCGTTCCCAATCAATTTTCCCGGTCTGTACTTAATATCATAGTTGTAACATCCTAGTTTCAGGGACCAACGCAACATTCGGGGGGAAATTTGATCAGGGATGAGTTTATTTGGATTAAATAGACCCACCAAAGGTTTGTGGTCGGTAATTATGCTAAATTGACGACCAATCAAAAAATCGTGGAACTTCTTCAACCCGAACATGATAGCCAGCGCCTCTTTATCAATTTGTCCATATCTTCGCTCATGTGGCTGTAAGGTACGTGATGCCATCATAACCGGTCTCTCACTCCCATCATCCATTACATGTGCTAATACTGCTCCGAGCCCATACTCAGATGAGTCACAAATAATAACTAATTTCCTTTTGAGGTCATACCCCACCAAAGTCAAATCCGAGGACAAAAGATCTTTAGCCTTGTCAAACGCTCCTTGCTCCAGCTCGCTCCATGCCCAAGGCGTTTTCGCTTCTAATAGCCGGTGTAGGGGCTCTAAGATACTAGCTTTATCCGGAATAAACTTTTCATAAAAGTTATATAATCCTAGAAAGGCTCTCAAAGCTTGCTTACTAGTCGGCGCCGATTTCTCTTTAATTTCTTTGACTTTATTCGGTGACGGGTGCAGTCCCTCTGCATCTATCATATGTCCTAAGAAGTTGATACAATTGGAAGCAAATACACACTTCTCCATCTTCAACCGTAGGCCCAATTCCTTCAACTTTTGTAAGACTGCACGTAGCCTCGTATTATGTTCTTCAATATTCTTTCCAGTTATTGCAATATCATCCAAAAGGCATGCAACGCCTTCTATTCCAGCGAGGGCTGAAGACATAACTCTTTGGAAAATGCCTGGTGCCGCATTCACTCCAAATGCCAGTCTATTCATTCTCATGAGTCCGAGTGGTGTATTCAGCGTTAAGAGCAACGCGGTAGCCTCATCAACCTTTAATTGTAAATATGCTTGCTTTAAATCTAATCTACTAAAAATCCGCCCACCACTGAGTTTTACAAAACTTTCTACTGCAGCCGGCAAAGGATATGTATCAACATCTATTGCCATGTTCACCGTTGATCGATAATCTCCACAAATTCGCAGAGAACCATCACTTTTCTTCACTATTCTTAAGGGTGTAGCCCATTTCGAATACCTAATTGGTGTCAGTATTCCAGAATCAATCATTTGATTCAATTCGTCTTCTACTTGCTTTTTAAGTGGGAATGGTACAGGACGTGCTTTTAAAAAACGTGGTTGAGCATCAGCACGTACATTTAGGGATACTTCTGGACCCTTGTACTCCCCCAGGACTTCATTGAATAAATCAGGAAAATCTCTTAAAACATCTTCTTTTACTTTGGCCAAGGTCCAACAAATTCCTGATATTTCCAACCCTAGAGCTCTAAACCAGTTTCGTCCCAAAAGACTTGGTCCATTTCCTGACACCACAATCAACTCGCACTGTGATTCTTTATTTCCCAACATGACTCGCACGAACGTGACCCCTAATACTGGCAATACTTCACGAGAATAAGTAACTAACTTCACATTAGTAGGTCGCAGAGGTGGGGGTGTTTCCCACAGTTGTCGGTAAATAGTTTCCGAAATGATTGTCCGCGATGCACCAGAGTCAACCTCCATACATGTCTTGGCCCCATTTATAGTCACTTCAGCCTTAATCGAAGGGGAATAGCCTTCTGAGCAAACATAAACTCCCATCATGTTTTCGTCTATTGTGCCGACCGCTGCTTCTTCTTCTTCTTCTTCCACCACCTGATGCCGTTTCTTTGTCTTCTTATCACAGGCTGACGCAATGTGGCCTAGGCGCCTACAAGCGTAACACTTCGCCTTAACGAACGGACAACGCTCGCCATCTCTGTGACGTCGCGTACAATGGCGACATTCCGTAGCACCTATTTTACCAATTTCCATTGGTTCAGCCGCGTCTAGATGAGTTTGCTTCGTATCTGTTTGTCTAGTCTCTGGGTACAAATCATGCGCAATCGCCTGATGATTAAGACACAGCTGCACAGCTGTTTCATATGTCAGGTTTTTCGTTCGCAGCAACTCGCGGCGCAGGCGGTCATCGCGCACGCCCAGCACCAGTCGATCCCTCAACTGACGCTTTAAATCCACGAAGTTGCATTTCGCACCCAGCAAACCAATGGCCGCGACGAAATCTTGCACGCATTCCTTCTCAATCTGTTTCCGCGTATGAAATTTTCCAGCTTGAAGTATTTCATTCAATTCCGGTTCATAAAATTGGTCTAACACCGCAATAATGTCATTAAACGCCACTTCAGTTGGTCGTTTGGGAACCAACAATGACACAATAAGTGAATAAGTCTCTTTTCCACATTGTGATAAGAATATGGACCGGGCCTTGTCAACATTTTCACTTCCCACACCGGCCACATCCAACGAACACAATAATCGTTCCTTATATTCACACCACTTATCAGTCTTAGTGTTAAACTGTCCCGGAAACACAATGTTTGCTAAATTATACGCCATTATCACAATAATAATGCAATTATCCGCAGTCGCCAATAAAAGAAACCACACGGTCCAAGAACGAAGATCAAACTATATTTGACATAACCAAATTACAACTTAATGTCAGTGTACCCACATAACAATAATTATAGTTAAATACCCCACAATCAATACACAATATCACCCAACCGCACCTGAAATCACTATCAATAGGTCACGCACGCCGGACATTTTTCCCCTATCAAATACGAAATTCCATGCAAAGGCGATGGTTTTAATTAACCATTTTTATATTTTTTTCCAGTATATCTCAAGACAACACCATCTGTGGTGTATGAAAGGATAATGAAGCGTGCTAGGTCTGAGGAGCAGTGTGTACCGCTGTCTTACATTGAAGAACTGCACAAATTACATGAGGACTGGCTCATAAACAGAGTGCATGCTGAGTGCCCTGCCCCAGTAAGTTATCCATAACTTTGCTATTTCATCACTGGTACAATCCACTTCAATGGATACATGTTTCAATTTATAAACATAATAGTAACCTCCTAGCAGTGATAGCCGATTGGTTAAGCATGCATCTTGCGTGCGTAAGTTCCCTGGCTCACACCTCTGGGTTTTTCGAAACCTATGTGCGGATTATAATGTCTGTATAATTATCGCTTGTTTATGGGCTAAGGAAAACAAGTGTGATGAAATGTCTGAGAAAAGGTCACCAATTTCCGAAAGACATTTGACATGTGGGCCAGTGTGGTGGATTTTGGCCTGAACCCCCCTCGCATTGAGGGAAGGTTTGTACCCAGGAGTGTGATATTAAAAGAGCTAATTATTATTTAATAGTATAAGAAAGCACTGAGGAAGGGCCAGAAACAGATGGTAAGCAGTAAATGGTAGAAGAGAGAAAGCAATGGTAGATGGAATTTCCGTTTGGGAAAGGGGAGGCCTTCAGACTGAATTGGGCTAATACAAGCTAGAAATGAAATGAAAACTAAAACTTCACGGTTTATGTTTTTTTTTTTTTAATAGCGTCACAATTGGGTATCTGTTTATCGTGTCTGTTGTGTTTATTTAATCTGTTATAGGCATGATCTATGGCTATTGAATTGCATCAGCATTATTCAATTTTTGTTCTATTTCCGTAGGTGTTGGTGTTAGATGCCGATTTAGATCTCTCCCAAATAACTGAAGAATACAAGAAGAGTGAACACCAAATACTAAGGAAGGCTGTTGACGTGGTGATGAACTCTCCAAATAAGCTCAGTCCAAAGAAACCAATCACCACTTCCCCCATCCAAATAGTTCCTCAAAGAAGAATATTATAATAATACGACTTGATTTTAATTTAAAAATTTAATTAATATGTTTCATTATTTTCATGTGCTTTTGTAATTCCTTTACTTCAAGTATTTTTAGTTTGTAAGATTATGAATGACATGATCACAAAACAGTTAACTGTAATGTTGAATTTGACTAAAATGTTTACTTGGGTACTGTGGACATTATACCATATGAACATTGTTTAGAAAATGTTAGCACATATTATTATTCCTTTGAAAGGAAACGGCAGCAATGATCTTTATAGAAAGGCTTGCAAGAAACCTAATGTGTAGGAGTTTGCATTTTATAAAATTATTGTATTAATTTAATCTCTTCGAAAATATGTTTAGGTTTGTGTTTGTAATATAATCACTGTAAAGCATTATTTCAATATAATAATATAATAACACGGCGTCTCACTTCATTATCAATGTTCCCTAATCTCAAACTGGATGCTTGCCTGTGGTTTTTTTATTTATTTATTTCGATATAGGCAAGTATTTGACCACAATCTCACCTGATGGTAAGTGACGATGTAGTCTACGGTGGTGCATACTTGCCTAGAAGGTACCTGTTCACTCTCGACTTGAAAACATCCAGGTTATAGTCAACCGGGAACAAAGACGCCGGCAAGGTGTTTCATTCCTTGGCAGTTCGCACAATAAAAATGGAAGCGAAACGCTTGGTACGAACTGAAGGAATGTCCACGGTGTATGGATGCATTGTATGCGTGCGTCTTGTCGTCCGATGGTAGAATGGAGATGGGGGAATTAACTCGTGTAATTCCATCGCACACTCCCCGAAATGTATTCTGTAGAAAATTGATAGGCTGGCAACCCTGCGTCGGTGTTCCAGGCTCTGCAACTTCGCCTGCACTAGAGATTCGCTGGCCCTCTAGCCCGCTTATCTATTGAGTTCAGAGCCTTCAGCTGAGACTTAGCTGAACCATCCCAAAGATGGCTGCAGTACTCCATACACGATCGGACTTGAGCTTGGTATAGGTTTAGAAGCTGCCCCGGTTTTAAGTACCGCCTGACCTTCCCCAGGATGCCCAGCTTCATTGCAGCAAGTTTGGCTTTGGACTGAATAAAGGGACCGAAATTGAGCTTAGAACTGAGTGTAACACCCAGCAGCTCAAGATGGTCCCTCACGAGCACAGATACATTCCGGAAAGTCGGAGTCAGATGGAATGGACTCCGTTTTGCAGAGAACAGATACGCTTGGGTCTTGGAAGCATTGAACTTGTCCAGGTTGGCATCGCCCCAATCGGAGACTGCCTGCAAGGTCAAATTCAACCCTTCGACCATAGCCTCTCTTTTGGACTGAATCAGCATTGCCCCGGCTAGTGCGTCGGAGAAGTATCTCTCTGATACTGTGCTGTCATCTGCATACCCAAAGATACCAGGTCTAAGAAGGTCGTTTATGTGCAGCAGGAAAAGAGTAGCAGAGAGAACTGACCCCTGAGGTACCCCGACATTAATTGCCAATTGGTCAGATGTGAAGCCGTCAAGGACTACTCGTATCGACCGTTCCCTCAGGAAATCTGATATCCAAACACACAGGGCTGCTGATATACCATAGGATGGAAGCTTGCTATGGAAGTTTTCTATGGCTTGTTCGAAATAAGCATGCCCAATATTTATCACCCGGTTACAGCACAGCTAAAAGGTAGGGTTATGAATTTAGCAGTTAATGTAATGTGTAATTGTGTATATTATGTTCCACCCGTAGCGCTACTCATCCAATTTAAATGAGGTGTTATGTTAATTGTTTTATTTATTATAATACTGGTGTCGATTAAGTCCGGGTGAAATGCATAGGCTCATCGAAATAATAAGAAGTAGATATTATAGTATCCACAGACCAATATGCATGCAAGAATTTCATTTTTTAAAGTAAATAATAAAACATCGAGAATATCACCAACGAAAAAACAAATGTTGCCATAAAGAGTATTAAGAACTCCTTACAATACATGTGTGGAAATAAGTTATTGGAGATGGCGCATACCCATGAGACACACGCGCTTAAGCATCGCGTCTGTATCGCTACAAACGCGCGTCGACGACGACGGTGCGCTTTTATCCTACTTAGCAGTTTGTTATCATCTGTATCGCTTCAAACGCACGTCGACGGCGCGTTTAAAAAACGTGGACAGGTGTGCAAAGAAAGGTCTACAGGCTGTGTCTGACTCGCGTGTGTATCACTACAAACGCGCGTCGACCAAGTGTACCATTGCAAGACCTCGAGACACTGTGAGCACTTTCAGCGTGGATCGGACCGCAAATAACAACTAAATATGAGGGTACCCAGTTACGACATCAGGACGTCTAACACCTCAGTCCCCCCGTGACCATGGCTGCTGTAAAGCAACCGAAACGTCGGGAACATAAAGTTAATAAACGCGATAAAATCCGTAAAATAGTTTTATTTCAATGTGTAGTATTCGCGTAAATATAAGAAAACAATATGTATTTAATTATTGAAAGCAAAGGTACCCAAGGGTGCCTTCCGTGATTGGGAAGGGAGAATGTAAAATTAATAATTACTCACCCCTTTAAGTGAGGTATCGTTGAATATGTATTGAAAAACCTTTGACAGCTTTTCGAAATTAATTCCCGATAAAAAAATATTTAGTTCAATAGTTATGTACTCTTGTTACATGAGTGTTTAAGATAACCAAAAAAACCTAGCCAAAAATAAAATTTCGTTTTTGAAATGGCTTCGCAACTCTACAAGTCGGTGGCGCGCGGCGCTAAAACGGTTATAGTTCGTTTATAAAAAAACAACCAACATTGACGAATCAATGCGCTATGCAGTACCTATAACGGGGACATTTCCCGACTGTACCAAGCAACGATGGTAATTTTATGGTTGGTATGGCAACACAACCACCAAGTGTCAAATCAATTTAATTATTATTGTGTCATTGTCAGGTGTTTATTTGCCGATCTAGAATTTAGGTCAATTTTAAAATTATACATATTTATTATAGTTATTAATTATTTACTAAGTCAAATGCATCACAAAAATCTGTACTAATGAGTTCTTGTTGTGGCAACGAGTTAGTTTTTAATTCTGTTATTAACGAAATTGTGACTAGTAATTTGGAACAGGTATCATATTTTATCAATATTGCACACAATTCTCGTTTTATCCTTGGTGCTGTTGTTTTAATTGGAGTCATACTAGTGTTTGCGACTCGTAGAATCGGTGTCAAGTTCTGTTCGCGAGCGCGCTAACATTTGAAAGTAAAAGTAATGAGATTGTTCCATGCGAACGAGAAGTCCTCTGCGTAGCACGGTATGTATGCAATTTACTATTAATTATCTACTTGTGTAAATATTTTGCATGATTTTATTTCATGTCTCTAAAGTAACGAAGTAATAGCTTTATAAATGAATGTTCATGTTCAATAACTTTAATTATATTCAAATTCTCTGGGATTGGAAGCCCATTATAATTATTCTGTTTTGGTTGGGGTAGACTTTGTCCATACTTTATAAATTTGTTTTTGTTACTGTTTTCATAAATAATGATTTCTTGATTGTATTCCTGTACCTGTACCTATCATTGAAAACTTAATTTTTATGTCTACTTATATTCTACTAGCAACCCCAGCTTCTTAGTGCATTTCTGTAATATTTATTATACACATACATCTTCTAAATAATCATTAAAACTGCATCAAAATCTGTTGTATAGATGAGAAGAACCAAGAAAACAAACAGACAGACAGACAGGTGCAGATAGTGACTTTATATTATTTAGAAATTCACCAATTTATTAAAGCAGAAACTTAACTTTAGCAACACCCTGATGACTGACAACAACTGGATAGTAGTTTAAGCGTAGGCTACTTGACTCACTGCTTCAAGTGGCTACGAGTTTCACTACAGCCAGGGTAAATTTCGTAAATTTCTGGGTATCGCTGGAATCGCTACGAGTCAATTGTATGATGCAGTACCAGCATGCTTGATTTCGTACCATTCAGTTGTTTTATTAGTCTGGTGTTATTTATTATTGTTTATTACACATATCTGACAAATTTTTGTTGCTGCACAAGTTGTGCTAGATTTGGTACTCTCATAAAATCAGTTTTATTATGGTCTAGGTAGTGTTGCAAATCAAAGGCTTGGATGCACTTCTCACTGCTACTGGTGGTTTCAGATGTGATTCCTATATAAAGATTCCAAGAAGGCCTTTTTTGTTTTCCCCTGATCTGGGTTGCTGGGATTGCCCATTGTATTCAGTAGCCAATCTAAATATATATAACTCAAAGGTGACTGACTGACTGACATAGTGATCTATCAACGCACAGCCCAAACCACTGGACGGATCGGGCTGAAATTTGGCATGCAGGTAGATGTTATGACGTAGGCATTCGCTAAGAAAGGATTTTGATTAATTCTACCCCCAAGGGGATAAAATAGGGGACGGATAATCCCGAAATTTTTGTTAAGTTAAATAACACGCGGACGAATTCGCGGGCACAGCTAGTCTTTTATATGCTTGTGTTGTCTGGTCTCTATGAGGGGTGAGATTTTTTCAAAGCACTCATTGGTTTCCGCATCCACCCCGCACCAATGCAAATTTTATGCAAAATCACTTGCATTATGCAGATTATACTACATTTCTATGATTCTAGTCTGCAGTAGGACTGGTTATCTGTACGAACGAAAGTGAGCGCGGCTAGTTGACGCACTAATATTACCTCATTTGAGTCGCCCACTTTTTCCACTTTCCTCCGTGCGCCCAGAAAGCGTTAAGCATTGACAGGTTTATTATTGCGATCTCTATGTGCATCGGTGAAGGTAGAGTAACTGCATGAGCCCATTCAGTTACTCTCGTACTCTCACTCTCATAAGAATGAGCTTATAACTATCGGAAATTTGAGAATCTGATCTGAACTCGTAATTTTTGAGTTCACTTGTTTTTACCTAATTTATTCGCCATATAGGCACCTATACTGGTTCGGTATTTTATGTTAGTGCGGCTAATTTGGGCACCAAGCCCTCGCTTCTTCAAAGCATTAAAGTCCTTAAATTACATACGAATGAATTCAATTCAAATTGCTTCAAGATTTAGCTGTCAGGTTATCTAACAGTAAATCGTCAGACGCTTCAAATCTTTAATGGCCACTACTTCTACTTAATTAGCCGGTCCTAATTTCAGGGAATTCTTTGTTAAACAGTGTGCTCGATATGTTAATTTCACGAAACATATTTAATTCAATTCAATTCAAATCATTTATTTTATTTGGGCCACTTACAAATTGTCACTTTTACATATTTTTTTCTTATATCTACAACCGGATCGGAACGCGACGTCGACTGAGAAGATCCGGCAAGAAACTCAGCGGGCTTGTCTTTTTACATGTCTTTTTTTATCGCCAGTTGCTTATAAACAATAATTAAAAAGGGTAGTAGATATTAATATAAATATTATAGTAGCTCCAGTGTGTTGCCTTTTGATATTACCAAGAATTACACAAATAATAAGATGTCGGTAAAATAGTAGGCAATTTGGAAACGAGGCCAAAGTATGTACATTCTGCGGTTAGTTAGAGGAACTAACACAAACGTTTATCACTTTGGGCGATAAAAAGTGCGCGGATTTGATTACTACCATCAATGACATGCTTGCATAAATAATAATTAATTACTGAAAAAGATTGTATCATTATTGCACATCGAGTCTTGAATTTTCAAATCTTTATAGAGGACAGTCTCCATTTTAAAATACCTAATGATTGGGATACTCCCATAAACTTCAACTTCTTTTATAAATAGTCGAATATAAATAAATAGTAATAGGTATCCCAGCGACCATCTATTGAACTAAATCATGTATGTCACAATATAGTATGTCGTACATTTGGGAGCTCTTCACTCGTGGCGTGTCGTAGCCAATAAAAAGAAGATTTATTGTCATCTACATAATCTGGCGTAATTTATGCGTCATATGTGTCCTATTACATCAATGTAACACCGTCCAGAACGTTCATCATAGTGCCTAACCTACAATTTAAATAGGGAACGGACATATATCATCAAATAGGTAGCAGTGAAAACCTCGTAAGTGTGAAAAAATGAATGGAAGAAGATTATACTTTTTTTAAAAAACAATCAAAAATGAATTTACGAAGTTTCCACTGCCAGGCGTAGTAGTTGTAAATAATATTATTATATTTAAAGACATTTCCTTACTTCCGTGAAGTAATGAAAAATACAGGAAAACAGTTGACAGAGCGTGGGTGCACCGTGCAACTCTGTTCGTAATATATTTGCGTTAAAGGTATTTTTGGGTCAGTTCAATTCAAAATAAAAAGCTGCGCAACCTATTCTCTTGTGAAGTCGAAGGACGACATCGGTAAACAGGTTGCCCAATATGTTGTGTAACATGTTGTTGAAATTGCTGAATACTTGAATGTTACTTATCTCCTATTGCCACTCCAAAGACCAGACTAGGCTCAAGCACAAGAATAGGAACGAGAGCTAAGAACTCGGATAGTTAGTCCTATTTCTATGTATGTCTTATCTGCTAGGATAATAATAGTATCTATTTTTTGTCTCATATATTTGGTCTCACCGTTGATTGGTTTTGTCCTCTGCTGCGCATCTACAGGTCGAGAAGAACCACTTCTACCAATCAATACCAATATCAACGATTGAATAGTCAAACGCAATCTCACGCGAAGGGTGATCAATTCGTCATTTACAATTTGTATAATGTCAATCTATCTCAATCAAGTTTGGGGACGTCCAGACTTTTTTATGAACGTGTCTGTGATTGTTTATTTCTTTGAGAAGTCTAAGGTTCGGCATTGAATGTTTGGGTATCATTATCGATTGACTTTTCAAATAGCGTAAGTTTTTTGTCTCTATCTCGAATCCAAACTTGACTTGGTAAACATTGCCAAAGGCTACATTGGCAATGGGGCAAACACTGCCTGCGCCACCGACCAGGAAATCTGCGAAACTCAAATAGTAAAAAACACAAATAAAAGACAAATATTGATATTGATTTACTCTTTATTTTTAATTGGTTTGACTCAGAGTGCTCAATTTCAAAGTGCATTGTACTTTCCTCATTCATTTCGCCATACACGTCGCAAAGGGCGGCATGAATTGCTTCAATATTTTTCATATCGTTAAAAGTTCAAGTCACTGCTCGAACTTCATTAAAAGTTTATCGATTGTTCGTTAAATACTTGTTACGTCGTGTCTGAAGTGCAGCGAACTCGACACGCTTCTGGGAAGCTAATGAATTTGTTGTTCATCTGACTTCCGAACCTTTTCATGTGAAATGTAGAGATAGATAGCCGTGTTAACATTATTGGGAATGATCAGAATTGGCAGTCAAGGCGGAAAAATAATTCCATCCATGTTTGGATGTTCCTATTTTTTTGGCCTTAACAGTGTTATCTATGATGTTAGACGTAACATGATGCGTGGCGCCTTAGTTGACATTCCACTACTGTTTATCAGCGGTCGTTTTGATAACCTTCACTAACGAATGAGAAAAGGAAGGATAACAATTCAGATTGTTTTACAAATGCATTAGTTGATATAGTTTTAAATTTAGGTGACCATGCCGTCGTAATTATAATAACCACAAAGGGCGATAACTGATAGCATGTTGCGTATGTTTGTAGCTAAGCATTACAATAGATACAAAGGAAACACAGCATGAATAAGTAAATCTTGGAAAACTCTGAAAAACTTTACATAACAGTAGAAGTAATGATCGGACAAACGGAGTTTTGAATCGTTTATTCAAAAATAAATGTGTATGAAATTCAAATTACTATACCCATTTAAATGTAAAAAAAAATGAATTTTGTTTTTGTTGTGAATATATGTTTGTATAGAGTACGGGTTCGCACCTATCACGTGTAAAAATAACGTGTATATATATAATCATCGTGATAACATAATATACTGTACTTAAGTACATTACTCAATGTGTTACTAAATCGCGTTTAATTCATTTCGCGCCCGATGCGGGTGTTATGAAATAATTATCCTGATACGCATTATCGCGTGGATTGTTCTACTTACCTAATTTTGGGTGGCATGTAATTTTTGCGCGATATCCAATCTGATTTCAACGCCTACCTATATTTTACCGTTGGGGTCCCAATCTATTTAAATTAATATCACTCGCTTGTTATCAAATCTCAACTGTAAAGATTATAATATATACTATATACATAAATCTTTGATAAAACCTTCCTTTATCGTAATAAAATAAAAATAAAATACACTCTTAAAATTTGGTATGTTTCTCTTGGCTCCTATGCGCTCGCTCTCAATGGGTGATTCATGCCGATGGAAAATTTCATGGGATTATTCTCATGAAGACTTGCACGCAATATATTATGTTCCTTAACGTTAGAAGAATAGAAAATGAAGGAGCGGTGGGAAGTAATAACTAATCAGTAAATAAAATTCTGGTTTAACAACCTGACGTAATCAATACGGGATATACGGAATATATGTACTTATTCGAAACAGGTACTATTTAGTTTCGTTGCAACACTAAATTTAAAAGATAGAGATCTTAATTACTCTGCTGTAGGGCTTACTAAACAAGTGGCAATGTAGGTTGGTGGGCACAAAGTAATATAAAACTGAACAGAAAACTGTTTATCCTACTAATATTATAAATGTGAAAGTTTGTGAGTATGGATGTATGTTTGTTACTCCTTCACGCAAAAACTACTGAACGGATTTGGATGAAATTTGGAACACATATAGTTTATAACCGGGATTAACATATAGGATACTTTTTATCCCGATAATCCCGAAATTTTCGTTACGTTAAATACTACGCGGACGAAGTCGGGGGGCACAGCTAGTTAGGACTTATTTAACATCTGCAATATCAGTGCAATATGTTAACGTAATGTTGACCATAATGAACGGACTCACTGAGACAACAATGACGCCAGTGAAATATTTTTGTAGTTCCTGTTATTCTTGATAGTATTTTGTATTCAGCGTTTTGGTAAATAAACCAAAGTTTTATATAATACATTATTTTCTGTTATTACAAAACGTTTAGTAAAACATACTAAACGGGACAAGGATCAAGTTCGAGCAAATTATTAAACCAAAACCTCGCGATTTTCTAAATTACTTCGGGTACATCTAATTCCACTAAGACAATATTTTTGCCGCACATAGAATGTATTGCTGATCGATGGCGGTGCTGGAACTGCACATAGCTTAAGGTAAGACGCATTGCACTTTAGCCACTTAATAATTAGGTTTAAACTGTTGTTATTTAGGCCGGTAGTTGTGAGAGTTCCGTGAAAAGATAATCGGTTAGCCTCTTGACTTAAAACAGATAGTTATAGGACACATCGTTATATATATTACTAGCTGTGCCCTCGGACTTCGTCCGCGTAGTATTTAACGTAACAAAAATTTCGGGATTATCGGGATAAAAAGTATCCTATATGTTAATCCCGGTTATAAACTATCTGTGTTCCAAATTTCATCCAAATCCGTTCAGTAGTTTTTGCGTGAAGGAGTAACAAACATACATACACACATACATACATACATCCACACTCACAAACTTTCACATTTATAATATTAGTAGGATTGCAAGTAGGTAGTACGGTTTAATGCTTGAACATATCCAACAATTGGTGTTTATCAGTGTTTAATTATTATATTTACCTTAATCTTGTATGATATTTTCAGCAGCTATAATGCTATAATTATTGAGGCACTCAGAATTATCGAATCGAGTCAACATGACGGTGTAAATTGTTATCGAACAGCAATTGATTGCTAAATTAATATGACAGGCAAATGTTTTTGCTCTTGCCGATGAAGCGAAAGTGATAATCTTATTGTTATTACAACAGGATTGGTTAGAGTATCAATGCGCTTCTCTTGCTTGCGTGCATTCACTAAAATTGTGTTATATCTGATGCTCGTATACCTACGCAGTTTAAAAATAACATCCTCAATTAGAATACATATGTATTTCTTCATACAAAAACATAGATCACACGTGTCACATTGTTATCGTATTAAACGGTACAATTGTCCTACTAATATTATACATGTGAAAGTTTGTGAGTGTGGATGTATGTATGTATGTATGTATGTATGTATGTATGTATGTATGTATGTATGTATGTTTGTTACTCCTTCACGCAAAAACTACTGAACGGATTTGGATGAAATTTGGAACACAGATAGTTTATAACCGGGATTAACATATAGGATACTTTTTATCCCGATAATCTCGAAATTTTTGGTACGTTAAATACTACGCGGACGAAGTCGGGGGGCACAGCTAGTATAGAAATAAGGGTTGTTATTCAACACCCACAGATCATGGTGGCGATGCAGATCCGGCCGCGTTACCATATACACTTTATATTCCACATTAATATTAACGGTGGACATACTGCGTCATACGTACATTATACCGACCGGACCGATTGCATGAACATGAATTTCACGGGATCCAACATTAAAATTCATCAGCCTCCATGTTGATCCGTCCTGCCTGCTCTCAAATGGTGCATTAAATAGGTACCTACGTTGGTATTGGAAAAAGTTGTTTTTCTCCGTGTGCACCAATGTGCACATAAAGTTTGTAAATCATTAAAAAAATGGATTTAAATTTAAATCAAATACCTCAAACAAACAGGCCAAACATATTACGATTTCCGAAATTAGATGGTGACCTGCGATATTAAGATGACTGTATTAATAAATCTATCACAAGTTTGTGAGTTATCTTGAAGATTAAATTCTTATGTTATGTCAGTACGCAATTACATGTCAAAAGCGTGCTTAAGGCCGCTCACAAACTTGAAATCGATTTATTAATAAGGGACTTTTTTACATGTCGACAATAGCACCACCTACCGAGTCTAACTATAGCTAAGTACTATCTAGGTGATCCCATAAGTACAAACAAAAATAATCAAAATCTGTCAAGCCGTTTAGGAGGAGAATTACGAACACACGCACATTTTATATTTAAAGATGGCCATACATCGAAATGATCTAAATTCGAAGTTTGATTCCAACAATAGCGACAATCACATCCCATTAATCAAGAACAACGCTCTCTCAAGATAAAAAGAAAACGTAATCAATTACAGAAATAGCATTAAGCAGTCCCATTGTACTGAATCACTAAATAAGAATACCTATTCGCATTTGTGCTGAATAACTTGTATCGAGAACTGATACAAGGTGTCGAGTAAAAAGCGGTTTACTATGTATTGAACTTGCTCGCCCGGCCGCTGCCATAATTCGTCCGGAACTCCTTTATTTCTATTTAAGGCTGGGTATCGCGTAAAATAAAAGTTTTTAAAACGGTACCGCATGTGAAATAGGCTTTAAAATGGAAATTAACACTGGTATTGGTAACTGTACAGCTTTTGCGCACGGCCTGCCGATATGACTTTTAGATTTAATCGAAAGTAGGTTGATATTGTTGGCTCCCAGATTCAAACTGAAAGATTGTTTTCCATAGGATGAAATAAACATTTTCCTTGTATTTTTGATAAGCTCTTTTGCTCGTGATATGAAAACTAAAAGTAGTTATTTAAAATTTTACGGGACGGTAATAAATTCTGTAGTGTCAGTTTAGTTTTGGTTTTGGGTATAATTATTAAGATTATTTATAGCTTCATTCATTACTACAGTGGTCGTTGATTTAATTATTTCTATCGAAGGAACATAATGGAACTAAAGACAAAAAGTGGCGATTATTTTTTTCTGGTTGAGTAATGTTGCCTTTATTTACATATTGGCTTTAGTTTTTACTTGATCATCATCGGACCAGCTATGGATGCTTTTGTTCACATGATAAACGTGCCGTCAATACAAAGATGCTTATGTAAAAAATATAATGGCTGTTCTAACACATTTATTATGGTAGATACGAGCGATTGCTTATGCTCGAGGCATAAGAATTTACTGTGATTAATTTAATTTTTTGCCGATTTTCGGCCATGTTGTGCTTAACGCTTAAATTAACTGGTATTTAGCCGTGCCTACTTTGAGCCGCCGCCTACTTCTGTTTTTTATAAGTATTTTATGAATAATATCGTGAAAAAGAGCCAAAAATAGTGTCGACTCATTGAAATACCCACTTCGATTTGGGAATAGAGGCGACTTTTTATACATACATATATAACAAAGTCAGTAAACAAGCCTATGACCCTCCTGCTGTTAAGCAGTTACTGTAGCTAATAGATGCTGGCAATACCAACGGCTAAAGGCAAAGATGCTGGCAATATCAAAGGCTAAAGGCAAAGATGCTGGCAATACCAAAGGCTAAAGGCAAAGATGCTGGCAACATCAAAGGCTAAAGGCAAAGATGCTGGCAACATCAAAGGCTAAAGGCAAATATGCTGGAAATATCAAAGGCTAAAGGCAAAGATGCTGGAAATATCAAAGGCTAAAGGCAAAGATGCTGGCAATACCAAAGGCTAAAGGCAAAGATGCTGGAAATATCAAAGGCTAAAGGCAAAGATGCTGGCAATATCAAAGGCTAAAGGCAAAGATGCTGGCAACATCAAAGGCTAAAGGCAAAGATGCTGGCAATACCAAAGGCTAAAGGCAAAGATGCTGGCAATACCAAAGGCTAAAGGCAAAGATGCTGGAAATATCAAAGGCTAAAGGCAAAGATGCTGGAAATATCAAAGGCTAAAGGCAAAGATGCTGGCAATATCAAAGGCTAAAGGCAAAGATGCTGGCAACATCAAAGGCTAAAGGCAAAGATGCTGGCAATACCAAAGGCTGAAGGCAAAGATGCTGGCAATATCAAAGGCTAAAGGCAAAGATGCTGGCAACATCAAAGGCTAAAGGCAAAGATGCTGGCAATACCAAAGGCTGAAGGCAAAGATGCTGGCAATATCAAAGGCTAAAGGCAAAGATGCTGGCAATATCAAAGGCTTAAGGCAAAGATGCTGGCAATATCAAAGGCTAAAGGCAAAGATGCTGGCAACACCAAAGGCTAAAGGCAAAGATGCTGGCAACACCAAAGGCTGAAGGCAAAGGCCAAGGCACTTATCGTACACAGCTATAACAGCTACTTTACGTCGAACTTCTGTAAGAAGGTGGTCTACTCTAGTCTAGCCAGCCTGCATACCCTACCATCGTAAAACACACATAAAACTCACTGGGTTCCGCCAGTTAATACTTATCTGGAGCGTATAGGTGCGTCTTGACTCATAATTCTCTTGTCTTATATCTTTTATGTATAAATATATGTAGTTCACTTTACTATTTATAAATATTTATAAGTAGCGATAATTTTATTCATCGCCGATTATAATTCTACGATACTTTCATAATTCGACGTCGCGAAGTCTCGTTCGTAAACTCTTCGTAACTCTAATTTTAAAGGAATGTGCGCAATTATTTCGTAGTCGTGGGTCTTCTTCGACCTCGAGCTTCTCCATTATGCATTCGATCCGATATTACGGGTGCGTTTATTAAGTTCATTACTAAATTGCGACTGATATTTGCCACCTTCATCCCATATCGATTTGTAATCATATTTCATAATTAAGAAGTAATTATCAGACAAGCTGTTGGCTGTTGCCTATTCGTACAACAAAAGAGCATTTGCGAAGTAGAAACTTCCTCCTGTAAAGCAATAAATCAACCAAAGAATGAACGGTCCAATGAATGGCCCAAAAATAAAAATCGGATCATCTCGCGGCGCATGAAGATGGAAATGGCACGTCCGAAGGTAAAAGTTTCAAGACCAATCAGTTGTCGGAACTCTGAACGCATCAAACGCTCGCCGGTGAAACAAAATAGAGTGACGTAAGTGAGCGGCGCGGGCGTGTACTCAGCCAGGCTTTTCGGCGGGGCCCCCACCATTACGTTTTGTTTACAAGAGCGGCGACTCGCCTCGGCACTCCGAGCCAGCTAGCACGCGGGACGCGACGCACCGCGCCGACGACACCGTCGCCACTCACGACAATCACCATTGATAAGTGACGTCCCCGAAGTGTTGAGGCCCCCGACTCTACCGGTTCCCAAGTCGACGCAGAAAAAACTGGAGCTATTATACACCGAATCGGTTTTAAAGTTAGATCATATCCGCAAAAAATCTTGGATCAAGTGTGTGCTAAGGATCTGCTTTACGCCGTGTGACATCGTAAGTGAATTATATAAAATTTTACTAATTATACCAGTTTCCGGCGTTCGCATATATTATGAAATGTATTCTTATGTTTGAAAACTAAATACGTAATAGCAGATAAGTTTGCCCGATCTGTTGTGTCTTGAAGTGATATTTTTTTGTTGGTTGGTGCCGTTTAATTTAGGAACAGGCATCGTGTACGTGAAGGTCATAATTTTTGTGTAACTTACGTTCCTTTTCGAAATTAAAACCGGTTGGGATCTTTTTTAAGCTGGTGTAGGTAACAACATTACCATATCACTGGCGGGAACCTGTACACGTGTGATGTGGCGTAGCTTTTACAGGTACTTACACTGCGTTTTTTTTTGGGAATGCTATAGGTAAACTCTGTCTGAGACATGGGGAGTATTGCAATTATTTGCCATTTATTTTTACCCGACTACGGCAAAGCCAAAAGGAAGGGTTGTATCTAAAAGATTCTAGTTTTCTACATCTTTTAATCATTATATATTGTAAGGTATCTTTGATCTGTGTGTAGTCGCGCTTAATAGGCAGATATCCTGCAACACGAAGAAGAGAGTCCTATAGTACTATAAAATAACATTGTTATTCTACGACCACCACGTAAGACTAGTTCATATTAGTGCGTGTGTACAGGACAAAGCTCTAGGAAACTATCGATTTCAATCTAGTACTTTCTAGTGACAATGGTGTTGCCTGCTCACATTGCGTTGCTGTTTCTAAGAATGGACCTACACCAACTTTCCATTCTATTGAAAAGAGTAACCATTGAGTTTCCTGCCGGTTCTTCTCAGAGGAGCAACATTCATAAGTGCTTTGTTAGACTGCAATATTTTGATTTCGAATACCTATTGTCGGAGTAATCTCTATATATTCTATGTTGGCAAAGTATTTCTATTACGCTGTGTTTCGTCTCCCGCGCGTTCGGCATGTTTGTTTACATAGCATTTGATAGTCTAAACATAATGTGATAAGGATATATATAGTCATTGTACTTTCATCATTTGGTAACTATCAACATTACTTTAAAAGCAACATGGCATTGCCATTTCTTAACCTCTAGAACAAATGCAGTCAAGCCAAAAAAAAAATCTGTAACAATTGTGCTATTAATGAGAGTTGTAGACGTACAACAACGTAAAAACTATACGTCCGTACGTACGTAAAATACTAGTTGTTGTTTTGCCCGCGACTCTACGTCCGCGGAATCTCATAACAATTGGCTACCTTGAGGTTGAATTCAGTCTAGAAGCTAAGAGTAATATACATACCTAATCTCACGGTTGTAGGCTTTTGTCTGGGGACTTATCACCTTTACAGACAGTTATAATCGATTTAATGTTTAATAGTAGATTTATCCAGAACAACGTGAGACACATCTACTAATTTATATCACGAAGCATTTATAAATAAATATTGCATATGTGTTCCTTTTGGTAATGTATGTGCTCGCTATCTAGGATTATTCCACATGGTAACCCTTAAGGAGGTGACAATAGGGGCGAAATTTTTACCCCACTCACGGTGTCGTGCGCGGGCAACATTACTCAGTCATAAATAAAACATTGTTAATTAGTAGTGGGACGTCAAAGGGGCTAATTATCGTTATTATTTGTTAGTTTTGACTTCAACTAAAAATGCCAAAAATGCGATTCACATTTATTCCTATGACAAATACGACGTTGAGGAAATGAAAAAGGAAACCTTACAACTAGAGGAGCGTCAATTTTATGATATCAAACGAAAATTATATAATGTCTTCAAAAATTACGATAATGTGTTCAAATTCATGCAAGTAGGCCTACTGTGGATCATCATTGGAATTATGATATAATTTATAGTAATATCGAAATGTGTGTGCCTATTAAATAATATTCTGTGTTATGTAATCCCGACAAGGTCGTCGGTATTTCGTAACATTTATCGGTTTAAGTCAGTTTAGTAAAGAATAAACATTATTAGAAAGAAAGATATCAGAATTAAGCCGCTCTTTACCAACATTCATAAAGTTGGAATCGTTGAATTATATTTGAAGACAAACCGTTTAAACATATTTCGAGTAAATAAAACAGAGGAAACCTTTATTACAAAAGTTTTTGTAGGTTATGTATCAAATTCATCAATAATTAATGAAGCTTTGATTGTGTAAAGTGGAATTGAATCCATAAACATTCTTGTTTATTTATAAGGATTCTTAGCCTGATTTGATAAAATGACCCCTTTCTTGAAAAGCTGCTCGTTTATCGATTTACAGAAAATTCTGGGTTAAATACCATACATAGAGTTGTGAAAAGTAGAGTGAATTTTCCTGTGTACTTAATAATACAGCATCACCCACGTAGTAGGCAAAGGTTCACTGCGAGCCTGTTACCAAATGCCAGGTAAATATCCCCCACAATGTGAGAATGAGAAGAGAGGGAGAAGGGGTGTCCTTCACTACTGGATCAAATCAAAACTACTGATCGATTTTCT
Organism: Notodonta ziczac; assembly: GCA_918843915.1. Taxonomy (NCBI): domain Eukaryota; kingdom Metazoa; phylum Arthropoda; class Insecta; order Lepidoptera; family Notodontidae; genus Notodonta; species Notodonta ziczac. The sequence continues at coordinate 2,005,563 of OU974040.1, read as the reverse complement.
CAATATCTAATCCATAGTCCGTCGTGATTTGGTTAATTTTGTTATAAAGGACGACTTAAAAGAAAATCTCTTTGGTCCGGCCACTCGTTGAATCTCACCCTCTTCTCCGCGACCTCCAGACGTTTAACCTCCGTCCGGGCCTGCCATTGAATTGTTACACAACGCAATTCTCGTCATGTACTCATCGATTATGTTATGAAAGCCATTAGAATATTTGGCATTGTTCGCTTTGTACTTAAGCACTTAATGAGTTTATTAGTATTGTGATTCCTTGTTTGAACAGAGTCATGAAAATTGATTGGGTGCGTTTCGACAAGAAAAAATACACGTGGTTATTCTTTGTCTAATGTCTTTGTTAAATCTTCAGAGTATGTTCTGGATATCGACGGCGCCACGTACCAGGTCCAACTATAGCTAAGGACTACCCAGACCCAAGTGACCCTAAAAGTACAAAAAAGTCTTCAAAATCGGGCAAGCCGTTTAGAAGTAAAAGAATTACGAACACACGCACACCGGATTTTTATATATTAATATTATAATAACTTGTCTAAAGCTGTAGCGAAGATACGGGTATAAAATAAAACTAAGACCGATATAAGCTACATAGATGACAATGTGACCCTAAGGAAACTCGTTACGCCGCTTCTAAAACCCAATAAAATTCTTTATATCATTACCATAAGTATAGAGATAGAACATCTTGCGACAGCTCACAATAGTCGTGGGAACAGTTGCTGGCTTCCTTCCAATGTAGGCTTGTTTTAGTACGCTTTATCGTCTAATCAAGTCAAATTTGCAACGTTACTTTTACTTGAAATTATGTCCTAGGTTTTGATGTCACCTTTGATGACCGTCTCTCTAGGTTATGTATGTGTACTTTTAGATGCAGTAGCTTTACCATGAGCCCAACTTAGGCCCAGGGCTACGATCTTCTGGGATATCTGTTTTACGATATCTACTTGCTAGAAATGTCGCGTTTTTTCATTTCTGTGGACTCATCCCACTCTTAAAGTTTTTCCATTGCATTACAATAAAAGGTACAATAAATGGCTTTATTAATAATAATATTTTTTTAAAGGCAAGTCTATGGGTCTGTGAAAGGTCAGCACCGCGTCTGCTCCCCTTAAGTTGCTGATGTCCTGGGCGAGACGGTTGCCACCATCAGGTGGGCCGTCTGCCAGTGTGCCTACCTAGGCAATATAAAACATCGATTTCAAACTGGAATATATTTTTAAAGGTCACTCTTCTGCGGATTTCAGTTAACATTTTTTACAAATCGTTTCAATTGGTTAACGTTATTCGTGACAAATATTTTTATGTATGCAGCGTTCCTACTTTATATATTTTAAAAATGAGTATCCAGTTCTTGCGTTATGTTTCTTTGCAATAATTTAAAACGAGCATTTCTATGTTCTACCTATTAAAGCTTTATAAACTTGCATTAAACTCATGCGTACACAATTAATTTCTCGCCGGTTAACTTAGCCATAACGAAGATAACTCAGCGTCGCTTATCGGCCGTTGACCGCGGCCACGCGCGATCGGGTAACTGATAATTCGTTTTTAATTATTTCCCAATGATCCGAATATCGTTACGCAATCAACGTAACTGAAAATCTAATCGATATAATAGTTGCGAAACGATGAATGTAGGTCAACGAAAAAGGTATTAAAATGAGTCGGAATAGAAAAAAACTTGTTGATGTTTGGTTGAAAGTTTAATAGCTAGACTGTATCAAATGATGACAATAGTGATAATATAATATTAGGCTTTAGGCAACCCATCCCCGGTCAGGTATTTGAATGGAAAGTGATCACATGCGCCTATATCTATAGTGTGAATGCTAACTGCGCATCCCCCGAGAATTGGTTTGAGATTGCTTTCTTTTAGTTTAGTTTAGTTATTGGTCAGGTTGAATGCAGAAAAATAACCAAACGTAACCTTGCGCGCTACATTGTAATTTATTACCTCAGCTGAATATACAACATCCAGATGTTAAAGGAAATGAAAGTTTTCCACGTCATCTCCGGTTTCTTCCAGTCGTAAAAGAGTAAAATATGAGCGTACTAATCGAAAGTACATAAATCGTACTCCATCGCTCTTCAGGCTCTAATTCAATAATCTGGGTCGCGGTTCCACTTTGACCAACAGATGAAAGTAATTAACCGTTTTCGCTTTCGGCTAACCAGTTCTTGTTCTAACCAGTACTGTCGCTGCAAGGGTACATTGCAGCAATGTTCACATAATTATAGTTAGTACTTTATTTGGTTAAAATTTCATATTTCTGATTTTGTTTCATGTAGTTGATCTTGGTTTTTGTATAACTCTATTAGTGGCCTCTTTATTACTTTAAGTTATAATTTTGATTTGTTTTACGACTCAATATTTCCATCATAAAAATAATTACTGGATTTTCTCTAACACTTTCATATATTTGATAATCTAATGTAGGTACTTCGTTATTAACTCTCCATCAAAATAAAATTGCTGTGATCTTCTAGGGGCATCCCATGATGTCTTAAACACATTTCTAAACAATTCTCAAACAGCAATTGTAGAAAACCAATCGTTTCATACCGAAAGTAAAAGTTTACTTTCGGCATCTCCCACAGATGAAAGTGATTCAAGTGACTAGTTTGTATTAGTTTCGCTCTCGGCACCGTCGTCTGGCATTCTCCTTACCTATTGTAAGGTTTAACCTAAAACCTTGTTGAACAAAGAGATGAATAAGTCGTCTGTACTGCAAGAGAAAAATGTCTACATGTACCCGTAATATTTTCTACTCGTTGTTATTCCCATCGGTAGCGTAGATCATTTGTATTCCATGGTGTTTGTTTTCATTGCGAAATTTTCAATCGCTGAGAGTGTGCAAAAATGCGAAATTTAACCAAATACGATTGCGTAGCTCTTCGAGAGAGAAAGTTACAATATACGGCCCGCGCGTGCTGCCGGCGGCTTTACTTGGCTATGACGTGCGTGTTGCGAAAATTCATTCGGAAAAAATTGCGAACTCCGATAATACATAGGGGAGCGTGTTAGCATACCCACGAGCGGTGACGTCAACAGAATACCAGCTACAAGTATGAATGAATTCGCCGTGCAAACTATTTCGTGTCGCATATCTGTACAATACTATTAGACTTGTATTTGTGTCGCTAGTTACGCAAAATGCGATTCGCTAAGCTGCGCATCGTTTCGAATTTTGAGGCCGTGAAGACTCCACCCAGCTTTAAGCTTCATACTCATTCATTGAAAGAGAAATTGGTGTCATCGCCGAATCCATACACTGAATCGCTGGACCGTACGCCCGGTGTCAAAGTAAAAGTGTTCCAAAAAAATTTACGTCGCGAAATTACATTGCGCTTTCGCCGTAACGAGGTCACCGATGTGGGTCGAGTAACAGCTATCTGTTAGGACTGATGATTTCTGCCTGTTACATTTTGCATCCGGCAGTCAAGGCGGCGGTTCACGGCCACTGAAGTTTTAGGCGTCGTTAACAATTATTGCTCGAGTCATTTTGCGTGGCGTGATTAATCACGATTGATATGCTTTGTGTGACTATGACTTAGCTTTTCTTTCATGTTTCCGTGGACCTTTTTGCCCCTATTCAAGGTAATTAAAACACTTGATATTATATCCCTTTTCGTTCTGTAAAACGACGTCGATGTAGGATTTGCCGCATGCAGGATTCTGCAACAATGTCATCAACATGTTAAATTCTATAACTTGAAAATCTGGGTTGCATGGCGACAGTGAGATTATCATATCATTTAGCTTTTGAAATCCCAATGCTACGCAAAAGATTATTGTGCGCCTTCAGAATCTTTTTTTTTGCAGTTTTTACCTTTTTAATATTTAATGATGGTAACATTCTTACAGCATAATTCACATTGAACAAACCCCATTGAGTCCCGATCTCACATGGCCTTAATATTGAAAATTGAATACATAATCGATCTACCAATTTTTTAGCCATCATGTGCGCATTGTTCAATCCTTTATATGGCTGATTTCTCAAAATTGCCAGAAGGTAGGTTTTTAAGTTGCTGTAAGGCCCTGCACACACGATGAGACCAATAAAGGCTGTGTCTTTGTAAATGGTTGTTAACGCAAATACTTCTGGTAGGATGCCTGATGAGGAAATAGTATCTACAACTTTTGCAAACATAACTTGTAGCTGTAAGGTCTCAATGCAATTCCATTAAGGTCGCATTTATTTATTACCTATTTGTATTAATACGATCGGGTGTTGAGAATACAGATCAAGTGCAATGAATTTGAATGAACGAGTATCACGTAGGTCTGCGACGCATCCCATCGCATCTACATCGCAATGGTTTAATTCTAGATACCTGTTGCTCCGCCACATCATCATCACCTTGAATTTCTTCTTAAACTGGAGATAGAGAAATGTATTGTTTTCTTATTCACGAATATCTGTTATACTTATATCATCTTCGACATTCGACCTATTTCATGCCACTGAGATTGTTAAAAATATTATTTACTGAGGCTCACCGCGCACAAATAGCGATGTATTCTGGGTTCGTTAAAAAGCCGACGAATCATGAGATAATAGACGTCGCTTATATCAAGTGCCATGAGAATAATTTTAATTGTGCTGATTGTGGGCCCGGGAGTTATTATAGCCGCTAACTTGTACGTTTTATTTTAATTGCTTTTTCCCTGCCTACTTACACACGTACTTTAATAAGGTAAAATGTATCCCTCGGTCACTGCACTTATCCGTTTGTCTGCCACTATACTACTATTGCAATGGACGCTTTGGTGCACCATAAAACTAATGATTTTGCAACATTTACAAAAATAATATAAACGCAAATCAGTCAACACAGGGAAAACCGAAAATAAGAATGTTTGCTTAATTGTTATCTAAAGGGAGACGTTCTCAATTTAAATCAATGTAATTATAAATGCGCAATGTACGCTTAATTAAAACTTCGGAACCCACACACGTTAGTGCTTGATTAACTCATGTGCCTACGGAATAATTTTATTTCTCTTTGCACTGCTTAAGTGGTTTTCTTCAAGTCTTCAATTTATTAATTTAAATATATTTATCATAAAACGGCGTTTCCATTACATTTGTTCACTAGATAGCTATCAAGCGTATCTCACTCAGTGTACCCGAGGTAACAATCTCGTTGGAGTTTCCAAAGTGTTTTCGGTTGTCTTTATTAGAGATTTGTTTGTATGATGAGCAGCTTTTTATTATTCCTCATTCAAACTTTAGTAACAGATTGTGCAAATCAAAGAATTTGTAATAATATATTATAAATTCTTTGGTGCAAATGAACAAATCCTCACATCAGACAGCAGACTGTCGTACTCTACTAGCTCTGAAAACTAGAGTCGAAAAAAGTCGCAGTAAATAGGTAGAGGTAGAATAGAAACCTTATAGTCAAATGAATAAGTATCATACCTGAACAGTGGTACTCCTTTATTAAAAGTAGGTATATCTACCAGCATCCTAAGTCCACGTGGATCATGAATCGTCCACTCAGGTTCATTGGTATCGAGTTGAACTGCAGATAACCCAGCGATGGGTGACAGCTGTAGAAACGTTTGAAGTATTATTTTCGCCTGATAACGCGAGCCTTGAACTTGAAACACGAACATTGGGTAAAAAAACATATTATTTATGAGAGGAGTGTAATAAAATTTGATTATTATGAAAATAACACATTACGTTCCATGTGTTCATGGGTGATAATAATATGACGTGCTTTTGCCTTATAAATCCTTAGATTTAAAGTAATTGCGTAAATCTGCGTTAGTTTTACTAAAACCGTTTGTTCATCTTACTGTAAAACCGCCACTAACAGCAAAGTTTTGTTTAATTCGCATTTCCACCTACTTTGGTGTTAAAGTTTGACATTTAATTTTCAACTCAACATTTTGCGCAAGCTATTTGACGATTTGCGTGTTTGACATTCTGCGTATATGATGATAAAATTTATAATAGGTACGGATTGCAGTGAAGCATTTTAAAAACCCGCATGTGATTAACCTATCGATAAGCCAATGAAGTCTCGGTTTTGTAGTTACAAGTGGTGTATAAGTAGGCGCAGGATACAAGACTATAAAGTTTCTAACGTCTAAATTAACCAAATGTCTACCTGAATATTCTCTGGAAGTTCTTTCGACGCATACATTTCTGGATTCGCCTTACTGCAGTAGTTTGCAATTTAAAACTTCAAAAATTTACAATTTAAAACTTAATTAAGGACCCTTACAAAACGGTTGACACGAGTGGCTATACGGAAAGGAATAAAAAAGAAACTGGTTTTTATACTGCATTGAGCATCGATGCTTGAGTTTCTAGATCACAAAACGTTCGATCTGAGGGAACTTTATTGAATACATCTTTTTTTTACTTTTTCCATTTTATAGTTTTTATGCGTACTTCTTAACAATTTATTGTTGCTCACATTAATTGCCTCAGTTTTATGTTATAATTGGAATTTCAATATGAACTACTGTAGTTTATCCGACGTCTCCTGCGGATTCTTAATGAAAATTCCAAAGATATAATGTGTACATGTCTTATTAAATGGACACCATTACTAAAGTTGCCCAGACTTCGATGCGTACCATCCAATTTCCCAATATTGTGTTGTCACAAGTGGCTTAAACACTGTTGTACTATGTAGTAACGCACACTGAAATCGATACCTCCTGCCTCTGTTAGTATTCCATTGAAGCCGGCGGTAATTGTTAACGGACCTGAATCAATACAATACCTATTTGCGTCAACACCTCATTTTTATTCGGTACATCATGCTCTTATGAAATCCTTTTTATCGGTCGTTTTCTTCCTATTCAATTCAGTTATAAACTATTTTTACAATTGTCGGCTCATGGTTCACTTCTTATAGAATAATTTTTTTAAAATGATATCCAAACCGGTTTCCGGAGATACCTAAATGTAGTGGAATGTCAGGGGTAATCTGAAACTTTGCAACTTCATAGCACAATCCCTGATTATTTAGTGCGTGCTGTTCGCGAGTTACTACCTTCTTCGTTGATATATTTAATGCCGACAGGGTCTGCACGTGAGCTTGGTTGTATTTACCTAGCGCGGTGACGCCGTATCGGAAGTGGTTGCCGCTGAGTTGTTTGCCGAGGGCGCGAACTCAAGCCACCTGCCTTGTTTGCCGTGGCGCTGTTTGAGGGGAGCCTTGTGTGAAGTCGCTTGTTTGGCTATGTTTGTGCATTTGTCTGCTATTTTGATTTCGAAGGATTTAACGGCGGCTATAAGGATAAATTTGGTTTGGAATTAGTTATGAGAATCATTCCCCATTGCGAGTATTAGAGTTTTAGAAGAAAGTGCATACTTACTGAGTATTATTAGTTATTATTGAACAAAGCGAAGGTGATTTGGAAATGCCAACACTCGTGAATAATGCGTTGTACTTAATCAGTAATTACCTAACAGCATTGCGTACGAACTTATAGATTTTAGCGGATAACACATAAGTCTAATTGGGATTTAATATGGACTTAAACAAATTGGTTTGCTCTGCTTATAAATAATGAAAACGCTAGTGTGTAAAAACTTGAAGTGTTTTTCCAAGTCGTGTGCGTCTTGAACCGGCGATGGGATGACGTAATTCGACCTCAGAGCTATGACCATGTTAGAAAAATAATAATGATCATATTAAATATCTCAGGTGACCTCTTTTCATTCAGCTTACTTGCACTCTTCAAAAGTGGTTTGTCGAGATTTCACCGTACAATTCTCAATGCTCCTTGTATGCAAATTGTCGATAGCCGCATTGGGTGGCGGAGGCGTTGCTTTTGCGGCGACATTTTTACCACCCCGCCAGCTTGAGTGACAAAAAGCGTACCACTTTCACTGAGCCTCTTGCGCTGGTAGCATATGCGTATGCGTCGTCGCGATAAGAATAACCAAATTACGTAATTAATATAAAAGTTTTTTGATTTGTTATTTTGAGGCATTGCTTATTTTTGTTATTTCACTGTTATAAACCAGTCGTATAATATCATAAACGTGATCTAAAACTCAAACCAATAATCAGGCTACAGAGATGCTTGAATGTTTATAGCCTGACATTATCATAATCTTTAAACTCATTTATTGTTGGTACTGTTGATAGGTTTATATGGGGTAGGACACTATGTTGCGGTCGTAAAAAGTAATTATGCCTTTATTTCTGTTTTCTTTTAAGCTACGAGTTGACTTGTAACCGGACCTATATGCGTTAACGTTGATCATAAAATTGCGTGACAATGTGCAAGATCTTTAAATCTACGAATAAATTGAGGAGGATAAAACAGGCGCAAGTTTTTATAGTATTTACAGACCATTATTTCGTATGTAATGGTGTTAAACAGCGAATAGCCTTCACTTGCATCAGATAAAAATATGTTTAGTGATGACAAAAGCTACGTTTGTTGAAAATACGAGGAATAGAAAACATAAATTATTGTCAGATATTTGTCTTAAAGTTGCATTATATGCGTATAAGGAAGTATTAAAATAAATAATGTCATTGTGGTAAATAAAAGTTGAATATTTTGTGGCAATTTAATTCGTAGAAGATGAAAATGTAGTCCTTTGCTAAATAATATTGTGCCGATCAAATAATATATATTTTATGCATCCGGTGGCATATCTTAGTGTCTGTCCCGTATCTTCATTTATACCCAGGTCTCAGTAATTTTATCACAGAGTGCATTAACCTGTTTTGAGAGCACCCTTGCCTTGTTCGTAATCTATTCAATGTTTGAATTGATTTTGCCTTCAAATGTGACATATGTTTCATCATTGGTGATGCTTGTTAAACTATTACAGGGTAGCGTTTCGTTTCTTCATTTACACGTTCCACTTTGGCCAATAAGTAGAGGTGAGTAGTGTCAAATTGGTGGTACTAGTGATTCGTTGGCAGCGACCTTGCCCGACACTCATTCATCTTGAGCTCGTCGTTGCCTGGCGATGTGCGTTAGGCAGATCAATCCAAATACATAAGTATTGATTATAACAACATCATCCATCACAGCTTTACTTACAGCTGTCAGCAAGCTGGGAATACACCGTTTTGCACTAGATATACTTTGTAAACACGAAACAGCTCAATAGAATAGCAATGATTGAAGGAGGCTATTCGCACCTGCCAATTAAGTTTGCAGTTTATGAAGATGTTTATCCTCATGTAAGCTATTCATATTCTACGGTCGATGAGCGAGCTTCTTGACCGCCGTGCTACCTGCGACGATGCGGCTTTGTTGGCACCGAGCGCCGGGTATGAGATCAACAATGTCAAGGCACGATTATATCAGTCTTGCGCAATGGACACAGCGATGTTGAGCAATATGTCATAATATGACAACATTCTTAAAATGTCCTGCAGTCTGGTGCATTGCAATAGCGGCAAATATTGACTATAATTTAACTTCGTAAGACTTAAACTTTAAAGTAAGCGATCATGGGGACATACATGTAGAAAAATTGCAAACGCAGCGGCTAGGTTCAAGAATGACAACCAATATCATGACTCGGAATAAGAAATATCTAGGTGACTTCAGTAACTAAAAGCAATGCGGGCTATAAATTGTACGTGGGAATTGTTAAAAAGAGAAGAACAATAAAGGTCGAGGCATGCAATATTTATATCACATAGGTATGTAGAGGGCAGTAAGTCAGTATATCTCTGGACAGCGCAGCGGCGCGGCCGCGGCCGGCGCCCCCGCGGCGTCTCTTGTCTGAGCTTGGTTTATGCAGACACACACCTACTCGAATGATTCGCTTCACACGACTGTCTTCTTTCTTAAATTATTAGCCTTAAACAGACTTTCGTTTATTTCCCCTTATTTATTATCCGGATTGGATTCGATTTGATTCATTACTCCGTTGTTTTATTGTCGAGATAATTTTAACATCCTGTTCAATTATTTCGTATCTGGTGTCTGTTGTGGTAAATTTTTATTTAACACGCTATCTTGCCGCATATTCGCTGGCCCATTTATGATTTTAGGTGCATACATTTTGAGTATTGAACATTTAAATTATTTTCTTATTAACTACCTACTCTTCGATGTCACTGAACTTTGTAATTATAAAATGCAAGTCTCCGTACTGGTTACGAGTATCGGCAATTATCAACTGGTACTTATCTGCTAGTATAAATCACTTGTCTCATAGACACTTTACAGCTGCTGTTGGGAATTAATACACGCATTAAGTTGAATTTGATTTGCAAATTGTAGCTTGCAGTATACATCCAAGTAGGTTCGTAACTGTCGCCTATCATTGGATCGGGCCGAGCTTAATTAAAATAACTAGAACCTGCTTTAAGGAATCGACGAGTAATGGACCGAATAAAATGGCTTTAAAATGCTAATAATTAAAATATATTATTTTGCATAACGTAATGATTTATACACAATACGAGTAAATCCAAGAAATAACATTCGACCCTTATATTTTTCACGCTTTAATAACTTTTTACAAGCGTACTCACACGATTTCGAACAATGTATAATAATAATTTATCATCAATTATATTGTTCCATTCTCCGCCATGCTCAGTATTAGAAGTAAGGTTGGGTACGGTGTAATTTAATTAAGGCTCTGGTTAATTTTACCTACTATTAATGCCACCATAGTTTGTACCTATATAATGATTACTTTGGCACTACAAGGAACCGGTTCTAATTATCAGACCTATGCATTTAGAATAGTTAGTATTGTACAGTTGTTTGTAGTAGTACCATAGTTACAAGTTAATTAGCATTAGTTTACCTCGTGTTTAATTGCCTTTAGGCATTTTGAAAAGCCCTCAAAAGGCTATAAATTTTCAATTCTCTGCAATAAATCAATGTATCCCAGATACACAGCAGTTGAAATCATATCAGTTTTTTTTTAAGTTTTATTGCACGGTTTTTAGTTTTCCAGAGGACTCTAATTAATGATATGCAAGAACATTATTATGGAATGCCTTCGTTAACAATTGCGACTTGGACAGTACAGACCAGTTGGTGGTGCATCTGCTTTCCATGTAAAACGAGATATATATTTGTATGCATAAGACCACTGTTTGTCCTTTGTCTGAGCGTTAAGTGGTCACATAGCGAGAGCTAGCTTGAAATAAGTACTTCAAGCTTTGAACTATATCAAGAAATTGTATTTGGATTCAGTTGTGTACAAAGAGCTACATGGTGCATTTATTTATCTAGACTAGGTCTAGGTCCGAACGTTGATTTACGATGAAGTTTCTCTGTTCAGTCCGTATTGCATTTCTTACTCGTTACTGCTGCTGTCATTGCAAATTGTACCTTAAGTTATTAAACTGCGTTTAAACTGGAGATTAATGTTGAGTGCGCAGTGTCATCGACAACAGGTCTCTGCTCACTTACCTTGACCGCGCACGTTGTCCTCTCACTTATAGAATTATCATAGACGTCTTCGATGCGCTGGCGCCGTCAGCGCTCACCCTGCTTCATGGCTTTTGTTCTTTTAAAACAAAGTTGGTCATTTTCTGAAATGGGCAGTTAGTTAAACAGAGATTCTTGTGCCTGCGTTTTTCACCTGAGTATTGCAACTACAAACACCCGCCATGTTCCTTCTTTTTCTTAAATTCGTTCCATCACATTGATGAAAGATTTATGGACTCCTCCGTTTTTTGTACAGTGTTTTAACTGATATCCTTCGGCGTTGTTCTGTATGAATTTCAAAACATATGTAAGAGTCTTTGAATTTTGTATGTTCCCGAAATAACCCAACTGTATCTTTTTGTGTTTTCTTGACGTGAGCCTGAATTTTGATGTGGGTTGGCATCGAATTTGTTCTCGATCATCTTTCATTTAGTCTCGTGTCACTGAATTGTAATTGAGGACACTGTTGAGCAATTATTTTTTTGTCTCCCCACCTGACACGCGTGCCGTTTATCTGATTTCCACACTAATTTGAATATGTCATCGACATAGGTGCTGGCTTCTTGCGATAGTTATTCAATTTGTGCCAATAGATTGTCCAGCGCTCGCAGTATATAATTCATTGCCACTCAATCGCGATTGGAGATTAAATAAATCGTCAGCGGGTGTCCTCGTATTGTTGATGTGATTGTATGTGAACAGGGTTCACTTTCATACAATATTGCCGTCAGTTAGATCAAGGCGTCTCGCAACAGCGCCTAGGACCTAGTTGAGTTTCTTTGAGATCGATTACATCAACATTCTCAATTTAGAATTTTGCAACCTTATGTCCTACATACATTTTCCACTCCTCAGACATTTTATTTCATGTTTTGTGACACACTGCTCTGATTCCTCGATGTTATAGAGCAAATAGAGCTAGGTGCGCTCGACAGGGGCCAGCAATGACAAATTTTAATTTTGGCTACACATCAAAGTAAAAAAAGAAAATATTGTATGTTCTCAGAACCAAGACATGTTCAAAACGCTTTGATGTCAGCAGAGGTCGGTGATGGCCTTTCGAGATAAATAGGGCGCTCTGTATGAAATCGTTTGGGCAGTTGTCCGCTTCACAAGTAGCCTATTTGCTGCGTCCCGTTATCACTAAAGCGATAGCAGTTGGTCGATAGCTCGACCAATGCACAAACTCATGAGCTTATCGTGGAATGCAGTTTACAATGCGCTTCAGTTATCGTCAGACGCGAAAAAAATGAGGCGTTTGACTCACCCTTAAATATATTACTCATACTTTTTAAATTTTATCTTGACCAATAAGTACCATCAGTGCAAGGAAATAGTTTACCTGTTGGAACTGGTTGTACTGCAACAGTGCGTCGTCGATCGGCCGTGTCGCCCGTGGTCATCGGCCCCCATCGGTGAGTTTCGCAAGTCCAGTTAACCGTATGAGTCGATCACATTAATATTCTACAGTTGACTTTATTGCGAACCTAGTGTTTGCGTCCTCCGCTCTGGGTAACAATTTTTATGCACTTTAAAAATACCGTTTATATTATCAATTAGTGAGCACACATCCTGACTTCGAGGATATAAAATGGGCGTCACTAAACTTATTTAAATTTAGGTGCGTCTACATAAATCGTACACTAGAGCTTAATAAAGCTTTCCATTCCAATGAGACAAAGACATTCCATAGTGACGACACAAGAGGGAATCTTCAGTGAAGGGCGGTGCGCAGACGACTTTTTGTCGTGTGTAAATGCGTACAGCACAAAAAAATGGATAGACGTCCAATAAAAATGTGGAGTGAAGTCGAGGGGCGGGCGAAGCGGGTGCCGCGCGCTGCGCCCGTCATTGTATATTGCAGTCGATCTCCGCCGCGCTGGGTGCGCGCACGCAGCCTTCCCGACACCCCTCCCCAACACCGGGTGAACGACTCCCCAATATCGTATGCGTATGAGTGGCCACCGGCGTGTCAAGCCAGCTCCTTGTTTCGCGATTGTCGATAATTCTTTACGTTTTAGTCCCGTTAGCCGGAAGCGCAAGGGTAGCTAGTTTTGCGTGCGTTTCATTTTTGCTGGAGCCGATCGTTTCAACTTAGATAACTGAGGGATTGTGTAATATCTCATTCCTTCGTAACGTGGCATTTCCTACCATGACGTGAGTTGTCTTATGAAACACTGGTAATAGTTTAAATAGAAGTGTATCTACATGTTTGTATTTCTGTTGCCGCAGGGCGAGCGTCGTCGCGACAGTATCATCGGCGGGCGGGGAGGCGGGTCCCCCGGGCCCGGCAGTAGGGGACGCCGACATGAAAGGCGTCGAAGCCACACCAGAAGAACAAGAACGGCTAGCGACAGGAAACAACAATGGCTCCCTGGATTGCAAACACACGGTCGGCCGGGACGAGCCGCTCGAGCCGCGCTCCGTGTTCCACTCGACGCGAGTGTTCATGCTCGTGTTCCTGTCGGGCTGGGTGCTGCAGGGGATGTTCCTCACGTACTTCGTGAGCGTGACGACAACAGTAGAGAAATTGTTTAAAGTGGAATCTAAGACGACGGGCACGTTGCTAGCTGCGACGGAGATAGGACAAATATGTACGGCTCTGTTTCTGACGTACCTGGCGGGGCGCGGGCACCGGCCGCGGTGGATCGCGTGCATGATGCTCGTGCTGGCCGTGGGAGTCATCGGGTGCGTCATGCCCCACCTGATGTACGGCAAGGAGCTCCTGGGCGTGCTTAAGGACTCTCATAATGCGGGAGCCGCGCCCACGTGCTACACATATTCAAACTCTTCGGACCTGTGTGACGCCGCTCACGTGAAGAGTTCCACGACGCGTTCGACGATCACGTCCGTCGTGATCCCCTGGCTGTTCATCTGCCTGCTGGTGGTGGGCGTCGGGCAAACGGGCATCGCCACGCTCGGCATACCGTATGTCGACGACAACGTCGGCAGCAAGCAGTCGCCCTTATACATGGGTGAGTGAATGTTTTTTTTTAACCATCATTATAATTATTTATCAGCTAATTGTTCGTGCGCGCCGGATAATCAATGGGCCGTGAGCTTATGAACAAAGGATTAACCTAATAATTGATTTCGTCCTATCGTGAGTATGGATCGACACTGTTAGTTCGATTGTTGGCGTTTTGCGTGCAATAAAATCAGCGCATAAAAGTGCATAAATCATAGCCGCCCACCACCGGGCCGCCCACCAGCCTCTGCCGGCCGCCCTCCGCACGTTGCGTAATTAACAATCAAGTTGACTGCAGCTTGCGGTCTTATTAATTGCATCTTCGCTAATTACGTCTTACAAAATTATGTTCGTAATATGAACCATGCCGACGGGAAATCTCTACGTATTGCATGAGTTTAAACCGAATAAAAAACTTTAAAGTCATAGTTAATAAGCAACATATACACGAGAACAGGTTTAGTTGCGTTGCACAAAAACTGAACAATGGGTGTTTGGGTGTGGGGTACAGTGGTGCACAAAAGTGTACAGTTTTATGTTCGTATTGTTGTGTCTGCATCGTATCTAATGCGTCTGCTGCGCCGCTGCCGCTAACACAGAGCGGGGGTCCAGTAAGAGCGGATATCAGGGCGCAATCATCCAATTTAATCATGATTATTTTGTAAAAATAAAACAAATTATACCGTCTGACCGACTATATGGTTATTTATCTTTAAGAACTTTTTGATAATGCATTTTTGTGATGGTTAACTTTAATTATTCCAACAACACGAAATAAGTATAGCTATTTCTTGTTAAATTCTTACAATTGATAAAAAACTCAGGTTTGTGGAAGTTGTATTTTAAGAACACGTCTATAGGATTTATTGATTTAATTAAAAAGTTGTAAGAAACGCCTTAAAGCGAGAACATGAAATAGGTTTAATTGGTTATCTCATAAATTTTATTTTAATTGCGATGTGGTACCATGCGATCGGTATTACGCTCCGCTGGATAGAGATGCAAGAAAAAGTAATGATTTCCGCTCTGTTTCTATTAATTTATGTTATTTATGAAACATTGTAGAATACTTAGTTATCTTTTTACGATACTTAATGGACCTTAAGTGGCTAATGTACTAAAATAGACCCCTCGTTTATCTACTCATTAGTTGCGCAGATTTACTCGCTAACGCGAGTAAATCTGCGTATTGGGTAATTGCGTAATCTAAGTATTGGGTTTAAATATATTTATTTCTCAGAAAACGTATTTCAGAAACTTACTCTTAAATGTAATAAGCATTATAAAAAGTGAGTCTTGTGAGCGTACACAAGTATGTATTGAAATTGAATAGCGTATGTCACCTGAGAATAGTGTAGCTTTAAATCAGTGAGAGGATTTTCGGGTTCGGATCAGTAGTTCCAGAGGTTACCTCCTACAAATGAACTTACCAACAAACAAACAACTTAACTCCCTTATAACATTGATATAGATAAAATTTGGATATAGGCCAGGCAGCAGAAAATATGTAAAGCATACCTACAGTGTAATAGTGAATTAACCTCAACTTTTTTACCCGACTACGACAGAGCCAAAAGGGTTGTTTGAAACTAATTTGTGCCCTTATCTCCGCTAACAGTGAGCCCTTGCTCGCCTATCGGCCTTGTAACAAATTTACGCCTGCTGAGAATAGGACGACTATTTTCATATGTAAGTAAATTGGTGCATAAAAAAATGTTTACTGTTTCTTTGGCCAGAGGGCGTTTTGTTTGTTTTGATTTCAAAGGTTCGTTTGGGCTAGAGTTGTAGTAAGGATGTTTGCTAGGCAGTATTTTTATAGCTTTTCACCTTACACACGTAGGTATTTGGAAATATTATTGAAGTCTCTTAAGACTCGTGTATTTAAAGAGATTTCAATAATATTTCCAATAATATTTTTGCTTAAATGTATGTGAGCCATTTTAGTTTTTATTGTCATATAGGTTTCCTATTTTACAAGTGGTTATGTAATTTTTCGATTCAAATAAAAAAAATGCCAGTTTCGCTATAACCGATGCACTGTTTGACAGATACAATTTTTAGTTTACGTTGATCTCAACTTAAACCATTTTTGTCATCTGTATAGAGAGATAAATAGTCAAAGGTATTGACATTGTACGATACCCATAGTGCAAGCGTTCCTTAGTTTGGGACAATTCAATAGGTTTTTAGTCTGTCAATGTTTATTTATTTTTATAGATACATAGAAAATAATCGTAAGTTTTTTAGACTAAATTATTATGATTGTGGTTTGAATTGCATTGTGGTCTTTTTTCGGTTACAATCGGGTCAGGTTACATATAGCATGATCTATGACGGTACATCTTAACCATCTCAGTCATATCTATAATTACAAATAAAGGCTATGCTATATATTTCGTTCGATAAATTAGATTTATGCTAGAACTAGTGAACTTGTCAATGATAAGATAAGCGCTGAATGTAGCTTAGTGTTATGTGGGGCAGTCGTTATCGCAATATTCATTGAATATTATTATGTTTAAGCCCGTGTAACATTGTAGGTACTCTTAGACCACTAAAATACATTTTTAAGTTAAAATAATTTGCATCCAACGTAGACAGTACTCGTTTTGAAAACTCAAATAGAAACTTGAGTATGTTTATATTGATGTCAATTCTGTTGTAATGGCAGCACGACTAAATCAAATTGGACACATCTAAAATTATTTGTCTTGCTCATACAATAGAAACATGAGAAAGACAGCATCTGTGGAAAAACAGATTCACAAACAGGAACAAAGTTGAATTTATGTTAGTCCTATAAATATCTTTAGCCATTATAATCAGCAAACAGTATACTTACTTCAAATGAAAAAGCAACATTTAAATAATACAAAGCATCTAATCTTTAAAAGTATTACCATTGATAAATCTTTATTGCATAATATTTTTTGCGGCGCAGTACTTAATTCCGATCAATGTATTCATATTACGAAGGAAACGTTTATCTAATAACACGCAACGCATTACAATCGCTAATTTATTAGCCAATTAAATCCAATTTGCGTTAACCGCTAGTGACCTAAATAAATAAGAGCATAGGGCAATCTCATTCGGCGCGAGTGTACTTCGAATTGATATGGTACTTACAAATTATTTGGGCCAATTATTACATTGTGATAATGACCTCATGTTATGTATAGGGCCATACACAACCCATGTGCCGTATAATTATTGGCTAACTATTTTAGATTCGTTATTAATTTTATTGTATTCCATTTATGACAAACAACATCATAATTTATTGTTTCTAAGATCTCCAAATAAGGCTTTAGCACACGTCTTACAAGCAAGACTCATGTTATAAAAGCCGGCTCAAGACGAATGTGTTACTAGCGGAAAAAAACTGAAATTAGTAGATAGCTGCTATTTAAAAAATACTACGTTAGTTACTAATGAAAAAATAAGGTGACACCAATCCTACATTTAGCAAATAGTTTTTTAATCCACCTCTGTATAATATGCCTATAATAGGAAGTAAATTTATTGCTACACGACTATTTTGACACAATTAATAAAGTGGTTTAACATCTTTCCACTTTATTAGTTAATCAGGTAACCTAGAAGCTAGATCTAGGTTACTTCAAATTTATTGACGACTTCAATATTTACATGAGTTAGAGACACCCAGTTTACCAATTATATGCCGGAGCTTGAACCCGCGTCCTTGAGTCATCGAAACTCTCCGATATCACTGTTAATTAACAGCCATGTGAAGCCGCAACTGACCTAAATATTGAAGGGGCCAACCTGATTCGGCATGACTATTCCTTGATTGATATGGTGCTCGCTATTTGGGTCAATTATTACGCGTGATATTGACCTCATGCCATCCATAGGGTCCCATGAGTTAATCACTTCGATATCAATAGTTATCGAGCGATATTTAATGTTTGTTAGGATGTAGCCTTGAACACAATTGATCTACAATTTAATCCTTTTTGTTAGGTCCCGCGCACACAGTTTAGCTTATTTAGTCATGTTCCTTTTAATCTAACTCAACTGATAAGTATTTTACAAAGTATACAACGTACCTAATAAAATATTTCACACTAGGATATTAAAAGATCGCGATTCTTGTTTTAGTAGTTTGGATTTACATAAGCGAATCTTGTGATGCTATCTGAAATCGCATAATCACATGTAACTAGCTTGTTAAAAGCTAAAGATTGTAGTTTTCGAATATATTTTCAAAATTCTGTCTCTTTATCTTTTTTAGAGTACATGGTTGTCTATGCCAAACGCAAATTTCTAGGTTATCTCTATGAGGGTAGAAGATGTAGAGATCATTCCGGGATATTATATTAATAAAATAGTAAGTTGTAAAAGAGTGTCAGAACAAGGAATATTTGAACGTACGAGTATACTTAAAATGCCGTGGATAAATATAACGCATGCGCGAGTATTCAGTTGAAAGTTTTCAGGACACTCCACAGTTCGCACCACTTGTCCGGCTACACGAAAGGTCCGATGTGCAGTAAAATGCATCTGCTATTTTAGTAGTGCGGTGGTGCAACTGTGTCAGTGGGCCGGGACGTCTCGGCGACAATTCAGCTTGTTGGTGGGCGCGTGTGTCGCTTGGTACAACTGAAATCTCCTTAACGTCTTGCCCTAATTCCGACCGGCACCTAGTTGATGTGGCTTCGAGAACATTTAGTTGTGCTCTTTTTCCATTGTATGTAGATTTGCTGTTACTATCAGTGATTTTTTTTAGATAACTATAAAAATTGCAATCATGCATAAAATGTTTAAAGTTTCATAAATACTAACTTTGTCGTTCTAGCAAACTTTGCTACGGAATATTTTTACAGCCAGTTAATATTTTTGAAAAATATTTCCCTAAATGAGAATAAAGAATTAGTACTTATGAGTTAATTAAAAAATATAATAAATTCAACATTAGTGCCAACGAAATTACAAAATCACTTCTCCGTCTATTTTTGGTGGTGACTGTAAGGCCGGGGCCACACCGGTATGGCGATAGTGATGCGACTGCGATTTCGTTAAAACAAAGTGTATAAACATATGACGGTGGCCGCATCACATAAGCGAAAATTTAATTATAAATCGCCTTCGCATCGCAGTTGCCTAACCAGGGCGGCCCCGTCCTAAGAAGGTGTTTGCAGGAACAATGCAATTTAAAATTCTAGCTGTGTAGGAAGCTAATGAGATTACTAACTCAATGCTGAGAAATGGTTTATCACTACACGTCTACACTACACTACTACGTCGGTTTTAGCTTTAGTGTTCGTAGATGCATAGTTTTAGTTTAAATCTTCCACTTCTACTTCTTTAGTCTTTGAATATACATTGGAGTTGGATAAAACTGAAAAAAAAATACAAAATACATCAATTTATCTTTCTAGGATTCAAAATGTATAATTTAGAATTTCTAAAGAACTCTGTTGCCAATTTATACATTATTTAGTAGTACTTCGTTAAAGATTGATCCATATTGATTAATGGCCACGGGGGTTTTCCTTATACATTTATTAAGGTTTTTTTTCCGAAAATAAATACCGCAGGTTGTGAATCATCTTTTCGTAGAATTTAGTCTCTGTCTCGGTGTTTATTTGGGGCGTTAGGTTTGAAATAAAACACATTTGAGTGCTTATTTTGGTGTCATGCATAATAAAGAATTAATATAAAAATAATTGCTTATTAAAGAATAGTTAAAATAATACAATGAAGAAAATATAAATAATGAATATCGCCAGACAGACACACCAACTGTATGGTCCCAACCTAAGCAACGCTTGTACTATGGATACCGTACAATGGACTGGGGGCGATCCCAGTGACACCTAGACCAGGGAAATTACGAAAAGATCATTTCCGGAAATTACCCCAGCGGGAATCGAACCCGCAACCACCATGTGCAGTGAGCCGAGCGGCCTACGCTCAAACCACTGTGCTAAGAGGCCGTCTAATAATGTTAATAATAATACTACTAGACTAGTAATAATACTATTCTTGTAGCGTGAAATAGTAGATCGAAAAATGCTTGAAAGCGATCTGAGAGCATTGGGAATTGGTACAGCAGACTAATAATAAATTACTTCTGATAGAATTAGTGATGCATAATTCAGTCCATAAGCCAAAACGCATCTGATTACCTCGACCGCACGAACCAGAACATAGCTTCTTGTTACGTCACAACGCTGAGTGCACCTTATGCAACATGTTTAGAGTGCACTATCGTGTTGCATCCACCTAATCGTTTGCTGTTGCCGTAGGTCAGTTTACTTGCAACATCGCTAGATTAGATTACACGTGTGAGATTAGACTGTTGTATCAATTTTTATCGTATATAGACCGATACCTCTTGAAGTGGTATTTCTAGGAGTTTTATCGTCATGAGTCAAAATTATATTTTGGCAACTTTTTCAGGTTTATGTTCATTTCTACTTTGCTTCTTTGATGAAGTTGATTTGTGGTTAAATGAGCTAAATATTTCCATAGTAAACTTGAGTTTCTCGGGAGTCCTTAGAGCGCTAGTTGAACGATATTATCAAAATGCTAACTGTACGCGCTATTAACTTATATTTTTTTTAAAATGCTACGGCGTACTCAAAGTTTTGCAAACACCCAGCAAGTATAATTGTAAATTTCCAAGTAGCAATACCTAAGTAGAGATATTGTAGCAAAGTTAATTGATACGTCTGTGGTAACAGGTTATTGGCCTGTACAAGCGACGTAATCTATTTCATTATGTATCTACGCTCGTTCATTAAACAACATTTTTACAAAACCACATCTTTACCTAGCTCGGGACGAAATTTTACTTTAGCCGTTTCGGCTCCAAAATTGTACTCAATTCCGAAGTCAGATTTTTATACGTTGCCTTAAAACTACTTCCTGCATTGTTATTTGCACAGGTGTGTTCGTGGAAGCGTCACACGCTCATTCTATTCATGTGTTTTCCAACGGAATTAGTCACACTTCTAAAAAAAATTTTGCATTTCAAAGATCAACGAACTTTGGACCGATTAGGATTTGTGTTCCTATTCTTTAACCATCAAAAATATCGTGACTTGCAAATGGAATAACGAATTATGAAATCTGATATTTATATCTTTGAGGTTGACCGCAAGACTCTATACCACAACGAAAGCAAATTAATTCACCCTCTGTTTTTAAACCCTTTTGGAAGGAACTTTTTGCACTTGAATATTATATTTACATAACTAATTAAGGTAATGTCTGGCCATAGGAATATTTTGTAAACATATTATCATTTGACAGTGGCCGGTAAATTACGTGTAGTTGCCATCTACGCACGCTGGTAATGATTCAGCTCATCATTAACACCAAAATACTAATGTATAGATACAATATTATCCAAATAAAGATTAAATTTAAGATTTCGCGAAGGTGATCAGAATGAACAAAATCCGAAAGAAGGTATATTAGTGGAACCTAAAAGTCTGGATTAGAATTATCATTATGATAGCATGTCACATTAACCAAGGGCTGGAAATGGGCAAGTCATGAAGTGCTTTTGAGCGATGTTCAAGTGGTACCTTAAAGAAGAAGGAAGAGATCGCAGTCTGCGATAAGACCGCCCAATGTAGACTATTGTTTTTTTATGTTAAATCCTATAAAATCCACTTAAAAATCCTTTATAGCATA
Organism: Notodonta ziczac; assembly: GCA_918843915.1. Taxonomy (NCBI): domain Eukaryota; kingdom Metazoa; phylum Arthropoda; class Insecta; order Lepidoptera; family Notodontidae; genus Notodonta; species Notodonta ziczac. The sequence continues at coordinate 1,983,505 of OU974040.1, read as the reverse complement.
CCGGTCTCATGCCCCACTTTAAACAGTGGTTCATATTTAGTCATTACTTGATTAAAATCATCTTTACCTTGTGCAACATACACAGGGCGGTGTTTACGCCTATTTCATGTATTTATTTTCAGCGGAGTTCTGTGAAATTTTATATTATATAACTTTTTTCTCGTGTGAATAGAATTTCTCTTTCAAGGCGTATCAGTAGTGATTGTGGCTCTCGGATGACCTTATTTACAGCGGTGGAGATGGCAAGGTTATCTCCGCGAGCCCTGCTGGCTTCCATATCTCTTATTTATATTTACGTGTTGACAATAGACATACATACATTTCATACTTTGGGAATACTCGTTTTTAAAACAAACATCGTGATTAATAATATTTAATTACCTAATATGCAAAATATCTTCTCTTACCTATTATGAAGTATTAAAGTGTTTTGGCTCTTCCAAATGCTGCATCAGACAAGTATGATCGATTGTTCTGGTATTCTAAAATGTAATTTCTTTTGAAGGTTTGGTAAGATTTGCTCCAATCAATTTGCCAGATTTGCTCCAACATGCCTAACACTATCCAATTGATTAAAAGTTTGTAAAAAATCTGTTTCCAATCACAGGCCAGTGCATCGTCCTATAACGTGTTTCGGTGCGCACGATTCGTCATTTTTGACAATTATTGAGCGTTAATTCGAAAGAGCACCACTTGAACAATGTTAATGATGCATCGGAACCGGTAAGCCGGTCCCGGCACCGGGCTCCGAGACCTAATAAAAACTTGTACCGAGACGCGCGCACCGGCCGTTTTGAAAAACGATCCCGACGAGGCCATTATTTATTGCAAAAGCGCATGATGATAATAGGAACGTATATTTTATTTTGTATCGAACACGAAGCACGCCAGCTGAACTCGCGCCCGTCGCTTTTTGGCATGCAATGCGGTTGGTTTCTGGGAAAGATTACATTCGGGACCTAAGTACCTGATTGTTTTCCGGTCACTCACCCTGTAGCCTGCAGCGGTCCTTTGTAATTTTATTGGAACAGGTTTTAATTCAATTTCGAAATCTGGGACAGTTCTTGCGCTGTTTGAAAATCGAACGACCCTTGGCGAGGCAGGCTAAAGGCATGTCATGAAGTATATGTAATGGTTGTACTGTGCGCATATTTAAATTGGCAATGTTACATAGATACTCATAGATCTTCAACTGTATTAACGTCATATTCCGAGCGAGGGTGAATGTCTTTTTTATGCGCTCTAACGCGCAGTAGTTCGCGCAGAAGCAATCGTTGACAGCCACAATTCCTCATGCGATGATTTGTTGTCTGCGAGTTCACCGGCCCTCAATTAGCCCCTGAGCCCTAGCCCTATTGAGATAAACGAGTGCGGTCCACTCTGTACGAGAGTCCATCTCAATTTGCATAATGACCATCTCCGCTTCAATCATTATACACATTTATATTTACTACCTCATTAGCTAGCCGATAATATTTCCTCGAATTAATTATTTGTTGTTTTTATTGCTGCCCAGATTGATGATGTGCACGTTCCTTCGTGCGGACCGATTCTAGTGGTGCGTGCAGTGGAAAATGCATTCGGTTCGTGTGCCGTAATAGACTCTGTTGGCGTCATATTATTTAATACCTATCTCGTGAGTGCAGCACATGTATCATTAGATTGAGCCTAACTATATATTATGTTAGCATCTCTCTTATTTTTCATTGCAATTTCTATTCATCGTCTTTGTTGTGGCCGATTGAAATATTGGATCGATGGTTTTGTTTTGAAACGAGAATTTGACTCAGATATTAAAACATTAATATAAATACCTACATGATCTTTGTTCATTCAAACGCTAACCGATGTAGGGTTCAATTTAACAGAGTTTGTTTTTTCTTAGCTGCGGTTACATATTTCGTTTGATTGTTACCTTATTATCATAGTGAAAAGGTGACTGTAAAAATGTTCAACTATCGTAGCATTAAATGGTTCACGTAACCGATCGTATACAGAGATCTATTAATAGTTGCTGGAGAGAAATCCCATCTGTTTCCACTAGGCACCCCTGACTCAGCCGACCCGATCCACCTTGTCCAACACGTGTTTGGGCAACGCAATCACCGTGACGCAACCCTTTCTCATCATTTCTTAACATTATTTGGTTGATATTCTAATGACACTAAGTACAAACAACAGAATATACGAGGGCGGGATGATAAGTAACTAGCCTTTGCTATTTAAAAAGTTAAAATTAAAAAAATATGTATGTCATTTTTAAATTCATATCTCTGGCCACCTGTGTTCTAAATTTGAATTTGGTGGCGTGTAAATTTTATTGATTTTTTGTCATTTGAAAATATATTTCTTCAACTGTTTTCAAAATGGATAGAATTGAACAAAGAGCGGTGAGAAAGTTTCTTCATATGAAAGGCCTGAAGGGGAAATATATCTATGACGAGTTAAATAATGTTTTGGGTGAATGTGCTCCTTCTTATGCCAAAGTAAAAAACTGGGTGGCTGAGTTTAAACGCGGTCGTACATGTGTCCAAGAGGAAGCCCGCCCCGGACGTCCAAAAAGCGTCACGACTCCGGAAATAGTCGTGAAACTACATGATATAGTTTTAGCAGATCGACGATTGAAGTTATCTGAAATAGTTGACACTACAGGTATCTCAAAAGAACGGGTACATTATATCCTAAGTGAGGATTTAAATATGAAAAAGTTATCGGCCCGTTGGGTGCCGCGATTGCTTACGCACGATCAAAAAAGCTATGGCAAAAATTAACGAATTGAAGTATGATTTGCTGTCCCACCCACCTTATTCGCCTGATCTAGCGCCATCAGGCTTCCACTTATTCCCTAAGCCCAAAACTTTTTTGGGCGGACAGAAATTTGCCACAAATGATGAAGTCATAGCCGCTGTAGAGGAGTATTTTGCAGGCCTCGAAAGAAATCATTTTATGGAAGGCATTACTGCTTTAGAACGAAGATGGAATAAGTGCGTAGAGGTTCACGGAGACTATGTCGAAAAATAAAATTAATTTTATCACGGAAAGTTAAGTGTTTTCTTATTAGGCTAGTTACTTATCATCCCGCCCTCGTACGATGACCGTTATCACTGATATTATTGCGAAGATGCTGTCGGCTTGAATCTGGAAATTTTGAACACGTTTGTTCAATGTACCCCGTTTAGAATGACACTACATATAAATGAGCACTCCTTATATCTATAAGGAGTGTTAATTTCTTATATCATGTACAATTTTCTTTATACAAAGTCGGTGAACAAGCGTTCGACCCGCCTTATGTTAAGCAGCTAACATAGCCTATAGACCGGGGGGAGAGACAGAGGGAGGGGAAGAGTTGGGCTTCCGGGTCTTATTCATCCTACATCACGCAGCTATAATACCTACTTTGCCCCTATTTTTGTGGGTGAGTTGTACTCCCCCGATTGTGCCAGTCCGTATGGCTCTTCCACGGTTAAACTTTCTAGGTATTCGTATATTTTCAACCGACTTCAAAAAGGAGGAGCAATTCGTGTGTATGTTTTGTTTTTTTTAATGTTTGTTACCTCAGAACTCCGTGATTTATACACCGATTCGAAAAAATATTTTTGCATTTGAAAGAATGTCCGTGCACCAGAAATTTCGATTCGTTGCCTATTCAAGTAAGTAAGGGTAGGAAGGGAGCTAGAAGTCCTAATGTAAAGATAGTGGCACCATTCCAAATCAAAGAAATTATGTGGTATCTAGTTATTTCCAGCTTTTTAGTGCACCTAGGTTTTTTTTAAGGTGGTTTTTTTTTTTTAGTCACAATTACATCATTCTATAGCTTGATGATTGTGGACCTAGTGAATTAATAAAAAAGATAATGGTCTGAAGATAAGACCATGTCCGGGCAGTCCATGTTAGGTCCTTGTCTGGTTGATTTTCCAACTCTAAGCTTAAGTCGAGACCTCCTCCTCCTCGCGACGCATTCCGACGCATTCATTGCTGAGGGTCGTGTTTTCCCCCATAAGTCGAGGCAAGTCCGGGAATTTCCAACTAATGAGAAGGTTACAAACCAACGACATTCAATGGATATGTCGCCGCCAAATAGCTTAATTCGCCGTTCAATTAACAGCCTAGGCACTTAACTAAACGGCGCCGTTCAACTAGTGGCCTGAATGATATTCAGCCATTTGATCAAACAGCTAGGCAAATGACTTGGATCGATGACGTTTAACTACTTGCCTAGCCGTTTAATTACCTGCCTAGCCTGTTCATTTCAATTTAGTTCTACTTTCTGCCACCTAGCGCCGAAACTCACCAAACTGTCAATATCTCTATATTCTATATTCTCTTTGGTCAATATGGCGTCGGAAAAAACAACTTTGATGGAATAATTTTATTAGGTACTTAGGTTTTTTACGATTTTTTTTAGATCCACCCATACTATTTGCCGGGTGGGGTTTATGTGGGGTCATAAAAAAAAATAACCCTAACCTAAACACATCCAGGTCGTTCTGCTTGGGTAGTATTTTGAAAAAGTTTTGTAGTACTTAAATGTCAACCAGTTGCCTAAGCATTAGCCAGCCAGTTTATTAAATGTTGTAATAGACGATACGGCTGAATATCATTCAGGCCGTTAGTTGAACGGCGATGTTTAGTTAAGTGCCTAGGCTGTTAATTGAACGGCGAATTAAGCTATTTGGCGGCGACAGATATATATATGCAGATTGGATTCAACCACCCTAATTTCCGCAAACTGAAGTCAACCTACAATCACTTCAACTGGGGTTGATTTTAGTTTGTAGGAGTAAGTGTGGGTTGTTTCGTTTTTGCAATACTATATCCGAATATAAATGTTGTTTTTTTTCTGTTTGCAGCTATCACTATCGGAATAAGGGTTGTCGGGCCAGCCCTCGGATTCCTGCTCGGGGCTCTCTGCACCAGGGTCTATGTGGACCCCTTGGTTAACCCCGGGTTCGACTCCAGCGATCCGAAATGGGTGGGAGCTTGGTGGCTTGGTAAGTGTTTTATTTATTTTTCATTCATAAGAAGAAGCTTGTATGCTAATAGTTCCATGTGTCTGTCGCACCTAACTATTTAAAATACGAAAAACCCAGAAGTGCGAGTCGTGGTTTAAACCCAGGACCTTTTGCCCGCCAGACGCGTGCTTAGCTATCGGCTATCCTAATTGTTTGTAACGTAATCTAGGCTAGAGTAATCTAGGTTGTGGAAAGCTTGGATTCTTTTTAAAATACCTGAACCTAGGTCGTAGCTTCAGCAACTGTGTTAGTCATGCAGATCTTCAAATATAATAGGCGATTTGTAATAGTATTTGAACATCTGTAGTCTTATGTCTCTGTAAACTAGCAGTTAGGTTAGGCTAGGTTAAAAAAGAGGTTAGGTTAGAACACTACAATCGTTCGTTATTATAGAAATGAACACTGTTGAATAATTAATATACCTACGATATGCCAATGTCCCGTATTGCCCTAAAATGACACCGTGCCTATCCAGACTGGCACTAGTAGCGATCGTTGCTTGGCACTAGCAGCGATCGTTGCCTACTTATCGCACTAAATAGTTGTCTATCGTTAACGAAATTCAAGTACTGACACATTCCGATGCGGAATGCCCAGCTACCGTTAGCGAGGTACTGCAGATTCGCGCGCAAAACCCACGAAGAAAGCACGCGTGACCCGCCTACCGAAAGAGTGTGCACCACACCAGCATACAATCCGACATGACAACCTTTATCACCCACATATTAAGGTACAATATCCTTTAAAAAACGTTTCGAGGAAGCGTCGCGAGTCGAGGGGCGGTAGAAAACTGCTACAGCCGTGTCCAGACTGCTAATGTATTGAATTCGCGAATACGCATTGAATTATTTCTGCGTATTTCCTTATTGTTCATGAATGGAGTTTTGAATTTAAATGTACATATTTTTAACGGTCGTTTAAACTTTGAAAAATGCTACAGACGGTTATTATTTTTAGTTATTCACCTACTTGCCGTATCATTCCCAATCGATAAGTATTTTAGGGCACAATACGAGTATGTTTAAGATTTCCGTAATTCGGATTCCATGATTTGGTACGGCTGGGATACTTGGATGGATTTACTTGCTGCTTTAGAACTTAGTAAGAAGCGATATGTAGATTTAAAGACAATAGACATTTGCAATAAAGAGTCTATTTGGTCTTCATTCAGTAGCTAAGTATATCATTACCAAATTCAACTTTTACACCATAATGTCCGATATCGATAAAACCTTAACACTGGCCGACGACATTTCGATTATAAGAACATAAAGGGTAATGAGCATAGAGCTGTTATGCGGCAAGATGTTAATCACTACTCATTACCCCTCTCGGCCGACTCCAATTGCAGCTTGATTGCATTGTAATTGTTTCTGGTTAAGGGTCAGCGACATTCGTTGCATAATTGAAATTGATGCAATTGCCATTCTCCTATCTTGTCTGGATGTACTATTTTTTTGTCCTTTTAATCAAGAATTAGGTGAGATCGTGTGTAAACGAAAATAAATATCTGTATTTTGTGCTGAAAAAAATTAGAGACACATCATAAACCGGTAAAAAATTAACGTAATGTTTACCAAATGCATCATATATTATGGTATTGTTTGATATGTGCTGTAATATATTAGTGCGTTGCAATTCCGCGGCTTTCGCTTTTTGTCCGTGGGGCTCGCGTCATGCTGCGCCGGCGCACGCTAGTTGTTATATAATTCGTGTCTTACATCATGGCGCGTCACCACAGCTAAAATAAGCGCTCTATCCGCAACCGGTCACGGCCAAGGCTGCGCGCCTTGTTGCCGACAATTATGCCGACGGTGCCCGTAATGAGGATTTAGTGGGTGGACACGCGACCGACGCGACGCTTTGCCCACTTTTACTTTTTTAAACCGGTTCTGATGACCTCCCTCTCTTCGCCGGCTCAGCATTCGAGCAATTACCAAAATTACTTGGATAAAAAAAAAACACGCATTGTTATTAGGTACGATTCAGTGTCCATAGTCCGTACCTATCGTGTCTAGCGATCGCCCTTGACTGAACGTCGACCGGCCGACCTTGCGCGAATGTGCAAATGTTTGAATCTATTGGAATTGTTTTTGATCGTATTCAAGGTCTCCGTAATAATTGGGCTCCACCAAATTTTATCTATCTTCCGTGAAACATTGTTAAGTTAAACCTATTCATCTACCTATATTTTTTATATGTATTGCAAAGGCTGCGAACTAGCAGACGACCTGATTTTGAGGCCCGGTCTGCGAACACCTTTGACAGCAGGGGTTAGAGTCTGAAATATACCTTATAATTAGTACAGAGTTTGTAAAAAATGTTGCCGACCTGAAGAAGAGTGAGAGAGAGGATAGAATGGGGGGGGGGGGGGGGGTTTCCGGCACTCTCATTCATTGTAGCAAACGCAGCTATAATAGCTATTACCTATATGCAAAATAGTACATTGTTACACAAGGGGTGAATGTAGCTTTCACCCGAGGTAAACACTGTGCTTTTCATTACGAATACAAGGGAAGTAAAAATTAAAACAGGAATTGGCCAAAGAAATAATACAAGGAAGTATGAACAATACTCTACAACTCGAAAAAGGAAAGGGCGGAAAAGTATTACTTTCAATCCGCTCCTCAGGCAACTTCAGACCTACTTTCCGAGTACTTATTTCCATCGGGTAATCCGTAGTTTTGTCAAAGCAAATCGTCTGATCATTAATTTATTAACACTATGTGACTTCCACAACTCCAGAATATGTTACTGTATTATTTGTTCAAAGTGGTATACCTATATGTGCGATCCGTCTCATTCAATGGTGCCTCATGGAGCGTGAAGTGATGACAAATTCTTGTGTACTGACTCTTAACTCTTCAAACAGATTAGCTTGAACGTTGAAAAGAGCATTTCTCACCCCGGCCCCTATAATTGTTATAATTAGATCGAACCACAATGGAATGGTTCTGATATTTTATATCAACAGCGAATGACTCGGCGATATAAAACGACCACGAATTCTGTTTGCTCGTTAGCGATATTTTTTACAATGTCTAAGATTTGGATTAGCTTTGCATGTTTTATTTCCCAGAATAACGCTAGTGCATAGTGTTCATTAGACTGTGGGTCTATGATCTTGTTTGTACACTGATTTACTACAACCATGATAATTTGAGAGCACATAGTGGGTGCTTCTATAAAAATTGTTGTTTTATTATGTACTGTAACTTGGTTGAATGTCCTTACAGTCTTAGCGGCAAGTACTCGTAAGTTGAATCCTCAGGCTCACGTTAAAACGCCGGTATAACATGTTCGGCTGCTAACCACAAAATACCTCTAACAGGTTATTTTCCCCGAGTTACTGGATACAGAAATTGAATCGCTGATTACATTTTATATCTTATCTATCGATTAATATGAAATCGTATGAGATATTCGATAAACATCGCTCCGGTCACTTTATTTATTAGTGATGGGCATGTGAAAGAAATAAATGGATAAATATTATATATAGTATCAATATTTTACTAAAAATATTGCACCGAGAAAAATACAGTATAATTGAAACTTATCCTGGAGATTTTCTTAGAGAGATAGGGACCTCGATCAGCATCTACAATGTGAGCGACATCCAAATTAGGATCGAACTGATCGTTAGGATCAAACAAACTTATTAATAGCGGAAATAAATGGTTAAACCTTTACCAATGTCGTACATTCAATAGTGTCATGTGTTGTCTCCAGGCATGGTGTTCATAGCGGGTTTCATAGTGATGCTGTCAACGCTGATGTTCTGCTTCCCGCGGCAAATCAAACCGGAGCCGATGCCGCTGCCGCCCATGAAGAACAAGAGCAAAGGAGAGCCGTTCTTCAAAGGTATTATATTGACTTTTAAAGCAAACGACTTTCAAGGAAGAAGGCTCATTACAGCTAATATACGCTACCGATCTTCTGTGAGTGTGTGGTCCTACCCCGTTCGAGATAGCTCTTATATATGAAGCTCTAGTCAATTGATTAATTTGTGAAAATACAGCTTACAATTGGTTCTGTATATTGGAATAGGTATAGTATTATATAGTATTAACCGAATACTGTATAATATTAGGTTATTATTACATTTACAAGCACTTTAGCTACTTATATTGTCTAACTCGTACTGTCGTAATTGTTTACTTTACGTAACACAAGTTTTTGGGTTATAATTATATATAAGTTCTAGAATTGTAAACATTTACTTCATGCTAACACGATTGTTACCTGGTGTGTGTTCAATCCTACTAATATTATAAATGTGAAAGTTTGTGAGTGTGGATGTATGTATGTTTGTTACTCCTTCACGCAAAAACTACTGAACGGATTTGGATGAAATTTGGAACACACATAGTTTATAACCGGGATTAACATATAGGATACTTTTTATCCCGATAATCCCGAAATTTTTGTTACGTTAAATACTACGCGGACGAAGTCAGGGGGCACAGATAGTAAATAAATAAATATGCTGCAGTCCGAAATTAAGTCGTTTAATAAAACAGTACACTGATTTAATGTCTGTCTGGATGTTACATCACTTGTCACTTGCCAAATTTTATTTGAATACCTACCAACATTTGTGTCTAGTGTTATTTTATTTTATACGCCGCATTCACTAGCTAGACTGTTCGCTAGACGCTTTAATTTTTCTATTGTGACTTGTGTTGTTATTTTTGTGTCTCAAATGTTTTTCGTATTTCTCTCAATCTTTTTCACGATCTACCTACAACATTGAATTCATTTGAAGAATTTCTCCAAAGCTATTTCGCCTTTTCTTTACTTTATTTGCAATACAATCATAGATGTACGCGGGTGGGAGAGCTGATAGGGATCTATAGGGAGAGGCTATAGATCCCTATAGATAAGTTTACCCCCATAATACACCTTCTTTGTCTAAAACCTGGATACGTGTATGAACACAACATAACATGCATTAGCATGATCTGGGAACTTAAATATTTGGCCCAGCCGTGAGATACATCACTTGATCAGCCCTTTTGTTGCTGTTATTCTTTCTCTTGTTTTATTTTGTATTCCGCCTTATTGTTTTCCTTTTCCCTTGTTGTATTGTATCTTTTGAGCTGTGTCAATTAAATGCTGTTTTCTTTCCTTTTTGCCTATAACATGTTTTCTACCTTTTCAGATTTCTTCGCGACAATCAAAAGGCAGGTCACAAACGACATTCTAATGTGGCGCACCGCGAGCTCGGTGCTGCACCTGATGCCCATCAGCGGCGTGTACAGCTTCCTGCCCAAGTACCTGGAGAAGCAGTTCCGGCTGCCGACGCACGACGCGAACCTTGTCTCGGGTGAGGTACTAACATGAATACTGTTTGGAGCAATTTAGTGAACAACGCAAGTTATATGGTGTAAAGCTGTGTGGCTTGTTGTGAAGACTCCGTGTTCGCAGAATGTCTGCTACAGAAAATTATAAACGTTGAAAAGTTTTAGAACGACATACATTTTTGGATAGGGGAATAGGATATTAAGTGTGACAGTATGTAGCTCAGTGATCGAACGCACGCTTTGGAACGCAAAATGTGCTGGTTTAAATCACGGCTCTTCGGATTTTCGTATTCATAATGCGAAATTCAAGAATCAGTGATAGCCGATTGGTTAAGCATCCGTCTTGCGGACATCAGTTTCAGGGTTCAAACCGTGGCTCGCACCTCTGGGTTTTTCGAAATCTATGCGCCAATCATAATCTCTATATGATTATAACTCGCTTACGGTGAAGGGAAACATCGTGAGGAAACCTACATGTCTTAGAAATCTAACCAATTTTCTAAAGACACGTGAAATCCTCCAACCCGCACTGGGCAAGGGTGGTGGAGTACGGCCTGAATCTCCCTCGTAATGAAGGGAGACCTGTGCCCAGGAGTGGGACGTCAATAGGGCTAAATTATTATCCTACTATAGTAATAATATTATAAATGCGAAAGTTTGTGAGTGTGGATGTATGTTTGTTACTCATTCACGCAAAAACTACTGAACGGATTTGGAAGAAATTTGGAACACACATAGTTTATAACCTGGATTAACACATAGAATACTTTGCTTAAGTCTACGCGGACGAAGTCGCGGGTAGCAACTAGTATTATATAATAACTGCCCCGACGGGAATCGAACCGCTCGAACCACAGCGCCAAACGTAAACGGTCGTCGATCCCTCTCAGACTTGAGATCGGTTTGTGTGAGTGCGGTTGTGGGCGCAGGGCTGGGCGGCATCCTGGTGATGGGGCTGGGCACGATCTCGGCCGGCGTGGTGATCCTGCGCCTGGTGCCCAGCGCGCGCCAGGTGGCCGCCTGGACCGCCGCCAGCGCCGCCATCTACAGCGCCGGTGAGACACACTATATCACCATTATTGTTATACAGTATGTGGTTTTTTACTGGGGGAATGTGGGGAAATCAGAAACCATACAAGATACAGGGAAACTGTCTTAGAGACCTTTAGGTATTTTTTTTGGGAAATTTATATTTCACAAAAAAAATACCTAAAGGTCCCTATTGACCATGCCAATTTTGCTATTGGCATGGTCAATTTCTCGGTGAAACGTGAGTGTCCATAAAAATAAGTAATTTTAATGTAAATACTTTTTCAGTTTCATGTAAGGATTATTTAATTGTATCGTAAGAAAACAATCGAAGCAGCAGAATAGTTACATCATATTTAATAAAAAATCTTCCTTCGAGACGCCCTTAAAATCTGGAATTAAGGGTTTTATCAAGTTAAAATTTATGATGGAAGCTGAACATACCTTGTTTTATCCAAAACCCTCCATCCAAGGGTGGCCTAGAAATCGCAGCCCGTGATAAGGCCACATAATTCTCACTGAGTTATAATTTAAATTCTTTAATCGTTTTGTAATATTATAATGTATGATTTATGTGTGTAATAAAGAGTATATCCATCTGTCTACTTAACGCGCTTCACACCGTAAATACATCTGCACAAATAAGTACACTGTCAATGTTAACTTGGAACCACGTCTACGTAATGACGTAGACATAATTAAATCCAAATAATGTGGTAGGTATACATAGCGGACCGATAGCTTTCCGCTAAAACCTAAAAAATAAATAAACCTACTTTCAAAAAATCTGTGTGCACACTAAAATTTTGAAATAACTATGGACTAAAATTTATTTCATTTGGAGAAACTATCTTTACACTACTTCAGGGCTACTTCTTAGGTAGTTACCTAGTAGGTAAGTAAGTAGGGGTAGGTAGGTAACCTACCCACCCCTACTTACTTTTTTTTTTAAAGATTACTAGCAATGTGTGTTTATCAGTATTCCCTTTAGCCCCTCCGACTAAGCTAATGCTTGTGCTAGGAGTGGGCTCACGTCAATAGTCTAATGGCCAGGATGGGGATCGAACCCGGAACCTCTAAGCTACGAGGACGGCCCCTCTAACCACTAGGCTATTGACGCTTACTTACTTGAATTGGCACCGACTCCAAATTTAAGAACTGACAATGTCCCTAGTTATTTCTAGCTTTTCAGTGCAACCTGGTATTTTTAGACGGTTTAATTATTATTATTTTTGAGTCTGTTCAAAGGCAATGTCATTAATGGGTGGCGGGTTCTATTCCAGGCATGATAGTGCTGATGTTCATCAGCTGCCCCGAGGAGAAGTACCGTCTGATCCGGGAGGGCTCCATCATGAACAGCAGCATGCACTGCAGCGCCGGCTGCTACTGCGACGACGTGCCCTTCAACCCCGTCTGCGGACAGGTTTGTACCATTCGGACATTCTTATGTAGGATATCGTTCAAGGGGAAGGGAGAGGTAAGGGAGAATTTTGTGTAATTTGACCTATAGTACGGCCGTTCAGAGTTGTCTTGATATAACTATGAATAAAAATAGAAATATTCAACTTGCGAACTATCCACAATTCGCTATACCAGGTGAAACAGAAAGAGTATACTATATTTATGCAACTTTACTTTGTAAATCTAAAACTATCGGCTTTCTGGGACAGTTGAAGCACTAAAGGTTTTGTAGACTTACTCGTGACGGTTGTCGTACTGTCTCTCGCAGGACTCGTTCACGTACCTGTCGCCGTGCCAGGCGGGCTGCAGCGCCAGCCAGCAGCTGGACAACAGCACGTGGCTCTACTACAACTGCACCTGCATCGACGGCAGCCTGCGGGGCGAGAAGCTGCTTAGCACGTGAGCAATAATTAAAACTTGTATTCCCGTTATAATCGTCGAAATTCAACCATAGTTCATTTAAATTTTAAACGTCATTAAGGTTTTATTGTCAAAGGCTTTGATACTGGCACGCAGAATGCACTATGGAAGTCCCGCCCTCTAAAAATTGTCACCATTTAACAGTCAGTCGGTGTGGAGGTTACAAATGTGTGTGTCCGCGCAATTTTCGTATTATGCGGTTGAAAGGTTTTCCTTTACGTATTAATATATAGATTTAAGTGTTTGTTCGTAATGTCAAAGTAAATAATAACAAATAGATATCGCCAAACTGACACCAACTGTATGGTCCCAAACTTGCAACGCGTGTACTATGGGTACTGTACAATGGACTGGGGGCGATCCCAGTGACACCCAGAGCTAGGCAAATTACGAAAGGACCATTTCCTAAATTTGCCATTACGCCAAGCGGTCGTCAAATAACTTTTCGAGTAAGTCCTACTAATATTATAAATGTGAAAGTTTGTGAGTGTGGATGTATGTATGTTTGTTACTCCTTCACGCAAAAACTACAGAACGGATTTGAATGAAATTTGGAACACAGATAGTTTATAACTGGGATTAACATATAGGATACTTTTTATCCCGATAATCCCGAAATTTTTGTTACGTTAAATAAGTTACTACGCGGACGAAGTCCGTGGGCACAGGTAGTATAAACTATTTATTTAATAGGAACTTTTGATGTGGTTGCTATGTTATTCAACGATATACGGACATACATGGCGAAACTATAAAGGTTTCTAATTTGACTACGGGACCCTAAAAATGGTGTGTATTCGTGTCCCTGCAGCATCGAGCGCTACGGGCTGGAGCCGCAGCTGGAGCCGCAGCTGGGAGCGGGCGCGGGCGCGGGCGCGGCGGTGTCGGGCGAGTGCGGCGGCGCGTGCCGGCAGATCTACGCGTTCGTGGCGGTGTTCGCCGCCGTCATGTTCGTGCACGCCAGCGGGGAGGTGGGCGCCGTGCTGCTCATCATCCGCTGCACCGACAAGCAAGGTGACACACGCCGCTCATACTTTTTCATTGCTCATGCTCGGATAGGTCTGAAGTTGCCCGAGGAGCGGGTTGAAAGTGATACTTTTCAGCCCTAGGGAGAATCGCTTTCAAATGACATCTGTCATATTATTTTAAAAAACCTTTCCCTAACTATAACTAATTGTTCAAATTTTACCATAAACTTAACATTAATATCTCACCAAAGTTGTTAGTTTATGTAAAATAAAATTCACAATTTTTTTTTTGGCCTATTATTGTTTTTATTTTTACTTTCCTTATATTCTTGATGATAAGCCCAGTGTTTACCTCGGGTGAAATACTTATTTTGTCCCTCGAACTATTGGCGTCTCCGGACTAATTAAGTTTAATTCATCCCCTAGGGTAACAATGTACTATTGTTTATTTACTAGCGACCCGTCCCGGCTTCGCACGGATATTTTATATCAGTGTTTCTCTACTATACAAGTTGAAATAGAAAGGGTAAACGTTTTTTCAAACTTAACTTTATAATTCAATAACTTTAAACTATGGAGTAAACTAGAAAAACTAAAGATGTTATAGGGATACAGCTGTTGACAGATTTCACAAGTCTACAAAACCTATAGTACTTCTACTGTCCCACAAAGCTGATAGTTTTAGATTTACAAAGGATACAAAGTAAAGTTGCAAAAAATATTGTATCCTTTTTGTTTTACCTAGTATTATGCATGTATTATACATATAAACCTGCCTCTTGAATCACTCGATCTATTAATCGAATTCTTTCGCTCAACTTTCATGATGTTTTCTTTCATAAGAACCTAAAATAATGAACACAACAAAAATAAGAATTAGCGAAATCGTTCCATCCGTTCACGCGTGATGCGATGGCCAAGGATATAGAGATGAATTTTTATTTATAATAATATAGATTTGTCATAACACCAATAAGTCTTTAAGTAAACAATAAAACAATTTAGTACATGTATGATTTGTTATCTAATAAAAATAACGCATTGTGGTGGCAGACAAAGCGATGGCAATGGGAGTGATCCAGTTCGCGATCGGCGTGTTCGGCAACGTGCCGTGCCCCATCCTGTTCGGCGCCGCGGTGGACGCCGCCTGCCGCCTGCGCGACGCCGCCTGCGGCCTGCTCGGCGCCTGCGCGTCCTACGACAACGACAGCTTCCGCCATCTCTACCTAGGTAACACTATTATACTAACTATGGCACGATCGCTGATCACGAAGAAATTCGTACAACGCCCTGGTTTTACCTGTCTCTGTCACTCCCGCGTAAATCTAATACGTCTCGCTCACACAGTTACCGTGAACTGCGTGTGACCGGCAACTGTGTGAGCGACACGTATTAGATTTACGCGGGAGTGACAGAGACAGGTAATAACAGGTCATTGTACGAATTTCTTCGTGAATAGCGACCGTGCCATAGACAAATTTACTTTCCCCCGGAACTCGTCTAGTGTCAAACCTTGACGTCATTATT
This sequence comes from Notodonta ziczac, assembly GCA_918843915.1. Taxonomy (NCBI): domain Eukaryota; kingdom Metazoa; phylum Arthropoda; class Insecta; order Lepidoptera; family Notodontidae; genus Notodonta; species Notodonta ziczac. The sequence continues at coordinate 1,967,779 of OU974040.1, read as the reverse complement.
GGTTACCTGTAAGGAGTAACAGTGGTGGGAGAGTGTGGCGGGACCAATCCCATAAAAAACACTATTATAGCCACCATAGAGGAAGAATCTCAAAAATTAGTTTTAATGAATGTGGTAGATTATTTGCATTATAATAAGCACAGTATGCCTAACGTCGATATTTGACTATGTACTGTAAGGGTAATTGAAAAAGTTAATTTAGTTCGCTTTCCCTCACGGATGTACACATCAATTCAGTTCTATGACATTATTTTTCTAAGGTAATCGTTGTAGAGAAAAAAAATCCTAATAAATGAAGTTTGGCTGTCAGATATAATCAGTCTACTGGCACTGTCATTCTTATCTATGAAATGTGAGAGGAACATTGATTGTCGATGGCAGGTTTATCGGCGGCGCTGATGTCGCTGGCGTTCGTGATGGACCTGTTGGTGTGGAGCAAGGCGGGCCGCATCGACATGAACCCGGCGGACGCGGCGCCCGACCACGCGCCGCTGCACCAGCCGCCGCCGCCGCCCGACACGCAGCTCTGACGTCACACGCTCGCCTACGAGTCGCACTTCTAGCCGTACCCTCGCCACACTCCGCGGGGCTAACGTTCATATTGATCATGTAAGCGATAAAAGCTTGTATTTCTCGCGATCAGACGCAATTTTAGTAGAATTGATCCAACCGTTTGTATGAACGACAGGAACTAAATGCAGTGCAACAAAGTTATCCGTTTCGGTGGCCAAAAGTGGAACTAACTTCTTTCTTTGACAGTTTCACGTTGAAACTAGCGCCATCGTCGCTGATGAGATAACTTTGGTGACACTAAAGAGCGTGCGTCTATCTTGTCTATAGATATAGAATCTGCATGGATTTGGGACATATTGTTAGAAAGAAAAATATAGACAGTACATGCGTAGTTTCGTATTTTATAGACAAAGTGTTGGTACTAACTGTACATAAACGATCACTATACAAACGCCAATGTTTTGGTTATTTATTATTAAATATTATTCTTTTATATTATTTCCGTTTACGTGAACCAGTGTTTAATTTACACGTTTGATTTTTTTATGCAATTTTAAAGGTGACTGAACGATATATTTTAATCAGCATTTTAATATGGTATATGTATCCATTTTATACACTAGTTAATTTACTAAATAATTATACTTGTGCTCAATTTTATAGAAAAAGTGGTTTCACGCATAATAATATTTTAATATTATAACATAATAATGAACGTATAATAATTTGAAAACACGTAAATTTTATAATAATAACACGATTGTTATTAATCACAAAAGGCCATTATATTGGCGAGCTTTTTAGACAAATATATCATATATTATGTACATACGTTTATTCACTAAATTTTATCTATATCAAAAAGTGTGTAAGTATGTCTGATGAAATGGAAAAGCGCTAGGCTAGCGATTTAAGGTATCCGCACATTGAATCGTAATCATCAAGATAATGGCAAACTTTTTCTCGATCGGACTATATTTAAATTAATGTCAACATCTAATTATTATTAAGAAAGATTTTGTGCATATTATACCATTGAAAAATCAGTCCCATTCTTTCACACTGTACACACACATTCTATAAGTAATTATATCGCTTTATATTATACATCACGTTATAATATTATACATCACATATAAGTATAATAATATGTGCTATCCTATAGTAATCACAATTTATTTGGGACTGAGTTTTATTGTTGCGCTTGGGTTCACTATGTTGCAATTTGAAAGCACATATCTACTGCTGAACCTTACATATATAATTGTTTAATATTATACTTACCTCACGAAGCAATTTATTTCATCAATATAATTCTAATTTTGTATTTACGTCAAGTTAGATTATTATCTAACACGATTCAAAATAATACAAATAAATATTTGCAATGGTCATAATATATCATATTTTCATTTATGGCTCTGCCCTTTTGGACAATGCAGCGAGGTAAATACACGGTATGCACTGGATAGCTTGGCCAGTGTGAAGCGATTTTTTTTTTATTATATTTTTTGTCAGTTTTGTATAAAACGGCCTCCTTCACTGATAGGTAGTAGACGGTGCACAGTGGCTATTGGTTATCCGCCATAGTGTATAATGTTGATCGTATCGTGCTAAAGAAAATTGCAACATAGTGGATTGACGGCATTACATATTTCGATTATTGCGAATTAAATGGCTAGTGATTAGACGTTTATTTTAGTGTTAGTGAAAGTTTTTTTAACAAATTATTACTAATTTCCCTGTAAATAATATTAAATGAATTAAAAATTATAATCACATTAGTGGTAGGGCTTAGTGTAAACTTTTTTTTAAAACTAGTTTATAGTTGATGTTGCCTTTTAATCTTTATGTAATCAACAAATATATTTCTCTTTTTGAACAGCATCACAATGTGCTATGGTCTATCTTTAAATTGCTTCGTTATTATTATTAAATTGAATAAAGAAATGGATTCCCTTTGGTTTTCTTATATAAAACGTGTCATGTCGTTTTGAATTTGACTGTACATGTTATAATGATTTTGCAAACGTCAGAAAAATAATTTATCTATGTTGCAGTCAGTTTATATGTGTTTTTGTATAGTTGAGTGATAGGCCATAGTATTAGTTTATTGAGAGTGTAATTCAATTATTTAAATAAAAAAGGCTGGGCCGCGTGTAACACTTCATAGTGAAATTAGTTTAGCAGATAGTAAGATTGTCGGAAGTTATCATTTATTTCCGAAAACTGTGATGTTTTGTCGTGTCTTTTTATATTCAATCACTAATCTATTCCAATATATTTTTATTCATTTTAAATTCTAAATCTACTTACAAATATTTCGTATCTATCATACTTATTTATCTTATCATTTTTAATGTTTTACAATAATATGTGCAATAAAATAGCGACTGATTGTTATGAAAATCATTTTTTTAATTCGGATTACTTTGACATCGAAGCTATTGTTGAAAATTACAATACATGATCTATACCCGTATTAATGGACGTATAAACACGTATAGTACAGATTTTTATTAAATACTTACAATACATTCAATATTCTTAAAATAATTCCTTATATATGTTTTAAATTATGGATTGGCACTTTTTTTTTTTGTTACTGAGATGAAATATTTCCCGGTGCTCATATGGCCTTTTATAGGGAGCTAAAGTCATTGAAGTTTAATGATTTTAAATTTATAACACAGTTCGATAAAGTGGAAATCTATAATTAACGTTACATTGAATTGTTGAAAGTGCAGATTCGAATTATAAATACAATTTAACTACAATGGATACTGCGAATAAATAAAAATAACGAATTTAAAAGTCACCACACATCAGCTACGTTTCTAAGGATGTGCGGTAATGTGCTTTATGATAGTGCAATTTAATTAAAAAGTATCTAATTGTTGAATTAAAAATATGAATTATATCGCATATATAAATGAATCGTTGTTATATTCTAGTGGGCATTATTTAAAATAACGGTCTATTTTTGATTGTATAAGAAATAAAATAAATTTTATGTATATGCGTTAAAACTTTTAATATCTTTTAGTAAGTATTTCATTTGAACTCGTGTTAGACGTTGACATCCTGTTTGATGATTCCTAATTAAATTGTATAACTATTCAATATATTTTTGCAATAAAAAATAATTTCGTGCAATTTTTTTTTTATATAATTAATACCTGCATCGCTTATTGAGCACGTATGTTATTATTTTTAGCCAAATTAATAATGAGAAGTTTATACATATTGTATCACACTGTGAATGCGTGTAACTGTACGTTACGTTTTTATATTGTAAATAAACAACCTTTTTTTTAATAAAAATATGTATAATAACCTATTATTATTATTATACGATAGTAGTGGCGGTCTACGTCTCAGTGGTAGCTTTTAGCTGAAATTTGTTGTTTGTTGTAATTTTACTACTTAAATTTTAAGATTGTAACGTCTCTTCGTAAAGCGAACACAATATTACTAGTCTACATCTTAGTTTGTAGCAAATAATACCTCTGGATAGATGTTAAATAATATCCGCGCAATCAGTGTATCGAACAAGCGTCGTATAATAAGGAGGGCAAAAAAACATTTCACCAGATGTCGCTCGATTGGGTTGGGTTGGTTGACGTCACTACACTTGTCAGTGTCACTAGAAGTAGAAAGTCTGTCGTCACAAGTGTCTAGTGTCAATGTCAGCCCACTCCAGTCCCGTTCCTCCGACTGGATGCGTTCATTGAAGTGCCTGAGCATTTTGTAGTATTTGACTTTCGACTTGGCATTTATGGTTTGGCAAAATACCCGTGTTGCAGGTGCCCCCCGCTACGTGAAGTGACCGTGATCTGACGTGATCTGGCACGTGACTTGCCACTAGAGCGGCGCCCATCTGCGTAACGCGGAATCGACGTAATTTCCTTTGTATAGTTCAGACGAGTGGCAAGTCACGTGCCAGACCGCGATCACGTTACGTAGGCACAGCGACATATGACTTATTGTATGAAACTCCTGATTTGCGAAGTTAATTCTATTTGGTAGTGTAATGTTCGGATATTGTTGTTTTATGTGCCACAAACTTTGATATTTTTAAGAATTTGATGTGAAATAGCCTCGTTTGAAACAGATGTTTCAATCTACAATGTTTTTTTACAAACTTACGCAATACGAAAATATTATTCCAATTTTTTGTGATAAGCATTATTAACGCTCAGTGCATTTATAAATAATTAAATGAAAACTATTTTCGTATCCCCATTCGAAGTATAAAAAAGTTGTATACCTACAGAAAATGTATAAGTATTTTATTTTGATTTTACATCCGTCTCTTTCCGGTACAGAAACAGTACATTGTTTTCGATTAATAAATTAATAAATTGATTATAATCTAAGTACATGCAGTGTAGATTTGTTATTGTGATGTGACTCACATATTTTTTGATTATTTGTAAATAAAAAAATATTGAGATATGAGAGTGTTTTATTGTCTAGATTCTTGCCTTGTACGGATGAGAATTAATAAAAACACGACTGGGCTTGGATAGAAGCCGCCGTGAAGGACATCCAAATGATAAGTTGCACTGGCATCTGACTACTTATTAGCAGACAGGACAGACCTGCAATCAAATTTAGTAGAACGGGTTTTAGAAAATGATGGGTAGGTATCTTATTGATTATCTATCACCGTGGCGAGCTATGTTAGAGGACGAACAGTTTAGGGTTCCGCAAGACAAGTTACGAAGCCGTTTACTGAAGACATGTTTAATTTTATATTTTTGTACAAGTTCGTTTGCAGCACTTATTTGAGCGTGAGGGTCTATTTCGATCTCATCGTGCATGACGCTTTCTATCTAGCGCATTACCTATAGATATCGAAACATTAATACAAAATAATTATGTCGAACCCACAGTCTACGGCTCCCGGTTCGCGGCTGACTCATTTTATTGTAGGTAACTATAAATAAGCAACCTTTGTGGTAATTGCCGATTTCCATCAATTCTTTTACGTTTATTGACGAATATTCCAGTCTTTTTTACTGCTTTGGTATATTTTGACTATGCACGATTTTATGACGTAATGTGATAAAGTCGATGAGTTGTTAAAGGCGTTTATTTTTTGGCTAAAACTATTAAAATAGGCCCTCCACTAGATGGACCGACGATCTGGTGAGAGTCGCGGGGAGCCGTTGGATGCAGATGGCGAGCAACCGTCCATTGTGGCGTTCTATGGGGGAGGCCTATGTTCAGCAGTGGACGACTTCCGGCTGATGATGATGATGATTAAAATATTCGTACGCCACAAGCACAGAATAATAATTATAAATTATAATTATTCGGTCACAACACTGTTACAAGTCTGTGGGTCTCAACCAAAGAGTATATAACCACGGCCACAACCAATAATGACCATGGATGATCTTTATAACTTGGTTCTATATTGGTCCGTATGTTTTTTTTTTTTACGAGATACTGCCTGATGTTATTTTTGAATAGATATTTTTTTACCGATTCCCACAGACTTATAAATCAACTCTGTGCCTTCTCTGTGCCGATTCCAACTGCAAATATTGAGTTTGTTAGAAAACTTTAATGGATGGACACTTTCTTTATGTGGATACAACTGGCCACAACGCACAAAAAAACGTTTAACGCCATTAAAGGACATAAAAACACTAAGTTACTTTTCAAATAGGCGTTAAAATATAAAACATCCAGTATTTTTCTTTGATTTCAGCCAGCGATCTTACTATTATTATTGAACCTCCTATAAATAAAATTAAAAACATAAGAATTTTTGTTTTTCTGAATCCTACATCATCACTGGAAATAAAACTAATTTACAATTCGCAAAAGGAAAATGAAATCCAATGGTGAATTTGTTCTAATCGTGCGTTAAGTTTGGCTTGTCACACCCCATAAAAACTGTCAATAGGTTTTTTGGGGTCTACTACAATACACCTACCGTAGTAACTCTATCTTAACTGACGTAGCCAACAACCCTTTTATGTCTAGATCATCCTTCCCAAAGTGGGCGATAACGCCCCCTTGTGGACGCTGCAGGTCTAAAGGGCGGTAAGAGATCCAGAAAAAAATGGGGGCATTGTGTAGCTCACAATAATCAATTAATTTAATTTGACGTTATAGTAGTTCTCAAGTAATTGAAAAAATGGGGCGCTAAAATATAATTTACTAGCTGTGCCCCCCGACTTCGACCGTGTAGTAGTTAACGTAACAAAAATACCGGGATTATCGGGATACAAAGTATCCTATATGTTAAGCCCGGTTATAAACTATATGTGTTCCAAATTTCATCCAAATCCGTTCAGTAGTTTTTGCGTGAAGGAGTAACAAACATACATCCACACTCACAAACTTTCACATTTATAATATTAGTAGGATTCTCAAAGTGGGCAGTATACAAAATAAGTTTGGGAGCCACTGGTCTAGATAATTGTATATCCATGATCGCGACCGAATGGGAAATGGACTATTGTGTGGCTATCTCGCCCGGGATAGTACGACCCCCTCACAGTAGGTAGCCATCTTAGCTGTTTTTCGTATGATGAGTGAGGGAGCCGGAAGCTGTAAGCCTTCTTTTCCCCTCCCTCTGTCCTACTCCCCTTCATATAGGCAAGTGCGAGCAATGTCTTTCGTACGTATTGTAAGCACCCGTACCTACCAAAAATGTTATAAGTATTGATTGTATATCAGCTTCTTGGTACCTACGCTAGTTCACCAACGTGGTTTAATGACGCCCGAAAGAAGCGAAGTGTTATAGTCTAAAGCGCAGCTCTGACGTCATCGTGTAACGCTACTGACGCTTAGCACGTATAGAGTGGCCGCGCCGAGACCGCCATACGTCCATATAGATGCTTCGCTTCAAATCTTCATAGATCAGAGATTTTAAGTAGGCCCGCAATGTCCCGTGACACCCGGGATGATGAGGCGGTTTGGACAATGGCGTGGCCGCTGTATATAACAATGGAGCGTTGGCGATCGGTCATAGTCTTAACACTCTGAAGCTCAGCGCCAAGCAAAATGTTCAGAATAGTGTTTGTTGCGTTAGCTGTGCTCAGCCTCGCTTGCTCCGCCGCACCAGGTATACTAATCATTGACGTAACTACTTACTTATTTACTAAAATAGGTCCCTAGGGTACTAGTTATTCACTCATGGAAAATCATTTGCTTTTAATGTTTCCTCGCCTTGTCTATTCTTCTTCTCATAGTGCCTCTCCAACTAGTGAAGGTCAGCAGTCAGCTCCGCATACATCTCTCGGTCTCTGGCGAGGTTGAAAAGCTCCGCTGCACTTGAGACTCCCGTCCATTCTCGGATATTTCGCAGCCACGATTTCCTCCTGCGCCCAACAGCTCTTCTACCAGCCACTTTTCTCATCAGAATAACCCTTAAAAGTGCGTATCATGGGTGCCTTATTATATGACCTAGATAGGCGGCCTTTCTCCTTTTGATGGTTTGCATTAGTTCGCGCTTCCTCCCAACTCGACGCAGAACTTCTGCATTGGTCACTCGGTCTGTCCAGCTTATGGCCATCATGCGTCTTCGTCTATTACAATTCTTTATTAACATTCCAGTTTCCGACTGAGAATTAACCTGCAATTAATAAAATAGCCGACTGAAAATTGCAAGCGTGGTGGTAATCATTTTGAATTCGAACGTTATATACAAAGAATTTGTAATAATAAGAAAATATTACAAATTCTTTGGTTATATACCATTTTGTTTCACTTCTCGTTGGCCGAGGTGTAGCTACATAGCTACCTAGCTAGTGAGCGTAACACCTACTCATATGTTAGAGCTATTAATACTTGAATAATTAATTTCGTAAGATATAGGTCTTGATCACGTCTGGTCTAATCAGACGGTAGATTATTTCTTATTAAGCGCTGGCCACTCGGCTTGCTCCACCGAGGGATCGCAGTTCGATGCTCGTCCGAGGAAAATTCAGTCATAGCCTTTCATAATTAGTCCTCTTGGTGTCACTGAAATCGCTCCCAATCCATTGGGACCATCCATAAATTACGTCACACGAATTTCATATTCTTTTTGACCCCTCCACCGTCCTTGTCACAGCTGGTCACATTTGAGATCCCCTCCCCTATCTAGTGTGATGTCACATATTTTGCAATTTGACATTTATATTTTTTTGAAATTAAACACCAGTGTTCTGAAATTATATAGGTAATATTATATTTTGATAAAATGTGATGTCACAAAATTTGGGACCCCTTCCCACCCCTTGTCACACACTTCGTGATGTAATTTATTGTTGGCCCCATTGGACGATACAATAGCTTGGTACCCAATAGTACAACCACTACCAATATTGTTCATACATTTGGTGTGTAAGCGTAACCTTGCGTTTGTACTAGACGAACCATCACACAGAACATGTTGTGTTTCTACGTTTGGATAGCACAAAATAGAGACAACATCATAAATGGGTGTATATGTTTCGTCAGTCCAAACCAGGTATACTTAAGGCTAAAGCGCCCATCTAGCCCGCGAAGTTCAAATGATTTGAGGTTTTTAAGATTTTTTTCAAAATCTGACAATAATAAAAAGCACATTTTGTAATTCGCGACAAAGACCGTGTGCAGTGGATTTATTAGTATATCCAACTTACTCTAAAACATTTCAAGAACGACAGCTATCCAGATAATCTAGCAATTTTTGTATATTTAGTGATTTACTAGTATCATATCCACCGTGATAATATTTAGAGTAAACGCACTGCATACTGTGTTTTACGCAAATCACAAAATGTTTTCAGATTTTGGATAAACTATAAAAATACTCGAAAATTTTGAATTTCGCGGGCTAGACAAGCGCCTTCACCTTAAGTCTAGTCTATCGATATTCATTTGTTTATTTCACCAAGGCGAGCGCGTAAGAAGATTCGGCTACGACGTAGGCCAGGGCGGGCACGGCTACGGTGGCTACGGTGGGCACGATGGCTACGGCGCCGGCGGACACGGCTACGGAGGGGTGCCGCTGCCGCTCACGCAGACCTTCTCCAAGTCTTCCGCCAGCGCCAGTTCTAGTGGCGGCGGTATTGCGGGCTGATGATCATCGCATCGACATTTAGGTACTTACAGTTCGTCGTACCTATACTGTATTATAAACTATTTTTTTTAATCATACATACTTTTAGTTTTTTAATATACTTAACAGAGTGCCAATGGGACAGATTTAGTGCAAGGGTGGGAACAACGAAACTAGTCAGTTTAATTTATTTTTTAATTAACCAACAAAGTTATTTGTTTGGATATATTTTTAACTGACTCCAAAAAAGGAGGACGGCCTCAATTCGACCCGCATTTTTTTTAAGTGTAACATCTACCTTACGGCGTACTTTGTGAGTAAAATCGACCAGTTTGCCGTCACGGCAAATGGCATGTCGCACTTTCATGCCGTCATGCCCCTCCACGCTACAATATATTTCACATCTGCCGTGCGTCCCGTGATGGCTAACTTCTTTTTGAATAAGTAGGTAATAATTAGAAAATATTACATATCTATCAGCTTTTGAGAGATATATTTTTTTATTGCAGTTGCCTGCCAGTCCACAGTCCGGTCAAACAAGCGAATGGATACGCATAAGATACAATGATGCCTACTTGTTTAACATAAGAATAAAAAGAATAGAATATTAAGTAATTTATGTTCTCATTATATTTTATTATCATTAATGACCATTAAAGGTAGTATGTCATGACATATAAATTGTTTTAACTTTAGTTCAGTATGGGTATCTGTGTGTCTGTCTGTGGCATCGTAGCGCCCAACCCGACGAACCAATTATAATTAGTTTCTTGTGTTAGAAAGGCATTCAGATCGAGAATGTTTTTAGCTGTGTTTCATGAAAATCGGTTCAGCCGTTTGAAAATTATCAGCTCTTTTGTAGTTTAAAAAGACGTCATATCAGGGGACTTATTTTTATATGAATGACTCTAAAATTTATTAACACCAACAATATTTTTTTTAAATATATAAAGGTTCATATTTACAGAGAATACCTAACTACCATAGAAATAAAGGTGGTTCAGAAGTCCGAAATAATAATTTTGGCATTAATAGGGTAGATGGCTATCTAGTGTCAGGCCCGTGACCACAGATATAGATTTACATAAATAACGCAAATGCATGTACTTCGCGTGTCCGAACCCCGACCAAGCGTCAAGGTTTGGGCGCCACTAATTTGTGAGCGAGCGGGACTACAGATATAAAAAATATGAGTATGAGCGAGATAATCACTCGAGAGAATCGTAGCCGGCGGAGGGCATCGGCGGCATCGGTGTCTTTGAATCGGTTTGGATTTCCCGTCACTAAATATCGGCTGTGACGTCACAGTAGGTGTTAAAATTTCATTAAAAATTCGGCACGCTTGGTTTCAATACAAATCGTGATCCTTTCGTTATCTATCCTACTAATATTATAAATGTGAAAGTTTGTGAGTGTGGATGTATGTATGTTTGTTACTCCTTCACGCAAAAACTACTGAACGGATTTGGATGAAATTTGGAACACAGATAGTTTATAACCGGGATTAACATATAGGATACTTTTTATCCCGAAAATCCCGAAATTTTTGTTACGTTAAATACTACGCGGACGAAGTCGGGGGGCACAGCTAGTGTAAATATATTTATCTGTGCCCGTGACGTAAACTATCATAATAGTTTTAGAGTTTCGGCAGTTCAGGCGCACTCTAATCTTTAGGTACGAAACTACAAGGACATCGGCAGCTTCACGTTGGTGGACCCACTAAATACGTTGCCACATGTAAGAGAAGATAAGAATTACGGGACTTAAAGAAAGACCCTTGTAGGTACATACAAATTAACACATGCATCGCTGTGCCAGCTGAATTTCGGTTTCGCTATCCGCTATTCAATTCATTGTCTTTTCGGAGAGGTCACCTGTTCGTAAAACTATTATTATAATGTTTGGTGCTGGGTCTTTGGTTATCGGCTCACTGCACTGAGTGGTTGCGGGTTCGATTCCCGCCGGGCAAAATTCGGAACGTGCAAGCTTTTTTGTAATTTTGGTCTGGGTATCAATGGGACCGCAATCAATTGTACAGGGGTTGCTTAGTATTGGGCTTTTTGAAAATAAAGACTACTAGAAATGGAAGGTCATTACATTACCTACTAGTATAAGCATATTGCTTGTGTTTAGAGTGGGCTCACGCTAATATATTTATGGCCAGGATAGAGATCGAACCCGGAACCTCTCGGTTACTGAGGCGGCCCTTCTAACCACTAGGCTATTGACTTTATTTAGCTCGAGTGTACGTCTGGCGACATTTATTTATTCTATTTCACCATATCACGAGGCAAGTATATAAATTTGAAAGTATATAACTTATGATGAGATTTGGGAAATAAAAACACAAACGTACTTATAAAACTTGTAAGTTTAAATGCACAAACATTATAAGTTTTAACTTTGCTTCGTGAATATTATTGAATATAAAACGTTATCTAATATTTTTTTGTTTTTTTTTGTCTTATTAAACTACTGCTTGGTTCTGGTTCTGGTTAAAGGCGACAGCGGAGGCGGAGGCGGAAGCTTTGGAGAAGGACCGGCCACCTCTGTGGTTCTCGTTTGATGAACGACCATCTCTGTTGAACGCTAGATCGCGACCGCCACCGTAGCTGCAATTAAAAAAATGACCTTATTAACTTCTGTCTAACATTAATATATAAGGATTTATCGCAACCTGTACTAGCTCATGTTGAGAAACTCGGTACTCTCGGTTGACAACAAACTACTTATCTATAACACAGTGCTAAAACCAATCTGGACTTACGGCATCCAGTTATGGGGCGTATCAACTTAGTAAAACCAACATACTCTGCCTGCAGCGCGTGCAGAATGGCATATTGAGAGCCATATCCGGTGCCATGTGGTACACCAAAACTGAGGAGATCCATGAATGGCTCGCAGTGCCAACAATTCCTTCAGAAATTGAGCGCTTCAAAAAACGACACAAGGATCGACTGTCATCCCACCCGAACCCACTCGTCGCTGAGTTGTTGGACCAGTCAGCGGTGGTCAGAAGATTAAAAATAAACCACCTACTCTAAACGGAAGGCGCGGCGCTGGCTGTGCCGCCATAATGTATTTAATCGTTCACACACAACTCACTCGCTAATGGTCTGGTGACCGATATCAATTAGAGAAAGAAGAAAAAAAAAAGTTGGTAAAGCTGGTTGGTCGCGACGTCAGCAGTTAGAAGGAAACCCGTCATCCCATGTTTTGTGGTAGGTACACCAGATCTAGATTTTACCAAGGCATCATGCAAAATATCGTGCATTATTAAAATAAAACCTTATTTCTTATGACTTGGACCATAAATCGATGATCTCATTTAGGTACGACACAAACTTAATTTTTTTCGAATGATTAACGAAGCCCTGTCGGCTGGAGGAATACAAAGAGCATTTAAGCATGTAATTAATCTAATCATGCTGATTATACCTTTGAGACATTCTAACTTCTTAAATATGCCTACGTACAATTTGGACCTGGCGATGTTTGGAAGCGAATTACTTGCGTCTACAACCTTAGAAAATTCAACGTATTGAGATCATATTTTTTATAGAATAAGTATCGTTACCTCCGGCCGCTCTCCCCGCTGCATCCTCCGACGCCCTCCCTGCTGACACTAGCGTCCTGCTCGTCGCTGCCGCGGCCGTAGCCGCTGCCGCCGCCGCTGTCGCTGCCGCCAAACCCGCCGTTACTGAACCCACGCCTCGCCCTACTCCGTGCGTCCGGTCCAACATCTTAAATCGTCAATAAATTCAATAATAGATTTTAATTTCATCAACCAGTAAATTTATCGATTAGAATAGTAGGTAGGTACATTTAAAATAAGAAGGGGTTACAAACTATGGTTTATATCGCTGTTTTAAGTACTCCCTTCGTTTGGTTTGTAGATAATAGTTTTTGTAGAAACGTTACACTTACCACCCCAATAGGTACAAGTAAACTTAGCTGATTACCACGTGGTTCTACTATAAATGTAGTAATTTAAATAATTAAGACGCTGCAGAATAACACCCTCATATTTGCATCTTGGAATCAATCGAAATAAACCTAATACTTTAACAGAATAGAATTTAGTTTCAGAAAAACTCACCTCGTGCGTTCACAACCACCAAAATCGCCACCAAAACCAACACTGGAAGCGCCTTCCCCATGGCTGTACTGTACACCATTGTTCTCCACTTCTCCACACATGGTATATATAGGGCGATGCGTGGTCGCGGTGGATTAGCGTCGGATGTGTCGCGTCAAGTGTCATGTTTCGGCGACACACCGTGATGGCCGCACAAAGGCCGGTGGCATTTTGCTCGGGTGATGGACGCCCTTGATTTTGGACGACATTAATTTTCAGAGGAAAAAAAATAGATAATAACAGGTAGTTAATAAATTAGCGTTATGTAGGCATATTCCCAAATGGGCAAGGTTGGTCGACTCTATAACCAATCTCGGAAGCTATAAGAGTTTGGAAAAGCTCCTATATTCTGCCGACACTCTCTCGACGATACCTCAGATCTCAAGTCTGAGAGTGATCTTGGAAATGTCATTCTTACGTCATACCAGTACAGAATCACATGTCACAAGCGTACTCAAGACCGCTCTGAAACTTGAGATCGATTTATTAAAACAGGCCTTAGTCTTATAGGCCAGGCCCTTATATACCAAAATCAAAATGTCGGCCAACCACATAGGTACTCGTAGTTATAGAGGAAGGATTTGTCAGCGCCCGTATTATGCGTATGATCTTTGACCGAATCATTTTCCCTTTCCGTTAGGCATTAGGAATTGTTGAATTGCGAAGAGAATGTCAGCTTCAGTGTTCGGTACCCAACGACAGCGCATCATAAATAACTTGTGATGACAGTCCACGAAATAAAAAACTAAATGTCATTGAAATCAAGAAAAATGTTTCAATTTCTTTTTTCTTATGTCTGTCGCCTCCATTAGAGATTAGACTGCCTTCCCTCCTATTGTGTATGTGGATTATTATAAGTACCCAGCACTTTCCTCCGACTATAATAGTAGCTTTCTCTGCAAGTTTTTGTATTCAAAACACATACAGACAAACACAGAACCTCCTCCTATTTGGAAGTCGGTTAAAAACAAGATCACGTTCTCTGGGAACACCTCCGTTTAATCATAGCTTCAGATATTATCAGCGCCACGATTGTACGATCTTGACCTTGTCCGCTCGGTCGTTCGCTCGCAATTTTTTCAACCGCTTCGCTTTTTGTTAATCATCACCCGTATTTTGTTGAAAAGAGTTCGGTAAATCCTTTCAAAATCACCCGAGCGTAACTGGTAATTCTCGTCTGTTAACTGTGTATGGTTGCCCGCGGTGAGCTTGGAAATTATTTAATTCCAAGTATTTGAAGTAGGTACATACTTACGTAAGTAACTATTTTGGTATTCGTGTAAGTATTATTAGGCTTTGAGGCATTAGCTCAGTACTTAGGTACTCATCTAGAAGGGACAATTGATAGCAGTAATTGTAGACTCTACGTGGTACAAATGCAGGCTCTACAATGACATAGGTCACGGAAAACATCAATACATTCGATTTCCGACTAACATCTGCATTGCAGATTATTGTGGCTGTCATTATTTATCGTCCATAATCCAGATCGTGATGAATTAATTATATTATTAATATAATATAATGTAGGTACGTAATTTTATGTTACGTTTACTGATATTATAAAGTAACCGTGGTTCTAAATATAAATTAATCACCATTGAAATACAGAATAAATAAACTCACAAATAAATTCATACATTTTAATATTTTAATTAAATTAATTGCAGACACACTGGTATTAACTATTCTAATTGTACTATAGTTTATAATATTACCCACTAAGGCTGAGAATACATTTAATATTTGAGTTGGCGTGCCCGTGCGCCTAATCCCGGGATCGCTTAAGTTCTTTTTTGTGTTTGTTTGCTACACAGGCCAATTAGTCTGTGGCTTGCTAGCATTGGCATCCCATACAAAGAGTTGAGTTAGCGCGCGGACTTAGCATAGCTTACGTGGACATCTAGCCTAAAACGCGCTCCTCAGCACTACTTATTTTGCCCACTTTTTCCCTTTGCCTCCGCCACCGCCACTCTTTCCGCCATTGCCCTTCCCACCGCCACCGCCATGTTCGTCGCTCTCGCTGCTGCTGCTGTCACTATCGCTGTCACTGTCACCACCGCCGCCACCGCCACCGTGCTTGCCACCGTCATGGTGGCCGCCTTTGCCATCGCCACCTGAAAGGATTATGAATCTTTAGTCTATCTATGCAAACAAATATAATTGAAGTATTTGTTTGTAACGTTAAAAACAACAGCTACCTACTAACAAAACTATTTGTTTGTTCCGGCTAATCTCCGAAACAGCTGAACCGATTTTGACGGAACTTTCACTGGCAGATAGCTGATGTTATAATAAGTAACTTAGTTACTTTTAGCTAAGTACCGAGCGGGCTGTCCGCGGGCAACAGCTAGTAGACATTTTAATCACAAAGTTATGTTACTTTTATTTTGCAACCATTGAATGGAGGTTTATGTCTATACAAGGAATAGACGTAGTAATCATCTTTTAAATAGCTATAATTATTTAATGTGAAATGTTCTCGACTCACCCCCAGGCGCGGATGACACGCACACAGCCAACACCACAAGCATCAAAGCGATGAGCGTCCACTTCTTCATCTTCCTGCGTTCCTAGTACTTCGGAGACTACTGCCTTCTCATCCACACCCTCCTTTATATAACAAACCACTGTTTACTGTCCGATTTTAAACATTTTTTATTACAAGTAAAAGGTAAACAATACAATCTAATCCGTGCCAAATTAATTGTTTTCGATACCTATAATCGGTTCACATTTAACTTTTTTACCTTTTGACCTTCTGTGATGATGAATCGACTTGTGAGTGATGGATTAATTTATGCAAATGCGACCGTATTACTACGTAGATTTAGAATAAAAATTCGTGCACGAATTTAATATGTAGGATATAGACGATACAAGACAACATGATAGATTATGTTATAATACCTACCTATCTACTTTATACTTAGTAGTGTACAATACTTGCGGTTAAATTAAAAGCCTGTATCTAAGTCAGTGGTTCCCAAACTTATTTTGTATACTGCCCACTTTGAGAATAAATTATTTTTTAGCGCTCCATTTTTTACGTACTTAAAAACCACTTTAACGTCAAATTAAATTAATTGATTTTATTAACCCCCGACGAAAAAAGAGGGGTGTTATAAGTTTAACATGTGTATCTGTGTGTCTGTGTATCTGTGTATCTGTGTATCTGTGTATCTGTGTATCTGTGTGTCTGTCTGTGGCAACGTAGCGCCCAAGCTGATGGACCGATTTAAATGTTGTTTCTTTTGTTAGAAAGGTATTCTGATCGAGAGTGTTCTTAGCTATGTTTCATGAAAATCGGTTCAGCCGTTTGAAGATCATCAGCTCTTTAGAGGTTAAAAAAGCCATATTTACGGCCAAAACCAACTTCCTCGGCTCGAATCCGCTCGAAATTTGAGATTATTGGATTTCGCTTTATTATATTTTTAAATGATCGTAATAGTCTGAACTGGCTATTTACAATATTATAAATGTGAAAAGTTTCCCGGATTCTGGAAAAAATAGAATATTTATCAATTTTTATATGAGATTTGTGTATGAACTAAAGACGTTCCATAAGTCACGTGTCAAATGATGGATACGCGCATGCGTTATAATTTGTTTGTTTTGTTAATGGTCATGGAATATTACGCAATAATAATTCTAGAGGGCGCTGCTCCGCCATTGAGAAAAAATACAATATAATTTCAAATAATTTTAGCGTTATTTAAAATTCTTCCCCTGGGCTGCGTCCGTCCACCTCAACCAGAGTTATATTACATCAAATTGAATCATAATTGATAATCTTTTACTAGGAATTAAACCTCCGGCATCAATATTTAGATTCGTTGTCTATTCTAATGTCAATGATTATGTCATAACAAGATAATGTCTCATACTTTTACACAGATTTTATGTTGGATATTGTACATTGCATTGGAATCGAATGGAATGGCATATTAGATTATGAGGAAGCCAAAAATAATTAAGTAGGTAAATGGCGCTTTATAATCTGGCATCGAAACTAGTTGTACCAGATGAATTTGCGAGATGAGCAATGAATACTTAGCTACGGTAGCTACGCAAATCTCGCTAACTTAATTATTTGGAAGAACTAGGTAAAGTATACATTTGATGAAAAAGTCGTCGCATCGGGGGTTTTTAAATTTTCAATTTAGAGTTATTGTGAGCTACACAACACACCCATTTTTTTTCTGGGTCTCTTATCGCCCCCCTTTAGACCTGCAGCGCCCACAAGGATGCGTTGTCGCCCACTTTGGGAAAGGACGATCTAAGTGAAGTCATTTTAAATAAAAATGAGTAAACAAGCGCTAACAATACCAAAGCCATTCCTCACAAGTTGCCGACGTTAAGGAGAGTGGGACAGAGGGATGGTCATTAGTTCCCCGGCTCGCTCACTCATCGTACGAAACACAGCTACTTTACGCCAATGTTTTGTTACTACCCCGGTCGATCCAGCCCGTACGTATACTAGGTGAAACCAAAAGAGTATACTAATTTTTTTGCAACTTAACCTTGTAAATCTAAAACTATCGGCTTTGTGGGACAGTTGAAGTACTGAAGGTTTTGTAGACTTGTGAAATCGGTCAACAGCTGTATTCCTATAACACCTTTTGTTTTTCAAATTTCCTCCAAAGCTGATAGTTTTAGAATTACAAAGTTAAGTTCTGAAAAAAAAGTATACCCTTTATGTTTCACCTTGTATGTAAATTGGCTACAGCTTAACAATTGAGCCAATGCTCTACCCCGCCGTAAAAGTCTTATAAAGTGGCCGGCGCGTAGCCTTGCTTTACTAGTCTGAATTACTTTATGTAATTCTTGGTAATCTCAAAAGGCTATTAAATTTATATTAAAATCTACTAACCTTTGTAATCCTATGTGAATGTTTGTGAGTGTGGATGTATGTATGTATGTATGAATGTATGTATGTTTGTTACTCCTTCACGCAAAAACTACTGAAGGGATTTGAATGAAATTTGGTACACAGATAGTTTATAACCGGGATTAACACATAGGATACTTTTTATCCCGATAATCCCGAAATTATTGTTACGTTAAATACTACGCGGACGAAGTCCGTGGGCACAGCTAGTTATTAATAATATAAGGAAATGGCAATTTTAAAAAATACAAAATGTGAAAGGACATGCCCGCTGAGTTTCTTGCCGAATCTACTCAGTTGAAGTTGCGTTCCGATCCGGTGTATATCCGGTAGATATAAGAAAAAAATTAAAAACTTACAATTCTTAAGTGCCCCCATTGGCCTAAACAAAATAAACGCGTTGACTTTGACTAAATTAACATAGCTTCTGCCCGCAGTATCGCTAGCTTAGACTTTATGTCTTGGGTGTCGACAATAGCGCCAGCAGCCAACTATAGGGTCGCACTGCAGCTAAAAATGATCCAGGTGACACCTTAAGGTGAAGGCACCTGTCAAGCCCGCGAAATTAAAAATTTTCGAGTAGTTTTCATAGTTTATCCAAATTCTGAAAACGTTTAAGACAACATTTTGTGATTTGCGACAAACACAGTATGCAGTGCGTTTATTAATACATTTATTTTACTCTATATATTATCACGGTGGATATGATACTAGTAAATCACTAAATATACAAAAATTGTCAGATTTTGAAACAATTCTAAAAAACCTCAAAAAATTTTAACTTCGCGGGCTAGATGGGCGCTTTAGCCTTAAGTAAAAAACACAATCAAATCGTGAAGGAGGACACGCAAACCAGAAGTGTATATATGACGGCCCGTATTAATAAATCAATCAGCCAATCAATCAGCAGTCTTAAGTACGCTTTTGACAAGTAATTTTGTACTGAAATTACATTTCCAAGATCGCACTCAGATTTGAGATCGATTTATGAATATGGGCCTAAGATAGTGTTCTATAAGTTCAATGGTCGTAGAATTATTTCACTATTTTGGGTTATTCTGATAACTGAGAATTTCTGGATACTGAGTTTGTTTTGGAATGCTCGACCGCTCTGTTATTTAGCGTCTGTTTGAAGGTGAGAATTTTTGATGACTTGAACTCTGAGTTTTGAAATGCTTTCTGTCTTAGCTAAGTATTGTTGCATATTTTTTCCCGGTTCTCTTGTTCAAAACCTTATGCTTACGAATTGTTATCCTTGAAATTCTTAGTTTGTATGTTTGAGCATTTCACAATACATAAGTAAGTAATTGCCGAACGGAATGTTTGATACAGAGGTAAGATAATGCTCTCTCTAGGAAAGCATGCAGGCAGGTCTGTTCTTTGCAAAACGGAGTCCATTCCAACTGACTCCGACTTTCCGGAATGTATCTGTGCCCGTGCAAAAAAAAGCAGTGATAGCCGATTGGTTAAAGCACGCGCCTTGCGGGCACCAGGTCTTGGGTTCAAATCCCGGCTCGCACCTCTGGATTTTTCGAAATCTATGTGCGTATCATAATTTCTACATGATTATCACTTGCTTATGGTGAAGGAAAACATCGTGAGGAAACCTGCATGTCTTAGAAGATCTAACCAATTTTCGAAAGACATGTGAAATCCGCCATCCCGCACTGGGCCAGCGTGGTGGATTATGGCCTGAATCCTCCTCGTGTTGAGGGGAGGCCCGTGCCCAGGAGTGGGACGTTAAAAGGGCTAAATTATTATTATTATTTATCTGTGCCCGTGAGGGACCATCTTGAGCTGCTGGGTGTTACACTCGGTTCTAAGCTCAATTTCGGTCCCTTTATTGAGTCCAAAGCCAAACTTGCTGCAATGAAGCTGGGCATCCTGGGGAAAGTCAGGCGGTACTTCACACCGGGGCAGCTTCTAAACCTATACCAAGCTCAGGTCCGATCGTGTATGGAGTACTGCAGCCATCTCTGGGATTGTTCAGCTAAGTATCAGCTGAAGGCTCTGGAGGCTAGAAGGCTCATTGGCAGCGAAACCCTAGTGCAGGCTAAGTTGCAGAGCCTGGAACACCGAGGCAGGGTTGCCAGCCTATCAGTTTTCTACAGAATACATTTCGGGGAGTGTGTGTTGGAATTACACGAGTTTATTCCCCCATCTCCATTCTACCATCGGACGATAAGGCGCACGGATATAATGCATCCATACACCGTGGACATTCCTTCAGTTCGTACCAAGCGTTTCGTTTCCACTTTTATTGTGCGAACTGCCAAGGAATGGAACACCTTGCCGGCGTCTTTGTTCCCGGTTGACTATAACCTCAATGTTTTCAAGTCGAGAGTGAACAGGTACCTTCCAGGCAAGTATTCACCACCGTAGACCACATCGTCACTTACCATCAGGTGAGATTGTGGTCAAATACTTGACTATATCTAAAAAAAAAAAAACCTATCGGTCCCGGCTGTCACAGTCGTTAAGCCATGTTGGAGGATTTTTGTCGCCTTGTAAATTTTGATAGTGGAGTTGGTAATTTGCTCATACCAAATCGTATTGGAATCTTATTTTATTGTCATTCAGGTTAAATTATAGTCTCTTTTGAAAATAATACTTTGTATTTATTGATACATATTTACAAAAGTATGGCGAAACATAATTATTCTAATTTTATCACAAAGAGCTTTTGATTTCCTTCGCTAACACGGACCGACCGACAGCAGGTTAACGTCTGAAACAATAAGATATATTATGTTACTGAAGTGGTAAAAAATGTATGACTCGCAGTTTTCTGTAATATTTCACACACGCCTACCTATAGATTAGATATATCATGAGCAGTTTTACTATAGTGCGCTCTCTGTTCCGTTTCAGAACTCTTTCACACGTTTTCTATTGGCTTTTGCAGGTCAGCACAGATTTTTATAATTTGTTAGATGTATTATATGTATAATTAACCAATAAACAATTATTTATTTATTTGTAAATCCATTTACAACGCTTTACAAAGCATTTTTCAAAACAATAGCGCTTCTTAATCCTACCGAATTGATTTATATCTTTCAATACATTCGTTTGATATTTACCCGTATCCGCCCTTGCTGCCACCGCCGGCGCTGGCACTAGCGCTCGAGCTGGAGCTGGCACTAGCACTGGAGCCGGCCTTGCTTCCGCCACCGAAGCCGCCATGTCCTCCGCCGCCGGAGCCACCATGGCCTCCGCCGCCGGAGCCGCCATGGCCACCGCCTCCGAAACCGCCAGATCCACCGGAACCTCCGCTTAGTCCGCCGCCATGGCCGCCACCGGAACCGCCGCCGCCTCCATTGCCGCCACCGCCGCCACCGCCGCCTCCGTGGCCGCCACCAGAACCACCGCCGCCTCCGTTGCCACCGCCGCCGCCGCCTCCATTACTACCGTAACCGCCATCACCGCCGCCAAATCCGCCACCCTTTCCGCCTCCGCCGCCGCTACCGCCGCCAAATCCGCCGCCGCCGCCGCTACCACCGCCAAATCCGCCGCCGCCGCCGCTTCCGCCTCCAAGGCCACCGCCACCACCATGGCCACCGCCACCGCCGCCGCCAAATCCACCGCCACCACCACTGCCACCGCCGCCGCTTAAACCGCCACCACCTCCGCCATATCCACGGCGAACGCGGTAATGCTCCTCTGAAAAAATAAGATAAATATATTAAAATTATTAAAGTAAATAATTATAGTAGAACTAGGAATTGATAATATGGACCAGAAATAATGCCCAGAGGGATCCATGGCATAACTCCAGATGAAGTGCGAGCTAACAATATAACTTAACTAGGTACCTAATATAAATAACTTAAATCTGATGAACACGCAGAAAACGTCGAAGCAAACACTATTCACAGTCAATATTTCCAGATGCTACGAAGTTTGGCTTCGAACCATTACATAACAGCGATTAAACCACAGATATAGATTTACATAGATAACGCAAATGCATGTACTTCGCGTGTATGAAACTCCGATCAAGGTTGGTCACCGTTAACTTGCAGTCCACGCGACTACAGATATAAAACATATAAGTACGAGCGAGATTATCTCTCGAGAGAATCGTAGCGGGCGGAGGGGCATCGGCGGCATCGGTGTCTTTGAAGCGGTTTGGATTTCTCGTCACTAATGACGTCACAGTAGGTGTTAAATATTCGGCACGCTTGGTTTCAATACAAATCGTGATACTTGCGTTATCGATGTAAATCTATATCTGTGGATTAAACACTTGCTTATCGAAGCAAAGATTAGTCATTATTTGAACGCTATTGGAAACCGATTGAAGGTCGATTCGAGAGTTGTCTGTCATGTTATTAACTAACATTTTGTTTACCGGGAAAAAGTTGATAGACTCTAAACAAGAGGCTACCTTTAGAACAGGTATTGACTAAAAGTAAATTACGTTTTTTTTGTTTGCAGCTAATTTGAGATATTTAAAATAACTAGCTAAAAAGGATAGATAGCTTGTGATCGATTATAAATATATTCTTAAAATCTTAAACACCAGAAACTCAAAACTATATAAGAAGTAGTAGAGGTGCCTAATGTTGTTAGAAAATACCAAAAAATATTCAAACTTTTCCAAAATATCTTGGAATAAAATGAAAATAGCAGAATATTTTAAAAATAAATTCAAATAATCGTTATACGTCGTCTAATTTTAGGTTAATATGAATAGATAAACACGTACCTGTAGCTGCGTATGCGCAAGCGATAAGCCCTAAGGCGAGTGCAACTGCTAGGCGCGCCATCTCGTGCCCACCACAGTACTGCGCTCCCCAAGTCCCGGCCAACCTTATATACGGACCAGCTTATGTCATGATCGAACGTGCAAATGTTTATTGTACTCTTCACTTTTTGCACCGCCACCGTCTATTTTTAACCCCCGACGAAAATCGAGGGGTGTTATAAGTTTATTTATCAATTATTTATTAAGGTTCCGTCGTTGCTTTGTCGTCTAATATTAGATTTGTTAGATTAGAACCGATATCTATATTGGCTGGCCACCTGTCACCAATGTGTTTCACTACCTTGGATTAATAAAGCTCTATTTATAAACACGCAACAATAGAACCTATCTACTTATTTTATTTAAACTCTTATTTCTATTCTTAAGTTTGGGTGTGAGATTCCCTCTAATATTGGTAAATAGTTTTACTTTTAACTTTTACATACCACTGCCATCCAATTACTAAAATATCGTTTTGCCTAATTGACATGTTTGTTTTTCTATAATTTATTAACCCCCGACGAAAAACGAGGGGTGTTATAAGTTTAACATGTGTATCTGTGTATCTGTGTATCTGTGTATCTGTGTATCTGTGTGTCTGTCTGTGGCAACGTAGCGCCCAAGCTGATGAACCGATTTCAATTGTGTTTCTTTTGTTAGATAGGTATTTTGATCGAGAGTGTTCTTAGCTATGTTTCATGAAAATCGGTTCAGCCGTTTGAAGATCATCAGCTCTTTTGTAGGTTAAAAAGCCACATTCACGGCCAAAACCAACTTCCACGGCTCGAATCCGATCGAAATTTGAGATTATTGGATTTAGATTTATTATATTTTTAAATGATCGTAATATTCTGAAATGGCTTTTTACAATATTATACATATGAAAAGTGTCCCTGATTCTGGAAAAAATGTATATTTTATCTATTTTTATATGAGATTTGTATATGAACTAAAGACGTTCCATCAGTCACGTGTCAAATGATGGATACGCGCATGCGTTAAATTTTGTTTGTTTTGTTAATGGTCATGGAATATTACGTTATAATAATTCTAGAGGGCGCTGCTCCGCCATTGAGAAAAAATATAAAAAAAACAAATCTAATTTAAAATATTTTTAGCGTTATTGAAAATTATTTCCCTGGGCTGCTCCCGTCCACCTCAACCAGAGTTATTACATGAAATTGAATCATAATTGATAATATTTTACTAGGAATTAAACCTCCGTGGCATCAATATTTAGATTCGTTGTCTATTCTAATGTCAATTATTATAATGTCATAACAAAATAATGTCTCATAATTTTACACAGATTTTCTGTTGATTATTGTATACATTTGATGAAAAGGTCGTCACATCGGGGGTTTTTAAATTTTCAATTTAGGATTATTTTAGTTTTTTTATTACTTATTTTTAGATAGGCAGATACTACAAACTTTTTCAAGGCTGTTTACATTACAGTTTTTTTGACGACCGCTTGGCACAGTAGTTCGGTCGTAGACCGCTCGGCTCACTGCACATGGTGGTTGCGGATTCGATTCCCGCCGGGGCAAATTTCGGAAATGTCCTTTTCGTAATTTGCCCAGGTCTGGGTGTCACTGGGATCGCTCCCAGTCAATTGTACGGTACCCATAGTACAAGCGTCACTTAGTTTGGGATATCATAGAGTTAGTGTGTCAGTCTGGCGCAAAGAATTTGTAATGATCTTTGGTCTGGCGATATTTATTGTAAGTATTTCATACTGATTATATAATAATAAATACGGAACCAGGAACAGCTTTTATTAATACATTAAATTCATCGCTAATAGATTGGAGTGGCCGATATTTTTTGCCAATTCCCGCTAACCGATCATAACAAATGTACATGTATGTATGTGTCAGTAAACCAGTATTGTAAACAAATCTGCTATACGTAGGTATTATAATGTGTATGCAGATAGATGTAAGGCTGCGAGTCCGTTGCGTCGAGAGCGATATCATCTAGCCTACGATATATCTACTCCTCTTTGTAATTATTAATTATAATTATATTTTATAAGGAACTGGTTATAAAAAAATACAAATGTAAAAAGACAAGCCCGCTGAGTTTCTTTCTTGCCGGATCTTCTTAATCGAGGCCGCGTTCTGATCCGTTTGTGAATATAAGAAAAAAATTACTACTTGTAAGTGCTCCCGTAGGCCTGAACAAAACAAACGCTGTGACTTTGACTTGGTTTTGACTGATAACGTCTTAAACTGTGGTCTTATGCCGCGATTGTGTTGATATGAACGTAATTCTACTAGTATTTTAAAACTGAAATGTGGAATACTATTGTACAAACATATGAGATTTGTATAGGCATGCTGCGGGGTTTATTAATTCAAAAATAAATAAATTGTCTACCCTGGTGGTATCAGCAAACATAGTGCTTGCTTATTATATATATACAATATATTTCATGGCGTCTTACGTAAAAATATAATCTAATGTGTTTCTTTTTTTTATAAACAATCTATATTTGGTAGCTGACCTTTGACTAAATGACTTACCTACTAACCAATCAATCGAAAACATTTATAAGTACTACCTATCATTTTTTGTGGTAGTATCTCATCTTTAGCATCTCCTAGATGGCATGCAAATTATTGTGCATTATTTGCATTAATTATATTTTTATTAGTGACTAGCTGAGCCCGCGACTTCGCCCGCGTGGAATTTAACTTAACAATAAAGCCCGGTCCCGCGTTCTGAGCCCGCGCGACAGGACCCATTTTTTTAATTTTGTTTTTCTATAATAAAAGTAGCCTCAGTTACTGCTTATAACATCAGCTATCTAACAGTGAAAGTCCCGTCAAAATCGGTCCAGCCGTTTGGAGATACTCTTTGATTTCAAGTGTTTTTATTTTTTTACGCGGAACCCTAATTGTTTTCCTAAAATCAAAGTAGCCTAAGTTACCCGCTATAAGATCAGCTATCTGCCAGTGAAAGTCCCGTCGAAATCGGTCCAGCCGTTTCGGAGATTACCCGGAACAAACACACAGACAGACAGACAGACAGACAGACAGACAGACAGACAAAAAAAATTTAATTCGCGTTTTTGCTATAGGTATCGTATGTACTTTCATATGCATTTAGTGAAAAGGTGTTATTTTGATATTACAATCAGACACTCCAATTTTATTTATTTGTATAGAAGACTAGCTGAGCGCGCGACTTCGTCCGCGTGGAATTTTGAACCTTTCTTAGGGGATATCGACGTCATAGTAGCTTTATGCATGCAAAGTCTCAGCCCGCTCGGTTTGAAATTGACAAAGTTTCATACAAACTTTCATCCCCTATTTTATCCCCTTGGGGCTGGAATTAATCAAAATCCTTTCTTAGGGGGGTAGATTTAATAAAAATCCTAATTAATAATAAAATTTCAGCCCGATCCGTCCAGTGGTTTGGTCTGTGCGTTGATAGATCACTATGTCAGTCAGTCACCTTTGAGTTTTATATCTATAGATTTTCGTCGATAATTTATCACATCAAGTATCTGCACATTATTATATTCTCAAGACAAGAATACGACAATACAAAAGTATAGCGCAGCTTTAATATTTATCGCAATTTACCTATGGGTCGTCAGCATTAAAAATCGATCCTTGTAGTTACTTGGTTTTTTTTTTCTTTTAAATTGATAAGGAAATGTTGTATCGTTTTGTTCTGCCTTTTTCTACGAATCAGGCATCGAGGGGGTCTCCCCTCAATCGATTAGTATCGATTAGTCGAGATTGGATCACGAACCAAGGATATCGCGTAGCTTGACTCCCAAATACTAAAAAAAAGCGTAAACATTATCTTTAACGTGTTTCTAAATAAATACTATTCTCCTATCTAATATTACATCACCATTCATATTGATTTATGTACATATGAAGAGTCTGAACTCTAGTACCTATTGGTCCAAGCTCTGATCAAAATTCATAATCTTTTTATTCATCTAGGCCAACACAGCACTAATCAATAGACAGAATCTACCACCGATTCGAAATACTGTTTCCACTGAGGGGATTGGGCATAAAAACTCAATCGTTACTCTTTTCAATATAATAAACTAGCGACCTACCCGGCTTCGCACGGGTATTTTTATCAGTGTTTTTCTACTATATTATGTATATATTATACATAGAAACCTTGCTCTGGAATTACTCTATCTTTAAAAAAAAAGAATCAAAATCCGTTGCGTAGTTTTAAAGATCTAAGCATACATAAGGACAGACAGCGGGAAGCGACTTTGTTTTATACCATTTAGTGAAGACGGTGTTGGTACAGTCTCGGGGAAATATTTCAGAAATACAATGTGAGTAGGTTTGGCGACTGCTTGGCGCAGTGGTCGTCAAACCTACTGCTCGGTTCACAGCACATGGTTGTTGTGGGCTCGATCCTGCGGGGCAAATTTTGGAAATGGCATTATCGTAATTTGCCCAGGTCTGGGTGACCATACATTTGGTGTGTTAGTTTGGTGGCATATTATAAAACCTTTGCCCCTAAAAGGGACGAGAACAAAATGTTCAGCAGGTTTTTTACATTTCCTCTGGCCTCTAAGGATCCTCTCTCCTTAAGCGTTCGCTGTATGCTCGAACAATGTCAGCGAGGGTTGTATATAATGCAGGTTCTCAGCGGAGCGTGTATTATTGCCTTATCAAATCACGTCATCTTGATTGCGCTAATCATTGAAAAAAACTATTTTAAATTCGGTTGAGGTAGGAAAATCCCGGGAAATAAGTACCATTGTTTAAATAATTAGGTCTCAGCTTCTCATTTTGTTCATTAGGTATGCGCATTTTATATGAGTAATTAATGTTTTGTAGTCGGTTACAAGTGCTTGTACCTAATCTACTTATTTGAATAAAAAAAATTAAGAAAGAAACATAACATTTGTTTTTTTTTTTGTTATGATTTTAGTCGCATGCTTGCATAAAGAAAAGTAATACGTGAACTGAAACATATTGACATTAACAATAATTCGGGCCACCCCTGAATAATAACCAAAATAAATAAATATAGCTAATAATAACGACACGGAAGTTTTCAGCAAACCGTCATCGTTGTAAAACACCTAACTTTTACCTGAATCATATCGGTTCTTGGAAAACATGAAATATCCGAACTGCGACTGAAGTTGAGCCGGAAATAATACATTCGAGAATTCACTGAACGCGTTCAAAGTACGTGTACCCAACAACCTTGCGTTGGAATAGGGAAATATATCGCTTTGACAATGCGCCGCGCAGTCACCGACCGATCTATTGTGTTGATAAATTTAATAAATCGATACTGTTTGTTGTCTTTTTTCGGGGATCCGTGGCGGTATTGTCAAAACGTTGCACTCAATAATTTACTAACGTAAGTATCCGCCAACCTGCACTGGGCCAGCGTGGTGGATTGCGGGCTAAATTATTTATTGAAGTATAGCTTTACCCACGGCCCCGCGCGTGGACTTATTTGCCAAATTGCGTGAAAGTATGTTATTCCAAGGAATTACCTCTGTAACAAATGTCATTCAAATCTGCTCGGCTATTTTAGCGTGATGCTCAAACTTACAAACAAACACGCATTTATATTATAAATAGTCGTAGAGAAAAAGCAATCACCAATCACCAAATCACTAGAAAAATAAAGTCTAGAGGCTTGTGATTTGTTATGATGTATGTTTGTTATCTCTCGGTAGCTCTACCATGGATCTACTTGCGTGAGTAGACGCTACATGGTAGCGTCAATTATCAATACACTATAACTTGTATGCTCACAAATGATAATGATAATATAACGAATGCTTAATCTGATATTGGAATATATTTACGTATTTTTACTACCTAATAAAAGGATTAAATATTATTTAAGTACAAATATAAATTTGGTGTAAATAGCGTGGTAACTGATCTTCTATATATATAAAACTCAAAGGTGACTGACTGACATAGTGATCTATCAACGCACAGCCCAAACCACTGGACGGATCGGGCTGAAATTAGATGGATTAGGTAGATGTTATGACGTAGGCATCCGCTAAGAAAGGATTTTGATTAATTCGACCCCCAAGGGGATAAAATAGGGGATGAAAGTTTGTATGAAACTTTGTCAATTTTAAACCGATCGGGCTGAGACTTTGCATTCATAAAGCTACTATGACGTAGACATCCCCTAAGCAAGGATCAAAATTCCACGCGGACGAAGTCGCGGGCTCAGCTAGTTACTAAATATAGAAACAAGAAGTATTATGCAAAGTTGCTTTCAATAGAACTAACAATGTTTGGGAACAATAAGGGTAGCGTGACATACTGTTTACCCAATGGGAGAACGTAGAACATGGTAGAGTGCCTTTCTATTGGTTGAAATAAAATGCGCGCAGCGTAAGTAGATTCAAGTTCTATTTACTAGAAGTGAAATCGGTATTTTAAAGCATGTGTATTGAGACATCCATTATCATAGAGTTGTTGATTGATACATCTCACATGTTATTTATCCAGACTTGGTGGCGTCAGGACAATAGTTAGTATCTATAATGCGCATCTTAGTTAAGCTTCATCAAAGTGCAGAAGAAGGGACGCACGCAGCGGGTTAACAGAAATCGCTGCGGCACGGCGGCAACAGGGCCCAGCTTCCTGTTGCGTGCAGCATTGCCGACCACCCTAGTTTACCTGTCCCGCCTCCACTATACCAGCACGGCCGGGGACATTGCTGAGTATGTTAGAATAAAAAGCAATGTCTCATTGAGAGTTCAGCCGTTGGACTCTAGTCACAACGCTGGTTTCAAGGCGTTTGTGGTTAGGGTCCCCACGGACAGGCTGTCAACTTCATGCAGGTAAGACTACTGGCCGAAGGGTGGTATGGTGTTCAGGCGCTTTGGAACGAGATTGCCGCCGTCACCACCTACAGTTCAGTTTTTATTAGTTTTATTAATATGTATGTTAGTTTATAAGGTATTTATCTATGGGCCTGCGATGCCTGAAGAGAAATAAATAAATAAATAAAATAAGCGCCTATTACTTAGTTCGACTCAAAACTGGTACAACTAAATAATTGTACTTACCTACATAAATAATCCTTTCCAAACTTGTAAGACAGAAAACAATTCTTCTTCTGTATATTTTTTATTATATTTATTAAATTATTATTATGATGTTTCTAACTACCAACAGGATTAACAGCTGGAAGATTCACGGGATTATCTAACAAGAGTATCGCAATATTACGCCTGATGTTGTATGTACGGTAGAGACGTAGCAATGTGGCTTGCTCTTGTAGAGTTTAAAGGGTTTATGTTTACCAACGCTAGCATCTACCGGCTACGGTACCCGCTTAATATCAGGGTCCTTATTACGTTAGCTACTTCAATGGCAATAGAAAAGCAAACGTGAGCGATTGAAAGCTATTTAGCTTTCAAACGATTGGGTAAATATTTGGTATTCCTCTAGCGACTGACTTGTGAGTGATACAAGGTACTCTGTGGTAGAAATCGTGAAGCTCGTGTCAGCCGTTGGTTAGTAGATTACGGAAAAACGTCAAAAGCGGAGCGTTTGACAAGCGTTTGCTTTTCTATAGCGATTTAAGTAGTGAACGTAATAAGGGCCCAGGGCCCTAACCACGTTAGCTACTCAAATCGTAATAGAAAAGCAAACGCTCGCGATTACGTTTTAAACGCTCCGCTTTTGACGTTTTGCACGAGCTTCACGATTTCTACTGACATTGATATGGTATGGTATCAGCAAAACGTCAAAAGCGGAGCGTTTGAAACGTAATCGCGAGCGTTTGCTTTTCTATTACGATTTTAGTAGCTAGCGTGGTTAGGCATCCGCCAGCCCAGGGCCCTAACCACGCTAGCTACTCAAATCGTAATAGAAAGGCAAAAGCTAGCGATTACGTTTCAAACGCTGGGCCAATATTTGGTACCACGCTTGCGTCTCATTTGCGAGTGGCTCATGTCATCGAACGCTTTGTAGTTTTTTTATTTGGATCTGCGTTGGTAACTACGTGGCTTTATGCCAATTTTCATAAAAAAGATCTCTGTGAGTGGGGGCAATTGGATGAATAGTAGTGAAACATGATTATTCGAGTTCCCCCAATAAGTCTGGTAATATTAGGCCTAGACAAAGACCTTAATATAAAACTTGAAAATTATATTTACTCGACATTGGCTAAATCCGTAAAGCAAATCATCGCATATAAACTTAACTTTAAAAAAAAACGAAGTCAGTCGCAATGTCAAGGTCAAACGCTAAGAATCGCGAGTGTGGTACCAAATCAATGTCAGTAGGAATCGTGAAGCTTGTGTCAGCAAAACGTCAAAAGCGGAGCGTTTGAAACGTAATCGCTAGCTTTTGCCTTTCTATTACGATTTGAGTAGCTAGCGTGGTTAGGGCCCTGGTAGGTTGTACGCGTATTAGCCGACTTTGTTATATAAGTGTGGAATTGGAACGGTAAGAGACAGCGTGAAAGGAAACAGTGTATTTGAACAGTGTGGTTTGGTGGAAAGTGAGGAATGAGGAATGAATGAAAGGAAACAGGAAATGAACGAGAGAACGAAGGATATAAGACAGACGAGAAGACGTAGACTAAATTGAAAGATGTTTTCAGTGAGAATTTTAATTTAAAAAGATTTGAAGGAAATAAGTTGGTGTTTTTGTATTTAACACGCTACATGAGGTGATGTGAAATATTATATTAGTATATTACATGGCAATTAAGGTACATTACCTACATATTTTTTTATTTACCTTAAAATTGTATGTGTTAACTTCGATGTAGGTCGGTTGCTACAAAGTCCCTATAATAATAATAAAATATATCTTCAGATATGCGGATTTTGCCTTTCAATGGGCCCACTGAATGAACGTGGGTAGACAGACGCGGTTTGATTATTGGATTAATTTAAAACAACGTAACTACGATTAGAGTCAGCAATTAGTGGGTGATCAATAGTATCATTATAAATATCAAATCGTTTACACTGTACGTGCGTGCGTCAAACATTTTTTGCTATATTGTTTTTTAATGTGCATGAATAATTTAAACGGAATGGGAATTTCCAATGTAGTCTCATTTATTTCATTATTTCTAGAGATATCACCTTACTTATCTACTTGTGTTCTCTTTTACTTATTGGTAGCTTTGGCTCCGACTTCGTCCGCGTGGATTTCGGAACGGAACTTACATGCAATCTTCCGTCCCCTATTTTATAGCCTAGCCCGCAAAACGCGGTTTAGCGGTTGTATAGTTACACCATACTTTGTCTTCTTCTTTCGAATGTCAAATTACTGATGCCAGAAAGAGATAGTTCGATATGTAACTATTCGTCCGCTATACCACGTTTATTAATAGTAGAATTTTCTGAAATAGCTCTTTAGTGAAAGCCTACTGCAGGAATGGTGAACGTTTATGGGTCATCGTGCAATTTTTTTCTATAGAAATGAGGCAATAAGGCTTTGTCCATTCGTCCAACCATTCGACTGGTCGCGTGTCTTAATTATTTTGCCATCCCTAGCCTACAGTATCTATAAAGGGTATAAATATTTTCTATTATTCTCTTTTTCTATATAACTTTTATCTCATGCAGAAGATTTTTCTATAATAAGGGACTATGTACTCAGGAGAGAAGAAAACATCAATTGTTACTCGTACTTTAGGTTAAAATAATTTATTGACTATAAAGCATATCTCATTAAAATATGGCCGGTCATGACTACGAAGAGTGTACACTATATCAATTTTGTTTTAACCGTAGCTGCTAGCGCTGGCTGATGCTGAGGCCTTTGCGCTGGCGGAGGCGAAGGCCCCAGAGTTGCCGTAAGCGCCACCGCCACATCCTGAAGTACATCCAGAACCGCCAGAGCCAGAACCGCCATATCCACCTGCTCCGCCTCCTGCACTGGCGCCCGCACCTCCTCCATATCCTCCGCCTGAGCCACCGCCGCCATATCCACCTTTGCTACCACTTCCGCTCCCCCCCAATCCACCCCCAGAGCCACTACCTCCGAATCCTCCGCCCAAGCCACCGCCGAAACCACCCCCGCTTCCTCCGCCAATGCCGCCGCCATGTCCTCCACTGCCACCATATCCGCCACCGCTACCTCCAGATCCACCAAAGCCACCGCTGCTGCCGCCACCTCCACTGGCACCGAATCCTCCACTGAGACCTCCAAATCCGCCTCCACCTGAACTGCCATGTCCACCTCCGGATCCGCTTCCACCGCCTAATCCACCACCGCCCCCGTGGCCGCCACCTAATCCACCGCCACCTCCGTTTCCTCGGCCACCTCCAGATCCACTTAATTCAAAGCTTAGTCCGGCATTACCGCCGCCAGAGCTACCTCCATGCCCACCACCGGAGCCTCCGCTGCCTCCGTATCCTCCGCCACTTCCACCTCCCAATCCACCACCGTGGCCACCGCCGGATCCACCTCCAGATCCACCAAGCCCGCTACCGCCAATTCCTCCAAACCCGAAACTTAGTCCGCCACTAGCTCCGCCCGAGCTTCCACCGTGGCCACCAGATCCACTTCCTCCACCCAATCCACCGCCACTGCCACCACCAAATCCACCGCCACTTCCGCCACCAAATCCGCCTCCAGAGCCACCTCCATGGTTGCCAGATCCAGAAAATCCCCCACTTCCGCCATATCCACCACTACCACTTCCACTGTATCCTCCTGAGCTACCACCCCCAAGTCCGCCACCTCCACCTGATCCACTGCCAAATCCTCCACCACTACCGCCTCCGTGGCCTCCAGATCCACTAATTCCACCACCTCCTGATCCTCCGAAGCTCAGGCCTCCACTAGCACCGCCACTTCCACTACTGCCGAATCCTCCGCTTCCACCATGTCCACCTGAGCCCCCACCGCCCAGGCCACCACCGCCGCCTGATCCTCCGCCAAAACCAGCACCACCGCCATAACCGCCTCCCCCGCCACTTCCTCCTTGACTATAGCCACCGCCGCCTCCGTATCCGCCTTTTCCACCGTCCAATGAGCCAGTAAAGGCGAATCCACCAGATTTTCCGTCATCAGATTTTGTGTAAATGGTCTTTTCGTTCTCTCCTTTGAATCCGCTGCTAAAGCCGCCACTTAAACCGCCACCGGCTTTTCCAAAGCTACTGAGTCCGGCTTGGACTTTTCCAAGTATGCCACCGACGCCTTCATGAATGGAGTCTAGGCCGCCACCGAATCCGCCG
Source organism: Notodonta ziczac (assembly GCA_918843915.1). NCBI lineage: Eukaryota > Metazoa > Arthropoda > Insecta > Lepidoptera > Notodontidae > Notodonta > Notodonta ziczac. Next base: position 1,933,241 of record OU974040.1, on the reverse strand, counting down.
CCGGATCCGCCACCGAATCCGAATCCGCCACCGCCACCTCCGCCATAACCGAATCCACCTCCACCACCTCCGCCACCGCCGCCACCTCCGCCATACCCTCGGCGAACTCTCACTGAAAAAATAACAATGTTTTCGTTAATCATAGACACCACGCTAAATATTTTTCAGCAGCCCTAAAATTATTACTAAAATAATAGAAATTATTGAGTCAATATATTCACTAAGAATAAATAAACAATAAAGTATTTGTTAACAAAAAATATTCACCAATATAAAAAGGATAAAATTATTATGAACGCAACGTTAAGTTTAAGAAAATTTGAAATACTCATTATTGTACTACCAAATATACTTCACAATTATTATAATACAAAGGAGGTTACAAAAACTTTAACAACACAATGTAGAATTACTTGAGAGGAAAAAAAGTTAATGAGTTACCTGATGCATCACTAAACCCTAATATCAGGCAGAGGGCGATGCTTAAGCGCACCGCGGCCATGTTTCCCGACTGAACTGATGCTAGCTTGTATTTACATCCTTTTATATTAAATGGCTCACGCGTACAAAGTTCAAAGGAACGATCGTACGTATGTACATAAAAACAATGAGTTTTTATAATCTATGATTGTGGTAAGATTGTAGGAACTGTCTGTTTGTTTGTGGATAACTATTTAAAAATTAAAACATGTCGGACAACGAGAGGGTCACGTAGTATTGTATTCTCTTTGAGGGTGACCCGAAAAGAGGAAAGAGAGGTCTCGTGAAAAAAATTCTCCAAATTGAATTTTGATCTTTAGTTTTTCAGTGTATATTGTAATTATTATGCAAGGTATAAGTAATGTGTCAAAATTTGTATACAAAAAATATATCTAAAAATTATTCACAATCTTCGAGACAGATTCAGTAAAAGCTTTTAAAAGTACAAACGGTAACATTTTTATTTTATTATCAGCAGCGGCGGATCAGTCAATTAACTAATTTATTTATGTATTATAAACTAGCGATTCACACGGGCTTTCACGGCTTTTACTATTTATATAATTTCAATAACAATAAATTAAATATATAAATTAATTATCCAAAAGATAGTGGATGCTGAATCCAAATCTGTTGCATAGTTTAGGAGAATTGAGCAGACGAACAGACAGTGTTTTATACTATAAATAAGAATGAAAACAAGTAGGTATTGTCAGGTATGTCAGTTGTTAACATTTGACTGACCAGTTTCTTACATGATGGGCTCTACATAAGTTCCTCGATATAAAGTCGCACGGACCCGCGCGCAATATCTAGTAAATTAAAACACAACTTCCCACAACAGGTTATGAATGTGTGTTAAACTGACGTTTTTGCTCGGCGGAGATTACTCAGAAGCGATAGGATAGATCGTGGATCATCTTGGCAGCGGCGGGCGGTGTGCGGGCCTTGAACTATGGTGCCCTATTATAGTCTAACTTCACCTTGAATGCATTGTTTGATAATATAAATGAAATCAAATAAATCGAATATCGAATACATGCACATTAAAAAAAAAACATAAGGTATTTTTATTTTTTTTGCGTTTTTTAATATTAGTGGGCACTAAGTATATAAGGTAAGTAAAAATAACGTGAGACGAATAAAACTTATTTCAAAAACACTTTTAATTTGAGATTATTTTAAACATGAATTGAGATAAAAGTTGCAAGCCAGTTAACAAAATTACCTCATTATAACGTTATTGAAAAATAATACTTTATTTCAGAGAACTCATTATGAATTATATTATATACCTATCGAGTATCTTCAATATGAATCGACATCGCGAAGTAAATATTGACATATCTATTTTGTTGCATTACATATGTAAAATGCAAACACGGAGTTTTGCAGACTGGTAACAGATTATTTGATTAATTAATTTATTTATTTATTTATTTATTAGGACATCCAACAGCTTATTAATTACAAGGACATAGAGTGTGCACATACAATATTACTTCGCCAATTACAGGATATCACTAAATTTATAATGTATAGCCATCGTGAGATGACGTATAGGGAGATACATTTGAATTTAAAATTTTAAAATTAAAAAACCTTATAATACTTTAGTGCATTAACACAAAAATTATCAGCTTACTGTAGATAATTATGTAGTTTGTACGATCTATGTATAAGATCTCTAAAATGAAGGTGACATCCATACTTTACATAAGACAATAACATTATTTGAGTACCTATGTATGTTCCTTTGGGCGTATGTGTGAGCATTTATTAAAAGTGACTTGTGATTTGTCAGGTCCCTCAAGAACTCTGGTAATTAGTCAGTAAAGTATCCGCCACGTTATTGATAGTGTAAGGGTATATCAGGCCTAGCCAATAAACTTCGCGTGCTCTTTTCTGCATTTTATTGACCAGCGAGGTCAAAGTGAAAAACAAAAACCTAAAGCTAAATGCTGAACGGGGATCGAACTTGGAACTTCTCGCTACGAGGGCGACCAGTCAAACCACTAAGCTATTGACGCTTATTTTTTTTTTTTTTTTCTTTTTTTTTGTTTTAAAAGATTACTAGTTATGTGTGTTTATCACATTACTAGTATTCCCTTTAGCCCCTCCAACAAAGCTAATGCTTGTGCTAGGAGTGGGCTCACGTCAATAGTCTAATGGCCAGGATGAGGATCGAACCCGGAACCTCTCAGCTACGAAGACGGCCCCTCTAACCACTAGGCTATTGACGCTTATAAAGCGCTTATAAATGCGTCCAGGTATGCTATAAAAAATGTGTAGTCTTCGATTGTGGTTTTGTGCTATCTGACCTCATTCAATCTTCGTTCTGGAAATAACCCATAGATAACATCGCTTATTGTATCATACCTGCTGTTCAATATTCTATACTTGTAGTTTACGAGCTGGATTCAGCGAAACCATTTCAATAAAGTTTATATTTGTGCTCTTTCGTAAGTTTCGTGAAACCAACCTATCAAGTTTATAAAAAATACATAAATTCATTTTTTTGCTGAATATAATAATCTCAGTTGGTACTTTTCAATTTTGAACATAAGAATCAAATGATTTTGAACTACCTAGTCGCTAAATTTGGCATTTGTTGCATTTTTCATTACAGTACTTCGGGTCAAAATAAAACAGAAGCAAAGTGTCGAGCCGAAAACGCATCGTGCTTGCGTCTAGTTGCGGACGGCCGGATATGATCTCTTCGTAATTTACCCCAGTCTGGGTGTTATTTGGATCGAACCCAGGTTACCATACGATATCCTACCCATATTATTACAAGGGAGTTCGGGATCAGTTGGTGAGTTTGTCTGTTTTATTTAGTACCTAGATGATTTCTGCCTTATCAACTATTAATAAAATAAAAACTTTTATAACAATTATTGTCAACTTCCGACGTCATAACTTAACTTAGTACATTTAACAACTTTACCTTTATAATTTATTAAATAGTTTTGAAAAAAAAAACACATATTATTAATAAGAATCATACTCATGAGTTAATATACAAATATATATTTAAATAAATAGTAGTCAACACCCCCATTATAAGCGACTATGCCTACCGATGCGTAATCGACCTTCGCATGGCTAGTTTGTTGACTGTTTTATTTATCTTCACATCAGAGCAATATGTACTGTGTAATTATACGCATATGTTGCTTATTTATCCTACTTATACATATATATAATATTATAAATGCGAAAGTTTGTGAGTGTGGATGTATGTTTGTTAATCCTTCACGCAAAAACTACTGAACGGATTCGGATGAAATTTGGAACACAGCTAGTTTATAACTGGGATTAACACATAGGATACTTTTAATTCCGATAATCCCGAAATTTTTGTTAAGTTAAATATTACGCGGACGAAATCGATGGGCACAGCTAGTTTATTATATAGGCGGTAATCCAGTTTATTAATAAATCATGGGTCTAGTCCTTTTTAATTGGCAACATTAATTTTCATTGAGTTATTCTATTAGATTCTATGTATAGTGGGCCGAGGTGAGTTTCTATGAAGACAGCCATGTTAGGTCGTGGTTAGGGTAATTTCATATTGACGACCGTAATCTATAATACTTTATAGGGTTTTTTTTTGAATAATTGCCGATTTGAACAAAACCACTGTCAGTCTGCTTGTGGATGATGTAAAAGCAATAAGGATTCGTTGGAAACTTAAGAAATAGGGATTAAGACCATCAAATACAGAAAAAAAAATACGAGATAAAAATTTGACATAATTCGCGCATTTCTCATGCAATTTTTAAATGGGGGCAAATCAAATCAGATCACTAAAGTTCTTCTTCTTCTTATTATTCTTTCTTTGTTATTGGCGTTTGTAGATCACTAAAGTTGCTTGGTTAGACCGGCGGCTCAAGTAAACTGTCACTTCGCTGATGTCAGTTCCACGCCCAATATGTCGGAATTATCGCAAGGCCAGACAGAGCTCTATTTCAGACAAAGAGAGAGATGGAGAGCCTATCTAAACCTTTGATAAAAGAAGTAAGTTTTGAGGGTCACTCGGTTCATAACATTTTTTCTAATCGTTGCAACTATTTATCGTTTTCATGAAATGTCTTTGATTGCCTCGGGCGACGGCAGCCAAGCACTAAGTGCATGCTGTGTCTACTGCCTAAAGATGTACACAGTCACGACTCGACTGCACAGGCACAATACATCTTATATCAACCGCATCCGGGTGCACTCCTACTTAGCATTTACGGTATTCCCTGTAAATGGTTCTCTCAGTTTTTTAAATAGGTACTTAGGTTTTTTTCATAATTATTCCTAGCAATGTTTAATATTAAATTCCGATTGATGTCATAAACCTTTCTTAGGTACAGGTATTATTTAAATGGAGGATTGAAAGAGGAATCATAATTATTTAGAAGAGTTAGGTAGTAATGTTACATAAACATAAAGGAGCTAAAAATCATTTAAGGATAGGGACAAATGATTGGGGTAAAGGAAAAAACTTTTCTATTTTTTTAACCGATTTCAAGTAACAGCTTGTGAAAAGAAGAACGTTTCAAATCGCTCAATATTAGACCATAGCCTTTAATGTTTTTGACCAAAATTAGACCTGATTTTTTATCGTGTTTTGGTCGTTATACTGGTGTGTGTGAAAACTGAGGACCTATGGCGTGAAGTGTGCAGCTGTAGCCACCACATCAGTAAGTAAGGGCGAGTGGGTAACAGTGAACCACATTTTTTCTTCGGCTAATAGTTCTATCCTAAATGACGCTAGTCTCTTGTTTTTCAAATAATCCATATGTGACATCATTCAACTACAAATCGAGCATATGGTTAAGACCCTGACTTTAATAGAATCGGATTGAAAGCTTGATTTTCAAAGAATGGGAAATGATCCAGTTTACCCCGTGACTGGGTTATAAGAGATCAGCACAAGGGTTACAGTGAATTCGTGGGGGCACAGTGGATTTCTGACGATTTTAAACATGGTATTTTATTAAATTATTACTTTTATATTAAAATGTAAACAGTATTTTAGTAACAATGATAAATATACACTTCTTTGACATACAAATAAATTGACATAAATAAATCTGGGAAAACCTAACTTTCAAGTAACCTACCCAACAACTAGGTAACACTTGAAAACTGAATAAATTGCCAGGGCCAGCCAGATCGGTTAATCCTGTATTAATAGATGCGCGATAGCTTTAATTTGACACCTTCATTTTTATAGCCTGCTGCATAACCTGAAAGTTAGCAGTCCAATGGATGTTCCGCTCACGGATTCGAGGCATTTTGGAACTTTAAAAAAAGAACAAGATGAAATGAAACTTTAACATGCTAAAGAAATCCAAGTAAGCATCTGTAGAGTTCAATGAATTGCTATCCGCTGTGACCCAAAATCAAATTAACCACTGATACCCATCGGCTGTTAACGACAACAAAACTGCAAAAAAAATCGAGCCTATATTTAGAGAGAAACAAATTGTATAAATGAACAATAGAAATACTAATTGTGGTAGGAAAATATTTATATATTCGGGATATACACTCACATCCATGCAACATAACTTTTAACAAGACGTAAAAATTTACTTCGTGCTCATTTTGTGTGCGTACGGTGGTAACGTGAACACCACCTATCGTAGCGCAGCTGAGATTGGTTCAGCGCAGGGGCAATGTAAATAGCTTGCGCCTGTCTATTTTCTATGTTTGTGAAACCAAAACTGAGGCAGATATGGCAGTTTATTCACTGTGCCCCTTGATTCACCGTTACCCACTCTCCCTTACCTAATTTTAATTGAATGTAGTTTTGCAAAATCGAACTTATTGAATTGAATTTTGAAGTTATATTAAAGTGTTTTAATATAACTTCAAAAGTAATATAACTAAGTTTTTGGTAAAAAAACGAAGGCATCATGTACCTAGACGAGCCTAGCGACACCGATGTAAAATGGAAACTTATGCACAAATTTTATCGAACCCAATAACAGTTACTTGGTTAGACTTCCTTTGTAATACTGTTACGACAGCATCCTTGCCTACTTTTAATTGAGGAACTGCAATTATTCATAAGTATGTTGGGAAACGATGGCCCCAGACACTACAAGCTATTTAAGGCCATATAATTATATACCTACAACCTATTTTAAGCCAGGATAGTGGATTACGACCCAAATCCTTTTCCGTCAGAGCTAGAGTACTGTGCTATGAAAGGATTCAGGTTCGGTAGATTGGAGGTTTTACTCAATTTTAGGGAATAAAATCCTTCTTTGGGACATTTCGGGGAAATTAAATCCTTGTGGAAAAGCTTGAATTGAAAAAACACTAACGACCAACCAATTGAATATTGCAAAAAAAAACGACTTAAATAATATTGATGCGACAATGAAGATGAAACTTTTTGAATAGCCTCCAGCAGACTAGTATCTAGGTAGACGAACTCTTAGTTTTTACCACAATTTTTTACCCCAACTTTTGTATTACATATTTCTTGCTAGAAGAAAAGGGGGGAAAAAGGTTGCAGACATGACGTTTTAGGTCGAAAAAATACCAATATATCGTAAATACAGGCACCCGATCTACCAACACATTACAGTTAATTTACTCAAAGTCAATTCGTTTCTTTTGTTTAGGCCTACGGGGGCACTTACACATTTTCATAACGCGATATCTACTGACAAAATCCGGCAAGAAACTTAGTGGGCTTGTTTTTGTATATGTCATATTAAACATTGCCATGCCTTTATATACGAGCTCCCTAATACAAAGCTGTTATTAAACAAGCTCGCTCCCTATCAGGTACATTATAGTTAAAGGTTAATTATTATATTTCTTTAACCATAACGTTATTAACGATTTCCGAGTACTTTATTATTTTAACACCGATCGTTATCTGTTCTCAGCGGACGTTGTATTGTAATTGTACGTCTCTGGATTTGTTTACAAAAAACATAGGCTAGTAAATATTCATTATTGTTGAGTTCTGGGTTTCCTCTGTTCTGAGCCGGACGGAGTGTTTCGGTTTTACCTTTATTATTACGTCATAATCAAGTAGGTATGTTATAAAGATTGGAGGCTGGTATCTCTTTATAGCGTGGAACTAAATGTTCTGTGATTTGTAAGTGTTTGATAATCAAGGAAGTTATAACTATGCATTAATCGCGTGGAAATATTAAGTACTATTAATATGTCCATGCATAATCTATATATATAAACATGAGTCTCTATTTCTTTGGTTATCGCATCGTGCGTGAACGGATGGAACGATTTCGCCAATTATTTTTTTGTCAGGAGAAAGTTATTGTAAAAAAAAATTAAAAAAAGTTGAGCAGAACAATTGGAATTCAATATTCAAAGTTAAGACAGGACAACGTCTGTCGGGTCAGCTAGTTGTGTATAAAAATAATAGTTGATGGTTAGGTATAGTTAGTTTCTTTAGTTAGTTCAATATTCTTCAACCGACTTCAAAAAGGAGGAGGATATCAACGTATCTAAATGAAAGAAATTATAAGGTTATTTAATTCCCTAGTTATTTATAACTTTTTAGTGCACCCAGGTTTTTTAAAGTCGGTTCCATTTTTTATTATTCTTCGAATGGTTTGATCGAGTAGGTCTTAACAATTCCTACTATTATCTCTTTTGATGACAAAAAATGAGACAACAATATAAATTAGTGTCCATGTTTCGTCAATGCGAGCTCACGGTTAAATCAGTACGCGGTATCCTATGACATCCTATGAGCTTGAGTAAGAGGATGCATTCATTTACTTAGGATGGAAGACATCACACCAAAGCAATTATATTATTATGCACCTGTTTTATTAATTGTTATTTTGGTTCGTAAACATTTAATTTGATGTAAGTATGAGTAGGTATGACCACCACACTAAACTAGCTTTCTCATTTTATCTACATACCTAAACCTGAGGGGGATTTATTATTTACTATTAGTTATTTAGTGATAATTGTGTTGCCTGCTCATATTATTATTTTATGCTGTTCCTGAGAATGTACACCATCTGTAATTCATTGAAAAGAATAACCATTGAGTTTCTTGCCGGATCTTCTCAGTGGAAGCAGCATTCCGAACCGGTGGTAGATTCTGACTATTCATAAATGCTTTGTTGGCTTACATGAATAAAAACAATTTTGAGTTTTTGAGTTGAGGACAACATATTTAATTTTTGCTAATCGGCATGGAACTGTTTACGAGAATAATTATCTCATTTTTTATACAAGTCCATATTGAATTATCGATGTACACACTGGAAGCTATAAGACACCTCGCGTTCGTTTATATTATTTTCAACAAACTGGTCGATACCGTATAATTTAAAAAGACATTGTCTTAAAACTGTAAAAATTTGGACCTATGGCAGACTGGGACTGACGGCCGGATGGACTGACTGCATGATCTTATAAAGGTTCCTCGTAGGATCTACATAACCCTAAAAAGGATAGGTCGGAAACAGTTTATTTAAGTAAACTTTATTATCCGTTTCAATGTGAAGATGTAACATGATATTGAGTTACCAGTATAGTAAACCTATATTTACTGAAAAGTATAGTTTAGCTTATGCTATGATCAACCCTAACATCAATTATGCCTTGAATAGTACCAAGCTGACGTTGACACAAGGACAGGCGATCATAAGCTTGATGTTATAAAAAGAAAACCGGTCTGGTCACGCGGGCCTCGCTCACTCGATGGTTTCTCAATTGCTATGACGAAAACCGGTAGAAGGAAAATTCCCATGGCAGTATACGTACCATATTATTAATAGTGCTAGTTGATATCTGACCCAATTACTTATAAACCAAGACTTCACCCTACTCAAATTAAATTAAATAATGTCACTTTCATCACTATTGATACCAAGGGACATAAGTGCGTGTAAAAATATTAAGAAACATGTTTATTAAGAGGCTGGTTCATCGCTGAACCGAGGGATGAACTTGATCTTTGAATTGACGTGTATGCATTTTTAAAAACTTTATTATTTCACTTTGGACCACGGAGACATCTAATGGAAGTATGATCTGTAAATATGCAAGACTAGCTGTGCCCACGGACTTCGTCCGCGTAGTGTTTAAAATAACAAAAATTTCGGGATTATCGGGATAAAAAGTATCCTATAAGTTAATCCCGGTTATAAACTATATGTGCTCCAAATTTCATCCAAATCCGTTCAGTAGTTTTTGCATGAAGGAGTAACAAACATACATACATACATCCACAGTCACAAACTTTCGCATTCATAATTTTAGTAGGATGACACATAGAGTGTTTACTATTATGTAGTAGGCACATCCAAAAGTACGGCTATAGGAGAATTTTAAAGAATCAAAGGTGCATACAGGAGATATCCCAACAACACCGTTTGTTCTTCAACTTCTCCTGAAAGCCTTTCTGTTCCACAGTGCAGATAGAATACCTAAGCGATGGAAGACAAGATAATACCTAAGTTAGTAAATAACCCACTTCTATAATATAGATATTATATTATAAGACTGTTCACTGATGAACATTCCTAGGTTACGACTACTGCATAGTTTTTTTTTGTTTAGGGGCGTTCTAATTGTTTATTTCAGTTCAAAATAAAAAAACGCCTAACATATAACAACATTGGATTATTAACGCACTGTCCTTTTGCTCTGCTTATAAACATAGGCGCACCGCCTGCGAATCACTACATAATATAAAACAAAGACGCTTCCCGCTGTCTGTATGTCCCTATGTATGCTTAGATCTTTAAAACTACGAATCGGATTTTGATACGGTTTCTTTTAATAGATAGAGTGATTCAAGAGGAAGGTTTATATGTATAATACATCCATAATATAGTAGAGAAACACTGATAAAAATTACCCGTGCGAAGCCGGGGCGGGTCGCAAGTTAAGTATATAAGTAAACTGTCGTGTGCAAAATCCTACTAATATTATAAATGTGAAAGTTTGTGAGTGTGGATGTATGTATGTATGTTTGTTACTCCTTCACGTAAAAACTACTGAACGGATTTGGATGAAATTTTGAACACAGATAGTTTATAACCGGGATTAACATATAGGATACTTTTTATCCCGATAATCCCGAAATTTTTGTTACGTTAAATACTACGCGGACGAAGTCCGTGGGAACAGCTAGTGAGGAGATAAAAGATAAATAATTTTCTAAATTTAAAAAACTGAATTACTTTTGCTATTGTAAGCAAAGTAGTGATTATACCTATCTACAAGGAGGATTTTTTTGTAATTACATTTATATTGTTATACAGATCATAATGGGATTTTATTCTATTCAGCAGGTGTTATCTTCGTTGTTGTGATTCAGTCACAAGGAGGTACAAAGTAGATAGTTTTAAGAGTAATCTGTACTTAACCAAAAAATATTGATTGAATAAAGAGTAGGTGAAGCAACCCTCGGATATTTTGCAAGAATGTATTATCTCTACATCAGTAACGACACGGCCTATTCTGGCTAAGTCCCCTGTAGCTTAGGGCTAATTTAATTATAGGGTTATCAAGACCTTATGCTCACCTCTTTGAGCTGCATGTTCTCTATATATGAATGTTCTCTAGATATGATAGTTTTGATCGGTGGTAAAGCCAAATTGACTACAGCTCATAAACGGGCTGACTCTCCCAGGGTAGAGCAACCTTTCGCAGAAGATCTGCGTAAAGTAACTGTTATAATAGCGTTTAATGTAGTGCGAGAGGCGGTGGACCAAACTCTGACGTTGTCCCACTATCTGTCAGGTCCCACTCCCTGTCAGGTCCCACTCCCTGTCAGGTCCCACTCCCTGTCAGGTCCCACTCCCTGTCAGGTCCCACTCCCTGTCAGGTCCCACTCCCTGTCAAGTCCCACTCCCTGTCAGGTCCCACTCCCTGTCAGGTCCCACTCCCTGTCAGGACCCACTCCCTGTCAGGTCGTGCGAGCAATGTCTTTGGTATTGCAAGCCTCTATAGGCTACGGCTACTACTTACCTAACACTAAGCGGGTTCTCTGTATCCACTAGCAGACGAGAAACGAAATAATCAAAACCAAAAACCATTATCAATCAAGACGAAATACATACATTCGAACCTAAAAATCTAAATTATTAACCCTTTGACAAAGGACAAAGGGCCCCAAAAAAAAAAAAACATTAAGCGGGTCATCCGTCAGTTAACGACTTTGTTGCACATAAAGAAAATCCATGTCATTGTACCCAATAAGAATGTATAATTACTTACCTCATAATTAACACTGGTTTTCCACATTCTCATAATAATTGTATTTACTAACGTATAACGTATGCAAGTTTAATGACCCTCTTTAATGGTAAAAAGCAGCGATAGCCGATTGGTTAAGCACGCGTCTTGCGGGCTACCAGGTCTTGGGTTCAAACCCCGGCTCGAACCTCTGGATTTTTCGAAATCTATGTGCGGATCATAATTTCTATATGATTATCACTTGCTTACGGTGAAGGAAAACATCGTGATGAAACCTGCATGTCTTAGAAGATTTAACCAATTTTCGAAAGACATGTGAAATCCGCCAACCCGCACTGGGCCAGCGTGGTGGATTATGGCCTGAATCCCCCTCGTGTTGAGGGGAGGCCCGTGCCCAGGAGTGGGACGTCAAAAGGGCTAAAATTATTATAATTATTATTAATGGTACATATTTTTGTGGGTTTTTTTCTGGGAAAAATTAAACATGACTATGACGATTGAATTACTTACCTACATTAAATAAGTACCTACCTACTTATAGTAAAGTCAAACAGGATATGAAAGGTTGACAAACTAAAAATGAATTTGATTTACTTATACCTATTGAAATAAATAGAATAAGCTGGACGGAAAAGATAACGAACCAAGAAGTACTAGAAAGAGTAGATGAAAGGAGAAGCCTGTTGACCAACATTGAAAATAGAAGAAGAAAGATGATCGGGCATTTGACACGTCATGACGCTTTCATGAAAACAATCATAGAAGGGAAGATAGAAGGCAAGAGGTAAAGAGGAAGGCCTAGGGGAAGCTATTTGGACCAAGTGAAGGAAAAAGTGGATGTCGTGTCGTATCAAATGGTCAAGGAACTGGGAGAAAATCGTAGTGAATGGAAAAAACTCCACCGACAAGAGCATCGCTCTTAAGTTGATGATGATGATACCTATTGATGGATTTGGAATGATAATATACTACAGGATTTGCAATTAGATTTTCTAATTATTCTCCTTCACGAGAATCGATCATCATTTCTATAGTGTCTCTTGAGAGATTTCATCAATGATACAGATTTTTGTGAAAGATTTGCACTAGTGCCAAAGTTTCCCTTATCCTGATTATTCATTATAGGATGCTTTGGATTTGAACAAAGAGGCTCCTTAAGTTCACGTTCCCAATTAAATCTGAAATATTTTTCAAACCTGATGGTATTTTTAAGGATTTTTTAAATTCGATTCAATTTGTACCTCGGATCAATAAGTTCAATTTTTCCATGTGATAAAATCTCGCTTTATTTGAAAGCTAACATTCACATTTGCATTCGCGAATATTGGGCATTTGGAACATTTGCATTTGCATTCGCTAATGTGAAAAATCCAACATTCGTTAGTATATAACATGGAAACAATAATAACAACCTTTGGGCGACTGGAGTCTATGCTAGGGAAACCCTGTGTTACAGATAATCAGCCTCTCACCCTCATCGTGAAGATAATAAAGGGATCAAGGAAGTGTTAACGACTCAATAATTAATTCAGTGTGAATGGAAATGTGTGAACGTTCTTACTGGCCACGCCACCTCCGATTAAATTTTCATACTACCTATAAAATTAATCATTACTCAGACTCAAACCCACCTGCAATTATTGATGATTTATAGATTTATAGTTACATCGACAGATGGCGCTAAAATAAAATTAGAAATGTTTTTAAAAAAAATCTTTATTCAAATGGATGGATGGACGGCACAATATATTTATATTTCATTTACAACAACATTGAGATATAGAATTTACACCTTAACTCTAACTATGTGTGGTTGTTTACAATTTTTCCTCGGGTCTGGGCGCGCCGTATGCGGTCGCGTGGCTGGTAGCGACACCGCCGCGGCCGGTGCTGTAGGCGTTAGCGATGGCGGTGGGGCCGCCGGGGCTGCCGCTGCCAGACCGTCCACCCCAGCCGAAGAACATGGGGAAGTACGCTCCAGTGGGAACCCTCGGCGCCGTCTCCTCCTCGTCATCCTCGTCTTCAACGGGCCTTTTAGCCTGCTTCTTCTTAGCCACGAAGGCCTTTTTTGGCTTCTGCACTGGCTCCTCCTCTGGGATTTCTTCAACTTCAGGCTCAACCAGTTCGGGGACGACGACAGCTTTCAATGTGGTGGAGAAAACTTCAGTCTTCTCTGTCGGCTCTGCGAGTTCGGTCTGTTCAGTTGGGATGAGGACTGGGCCTTCAGGTTGCTGAGGGTAGAATACTTCATTCTGTTGGGGTGGGGCGTAGTCGGGCTGGGTCTGGCGGCGCCTGTCGGGCAAGTAGTATTGGCTGGACTGCTGGTGCTGCTCCTCGGGCTGCCGGTACATGAAGGCGGCCATGCCACCGCCGACGGCACGAGGGTTATAGTACGGATTGTAGTAGCGACTCAGGACCATGCCCCCGCGGCTGCTGTCACCGTACGACACTGCGAATAGTACAATTGTAATATACTTTAACTGAAGACCATGTCAGAAAATTTATCTGATGAGTTTGAGGGATGAAGATTGTTGAGAAAATAATAATGATTGAATGTGACAAATAAATTAACCAATGATACAAAAATTTAAAGTCTTATGTACACGCAATTGAATGTCAATATCATTTAATAGCAAAATGTTTAAGGCCCAATGTTTGTAGATCACTGCTTCTAAGGTTCACTTCAGTTTTTCAAATATTTTTATAATGGGATAGAAAGATATACTCACGGGTGTCGACGTTTCCAGCGGCGTAGTAAGGAAATCCTCTCGCCTCGAAGAGAGCGCAGCTCAAGATCACCAGGGAGTAGACGAGCTTCATTTTTATATAATTATTTTTTGAATATTTCTTGAACACTTTTTATTACCCTTTGCTGTTCAAAGGGTGTTGTGAGTTGTACTGCTGTCGAGTTTGTGTGGACCAGAGTCGGACCACGCGTTATATAGTCCAGTCTGTCTGGACTAATTGGGATGCAGGACACGGCCGCCGGCTTGCACCCGCGCACGTCTCCGCCGTCATTTTACACTATTCGACAGAGTTCTCCAACCGTTATGGGAAACTGGACATCCTAGTGGAGATCGGGTAATGCACGACACGTATCTATTAGGTAGGTGAACCGTTGAACTTTTTGTTTTGGTGTTTTTTTGCATTCGACTGCATCTGATGACTCAGGTCTGCCGTAAGAGAATTTGAATTGGGAAATTTACCTATTTGATCGTTTTAACATTGTATTCTTCTTTATCTATTTATTCTCCCTGTCTCATTTTCTTTAGTATTTTATTCTATAGTAAACTTTTAATGGCAGCCTTAATTGAGATTTATTTTAAAACTTTGTGTAACAATTTTTCATTCCACGATCGCTGATTCTAATTCGCACATGTATCCCTGTGTTGCAATAGTCTGATTTAGATCTGCACAAAATAAGACTTTCCTAGCAGTTTGTAAATAATTTATTTATATGTTCAATGCGTGTAATTTTTAAGGTAAAGTGCTATAAATATAAGTATTGATCCGCACCATGCGTCTACGCATTATGCTGCGTTTGCCATCGAACTGCATAAATCGGGCCCTACGTGGAATGACAAAAGGGTTCATTAATGACGATTTATAGCTCGAGTAAACTGATGGTTACTAGATATTTAACGACTTTTCAGAATCTACGCAATTGAAGATTGCGGAAAAATGCGCGGCAGAATATTAAGAGTGTACCTAGCTTTGAAGTTCACGTTGAGTCTAGATTGTCTAACATCATAGATTGGTAATTAGTTGTACCGGAAGTTTTTGAGTTTCAGTGAATCTCGTTTGTGACTCTTATTGACATATGTAGAATCTCGTTAAATCTTGAATTTCAATAAAACAATTTTCATAATATTATTCTCATTGAGTAAATTATTTGAAATATCGCCGAAATTAACAATATAATTTTTCAAATACAATTACACATCAAATGCTGATTTGATTTTGAGATTTTTTAAATCTGCCACACCAAGTTTTACGACGTCAATCATTTCTCAAGAAAGATCTTTACATATTCGCCGCCGCATTCCTATAGTAGTCGCATGTTGCGCATGCCCGAAATTTATAATTATTAAATACCATTCATATTTGTATTTCGCACACGTCAGAGATTTGAGTACACCTGGTAGCTGGCACCGCGATACCATCTCTCGCTGGGTCCACTACTTACTTCGATAACATCGGAGTCCAGCATAAAGTCAGGTAAAGCAGTCATAACTGTCAAATTTGCCAGTTTATACGTATGGAGATGTATGGATTTATGCCGGAAACATCGTGTATCGCCCATTAGTATGAGCAGCAGGGCGGGCTGATTCATGTTTACCAGACTCCGGTTTGTGAACACCTGTGCTCCAAGTTGTAACGTCTGCTAGACAGTCAAATATTCAACTACTCACCTATTAGATTGCAACTGGTGATTTAACTTGAGTATGTATATTAAAATTTTAAATAAAGATAATTCGAAATATAACATTTTGATGAAATCATTTGAAGATAACAAAACTGAACTTGAAAAATTTATAGTCAGCACATTTTATTTGGATAATGCATAAAATGTTACCAGAACAATAAGCTATTTGCAACCAAAGTGTTGTTGATGTGATGGTATATAAAACATATTTTGGATTCAAATTCGATTCTTCTCAGAAGTTGTCCAAAGCGATGCTGTACTAAATATAGAAGTGTTAAGGCACCAATGAATAAACATGACGAAGTACTCCAGGGATCCCTGTACATACAAACAATTGCGTTACAAGGCGTTTCGCGAAATGCACTTGCATACATCCACCTCGGCAGACATTCTGACTGCGAGCCGGCTGTCAGATCGCGCGATACGCTAGCATGTTGATAGCCTGATATCACTGCTAAAGAGACAGTGCAAGGACCTTCCAAAACAGCTACAGTTATAATGTAGCCTCATTGGACGGCGGCTCTATTCCATTCAATGCTAACTTTCTTTGGAGCAAGGACGTGGTAATAAAGTCTGTAATAACGAAATTGAGATCGATATGGGTATCCCTCGAATTTTAGATAGTCTGGGTGAAACAGTATCGGGCAGTAGGCGGAAGTTTAAAAGTGTAATATAGAAAAATATGATAAGAGTGAAACACCAACCGTAAATAGTTCCTCGGTAATTTATAACAACAGTGATTATTCTACATTGGTTCTTGTTAGCTTTTCCGTAGTAATTAATTTAAAAACAGTTTTTTGCAGAATTTAAAATATTTGAATGTATAAAATCGAAGATGACCTTTATGCAAAATCGCGACATTGAATCGAGAAGTACTAGTATATTTTAATCAAAAGTCTGCCTATTGAGTCTAGGCTATGCATATGCAAATGATCGTTTACTTAATATTCAATCTGTGGGCCAGTTTGGGGATGTATGTACAGTGCTCAATAAGCTTTGATTGTTATTGTACGAAATGTCATAGGAGACGTCCTGATTCCATCGTCCCCTGTGAGGTCCGGCAAGGGTCAGTAGCTTTTGTCCATCAATTCACAATGGTGATATAAATCTCTTGAGATTGTGACGGTGACCCTAAGACTTCTTTGAACTTTGCAATATGCATAAAATAACCTAGGACAAATTTTAAAAAGGACAAAATTTTGTCACATTACCTTTCTAAGCAAATTGGTATCGGTTCATATAGCAGTCTGAACATTATAATTAGGATTCATGTGAAAGTTAATGAAGCAAGGAAACTTGTACAACTTGTCTAAGAGCAGACAAAAGTCGAAAGTTGCAGAATTCTATTCCACACTGGTAGAGAAGTATATTTCTATAAAACCTTAGTTCATCCCTTATGGGGACCAGCATGCCTACCAAAAACACATCATTTATGTTAATCGCTTCTGTCTATATTTTAAATATTACAAGATATTGTATTTCTCAGCTTAATGGGCAATTTTATATGTATAGGCCGCACCACCAGCTTTTGCGACGACGATTTGAACATCGTGTAGCATGTTTTGTGTATAAAGTATTTTTTTCTAAATGGGTCAAAAGTGTTTACGACTGTCGTCGGCAACTCTTTTTGCTGTAAAGTTTAAATTTGTACCGAGTCTTTTTGTGTGTTCACATTCATCATGTATCATTATGTGTTTATTCCCGTCACGTGAACCATTTGCATTCAAGTTTGTATCTGCGATGGGTTTTAAAAGAAAACTTTTTCTGGCTTCGGTTTATCTATGAGGTAAAGCTTTGTAAGAAAGCTTTTGTTCTTGTTTTTCTGAGTATTGTCTTCTGTTGTAGGTGACTATGAATATGTCAGCTCACTACATACACTACATACATATAATAAGTTAAGTGAGCTGTATATATAATACTACAGACTCATTATAAAAGTAATATTTATTAGTGTAAAAATAATAGGGTCAGATTTAAGAACTTTTAAAGTTAATGAAAGATGGATAGGGAGCATTAATTACGTGAGGCATTTATGAGAATATTTCGACACCCCCCCCCCGTCCCCCCTTGGTGAGATATCGTAAGATTTTTCAACTCCCTCCACCTTCCCCTAATCTCACGCGAGATTCTTCAAAATTTATGTTTTCGCTGTAAACGTGTTGGATTATTGAAAAAAAATATAGGAAAACGGTTGACCCTAAAGGCCATCCTTGCAACTTCCCGCTAATTCCATACTTAAGTGCTCAAAGTTGCACTTGGCCGTATTTGATTCTAGAAATAATTTTAAACGCAATTTTACACCGTTTTCTGCTAGAAAATTAATTACGTGATATTTTCCAAGACCCCCCTCACCCCTAAGTGAGATTTGGAAAGATATAGCGTGATCCCCTCCACCCCTAGAACACCTTACGCAATTAATGGACGTCCCCTAATAAAACAAAAATACGATTAGGAAGGTACCTAACATTAATCAAAATTATTAAGAGGTAAATCAGCTAAGCTAAACACTGGTGTAAGAACTGAAACCTAATTTACTATTAGTGCTGGTGCCAAGTACCCTAATTTAGAAAGCGATTGACGTCACAGCAAAACCCTTTGCCGTCTGTCTGCAGTCTGGTGGTCATTCAATGCATATCATGCCCGTCCCGATGTGAAGTACAGACAGACATGAAATTTTCCTGTTCTTTGTGTCGTCTGTATATGTTCATTTGCATTGAACACCACGAGCGTGCCTATGTTCTCGATCAATTTTGATTTGTTGTTACTATGTAGATCATTAAGCACTCGCGTTGAATTTCTTATGTTTATCCTGTTGCGTAGTGTTTGTGAGTTGTCCGTTTGCATTATTTATATTGGCGTCTATTGTAAAAATGTCCTTGTTTTTTTGGTATTTCGAGTAAAGTTGATACATATCATAGCGTCAATTGACTGAACGTGTACCTAATTCTGGGGGTTTGTCAGGTTCAAATAAATCATAACAATAGATGGTGGGACAATTTTAAGATTTAACTTAAATGAGGATACTTACTAATTTACTATTTATTTTGTATTTCGAACTGATATTGGATACATATTACCTGAATTAAGTTACCTACTTTAGATTTAAATTTTAGTTACACACAGTACTTGATTCGGTTACATTTTGTTAGTTTGACGTCATTGTGTGCCATTGTGGTTGCGTGACGCACTGGAGGCGACATTGTGCCGATTATATCATCGATTACTCATCGGCTGATGCGCTGGTTTTTACTCTCGCTCCATCCCATACAACACCATACACCGCGGGGAACTCTACGGAAGCTGCTTCCTATTCCAGTCAGGCGTTGCCATTTTTTAATTTATGGCCTCATTGATTCATCTCGATTAAGAATGCGGTGTGCGTTCGAAGAATTTTTATTGTTCTCGGTCGATATAAATTCGGTAAAAACAGCTGCAAATAATAGAGGAGGAATATAAATCCTTGACGAGGTCGTCTTAAATTTTTTTCAGACAAATACATACTCTTTGTTCTTACCTAAGCTATAAATTGTCGATTAGACAATAGGTACGGAACGACCAATTAAATGAATATTTCATTACATCTTTTTTTAGTGTAGGTGCGACTAGAAATAAAAAACATGTGTGCATTTTAATTGATTTTATTGCTTAAGTTTTAAAATATCTGTGCAATCATGTATGGTGACTACAAATGAGTTGGATTGTTTTGGGGTGTTCAAAGGTCAGTCTGTAATTGAAAACGCACTTGTAAACTTTTCAATCTGTGTCGAATAATTGACAAAAGCTTGCACGCGTAGGCTTAGACTATATCTCTGCGCGTAGGTATGCATGCACCTATCTTCAACCTTTTCCAGTATAGGCAACTAAACAGATTTTTTGAAGTTACTATTTATCAAGAATACGCTTTAATTTGAAATTCGGACTGATTCTAGAAAACTCAATACTAATTATTATAACTAAGCTTTTTATAGTGAATTTGTGTGTACGGTACTCTCTTGAGTAAACTACAGCTACGCTTGACTAAATCTTTATTTAAATTCTATTACACACATCTTTTCAACTTGACACAAAACATCTATAAAAATGGACGGGATAAGGCCAGACCACCCGTGGCACAGCTAATAATATGCTTGCATTAATACCTAAAAATGATTAAATCTTATCTTAGTTTTTTAAGCTTATTAACTGCCTTTAAGTCGACTTTTTAAGTCTCATATATTGCTACTCAGATTCTTTCAAAGACATTGTCAAGAGACTGTTGGTGTCTCTTAGCCAAAACGTGTGGTATATTGGTAATCATATCTATCCTTATTGATAAACAAGGATTAGCGGTTGTGAAGTTACACCATACTTTGTCTTCGTCTTTCAAAAGTCGAATTACTGATGACAGGAAGAGATAGTTCGGTGTGTAACTATTCCCCCGCTATACCATGTTCATTAATAAAGGATGTATAGTTTTGCTAAATTTCTAAATCCAATACAGGTATGCCTGTATGAAATCATCAAATATTTTCGCTTTATCTTCGCAGAAGGAATCCAAAATGTTCGTCATGTCTCCAACATAAAATCTTATTGCCGTATACCGCTATGTACACGAAAGTTTCTTCCAAGAAACCGTGTCGCCAAAATCCTTTTTTTAATTAAAACGTAAAAATTGCCGCGGCAACAAATCATTGGCGGCCGCGCATTGAATTTGACTGGCTCATTCTAAGAAGCCATAACAGCACTCGGCGCGTCCATATCAAACGCGATGTACAATTCGAGGGCTGCCATGCTCACTTTTGATTGCCAGTGGTAGCTTACAACTGAGCGCTTCCGTTCGTGCTTCGGATAAAAGCGTATGATCCTAAATGCCTAAATGCAGTGAAGGCCTAGTGGTTAAAGGGGCTGCCCTAGTAGCTGAGAGGTTCCGGGCTCGATCCCCATCCTGGCCATTAAACTATTGACTTGAGCGCACTCCTAACACAAGCATATTAACTTAGCTGGAGGGGCTAAATGGGATAAACTCACAATGCTAGTAAACTAAAAAAAAAAACAATACCACAGGCACTGCTCCCGCGTATGTGACCTGAAGAGAGTGGGACAGAGAAAAGGGAAGGAAGGTGGGATTACGTTACCAACTCTCTCACTCATTGATACGAAACACAGCTATGCTAAACTACTTTAATAAGCTACTCTTATAACCTATAATGTTTCAGCCATTCTGGAGGCTTTCAGGACGTCTGGAAACTCGAACTCGGACTTATCTTTCGCTTATAAACTATTACCTGCGGCTTAAACGCAATATCTATAAGTTGTGTTATCGTGTTCCGTCCCACTTATATATTAAGACTAGCCTGTGCCCGCGACTTCGTCCGCGTAGTATTTAGCTTAACAAAAAAATCGGGATTATCGGGATAAAAAGAATCCTATGTGTTAATCCCGGTTATAAACTATCTGTTTTCCAAATTTCATCCAAATCCGTTCAGTAGTTTTTGCCTGAAAGAGTAACAAACATCCACACTCATCAAACTTTCGCATTTATAATATTAGTAGGATTTCATAATTAAGAATGACAGTGACGGCATGTTTTTTCGATAACGATACGATTACTCGAGAAAATTGTGGTGTGCTTCGGTTAAAAGCCTATACTTCCCCCTTGCTTTTCATTGTTGGTACGGGTATGTATCAGCCCTGGTTTCGTTAGTGAGGTTGCGCGCGCGCCGCTCGTAACGGTGGTAGGGGAGCGGTAATCCTCTCAGTTCGCCTGTTGATTGTATTCAAATATGGTATTATTCTGACGATTTTATATACATCGTGTTCTCAGTTCGGTAGGTTGTATTAATCTGTAGCTTATGTTTTATTTTAAAGTATTTATGAGGAGTTGCGCTTGACCCGTATGAGTCTAAATTACAACAAAGAAAATCTTCTGTCATCGATTTTCAAATAAAATCTGATTTATTTTTCTGATTTCCCATTTTACGAAAAAACAATCACCAACTACCAAATTAATTCAGTTTTTTAATGAGGAAGTCTGATAAGAGTTTATTTTATTAAAATCGTAGGGACAAGGCTGCAACAAACTATAAATTATAAATAGGTACCTGCGCGTTAACAAAACTTTTTTTTCTATATTTTTTTATTTTTTTGTCCCCGAGGACACTCCGTATCGTATTTATTCGGATACGCACGTAGTACGTTATTCGTAGCGCGTGCGCGTCTCATTGCTATGCGCGGGCGCAATCCCGTCTATGAATACCATTACTGGATTAAATTTAGCACTTTTTGGTTTAATACCAATGAACGTGTAAATTCAGGTTACTGAAGACTGGTCAAAGATGTCCTGTGCCACTTTGTATTTTTAATAAGAAAGTGGCTAGATTTTTTCTTCTTTCTTCTTTATATATAAAATTACAATGTGCGTGTATTCGTAATTCTTCCTCTTCTAACATCGGCTTGACAGATTTTGATGATTTTTTGTACTTATAGGGTCACCTGGATGAGGTGTCACGTCATCCAAAATACAAAAACTACGGTAGAGAAAATGCTGTGGAAAAAACTTAATATATACACGGTTATTGGTAATACACTCACAACCTTTCAGGGCTATATTCTCATTATCATAAACAATGACTTTTAATAATTCATTCGATTTTTATTCATCACACATTCATAGAGAAATAATAATATTTAAATTAAACGCTCTATAGATTACACTACACCCGCGTCGTCACGTCATCCGGTTCGTAAAGTATTCGTATCGTAAAGATTTGAAGTTTTTTAGATAGGACAATTAAATCGTGAAAGTTTGATTTGGTAATTACTAATATTATATTTTGTAAAATATCGTAGAACTAATATTGTTGTTTATGGTGATTGTAAAACAGTCCTGCAAGGTTGTTAGTGTTTCACCAGTAATCCTCCATACCTAAATATTCTGATTGTATGCCGTGTGTTAGGGCGAAATATGTTACTAAATCTTTTGATTTTACCGAACCAGTTAAATATTATTTCGTCTGTTTATTTCTTTTTTAATGGGACAACCCCCGTCACTCACACCCACCCCTTTTACTCCTGTAAGCCAGTATTTACAGTGTGGTGGTAGAGCATTTATTTAATGGTAGTAATGAGAGGTTTGCGTGTAAAAGATGCTGCATAATGCCGTAGAGCAGATTTAGGCAGTCCCCCAATAATTGAGTGTGCGTGCCTCACTCAGGCTACTTAGTTTTATAGTGCTACTCTACTTTAGCTGAATACTAAATCAGATCACGTTTGATACATGGCAACTAAATGCAACTGTGGCAGGTACCAAATTTGTTGGCAGGTCCTTTTCTCTTGAATAAAGTATTTGCCCCTGTGAATTTAACAGCGTGCGGCTCTACATATCAAAATTACGTTAGCTGTTGAGTTGCTGAAAACAGCAGTGATAGCCGATTGGTTAAGCACGCACCTTGCGGGCACCAGATCCTGGGTTCAAACTCCGGCTCGCACCTCTGGGATTTTCGAAATCTATGTGCAAATAATAATTTCTATATGATTATCATTTGCTTACGGTGAAGGAAAACATAGGAATCGTCTTAGAAAATCTAACCAATTTTCGAAAGACATAATGTGATATCCACCAACCCGCACTGGGCCAGCGTGGGGGATTACGGCCAGGATCCCCCACGAAGTGAGGAGAGGGTTGTGCCCAAGAGTGGGACATCAGGAGGGCTCAAGTATTATTATTATTGTTATTGATAAGTAGATAGATTTACTGTCCAATTAAAGATATGACAAGTCATTATTTTTCTCATACACTGCAGTTCTATCAATTTATAGAAACGCAAAGGCAAATCCATTTGGGTGGAGGGACTGATCCAGTTGCGGTCACTTCGTGCCAGTAAAGGTATACAAATCGTTTTTTGCACGTATATAAGTAATTTTGTGTCCTCTATTGTTTCATATGGGATGCTGGAACTAGAACTGGAACTAGCTTTCTCATTTTATCTACATACCTAAATCTCAGGGAGATTTGATTATTATTTACTATTAGTTATTGAGTGATAATGGTGTTACCTGCTCATATTATTATTTTATGCTGTTCCTGAGAATGTACACCATCTGTAATTCATTGAAAAGAGTAACCATTGAGTTTCTTGCCGGATCTTCTCAGTGGAAGCAGCATTCCGAACCGGTGGTAGATTTTGACTATTCATAAATGCTTTGTTGGCTTACATGAATAAAAACAATTTTGAGTTGAGTTGAGTTTGAGTTGAGCTGGCTGCATGTCCTTGTTGAATCAATAGGCTGATTTTTGAAAGTCTTGTTACCTATGGAGGCAATTTATTTATTAAACTCTATGCACAAGTAAAAATACAATGTACAAAGGCGGACTTAATGCCTTAGGCATTATCTACCAGTCGACCTTAGGGTGGTGCAGAAACAACATGGCGGGTGCAACTTATACGAGAGAAATAGAGAGTAATTTATACCTATATACATATTATTGATAAATACATAGATACATACTTACATATCTGTGATGATGTGTTATCTGTGAGTTATTCCCGTAAAATGTTTTAATCGCGCTCTATAATGCAATTCTAATCGCGTACATTGCATTTCTAAATCGAATAGCAATAGCTAGCTGACAAGCTTCGACGGCAATGCTGGCGCCAAATAATTGAGGCGCCAAGGATTGTGCCAAACTGCTATGATCATTGTAACAGACGGCGACGTCTGTCTAACATCCGATTAGTTTGGCATTCTCCTTGCACATTAAGCAGGCGCTTTCTAGTCACTATTAAATTACAAAAGTACCGTTTAGGAATTATATTACTTCACGAGGTATCTTCGTAGGTTGAGTCATGATTTTATATATTAAGCGTCAATAGCCTAGTGGTTAGAGGGGCCGTCCTCGTAGCTGAGAGGTTCCGGGTTCGATCCCCATCCTGGCCATTCAACTATTGACGTGAGCCCACTCCTAGCACAAACTTTAGCTTAGTTGGAGGGGTTAGTAGTAATGCAACCACACACTGTAAGTAATCTTAAAAAAAAGGAAAAGTTATATGTATTGAGCCGTTTGCTCTGGCGCTTTAGGCACTGAAATGACCTCCTTGGGGTCTTCCTACACAGAGAGTTAGATTTTTTGATATGTAAAGAGCTGCTGAACAATCAAACTTATCCTAATATAAGGCCCATATTAATAAATCTATCGCAAGTCTGGGAGTGGTTTTGAGTACGCGTTGAGAGGTCATTTTGTACAGCGATGACGTTAGGATGACATTCCCAAGATCGCTCTCAGACTTAAGATCGATTTATTAATATATACGGGCTTTAGATTATTTACCTATTATTCCGAAAATTTATTTCAATTGACATTGAATTTCTTACAAAAAAAAATTGGTTACATACTAAGTAACTGCTTCGTAATGCCTATCACTGTATATTCAAAAAAGGAGGTTTAATTTGAATTATGAATTAAAGATATGGCAGGGATTCCCAACCTTTAATTTGTATTCTAAAATATATTCAGTTTTTTAAACGTCCAGTTCAGAAGAGGAACAATCAAGTCACTTTGGAATTATGTGGACTACGCAAATTCGTGTTTAACACACACACACTTTTATAACCATCATCAATCTCTCTAAATGTGGATTTAATTGGTGATTTTCCTAAGTTAAAAACCAAAACTTTGTGACCCATTCATCTAAATAATAATAAATATAAATCCCCATGCCTCGCAAAGTAATGAATCGGTGTTATGTGAAGCGAATACTATTATCTAATAATCGTGAGCAATCGAGTAAAACACAGTATTAAAATTGTATTATATATATATATTTTCATTGATATGCATATTATGTTGTGTTTAAATACAGAACAGACTTAATGTACTTTATATTTAAAGCATTTATCACCTTGTTTACTTTGTTTTATTTATTATGTGGATATGTATTGGTTTGTTAAGTTTCCATTGTGAATTGCGTAGTATAATTCGTGGCTTTTCGAAGGTATTTTTGAGGATTACATAAGTCTGTCCTTATTTAAAATTTATACAACACCTTTGAATATTTACATAATTTATGTAGCAATAACAAAATGTTATCTGGTACCAATGCTGTACCTCAGACGAATAGAATAACTTAGACGGAACGCGTAGAACTATTGGATGAAGCCAGCAAATATATATTTAATTCAAAATATATTTTTTCAAGTGATTAGACATATCTACTTACTACGCCCATCGCGAACAGCCATCATCAAACTTAAATAAAAAAAAGGCTGAATTCATCCTATTTGGTATTAATCTATACTTACTAGTTCTACGTGATCCGTCTAAGTTATTATTTTCGTCTGAGTGCTATACCAATCGATGTGTAGTCGTAGGTAAATGTCACTCGAAGGTAGGTATTCAGTTTTATCTCTTCATTGTATCTTAAGGTCAGAAGATTTTTAAATGACGAATTTAAAAGATAGGTACCAAATAATTATGCAGTCATCCTGTGGCATATACTTACCTAAAAGATTTTATAATGGTATTACAAGGTAGATTTACCTTGTATATCCATTATAAAATCTTTTAGGAATCATCGAATGATGATACTGAATAAATTAAATGTAGTTAATAATCTAGAATAGAATTGTTCATTTAGTACAGACTGATTTGAATCTAAATATATATAACTCAAAGGTGACTTACTGACTGACATAGTGATCTATCAACGCACAGCCCAAACCACTGGACGGATCGGGCTGAAATTTGGCATGCAGGTAGATGTTATTATGACTTAGGCATCCGCTAAGAAAGGATTTTGATTAATTCTACCCCCAAGGGGATAAAATAGGGGATGAATATTCCCGACATTTTTGTTAAGTTAAATTACACGCGGACGAAATCGCGGGCACAGCTAGTTGTATATAAATTAGATAGTACTTTATGATGAATACATTTTCTGTTTCTGACTACAGATGTTACATAAGGTAACACATGGTTCTGTCATAGTTTTGTGGGTGGTGGTGATAATACTGTAATAATAAATCTTAGTAGAGTAATGTATGCATCTATTTGAAAATCATTTTCCTCTTCTTAGTAGTCTTCTCTACTTATTTTAATATACAAGGTGAAACATAAAGGGTATACTATTTTTTTTGCAACTTAACTTTGTAAATCTAAAACTATCAGCTTTGGAGGAAACTTGAAATACAAAAGGTGTTACAGGGATACAGCTGTTGACAGATTTCATAAGTCTACAAAACCTTTAGTACTTCAACTCTCCCACAAAGCCGATAGTTTTAGATTTACAAAGTTAAGTTGCAAAAAAATTTGTATACCCTTTATGTTTCACCTAGTATGACTCTAAGTGAACGAAGCCATGACTCCGATCAGGGCTTGGCTCCCACGACCCTGGCGCCGTCCGGGAGGCTGGTGTTCGTGGTGGTGCGGCCCTGGCGGCCAGCTGGCGCGCGCACGTGCAGGACAGACTCTACAACCACCTCCTCCACGAACGGCTGGCTCTCCGAGCCTGGAAAAGCAAAAATGTGGTATAGGTAAAAACTCTATTTACTAAAAAAGAAAACTAAGGCCTCTAGCAGTTGAATCTATACTCTATACAAATAAATAAAATTGGAATGTCAAATTGGAGTGTTTGTAATGTGAAAATAAAACCTTTTCACTGAATGCATATGAAATTACATACAACACCTATAGCAAAAACGTTTTTTATTATTTTGTTTGCTGTCTGTCTGTATGTTTGTTCCGGCTAATCTCCGAAACGGCTGGACCGATTTTGACGGGACTTTCTCTGGCAGATAGCTGATGTTATAAGGAGTAACTTAGGATACTTTAATTTTAGAAAAACAATTAGGGTTACGCGTAAAAAAATAAAAACACTCGACATCAAAGAGTATCTCCGTAACGGCTGGATCGATTTTGACGGGACTTTCACTGACAGATAGCTGATGTTATAAGCAGTAACTAAGGCTACTTTTATTTTAGAAAACAAGAACGCGGGAGCGGGATCGTTTAAGTTAAATTCCACGCGGACGAAGTCGCGGGCTCAGCTAGTCTGTAAATATAATTCAACTATGTTGTTTAGAATAATATACATTTTGGCAGTCTTATATTTAGATTTACAATCGTATCTATACATATTATATATATTTTGTTTTTTGTATATTAAAAAAAGTTACTTGTAATGTGAGTTCATCACACAATTTTTATATTTTCTGCCTTTCAAGACATTTAACGGTTCTAGTCAAGGTTGAAAAAAATACAGTATTCTTTTATTGAAAGCAAATAAGCAAAATCTATTTTTAATCAGTTTTGTTTTAAAACGTTTTAAGTTTAAAATACCATTCAGTTGCGTATGACAAGACAATTAAATTATTAACAAGATATTTTATTAAGTTACATGCTTCTAAATTAAGTTTCTAATGCCTAAGCGCCAGGTCATTGAGGATGCACATGCATAACGGGAGATGGCATTGAGATTCTGGGGCGGTAGATAATTTTACGATCTTTCTCGGAAACTAGGTTAGTCTAAACCGCTATTTTTTAGATATACTTACACCAAATTCTTACAAAAAACTTTCAGAGAGATTTAGATACGTATATATTTTATTGCTACATAGTAACAAGTTCGCAGTATTATAGTGGCCTGAATTCTCCACATAAGAACATGTTTCAAAGTCCTAACAACGCAAAAACATGGAATTGTGAAAGTTTGCTTTTTACATCAATAATCGATTTATCCAAGGCCAATCTACTAATCGGAACCCGTAGTCAGATTCTAGAATAAGCATTGTCAAATTACATTTATGGGGAAGTACAATAAAATTACCTATGTTATGTAGATACTTTAACACAAGTTTTCAATACTGATTATTAAAATCTTATTACAATTGAAGTAATAATGTGAAATATGCACCCCCATCACGTTTCTTTCGCCATACACATTAAATAATTACCAATCAATCCCCATTTTAATCCTTCATTTTAATAATCAAATAGAGTAATAAAACTCTATACAAAAGAACAATTGCTTAATACGTACACAAAGCCGCTAGAGTGTCCTTTGTCATTGTTATAATACAAGTGAATCTTACGTGCAATGCATTTAGATTGACAGTTTAAATTATCTGTGCACTGTTTAGTAAAAACTTTAAAAGTACTCACTGGTGGATCCAGTTTCAAATTTGGATTTGGAAGGCGCTGCTGTGGTGAGGTAGATGACAGTTAGAGCAGTGAGCAGATGTAGGATCCGCATTGTGGCGCTTGCGCAGCGTAAACTGCGCATGCGACGGATCGCACGGTATGTCCCCGCACTTTTGCCGTGCGGCTATTCTGTAATATTTCGTTAACATTATTATTTTTCTTTGGATATATTTTCTTTCCGTGTGTTTTATTTTGTTGAAAATACAACATCATTACGAATTAAGAAAAACTTACTATGCAGTAGATATTAGGTAAAGGTTGTAATTATCCTTTATTTATTGTTATACTTAAAGGGCCTTTTTTGCTATCAGTAATGGTTGATTTAAATCTAAATGTTGACGTTTTGATAGTTTTTACTTTGTACATTTCCAAGATCGCTCTAAGACTTGAGATCGATTAATTAATACGGGTCTTAGTATGTACCTATACAAAACATTTTATTTTATTTTTTTACATTTTTGTATAATTTGCTTTCAACAAAACAGTTGCAGAATAACACAATTTTAATTGCAAAACGTTGGTGAGTGGGAGTGCGATTTCCAATCCTCATACAACTTGCGACACAAGCGAAGAATAGCGGCCGCCAGAACACTTAGTATAAAAAATATTATTACCTAACAGCCTTCAAATGGGATAAGCGACATTAACATTCGTTTAATTATAACAATTTTGCGAGGTAGGAATTACCCTAGACGAGATAGATTACTATCTGTAGGTTTTTGAAGCCTTATCGTCTAGCGAGTTATTAAATGGTTATTCTCCTCTATTCTCTATTATTTACCTTTTACTTTAGGTACCAAATATTGGAAGACTGGAGCCCAAAATGCTTACGAAGTAATTTAATATTTCCGTCTTGCTCACACAACAGATTTTATTACTAAGCATGACAGTGACAGCATGTTTTCTCGATAGCGATACAATCACGTTAGATAGTGGTCGCGGTACTGGTTAAACAGTGTCGCGTTGCTTATACACCCGGGTGATTATCGAACATTAGATTATGTATTATGTCTGTCACGCTAAATCTTCACTAATAAAGGCCAGGCCTTAAGTGCGCAGCTGACATTAATTATGTAAATTCACATCGCTGAAATAGATGCAGAGTTTTAACTTGATTTGTAACTTTTAAAAACATTTACGCCTTTTATCATCCAAATTAAAAAAAATATAGGTACAGTTAATATAAAAATAGTTTGGTATTGGAAATGTCCAAATGAATTACAGTGTTAAACATAGTATAAGGGCTCTAAAGTAAAAGATTACATAATATTTCGTATAGAGATCGTAAATGTGATTATTTTGGACACATTTAAGATACCAAATAACTTTTGATGTCGACGGTACCCACTTATTATGAACGAAATACTACTTTGTAATCCGTTATTACGTGAAACTCGAAACGCGAACAAATTAAATCCGAAACATCTAAAAGTATATTATTTGTCCTGCTCACACGTTACTACCATGGGTCAGATTTAGTTAGTACCTACTGAATTAACGTCATTGTAAACTTGTACACTCAACATTATAAGTAGACTTGTATGTAAATCGTAAAAAATAATGGCACTGTAAAACACGACTAGTAGTATAACACCAGAAGGTCTCCAAATAATCACACAATATGTCGGATAGTGATATTATACTATAGTGACCTTCGAATATCAAGTTTCACAATGTGATTTTGTTCAACATCCCCAATACTAAGCTACTTTTGAAGTCTACTGTACCAGGAAATAAAACAACAACGTAGTTGTTAACCTTCCGACCTAGAACAATGTTACCGGGACCGGCTTGTAGTGGTTCACGAGTGTCGCTTAACGGAATCGACTATTTGTGACATGATCTTATATAACAGTAAAAACTAGTTAAATAATAACTAGGTTTCATTGTAAGTAAGTAAATATATGTTTTGGGTTGTTGTAGAAAACAGCTCTAGTAAAGAATATTCCTATTTTCTTAATATTCAAAACGAGGATCTATGGAGACATCATTAGAAATAATTATAAAGTTTTTACGGCCAACAAATGTACCTACTATGTTAATCTCGCCTATAGACGCTTGCTAACGAAATACATTTCTCGCACGTTGCCTACCTGAAGGGGAGTGAGACAGAGTGAGGGGAAGGCAGGGGAAGGCTGGGGAAGGCAGGAAAGGCATGGTAAGGCAGGTGAAGGCAGGTGAAGGCTGTGGAAGGCAGGGGAAGGCAGGGGAAGGCAGGGGAAGGCAGTGGAAGGCAGGGGAAGGCAGGTGAAGGCTGTGGAAGGCAGGGGAAGGGAGGGGATTTGGGCAGACGCCCAAATCCCCGGTAGACGGTAGAGGTAGAAGTAGACACCTCTCTTACTCATTGTACGAAATCAAAACGCAACTATATTAGTTACCTACTGTACGCCGATCTTCTGTAAAAGGGCGGTTCTCCCCTGGTAGAGCCAGCCCTTATATGAGCTGTAGTCAAGTGGCTACAGCTTGCTCTACCACCCTACGTTTGGCGTAAGCAGGCATTATTAATTGTGATTAATAAAAAATATTTTAACGAACAAATTCTACCGACTTCGAAAAAATCTGGGTGCACTAAAAAGCTAGAAAAAACTAGAGACTTTATAACTTCGCTCATATGGAGTCGAATTTCTATGGGACCACGACCTGGAGAACACTTTCAAAGGCATTTCAATTTTAAAATCAGTCCACAATTGAAGGAGGATTCCGTGAGTATACATAATGAAAACTAGACTGTCGAACATGGCATTTTTGTAAGTCGGTTAAAGACAAAATTACATCAGTATCATTACAAGCCTCTGGTATCATATCTATACATATCTATACAAATAAATAAAATTGGAGTGTTTGTTTGTAATATCAAAATAACACCTTTTCACTAAGTGCATATCAAAGTACATACGACACCTATAGCAAATATGCGGTTTTTTTTTTGTCTGTCTGTCTGTTTGTCTGTGTGTTTGTTCCGGGAAATCTCCGAAACGGCTGGACCGATTTTGACCGGACTGTCACTGGCAGATAGCTGATGTTATAAGGAGTAACTTTTTACATAAATAATAAATTCATGTCAGTCGTGAAACTTACATTAGGGATGAGTTCACCAATTAGTCACCATTGTTACTTTCCAAACATGAGATTTTCTTATTAATCTCTAAATTGTGCATCATTTCCAAAACTAGTTTAGCGACACAATTATTAGTCACTCACTAGCATGGGTGGGACCACATGTTAGCTCAGGTAAGACTTGTATGGAAGTTGCGTGGCCAGCTTTATTGAACCGGTTGCCTAACAGTTCATCATAATGAAATCACATTTCATTATTTATTTATCGTTTAGAGTTTGTCAACCTTCACGGCATTTAAAGGCAATTATTACCTTAGTTAATTAACAAAAAGTTTTTTATCATTTTTTATCAAAATGATCTGATAAGCGACAAAAAGGAAGCGGTAAAAAGACAGATGATGCTTAGGTATTTTAGCTTGGAAAGATAAGGAGGTCACCTACTTCTTTGGCGGAGTATATGTTGATAACTTTCGTAATTACGTAGGTATTGTTTCTAAACTTAATAATGTTATTCTTTATGAACTAAAACTGTTAATAAAGGTTAAGAAGACATTCTAGTTCCTAACGTTCTTCGTAGTTTCACCAGTGCTTTGGTTGTATTACATATTTTTTATGTATTACATTATAATACGCCAATAAAATTGAATGACCCTATAATTACGAGCGGCAAGAATTTCGGAGAGATAATTTCTGCAAATGCATCGCGGGGCAATGATCTCTTTATAGATCTATAATCTAGTTCAAAAACAATTTATTTTTATTTTAAGTTGGACGTGACCTCGCGCATGGCAACGGAACACTGCACTTATACTTCTGGAATAAAAATAAAAACAAAATTCACCAATATACTTTTATTTTCGAGCATATTATAAAGCAACCTTATACTTTTTCATTTTTTATATTTTTTTACCTATTATCATAATAACTTGTAACTACTACACATAAGTCAGTCCTACTTGTCTAAAAACAAAAAAGATTTAAGTTTCAGCATCCTTTTTTATTCTGGGCTAACATTATTGAACCGGACATTTTTGTCTTGAAATCCTATTAGCACGTTACCAAAAGTTGTAAAAGGGTGTGTAAGGCGGTAAAAACCACCCTGGTCTCAGCATGTCATGTTGCGGCAGAGATTGTTTGAACATGTCCTTGGGGAAATATGGCTCTGGAATCCTTGTATTAAAAACAGGGAACGGCGGGAAGAATATATCGGTCATCATAGGTGGCATGAAAGGAGCTGGCCATGGCTTAAATGCAGGTCCCGATCCTGAATTAGCTGAAGACATGACTGAAACAGAACCCGGTGAGATATGTATAGTTCCTGATACTCCATCACCTTCTTTAGTAATAGTAAGAGGCGAAGGCATTTTTCCATTAATATCTTTCAAAATAAAGTTCCCTTTGTCATCAGTGTTGATCATAGACGAGTCTATTGCTGGGTAAAACTTGAAGCCGTTCATAGATGATACTCTTCCGTTTCTGGATTCGACACCAGCGATGCTTAGAACTCCTTTTACCGCATTGCTGGGTTGGGGCGAGAATCCCGGAAATTTCTCGAGTACCGTTGATTTCGGAGTCAAGGTTCCTGTTAACATTTTCGATTTGATTTCTGTTGAAAATAAAAAAATAAACATTTTAAAAGAATTCATAAAAATTATAAAAACGAGTTAGTATTTTTAAAGTGTTTTAAAATAGGTAAATTTTACATGATGATTATCTTAATCGATTTATATTTCGAAATTATGAGGCGATTCTATTAGTC
Source organism: Notodonta ziczac (assembly GCA_918843915.1). NCBI lineage: Eukaryota > Metazoa > Arthropoda > Insecta > Lepidoptera > Notodontidae > Notodonta > Notodonta ziczac. Next base: position 1,899,137 of record OU974040.1, on the reverse strand, counting down.
AAACTATCACTTAACATAATGTGTGCGGTGGTAGAAATTTATCACGCTTTTAATTTGTTTATTGAAATTATTGAAACTAATATTGATTGAAAACGGTTACCTGCTGCCGTCGAAACTCTGATCGCTATGTAAATAAAAACAACTCGACCAAACAGACTCATTGTGAAGACAAAATAGAAATGCATGACAAACATCGCCATCTCAGCTTATATCCCCATCGTAAAATTACAAGTTTTGGACTAATAGCATAAGAAACGGTTCTTAATGTAGATAGAGGTCCGACGACAGATCTGTTTTTAAAAATAATTTCTGTATCATTACCTCACTAATGTAGGATTGATGATTATCTTGAGATGTTTAAAGACAGTCATAATACCGGCGCAGCTAGGCAATTGTCGAAAGCAATTACTTAAACTTTTATCTCTCGCCGACCGTGGCTCTGTGGTCTAACAGGACTTTTATTGTCTACGGTTGCCCGTTCAAAACATACAAGTGGTTTCTCGATGAGAAAGCATTAGCATGGTTATTAGCGTATTTATGTAAAATTTCACGGATAATTATATGGCTGGCTAAAGAAAAAATAGGATTATAATATTTATCATATTATATTTTTACTAGCTGTGCCCCGCGACTCCGTCCGCGTCGAATGTGGACCACCTTAACATTTAGGGGTATGGAAAATAGATAGTAGCCGATTCTCAGACCTACCCGGTATGCACGCAAAATTTCATGAAAGTCGGTCAAGTCGTTTCGAGTATTTTATATATAAAATAGTTATCATGTTTTATGTACATGTTATTCTAGGATGCATGCACCCAAACTTTCTATAACGTTGGCTCTAGAACATTCGCATTTGAAAGTCTTCAAACTAAATTAATGCATGGTATCAAGAACACTGGTGCAGGCTATCTATCAACTGTGGGCTAACAATATAATTAAGTGTTTATACGATATATGTTACAGATAGTGTTTTACGAGATGAGCTACTAATCGAAATATGTTTTCACATACTTATTAGCTAGATGAGGCGATAACATCTGCAAAGAGACGGTTTATAAATTTTGTGATGGATGCAAAATATTCTGTCTAATGTTAACGGTTGTTTTCTTTTAAAATTTCTTGTAATAGGCTAAATTTATTTTGTAAATGTTGTGACAATTTGATAAATTGAGCACGTGTAGGGTAAGAATGATAATAACCGGCGTGTAAAAAATGATAGATAATTTTTTTTTAGAAACCTGACTTATTCTACTCAAATAATGTATGGTCCGTATTAATTAATCGATCTCGAGTCTGGGAATGATCTTGAATACGCTTTTGTCATTTTTTATGCTGGTATGATATTATAATGACATTTCAAAGATCGCTGTGTACCTAAGAAGGAAACGACAGATTTTAGAGTTTGGTAAATGTTAGACGAAGCGTCTACAGTCCAAGTACGTACAACTGTGTTTGTTACCACAAGCAATATTAAAACTTTGAAGTTAAGTTACGTTCAGTTTATTTGTTTCGAAAATTTTAACATAGTTACTATCTCAACCATAAATAATAATTTATAATAATTTTAGCCCTTTTTGACGTCCCACTCCTGGGCACGGGCCTCCCCTCAACACGAGGGGAATTCAGGCCATAATCCACCACGCTGGCCCAGTGCGGATTTCACATGTCTTTCGAAACTTTGTTAAATCTTCTTAGACATGCAGGTTTCATCACGATGCATGTTTTCCTTCACCGCAACCATTAATATCATGTAAATATTATTCACCTTATGTATAAAAACTTAAGTCAAGACCACAAACTATTTTAATAATTAAATCTAAGTCAGAATGCCGGCAACTGTGGCAGCCACCCTGCAGTTGTAACAAATTATGTAGTAAGAATAGACACGGTCATTTTAACAATTAAATAAGGTAAATCAAGTACTGTTAATGCGTAGATTATACACTCATTAATGATATAATATTAAATCTCTTTCGTCGTGAGTCTTATTAATTAGTGTAATTTTTCATACCACCTCGTTTGGGTATTCTTTTAACTTTATTTAGCATACTTATTTCAAAATAAACGATGTATTTAAGTAGCAGTTGTGTGGTTCCGCAGTCACTACGATGAACCCTTATAATATTATCCTGTTCGTCCGTCCATCCTTCCGCCCTTCTATAGTTTTAGATGGAAGATGATGAAATTTTGTACAGATATACATATACCTTAAAAGTAGATCTGAATTTAAAAAACCAAGCAAAGCTATTCTATCCATTTGGCTGCAGCTCTTGTATGAGCCGGCTTGAACAGGGCAGTACCACTCTCTCACAGAAGATCGGCTTAGAGTATATATTGTAAAGCAGGGTCGCTGAGCACGAAGAATTTCGTACAATGACCTGTTATTACCTGTCTCTGTCACTCCCGCGTAAATATAATACGTCTCGCTCACACAGTTGCCGGTCACATGCAGTTCACGGCAACTATGTGAGCGAGACGTATTAGATTTACGCGGGAGTGACAGAGACAGGTAATAACAGGTCATTGTACGAAATTCTTCGTGCTCAGCGACCCTGCTTTAGCTGCGTTTCGTACGATGAGTGAGAGAGCCGGAAGCCCAACCTGCACCTCACTCTGTCCCACTCTACTTTAGGACGGTAACGTGCGAGCAACGCTTTTCGTAGCAAGCATCTTAGGCTAAGATCACTGTTTAGCATCAGGCGGGTAGCACACTGGTTTACCGACGTTGAAAATATCTATACATACAAATAAATAAAACTGGAGTGTCTGTTTGTAATATCAAAATAACACCTTTTCACTAAATGCATATGAGAGTACATACGACACCTATAACAAAAACGCGATTTAAACATTTTTTGTCTGTCTGTCTGACTGTCTGTGTATTTGTTCCGGGTAATCCCCGAAACGGCTGGACCGATTTTGACGGGACTTTCAGTAATAGATAGCTGTTGTTATAAGCAGTAACTTATGCTATTTATAATTTAGAAAAACAAAATTAAAAAAAATAGTTCCTGTCGCGCGGGGTCAGAACGCGGGAGCGGGCTTTTTTGTTAAGTTAAATTCCACGCGGACGAAGTCGCGGGCTCAGCTACTAATATATAAAAAATACAGAACCCTAAGCTTATAATAAAGACTAGTTCCTATCTGTATAATAGTTATGCTTTGAGTTTTTATAGGTATACCTATGCAATTTACACCTAAATCTATCTTCGACGGCTATCTAATCATTTCTAAATCAGGTTTGGGTCTAAGCAATTACTTAGATGTCTCAAAGTTCGTTCAACTTCAATAATAAGCCATCATTTGGAGTCATAGCAACCTATATAAACGGATCATTGTGTTCTCCAATATTATTTCTTTTAGAAGTTTATGATATAGCCGCAGGTTTGGCGATGTTGCATTTAAAAATGATAGTTAATTTAATATTCATTGTGCTATTAAGCGACGTGATTGGTATACCTGTTGTATTAAGAGGTATGTTTTTGGATATTTATTAATGAACTAGCAAGCTTTCGTTTCAAGTTGACGGGATAAGCTTAAGATTAATATAAACTTTTTTTACTGATTAAGGTTTTATTCGTTCTGTCTTAGAAATTGTCAATATTTGTCAATAATTATTGTTCAGGTTTATCCTGTTTTCTTAATAGCGTGTGATATGACGTGTGTAGTTTATGAGCGAAATCTATTGATTTGGTAAAACATATATGAAGTCATTACGAAGATGAAAAATGTATCCGGTTTTTTAAAATGAGGTTTATAAAAAAAGATTATAAACGATCTATTGGATTGTTCACAGAATCTTCGCCTACAGGGGAGTCGATCGTCGCTATATCGTCTTCCGATCCTAACGTTGAGAAGTATCTAAAACTACAATATCTGACCAGGTCAGGATTCAAACCAGACAATACTCAATCAAAGAACCCTCTTCACGGAAGTTTCAGTATAGCTGTACCTGGTAAAGCTATAGCTGGAAATGGCCGAAGCTTTGTAGCCGCATCTACTGATACTTTCAATCCAATCTTTCCACTGCCATTTCTACACAGCTATGGAGTTAATGACTTTAATTTGAAGAGTTGGCTCAAAAGTGTTGAGAGCTTCTACTATCCCAGTTTCGCTGGCAATTCTGGAGTGAACACGGCCACCGCTATCAACGATAATGGTCACGTTTATGGTAAAGTTGGATCAGTCACATTCGACAACGGAGCTAAGAATTTGTAAGACATCAATTTACTTTAATAAAACAAATATTTGAACCACCATCTTTTATTGACTTCAATAAATTAAATAAAGACACTGAGACAAGTAAACAATTGTCGTCTCAACATCTTTTTATACGGCGACACTCAGACGTGACTCAGTAGTAGCCAGTGTTGATGGCGTGGGAGTGGGCGGCCTGGACGCCGGGGCCGTTGATGCTGGTGGCCGCGCTCTGCTGCAAGCCGTGGCCGCGCTGCTGGACGGCCTGCGCCGTGCTGGCTCCGTACCCACCGAGGTTCTCAGCGGCAGACACCGCATATCCATTACCAGTGGATTGCGCTGAAGATATAGCCGCCTGTCCGTAGCCATTGTTCTGAGTAGAGGAAACAGCGTAGCCATTGTTGGTGGCCGAAACAGCCGATCCGTATCCAAGACCGCGGAGGCTGTTAGCGGACGAGAACGCGTTCTGGTAGCGGGGGCCGCCGCTCTGCGCAGATGAAATAGCGCTACCGACTTGGTTGCCGTTTAGGGAGTGAGCGGTGGACACAGCAGAACCAACGTTGCCGATGTTCTGAGCTGAGGAGAAGGCAGTTCCGTAGCTCGGTTGAGGGTTGTAATGGGGTTGAGGGTTGTATTGGGGTTGAGAGTTGTATTGGGGTTGAGGGTTGTAGTTGTAAGTGGGCTGGGCGTGGACGCTGGGGCCTGCGTTGGCGATGCCTACGCCCTGAGCGTAGCTACCGTCGCTGGAGCCGAGGCCGCTGCCGTAGGCTTGTGCATCTCCGGACTGGAAGGAGGCACCGATGCCGGAGGAGTGGCTGATTCCACCGATGTTGCTGCTGAAGCCGCTTCCAAAGCCATAAGCGACGCTCGGAGAGCGACCAATGCGCATCACCACGCCGGGGAGTAAGGTGTTGCCTGAAATAATGGTAGTTGTCAGAATGAATAAGTATATAGGAAAATTGTAATAATTGTAGTAGTTAGAGACATATTATTCATAAGCGCCATTGAACATTTTGTGAAAACAGTAAGTTTTCTAGTAAGCAAATTGATTATAATTTTGTAGACGCGCGTCACATCCTAAATTATCATAAATATAAGTAAAAAGTAAAGAGAGACGTATAAAGAGATTTGTTTATAATAGGCAGGTGCATACTAGAGACAATGGGACAACAAAAAAAGGAACTTTTAAAGATTCTAGGTACTAGGCTTAGCACCACGAATTATTCAGGAGTTAAATGGCTTAGCAAATTTAAAATTGATCGAAAAGATAGAACTTGCTTATTGTTTAGAGCCCTTAGAACACAACCACCACAACCTTTCCCTTGCTCTTGCAGTGAGAACTTTGAAAACCTGTGATAATTTTACCTAGTTTTTATTAAGTATGGAGCCCTAATGTCTTACTCCACATTTCAAGTTTAATATTTATAACAAACAATAGTAAAACCCATTACAACTCACCATTAAACCAAACTGGTCCTGCATTGCAGGCAGCTAGCACGGTAACAAGGACGATAAGTTTGGATGCCATGTTTGCGTTGCTCAAAGGATGTCTACCTTTCCCCGGTGGCTATGGATAGTTGTGAAATGTTACCCCGAGTTTATATACATGTCTCCCCCCCACCAGAGACTGACTAGGTCACTACCAACCCGGAGCCATTGACACTCATAAACAAAATTTATCTAACGAGTTACGGTAAACGATTTCGATGGGTACAGGTGATCCGATATCGTAAATTACGTGAGCACCATCTTCACATAAAACAACAGATTAATTGGCATCCACAAAAAATGATACATTTTATTTGGAAACACGAGGATATACAATCCTTAATTAGGACGCGTTTGATTCGCAGCGGATAGCGGAAATGGTTACGTCAAGTTTTAATTATGTCTTAAGATCGTGGAAGTCTGTAAACATATAAATGTCACCTGTGATGTAGGTGTTGAGAAAAGTGGACTTTCAAGTGTCAAACTTTAACGAAGAGATATTATCACCTATTTGATCGGGTTATTAATGGGAAACTTAATGGGGAATGTTTAGTTTGCCAAAGTGGATTGATAATTTTAGTACTTCTTATCTATACAAATAAATAAAATTGGAGTGTCTGTTTGTAATATCAAAATAACACCTTTTCACTAAATGCATATGAAAGTACATACGATACCTATAGCAAAAACGCGAATTAAAATTTTTTTGTCTGTCTGTCTGTCTGTATGTTTGTTCCGGGTAATCTCCGAAACGGCTGGACCGATTTCGACGGGACTTTCACTGGCAGATAGTTGATCTTATAGCGGGTAACTTAGGCTACTTTAATTTTAGAAAAACAATTAGGGTTCCGCGTAAAAAAATTAAAACACTTGAAATCAAAGAGTATCTCCGAAACGGCTGGACCGATTTTGACGGGACTTTCACTGTTAGATAGCTGATGTTATAAGCAGTAACTGAGGCTACTTTTATTAAAACAAAAACAAAATTAAAAAAATGGGTCCTGTCGCGCGGGCTCAGAACGCGGGACCGGGCTTTATTGTTAAGTTAAATTCCACGCGGGCGAAGTCGCGGGCTCAGTAGGTAATAAAAGTTTGAATGCGTCATCTGAGATACTTATTGCGATTGATAGCTAGCACATAATGACCGTCTAGTTGTTAGGGTAAGCAGGGGGAATGGCGCTCATCGGGTAATGGCGCGCACCTCTATAAGTCTATGAAAATGGTGCATAACAACATGCCACCATACGTAAAACGGGGGAGGGGAAGGGCATCTAACACGTAGCGATGCGCAGGGGCGGTCAGCTCCTAACAAGAGACGGTGAAGTGCGTTTGTTTGTATGCGGCTGCGCTGAACTAATTTTCGTCACGATCTTTTTTTCGGTAAGTTCAGAATTTTGATATTTATTAAATTGTTAATATAGCTTTCCTGGGTACTTAATCATTCTATTTTATGATGAACTATTATATTTTCAACAATTGCATTTCAATGTTTGTTTAATTTAAAGTTAAATTCAAAACGACCGTTTGGGGTTATCGCGCTCACATGAGCGCCATTACCCTTCAGTGACTTATTTTTTTATTCTTATAGACATGGCCAGAAATAGCCAAAGAACAATTGCCAAAGCTGCTTGGAAGGAAGAAGACCTTAAATCCGCTAAAAGTGCGATACCGATAAAGGATAAGAAAAAAATTAAAATACGAAAAAATATTACAAGAGAAAACATCCTAAAAAAGTTCTTCACAGAGTGAAGTTGAAGAGCAAGAAAACATTTGTGACGATGAAAGTGATGACGAAATGAATGTGGGCGATAAAAGTTATAACAAATGCATTATTTGTGAGGAATTTGAATAAATACAAGATGTGGTCTCACTGTACAACATGTGGGCTGTGGTCTCATGCTACATGTTCTGGATGGGATTGGGCAGAAGGATACATCTGTGATTTATGTACTTAACGATAAAATCTTATCATATATATTTCTCTTTTTGTCTTTGTTTACCTTTAAAAAGTTTGTCGGTACACACTGCTTGATTTGTTTATTGTATAAGGCTGATTTCAGGTACAAATCCAAATATTTGGTGTCATTTTATGATTATAGACTGTACTTTAATTGTATCCTTTGATTTCATGCTTATTTAATAATGATAAAGGATCTTACTTGTTATATTATAAAGAAACAGGTTTAAGCATCATTACCCCTTCGCCTGAGCGGCATTACCCAATGTCAGGGGTAATGACGCTCAAACATGTTTTTTTTTTAAATGTTTACTACTGCTAATAATTCTAAGATAATTACGATTCCTATTAAAAAGTCGATTATTTAATAGTTAAAGTTTAAGTTAATGTTTTAAATTCCAAAAGAAAACAAATAATTTAAAAAATATAGTGTGTTTTCCTTAAGTGAACGCCATTCCCCCTGCTTACCCTACCTTTTTTCTGAATTTTCTTTACTTACATTGAATTATTTAGCTATGACTTTGTGATTGATGTGTGAGAAAATTCAGCGAGATCGATTGTTGTTTACTTTATTATCTTAGGATATCTGTAGGACGCTTTTTTGATTTTAATACATAATAAGTACTTACGTTATACTGTCAGTCAAAGTAGTAGAATAGAATAACTCTTTACTGCACACTAAAGTTCGAAATATATCAAATAACATAAAAACAATAGTGTACATTGGGCGGTCTTATCGCAGGTTTCGATCTCTTCCAGACAACCTTTGGATGGAGAGAATTATGTCATGTTGTCAAGGTACCTATAAGTAGTACATACTTCGGATCAGAATGTTTACTCATATTCGTCGATAACTTACGCTTCTCCCGTTTACCTTTAGCAACAGGTATTAAGCAAGATTAATCATTCGTAGTTCAAACTATCGTCGTTGTGATTTGAGAAATTGACTTGATAAGTAAAAAATACCCACGAATTGATAGCCTCCTCCTTTTTGAAGTCGGTTGATAAAAGGGTTGGCTTTTTTATGCATGTTACGCATAAGTAGTATTCATTATTTTTGAATAATGAATTGTTTAAAAATACATTATTACAATACATCAAAAAACTATTGGGTTTTACTAAATAAAAACAAAAAAAACTAAAAAATTAAAATAATTAATCCCAATAATCCCCCATAAATTACAGGTCACCATGAACGCTGTGAGCTTCCATATTCGTTTCTTTCAAACAAAAGTTAAAATTAATAAATAAATTAGGCTCTCTTTAAATTATTTATCTTGATTTTAAATCTTTTTTTATGAGAACAAGGTGTCTACATTATACAAATAAGGTACACATTCGTATTTTTGTCGCAATATTTTAAAACCAATAAAATATTGTGACATTAATTAGTTCAATGTTTTAATATGAACTTCTCTGCATAATTATAACAGTGCTCTCATAAGAATTTTGGTCTTAATCTTCTAATCAGATTTATTGACCGTTCCACCCAGTAAAATATCAATAATTTTCTAGATTTCGTGTTCATTAGAAAAATTACCACCTAGGTCACAGACCTTTGCCATTGATGATCTTAAACATTTAACCGGATTTAAACATTTCTTATTTTATAGAGGATGTGGACCATTTATCATTTAATAAAACTTATGTGAAAATGTTTATATGAAAGCCAATGCTCATCACGATTGCCATAAAATCGTACAAAGATTTATGAACCCATGTTTTTAAATCGAAATTAAGAACAAACTGATCGAAAAAATCATTTATTTACATTTTCTTTCTACAAAATGTTCTACTAATGATCGTTAATTGTAGAGTTAAGAAATTATCATAATCACTTGTTCGTGAACAAAACCAACAACATCATAATGTTGTGAAATTAATAACTAATTAAAAAGATCATAAATTATCACAGTTATTTTACAAAGTTATATCGTTTATCTGAATCAGAACAGTTTTGGTGTTTAATATTTTAAATAAATATATCAGAACATTAAATAGATAACCAAATAGATATCAATTCTTAAAACGAATTCAAAATAACAGGATGTTAACAAAAAAAATCAAATATCAAATAAAAATACATAAAAACAATATAAATTCAAGAATACCCGATGACACGCCATAATAAAGATTAAATAATAAGTTTTTAAATCAGTAAAATTTATTTTTATTTTATTAAGCTGAAAATTTATCTAAATTTGTGTAGGTATGCTTAATTACTTTTAGAACTAGCCGCTGCACTCGACCTAGCGTACGCATAATTCTGATTGGATCCATTATTACGATTCTCATCATCATAATCTGGTTTGTCGTCACCATCAGAGTCGTCGTAACCATAAGGGCCTTGGAAACCAAACCCTCCGTTACCCGAATAATAATTCCCATTAAATTGGTTGTTATATCTTTGACCGTTGCCATAGTAACCTGGTTGGTAGCCTTGGTAACCTGGGTAACCGCTATAACCACCGTATCCCGCGTGACCTCCGTAACCGCCATAACCTTGGTTGTAGTAACCATGGTTAGAGTAACCTCCGTTGTATTGGTAGTTGTTCGGGTGGTGTCCATTTGCGTATCCATCGCCGCCTTGATTCGCTGAAGATTGAGATTGACTTATGGCTATATTGATTGGTGGTTGTCCTTGATAACCTTGATAACCCTGGTAACCCTGGTAGCCCTGGTAGCCTTGGTAACCGCCATATCCTCCATTGCCTTCACAAATTCCGTATTTTTTACATAATTTCTTCTTATGCAGGTGTCGTGGTTCTCTCGCCGAAGAGCTGACATCACCACTAGCGATAAATGCTTCTGGAAAGTATAAAATAAAGATTTATGATAGGCCTAACTAATGGGGCACTTAAGTTTCAAACGTATAAAAAAAATATGTGTAAGATAACCGAGAATTATTTTAGGTACGTCACTCGAACCTAATCATAAAAACTGCTTTATAAGATCAATTAAATGTTTTATAGCCCTTTTAAAAATAATTTTAAAACAGGTATGTAGTCATTGATTGATAAAGTGAACTTTCATGAATTTATAAAAAACTCACGAATATAGAATAAGCTTGAAATTAAAACGAACAAATATTATATTAATAGTAATAAAAGTGCAGTTTCAAAAACACATGAGAAAGTGCCCATTCCGGTCTACAGCAAAATGGTCTCATTACGTACAATAATCTAACGGTCTGGACATCGATACGCGAATTTTATCGATAATTCGTGACACCGCAAATCGATTATAGAGTATAGAAAGAAATTACCACCTTCGGCTAGGGCTGGACCGAATCCGACTGCGATAATAAACAATACTCCGAAACCCGTCATCTTTAACTGTTTGTTCCGTTAAATGTGTTTTGTTGTTGCGGTGTGCAGAACAGTTTTATAGGTCGGTACACGAGGTCGTGACCCACGCGAGACATTGAGATTATAACGAAAAATCCCACGGAAGTGGTATCGTTGAAATGCTAAACAATGACCGTATTAGGAGTGATAGGGCGGAAGTTGGAACTAATAAGGTTAGAATTTTATGACTATACTAGTTGCTGCCCGCGACTTCGTCCGCGTAGACTTAAGTAAAGTATTCTATGTGTTAATCCAGGTTATAAATTATCTGTGTTCCAAATTTCACCCAAATCCGTTCAGTAGTTTTTGCGTGAAAGAGTAACAAACATAAATCCACACTCACAAACTTTCGCATTTATAATATTAGTAGGATTATTGGACTTCTTCCTTAGTTCGCAAAATTTAACAAAACAAGAATGTATACAAGTACTTAAAGCATAAATAAACTAATGTTTTATTATTTAAACCCATTCCTAAATATAATTGTTATTTTTCAATTTTTATGGCATCTAGAACTGTTTCATTTTAAATATTTGAAACAGATTTAGAAACTTAGGTGTAAAATAATTAAATAAATTATTCACAAAAATTGATCTCATCAATCGATCGTTCGATCAAAAACATTATCAAAAAGTGTGTAAATAGAACAGTTTGCTATACACAGGTAAAAAACTTATATTCTAATAGCCATGGTGTGCTACTTAAAACTCGTAAATTAAATTACATGGTACAAAACGGGGTCAATATTCCATGATATCTTATTTACAATGATCTGTACACATAAAAATTTATGTCCCATCTGATCACTATAATCAAACCGGCACGCATTGCTGAACAACCAGTAAACACAGCTTTCTTTTAACATACTATGTCACGTGATCGTTGTCTTACAAACATTTGTTCACTCAAGCTTTTCCTAGAAGCTTTTTATTAGTCACTAGCGGCTCGCCCCGGCTTCGCACGGGTACATTGTGGTTACATTATTCGAGTTTTAGTAAGGATCCCTATTTTTTTTGAAAATATATTATAGCCTATGTCACCCGGGGATAGTGTAGCTTCCCAACAGTGAAAGAATTTTTCAAATCAGTTCAGTAGTTTCGGAGCCTATTCATTACAATCAAACAAACAAAGTTTTCCTCTTTATAATATATTAGTATCATGTAACTGTCAACTTGGCTTGGGTACAACAACCTTATAGAACCCTTATAAAACGTAATAATACGCTGTTGATGTAGATAAATTCGCGGGGCGTTCCTAGCGAGTACTAAATTGATTTATCATATTAATCACAATACGGCATGAAATTATCCTGTCATCGAAATTAGTATCAGTAATCAGTGGCCATTAAATGATGGTGGATAGGCATGAATTGGACCTGTTAGTCTGCCTTGGGCGGCATATAATATGATATTAGGTATATTATATTCTGACAATATCTATGTAATAATATCAAAAGCAGTCAGATGATATATGGTATTATTAGGTGCTGGAAACCAAATTTCAATTAAATATAATCGGTATCGACTATCATATTGAAGCTATGAGAGAAGACCACCCAACAATTTAAAACACTTATCTACTTGTTGAAGCATAGATTTTTCCATCAGTTTACGATCGCATTACTATTTTTCAGAACAAAATTCCATTGTAATTCGATTATAAGTGTCTATATATATTTATACGTGGAAAATAATTCGTTGCATTATTGCAGTTTGAGGTGCTCTATAAGAGTCTTATAAGATGTACGTCATCGTCATCGTTATAAAAAGCGGAAACTAAAGTCCATATCCTTACCTTCACAGATTTCGCATATTAACGAGAGATGCCGCATTGATCTGAGTCAGCAAGGATCTGCGTGGGCGTAATCGCTCAACCAACCTCCACAAAAATACATAAAATAAACCGGTAAGATTTACTTATGTAGAGCAGAGTACTTATGTAGTTCTGTAGAGTTCAGAGTACTTATGTAGTTCTGTAGAGTTCAGAGTACTTATGTAGTTCTGTAGAGTTCAGAGTACTTATCTAGTTCTGTAGAGTCCAGAGTACTTATGTAGTTCTGTGGAGTTCAGAGTACTTATGTCGTTCTGTAGAGTTCAGAGTGCTTATGTAGTTCTGTAGAGTTCAGAGTGCTTATGTAGTTCTGTAGAGTTGAGAGTACTTATGTAGTTCTGTAGAGTTCAGAGTACTTATGTAGTTCTGTAGAGTTCAGAGTACTTATGTAGTTCTGTAGAGTTCAGAGTGCTTATGTAGTTCTGTAGAGTTCAGAGTACTTATGTAGTTCTGTAGAGTTCAGAGTACTTATGTAGTTCTGTAGAGTTCAGAGTCCTTCTGTAGTGGTAGAGTTAAGCTGTAGCCAATTAACTAGAGCTCATATACGGGCTCGTTCGACTCGGGTAGTACCACCCTCTGACGGAAGATCAGTGATCAAGTAGCTGTAATAACAGCGCTCTTAGGACGAGCGAGAGAACCGGAAGCCCTATCCCCTCCCTCTGTCCGAGAAGAGCATTGGTATTTTTTTTTTCTCCGGGCCTCTATGTCCCGGCCGCGTTCAACCTCTGATATGGGGGTCAGAGTCCTTAACTATCATATTATTAATACATTTTCAGGGGTATTTTTATTACAGTAGAAACACAGTATTTCAGAATTACAGAATTCTCGAAAACGATTAAACTGTAACACTATAAAAAGAAAACTTATCAGGATATACAAAAAAGTGGGACAGCGGAATAGATAACAATAGTTATAAACGTGATACAAATTAAACAGGATTCCCTCCCATTCCATTGCACGTGATAGATTATGCGAAAATATATTTGAAGCTTTATATTTTTGCGGTGCTTAGTATACATATATAAATATGAATTAATGTATATTTATGTAGTAATAAAATATTTCCGGAATTATTGATAACTCTGGTAGCAATAATATACAATAATTACGTTATAATGGGAACACGTGGTCTCTCGGCGTTGCTCGTTCGACAGTATAAAAGAGGCGCAATCAAGCGACAAGGGGCATTCTGTATTCGACCGCCGGACCGAACGGAGCTCCAACAAAGACCAATTGTTACAAGTTAAGTATACAGTTTTCTTATATCAAAAAGTAATTAAATTATGTGTTATGGTGTATAATTATGGGTATATTGTTTGTGATTATGTATATATGTGTACAGGCTTGACCAACTAGACAAGGTTGGCTAGTTGGTCATAATCTGATAAATTATTAAAATTGTAAAATAAGTATGTACCGAAGTTTGTGTGTTTTCTTTTATTCTTTTATTTAGAACTGTGGGTAGTGTCAAGTTTAAATCAATATGCAAAACATTCAATAAAAATTGAAGTAAAACAGTTCCTTCTATTTATTCTATTTCATATCGTTTATATATTAGACAGATATTGCATAGTAACAAAGTATGATATAAACGTAGCATATACTTAATTCTAAATAATATATTTGTATCTATAAATGAGATTTAAAGTTATATATATAAAATTATTAATTCTTACATCAGAAGTGGGATATGAATCTTAAAATTTTACGTTATGTTCAAGGGCCTGTGTGGACGGGGTTTCGAAATGGACCCATCAGTGGTGGAGAATCTTCTGAAGGCTATTCAATCGGCGATTGCTGACCGGCGCCGGAGCGATGATGTGGTGTTATCGCCCTTTGATCCGGAGAAAAACGAGAAAGGTGCTGAGAGCTGGTATACTTCCATCAACTCCATCGCCGAAGACCTGGGATGGAGCAGCATTACTACCGTTGTGGAGGTACCCCCCGCAGAAATGGTTAGGTCGAACGATATGTCGGTACGGTTACAAATTTCCTTACTACAACCACAAATAACACATCAGAATGGCCAAACGTTTTGTGGAAAGTTCAACTGTCCCTTAACACAACTGCCCAAAAGTCTACAGGGTTCTCTCCAACGCAATTATTGATAGGTAGAGAAGGAAATATACCCTTCATACAAGCTTGGTTTGATGATGTTGTTGACGACTCAATACAACCAGTTATAAATGTACAAGCCGATCACGAGTTAGCTCAGCAACGTCTTACAGCTACCGCTAACCAGTTTAAGAAGCGTTTTGATCCAACCAGACGTACCAATAAAACCTACGACTTAGGAGACATTGTTTATGTAAGTCAAGATCATAGACGTCAAGATAAACTTGACTCAAAATTTAAAGGACCTTATGAGATAATAATAGATATATTGCCAAATGATAGATTTTCTTTAAGAGGTCACAATAACTTGCGCAACATTATAGTAGCCGAAGAAAAATTACGAATTTGGCCGGGCGAATGGATTGAGCAAAATGTTTCTTTTGAAGAATTATAGTAACATGTATCGTAACCGTGATAGATTATTAGAAAGGATATTGTATTGTAATTATTATAATAAAGCGTGATTTGCAATATGGTTATAATTAGCTATAGAAGTGTTAAGTAATAGAAGTGTTGAACTACCAGAATTGAAAATTGTTGTAAAATTGTTTATCGGTTTATAATTTGATTGTATATTTATATATACTGCTGGTCGGTCTCTGCCCTGATACTTCACTGAAACTCACGGTGCAGCAGGTGATAGGTGTTGTATGTCAAGGCCAGAGATCTAATGTATTAATTATATATCCGCTGGTCGGTCACTGCCCTGATATTAGTCGGGAATGCCACTGGCAGCGGGTGGTACGACTAATATGTCAAGGCCAGAGGCTAATGTTATATTTATATATACTGCTGGTCGGTCTCTGCCCTGATACTTCACTGGAACTCACGGTGCAGCAGGTGATAGGTGTTGTATGTCAAGGCCAGAGATCTAATGTATTAATTATATATCCGCTGGTCGGTCACTAATCTGATGTAATCTGGTAACCATGATGCGGCAGGTGGGAGGGATTACATATTGAATCAGAAAGTATAGTGGTTGGGTACTTCGAGAGCGAAGTACTGGTCAGTCTGGCCGTGATAGATTATGCGAAAATATATTTGAAGCTTTATATTTTTGCGGTGCTTAGTATACATATATAAATATGAATTAATGTATATTTATGTAGTAATAAAATATTTCCGGAATTATTGATAACTCTGGTAGCAATAATATACAATAATTACGTTATAATGGGAACACGTGGTCTCTCGGCGTTGCTCGTTCGACAGTATAAAAGAGGCGCAATCAAGCGACAAGGGGCATTCTGTATTCGACCGCCGGACCGAACGGAGCTCCAACAAAGACCAATTGTTACAAGTTAAGTATACAGTTTTCTTATATCAAAAAGTAATTAAATTATGTGTTATGGTGTATAATTATGGGTATATTGTTTGTGATTATGTATATATGTGTACAGGCTTGACCAACTAGACAAGGTTGGCTAGTTGGTCATAATCTGATAAATTATTAAAATTGTAAAATAAGTATGTACCGAAGTTTGTGTGTTTTCTTTTATTCTTTTATTTAGAACTGTGGGTAGTGTCAAGTTTAAATCAATATGCAAAACATTCAATAAAAATTGAAGTAAAACAGTTCCTTCTATTTATTCTATTTCATATCGTTTATATATTAGACAGATATTGCATAGTAACAAAGTATGATATAAACGTAGCATATACTTAATTCTAAATAATATATTTGTATCTATAAATGAGATTTAAAGTTATATATATAAAATTATTAATTCTTACATCAGAAGTGGGATATGAATCTTAAAATTTTACGTTATGTTCAAGGGCCTGTGTGGACGGGGTTTCGAAATGGACCCATCAGTGGTGGAGAATCTTCTGAAGGCTATTCAATCGGCGATTGCTGACCGGCGCCGGAGCGATGATGTGGTGTTATCGCCCTTTGATCCGGAGAAAAACGAGAAAGGTGCTGAGAGCTGGTATACTTCCATCAACTCCATCGCCGAAGACCTGGGATGGAGCAGCATTACTACCGTTGTGGAGGTACCCCCCGCAGAAATGGTTAGGTCGAACGATATGTCGGTACGGTTACAAATTTCCTTACTACAACCACAAATAACACATCAGAATGGCCAAACGTTTTGTGGAAAGTTCAACTGTCCCTTAACACAACTGCCCAAAAGTCTACAGGGTTCTCTCCAACGCAATTATTGATAGGTAGAGAAGGAAATATACCCTTCATACAAGCTTGGTTTGATGATGTTGTTGACGACTCAATACAACCAGTTATAAATGTACAAGCCGATCACGAGTTAGCTCAGCAACGTCTTACAGCTACCGCTAACCAGTTTAAGAAGCGTTTTGATCCAACCAGACGTACCAATAAAACCTACGACTTAGGAGACATTGTTTATGTAAGTCAAGATCATAGACGTCAAGATAAACTTGACTCAAAATTTAAAGGACCTTATGAGATAATAATAGATATATTGCCAAATGATAGATTTTCTTTAAGAGGTCACAATAACTTGCGCAACATTATAGTAGCCGAAGAAAAATTACGAATTTGGCCGGGCGAATGGATTGAGCAAAATGTTTCTTTTGAAGAATTATAGTAACATGTATCGTAACCGTGATAGATTATTAGAAAGGATATTGTATTGTAATTATTATAATAAAGCGTGATTTGCAATATGGTTATAATTAGCTATAGAAGTGTTAAGTAATAGAAGTGTTGAACTACCAGAATTGAAAATTGTTGTAAAATTGTTTATCGGTTTATAATTTGATTGTATATTTATATATACTGCTGGTCGGTCTCTGCCCTGATACTTCACTGAAACTCACGGTGCAGCAGGTGATAGGTGTTGTATGTCAAGGCCAGAGATCTAATGTATTAATTATATATCCGCTGGTCGGTCACTGCCCTGATATTAGTCGGGAATGCCACTGGCAGCGGGTGGTACGACTAATATGTCAAGGCCAGAGGCTAATGTTATATTTATATATACTGCTGGTCGGTCTCTGCCCTGATACTTCACTGGAACTCACGGTGCAGCAGGTGATAGGTGTTGTATGTCAAGGCCAGAGATCTAATGTATTAATTATATATCCGCTGGTCGGTCACTAATCTGATGTAATCTGGTAACCATGATGCGGCAGGTGGGAGGGATTACATATTGAATCAGAAAGTATAGTGGTTGGGTACTTCGAGAGCGAAGTACTGGTCAGTCTGGCCGTGATAGATTATGCGAAAATATATTTGAAGCTTTATATTTTTGCGGTGCTTAGTATACATATATAAATATGAATTAATGTATATTTATGTAGTAATAAAATATTTCCGGAATTATTGATAACTCTGGTAGCAATAATATACAATAATTACGTTATAATGGGAACACGTGGTCTCTCGGCGTTGCTCGTTCGACAGTATAAAAGAGGCGCAATCAAGCGACAAGGGGCATTCTGTATTCGACCGCCGGACCGAACGGAGCTCCAACAAAGACCAATTGTTACAAGTTAAGTATACAGTTTTCTTATATCAAAAAGTAATTAAATTATGTGTTATGGTGTATAATTATGGGTATATTGTTTGTGATTATGTATATATGTGTACAGGCTTGACCAACTAGACAAGGTTGGCTAGTTGGTCATAATCTGATAAATTATTAAAATTGTAAAATAAGTATGTACCGAAGTTTGTGTGTTTTCTTTTATTCTTTTATTTAGAACTGTGGGTAGTGTCAAGTTTAAATCAATATGCAAAACATTCAATAAAAATTGAAGTAAAACAGTTCCTTCTATTTATTCTATTTCATATCGTTTATATATTAGACAGATATTGCATAGTAACAAAGTATGATATAAACGTAGCATATACTTAATTCTAAATAATATATTTGTATCTATAAATGAGATTTAAAGTTATATATATATAATTTCATATTCTTACACACGCATATGGCAGCCGGCGAGAGCCTTGCTATTGGAAGCATATTAAACCTACCCTACGGTTGTAGCTTAGCATCAGGCGGGTTGTACAGCGGGGTTAACTTTTTGGCAATTAGGTATAGTAGTGATAGCCGATTAGTTAAGCACGCGTCTTGTGGGCACCACCAGGTTCTGGGTTCAAACCCCGGCTCGCATCTCTGGGGTTTCGAAATGTATGTGTGAATCATAATTTCTATATGATTATCACTTGCTTACGGTGAAGGAAAACATCGTGAGGAAACCTGCATGACTTAGAAGATTTAACGAATTTTCGAAAGACATGTGAAATCCGCCAACCCGCACTGGGCCAGCGTGGTGGATTATGGCCTGAATCCCCCTCGTGTTGAGGGGAGGTCCGTGCCCAGGATTGGGACGTTAAAAAGGGCTAAATTATTTATATTTATAGGTAGGTACAATATTTATCCCTGAATTACAAAATATCGTATCTTTATCGTACCTAACTAAGGCACAATGATGTCAGCTAAGCCAATTTCTCAAACTCTTTGATATGCATTTGCATAAATTAAAGTGATATCATGATAATATAATATTACATTCGGTTCAAACACCTTTTGATAGTATTCGTTAATATGTGTTGATTATATTTATAATAAATAAATAAATAAATATTTCAGTAACGCCGATATCTATAAGTATATATAAAAAAAACATAAAATTTTGATAGCAAGTAAAATAACCAACCAGCTTGCCGCGCGGCATTTCATATGCAAATTTTTCCTTGACAAATGCTTTTAATTGTAAATGTGATCATCATATTACACTACTAGCTGTGCCCGCGACTTCGTCCGCGTAGTATTTAAGTTAACAAAAATTTCGGGATTATCGGGATAAAAAGTATCCTATGTGTTAATCCCGGTTATAAACTATCTGTGTTCCAAACTTTATCCAAATCTGTTCAGTAGTTTTTGCGTGAAGGAGTAACAAACATACATACTCACAAATTTTCGCATTTATAATATTAGTTAGATATAAGTAGGATAAATAGGATATACCTAGTGTTACATTATAGCATCAAAATTTCTTATAATATACAGTTAAAAGCTCTGATTTAAATGAATACATTTTTTTTATAATACTTCTGATGTTAAAAATATTTTCATAAATTACACGAATATTAATTGTATAACTATAAATTTCTCAAAGATATTATACCTACATGGGTATGTTTGCTGCGTTAGTTTTCTAAGATAGCTAATATTTTAGGATAAAAACTAAAATTTGGTGCGGAATTAAAGTCATTTATACTCCATTTATTATAACATTAGACATAAGAGGCTCGCAGAAGCAGGGATGCAAAACATTTTATTTCCAAGTCAAAACAACTTTTATTTAGAGTTACTACATTAAAATTGTTTGAACATTACTTTTGATAGGAAAACAGTAACAAGTAACAATTAAATCACGAAAATTCGACAACAATAACAAACAAGGTATTCACAGGAACTTAGAGTGCAGGCGAATGACTCAATGACAAACACTGACAGCACATTATTTACGTCAATTTCATAGATAACATAGTCCGACAAAATTAGAAATACCCTGCTGTCATAACCTCTGAAAGGATTAGGTAACATTTTAGATTTGGTAGGATTATAGTGAAACGAAAAACGTTCCCGGTATGTTCACCCATGCTTCTTTTAGGTTTTTAGCATCGACACTAATTTTAAATTGTAATGAAATAATAATTATTTAAATGAAAGTCAATATATTTAATAAGATAAATAATTAATATTATTACAGTTAAGTGTGACAAGCTGGTATATAAATAGATTATAATAAATTCGACGTCAATCGTAACTGCAACTCGTTAATTGTACTTTTATTACAAAGTGGACACTAAAACTAACCTTTTTTAACTTCTGTCTAATGCTATAACAAATGGAGTATAGATGATATCAAACGAACACTAACTTATATGCCATTTACAATATTAGTAGGATGTTTTTAAAAAACTTACTTATTAATTTTAATACTTTCTAAAAGTTATTTAAATAATCAACAATTCCGTAGCCTATATATTAATCCGTAACATAAACATTACTTTTCAACATAGTCGTAAGTACTTACCTGTTTGTAACTTATGATCTTGAACTTTCCCCATGGAGTAAACATACATAGAGCAATATTTAAAGAAAGCAAAAGCATTATCGCAACTAACACATATACTAGGTGAAACAAAAATGGTGTACTATTTTTTTCAAAACTTAACTTTGTAATTCTAAAACTATCAGCTTTGGAGGAAACTTGAAAAACAAAAGGTGTTATAGGAATACAGCTGTTGACAGATTTCATAACTCTACAAAACCTTCAGCACTTCAACTGTCCCACACAGCCGATAGTTTTAGATTTACAAAGTTAAGTTGCAAAAAAAATAATACACCCTTTCTGTTTCACCTGGTATGCAAAAGAGGAAGAAAAAAAAGCAAACATACCGTGCTCGTTGCGAAAGCTTCCAATTTAGCATAATTCTGGTTGAAAATAACTAGTGCTGGTTTTCCATAGGAACCGTTTGGCGATATCGGCGATATCACGGGCGAAAACCGAAATAATATTGGTTTTCACTACGTCACCTATAAGGAAATATTATAGCGTAGCGTATCTTTATGTACTAAGCAAGCCGTTCTCAGCCTTCATTTCCGTACACTTGAACTTAAAAGTTGTTTGTTTTGAGACAGATCACATAACTCACACCATATTAGGGGTCGCTTGATTAAATTTAATGAACTGATCTCACCTTCTTGACTCACGTTCAAGTTATAAGAAAATAAGCAATTTATTATCTTTAAGTTGGCTGTTTATTTCACGTTTTCTTCTATAGTAATCTCAATCTTAAAGAAATTTCATACTTAAAAAAGTTCACGGAATTAAAGAATTAACATTCTAAAATAATAATTAGCCAAAAGTTGTTTTGTTTGCTTAATGCTATTTTATTAACGCCCGGCACAAAAAAATAGTGTTATAAGTTCAACATGTGTATTTGTGTATCTGTGTGTCTGTCTGTGGCATCGTAGCGCCCAAGCGGATGAACCGATTTCAGTTTTGTTTTTTTGGTTCGGTAGGTGTTCTGATCGAGAGTGTTCTTAGCTTTGTTTCATGATTATCAGTTCAGCCGTTTGAAAATTATCAGCTCTTATGTAGTTTAAAGAGTCGTCGCATCGAGGGTTTTCTAAATTCTCATTTTTTTATTAACACGGTCTAACCGGTGGTTGGTCCCTGCTATCCGTGCTTTTTTAAACACTGTATTTCATTTATTTTTCATTAGGTACTCATACTCTGAAAGTAGGTCTGAAGTTGCCTGAGGAGCGGGTTGAAAGTAATACTTTTCCGGCCCGGGAGAATCGCTTTTAACTGACAGCTGTCAAATTATAAAAAAACTAGTTCCATTTTCACATTTCTATGGAACCATGTTTAAACTTTTTCATCAGTCACTCAATTACAGCACGATGTAAATTGACATAACATAAAGTTAAGTATTAATTAAATAATATATATTTTTAAATGACTTAATTATAATTTTGTTTCAACATTTTCTTTAAAATAACATAGATTTGGGCAATATATTTAAAGATGAAAATGAAAAATAATGGCTAAATAATGAAGCTGGCCGGCCAACGAAAAAAAAACAAAATAGGCGGCAATCCGATTTTTTCTTTTCTAGTCGTAGAGTATTGTTCATACTTCCTTGTATTATTTCTTTAGCCAATTCCTGTTTTATTTTCCTTGTATTCGTAATGAAAAGCACAGTGTTTACGTCGGGTGAAAGACTTATTTTGTCCCTCGAACTATTAGCGCCCTCGCTACGCTCGGGCGCCAAGCCCTGTCTCGGGACAAAATAAGTCACTTTCACCACTCGTGTAACAATGTACTATTATTTAAGAAACTAATTATTAAAACTGCCTAGTTCTAATAGGTAATTATTTTCTTGAAATGTCTCCAATAAAAAAATAAGTATGTGGGACGAACGGTAAATGAAACAAAGCATTTTGTCAACGCTATTAACGCTTTTGCCATAAAACTATGTGTGAACATGTAATTTTATCATAAAAATCCTAACGGGGTGTTATACGCCGTCAACATATACATAATACTTATGTTGCGCTATGTGTGATATTAAATATAATTATCACTTGCTTATGGTGAGAAAGGAATGACGTCTTAGAACGTCTTAGAAAAGTTTAACAATTTTGTAAAACATGTCAATACGATTATTACCGATGACGTAGTCTTGGGTCTAATCGTATGACCTGGCATAGATAATACTCGTACCAGGGGTATCTCTAACTTTCGTTCCAATTTGAATTTTGTAGAATTGTCAATGTAAAAGATTTTTTGACACTCTTGTATCCGTATCTCTTGGGCCCTTATTAATTAACTGGGAACGCGTGTAGGCGCGTACAGAAGTGCTTTTACCCGCACGCGAAATCGTACGAGCGATGTGCCTATAAGGACGAGCCAAGGTTTTAGCCACGAGAGTCGCCTCCCCACTGGTTTGAGCAAACACGCCGATGAAAACGCGTGAACATGCGTTCGATTTTTGGAAAAGCAAAATATGGCGCGCGTGTCAGCTAGTAACTCTTAAAATTGTTAAAAGATACAATATTACTCCAAATATATCGACCCTACCCTACTCTAATAAGTGTTCGAATTCCTTATCGTTTATCGTATCCATAGACTATCTATTTTATTTTATTACAATGTTCGGAGTTTGTTCGGAATGAATGTTACTAATAATAAATGCAAAGTTTGTTGAAAACCTGAATATTAATTATGGCCTCATGTTTTATCTGGGTGGATTTCCCAACAGCAAAATTTACGCGGCACGGATGAAATCGGTAGTGTGGAACGTTACTATACAGTTCTATTATTTTTTTCTAACTTAAAGAGGTTTGTGCCTATGTGAGGCAAAATTATTTCTTCATTAGGTTAGCAATTAATTAGGAAAATAAATCCTAAAGCCCTGTTTTTTTCATTTCGGTAGCTGTCCGCATTACATGTTTCAGTGTAATTTCCCTCGTACAACAAAAACTATTGGTTATTCAGATTTATGGTAACTTTTATTTTAATCGTGAATAGTGATAGTATTATCACAAAGTAGTTTTATAATAATATCTCCTCAATTTAATAACTGGTAAGTAAGCATGTGTCCTAGAAAGTCCTTTCATTTCGGTGACCTAAAGTGTGTCACGAATATTTTTGTATAGAACAACTCTAGCTCCCCCCTCATTTCCTTCAAAGTTACGTACTAATGCTGCCTATGTGCTTATCGTCGGAGGACGTGCGCAGATAGCCTGCGTAGTTCCGAAAAATACGAAAGTATTTCATATCGGTGTGATGGGACAAATATCTTTTCATTTCCGTTTATAGGTATAACTTGTCATCCAATGATCTAGTACATTTAATTAAGTATTCGTGAGCAAGCTTATTGTACTACGTTTAATTATGTAGTATTCACTGCATCCTATAATAAATAGTTTTCTTATAATACAATTTTTTGTCCCTGTTTTTAATTTCAGTGTTCTCATTTCGGTTGATTCGGTGGCCTAAACTGTCAATGGAAATGATAAAATTCTCACCGTAATGATAAAAATTCTCATCTCGGTGAGTGCTTAGGGTTTCGGTGTATAATATTTTCATTTCAGTGAATTGTTTTATCATTTCGGTTGATTACTATTTCATTTCAGTGAAAATTCAGGCCAGCAGGTGATTTATTCAAAATGTTTCACCTATAAGTACTATTTTTAAGTACAAGCAGCAACGCAATTTGTTATTTTTTTAGTTTTGTTAAAGTACAAAGTTTCTAATATAGAAGAGATTCCTTTTATTCACAAGGTTCGCTGATGTTATTATGCTTAGGATTCTGAGCATTGAGCATAACAAAGAATTTGTATAGTTGAATGTAACTTCACGTAATTTGTAATCTCATTTGCACAAAGCTAAAGCCGTATTAAATCCATAAATAGTAAAAAAAAAACATTTTTTTACTTATTATGTTATTTTACTCCGTTTATTGTGTTTTTTTAGTATGTTACCCAGAAGAATATCTAAAATGTACCATAACAGAGGTTAACATTGCGTCAGTTAAGAACCAGATGAACGTGTCTACTAATTGGTGCTTGCTGAGAAATTGCAAAATAATGAGCTGAAGATGGGCGGGCGTTGATTAAATAGTCTTCCTTTAAACTCTTATTACATTACTAATATAAAATAAATATATTGTTTTCTTATATTTACGCGAATACTACACATTGAAATAAAACTATTTTACGGATTCTATCGCGTTTATACACTTTTATGTTCCCGATGTTTTGGCTGCTAAAACCAAGCGTACCATTGCAAGACCTCGAGATACTGTGAGCGCTTTCTGTGTGGATCGGACTGCAAACAACAACTAAATATGAGGGTACCTAGTTACATATTAACTATGATATCAGGACGTCTAACACCTCAGTCCCCCCATGACCATGGTTTGCTGTAAAGCAGCCGAAACGTCGGGAACATAAAAAATTCAATAAACGCGATAGAATCCGTAAAATAGTTTTATTTCAATAAAATAAATATTAAAATTATAGTTTTTTTTTAAATTGTTGCTTATATGATAATTTTATTGTTAAATATATTTTATTGCTATGTTTTTATTTATGATTTTTTTCCCAAAATGGTTAACATACGCCGTTTTGGTTCTCATACTATTTTTATGTCGTAAGAGCTTAACTAAAGTATGTTATAATTACGAGTACATTGTTTTGCTCGTATAAAATTAAATTGACTTTAAAATAGATTACTACAGCATAATGTAATAATGTATTTAGAACATATATTCGCTTTCATTTGTGTTAATCTGACTAAAGTTGATTCCGCCAAAGAGTCTATGCTTTAACATTATTTTAGTTCCAAAGTTTTAAAGTAAAGGTGTATTTTATAATACTATTACTAGCTGAGCGCGCGACTTCGTCCGCGTGGAATTTAACTTAACAAAAATTTGATTTAACAAAAAACGTTCGTTCAATTCCCAGAGTTTACAAAAAGTTAATTCTCATTTTTCTTTTTTGCAAGTTAATGTTTCATGTTTTATATACCTTCTTATCGTAAAAGCCCTCCCGCGTGTTCAGAGCCCGCGCGACAGGCAGCATATGATATCCTTTTTTTGTTTTTCTAAAATAAAAGTAGCCTGCGTTACTGTTTATAACATCAGCTATCGGCCAGTGAAAATCCCGTACAAATCGATCCAGCCGTTTCGGAGATACTCTTGGATTTTATGTGTTTCTGATTTTATGACGCGGCAACCTAATTGTTTTTCTGAAATTAAAGTAGCCTAAGTTACTCCTTATAACATCAACTATCTGCCAGTGAAAGTCCCATCGAAATCGGTCTAGCAGTTTCGGAGTTTACTCGGAACAAACACACAGACAGACAGACAAAACAATTTTAAATCTTGGATTTGTTATAAGTACCGTATATACTTTCATATGCATTTAGTGAATAGGTGTTATTTTGATATTACAAACAGACACTCCAGTTTTATTTATTTGTACAGATAAGCCTTCTGTATACGTTATTGGTGGACAGGTTAGGTGAAATGAAATCACTAGTCACCGTAATGAAAGAGAATTTCGGTGACTGGTTATTTCATTTCGGTGAACGGCTGTTTCATTTCGGTGACATCAAAAGTTTAAACACGTATATCTCATAAGTTAATCAAGATATTTTGATGTCATTAAAAATTTGCATTAACTATATCAAGAAGTACAATAAATAAAAGATACAATTTTAAAAAAGTTAAAAATAAAAAATTCAACCGAAATGAAAGAACGACTTTGTTGAAATTCACCCATCTATGGTTTTCACTGTCAAATGAATATAAAATAATTTAAGTAAGATACTAAAATATATAAGACTGGAAATGTTCCCGCATTTGCAGCTGATTTATCAATGCTAAGAGAAAACCCCCAGCTTATACGCGCAAAAAACGCTAGTCTGAAACTGGTCTAATGTGTGTCTAAGCTTCCTTATGTAGCGTTCAGAGTTCACGATCCCACAGTAGCCTAGAAATGTCAAATGGATTCCAAAAACTGGGTTTTTTTAAAAGGTTTACAACTTGGCAACAGCCAAGTACCCGTTACATGATATAAAAAGAATTCTGGCCGTCATAAAACATTTCAAACGTATTTTATTATTTGGTTTATACCTCGGGTCGAGTGAGATCAAAACCATTATCAAAAAGATTGAACGATCTACATTCATTATTTTAATTTTGATGTTATGATAGAATTAAAAGATATTAAAATGATTTATAGGGAGACCTGTCGACGAATATATAACGGAAAATTCGGATTTAAATATCTATCTCTAATATATAAAATTCTCGTGTCGCGGGGTTTGTTGCCAAACTCCTCCGAGATGGCTCGACCGATTTTCATGAAATGTTGTGTGCATATGTGGGTAAGTCTGAGAATCGGTCAATATCTTTTTATATCTAGAAATAATTTATGTGGCAGAACAAAATTTGCAGGGTCTGCTACTTAGTAAGGTATATAAAACTCCGGTGTTTGTGTGTGTTCGTACCTAATGCTTCTCCTGGACCATACAGTTAGTGTGTCGCTCTGGCGATATTTTTATTTACGTATAATTATTTGTTCACTTAGTTGTTTACACTTAGTTTACAAACAGAAACACTACAATTCCTAGTAAGTAAATAGATTGGTACATTATAATTATGTCAAGTAATAATAATAATACCGTTGATTTTGAAATTATTTTTTTAACAGAACATATTCTTTATTATCCACAGATAAACGCCTTAAAATATTGTACAACATACTTCTTTAACCAATATAAGTAGCTTACAAGTAATTTACTTCTGTTTTGGCACGATCAATCTATCCAGAACTGGCCCTAGCAACAGCGACAGCGATAGCGTCTCCTGTATTACTCTCCGCATTGCTTACTGCTGAGCTGGCTCCGCCACCACACGTACTACACACGGGAGTATATCCAGCGTTTCCAGCGCCACCTGACGACGAACTTGATGCAGCACTTGATGACCCAGCGTTAGATGCTCCACTGTCCACTATGTATTCCACTTGTTGTGGCGGGGGTGGTGGTGGCGGTGGCGGTGGCGGCGGCCCGTATGGCGGTGGCGGAGGCGGCGGCGGCCAGAATGGCGGTGGCGGTGGCGGAGGTGGCGGCCAGTATGAGCAGTAATGCGGTGAACGCTTTAGCCGATGGATTAGGAGACTATCGTCATCTGAAAATACGAAAGGAATGTCTAAATATAAATTCTGAAATGGAAAGAATACTTTGACTAGGTGCCTACGTTTATTTATTTGGTTAATATTGGTTAATATTTATTAGGTTAGGTTTTAGCTATTTTAATAAGCTGACACCTTTTTATTTAAACTATACTCGTATTAATTTCACGCATATCAAGCCCGAAAATGAGAATTATTTTGACATTTGATTTAGACTTGAAGTCAGTATGTAAAACTAAGGCATAACGTTTAAAAACGATATAAACTCAACTCACTTTTATCACCCGCCGGTGCACACTCGGTGAGGACAAGAGACGCCACCAACAGAACACCTATCCGCCACATATTGGTGATCTCATTTGATCGCATCTGCTAAACGCTACATTTTTATACGTACCAATAACAAATATGTCCTGTGAATATACCGAGAAAAACGGTTTTTCACGGCGACCTGCTAATTAATTGGGCAGACGCTAGATGCTGTAAAAACCAATATTGTGTGAATCCGTGTATCCTAGCTTGTTGATATGTGGTTAGGCTGGTTACAGACGATAAGGCCGGCCCATCAGGAGTGTTTTGAGAGAACATAATATAGACCTATTTAAATAATACTTGAATTTCGATAAAAATGCTTTTATCATTAACGTCGAGAAAAAAAACTTAAATTCTACGGCAACGGGTGTCGTAGACAATTTTTTTTTTGACAACTGTATGTGAACCTCATTAACCTTGGGGGCTGAGGGAATCACAGCATGAGGTAACTGCTTTAGGTATTCGAAATATGGATTGGAAATAATTGAATTATAGAAAATAACAAGTAAGTAGGTGACTCTTATAGGTAGCCAACATCTCACATTCAGAATAATTAATTAAATATAATATAATCAAAAGTAACTGCCGAAACCCGGGATTGAACCGGGGACCTTTAGATCTTCAGACGCTCTCCCAACTGAGCTATTTCGGCCATGTAAGGATGTTTCAAAATAAAAATCGTATTCATCCACCGCTCCATCAGCCTGATCACGTATACTGCGGGACATAGGTCTCCACTAATGACTTCCACCCCTCACGATCCTCTGCCACTCGCATCCACTAGCGTCCCGCGACGCAAACGATGTCAACGGGCCACCTTGTGGGGGTGTAAGATAGTCCCAGGGGCGTATTCACAAACAATACTTGTCTAAGTAAGGGACCAATTCTATATTACAGGATTTTGACATGTTGTCAAGATGGTAGCACCTTGACAACATGTCAAAATCCTCTCGATCCAATGTAGAATAAAATGATTTTTGGAAGAAATCGCAGCCGGCGATAAGGCCGCCCAATGGATGTTCCTTGTTTTATCCAATTGTAACGTAATGTCCATGTAATTTCTGGTGTACAATTCAAAGTTTTCTATTCTATTTAATACAAAATTTGACATTTCCGAAATGGCAGTACGTTCGCGCGCACTCTGAGAAGATACAGTAATATTGATGAATTATAATAGTAATTATTAACATTTATTTTTACTGTATTATCTCCTAACTGATCACTGAAAATTAATAAATAATTATAATAGAGACAGCTGATAACCTTCATTATTATATACCTAATCATCAATATCTGTTTTCATTTATTCATTAAAACGTAACACCAGTCTCACTTTATACAAGTTTGACAGTGTAGGAACAGCCTACCTATGTTGTTATGTATTTCCACGTTTGTATTTTCAATATAGCATCGATTTAGATCATATCACGTGCGTAATATTGTAATTTATTTACTAGTTAGTCACTATTATTGGTGATATTATGTATTCTGGGCCACAAGTCTACTAATTTTGTATATTTCCATTCTATTGGCCATTCTTCGTGCCAAAAATCGGTAGTGCGTCGACCTGTGTCGACCAGGAATTATTACAATTTCTTTGATACTAAACAGATTGTTTCTTTTGAAATCCAGCTTAATGTCTTTGCGGTTCTCTTATTTATAAAAAGACAATCTGTTTTAAATCTACACATGCTTTTAAAATAGCAGTATTGGGGCTTTATTGGTTTGTTACTTGTGATTTAGATGACAACATACAAGAAAATCCCCTTTGTAGTAAAATGGCCGTGCTATGGCAACACACTGGAGCTATTATATTGATACTCGTATTAATATCTACTACCCTTTGTAATTATTGACTATATAAGCAACAGGCGAATAAAAAACAATTTGTAAGTGCCCCCGTAGGCTTAATCAAAATAAACGATTTGAATTTGAAATTTGAATTATGTCAATGGATTTCGCCCGCTATTACTATCGCGGAGATATGGGTGAACAAGTGAATACCTACATCTTCAGGGTAATACAGTTTAGGTCTAGCTAGTAAGCGCTGCTCGTTGATCGTTATCGGGCCTAGAAAATGTAATTAGAATTCTAATTACCAAATAATAGCTCTCAATCTAGAATGCTTGATAAGCCAATAAGCTCGCCCTCTGTTAACTTGGGTTAGAAACCAACTTAATTTATCAAATCTAGTGCACCTCTATCGTCAACTATTGTGTTCAAATCCTGCATGTGAACTCGTGTCCGGCGGATTTAAAACATCTGCTGAGTGGTTGCAGGAATGGAACGCAAAGCCCCCTGATAGCATGGGAGTTACCATCAACCCTACACTTAAACCTGCTGGTTTTGCGCTCCCAAGAAGGGAATGGTGCCAACTGAATAGGGTACGAACTGGATTCGGGCGAAGCAATGCCTTCATGTCCATGTGCGGGTGGAGGGAATCACCGGAGTGTGAGTGTGGAGCTGCTGTCCAGGATGTTGAGCATATAGCTAGAGACTGCCCACTCACAAGGTACCACGGCTGCCCAACAGACCTGTTCTCTCTGGAAAACGACGCTCTCCCATGGATTCAGCAATTAAAAGATAGAATAACTTTATAATTTTGATTTTAATTTTAATTTATTGTAAGAATGCCATACGAATAAATAAATAAATTCAAATTCTGCCACTCCAAATTTCAACGGAAAATACCTACTAAAATCCGTGATTGTTTTTTATGTATGATCTAAAAAATAAGCGCCTTCTATACGTCAAACTAAATAACCTATTGCACGAATCATTTGCTAGTACTCTGTACTTTTTTGGGTTCTGAAGTGCAGACTATAGCACTTGTAAAATCATCCAGTACATTCATCCGTCTATACCTACTTCAATTAAGTAAATTCGTTTTGGTGCAATAATCTGTCGTTGTAATTAGAGTATAAGGGTGACCCGGCCGACCGCTGTGCTATGACCACTTCATTTCCTGTTCACTTAAACTAAGCTGGGTGAAGCTGTAATAATGAAGCGTGGTCGAAGCGGTCGGGCCCACTTCATAGCACAGCCAGTGTACAGTCACCCTAAGGCTTGTATTTAATCAAATGATCTCAAGTCTATGAGCGATCTTGGAAATGCCATTCCAGTTAAAAATTTCATGTTAAAAAGGTACTTAAAATCTCTCTCATTAATCCAGGCCTAAATAAGCTAACACTGATCTGCTCATAGTAGTGAGTGAGTATTTAATTATGCAATTTCCTAGATTTTATGACAGAAAAGGTTAAAATAAAATAAAAAACCTAATGAACAGAGAACAAGAAAGTAAACATATTTTTTTATGCCAACCAATTTATTTCCAACTTCATTATTATTATTTTTAATTTGTGATCAAACAATATTTACAAAAGAACAATCAATCTTAAACTTAACAAGCCAAGTAGTTTAATATTATTTCCCATTTCTAAGAAAATCTTACTGAATTGAACGACTAAACTCAGGTACATCTAACCGCTTGTGGAAATAGCTATAGCGTTCCCAGATTTGCTCTTAGCGTTACTCAAAGAATAGCTGCTCTTGCCGCAAGTGCTGCAGCCACTCTGGCTCTGTCCAGCGGCTTGAAGGCCCTGTGAGGCGAGGTCAAGCGCTCCACCCAACGCTGATCCAGCACCATAGCTGCTGGAAGATTGCTGCTGTTGGCTGTAAGAGCCGTAGTCACTTCCACCAGATCCACCAGAAGTGAAATCCGATCTGCCTTGGCTAGCACTTCCCATACCACCGGATCCACTGCTGCCACCAAAGCCTGCTCCTACTGCGCCAGCACCAGCTGCACCGCTGGATCCACCACCGAATCCGGATCCACCACTGAATCCGGATCCACCACCGTATCCAGATCCACCGCTGGTACCAAACGACGAACTCTGAGATCCGGCAGCCCCACCAGATTGGCCTTGGTCACCACTGCCAAATCCACGGCCCGATTGAGACCCAAATCCACTGCTTGTTTTGTATAGGGAATGGTGAGATTCCTTAAAGCCGAAAGATTTTTGACCGCCTCCTGAAGTTGCACCGAATCCGCCAGATTGAGCATTAGAGCCCGAAGATGATTGGCCACTAAAACCGCCGGAGGTTTGAGCGTTAGAACCTGCCGAGGATTGGCCACTAAAACCGCTGGAGGATTGAGCGTTAGAACCTGCCGAGGATTGGCCGCCGAAACCACCAGATGACTGAGAGCTAGAGCTGCTCGAAGATTGAGAGGCAGATCCTCCTGATTGTCCACCAGCACCTCCACCGAACTGGCCTCCGAAACCGCTTTCGTATCTTGAAGATTGGCCTCCATTTCCAGCCGAAAACTGAGCTCCGTTGTTCCTAGACTGGCCACCAAAGCCGCTTCCACCGCCACCAACTTCGGCAGAGGCTAAGGAGACTGCTTGTCCCGCAGCTTGATCAGATCCACCGTACGTAGCGGAGGCTCCGCTAAAGACGCCTCGTGAGTTTCCACCCCTAGTCAGACCACTCCATTGGTTGGTACGAAAGAAGGGTGGAGGAGGCGGCGGGGGAGGGCCAGGTGGCGGCGGGGGTCCGGGGGGTCCAGGGGGTCCGCCATAACCGCACTCGCCACATGGAGAGCGTTCTACTCGTTTGTGAATGGCATCTGTACAGAAATTAATATTTAATTAGGAATTTGTTTATAATCATATTTGTTAATAAACAGTGTTAGCCGATTGGTTAAGCACGCGTCTTGCGGGCTACCAGGTCTCGGGTTCAAACCCCGGCTCGAACCTCTGGATTTTTGGAAATCTATGTGCGAATCGAATAATTTCTATATGATTATCACCTGCTTACGGTGAAGGAAAAACATCGTGATGAAACCTGATGATCGTGAAGGAAAAACAGCGTGATGAAATCGTGATGAAATCTTAACTAATTTTCGAAAGACATGTGACATCCGCCAACCCGCACTGGGCCAGCGTGGTGGATTATGGCCTGAATCCCCCTCGTGTTGAGGGGAGGCCCGTGCCCGGGAGTGGGACGTCAAAAGGGCTAAAATTATAATTATTTATAAATTATAATCATAAATATATAATTTAGGTCTTCGGCCAAATAATTCGAATTTATTCTGGAACGGTATTTAAGGTCAAGATGAAGTTTATTTCATATCAAGATCATAAAACGTTATTTGATTATATTTATTCGAAGCAAAATAAATATTTACCTTTAATAACAGCGCTGTGAGCCACAAAAACGCAGCAAGCCAAAATAAAAACAACAGATTTCGCCATCCCGCTAGCTTGTCAGTCTTGTTCTGAACAAACGCTCATCAGCTCATACATTTATACGTGAAACAGGAGGACGTGTTAACCACACTACTTCCAAGAATGTATCGATAGCATCCTAAATGTTTATTGACGACAAATTGGTAATGCAAACTCCACATGTAACGACAGTGGGGATTTACACAGTTTGTTTGTTTATACCTACTTGCAAATTCGCCAAATAATCAGTTTAAAGATAATTGTTACGTCATGGGTGTAACTATAACTTTCTAAGTATATGCTTTAACATGAATGCAGGTTAACGCCAATGGCTGAAGACCTGCTGAAGGTCGCGGGATGCAAGCACCACAGATCTGATTATCGTGCAAAACTTTGAGGGAATCTCATGTTCAGCTGTGGGCATTTCTTGGGTTAAATAATGATAGTTGTAATGATGATAGGCGTCTTGATTTGTTTATTCCACGGCGAAAACTTGTACCTATCATCTGGATTTAAATAATATTTTTATGGATTAATATTTAGCATAAAATAAAAGTAACAACGAAACAATTTGATACTGAAGGGATTGGTGCTGAAGATTATTTACTACGGTACTTAATCATAATCATTAAATTTTACTCATCAGCCTTGCAAGTATCTGATTTGATAATTATTAATACTATGATAGCGATCAAGATACAACTTGTAAGCTCCCGACTGACATTCGATGGTTTTACTCTTATAAATCTGTTGCGGACACCGAGCGTCGGCGACAGAATAGTTGTATAAGATAGTTTTAAGGATAAAATATAACTTAAGGTGTAAATAAATAAATATATGCTAGTAGGTACGATAAAATGGTCGAGGCTTCTGGGCCGAAACGCGGCTCTCGTTAAGGTATAGTCTCGAAGTAGCTAAGAAAATGCTCAAATGTAATTGGTGAAAAAGTAGGCCCTGTGATTGGTCATAGAACAATAGGAATATGTATATAAGACGGGCGTCGCCTACCGACGTCACGGCAGTACTACTTCAACCACGGAAGAAAAAGGAATAAACGAGAACAATTAAGAAGAACTTTTATTTCAAGATACAGTCCACTGAAGAATCCCACACATCGTGGTCCATCGGAGCCGGATCAACTAACCACCTCAGAAGATCTCCAGTAGAACGTCCGCAAACTATCAACGAAGAAGATGGTTGTCACCAGAAGCCAGAGTGATCAAGCGGAGCTGGAAGAAATGAAGCGATTAGAAGAGGAAAGGATTAGAAGATTAGCTCAACGACCGCCAGCATCGCCGTCTGTGCCAATTACCGGAGAAACCTCAAGAGTACACACGGAAGCAACTGCCGTCCGCATCGAACGAGACCATTCGCCAGCCCAGTCACAAAGGACAACGAACACCATCCTGAAGCTGCGCTTGGCGGAGTTGGAGGCGGCAGAAAAACTCGCCGAGCTCAAGAGAAAAGAGCTGGAATTGGAGGCCGACCTGATAAAGAAGAGGCTAGCAGCTCAAGTCACGAACATCGACAACGAGAGTCTTCATGAAGAACCCCTACAAGCTGAAGAACATCGGAAGGTGGATGATTGGCTGCGAACGAACCCCTCCGTCCTACGGGGGGAGCGCGGCGACACGCCACACCACGCAGATCGATCCCGCGGAGAAGAACGACGGGCACATTTTGAACGAAGAGAAAGATCGCCAACGCCGGGGAAATCAAGAACGGGCATAGAACAGCTCGCTGACGCCATCGAAAGGATGGCCAGACCTCGGCCACGGTTCAACTGGGATCTGCCTGCTTTCACCGGTGCGCCAGGAGAATGGCTGCCATTTAAGGCATCCGTGAGGGACACTACAAGCCTACATCGGATCTCAGCCGCTGAGAACCTACAGCGACTAAGAAACTGCCTGAAAGGAGAAGCGCGGGACACCCTGGCGGCGCTCCTGCATACAGCCACCGATCCAGATGTGATAATAAAGACACTAGAGCAGAGCTTCGGGAGGCCAGAGCTAATAATCGACCAAACGCTGGAAGATATGAAGAAGTTCCCGAGACCAGGAACAACGGCTGCCGACTTGAACAAATTCGCAGTAAAATTGCAGAACGTCGCCTGCGTGTTGCAGAACATGGACCAACGTGGATATCTCTACAATCCAATGTTGGCGCGGGAGGTACTAGACAAGCTGAGCCCGCACGTCAAGTCGCGATGGTGGTGAGTACGCCGACGAGCACCGAGGAACGACAGACCCGGAGATCGTCGTGCTGTCTCGCTTCCTCACCCGGGAGGCAGATATAGCGCTGCGCTACACGTACGCACCTGCAACAACAACAACCAGCAAAGAACAGAAGTCCGCCGCACCGAGAAAGAAGGGAAACGCTGTATACGCCACTAACGAAGACGCCGAGCCACAACCAGCAGAAACCGACAACTGCCCAAGTTGTGAGAAGACCCACGCGCTGTTCGAGTGCCCTACTTACCGGGCATTGAGCGTCGACCAGCGCTGGGAACTGATAAAGAAGAAGGGCGTCTGCTTTAAGTGTGCAGACAAGAAGCATAGAAGATTCCGATGCAAAGCAAAACCCTGCGGCGTGAACCAGTGCCGACTTCCACACCACGCAACGCTGCATGATGCAAATAGGAACGAGCAGAAGAAAACTGAAGCAAAACCTGAAAGTCAACAGACAAAGAGCCACGACGCAGCAGTATTGTCGGTAGCACCGATCTACGCTACCGGACCGAAGACTACTGAAGGTCTGCCCCGTGGTGATCTCTGGACCACGGGGGGAGGCCAGCACCTACGCTCTGTTGGACGAGGGAGCCACAGTTACGCTCATAGACCGAGAATTGGCGAGTACAATCGGTGCGGAGGGTCCGACACAGCCGTTGCATCTAAATGGCGTGAATATGTCGCAGCGAGAAAAAGAAAGCAAGATCGTCAGCGTGTCACTGAGAGGAGTGAAAGAGAACGTCACCCATAAGATCAGAGCACGCACGGTACACGATCTCAAGCTACATCAACAAACTGTACCGACTACGCTTCTAAAATACAAACATCTGGAAGACCTGCATGAAGACGACGTGTGCTATGACATGGCGCGCCCACTCATCTTGGTGGGCACCGACAATTGGGAACTCATCGTGTCCCGCGAGCTACGGATCGGCAGTCCCAGTCAACCAGCAGCGTCTAGAACACCACTCGGATGGGTGGTGCATGGAACGGCACCGCGCAGCGTGATGTACAGCAACGAGAGCGTGTTGCATGTATACACACCCGATCATCGCGTGAACAACAGCGAAGAACACGACGAGCGCCTACACAAGCTAGTGGAAGCGCACTTCAACATAGACGCGCTCGGTGTCGCCCTCAGACCGCGAGTAAGCGACGCAGATAAGCGAGCTACGAACATCGTCGAAAACACTATCAAGAAAATAGACGGCGGATATGAAGTGGGGTTGCCATGGCGACACGATCACGTTGCCATGCCGCCGAGCTACAGCGCTGCACATCGTCGTCTGCGGAGTATCGAACGGAAGATGTACTCCAGCCCCGACTTTGCGAAGGCATACACCGCACAGATAGAGAACCTGCTGACCAAGGGTTACGCTGCACCATGCGACGGTACTGAACGACAAAGCACCGTCAGCTGGTACCTACCGCACTTCGCCGTCCTGAACCCGAACAAGTCCGGCAAGCTGCGAGTGGTGGACGACGCGACCCGACTCGACCGCTCACCGATAGCTGCGACCGACCGATGGTTCCAGGGGCCAAGTTTCCTCCGCGATCCGGAGAGTGAATGGCCTACACACCAAGCCTTCGCCGATGAACAAGAGGTCCTGCACACGAACGAACAAGACGAACCGACCGACAGCTGGTTGCCCGACCCGACTCGATTCTCAAAATACGAGACATTGGTACGGGCGGCCGCGCGCGTGTTGGCATTCACCGACATATGCCGACGCCGAGCTGAACGTATGGAAATGGAACACATCGACCGCGCCGAGAAAGCGCTTATACGACGCTCGCAAGAAGATAGCTTCGGGGAAGACTGGAAGAGGATCGAGGCCGGCCGTCCTACACCTAAGACGAGCCGCCTATACAAATTGGATCCAGTAATAGAAGACGGACTACTACGAGTGCGGGGACGCATCGAGGCATCGAACGCGCCTACGGAGACTAAGCGACCCGTCATATTGGATGGCCGTCACCCCGTCACCAAGCTCATCGTGCTACGAGAACACAGCGTCGCCGGTCATGCAAATAGAGAACGCGTAACGAACGATTTACGTCAGCGATATTGGATTATACACCTACGGCCAACAGTGCGCGCCGTGGAGCACGACTGCGCCCTCTGCCGAGTAAGAAAAGCGAGACCGAGGACACCAGCCACCGGGGACCTGCCGCGCGCCCGTCTCGACCCGTTTCACCGCCCGTTCACTAATTGCGGGGTGGACTACTTCGGGCCGATGCAAGTTAAAGTAGGTCGACGCCGAGAGAAACGGTGGGGCGCCCTGTTTACCTGCCTTACTACACGCGCCGTGCACCTGGAATTGGTGGCGTCATTATCCACCGATTCTGCATTGATGGCTCTACGAAGGATGGCTGCGCGTCGCGGATGGCCGCGCGTAATGTACTCGGACAACGGCACAGCATTCAGAGGGGCAGATCAAGAACTGAAGAAAGCCTACGTCGAGTGGGCGCCCGCGCTACGCGACGAAGGATTGCTACACCGAATGAAGTGGCAATTCATACCGCCGGGCGCGCCGAACCAGGGCGGAGCATGGGAAAGATTGGTGCGCTCCGTGAAGACTGCACTACGCGCAACATTGAACGAGAAGGCGCCGGCGGAGGAGGTGCTGAACACCCTGCTGACCGAAGCGGAGCACTCCATCAACGCTCGGCCTCTTACCTACGTGAGCGTGAACCCAGACGACCCCGAGGCACTCACTCCGAACCATTTCCTGCTGGGGTCATCGACCGGCCTCCCTACCACGGGCCCCTGCAGCGAAGCCGACCGACGGACGTGGCGGGCCAGCCCAGCGCTAGCGGATCATTTTTGGAAACACTGGCTACGCGAGTACCTGCCTACACTAGTACCGCGTGGGGACTCAGCGAATCAAGAACGAAGACTGCAAGTGGGAGACATCGTCGCCGTGGTGGATCGCACGCTTCCGAGAAATGTTTGGCCGCTCGGAACCATCGAACGAGTCTATCCTGGACCAGACGGAGCTGTTCGAGTAGCCGACGTGAAGACCAGAACGGGAACCTTCCGTCGCCCAGCCAGCAAGCTCGCCGTCCTGATCGAAGAGGCTTCGCGAGCTACGCCGGGGGGAGAGATGTTGCGGACACCGAGCGTCGGCGACAGAATAGTTGTATAAGATAGTTTTAAGGATAAAATATAACTTAAGGTGTAAATAAATAAATATATGCTAGTAGGTACGATAAAATGGACGAGGCTTCTGGGCCGAAACGCTGCTCTTGTTAAGGTATAGTCTCGAAGTAGCTAAGAAAATGCTCAAATGTAATTGGTGAAAAAGTAGGCCCTGTGATTGGTTATAGAACAATAGGAATATGTATATAAGACGGGCGTCGCCTACCGACGTCACGGCAGTACTACTTCAACCACGGAAGAAAAAGGAATAAACGAGAACAATTAAGAAGAACTTTTATTTCAAGATACAGTCCACTGAAGAATCCCATACAAAATCTAAACATTTGTCTATAATATCAAAACAAAGCAAAATCTTTGAATTGTGGAGTTGATTATTCTAAATTATGTATATTAGTTTCATATCCTGGTTATCACTTATTAGAGTTAGCACTTCACAGTGAATAAATGCATCACTTGACCTCGCGTTCCGATCCGGTGGTAGATTTACCCTCGCCACCTCTCCTGGCAGCGGCCCAAGCCGAGGTCGTGTCCCTAGTGACGCCCTTGAGCTAGCTGCCCCCCTGCCCCTATGGCTGGAGCGCACTTGCGCTCGCCCTCTGTCCGGGTGAAGTTGTTATGGCCACTCTGGCCAACAACATATAGTCAATTCAAAAAAAAAAAAAAAAAAAAATCACTTGACCTGAAATTATTACGGCAACTGACGTCATACCTATTTCGTTAATTTGATAAAATTTCCAGAACATAACATGCACGAGTTTATTGGACATGTGAAAATTAGGAAAGAAGCTTACTGGTTGTGGACTACAGAAGACAGCCGGTCGAGATTCTGTTAGCCTTCGATTTTTTCACACATTTTGACAGATTTTTACCTGATTAGGCATCAAAGCAAAGTTGTCGTTGTCTTTCAACTCCAATCAGAATCTTCTAGAGCTTTATATGTTGTTCAGCAGGACATACTATACGATGTCATGATGTTTGGATTGTTACCACATTGGGGTCACCCTCTTCCCGCTACGAGTATTATTATTGAGGAGAGTGATGCCGCTTTTAAAGTCTTGCGTGCGATGGCTTTGCTTGCGGGGATTGGTCAACTCAATCTCCTCTTAACAACATTGTTCTTAAACTCTATTTATTTAGCATGAAAGGCATCACACTAAAGCATGTAATATTTGAGTATGTATGCACACCTCACTAAACTAGCTTTGTAATTTAATACCTAAATGTGAGTGAGATTACTATTTACTTATTTAGTGACAATGGTCCTGACTGCTCACAATCTGTTGCTGTTCCTGAGAATGTACAACATATTTTATTCATTGACAAGAGTAACCATTGAGTTTCTCGCCAGATCTTCTCAGTGGAAGGTAAATTCAGACTATTAAATGCTTTGTTGGCTTACATCCTACTAATATTATAAATGTGAAAGTTTGTGAGTGTGGATGTATGTATGTATGTTTGTTACTCCTTCACGCAAAAACTACAGAACGTATTTGGATGAAATTTGGAACACAGATAGTTCATAACCGGGATTAACATATAGGATACTTTTTATCCCGAAAATCCCGAAATTTTTGTTACGTTGAATACTACGCGGACGAAGTCCGTGGGCACAGCTAGTTAATAATAATAACACCGCCAGACGTACACACCAACTGTATGGTCTCAAACTAAGCAACGCTTGTACTATGTGTACCGTATAATGGACTGGAGGCGATCCCAGTGACACTCACCAGGGCAAATTACGAAAAGGCCTTTTCCGAAATTTACTCCAGCGGGAATCGAACCCGCAACCACCATGTGCATTGAGCCGAGCGGCCTACGCTCGAACCACTGCGCCAAGCTGTCGTTTATAAACAATATTTAGTGTGAGTTGAGTTTGAGTTACATTTTTCTTAATTACAAGATTTTTATTCAGAATTTTCATTAGTTGGAGGATTTTTTAGATAGTTACGTAGGTTTATTTTGAGTACAAGGTGGCTCGTATCTAATCTACTGCAAGAATGAATTATGTTTGAAACAAATAGTTTTTCATTCGTTTTCTACCCTAATGATATGCTTGGCTATTCAAATATGTTGTTATTCAAATGTTTACGAGGGTTCTTACTAGCTTTTAGTGTTGTTTTGTGGATAATTTAAAACTGCACCCTTTTAACGTTTTATCATTGAATTAATTCTCATAGAAAATAAAAAATATTAAATAAGTATGATGATATTTTTTTATTTCCATCTTTAATTACATAAATAATAACTAATTACATAAATACATTTTGTACAAAAAAACAATCATAAATCCATTGGCCACTATCGAGAAATCACAAAAAGGAGATGTATCTAAATAACATTTATTTACTACATTACATTCTTGTAACATTTAGTGATGTCTAGATTTAGTTTAAAGACCCACTGACAGGGCAAAAGCGTCTCGATTTTTGCTCTGAGCGTTACTCAAAGCATAACTGCTTCCTCCACTGGGTGTTCGGGCTCCTTGACTTCCTTGGGTGTCAAAGTATCCGGATACATAACCGTTGGGGAAGCCTTGTGCGTTTATTGAACCGTGGCCTCCAAATCCATCACCTCTTGAATTACTTGAAGTCAAATATGATTCACTTGAACTTGATTTTGTTCCAAAGTTTCGTCCGCTGTTGATTGAACCAGAATTACCGAATCCATTGTCTCCTCTAGAATTACTGGAAGTAAAATCTGATTCACTTCTAGTATTACCACCAAAACCGGATCCAAAGCCACCAATAACAGGCATCTGTTGCTGGTCAGTGTAAAGAGCAGGGTTATTGTCTCCATGATATTCGTAGTGTTGAGATTCAAAATCTTCCTTCCTTTGATCGTTGTTACTCAGTTTTTCTGGTACGGAACGAGCAGGAGTATTGGCCCCCGATATACTTGCAGGTAAATTAGGTATTGTTGGTGGAGATGAACCAAGTGGTGGAAGAAGAAGTCTACTTGGGGGAGTAGATGAGATTGGTTGTGGTGGAGGTTCGTGTGTAGCAGTTGATTTGAATCCGTCGTTATTACTAACATCTAACGATGCAGTCATTTCTACAGGATCAATTGGTTCTTTTCTGTTGCCGTTGTCGAGATTTGGATTTTGGAACTGCACACCATAGCCAGCTACGTTACCATCAGCATTTAGCAAAGAGTAATGTGTTTCTTTATATTCTGTTTGATCGTTGGCGGACTGAGCATCTGCTTTATTTTCAAGACTACCGCCAGAAGTTTGGATATCACCAATATTCGGTCCGGTAGATCCAGTAAATTGACCATCAAAACCATTCAATGCACCCGATTTTGACATGGCAGTAAACAAAGCGCTATTTCGTGGTCCACAGACACACATTTCGTCCCCTATCGAGAACGAATGAATATTCGAGTCATGTGATGACGAACTAACAAAACTGTTTGAAGACTGAGTATTCACACTAGAAGAATTAACGTCAAAGCCTT
The DNA here is from genome assembly GCA_918843915.1 of Notodonta ziczac. Classification (NCBI taxonomy): domain Eukaryota; kingdom Metazoa; phylum Arthropoda; class Insecta; order Lepidoptera; family Notodontidae; genus Notodonta; species Notodonta ziczac. Next base: position 1,856,599 of record OU974040.1, on the reverse strand, counting down.
TTGTGTTTTTATGACTTATGGAAGATTGAATACCGAAATTAGGTTGGTTATCAGTATATAAACCACTATCAATATTTATTGGTTGAATGTTAGGAGCGTAAGATGGGCCAATGCCACTTGATGACTGGGTCTCATGAGAAGATATACTACCAAATTTGTGAGGAGATTGCTCTTTCACGTCTGAAAACTGTCCCGATCCGTGAAAGTTATTAATTGATTGGCCATTATAGTAAGCTGAAGGTTGGCTAACAAAATAACTGGAATCTGATTTTGGTTTTTCTAATGATGAATTGAAAATGGAACCCGTATTTTTTGATCCAACAAGTTTTAGTTTAGCTAAGCTATTTCTTAATCCACTGGCTGTTAGACCAGAAAGATCCGTAGCAGGGCTTGAATGATCCCAATCAGGTTCGGAACTAGAAGTCTGCTGTAGATTTTCAATCGACCCAGCATTGCCTCCCTTATGATATTCATATACTTGCGATTTGAGTTCTTGTGCTCCCTGTGCACTATTTTCACTATGTTTTTCACCAGTAGGACCAAATAATGGGATATGGTTTTGATTATCTGTAGGTAGAATATCACTAGGTTGGCCATGGGAGCTATCGAAGCTATTAATAGACTGGGAGTATAAGTTAGAAGAGGGTTTATCAATTTGGTCATTAGGATGCGTTTCAGGGTTAGCAGACTGTAAATTATCAAAGTTTTCAGAAGTCTGACTAGCAGGCTCTGATGAAAATTGGCCCAAAACTTTTGAAGATGAGCCACTTATATTTTCTGAAGATTGATCAAGAATACTTCCATGATTATGATGGTTTAATACCCCAAATTGAGCGTTAGTCGCCTCTGAACCGCTTACACCACCGGACTGACCACCTAATCCAAATGGAGTGTTAGAATTAGTAAATGGGATACCACCGTTACTCGAATACTGTCTGTTAGAACTAGTCGAAAACTTATGGCTGGAACTGCTAGATTGTGATTGCGAGTTTGAAACTTCGTTAGATAGCTTAGATGAACTTTCAAAATGCTGATTATTGAAGCCACTCAAAGGGTTAGGATGAAAACCGGCTGGTTGAAACTTAGATGTATCAGATGTAGAGCTTTCAAGGGATAGACCTCCGATATTTTTAGAAAACTGGTTGTCTATGTTCTTAGAAGGTCGCGAGCCAACTGCAGATTCTGAACTGGAGCTCACTGAAGGAGAGTCGTTAAAATTATCAGAATGTAGAGGCTTCATATCGACGGGGGATTGATTTTCAAAGCTGTTGTCACTGGAGTGTGTGTTTACACTTGCAAACGAGGAGCCACCAGAATTGTTAGAAGATTCCTTGTTAAATTTCCCAGACGTGTGATGGGAGCCACTTGATTGAGCGTTAGAATTGTCACTAATAATATCATAACCGCTTGGAAACTGACCAATGATACCACCATTATTAGAAGAAACAGAATCATATCCTTGTGAGATCAGTTTTCTCAAACTACTGGGTTGACTTTCAGCAGATGAACCACCAAGATCTTTGGAAGACTGAATATTCAAACGTTTGGAAGTTTGATCATCTTGATTGAAACCAGTATTTAAAATGCCTAAGTCTTTACTTCCTTGTCCAGTGACAGACTGAGCATTTGAATCAGCGCTAGATGATCCAGCAAAACTGCTGCTTTTCGTATTGGATCCGACAAATTGGCCGACGTTATTGATTGAGCCTGCAGTAGAGGCAGTATCGCTTGACAACTGAGAATTAGAAACAGCAGAACTGCCCACAGAAAAATGTCTACCTAAGACACTAGATTGAATATCTAAACCTTCCGAAGAATATCTTCCGAAATTGTTTGAAGACTGTTGATTAAGCTTTGAAGATAAATCATTTAGGGACTTACTGCTAGATCCACCAACTGCACTACTAGATTCTGGTATTGTAGAGGGACTAAGAGAGGGCTGATCGCTTGCTTGAGCTTGAGAACCACGTGTAGTCTGACTATTATGATCGAGCGAAGATTGAACATTAGAAGCCGCTGAGGATGCAGAACCGGTTTGACTTGACTGAGAGTTGCTTGAGGAAGCAGACTGCGCACTTTCTTGGTTTGATAAAGCATTTAAACCAGTGCTCTGGCTAGAAGATGTAGCACTAGATCCTGCACCAGATAACTTTCCTGTATTGGTGGTTTGAATATTCGTAGCAGTTTGAGCATTAGAATTTTGCTGCCCATCGGACCCACTTCCGCTGGTTTGACTCTTAAAGGTTTCAGAAGATTGGCCGCCTTTGCTAGCATATTGACTTCCAGTAGAGGCTGTATATTTTGAACTGCCATCGCCATTTATTCCAATAGATGCTATTGAGATTGCTTTTCCTGTATTCTGGCCAGTAACTCCAGACACTGCAGATGCACTATCGCTGTAGTCTCCATCATCGTCATCGTTTTCGTCACTATAATTTTTGACTCTATGCCAGTGCTGGCGGCCGAATGGTGGAGGGGGTGGTCCTGGTGGTCGGGGCAGATGTGGATAGTAGAATGGCCGTGGTGGTGGCGGTGGTGGTGGTGGAGGATAGTCAAGGTATCGGGGATAAGGAAGAAGATACCGCGGCCGAGGTGGCCCGGGCGGCGGTGGCGGCCAATCGTCACAATCCACGCAAGAAGAACGCGCCACTCTCTTATGTGCAAGTTCTGGAATAAAGAAAACCCCATTATGTTATAATATGAGTGAAAGCTTTGATTTCTGTGTTGTGGCATATAAGCTTCGAGATTTGAGTGATGTAATCCTTATACTCGGTGAATTTAAAGATTTAATTATTATTTCAGAAATTATTATATAATTTTTTAGTACCTTCGTTTTTTATGACGGTGCATTGTGTTGTAATCACAGTCAACGCCAAAACAAACAATATCCTCCCCATCCTGAATTCAAACTGGTTGTGACAAAATTTTCACGAAGCACATAAATTTATAGATAAAACAGAAGCAGGTGATAACAGATAACTTCCAATAATATTCCTTATGATAATTAGCGTATAGAAGCTATAGGTACTTACTACAAATATGGTAACGGAAGGAGATTTGCACAGTCTATTTGCGATGCACACACTTTTTTGTGTATGTACTTAGTAAAACCAGGGGTTACGTAACATTATGGGTTGTGCATCTTACCAACCGCTATGTTCTTATTGCCAATTCTTGGAGACTGATTATTTTGTCAACTTATCGGACATATTCCAAGAGTAAAAATACTTTATGATTTAACATCTCTCAACTTAATGGAACTTTTATATTACATGTTTTCCATAACGCTAAGTTCATTGACATGTATCATAATTTATTTATTCGTAATTAACGGAGCCATGATTGGTTGTATATTTTGGAAGGTGTTAAATGATAATGCTTGCTAAATTTGCTTTTGTTATGAAACTGTTACCTATGTGAGAAAAGTCATAGGTATCTTATGTGGAAACCGTGGAAACTTGGTTGTTGTGTTAATATGTAATTTTTTTTATATAGTTTCTTATATTATTTTTCGTGTAGGTACATATTATGTGTATATCATGTTATAAGAAGGAAGGTAACTACTATTTAAAGGTGGGTTTCTATATTGGTGTAATGAAATAATACAAGTCATCAACATCATTTTATTATAATTATTACAAAATATAATTAGGTGGTAGGTACACATTAAATTATAATTTACTTTCCAAAACCACTGGCGCTTGAACTAGACTGAGCGCTGCCACCAGTACTAATACTGATACTCTTGGAAATACTTAAAGATCCACTGGGAAGGCCGTTTCCGACACCGAAACCGTTGCCGCCACCGAACCCGCTGCCGCCACCGAACCCACTTCCGCCACCGATCCCTCTTCCACCACCGATCCCGCTGCCGCCCCCAAACCCACTTCCGCCACCGATCCCGCTTCCGCCACTGAACCCGTTGCCGCCACCGAATCCGCTTCCGCCACCAAATCGTGGAGGTGGTGGAGGACCAGGGCGGCCAAATCCAGGGCCAGCTCCGCCAATGTCGGGGCCGGCTCCGCCATAGCCAGGGCCACCTCCGCCAAAGCCACCGGCTTGCGCACTAGCACTTGCTCTTGCGCCACCGAAATACGGCGACCGGGCAACTCGCGTCGCTGCAAAATTCCAATCAAAATTTTATTAAGCTTAGAACTAATGACTATTTTAATGTAAGTTCAAATTAACTTTGAGGATTTAAGGTTTAGAAGGTATTTCATGTGTTACCTATTAGTAAATATTTAAAGCCGATATAGAACGTTTAACCTTTAGGTATACTTATAAGCACCTCATAATTAAAACTACAAATCACGTCAATAGTTAAACACCTCTGTACGCATCCAAAAATAATTCAATTCAGTCACCCATCGTACTAAAATTATAACAGCCGTGAATTATTAACACCTGTCTAAGAACTGCATAATTTTAAAAATACCCCCCATTTGCTCTGACGATACATTTAGGTACACCATTTTGGTATGTCGGCTTTTATTTGTGCTGGCAAAAGATAGAGACAACTGTATAATATATATAATCAGTGTACTTATATGTTTCGCCAGGGCCAATTCACAGTAACGTTTACATCATACTACAAATTACAACTGCCATATAAAACACAATGCAACAATACCTGCATCGACGCTAATTGCGTAAACCAGGAATAGAACCGCGAAGAGCGCGCTGACACGAACCATTTTACAACTATATTACTTCAACACTGAACCGACATAACACGTAGTACGCCATTTTTATATATTGAAGCTGTCAATAGAATTTTCATGTGTGTGAGAATTTTAACAGATCCGATCTGTTTGCTTTTCCTATACAAATCTCGTAGATACCTACCAGTTATGACACAGCAAATTTTTGGGCGTGCTTTCAGATCAATTAAAGATAAAAATAAAGAATTCATTATTAAAAAGGTGTCGTACTAACACATTGTAATTTTCAATAATTTTCGCTACTTACATTGCATTGCCTTCTCAACCTAGATTTTTTAAACATTTTTCAGTACGTATTGTATTATTTTCTTTTTTTCTCGGATCGGCTCTGTCCTATGACCGCAAAGAGTGTATCTTTGGTATATTAAAAGTGTTCTTATTAATTTAACTTAATAACCCCCGACGAAAAAGAGAGGTGTTCAACATATCACAAATATGTGATCTGCATATCTGTGGTTCTCTAACGGATGAACCGATTTTAATGAAGTTTTTTTTAAAATTTGTATGTTTTCTTGATCGAGAATATTCTTAGATATTATTCAAGATAATCGGTTCAATCATTTGACGACCATTTTGATAGGTATCATACCAGTACAAAATCACAATACATGTCGAAAGCATATTCAAGACCGCTCTCAGATTTAATATAGGCCTAAGTTTAATACAGGTAGTAATTAATATTTTGAACAAGCTCCGTTGCACCGTGGGTTTATTAAATTTAGGAATTAATTAATCTTTCATAGGACGAGATAAAAATAAAACTGACCAAAAATCTGTCGTAAATTTATTACATGGATACTGTATTAAATATTACAAAACACGTAGGAATATAAAACTGCTAAATCATAGTTTAATTTGAACCTGCCAGTGAGGTGCTCATTTATGTACTTAAACCCTTCATACAACTACAGACTTCGTTGTAGTTATGTTAAAGTTCATATTAGCGTGTCTGAGACCAAGTTTGCTATTAATGTTTGCTTACATATTTATATGGAAATAGGGGAAATACATGGAAAAGGATATTAGATGTTCAATTAAAAGGTAAATATTGGGTGCGTAACATCCTATCTTCTACCTATTACTATTAAAATCTTTAAAAATAATCGGCGCCGTATGTGTGGTTCCGCATAACTCCAAATTTGTCGCTAGATTGACTTGAAATCATTACACAACGTTGCTTTCTATACAGGTTGAAACAGAAAGGGTATACTTTTTTTTTTAATACTTAACTTTGTAATTCTAAAACTATCAGCTTTGGTGGAAACTTGAAAAACAAAAGGTGTTATAGGGATACAGCTGTTGACCGATTTACTTAAGTCTACAAAACCTCTAGTACTTCAACTGTCCCACAAAGCCGATATTTTAGATTTACAAAGTCATTATCACCTTGCTCTTATCCCACACTAGGTGGGGTCGGCGCAGCACGTTCTCTTCTTCCATTCAAGCCTATCATCCGTCATCTTTGCACTCACTCCCTTTTCGCTCATACCCTCTTCCACGCAGTTCAGCCACGTCTTTTTAGGACGTCCCCTACCCCGACTACCGCTCACACTCATACGCATCGTCTTTTAGAGTTTTTAGATTTACAAAGTAAAGTTGCACCCTTTCTGTTTCACCTAGTATACAAGTATTTTTTAATACTTTTTATTAGCACGAAGTTACCACGGGAACGGGAAATTATGAGCCACAGCGAAGCGTGGCCGGGTTGAGCTAATAGGTAAGTACTTATAGGGAGACGTGTCGATTGTTTTATATTGTGAGCTTTTAGCTCATACATATATATCTCTAGGTATAATCTCTAATGTACCTACTTAGCATGAATCGTATCTCCAAAATAAATCTCATCAATCCATTCGTTCAACCAGTCCAAAAATATTGTGATCAAAGTAAAGCCCTTCATTAGTAGCTGTAAAATAGTAATACACCACTAATAAATACAGTAATAAACGTGTAATTTAAAGAATAAAAAGTAGCTTTAGAAACTCCTCAGAATCAATTCATATCAGATTATTACATAATCTCTATGGTTCTGGAATATTGCTTAATTGTCAACAATAACGTCAAATCTGTCAAACTCTTCAAATAATGCTCTTTACGCATCATAGAAGGAAAATTTATTTAAAATAGAGTCTCTGTAAACATTTTGATAACTAGGAAAATTTAATACACGGATATTATGGAGAACGGGATGAAAAGAGTATGTTTATCTTGCTCAGCATATCGGATTTTAGTTCGACTGGCACCAAATAATTGGTTTCAGTAATTGTAATGGATTATTTGCATTATAATAACCACAACGAAGTGTATGGTAACATCGTTATAAGATAATTTCCCGAAAAGTCATAAAAAAGTACCTACTTAACGTTGTTTAAGATGACATTTCAGTGTTGGTACTGTTACTGTCCCTTACGGTTGTACGTGACAACGTTTCCATGGCATCCTAGTTCTATGGCTTTACTCATATTTTCGATTTTTTTCTAAAACGAAAATTAAATTAAAATGACGGTTGAAGATGATAAAAAACCTACACGGAGAAGTAAATTCCAAAGGCATACCGCTATACTTATTTGGAAGTCCTATTTGCAACGGCAGTGAGTAGATTTTAAGTGGCTGTTCAACATTCTAAAACTAGTTCAAACAGGAAATATTCGCCCTAATACTTAGAGCGACGACATATAGAACTCATAAAACAGAATTAACTTCTGATTTACTTATAACATGGTTGTAAATAGATAGCTTCGGGATATCTATATAGAATTATAGATGGAATAACATTTCTAAGATATACCTACCTTACTACCTAAGTACCTTATTTCTACTTATTTTGCTGTTGCTTGCTTGAGTAATGCTTGCAATATTGCTAGTCGCTAATACTCTCCATGTTCTGAATCGCTCATTTATTTTTAAATACAAAAAGCAGCTAAATTAAGTAATCCGCATATTGTAACTAAGTTCCGTTCAATAGACACCAGCTGAAAATATAACCTTGAATGAATTGGTACGCTTCCAAATAGGGTCATCTACCAGACGATAAGAATTTTCCTAACATGCCCGGAATTTTAAAGAAATCTATATAAGTGTCAGGATTTGTTTTCATTGAAAAATATTACCTTTTAAAATATATACATTTATTAATCTTCCTGGTAACAAAAAAAATACTATCAAGCCTCAACAACATTCTCAAAAAATGTTAAGAGACTGACTGAAAATCTCGTTAATTTATCGAAGCGTCTATAGCCTAGTGGTTAGAGGGGCCGTCCTCGTAGCTGAGAGGTTCCGGGTTCGATCCCCATCCTGGCCATTAAACTATTGACGTGAGCCCACTCCTAGCACACGCATTAGCTTAGTTGGAGGGACTAAAGGGAATACTAGTAATGTGATAAACACACATTGCTAGTAATCTAAAAAAAACCTGTTAATCCTTCTTCCAGGAGGAGATGGGTCCTCCTCGCCCTGGAGACACTCTTCGCCGTGTGCCTGTTCCTCACGGCGGTGTTCACCGCCAACCCGGTGTTCCTGACTCCTCTCCAGGCGGAGCCGGAGCCGCCCCTCGTCTCCACTGATATACTGGCGTCACTGCCCTCAAAGAACCTGCTAGGATACGCGCCGAATACTGCCCCTTACCCTGAGATTATGGCACGCGCGGAGACCTTGTTGCAGACGGGTGAGTTCTTTGTATCCTAAAATTGTTCAAACTCACTTTTGCATAGATACTATTACAGTTTCGTATATTTCCAAAAAAAGGTTGTAGAAAGTAGGTATGCCCAAAATGCATGACGTCTGTTGCTTGCGGCTTAGCATGCGCTCAGGATATTGTCCAATCTATACCCACTGTGATCTTTGGAGCACTTACCTACCTTACCTACAAGTTTTTCTTTTTTTCAATACCATCCTCCTTCAAAAATATTCTTTAAACAGTCGCTTTGGAGGCGGCGACGGAGGATGACCTCAACAATATACTCTACAACCGGTCCAGGGGCACGCCGCTGACAGATTCAATCATATGGGTTATATGGAAACCGAAGGTTCTCGCTTTTTCATTGAGTAAATATTAGTATGTAGCATAGTTAATTTAGAGTCCATTACAGAATTTAAGTGATAAGTAAAAGTAAATAATTATTTTACGAGTTAATTGCTAAATATAATATTATCTTGCTTGTCATATTTATCATTAGGTAAGCATTATCTCCAAAATATTATGTCATTATGGGTCACTTATCTTTTTTAATTAATCAAAACATATTTATGCAAATTAGTGACAGTTTTAAGTTGTGGTATTTTTCGCAACTGAATCTTGCTGAATGACAATTTCAGCTGCACTCTTATCGCCGAAATAGCTCAGTTGGGAGAGCGTTAGACTGAAGATCTAAAGGTCCCCGGTTCAATCCCGGGTTTCGGCAAACTTATTAATTTTATAATAATTTTTACGTCTACTATGATGATTTTTACTGGAGCCTCTTTTCTTTGTAATCCAATAAAATATTAATCATGATTCTTTAAAAAGACTGCGTAACCCCTAAAAATTGCATCAGTTCGCACAACTAAGTAGTAACAAAATATTCCTGCCGAAACCCGGGATTGAACCGGGGACCTTTAGATCTTCAGTCTAACGCTCTCCCAACTGAGCTATTTCGGCTACACCCTCACAATTAAAATTAAGAACAGGTAAGTACTTACCTACATTACATGATCGATTGTAATTCATCTTAGGACAATAACATGTGGCGGTTCAGCATCCGCAGCACGGAGCGCGCCCGGTACGCGGCCGGCACGGAGGACACGAAATATCCTAATCCTCATCTTCGCGCCGGGTTCCTCGCCGTCCAGCTCGCTGTCAGCCAGGCCATCGTGGAGTACGCTAGCATGGGCACGGCTAACTATGAGGTGAACTGCTGGCTAATCACGTCAGCGAAGGCCTTACTACACAAATAGAGATCAAGCAACTAGTCTTAGGTGTTCGCGTTTAATCAACTCACTTCACTGGCGCGTGATCATCAGCCCCTCTAGCCATGTTTATGACTATTCATATAGAATTATAGATATAGACTTACAAGCGTTTCTACAAAACTTTACGCTTATTCAATGTACTGGAGTGACATAAGTCACGTGATCTACTAATTGACAGCTAATGTCATGACCATACATTTATAGAAACGCTTGTAGACAAATCAATCCACTTGGCTAGAGCGGAAGGGAGATTGCCATTCAGAAAGAAAGAAATCAATTTGGTTTGGTGGTGAGGGCGTAACCCCTACTTATGAATAAGTAGCTATGTGCTATTCACGGCAATATTGGGATAAGGAATTTTGACTATGACGAGCACGTGCCGTTCCCAGTATCTCGGGAACGGCACATTTCTGCTGACGTTTACAGTACAATGGAGACCTGCTTGGAGAGTTTAATACGCAGATAATAATATTGGGAATTATCTTAAGTTTGCACTGGACAAAACAGTCACACGAATCATGTTGAGTCAATCATTTATAATTATAATTAATCATAATAATTTGAGCCCTTTTTGACGTCCCACTCCTGGGCACGGGCCTCCCCTCAACACGAGGGGGATTCAGGCCATAATCCACCACGCTGGCCCAGTGCGGGTTGGCGGATTTCACATGTCTTTCGAAAATTGGTTAAATCTTCTAAGACATGCAGGTTTCATCACGATGTTTTCCTTCACCGTAAGCAAGTGATAATCATATAGAAATTATGATTCGCACATAGATTTAGAAAAATCCAGAGGTTCGAGCCGGGGTTTGAACCCGAGACCTGGTAGCCCGCAAGACGCGTGCTTACCCAATCGGCTATCACTGCTTTTTTGAGTCAATCATTTGACAACACAAAATAGGGGCAACACCATAAATCATTGTTTAAGTTTCCGTTACGTTGCTCATAGATATCGTGTCTCCTTAATCACAAAACTTACATAGCCATGCAAATATACTCAGCTGGTTCAAATAATGCTTAGTCCTTGGTGGCTTTTGTTTTAAATGTAATACAAATTCGTACAATTTGCATGTCTTCGGCGCCAGATGTGCGGCGCCACCTGTCACGTCGCGCGCTATCTGGAACGCTATCTTCGGCTAACCGCGGAGCGAGCCATCCGTCTCGCCGTCTGCTATCTGTCACTATCATCGCGGTACATCGACCACCATGTGATACAGACACGATATAATGTACTTATGAGATACGTGTCTGTACTGCACAGCAGTCATGGAAATTACTACTTTCAATTCATTTTCATTACGTAAAATTATTTTTTTCTGTCACTGTTATTTTACCTGTGATTTTTCACAGTCAATGATTTTATTAATAGTGAATTTTTGCTATGACACGTAATTCTCTGAAGTACTGGTCGATGATTTATCATAAAACCGTGACAGTAACGAGAGCTATGCGATTTATTAGCAATGATTTTAGCAGTTTCAACAGTACCCGTTTTGACAGTACCTACCTAAGTCGGTAGCAAGTGCTACTAATGAAAACCTGTATTTCACACGATACCTGTGAAATGTTCCATTACTAGTGCACAGGTCTAAAGAGGCTCTAAAATGACACTAAAGAGGCTAAAGAGGCCAATAACTCGAAAGTCAAACAATTTTTTTTTTATTAATGTAATCCAATAAAGCATTTATGAATAGTCAGAATCTACCACCGGTTCGGAATGCTGCTTCCACTGAGAAGATCCGGCAAGAAACTCAATGGTTACTCTTTTCAATGAATAAAAGATGGTGTACATTCTCAAGAACAGCAACAGAATGTGAGCAGGCAACACCATTGTGACTAAATATGTCAATAGCACAGATATAGATTTACATAGATAACGCAAAATCACGATTTGTATTGAAACCAAGCGTGCCAAATTTTTAACACCTACTGTGACGTCACAGATTGCGGGAAATCCAAATCGATTCAAAGACACCGATGCCGCCGATGCCCCTACGATTCTCGCGAGTGATTATCTCGCTCATCCTCATATTTTTATATCTGTAGTCGCGAGGACTGTAAGTTATCGACCAACCTTGACGCTTGGTCGGGGTTTTCGGACACGCTAAGTACATACATTTGCGTTATCTATGTAAATCTATATCTGTGGTCAATAGTAATCAAATCACAAGTCTGAGAGCGGGGTTGACTACTCATTTGACTTGTCATTCTGTACCTACTGGTATGACATGATAATGACATTTCCAAGATCACTCTCAGATTTGAGATTGAATTATTAATACTAGCCCTTGGTGTCCCAACTGTGCTCACAGTCAACACCTACCAAGGAATGCGTTACCAAGAACGCGAAAAAAATATGTAGAGAAGCTAAATTGAATTCATGACTTTGAAATCCATGCTCGCGCTTTACTCGGTATCGTTCACGCGATATCGACGTCGCGTCCGATCGACAGATAGCCGGTGTCTATGCAAATGTGCCTCGTGTAACGACTACACACAACGAATTTTAATTTTGCACCTAATTATAAATTTCGTGCGTTCGCTTGCGGTCAGATCGCCGGGACATTTTAAAGATCTTAGCCATATTTATCTACGTTATGGTCCAGATTTATTTACCTATAATAGCGTTCACTCGTGTCTTCGCCCGCGTGACCTACGATAAGCTTATCTAGGATAGCGTGGCTTTCTATCAGTAAAATAATTTTCAGAATCGGGTAAGCAGTTCTAGAGATTATCTCCAACAAACATATTTACAAACAGCTATCTCTTTATGGAATACTAGCCTTTGCGTGCAGCTTTGCTCGCGTAGAATCTGTTTCTGGATATTGACAATAGCGCCACCTACCGGGTCCAACTATAGCTAAGAACCATTCAGGTGACCCAATAAGTACTTACGAAAAGAAATCATTAAAATCGGTCAAGCCGTTTAGGATGAGAAAAAATATGAACACACACACACCAGAACGTTGTATATAAAGATTTGAGTTTTGTAGCATATTCAATGAGGAAAAAAAGCTTTTAATAAAAAGTGTAACTGCCGAAACCCGGGATTGAACCGGGGACCTTTAGATCTTCAGTCTAACGCTCTCCCAACTGAGCTATTTCGGCGATATCAATGTCTTCGAAATTATTTACCACTATCGTTTACATATTACTTATATCGGGATTCAGGGTGTCACTGTCGCCGCCAAATAGCTTAATTCGCCGTTCAATTAACAGCCTAGGCACTTAACTAAACGGCGCCGTTCAACTAGTGGCCTGAATGATATTCAGCCATTTGATTAAACAGCTAGGCAAATGACTTGGATCGATGACGTTTAACTACTTGCCTAGCCGTTTAATTACCTGCCTAGCCTGTTCATTTCAATTTAGTTCTACTTTCTGCCACCTAGCGCAGAAACTCACCAAACTGTCAATATCTCTATATTCTATATTCTCTTTGGTCAATATGGCGTCGGAAAAAAACAACTTTGATGGAATAATTTTATTAGGTACTTTGGTTTTTTACGTTTTTTTTAGATCCACCGAATCTATTTGCCGGGTGGGGTTTCTGTGGGGTCATAAAAAAAATAACCCTAACCTAAACCCATGGAGGTCGTTCTGCTTGGGTAGTATTTTGAAAAAGTTTTGTGTGTATTTAAATGTCAACCAGTTGCCTAAGCATTAGCCAGCCAGTTTATTAAATGTTGTAATAGACGATACGGCTGAATATCATTTAGGCCGTTAGTTGAACGGCGCCGTTTAGTTAAGTGCCTAGGCTGTTAATTGAACGGCGAATTAAGCTAGTTGGCGGCGACATCACCATAGCAATCCGTCCATGACGTAGCTGGGGTAGTAGCTTTAGCCGATCCACGAATATCACTCGATGATCGAATTCGATCATTGACGGGAAGGCAGCGGTGGCTTTGTATACAATCGCTGCGTGAGATCCACTTTGCTATATCGTCGGTTGATTAGTGTATTAACAACTTTATTGCCATCATTAGTAAAGTGTGTCTCTATACATATCTGCATCCGCTTTGGGGTAGGTACTCTCACGAGATGTTACCCATAATTACTGTTCAACAAGATTCCGCCCAACTTAGATGTTGCTCTATCGTATTCAGTTAAATCTGGTGGCCATGCCGGTCTCCCCGCTGATGCAAGAGACTCGAGTGCGGAGAGCTCTCTCCGGGATACTCCTGTGTTTCACCCTTGCGTTACTACCGCCGGTGTTGGAGACCCAAGCACTGGTTGTCATGGAGACGCAGAAAAAATTCAAGGTAGTCACTCAAAACTGTACACTTGTTTCTCTTTCATACCGCTACCGCTTGGCGCAGTGGTTCGAGCGTAGGCCGCTTGCCTCACTGCAGCGGGCGGTTGCGGGTTTGATTCCCGCCGGGGCAAGTTTCGGAAATGGCCTTTTCGTAATTTGCCCAAATCTGGGTGTCACTGAGATCGCCCTCAGTCCATTGTACGGTACCCATAGCCATAGTACAAGCGTTGCTTAGTTTGGGACCATACAGTTGGTGTGTCAGTCTGGCGATATGTATTATGTATGTAAGTACTATGTATTATTATTATCTGCTAATATATAATAATATAGCAGTGATAGCCGATTGGTTAAGCACGCATCTTGCGGGCTACCAGGTCTCAGGTTCAAACCCCGGCTCGAACCTCTGGATTTTTAGAAATCTATGTGCGAATCATAATTTCTATATGATTATCACTTGCTTACGGTGAAGGAAAACATCGTGAGGAAACCGGCATGTCTTAGAAGATTTAACCAATTTTCGAAAGACATGTGATATCCGCCAACCCGCACTGGGCCAGCGTGGTGGATTATGGCCTGAATCCCCCTCGTGTTGAGTGGTGGCCCGTGCCCAGGAGCGGGACGTCAAAAGGGCTGAAATTATTATAATTATGAAATTATTATTATCTGCTACTGAATTTTAGGTTTGGCGTGGGTCATTAATTCATTAGTATCTCATATGAATTATTAAAAGGACTATTTACGAAAGACTATTATTGCTATTAAGGTGCTTATTGGCATACCTACATCCTATCCAAGACTTACTGATTCCCGCCGTATAATATTATTAATTGTGGGAATATTTTGATTAAATAATACTCCATTAACAAGCCAAGAACCTCGTTGGAATCAGAAATCAAACGAAAATGGTTGTAAATGCTGTATCAATTCAGTAGGGCTACGTATGATGGCATAAATGAAGACATTTCAAACAAATCACTTTTTAATGCTTCGGTTTTTTGTCCCAAACATGAAGGTTTGTAGTTTGTAGAGTTGCAACCTGCTGTTTGTAGAGCTTACAATATGTTTTCTAATTACATCTAGCGCGCCCTCCGCCTACGCAACGTGAGCTACTCATCCATGTATCTGAGCTGGCTCTCCTTCGGCTACATGACGGCGCTCCCCGTCTGCATGCTCGGCTCCGTCACGCTGATCCTCATCTTCAGATGGATCCATCTCCTGGAGGGCCTGCTCATAGTGCTCGCTTATATCTCCGTGATGCTGATGCTGGCACTGATCATGGCCATGTTTCATAGTAGAGGTTGGTTTCAGTAACCTCCAAACCGGTAAAAAGTCAGCGTCTGTAGAGCCTTTATATATAAGTCTGCATCGAAAAGTATAAACAAGCAGACACGGAAGTCAATTTCAATTGGATATAAGTACTTGGCACAGATATTTTGGTATGATTCAAAAATGTACTCATATACCCAAATAAACTTCTAGGTATATATTTACACATACTCAATTCGACAGTAAGTAACTGGAGATGGAGATGCACTTAAAATGCATTTTTCCCCTTCTTTGCTTCTCATACCGCTCCAGTGCAAGAGTGCCGCTTTACGACATGCCCACAGACACTTATAATTTATATCGCACCTTTAAACCTCAGATAATATTAATATACTTAAATGTCATGCGGTTATTATGACGGTTATTTGACGACCGCTTGGCGCAGTGGTTCGAGCGTAGGCCGCTCGGCTCACTGCACATGGTGGTTGCGGGTTCGATTCCCGCAATAATTTCGAAAATGGCCTTTTCGAAATTTTCCCTGGTCCATTGTACGGTACCCATAGTA
Organism: Notodonta ziczac; assembly: GCA_918843915.1. Lineage (NCBI taxonomy): Eukaryota > Metazoa > Arthropoda > Insecta > Lepidoptera > Notodontidae > Notodonta > Notodonta ziczac. The sequence goes on along the minus strand of OU974040.1, from coordinate 1,840,845 downwards.
CAAGCATTGCTTAGTTTGGGACCTCACAGTTGGTGTGCCAGTCTGGCGATATTTATTTATTATATGTGCATTCATTCGTCTATTTGTTAAACATTTCGCAGCTAGGTACGCCTGCATATGGAGCACCCTGTTCACGTTACTTCAGACGTATCTGGCGGAGTTGCTGGTGCACCACAAGTACGACACGAAGCACCGCGCGCTCACGTTCGTGCTGCACATCTTACTGCCGCCGCTCGGCCTAGTCGATGCCTTCAACCAATTCGCACTGCTGCAAACTGGCCGTGAGTCGAATTCATCACTCTTTCTATCAATGGCCTAGCTACCACGGCGGGGCAGTGCCTCGGAGCCCGCAAGCTCTAGGGGCCCCTTGGCCTCTAACAACGACATTCAAAAATGTCAATATACGAAATTGGATTAGATTAGTTGAATAGAGAATTATCGACTTTTAAATATTATCTGCTGCGTTATTTTGTATTGCATGCGCCTATAGGCTACGGTAACTGCTTAATATCAGGCGGGTTGTACGCTTAGTGCCGACATTGATTGTTATACAAAATGAAAAGTTCATCACGCTACGATATTTAGACGTAGTTTTGCAAAATGGGACCAACCCATACACACTTCTGCAAACTGAAACCAACCTAGAACCACTAATACAAGGTTGGTTTTGGTCTGCAGCAGAGCATGTAGGTTGATTCTGTTTTGCAAAACAATATCCAATGAAGGGTCGAGTTTTAGAAGGATATTCTCCTTCACAATCATAAGCCAATCACGTACTTGGGTTAGCAAAGATCAAAGATATAGATTTACATAGATAACGCAAATGCATGTACTTCGCGTGAACGAAACCCCGACCAAGCGTCAAGGTTGTTCGTCGTCAACTTGCAGTCCACGCGACTACAGATATAAAAAATAAGAGTATAAGCAAGATAATCACTCGAGAGAATCGTAGCGGGCGGAGGGGCATCGGCGGCATCGGTGTCTTTCAATCGGTTTGGATTTCCCGTCACTAATGATGTCAGAGTAGGTGCTAAAAATTCGGCACGCTTGGTTTCAATACAAATCGTGATACTTGCGTTATCTATGTAAATCTATATCTATGGCAAAGATCATTCAAAAAGCCCGACTTCAGGTGGTGGAACGATGATCCACAACCACCACACCCTGGCATACACCACTTTGTCTTGGGGTATGATGATCGTGCTCTACTTTGGAGTCCTGATGCTGCTGCAACGGACCATTGGCCAGGACCGGGCGATAGGCGGACAAGTCTCCTGGAAGTCCATAATTTTCAAGAAAATTGAGGTACGAACTGAATGCAACAGCCTTATCATCATCACTAAGGACTAGCGTAGTGGACGTTGCCCAAAGTACTATTAGGCTATCTGGGCCAAATTCTTTAGGTTTAATAATATAATAATCATTTAGCCCATTTCAGATTCAGGCCGTAATCCACCACTGACCCAGTTAGGGTTGGCGGATTTCACATGTCTTTCGAATATTGGTTAGAATTTCTAAGACATGCAGGTTTCCTCATTATGTTTTCCTTCACCGTATGCAATTGAGAATCATATAGAAATTATGATTCACACATAGATTTAGAAAAAACCAGAGGTGCGAGCCACGGTTTAAACCCAGGACCTGATACACTCGCAAGACGTATGTTTAACCAACCGACTATCACTGCTTTTATAAAAAGAAAAAAATGGAATCAGAGATACTAATATTATTTTATTTGAAGACTAAGTCTAGTTAGTTTTAGTCTCTCCCTTGCGTACCTACGCAAGAGAGAGCAACAAAACATGGATAAAAAAGAGACAATAATATAAAAAATTTAAATAAAATAAGCGACCAAGTGTAACACCAAACAATAGGTCCTAACAAATTCCGAAATTTCTTACATGATATGTTATGTTCTCAGGATGTGAATAAACTGCGCCCAATTGAGAGTTTCACAGGATCAGAAAGAGACGTGCTCCAGGAAGTAGATGAGCTGGTAGCTAAAGCAATCAGCTTCCGGAACGTCTACAAGGTGTTTTCTATAATCAGATTTTTCTTATTATTATCATATTATGTACCTACTTACCCACTTGCGTCTCGCCCCAGTTCGCACGTCTTTCCTCTACTATTTATTCATAAATGTAATTACAATGTATTATACGAGTATATAGTCTCTTTTTCCTTTCGAAATAAATTCCCGAAATGATGGTGAAAACGCATCAAAATCCGTTGCGTAGTTTAAAATAACTAAGCGGACAAACAGAAGACGCGGATCTATAGCGAATTTGTTTTACACTATTCAGAGTTATGCTTATAAATTAATCATTAATTACTTTCAGAGTATCATGGGTATAACAGTGTTACGGAACATCACTCTAGATATTTATCGCGGCGAGTATACTTTGCTTTTCGCTGAGAGAATACAGGAGAAAATGATCAACACTATAGAAGATTTATTAACTGGTACAATATTTTCGTTAAGTGTTCACATACCTCAGAAGCCCAAGTATGGCGCGACTGCTAAAGCCAAGACGCTATCTCCCCATGAAGGGTACATAATAGTGATGTAACGAATATTCGCATTCGCATTCGCATTCGCGAATATTCGCATATTTTTTGACATTCGCATTCGCATTCGCATTCGCAAGAATCTATGCGAATGTTTGGCGAATGTTTTTAAAATACAAAAAGGAAATTTTGTATAAAGTGATATGGAATTTAATACGTAGTACGCGCGGAAGTAAGCATTATATATTTTTTCAACAATCTTGCTCATAGGGTATCCCTTATTGCACCGCTTTTAGGTTCATTAAGCAGCTTATTACGCACTAGTGGTTTTGTCTTTACCATTTTTTAAATCTTAGTAAAGAGTTATCCTAAAATATTGAGCATTTTTATAAAATAAATAAACAATGTTTATTAAAATATTATTAATTAATTAATTATTATTATAATCATTCGATTTATTATATTTCAAATATTATAATAATTGTTAGGAGCCTTGCCATACCCATAGATAAATATAACTGGCCAAATGCATGTAAGACTACGCATACCATAGGGTTCGGTAGACATCCCGCCACTTTTCGATAGGTAATACGGAACCATAAAATTAATGTAGTGTCTTTATTATTGATATGAACATCTCAACCGATTAATTGCTGCGAAATAAATAAGCTATTGGCTACCTTATGAATAAAATAGTAAGAAATTCTGTTACTACATTTATTAAACCGGAATACATAGACATCTTAAGCAAAGTCACATAAACCCTTATTTCCTTTCTGGACTGTTGAAAATTTCTTATAAGTAGTTTTAATTCAAATAATTAAGTTGTGATTAGACTGGATGCACAATCAGTAGCGCGTGGGTTTGAAACTCAGTCCAAACTTTCGTTATTTTTAAATTATTTATATTTATTTTTAAAAGTAAAGAACTATTTATTTTCTATAATAAACCATTTATAATGTGCTTCTAAGTTAAAAGATGAATCTCGTTACTCACGTACAAAAGGCCATTTTGTAGCGGTACATAAACACATTTTTTTGCCAATTTGCAGTATAATAGTATCTGGATAAAATTACTGTGATGTCAGAGGGACGGGCAGACGGACCGACAGGCGTGGCGAAACTATACGGGTTCCGAGTTTGACAACGGAACCCTAAAAGTTACGGCGCGCCATCATGTTTTATTTTTCATTAATCTTGCAAAACCCTATACTAGGTCATAAACAAATTCGTGAATTGTGTTTTTTTTTTCCATTATGATTGTAATATTTATGTCGCAAGTATGTTGTAAAATGTCGTATGAAAAGCGTGAGCATTGTTCATTTCACACTTTGGCTCCATCACAGCCCTCGCGTTGATCTCGGTCCGCAAACCAGCTTCGATCGTAATGTAATTATCAACTTGGCTCACTTGTACATAATGCACTTATTCAATTGATTACTTATATTTGAAGTCTTGAGGTAGGCAACTAAATTCTAAATAGGATCTTTCTCTATTATTCTTGTTAGTCTAATTAAAATATTAACAAATTCAATTAAATTGTATTTATGCAATAATACTAAGCTACCCTGAATTCAAAACAAATCTCTTCGTATTAACTTTATGGGACTAACTTCGTTCTTTCAACCTATATGGATTTGGCTATGTTCGGCCAACTCGAAATGTTAAACCAGTCTAACATTTTGCGCGCTCTTTATTAACCCCCGACGAAAAAAGAGGTGTGTTATAAGTTTAACATGTGTATCTGTGTGTCCGTCTGTAGCGTCGTACCGACCAAGTGGATGATCCGATTTTAAATTTGTATTTTTTGTTAGAAAGGTATTCTGATCGAAAGTGTTCTTAGCTACGTTTCATGAAAATCGGTTCAGCCGTTTGAAAATTATCAACTCTTTTGTAGTTTAAAAAGTCGTCGTTTCGGGGATCTTTAAATTTTTAATTTAGATTTCTTCGAAAGTAAACATTCGCATTCGCATTCGCATTCGCGAATGTTGGAGCCAAATATTCGCATTCGCATTCGCATTCGCGAATGTCAAAAAACCAACATTCGTTACATCACTAGTACATAATAAAGTCAGAAAGAAGCGTAAGACACGCCTGATGTTAAGCAGTTACCGTAGCCTATAGATGCTTGGAATACCAAACGCATTGCTCATCTCGACGACCGCTTGGCGCAGTGGTTCGAACGTAGGCCGCTCGCCCCACTGCACATGGTGGTTGCGGGTTCGATTCCCGCCGGGGCAAATTTCGGAAATGGTCTTTTCGTGATTTGCCAGGACTGGGTGTCACTGGGATCGCCCCCAGTCCAGTGTACGGTACCCATAGGTACAAGCTTTGCTTGGTTTGGGACCGTACAGTTGGTGTCTGTCTGGCGATATTGCTGGCAAGTTGCGGACCTAAAGAAGAGTGGGACTGATTTTATGACAAAGAATGGAAATCAAGCAAGAGCTAAATTTGTCTGAGATAAGCTCACTTAATTTTATTTTCTAAAGTGCCTTTAAGAATTATAATCGCAACGAAATCCCCATCCACGTTTTCAGGATTAGCGTACGCTGATAAAGGCACCATAAACATCTTAGGGCATATCATGAAACCAGGTTCAAACCTTCTCTGCGCCCCTCAAATGGTTGGCTACTGCCACCGCGTCAAGTTCCTACTGAATGACCTGACGGTCAAAGAGCATTTTACTCTGTTCACGGAGGTTAGTGTTCAAGATAGACTTGTCCCGCCGTGCACTCTCATCACTGTTATTCCTGTAAGCCAGGATCAACAATGGTGTCCAATGACGCCGAGGTTTGACCCTCGACGAGTTCCGTAGAAAAGCCAAATTGTCTCGGAACTCGCAAGAATTTAATCGTAAGAAAGAATATAAGGAGTTGGAAGAAAATTATCAACTCCCCTCCGAAGCAAAAACACAGTAGGTACACAGTACAGTTTTGTACAGTTTCTTCAAAACACAAAATGAACTCTCCAATTCAAATGCTCACCTGATGATAAGTTTCATTTTAATCGGGGAAAATTTATTGGCAAAAGTCTCCCATCTTTTAATAAAGGAAGCCCTATCACACTCGAGTTTAGGCACCAATCAAGTTTTAAATTTCAGTACGTGTGTAATTGCACTCGTATCTTGCAAAGACCGTCTTCTCTTTTAGTCCACAAAGTTTATTTTCCCTTTCCCTTTTTAACCCCCGACAAAAAAGAGGGGTGTTATAAGTTTAACATGTGTATTTGTGTATGTGTGTCTGTCTGTGGCATCGTAGCGCCCAAGCGGATGAACCGATGTAATTATTTTTTTTGTTAGATAGGTATTGTGTTCGCGAGTGTTCTTAGCTATGTTTCATGAAAATTGGTTCAGGCGTTTGGAAATTATCAGATCTTTTGTAGTTTAAAAAGTCTTCGCATCGGGGGTTTTCTAAATTTACATTTTTTTATATGTATTCAATTTAATTAATATAATATTATTTTACTTTACAGATATGCCTATGGAAAGAGAGCAGGCCGAACATAATAGAGTATTCTCAGGTCAGATCGAAGCATCTTCTAAACGATTGTGACTTGGAAAACGTTCGCCACGACCGAGTGAACGACTTGGACGTGTACTACCGCGCGCAACTGTGTTGGGCCATTTGCATGCTCTTGGAACCGAGAGTAAGTCATTTAGGGTGATACCAAACACATCAATCGTCAGTTGGATATAGTTCTGCAAAATGGAACTTTAGCGGTAAAGGGAAGATCTTCCAGCCAGGCGGGTGTTATGCCTGGCGGGGCGGCCGCTATGCCCCGCTGGTTATTCTCGGGGTCTTGTATATATAGTCACGATGCTTGCGATTCTTAATATCGTGATTCAGTTTTTCTATGAAGAATCCGTACATTGTATTGAGGCGCTGCATTTAGCGCCATCTGTCCATTTCTGTCGCCGACGTGAATGTGAGGTCGCCACAGAACCAATCCACACACACTTCTGCAAACTGAAACCAACCTAGAAACACTACAAAAAGGATTGGTTTTGGTCTGCAGCAGTGCATGTGGATTGATTCCATTGCAAAACGATATCCAGGTGATCGATTGATAATCGATTGAACGTTGCTCTATGTAGACACTGTCGTTCGACGTCTACTCATTTCATTCTACCATCGATTGATGGATCAGTCGACACACAAAAAGAAACGAATTTATAAAAGGGCCGCCCGAATTTTCGTGAGCCCGGTGAGGGACTTGAACTTCAACGTTATTAACATTTCGTCACCATGGTATAGGTGGCAACAAACGCACTTAAAAGTGGCATACGCAGTCACAGTTGAATGATTTTGATAAGCCTATTAATGTTAATATATTAAAAAGATGTTTTGACGACCACGTGGTTCGAGCGTAGGCCGCTCGGCTCACTGCGTCGAGTTGCGGGTTCGATTCCCGTAAGGTTAAATTCTCTAGGATCGCCACCAGTCTATACAGTTAGTTTGTTCGTCTGGCGATATTTATTTAATTGTAATTAATTATTATCAAACACTAATCTAGATTATTTATATAACATTGGTCGTACCGAAAGGAGCCAGGCCCTATGTACGGAAATTTGGTAGACACGATTGTGTCAGCGTAATTTGAATACGGTTTTTGCCTGTATTTTGTTTGCATTGCCACGTCTAGACAGATATATAAGTCTATGGATATTGGTTTCAAAGGTGACGTTATGAAAATAATTTAACATTTTGTTTTTAGGTTGTAATCCTTCCCCATTTTAATGACTCTCCCAGTTATGTAACAGTAATAAGAGACAAAATACTGGTTAGTAAGCATTATCAGCATTCACTTAACTTTAAACCCTCACCTGAGGTTAATAAAACCTATCTAAAATATATATCAGCCATGTTAATGTCCCACTCCTGGGCACGGGCCCTCCCTCAGTGCAAAGGTGATTCAGGCTATAGTCCAAAACACTGGCCCAGTGCAGGATGGTAGATTTCACGTCTTTCGAAATTAGTTAGATTATCTAAGACATGGTTTCCTTACAATGTTTTCCTTCACCGCAAGCAAGAGATAATCATTACTGAAATTATGATTTGCACGTAGATTTAGAAAAACTAAAAGGTGCGAGTCCAAATAAGTTACCAATGGACTATCTGCGCTTTTTAACATTAATTTAAATGTTTCAGCAATACAAAAAGTACGTGACAATCATTAAGATGTGTTTCTCGAGCATTAACTTGGAGTATGGCGACCGCGTGTTCTGGTTCGACAGCAAGGTGCTGGTCTTTGGAGGAACACCCGCCTACATGTTCTTCAAATACGGTAATATCACAGATTTCCAGTCTATAAGATTACAGCACACGCGCTGCGAGTTGACCGACCGATTATTAGTTCGAGTGGCGTTGCATATTATGGTAGATTTTCGTATGAAAAATCATTTACTGCGACGTCATTTGTATTAACCTCTGGCCGGCCCACTTACAGCGCGCGTGCTGTAACAAAACGGTGGATCTGAATGGACATTGTTCATGGTAACACTTAAATAGCAATCTTTCATTGAAAATCTGTATGAATTACGTCACAAAAATCTTGGATCCCTGGCTCTACTATACATTCGTTTTTCTATGATCCTAGAGCTAGAAATTCATTTTCCTACAAATTCATTGGTGTACTTTTTGCCTTGGGTATAAATGATTATTCTCAAAACTAAATAATAATAAATATCGCCTGACTGACACACCAATTGTATTGTCCCAAACTAAGCAAAGGTTGTACTATGGGTACCGTAAATGGACTGGGGGTGATCCCAGTGTCACCCACACCAGGCAAATTACGAAGAGGCAATTTCCGAAATCTGCCCCGGTGGGAATCGAACCCGCAACCACCCGCTGCAGTGAGCGGCCTACGCTAAAATCCACTGCGCCAAGCGGTCATCAAACTGTATGCTATTTCCTTCTTCCAATGAAGGTCGTGAATACCGCGTGCGTATGACCCTACGAAGCGGTTCCCTGGACGACGAGCGCATCTCCGAGCTGCTGCGGCGCGCCCAGGCGGCCGGCGCCAGCGTGCGCGCCCACCTGGGCTCGCTGCTCATCCTGCGGCTGCCCACCAGCCCCACCGCCACGGTCGCAGCCTTTGTCAAGGAGCTCATGGAGAACTTCAATAAATACGGCGTGACGTCATTCAACATTAGCTTGCCGGATTCTGAGGAAGTTTCCAGGAGGTGATCTTATTTATAAGCGATTTCAATAAAAGAGGACGTTTTATGAATGAAAAAATATTTATTTATCTCTAAGTCTACATGTTTGCAGGTTAATTCGTTTACAAATGTTTTCCGTAGACTTGAGGAACAGAACAATAATTATGTAAGAGTGCTTAACTTGTGACCCTTAAACTAGGCATTGCCTGTATCTTAAGGGCCAGATATATTGCCAAAACAATTGCGCGTCGACGTCGCGATGTCGAGAATAATAGAAAATTATACAAATCAAAATCAAAACAAAACAAAAGAAACTAAAATAAAAATTATAATATAACTAAAATAAAATTCAAAACAATACAAAATACTCAAATAAAAAAATAAAATATAACTAAAATAAAATTCAAAAAAGGAATATTAGAAGGTAAAATATGTAAAAGGCTGGCAAGGAGTGTGTGCGCGTGTGTGTGTATGTGCGCGTGTGTTTGTGTGTGTGTGTGCGTGTATGCATGTATAAATAATAGCAGCTACTTGAAAAATTGCCAAAACGAGTATTTTTGTGCATCATTGAGCAATTCATCTAATACAAATACTTCGTGTTCATTTAGTACATTACTGATTATGAAATAATTTTCATGAGGTCTTCCGTGTCACTATATGGTAATTGGGATAGCCAATTCTTCAATTTTCTTTTCGCAACGTTTAAAGTGTCTCTCTTAATGTCACAAAACTTTAATATGGCATTGTAAATGTAAGGGCCTAGAAATCGTAAAAAATGTTGTGCAAACCGAGAGTTTACCCTTAAAGGTGGGGCCCAAATGAATGTTCTCCGAGTTCTTTGAATATCTTTACACTACATTAGGACAACTTCTTAGGTACCTTACCTGCTTAGACACCAAAACCAAATGCAAGAAATTATAAGGTCCCTAGTTACTTCTAGCTTTTTAGTGCACTTAGGTTCTTTGAAGTTGGTTATTTTTTTTTACTATTTTCCATCTTCGTTCAGTCTTAATAAACCCACAGCTGAGAAGTCATTTAATGACTCCGCCACACACTCCCACCACTGTTACTCATGTAAGCAAAGATGGACAGTGTTGTCCAACAATAACTACTAGATTTGAACCTGGCCGAGCCCCGGAGATAAGTTAAATTGTCTTGGAATCCGCAGAAATTTAATCGGATAGGAGTTGGAAGAACGTTAAGCACTGCCGCTGCGGACTAGCCTCTCTTGTTTTTTTTCCAAATTCGTTCCCGTCCAATGCCAGTCCTGTTTACTTTGCAGCAATTACCTTCCCGAAGATCAGGCCACCTACCCAGTGATCTATCTTCACCCTGTACATGTAATTTTTTTGTAGAGCAATTAACGAATCCAGAGCAGCAGCATACGAAATACCAGCGTCATATGAAACGTCTAAAGCCGCATTGAAACGATATGCCGGTAAGTTTTGAATTTCTTTGTATACAGGTTGAAACAGAAAAGGTCGGTAAACTTTTTTTTCAAAATTTAAATTTGGTATTCTAAAACTATCGACTTTAGAGGAAACTTGAAAAAGAAATATGTTACAGGAATACATCTGTTGACAGATTTCATAAGTCTACAAAACCTTTAGGGCTTCAACTGTACCACAAAGCCGATAGTTTTAGAATTACAAAGTATAGTTGCAAAAAAAATTGTATACCCTTTCTGTTTCACCTAGTTTGTACTAGATCACATTTACGGCGGTAGAGCCTAGTAGTTCTTAGGGTATCAGAGAATATTGGCGTAAAGAAGCTAATTATGACTGCGTTTCGTACGACAAGTGAGAGATCCGAAAGCCTAACCCCCTCTCTCTCTTCCTCTCCCCTTATCACCCTCCCCTTCAGGACAACAATATGAGAGCAATGCCTTATTGCAAAATTTGCAACCGTCTAATGGCGTTTATCTATGTAACATGACGACCGCTTGGCGCAGTGGTTCGAGCGTAGGCCGCTCGACTCCCTGCACATGGTGGTTGTGGGTTCGATTCCCGCCGGGGCAAATTTCGGAAATGGCCTTTTCGTTATTTGCCCAGGTCTGGGTGTCGTGTCATTGGGATAACCCCCAGTCCATTGTACGGTACCCATAGTACAAGCGTCGCTTAGTTTGGGACCATAAAGTTGGTGTGTTCGTCGGGCGATTAAAAAAAAACTGCTTAACATCAGGCGGGTCGTACGTTTGTTTATTTACCGACTTTGTTACATAATAAAAATAACATCAAATTCTGTATTTTTAGAGCCAATTACGTGGACAAGAAAGAAATCGTTTTTTGCTGACTCTACGCAACTGAGAGCGATCATGTGGAAGTACTTCTCGTTCTATGGGCATTACAAATCTGTCTTAACCATCACAGTAAGTCATAACCAATAAATATTTATAACTAATAATAAATTGATCTGACAAACACATATTTATGCGTGTCAACACCGCAACCTTACTCTATAGATGTCTCTTTTTCTCTGTGTTCAGGTTGATGTGGTCGACTTTTCATCTTTCATAATTATGTTTTAAGTAGGCATGGAAATGATTGTTCCATTCAATTCATTTTCAAAACGTGAAATTATGTTTTCGTTCCCTGTTATTTCACCTGTGATTTTTCCCAGCCAATAATTTTATTCATTGTGAATTTTCATTATGAAGTCACTGGTATTTATCATGAAATGTATCATGAAAACCGGGACCGGGATTTGTAACACTTTCTACCTATGTCGGTAGCAGGTGCTACTTATGAAAAACTATGATTTTTCACATGCTACCTGTGAAATGTCCTATCACTAGTTTAAGCACTGTAGTTAAGCTTCATAAAAATTTTATCCGCTCTGCGTCATCTATCTCTTTTACTCTTCAGGTGGTGTCTGCGCTAGTGACCGGAGTGTTCCTAGGTTTGTCCTTGTCTGCGGTACTAGCGAGCATGGACCTTGGTGGCAACTCTACCAAGATGTTGGAAGGACAGGTGAGGAGATACCATTTTTTTGAGTATTGTAGGTTGGTATTAATCAATCGATAGTCCTAACTTTTAGAGCGAGCTTGGAAATGTAATTCTTACGTGTACGTGTTATTGAAAGTACAAAGGAACAACTTGTACTTAGTACGATTCATATCTGGCGGAGCGCAGCCATATAAATTAATAGTAAGGTCTCAGTGGGTCCCACACAACACCAGACCACGCGGCAGACCCAAAAGACGATGGCGGGATGAGCTCGACTCATACGAAGCACATTGGTCTCAGACCGCAACAGACCGAGACAAATGGAAGAAGGGAGGGGAGGCCTTTGCCCAGCAGTGGGACACTACAGGCTCCTAATAATAATAATAATAAAAAGGTCTCAGTAAGGTATGGCTCAACTATTTCGTTGATAAGTCTTTGGAAAGAAAGAAAACCTTTTTTTCGACTAGCAAAAAATTAAAAAATAATATATTTATTTATTATTTATTAAAAAAGGTCTACCAACAATTGTTACAATAATTCAAGCAATAAAAATAACTTAAAAGTAGTATTTAGCTAATTGCACAATTACTTATAGGTAAACACCACTAATCCAAAAGGAGTAACTTAACAGATAACAAAAACACAAAAAAAGGAGTCTAATAATAATAAATGGAACAATCCATCGGTCTTCGATTGGGCCCGTTTGGCGATTTCATGATCGCAAACCACTATTAAAAACAAACAAAATTAAAACCAAAAAAACAAAACAAATATATGTGTCTTAGTTATTGTAGGTTTTCAATAGCACGGTAGCTGGTAAACCGGGCTTATTCTAGTGTGGTGTGCACAGTTTCTGTGCGCCAATTTTAAGTGTATGCAGCAATCTCCTTTTTGGTTTGAGGTTGTAAGTAATAACCTCTAATTGAGTCGGCACTTAGTATCTACTAACGTTGGAATTTTCCATAAGGTGCTAACTGTTGAAGCTCTTGAACAAATAACGACGTTAGTACTGCGCTCTGACAACTCTACTGCCGCGAGATCCATTGCTGACGCGTAAGTGGACAATTTCATTTAGCTGCATAAATAAGTATATAATAGAAGCACAAAAATAGATATATAATTGGCCTTCCGTTTCAGATATGTACTTTCTGAAACAAAAGCAACAGAAAAAGAGATAGAGCTTATGCATTATACTGCTCTGTCCAGCAAGGAGGTAAATACAATCCACGCGCCAAATATCAGTCAATGATTTGTAGTCAAAATATTTTTGAGAGACCTGAGTAGAGCAATATCGTATATGGGTAGTAGTAGGCCATAGTTTAGCTCTACCATCAATGTCTGTATCATATGGATGCACTAATGGTAGATAGATTATGAATTGTTCCGACAAATGTTGAATGATGATGAAAACTATGTGATATTGCAGAGTCTCACGGAGTACCTGGTGACCCGTGCCATAGACTCGCCACAGCTCTACGTGTACATGTACGCATACGGAATGGACGTCACAACGGACGAGCATGGAACACTTACTGTAATTTTTTTATAACAAAAGATTAGCCGAACCTGTTGATTTGTGAGCGAGTGAGCCATTCGCTCGAACTATTTAGAAGTCCTTGGGGATATTTAAAAAAAAACATTTTAACTATATACGCATAAATATTCGCTGCCACGCATTTCTAGATATAAGGGCTCTATCTGACTGGGCGACAAAGTCGACGATGCTAAACTAAACATATATATATATAGCCAGTGCCTAATCTGTCATCGACTTGGCAAAGTCGCCCTTCAAAGTAAGTCATATATCCGTAAGCTCGACCTCACCTTTACGTCCTAGTGTTCCTCACTTCTACTTTTTGTCGGTTTCAATTCCCGGGTCATGCAGAGTTTCAATCAATCTAGAAGATAAACGACTGGTTTCAACTTCTACATTGGGATCCTTGGTCTAACTAAACGCATCCTTATACTTGAGACTCTGCGTATACCTAATGGACATACAGAATGTACGCACGGCCCCTTAAACTGAGCTCTCTTTATTATTGAAACCCGTGATAAAGGAGGTCAGCTCATGCTGGAATTGTTTTCTGAGATGTGCAGCCAACTTATCTATATCTCATCGTAAGGTGCAAGCCCTCTACAGTCCACTGCACCAAGACCACAGCGCGGCCGCCCGGTCTCTCGCCAGGGCGTACATGGCACTCATACGACATTACACAGGCCTCCTGGACGCTTCAATACAAGTCACTGATGATCCACTTGCATTGGATTTATCTCCGGTACGTGTCAAATAGGAGGTAGGCCAATACCAGCGCTAGCTGGATACCTGCCAATAACCGCCGCCGTCGGGGTAGACCAAGAAGACGGTGGCGAGATGACCTAGACACCTTTGCGGGAAAGACGTGGCCAGAAATTGCCCTGGACAGAGCAACGTGGAAAATAAAAGGGGAGGCCTTTGCCCAGGAGTGGGACAGTATTACAGGCTAATAAAACTAATAATATGGGTAATAAAACGGGTCAAATACATGGACCAACCCACTCCATACGTTAGGAAAAATGTGCATCAAAGTAATTCTGAAAAAAGTTGCGGGGCGGGAGCAGAGGCCACAACATCGTGATTGGTCGTGAGTGCAGGCAATGCATTGTGATTGGTCTATAGAAACTAATAATGTATCGTAAATCTTATATACCCAATTAAGCATATTTGTTTCGGAAACTTATGGTTTAGAGTGCATAGTCCAAAGAGTGGTTGGTCCGTGCTTATACCTCAATGTTTAATCTGACACCCGATTCGGAGAGACTTAACTAGCCATAGGAAAATAGTGTTAGAAGACAGTGTATGTTATTTATTCGTTTCTTTCTGTATCTCATCAGATAAGGCCATGTGGAGGCAATAATAATCTTTAAACAATTGTACCTGTCTATTTTTTCTTACCATACGTTTTTATATGTTATGTTACCATCAGAATCCCTTTTTCCAATATTATGCACTCTGCTGCAAAGAACCCTGGGGATTCACCTTGAAATTTCAATTACAGTGGATGAAAGAAGCGTCAGCGCCTGCGCTTTTTATGCAGTTTCTTCTCATACTAACCATTTCCCATATAACCCTCGTGCCGTCGAAGGAGCATGGGCTTATCAGACATTTGCAGGTAAGTAGATACATAACAGTATTTTAAACCAATCATTGCGTTGATAGTTAGAACTGCTATTTGACGAAATGCAATAGCACAGCCCAAAAAATGGGTCAAATTTATACTCGTAACAGATAGAATATAAATTAATTTATAACATATAGGATAAAAATAAATGTATTTCTGCAAACCAAAACTAACCCTAATGCCAGTTTGCAAAACTACATCATTGGAATGGGTTCTAAATGTTATCGTCAGAGTCATGCAATGAGTTTCTCCCCGGCGATGTACTGGTTCACCATGTACCTGTGCGACGTGATGCTGTACTGGATGCTGGCGGCGTTGATGTCCGTCGTCATGATCGGCATCATGCTCCTGACGCTGCCATACACCCTGTTCCATTATAGCGATCTAAGTGAGTGTCCAGTTTTTAAGTTTTTTTTTTTATGGCGAGATAGGTAAGCATTTTTTTTATTACTAGCAATGTGTCTTTATTACATTACTAGTATACCCTTTAGCCCCTCCAACTAAGCTATTAGCTTGTTGTGCTAGAAGTGGGCTCACGTCATTAGTTTAATGGCCAGGATGGGGATCGAATCCGGAACCATTCAGCTACGAGGACGGCCCCCCTAACTACTAGGCTATGGACGCTTCTTAATTTGACCACGATCTCATCTGTTGGTACTCGTTCACTCTCGGCTTGAAAACATCCAGATTAAGGTCAGTGCGAAACAAAGAAGCTGGTAGGGCGTTCCATTCCTGGCAGTTCGTAAGGTGAAAGACTTGTGATGAATCCTCTTGCGCTGCTGGCTTGTGCAGCCGGTGACGAGACAAAACGTTAGATATATTGTTTTTCTCTTATTCTCTCTTGAACGTTAAGAAATACTAGGTGAAACAAAAGGGTATACTATTTTTTTTGCAACTTTACTTTGTAAATCTCAAACTATCGGCTTTGTGGGACAGTTGAAGTACTAAAGGTGTTGTAGACTTGTGAAATCTGTCAACAGCTATATTCCTATAACACCTTTTGTTTTTCAAGTTTCCTTCAAAGCTGATAGTTTTAGAATTACAAAGTTAAGTTTTGAAAAAAAAAGTATACCCTTTCTGTTTCACCTTGTATAGAGAGAATGACTCGCGACATGACCTGTGACTGAAGTCTTATATTGGCGCTTGCTACATTGGGGAGAGTGATTACTTAGGGAACCCGGATTACTTTGGGACCAAAATACTGATTTGGGGGAGACCTATGTCCAACAGTGGACGTGTTTCAGCGGAAATTATCATGGGATACTTATCATTGTACTTTCTAAGGCCAATTATAGGATTATTACGCTCTATCCCGTGATAGTTCCTCGCTGCACTTAACGAGCTCCTGGATTTCAATGCATGCATGGATTTGTTTGCGGATGATTTTACGTTTAAATAAATAAATAATAAATAAAATAATATTATACACTACTGTTGCAGTGGTGGTGCCGTTGATGTTAGTGATATACGGAATGGGATGTGTGCCACCGGCGTACATATTCAGCCTCGGGCCTCGTGTGGCTCTCAATACCATGACTTATGTCATCATCAACATCGTGTTCGGTAAGACCAACTGCGTTCTGTTACACCCTGTATCCCGCTGATGTCAGCAAGTCCCCACTACCATCCTATGCATCATCATCTGTCCCTACTCTCCTGATCCGCAGTCCGATCCGATCCGTCTTCCGCGGTGCACGTCTCTCACGTCGTTCTTGAGGGTTTTTGTGTGTTAATTAAATATAATATTTTGTGTGTTTCGTGAAAGTTTTAAATAAATAAGTTTAATATAAAACGTCTTTTTAAAAAACCTAAGCCCAATTCACGTTCTAACAGTTCGCCATTTGACTTATCAAAACAAAATTGGTAATAAGATCGTGGTAGAGATAATTAGGTATGGTATATACGCGATTAAGGATTATGTTTGGTGTTTTAAGCACGTATTAATAAATTGTTCTCAAATCTGACAGCGGTCTTCTGATGCCTTTGACATAGTATTTTGTACTGGTATGATATAAGAATTATATTTCCAAGATCGCTCACAGACTTGAGATCTTGAGACTTGGTTGTAGGAAAAATATAGAAATGTCAATTTGTAAGTGCCCCCGTAGGCGTAAACGAAACAAACGACTATACTTTTTTGTCCGACTTGAAACTATAAGATGGGATTTTAGGTGAAACAACAATAATAACGAAGCTATTCTACGGCGACATTCTGGACTACGCGCTGGAGTTCATGAGCTTTTCGCCACAATTCAACATGGCGTTTGCGTACGTGAAGATCAACCAGATCTTCCTCTACAACAGCGAGTGTGAAATATTCAAGGCGAACAACTTATGTTCTGGGAAAATGTTGCATAAGTGCTGTGGTAAGTACACTTGTCGTACTATTTTGATTTTCCATGGTCATTACAGCTGTCAAGTCTATGGCAGATATGTAGATAGAAATAAAGAAAGAAACGGTTATTGAGTACAAGAAGATGAGAGCAGTATTACATTTGAGAAGGTATATGTAGTGTAGGTACCTACTTAGTCTATACAAATAACTACTCAACTCAACTCAACTGTCTGTCTGTCTGTGTGTTTGTTCCGGGTAATCTCCGAAACGGCTGGACCGATTTGACGGGACTTTCACTGGTAGATAGCTGATGTTTAAGGAGTAACATAGGCTACTTTAATTTTAGAAAAATAAATAGCTTTTTTTAAAGTTAAATTCCACGCGGACGATGTCGCGGGCTCAGCTAGTTCGTAATAATAAAGGATATCGCGGGTAGGTTAAGCTAGTGACGGCAGTCCGGAATAAATACTCAAGCGGTACACTCGCGTCTTATTTGCTCCTTCCCAAAATACTATAGTATACATAGCCCGTTTTATTCTTATAGGTATTAGTAGGCAATAAATTATCAGTGTTTCTCTCCTATACCTATTATCCATGTATTTTACATATAACACTTCCTCTTGAATCACTATATCTATTAAAAACACCGCATCAAAGTCCGTTGCGTAGTTTTAAAGATCTAAGCATACATAGGGACAGGCAGCGGGAAGCGACTTATTTTTATACTATGTAGTTATGTGTCTCACGCTTGCACCAAAAGATGTCCGTTTAGCATGTGTCAAGTGACTGACATGTACATAGTTATCTCTGTTTTTAAGGTCGCGGGAACATAAAAGACTGCTCAAGTTTTTACAGAGCAATGTTTTCTGTTAACCTCTATAACTAAAATAAAGGTAGGCAGATGTATCCACCGGGTTATCATGACATCAAAAGGTTTCACGACTTGCGAGGTTATGACAACCAGCTTTTACTCTGCATTTAATTTACAGAAAAATGTGGGGTTCTCCAAGAATGTTTCTCCCGACGAAAGTACCTGTCAAGGAAGAATGGGATATTCCTTGAAGTTGCAGCAATCGTCATGACAGCTACCATCTGCATGGTAGTGCTGATGTTGATCCAATATAGGGTGATACAGCGCGGCTGGGTATACCTGATGTCGAAGTTCAGCCAAAAAGAGGTGACGGAGGGCCCCACGCTGATGCCAGGTGTTGAGAGGGAGAAAAGGGATGTATTGGACAAGAAAGCGCAGTTGGATAGCAAAACAAGTAAATACATACAATACATTTGACGACCACTTGGCGCAGTGGTTCGAGCGTAGGCCGCTCGGCTCACTGCACATGGTGGTTGCGGGTTGAAACCCGCCGGGAAAAATACAAAAATGGCATTTTTGTTAGTTGCCCTGGTCTGGGTGTCACTGGGATCGCCCCCAGTCCATGGTAGGTACGCTACCCATAGTACAAGCTTTGCTTAGTTTGGGATCATACAGTTATTGTGACAGTCTGGCGGGTTTTTTTGAAATGCCACTCCAAATATATATAGTTACTGTCATAGCCCACAAAAGTAGATACATTGGATTTAGCCTTTCATTCTGCTATGAATCGTCGAATTCACGAAAAAAACTAACAGTAGTAGTCCGATTGCTACCCGTCCCAAGTTTTAAGTAGATAAGTAGATACGTTTTAGATTTATCACTCATGGTAGGTAGGTACTTATGTTGGTTTATTCTGAAGCAAGGAAGTTTAGAATCTTATTGATATCTCCCCGTAAGGTTCCTAGCTATATGGATGGCTATGGAACCATGGTCTTAATCTGGCACTTCATAGGCGTAGGAACCTATACAAAACAATTATTTGCCTTTGATTTTACTTAGGGCCTGTGCACACCACCTTTTTTAAACGCGCCATCGACTCGCGTTTTAGAAACGTGCGTCGACGGCGCGCCTATGAACTACAATACAATAGTATACAATAGTCTACAGTGTAAAGTCGCCAGGCTGCGTCTAACTCGCGTGCGTATCGCGTCTGTATCGGTACAAACGCGCGTCGACGGCGCGTTTAAAAAACGTGGTGTGCATAGGCCCTTATAGGTATCATCACGTGTATTATTTTGGTTTCTATCCAGACGAAAAAGTTGACACCTTCGGCGAGTATCTTCTAGCGGCAAACGTGTCACTGAAAGCCGGTGGCGTTTACGCGGTCCGCAACGTGTACTTGGGGCTCGGGAAGGGCGAAGCCCTGGCGCTGTCTGGACTGAAGCGGCACGGCCGCCTCAGGTTGTGCGAGATGCTGGCAGGATACCAACTGCCCTCTGAAGGGCACATATGGTGCATGTCACAGTGGAATCTGGAGACGCAGATGCATAAGGTACCAATCCATTTACCTAACAAAATATAATTAGGAATGGACATTCCCATTTTATGAACGATAAGGCGTTTAACGGAATTCAGACGTTACTCATGTTGGAGACAGTACAAACCAAACAGTTGTGGAACACAACATTGTGGAACCGAAGCTTCTATACGGACGATCGGGGCTCTCACCGCGCGGCCACTCTATCCGTGCTAAGCGTCAGTAGCGTTACACGATGACATCAGTAGCGCTACACAATATATATAGGTATACAGAGTGGCAGCTGCGGCGCCCTACGCTTTATTACTATAAAGCTTCGTTTCTTTCGGGCGTCCCTAGACGGCACTGTTTTATTAGGTATATATATTTGAGTTTGAATGCTTCACTTTTCAATGTACCTACTCCGTAACAACTCCGCGCATGATACATTACATGTATAACTACTTGTAAGGCAATTTAGATCATCAGTAAATGCAATATATTTTTCATTACTCATACTCGGAAAGTAGGTCTGAGGTTGCCCGAGGAGCGGGTTGAAAGTAATACTTTTCTGCCCTAGGGAGAATCGCTATCAACTGTAAGCTGTCAAATTATTAAAAAAAACTAGTTCCATTTTCACATTTCTATCGAACCATGTTCCAACCTTTTCTACAGTCATACAATTACAGCACGATGTAAAATTGAAATAACATAAAGTTAAGTATTAATTAAACAATATACATTTTTAAATGACTTAATTATAAGTTAGTTTCAACAATTTCTTTAAAATAATATAGATTTTGGCAAAATATTTAAAGATCAAAATTAAAAATAATGGCTATATAAGTTGGCCGGCCAACGGAAAAAAACAAAATAGGCGGTAATCCGATCTTCATTTGTTTTTCAAGTTTTATTGTTCATACTTCCTTGTATTATCTCTTTAGCCAATTACTGTTTTTATTTTACTTTCCTTGTATTCGTAATGAAAAGCACAGTGTTTACCTCGGGTGAAAGACTTATTTTGGCCCGAGACGTGGTTTGGCGCCTGAGCGTAGCGAGGGCGCTAATAGTTCGAGCTAATAGTAACATTCACCCCTTGTGTAACAATGTACTCTTCTATCGATGATTAATCTCCCATTGGTGCTTCAGTACGCTCGGCACGTGTCGCTGAGCTGCGAGCGCCAGCCCCTGCCGAGCTGGATGCGCGTGCGCGACGCGCTGCAGCTGGTCGCGGTGCTGCGCGGCGTGCCGCGCTCGCACGTGCACCAGGAGCTCAGGAACCTGATGGAGGCGCTCGGTAACTTATCTACCTGCTTCTATAATGTTATTTGTAGCTCAAGACGGGCGCCAACAAAATTAGTTTAATACATGAGCAACAGTCATAGAAAACCTTCATAAAATGACCATTATCTACTAGTGATGAAACATTTCAGAGGTATCATGTGAAAATCATATGATAAATCATCGACCAGTGATTTTATAGGATTACGTCTCATAGTGAAAATTCTCTCTGATAAAAATCATTAACTATGCAAAATCACAAGTGAAATAACAGTGAAAGAATAATATTATTTTCACGTAATGTAAATGAATTGAAATTAGTAATCATTTCCATGCCTATGATTTACCTTTGAAGCCTTTTAAGTCCAACTCCTGAGTGTACATCATAGTTAAAAGCGGAATATTTTTACTCATTTCACCGCTTGGCGCAGTACAAATTTTGCTTAGTTTGGGACCGTATAGTTGTTGTGTCAGTCTGGCGATATTTATTTATCTTTTATTCGTGCCTGCCTACCCTTTCGCCGAATACACACGTGTAAAACATCACAGTCTTTAAAAATGTGGATACCGGCCGTATTAAGAAAAGCATTATCAATGTACAACCCTGCAATTAAAAAAAAATAATTTTTGATTTAATAAAAATATGGCGCAACAAAATCAGCTCCTTCCGGGTTTTCGCCGTTATGACTATGAATGCCCGGAAGCGAATTTACAAAGGCTATACCATTAGAGTGAAAGTGCAAACTGAACTGGCTTAGCTTTTGTTTGACAAAAACTTGACGAAACCCTAATCTATTCTAGTACAGAAACTGACCGAAATCGCGTAGACTTTGTTAGATAAATTCATTTTAACATTGCAGCAACAAATGCTATTCAATTTGATACCGATATGCAAATTCTATCTGTATTTGATTGACAAAAAAAGGGTCATTGTGTAGCCTTAGGGGCGCTATGACTTAGGTTAGGTTAGGTTTAGGTTTAGGTTTAGGTTAGGTTAGGTTAGTGATCAAAAAAACGAAAAAATATTTTGTCTCCAAAATTCGTCTAAGTCTGGCTCCATAGCCCCCCTAACTGGGAACTAACATAACCTAATGACACATTCGGATTCTGGCGCTTCGCCGGCCGCTGCCGCGGCAAGCTCGCTTCGCTCGCTCGGCTCGCGCGTTTTGGTCACTGTTCTAACCTAACCTAACCTAAACCTAATTCATAGCGCCCCTGAGGCTACACTCCAACCAATAAAAGAAAAATAATTAACAATACGAACTTTTATTAGGCACTACACACTTGTTGCGAGTACAAATAATAATAAAACTAAAATATTTTTCTTACGTAGGTACCTTTAATGTAAAATACAAAACGCAGATAATTATTTTTATCAAATTTAAAAGTAGTAACAATCAGTCTTATTGAAGTATGGCACATAAGATAACACAACACAACATAACTCTAAATAGAAAATTTAAAAACCCCCGATGCGATGACCTGTTCATCAAATGTATAATTTACCTAGTTCTTCCGAATAATGATGTTAGCGCGATTTGCGTAGCTCCCGTAGCTCAGTATCCATAGTTCATCTCGCAAATTCATCTGGTACAACTAGTTTCGATGCCAGATTATGAAAGCACCATTAAATCATTTGTTTTGGCTTCCTCATTTATAATCTAAGATGTAAAATAATCAACAGAAAATCTGTGTAAAAGTATGAGACATTATTTTGTTATGACATTATAATAATTGACATTAGAATAGACAACGAATCTAAATAT
Source organism: Notodonta ziczac (assembly GCA_918843915.1). Lineage (NCBI taxonomy): Eukaryota > Metazoa > Arthropoda > Insecta > Lepidoptera > Notodontidae > Notodonta > Notodonta ziczac. The sequence goes on along the minus strand of OU974040.1, from coordinate 1,818,366 downwards.
TGATGTCACGGAGGTTTTATTCCTAGTAAAATATTATCAATTATAATTCAATTTGATGTACCTAATAACTCTGGTTGAGGTAGACGGGAGCAGCCTAGGGGAAGAATTTTCAATAACGCTAAAATTATTTTAAATTAGATTAGTTTTTTTATATTCTTTGTCAATGGCGGAGCAGCGCCCTCTAGAATTATTATAGCGTAATATTCCATGACCATTAACAAAACAAACAAAATTTAACGCATGCGCGTATCCATCATTTGAAACGTGACTTATGGAACGTCTTTAGTTCATACACAAATCTCAATAAAATTGATAAAATATTCATTTTTTTCAGAATCAGGGAAACTTTTCAAATTTATAATATTGTAAAAAGCCAGTTCAGACTATTACGATCATTTAAAAATATAATAAATCTAAATCCAATCATCTCAAATTTCGAATGGATTCGAGCCGGGGGAATTGGTTTTGGCCGTGAATGTGGCTTTTTTTAACCTACAAAAGAGCTGATGATCTTCAAACGGCTGAACCGATTTTCATGAAACATAGCTAAGAACACTCTCGATCAGAATACCTATCTAACAAAAGAAACAAAATTGAAATCGGTTCATCAGCTTGGGCGCTACGTTGCCACAGACAGACACACAGATCCACAGATACACAGATACACAGATACACATGTTAAACTTATAACACCCCTCGTTTTTCGTCGGGGGTTAAAAACACAAAATAAGAAACATACTATACTCGTAAGTAAACGCATTGCTTATGGTGGAAAAAGAGCCTTATAATAGAGTAACACAAGTAGACACTTTTATCAAATTTATAGGTCCGTATTCGACTAGGTTTTGTTCGTACGTAATGTTTGAAAATATCTCGATAAAAGCTTATCTATTTTAGTGAATATATATAATACAGTACTAGGTTTTGTCCGTGCATTTTCTTAGATAGATTAGGTATTCCGTATTGTCGATTAATATGCATAAACAAAAGCTCATCTATTAGAGTCTGACTCGTGACTCAAATAGTTATAGCCTTTGTAAATTCGTTGCCCGGAAGTCGGACCCGAAAATTCTTAATTCGATGGTTTTAAGCTTTTAAGTGCGCTTAAATACCCTTGGGTCTCACCAGAGCTGCACACCCTCGCCCAAAAGCGCATCTGCGACGTGGCGCCCAACGACCGCACTCGGCTCCACTTCGCCGCGGCCGTGGTGGGCGCGCCGCCCATCATCGTGCTCGACGAGTGCGTCGCCTACCAGAAGTTCTGTGTGCGGCGGTCCATCTACCACATCCTCTACCATTTGAGGAAGAGGGGGCACGCTATATTCATCAGTTCTAGCAAGTAAGCCGACGCATTTGATATCTGACGACCGCTTGGCGCAGTGGTTCGAGCGCAGGCCGCTCGGCTCACTGCACATGGTGGTTGCGGGTTCGATTCCCGCGGGGGTAAATTTCGTAAAATGGCCTTTTTTGTAATTTGACCTAGTATGGGTGTTACTGGGATCGCTCCCAGTGTATTATTGTACGGTACCCATAGTACAAGCCTTGCTTAGTTTGGGACCATACAGTTAGTGTGTCAGTCTGGCGACATTTAAAAAGAAAAAAAAATAGCTATTGTAGGAGTTGCTATCGAACCATTATAAAAATGCTTTCAGACCACTTTCTCCGTGTTGTCTAGTGGTTTGATGGACGTAAATTGCTTGGCTTTTTATTTTGAAAGATAGATAAGTACCCACTTACGTTCACTATCATCACTGTGATTCCTGTAACTTTTAATTTTTTGTAGCTCTAAGTACAATGGGTTTACGCTCGTTACTCGCTAGCGTCAACGTAAAATATTTGTATGGAAAATTGCACAGCGATAACTTGGTGCATTTGCCATTCAAACGTTTGACTTTGGGAGGTATATATGAACGGTTTTTTTTTTAGATTTGAAGTTTGTAGAGATGTAAAGCTCATATTAATACTGAGAACGATCTTCAATCCGCTTTTGAAATAATTATCATATTATACTGTTATGACATGAGAATGAAATTTCCAAGATCGCTCTCTGTTCTGAGATCCGTTTATTAAGTAAGTACCAACTTAAGTTCTTCAGTAAGTACCAACCGAATGATAAAATCCAATTAAAATCATGATAGAGCTACTAGCTAGGGGTGGGTTCAAATTAGCCAGCTAACGGAAACCTGCCGATATAAAACCTTGTAGTGTGGAAAGCCACATGCCGGTGACGAACCGGCTGGCCTTCATTGTGGACGGGCGGATCTACGACGTGGACACCATAGACAACCTGGTGGAGCGCTACAGCAACAAGGGGTACACCGTGGTCGTGCACCTCAAGGACGAAGTGAACATCGGCCAGATATTCGGCATGTACTTCAAACAGTTCATCATCAACGATACTTCTGAGGTGAGCAAGCAAGCGGTGGCCCTAGCACTTTAAAGCGACACTTATGACAGACTTGCCAGCTAACGTCCGAAATTACCTAGTACCTAAACAGTAACTGTAATTGATGGTAACCGTAAATAGGCCATATCTTTTAAACTACTGAACTGATTTTGATGAAATTTCTATGGGAGCACATGGAGAATTCACAATTGATGGCACACATAAAAATACATACAGTAGAACATATAACCTTTTCTTTTTTGAGGTCAATTAAAAAGTAAAGTGTAAAAGTATCAAATAGCACCAATCCGCTATCAATATAATAATAATAAAAATAACTACGAGGGGGTTTCACGCCGTAATTCGTCGCGCTGGAATAGTGCGGGTTGGCGGGTTTCACATGTCTTTGAAAATTGGTTAGATTTTCTAAGAGCACCGCACCGTTATCAATAATAGACATTAAATATCTCTACCTCTTACAGGTACTAGTGAATCTCCAAGTACTAGACCCCGATCTGAACTGGGCGACCGTATTCGAGAGAATGGAGAAACTCCAAGCGGAGCACCAACAAATATATTCGTACATCGTGTCCGCCATCCCCATTGATTACATCTACAACTCCATACTGGGCCGGGAAGCCGGGTCCGAACCCGCACCTCAGCTACACAGCTACTTAAGCAGGTTCTTTTCAAACACGCCGAAGAAAAGGCCGCCAAGTGTGACTACGAATAGTTTGAGAACATTTGAGCGCAAGTTCGATGTGACCAAACTGAGGGAGCTACCGTGGTCAGTTATATTTAACAGATAGGTAAGGTGTGGTCAGCAAGATCGGTCTGTGGATAGGTTTTCAAAAACATGTAATAAAGGTAAGCGTATACTGAGTATTGGCAGGACAGCCATGCTGACGCGGACATGGGTCACGAGCGTATGCTGCAACGCAGCTGAAAGATACGGATATTGACTAGATTTTCCGAACTAGACATAATTATGTTAGTGTCACTTTTCATAGAAATATATGTCGAACATGCACGTGTCGCGCAGAATCTGTGATATTAGTACAACGAGCGGCAGAGCAGGACCGACACATGCTTGCGTGTCACATACGCAATATTCACAGCTCTGTGCTTGTTCATACGTTGCATTATCAGGGTGGGTATTCACAGATGATAGAAAGTTTCCGATGTCGGAAAGGACAGACTCCATCGTGGATTTCCATTATCTTTCTTTAAAAAAACTTTCAATGTGAGTTTAACACATTGCTAGTATTCCCATTAGCCCATCCAGCGAAGCTAATGCTTGTGTTAGGAGTGGGCTTACGTCAATAGTCTAATGGCCACGATGGGGATCGAACACGGAACCTCTCAGCTACGTGGCCGGCCCCTCTAAGCACTAGGCTTAAATTAATTAGAAGAAGGATGGAAGCTGTACTTTCCGACACGGAAACTTCCCATCAACTGAATACCCCCTGCTGTCCCCCTGAATACCCCCTGCTCTCCCCTGCGCTGCGTGCCAGTATACGCTCGCACTTAACGTTATTTTACTTTGACGAAAGCTTGGTGAGCGTGCTTGGATTTGCGGGTTCCATTTCCGTAGGGAAAAATTCGGAAATGGTATTTTCGTAGTGGGACCGTGGGTCGTGGGACCTGGGATATAAACTGGGATCGCTCACAGAACATTGTGCGATACCCATAGCATAAACGTTGTTTAGTTTGGAGCCATACAGTTGGTGTGTTAGTGGGAAATATTTATTTTATTTATGATTTAAGAAGTAGGTAATTATTATTTAAGTTAGCAAATTTAATAATGCGGTGCTGCGAAGTCGTCGAGTGTATCGAGGGTCGTTATAATTAATTTTTTAAACTATTTTCGTTGTTGTAGTTTGTAAGTAACGCTAAATGTTTAGTTGTTATTAGATTTATCTTTCATTTGATTATAAGCAGACTATTTTGTAGGGCCCATCCATCATTTACCTGTTATGACGTCGAATAAGCTCAGGGCTAATAAGTTAGAATGTATGTTTAAGTTTTCAATAAAGCTAATAATGTTATAAAACTCGATTCATTTTCTAGGCTTATTCAAAGTAACAATGCTTGATTAGTTCAGAACGGCGCTATAGATGGCGCTAGTATCGATTTAACTCGCAATATGGTTTAGTTACAACTCTGCGTACAAGTCTTCACGAGGGAAGTCTCAAGTTACCGATTTTGATGAAATTTTTAATATTTTTTGGAATTCGTTAAATAATGATAAGTTATTGAAACGAATGAAATATACTAATTCAATTAAGCACAACTATGAGCTCTATGTTCTAGAGGCACTCGGTAATCGCAAGCATTTACGTATTGCATGGCAAATTGTTAGTTCTTTAGGTGGCTGACAGGGGCGCTGTTCACTTTGAGAAGATACAAACAAATACATATTTTAAGCTGACACTAGAAAGATTTGTGAGCGTAAACCCTATGATGCAGCTACTATATCACAGCCAATAGTTGTATATCACAGCCAACGAGAAGAGATACGAAACGGTTAGGTATTATGTCCAAATCGGTTACCGCCGGGGTCACCAACATTCGGACGGCAATTCAAAAAATTTGTAGTTCTTAAATAACTTAAATACAACATTAAATCATATAGGTAATCTATTAGGTTTCGTATAACTTCTCGTTGGCCGTGGGATATAATTTTTTCCAATAGCAGATATCTATAATGTGAAAATTGAACCCACAATTTATAAAGCGAAGCAGGGGACGGTTAATTACTCAACACAATCCAATTAATTAAATCAAATTAATAGTTGTTGCAGTGCTATAACAATGTGTCCAAAGCATTAAGCCGGCCGCAACGGTGAAGCGAATGCGAGGCGATTGCGATCTACAAGATTTTCGCTATGGCCACCGCCATGTTTGCGAAAATGCAATGACCTTACCGGCACGGCCCCCCGGTGTCAGTAAAATGACGCTTAAATATTAGTATTAGGACCTCAATCCAGTTACTAAGTTAGGATACTTACCGCCGAATAGGTATTTGGACAAAACTCAAATTTGAGAGATCGTAATTTCGACATATAACTATCCGCCTTACCGCCTTACTTATGAAAATTGTATCGATGTATAGCAGGTAAACAATTATACACCGAATTCACTCTTTCTGCCATCAGTAGTTAGGTATTTGAAAGAAGAAGACTTGTGTAACTACACTTGAGTATTTGGTCAATAATCACAATGATACAAGTATCCCAGATTACATGTTTAATGGAAACTTATGATTAGATAATACTGTTATAAGCACTAATAATATTTACAAATGCATGATTCACCCTCCAATACCAAGCGAGAAGAAAATTGATGATCAACATTTTGCATTAAGCGTCCAATGCTTGCAATAATTCCCAATTGTCCCCCACAAATAAGCAAAAGATGACATAGGATGGATCTCAACATTTCAAACTCGTTATTCTAACTGCACTCATGATGAAGAATAACGTTATATTGGTATCAGTAATGTTATATTGGTAGCCATTGAAAGCAGTGATGCCGCCTTTCAAGTCCTGCCGGTGCGCGGGCGCTGCTTGGTCCATTGACTTTCCTCCTAACAATATTGTTGTAAACCCCTATTCATTTATTTAGCATGGATGGCATGATGCCTCACCAAAGCAATAATCTTCTTATCCACCTCTGTTTTATGTATTATTATTTTGTTTTTAAAGATTTAAATTAATGTAAAGTGTGTGTAGGTATGCACATCTCACTAAACTAGCCTCCTAATTTAAATACCTAAATTTGAGTAAGATTTGATTACTATTTACTTATTTAGTGACAATGGTGTTGCCTGCTTACATTCTATTGCTGTTCATGAGAATGTACACCATCTTTTATTAATTGAAAAGAGTATTGAGTAAGACCATTGAGTTTCTTGCCGGATCTTCTAAGTGGAAGCAGCATTCCAAACCGGTGGTAGATTCTGACTATTCATAAATTCTACCAACCTGACCGTAACTTTGCAAGTGTTGCACACATCTATATGAATGTACCTACTCTATATTATAATAATAATGTCATTCTTCACAGATTCAGTAAGAATATGAATAAAATACTGTAATTAGGTTACTAGCCAAAATGAGGATATTTGAGAAATTCAATGCAGTGTCGTATGAGATCTATGGAGCTCAGCAGATGAGCCCCTAGCCTGCGCCATCATATTCTCAATCCTATTAGTTGTCTCCCTAACCATAGAGAACTCTGACAAGTCCGGAAGGTCGAGCACAATGTGAGCAGATAGACGTTTGTAAACAGAATTATTATCTTTTTTATTTCGCCTCCCTTCCTCGTATTTTAATTGTTGTTTTAAAAATATAGATTGCTTCAACATCTCTTGGATATTTTTGAAACTGTTCGCTGCACCGTCCATTGATTTCACAGCACTGAAATATTAAAACAAATATGTTAAACTGTAGTTACTAACTGTGGTACTAGATTTTAACTGTGGTTCTATCACGCTGTGTGGTTTGATGACCATATGGCGCAGAGGTTCGAGCATAGGCAGCTCGGCTAACTGCACATGGTGGTTGCAGGATCTATTCCCGCCGGGGCAAATTTCTGAAATGGGCTTTTCGTAATTTGCCCAGGTATGGGTATCACTGGAATCGCCACCAGTCCATTTTACGGTAAGCATAGTTGGTACAAGCATTGCATAGTTTGGAACCATACAGTTGGTGTGTCAGTCTGGCGATATTATTATTAGGTACTATCAAGGAAGGAAAGATCGTCATTATAAGGAATCTCGTACCTTAAAGCATACTCAACATCGTAACACCGGCCCTGTAATTCGTGTTGTAGTTTCGTAACTTCCACACGCCTTTCCACCATGGGGGGCAAAGCCTTTCTTACATGCTCCTGAAGCCTGTACAAAGCCAAAGATGGCTCATTGGCAACTATGTGCATGTTCTCCGATATCCTTTCCGCAGCTGAAATATAGAAGAAATCATTGATAATGATAGTTACGGACAATTACGGTTTCTCGCTGTTACAAGTAATTACCTTTTTTAGATTTCGATTCTAACTCCGGATCACCTGGATATACGAAAGCCATGATCGATAATGTTATATTTAAAAAAATAATTCACTATTAATTAATTTAATGTTTTATTTTAATGGTTGTTACTTTTCATATTGTTTACCCCACCTCTTTGTTTATTTTTTTGACATTATTTGACGGTCAATCAATTGACAATAATGACACTTCACTGCCTGCTAGAATACACTAATGATTTTTTTCCCGTGAGAGAGTTGCAAGATTTTAAATTGATTTTCTACCACAAGAAAAATATTATATTATTAGCTGGTTCCACGAAAATTTGTCAGATTAACAAAAGACAAGATATGAAGACATATTTTATATAAATAGAACATTCAAAAGTTTTTCATTTGTTGGTTTAACAAATACAGCGTTAGGTTTTTTCAAATATTTAATTTGTTTAAAGTTATGTTAGCCAACCTACGTATATAATTTTTGATGTTTATTGATTGACATGGCATCATGGATTTCAATAGAATAAAGCTTCATGCATTACAAAAATAAATGCAGAAAACCTTTATATTCAGATAATGCAGGAAATGTTTATCTTATTGCAATATATATGGGTACCATTCTCTACCGCGAGTATTATTGTCTTTGCTTAAATTTCACGGTCAAACCAAAGAGAATATAAACACTATTATTCTACTGTTATCGCCGCTACAGCCAAACAAAATGTAATCGTTCTGTGCGTGTTTCTTATCAATACAAAATTGTCCTTATCAAATTACTGTTACAAAAGAATTTATCATATTCAGTGTGCATGGGTAGGTAGGTATTATAAGTTTGTAGTTAGTTCCGTTTACCTTGTGCGTACTATCGTGCCTGCCTACTACCATAGTGCTTGATTATTTTGTTATTATTGGATATTATTAAGTTTTTTTTATTCATTATCCGTGTTATTACTTAAGTCCAAGCGCATGTTATATTTATTGTAATTTAGAAGTACATATTGATACTGATGGTGAGTGTCAATATTATGTATAAATTAACACATAAATGTTTTTTTATAATTGTAGGGTAAAGTTGTTTACTTTTATTTTTTTAATTCCAGGAAATCAAAATTTTTGACACGTTTTTGGGATCACTCCTACATTTAATGTTTCCAATTAAAATGTTGTTGAGATTATATTCATTATGCATATTGATGATAGACATAGCATGGGTACTGGTAAATGCTGTGTGTGCTATTTTGCAAGCTGTCTATGAACTATTCAAGCCACCACCCTTGAAATCTGTGAGGCTGGAAACAGCTATGGTAAGAATGAAAAATAATGTTTTCAAAAACTATTTAAAAACCTACTGTTGTCAGTTATTAGGTATAGAAATAACATAAGTACTTACATAGGTACTTACTAGGTATTTTGCTTATATTTTACAGGTTATAGGCTCTGGCCGGGGCGTAGGCCGCGAAATTGCCATTCAACTTGCAGATTTAGGAGCAATAGTCCTCTGTGTAGACAAAAACACGGAAACCAATGATGATACCGTTGAGATTATCAAACGAAGAGGTGGTTGCGCTACCCTATATACATGTGATATCACTAAGAGAGATAATGTCCAGAATTTATCAGCCCAAGTTAAGAAGGATCTTGGGTTCGTTAGCATGCTCTTCTACTGTTGTGGTATTCCAAGCCCAAGGTCTTTGCTAACGCAGCCTCCACAAGATATACATGATACGCTAGATCTTACCCTGACATCATATTTTTGGGTAAGTTATGCAAATAAAAAAGATGTCTAAGAAATTATGAAAAAAAAGTATAAATAAATAAAAAAAGTTGCTGTTTTGGATTTTTTTTGTTTGAGCAATGATTTAAAGTTTGTAGGTATATTTTGAACAATACTTGAATATGATACCTATTAAGACGACCCAACTCCTGCTCATAAATTAGTGTAGTTATTAATTTATAATGTATTGGTTTTGCAGCTTCTCGACCACTTCTTGCCAGACATGAAGGCTAAAAACCATGGTCACATTGTGGCATTAACATCAGTAGCTGGTCTTAGTTACCTCAAGGACCAGATGCCTCTGAGTGTCGCGCAGTTCGCCGTCCAAGGTCTCGCAGAATCATTAATGGAAGATCTTAGGATCAATAAAATTGATGGTGTACATGTTACCCTTACGCATGTTTACCCATTTATAGTTGGCGATGAAAGTGCGGAGTTGAGATTGAGGTAAGCAAATTATAAAAATCTACAAAAAATAATGATATAATACATACTCACTGATTTACTCCCTCATCACAATACATATCTCCTAATCTATGACACATACAGACTTGAAAGGGACGCGTATTGCTTATTACCTCTAATTGCTCCTAAAGAAACGATTTATAAGAAGCAAACGGAGTCGTAAGGGATAATTTTATTAATTGAGTATCACAGCAGCTCCCCAAAAGTGGATCACATTCCAATGCTTGTAATTATTATTGCATGAAATAGTTTGTTGTTAAAATAATTTGTGTGGTCAAGGATGTAGGATGTTTGATTGCCCTTACCCTGCCCTTGACTCATTCAATATCGGTAAAAGTCGGCTTAAGTAGTTTAATGGCTTAGTTAGATAACAAATATTTAATCAATCAACTATCTCTTGGCTGGTAGTTACAAATTTATGTGCAACAAGTAGGTAGATAGGATCGATTAACATTGCCAGTATTTATAAATCATTTCAAATATTTAATACGACATAATGAATAATCATTTAATAACTATTTACAGAATACCAAGTTATTTTGGCACAATAACACCGAGCAGTGCAGCGCAGTCGATCTTGGAGAGTGTACGTCGGAATTACCCTGAGGCTTCTGTACCAAAACATTTGTTATATCTCGGCCATCTTCTGCGTATCTTACCACGAAAAGCCACAGTACTCATTAGAGATTTGCTAGATACGGGGGTGGACTTTGCATAACATTTTTGAACGAAATGAATGACTAGAAATCTTACCTATATTTAGGTTCATAATGTAACTTTAGGTTTGTATAAATGTGTAACTGACTGATATTTTAATACCCATCATTTTCATGTTTTTATTTTTCATTAACATTCTAAACTGTGCTAAATTGTTAATGCCTTATTCATAAAAGTGCCATTATTATGAAAAGCGGTATACAATCAAGATATAATTTTACTATAAGTACCCTATTCAAATTAATTAGCAATAAAAAATATTTTCGTAAATGCCATTTTTACTTTTAATCTTTGCCTTGCGCGAGATCACGCTGGAAAATAGGTAACCATTATCTAACCAAAAATTACCAAAAATGAAGTTTTTAAGGCTGGCAAGAAATGTCACAATGTCACTCCTCACTATTTGCACAGTAGCGCCATCTTAGTCGTTTTCCAATTTCGCAACTTAGTACTGCGAACGATTCGAGTTTTTAATAAAAACAACAAAAAATCGTGAATTTGAATTGTGCGTTGTGCAATTATTTAAAAGTGTTCCATATTTGTTGATCAGAACAATCGAGTACAAGGAAATTGGTGTCGTCGTGCGACGACACTGTTAGGTAAGTTCGTTTATACTTCATTTGTCTAGCAGGGACCAACAGCCGATCGATATTATAAAAACTTAAGTTTTATTTGCTAAATCAATAATATTACAGTATTGTTATTTTTGTTACCTTATAACGCACTTTGATCGTGGGTAAAAGCACGCAGACCCATTTATCTTTAGAGGTATAGGGTCAACTTTCTAAAGGCTAACCTACCTACCGTATGTAAGTCTACCTAGGTATTTCGCATTCGAACAGGTCTGGGTTTTATTATGAAGCAGGCAGGTACGCAGGTACACAGATGTGTACAGTAGATACTCTCGCGAGTTTTCATTTGATTAGAGTCATCTCAACATTTTTGTACCTACTGTGAAAATTATTTTCAACCTACAATGCATAGGTACTTAATTTATTGCTATTTATCCTGATTTTATACTTTGTATATCTTATGACTTCGATTAAGGATCTACCTATAATATTCTTAATAAAAAAACTTTTTCATAAGTGGGTAGATACTTTTTACATAACATAAGTACTTAGAAAAAGAAAGATTTGCTTTGGTCCTATTTTATGTTCCCCTTTCCTACCCTTAGTTCCCATCTATATGATAAAAGGAAAATGACCAAGTCATTTTGCACACTATTCTCAATGAGGTAGGTATGTTGCAGTGACAGAATTTAAAAATACCTTGCTTTTATTTAATTTTGATGTTTTATTTGCAGCCACCAAACACATCTCCTTGCAGAATAGTAATAAGATCCAAGTGACTGCTATCCTTAAATCCTTCCTTGTTCCTGTACTATTCAAGCCTTACCATGATTGTTTTTAATTTGAATAAAGAACATTTTCCTTTTTGATTGGGTCTTCTTGATTAAATGTGCAGTAATAATAAAAATACTGTTTTACTGTACTGCACTGTACTGTGCAAAATAATCTTCTTTGTTTGTTAATAATTATGTTTTGTGTTCATATTTTTTTATACCAAGACTCAGATTACAAATTGTTTTGTAATGTGAGCCAAGACTGTTACCTGTGTATGACTTGAAAGCTTTTGCTTCATTCAATAGGCGCTGTGTGCATTATATTCAAGCAGTCATTCACACGGTTACCGCAACTCTGATCATTTCCTTACATTTTGCCATATCTGGGTGCCAAATATAGCCAATACCTGTTAAAAACTATAGAAAAAGCGGTATTTTTTATTCAGTAGATGACCGCTAAGTTAAAAGTTGCTTAATGTAGGTAATATAATGATATACATTTAATGTCATATACATTTGATCTCATACTGCATCACTTGTCTAAAAACTGATGACATCTCAAAATTCATATAATGTTCTTACTTTATTATAAGTCTTTATTGATTGAATAGAAATAGAACCTACTGATATTTATCACCATCTGAATACATTTTTTGTTGGATTCATTCCTACCTTTTTGATTAATTGCTCCTTAATGACACCAAGCATTAGCGGGCCTAATTTATTGTTAATTCTATGATGCGGCGTCGCGGTTTGATTATATTTATCAAACAGATTAGTCTCAATTGTTAGCTATCTATAATAGGCGTTTATTCGCGATTCGCAATTTTAGATGATGAAATGTAAAAATTGCGGTAAGGTCTTAAATTGAAATGCGTTTCATCCTTTGTTAGATCCTTTTAAAGGAACTGAGTCTTTATGTGTTATGTAGTCAAATCCAAGGGGCTGAAAAATGGATGATAAACGATAAACAAATGGTGGCTAGGACCCGCTTTGCATGGAGAAAGCCTCATATTCATGTGGGCGTCGCAATTGAGGGATATTTCGCTCGACTTAGGGCGGCACTAAATCGAAACGAAATAATCGGGATATTGGGAGAAGTCTCACGAAGTCAGGGCATTTGGTCTCATAGTGCGTTTACGAGCTAAATAAACCACCACATGGTGCTTACAGTCATCTTTCAGGGAACATTTCCAACATAAGCTATACTCTCTTTATGACGGGTGCTTTAAGATAACTTTGAGTAAGATTATATAACCTGTCTATCCAGTTTATGCTGGAAATGTACTCTGAGATATGCAGGTTCATGAAAACTTTCGACGAATAGAAACCTTGTCTTCTCTATCTAGATGTTTTATTGGCTTATTCACGGCCCCAGCATCAAAGTTAGCTCTCAAGAGAACTGCCGCCATTTCGCGAATATCGTTAAAATTCTTTTCACGCCCGCCTCTCTGTAATTTGCTGGGATGTGCCGAAGTCCTGCACCCTCACGAATTCGTATCTATACAGCGCTCTCAGCCCTGGGTCGTTTTATCGTGGCCAATATAAATTTTACCTAAATTTAAAACAGGTGCGCTGTTTTAAATTATATTTGTATGAATAATTTGCCAGCCATTAGGTTAAAAAAAGTGAGTTTAGAGTGTTAATTTATTTAAATTAGATACTCAACAGGTAACTTTATTATGCTGGAATATTTAACAATAACTAGCATCGGTAGCATCATCCTCTTAAACACTTTTCATATTAAGGATACAGAAGTAAACAAATAGTTTACGACAGAAAGTCTCTTGACTGCTTGCGTTGCGTCTTGTTGGCTTCTTCTATTATCAATCTTCATATTTGGTTAATAATGATTTTGGTGGTTGACAAGTTGAGAGTGAGTGGTGGGTCCTTTACCAAATCATTTTATATAGCTACGAATTTTCATGTCTGTAAAACATCCTGGAGATCTTCCAAGCGTGTAGGTGCCTGTCTACCGTGAAAACCGGATCCGTACCCACCTACATGAAAAACGTAGTTATGTTAAGAGGGCGCCCAGTTGCGGCGCAGGTGTTTCCAGGCGAGATCGTTTTCCGAACCGCGGTTTTCCCGCAGTTTAATTTGAATAAGCCATTATCTGGCTGCGGCTCTTATTGAACGGTCGGCTTCTTCGGGAAATCCACCGTTATAAACCTTGGCGATCCGTTCCAAGTAGGTACTATTGTCAAACAGCTCGTAGCAAGCAAATGCGGGACGGGCGTTTGTTGTTAATTGTTTTATTTTTATAAATGCGTTGGATCGCAACTAAGTGCCTATTGCGCAGAATTAAAGGATGAACTTTTTACGGTAATTAAGTCGACTTTTCGCTTTTGGAAAACACATTTGGTGACAAGTTTGATAATTAGAGCTAAAAACTGAGGTTATAGAATAATTAACTCTGAAGGTGATGATTCGTTTTTCAGGTAGGTATTTAAGGAATTAAATGATCAAATTAATATAAGTACATTACTTAAAGAAAAACCATTCACGGCAAATTGAGTGCAGTTTATAATAACCGAAGGGTCACCCAGCACAGGGTAATGACTTAATACCACGACCAACGAGAAGCGATACGAAATGGTAATCATGTTTGAGTTTTGCCAACATTCGGGCGGCTATTTTATAAATTTGTGCTTCATCCTGTGACAGAATCCGTAATGTTAATTAAAAATAAATCAGGGCGAAACGTGAAAACAACAAATGAATTAAAATAATTTATTCATTTTCGTATCGCTTCTCAGTAACCGTGATATAGGTAGGTACTTAGTAGAATTATTAAAAACCTCGGCAGTGTTTGATTCCCTCATAAATATAGTGAATGGTTTCATGGGAATGTCTACCTAGATAACTTCCATTAGAATATTATATTTTACCCACCTGCTAGGTTATGTGATCACAGATTTTTTTATTTCCTGTCTATTTTCTTCTACTATTCTACTTAATACCTATGTTTAAAAATATGTCTGTTTAATCTGTTTTGATATTTCGACCTACTTATGCAAAATGGAACCAACCCACATGCACTACTGTAGACCAAAACCAACCTTGTGTTAGTGGTTCTAGGTTGGTTTCAGTTTGCAGAAGTAGTAGGTCCATTTTAAAGTCCGTCTTCGAGAACTCTATTTACATCAATTTAAAGTATTCTTTGATCAGACAATTTCATCGGTGTTAATACTTCCATAGTCCGTAGGATCTTCATTGAGCGTATAATCAAGTTAATAAACTAGCAATTTTGTTTATAAAAATTCCGCCGTTCTTCTTCGAGCCTCTTTGAAGTTTTCTTTTGTAATAGATACAAAGTGGTTCGAATTCAGGGGCCATGAGCTGGAAGCTCATTTGATTAACTTTGAATAGCCTGATAATACTGGGTTTAGTTCAATGGTTTAAAGGTTTTCGTTGTTTGTGCGATTTTGAAGACTTAACTAGAAATCAATTGTTTATATAAATACGTCAAGATAAGATAAAATATGTAATTAAACTGGGGTCAAACTGGGGGTGTTAAAAATTTCCGTAGTTTTGCAAATGTGAATAACGTCATAGAGGTTTCGCAGAAACTGCCAGACCTACAGACCTGAATTTGACACACGTATTCCTGTTAGCCGCTAGGTAAGAGATAAGAGCATTTCTTCGTTCCAGTGGTAGGAAATATCATAATTTTACTCTGTAATAAACTTATACAAAACCAGAGACTTGAAAGCTCTTGCATACTCCGATAAATGGGACCTACAAACTTTTAATATTTGGCAGTTAAAGGAACATTAGAAATGCATGTTTCTTAGAATGGTTTAGCATTGTTAGTAACGCAGACATTAGTAACTATGTTAGATAGAATGTATGTTTACATCAGTACCCGAAAACACCCGTGGGAGTCCTAAAATAGATGTTTGATTGTGTCTTTAGTTTAGATAGTGAAACCGTATTTCATTCTGCAAAGAAAGGCTTGACATTAGTCTTCATTTTGAGATATATTTTGACCTAACCTTGTGCACCTAAATGTTTAAGCAGAGGTCATAAATTCTTTAGGATTTTCCATTCCATGTTAAGAATATTAAGGGGCCAAATTAAAATATAACGTTATGCTACAAGCTCTCATAATCTCGAGCTATAAATTAATTACGTTAGCGTTAATATTAAGTAAAATTCTTCGTCTCCCGCGGCGTTCGCTGTTTTAACTCAAGGTTTTTGTTTTTGTTTTCCAATTTAATAATTTCGTATTTTTATAGTAGTGAATGGGTGTTTGAAAATATGCTGCTCGGATAAGAAAGATTTTCTACGAATAATGCCCTGCCTCCGAAACTATGAAATGATAAATTCGGATTTTACATGTCGAAGACGACACCGTTTTTTCTATACATGTTTGTCCGATAAGCTTCGATATATGGTACCTGCAACAGTAATAGTACATTGTTACACAAGGGGTGAATGTAACTTATTTTGACCCGAGACGTGGTTTGGCCAATAGATCGAGGGACAAAATAAGTCTTTCACCCGAGGTAAACACTGTGCTTTTCATTACGAATACAAGGAAAGTAAAAATAAAAACAGGAATTGGCTAAATAAATAATACAAGGAAGTATGAACAATACTCTACAACTCGAAAAAAAAACAAAGATGGGATTGCCGCCTATTTTGTTTTTTTTTCGTCGTTACATCGCGCTGTAATTGAGTGACTGTAGAAAAAGTTAGAACATGGTTTCATAGAAATGTGAAAATGGAACTAGTTTTTTTTTATAATTTGACAGCTGTCAGTTGAAAGCGATTCTCCCTAGGGCGAAAAAGTATTACTTTCAACCCGCTCCTCAGGCAACTTCAGACCTACTTTCCGAGTATGAGTAATGAAAAATATATAAAATAATTTAAGTCGGGTTAACCATCATCTCAAATGAAAATTGTTAAGATTTAAGTACGCCTTAAAAAAAACCGACGCAAATCCAGAAATTTTATTAACTTCAGGTCACTCAACTTAAAGTCACCACATAACCAGGCCTTCCTCCATGTTATCCTACCTTCATACGGTCATACCTTCGTTGATACCTCGTTCCTTCACACATAACAATGGTATTCGATCGTTTAGAATATTCTGACCCACGTAATCTCCACGTCCAAATTTAAAGGCCTCACGGACGCCGTGCCAGAGTAATAAATTGTTTTGGGAAACATCCCCAAGATTAATAGTTGTGTAGCTCTTGACGTGTGCTAAGTGAAAGCAGCCTTTAAGTTCTCTAGTAAATTAAACGTGAATTTTGGAATGTCATTGTGATGTGTATTGTTTTATTGGAGCTTTAATGTAACTTATTGCTGAGGATGTTTACATTGTAGAGTTTGACTTTTCAATAAATCATTTAAGACCAAAGGAAGTCTTAGCGAATATTGTTGGTGCAGTATAGCTCTAAGCTATTTACCCACTCTTAGAGGATGTACGATATGGATACTATGAAGGAAAACATGGTGAGGAAAACTGCATTTCTAAGAAAATCTAACCAACTTTCGAAAGTCATGAAATCCGCCTATCCGCGCTGGGCCACCGTGGCGGTATATGGCCTGAATCTCCTCGCACTTAGGGGTGACCCGTGTCCGGGCGTGGGAAATTAATACAAAGGGCTTATTTAGAGGATGTAAAAAAAATATTTAGTATTTCTTTTCGAAACGCACCTTATTATTTACCGACCGCAAAAAGACTAAGTAAAATTTTAATACATTGACTACTAGCGCCCTTAATTCACTTTTTATCTCATTGATAACATCAATACACAAGTCTTTAATAGTCCATTTTACTACTTACAATTTATAGCCATCATGATAATTCTAATGTCGCTCCAGCGTTCATTTTGATGTCGTTTGTACCACAGCAGAAATTACTCGAGGCGCACTGTAATGACGTTAAAAGCTTTTTATGTTTTCCGGACAACGGAATCACAACGGAACTGTGCGCATAAATATCAATGTTGCTCGGAGTATTCTTGCTTACGATAGCAGGTTCCTATAGGGGAGAGATGTATACATGTTTTCATATTATGAAGGTACAAATTCTAAACCATGAATTAATGGGTGAAAGATGAACATCTTGTATCTACTTTATAAAGACGACCGCTTGGCGCAGTGGTTCGAACGTAGGCCGATCGGCTCACTGCACATGGTGGGTGCGGGTTCGATTCCCGCTGGCGCAAATTTCGGAAATGGTCTTTTTGTAATTTGCCCAGGTCTGGCTGTCACTGGGATCGCCCCCAGTCCATTGTGCGGTAGCCATAGTACAAGCGTTGCTTAGTTTGGGACCATACAGTTGGTGTCAGTCTGGCGATATTTATTTAAGTCTAAAACCGGGAACCCAGTCTCTAGAACGTCTGTCTAGACCCGATCAATACTTAAAAGCTTGAATGCCTTAAAAGGGCTTTATTTTAAAAAAAACCTTCCTAAAGCTGTCTACAAACTTGTTAGTAATCAAGATTAACTACGGTTTTGGAAAGTCTAAATAATCATCGAATTCTTCTTTAATGTTTGGGTGGGGTCTTGTATGATTATCTTTAACTCCGAAACCATTTTATTATTCATAAACATGCTTTGAAATAACGTCTGCCTGTGTGTAGCGACGTGATTCTGAATTCTCTTTATCCGTTTTGGGTATCATAACAAGTTATAATAAACAATGGTTTGGCAACAATATAAATTATCTCAAGATCCAGTTTTAGAAAGCTCTGGATATGTAGGTACCCTTCTGTAGTTTAACTTAGTTTTTTAACATCCTTAAAGCGAATTTACAAGCTGTCGTGTGGGATTTATATATGCAATTGCCAATTATGGATTGATTTGATACAGGTGATCAATAGGTAAGCATTTCGTCAGATCCTTCATTTCTGGTTTTTATTATTTTTCCCTGAGCTACCTGCATTTAACAGCAAAATTTCCGCCTGTGTATTCGAAACTCCAACAAAAGGGGAAGGCTTTGCCAAAACGCAGCACCCAAATGAATAGGCCGGTTTTTTTAATCCTCTCCCGCCGTCCGAGGGCCGGACTAACGAACGCTTTGACAGGTTTGTTTTGAACAGTTTTGTCGATTAAAAAGGACATATTGTTGTTCATTTCTAGTCTGTAGGCCTTGTGGAATATAATATCTTCTAATGTGAATATCTTTGTGCAACGTTTGCAGTCAAATACTGTAGTGAAGATCATGTCCAGCCAGTCAAGCGTATTATTGCTATGAGTGATTGCTTGTTACTATAATGCAGAATCAGTACGTTTACAGTAGCATATTTTAAAACAATCTTATCCACTAATGATATCACATCCTAAACCGCTCCAAGACAATGACGCTTCCCAAATTTAGCTGGATACAGCCATAAATTCTCGTAAGCCTAGAGCCAAACAGAATATTATTAAATATATCCTCATTAACATGTACAGTGCACGGAACAAATGTCTTGTTTATTAACGCACGATCCGAATACGAAACGCTTTGCATACGAATCCACTCCCAGGGACACGGTCACGTATCTTGTCTGTTAATGGCGGGAAGAGTGCCTCGGCCTCGTTCGAAAACCGACCGCTGTCATTAGCGGAACACTACGACAGTTTGAAATAGAAAAGTTATGAATACTGTGGAATGGGAAAATGGCCTTGTAAAAAACAGCTTCAAGTACGTCAGGTTCCTGTACGATTGTTTTTCAAAAAAATTTTCTGTCACGGGTATGAGTTTCAATGTATTCAAATACTGTCGGATGTTGCCGCTAGCGGCGCTGCTGTTTACAGCTGCTAATAAATAAATATATTAATTTAAATAAGTATGTTTTCATTACTCATACTCGGAAAGTAGGTCTGAAGTTGCCTGAGGAGCGGGTTGAATGTAATACTTTTCCGCCCTAAGGAGAATCGCTTTCAACTGACAGCTGTCAAATTATTAAAAAAAAATAGTTCCATTTTCACATTTCTATGGAACCATGTTCCAACTTTTTCAACAGTCACACAATTACAGCACGATGTAAAATTGAAATAACATAAAGTTAAGTATTAATTAAAGAATATATATTTTTAAAATGACTTATTATAATTACGTTTCAACAATTTATTTGAAAGAACATAGGCATAATATTTATAGATGAAAATTAAAAATATTGTCTAAATAATGAAGTTGACCAGCCAACAAAAAAAATAAAAAAATAAACGGCAATCCGATCTTTATTTATTTTTTTCGAGTTGTAGACTGTTGTTCATACTTCCTTGTACTATTTATTTTTCCAATTCCTGTTTTTCTTTTTACTTTCCTTGTATTCGTAATGAAAAGCACAGTGTTTACCTCGGGTGAAAGACTTATTTTGTCCCTCGATCTATTGGCGCCCTCGCTAGGCTCAGGTGCCAAACCACGTCTCGGGCCAAAATAAGTTACATTCACCCCTTGTGTAACAATTTTATATAAGTATGTTTTGAAAGATTTGATCATCCGATTGGTATTTGATTTGATGCCGTCAAAGTTTTTACCTAAACCCCCTGATTAACTATATCATTAAATTGTACTGTACTGCAGGTGTAGGGCCAACGCAAGACTTCTCACCAATGTTATCAAGGGTTACGTCGCACCGAGCCCATTTTTCCTTTAATTTATCGAAGTTAGAAGGAGACAAAATCAATTCAA
Source organism: Notodonta ziczac (assembly GCA_918843915.1). Classification (NCBI taxonomy): domain Eukaryota; kingdom Metazoa; phylum Arthropoda; class Insecta; order Lepidoptera; family Notodontidae; genus Notodonta; species Notodonta ziczac. Next base: position 1,798,010 of record OU974040.1, on the reverse strand, counting down.
GTGTCCACTTTGCATTGGTGTTTTTAAAACTGCCATGTCATCTCAACCAATTATTCCCGGAAAACCTATAATCAATTTCTTGAAACTTTCTCTAATTTAACTATTATTCCTACCAATTCACTCACAATTGGTGTACTTAGTTCATTGTAACTATACTTACCAATTCTTTACAAAACCGCCAACTATAATTCCCGTCACGTTATCTGTAATAGATTCAACGCTAACATTACCTTGCGATTCCAACTTGGCTAACTCACTTACGTACGACAGGGTTCCGCACTCAAGAAAGAATGATTAATACGGGCCAAACGGCCGAAATGAGGGAAATAACCCACTTCAGCATCCCTCCCATGGGAGGGGAAATGTATTTGTTTAAACTCCCATCTATCATTACACCCTGTTTGGTATGCCTTTTATAAATTGGCTGCAATATCGTTTCGAAAAAAATGAGATCATTTTTATCGGTTTGAAATGAATGATGACCTGGGCCCTAACCACGCTAGCTACTTAAATCGTGATAGAAAAGCAAACGCTTGCGATTACGTTTCAGACGCTCCGCTTTTGACGTTTTGCTGACACGAGCTTCACGATTTCTACTGACATTGATATGGTATGGTGTCAGAAAAACTTCAAAAGCGGAGCGTTTGAAACGTAATCGCGAGCGTTTGCTTTTCTATTACGATTTGAGTAGCTAGCGTGGTTAGGGCCCTGTTTGACCCTACCTTGAAATATGACCCCCCACGACCTGTAGTCCAACTCTGGGTCTTCCTACTTCTGGCAACCCAAGCCTACTTTAGTGACTTCGAAACGAGAGTTAAAATGATAGTAAGTAGAGGTTAGACTTTTGTCAGTAATTGGTATCTAGATACTTTTAGTTATTATGATTTTTTGTTTAAAATTTACTTTATTCGCGTCAATATATTTAGCCAGAATGCTTGTTCATTTATGAAACTTTTTAATAGGTATTCTTTGTCGTACTCGTAAAAATGAAATATTCATTTATTTCTTAATGCCGTATCTCCTAATATTTTCCAATATAAATTATAATTTGATAGAACTATTAGCACGTGATATTGTATATGGATACTTCAAAAGGTTGTCTGGAGGTTAAATAGAACAATGGCAACAGATGTATGAAAATTTTGTTGAAATAATTTTAATACACGCCGAGTGCATTGCGGCAGAGCCCTTAGCGTGGCTATTCAGGCTTGGAGCTGCGGGTTACAACTAAAGCGCACAAATTTATTGCTGTTAGTATGTATAAGGCTTTATTTTTAAAATGCACGATATTTTGCATGGCGTCTTAGTATGCTAAATGCTATAGATCATGTGACTACTACAAAAAGTAATCTGTTGCATTATGGTGCATATATGTTTTTTCTGTTAGTTGGTACAGATGGTTGGTAGCGATTGATTTAATCAAAGGTCACCTGTTACAAAGAAACCCATCGGATTCTGTTTTTTTGTGAAAGGTACTTCATTAGAATTTATCTACTAAGAGGCCATACAAAGAATTGTGCATTTGCGTAGGTAAATTATGATATATCTGTGTTATATGTATGTCGTCCCACACCCACTGTTACATAGAGCTACGGTTGATCGATTTCACTTCGTAACTTAATGCGAAATAAGAACCTATATTCTATTTCATCTATTTAAGCAACATGACACATTTTTTCTGAATAAGAATAGGTAACAAGTAACGAATAATTTGGGGCTCTGGAATGGCCACTGAATTTATTTCTAGAGAAGTCGATGATTCAAAATAAATTGGGTAGCCAATCTAGTTAAGGAAAACCGAGCTTTTGTCGAATCTAATTCAGTAAGTATTACATTTATTCCTAAAAAAACCTTAGTTTAAGCTTTGAGTCTACAGTCACAATTTTTTGTGGTTTGAAGTTTCTCTCATGATTATACTAATTCCACGTGAAACGGCAAACTAATCATCCGTCCGCACAAAACCGCCTTTACAAAGCCCACAGCAGTTGTTAATAGGATTAAATCTCAATTCCCATTTCAATGAGCGAGAGCTTTCGCTAAACATCGATTCAGCCACGTACAACGCTTTGCTTCTGACACCTCTCGCTAAACGAAGATTTACTGAATACGCTGAATGCCGTCCCCGAGCTATTGTGTGGAGACTTCGCGGGATTTCTCCCATTTTATTCGATAAACTGCGAAATGTTGAGTACTCTGTTCAATAAGATCCGGAGAAAATATTTTTGAATGTGGAATGGTGATTGATTGCGCCGCCATGTTTCAAATATTGCCGCGGTGTTGCTAGTGAGAAAAAAACTAAAAACGAACCTAGTTAGAGCAGAGAGATGTTAACTTAAATGGTCTAAGAGTTAGAGGCTACTGGTGGGACAGTGGCACACCTAACAATCTAAGATAATCTCAAAATATCCATAAAGTTCCACCTAATCAAACGCTTCACCAATTTTACAGTATTTAAATAAAGAACAACAATTATTCTGAAATATTTACTATATTCCACCTTATTAAACACTTAACTCAAATCAAATGTCCTCACACAACCATCGTACGCGGCTATTTCGCCTCCTATGAATATTATATCAGTATAAGGGCTCGTTTGTTTGTCTATCCTGTTTCCATCTATTCCTCGAGCGGTACTTGTAGGTGCTTTATTATTATTGTTATTGATATTACGCGTTCCGGCTCGTATAGGGTGAACTGTTAATTCACTTAATTGCAAGGTACGTTCTGTTGTAGGCTTTGTATTATAGTTACCCATAACTATGAGTTAACGCAAATTGCTGTATGAAATTGTGTTAAAGCTGTGAGAGCGTAGATAGATTGGCTTATATTGGTCATAATCAGCGTTTGTTTGTATCCGTCTAGGCCCGTCACATACACCTTTCGCTGTTCCTCCTGTAAGCTAGGATCTACTGTAGTGATAAATGAAAATGCCGAGGTAAAATGCTAAATACTTGGGACCAGAAAACAGAAAGTTAGAAGAAAAATGTCCTGATGCCCCTATAAGAGCGTCGCGACGCCACTATAAAAGCATCGCGATGCCACTAATAAGCGTCTCGACGCCTCTACAAGAGCGTCGCGACGCCAATAAAAAGCGTCGTAACATCATTATAAGAGCGTCAAGACGCTAATAAAAAGCGTTGTGACACCACTATAAAAGCATCGCGATGCCAAAAATAAGCGTCGCGACGCACAATTAAATTTGAGACAAATATTACTGACTGGCTTATTGGCGCAGAAGCAAGACACACTACAAATTAACAAAGCCCGTCGTTGGGCAACAAGGATGGTATAAGACTTAGCTTGTGTGCTACAGGTATTTCGGCCATGTTCCAGTGGGTTGGCATTGGAAGGTAGTTAACCAAAATAAGAAAAAAGAATTAAGCATACCATTGATATGTTTTGGTCTCTTTACTGTTCATTTAATTTTGCAACTGAGTGTACCTACATATTAAGTGTAAAGTGGGCGTGTGTTGTGTATATGTCGCAGCCAACTAGCCTTGTTCGCCGTTCAATTAACAGCCTAGCCACTTTATTAAACAGCGCCGTTCAACTAGTGGCCTGAATGATAGTCAGCCATTTGATCAAACAGCTAGGCAAATGACTTGGATGGATGACGTTTAATTACTTGACTAGCCTGTTCATTTCAATTTAGTTCCACTTTCTGCCACCTAGCGCCGAAACACACCAAACTGTCAATATGGCGTCGGCAACAACCAACTTTGATGGAATAATTTTATTAGGTACTTAGGTATTTTACGAAATTGTTTAGATCCATTAAATTGATTAGATCCATACTTGCCGGGTGGGATTTTTGTGGGGTCATAAAAAAAATAACCCTAACCTAAACCCATCCGGGTCGCTCTGCTTGGGTAGTATTTTGAAAAAGTTTTGTAGTACTTATATGTCAACCAGTTGCCTAAGCATTAGCCAGCCAGTTTATTAAATGTTGTAACAGACGATACGGCTGAATATCATTCAGGCCGCTAGTTGAACGGCGCTGTTTAATAAAGTGGCTAGGCTGTTAATTGAACGGCGAATTAAGCTAGCTGGCTGCGACATATACATGGTTGGAGTACACAACGATATACTTAATGTACGAGAGGTTTAATACGATCTCATTAACACTTGAATATTGGTTGGTACCTACCTAGCGAATGTGTAAAGGGGTTTAATTAATTTAACCATTTGCTTTCAACAATAGATTCACTTTAGTCGGATATTTACTTTGATGTCGTTGGTTTCTCTTATTTCATTACGTAATTAAGATTTAAATTTAGAATTATATTTTTTTCATAATTTCTGATTGATAGATTTTCTTCATACAACCCAAAAACAAGCTCCGAGCTGACTAAACCGACATTCACACGGTTAACTAACTTTAAATCTATACCTATTAGGTTGGTGGCAATACTGGTAATAAATAATGGTTATGTTATAACAGTACTACATACTGAGTGAGCTGATCCACTCATCTCACATCAAACTAATTAAACATTGTGATCAACAAACACAACTTTAGCAATCACATTCTAGTGAACATCAACAGGAGTCGCTCAACAAATCTTTATAACTGAACAAGTAGTTTGCGCAATATTTAACTAGAAACTTTCCAGCAGGTAACGTTCTAGCTTCAGTTACTAACTTTGCTAGGAATTAAATAGCACATTGTTTACTGGATAGGAAGTACTCGGGTAGTTAGCGAGTATAGCGAGCTCGTAGCTACATGATGAAGGTAAGGCTAAGTTGAAACCAAGTTTAACGTGGTTGGATTTCAAAATTAAAGCGAATGACTAAGTAAACTTGAAATTTTAATTATAGTTGGTTGTCCACAAATAGGTAATATTGCTTATTTTATCCCATTAATTCCTGGAGATAGAAATAATTGAGGATGGAATGAGGTTATAACTAATTCAATAGAATGATCTCGCAATATTTCACAATTTCCATCAAAAACTACAATTTTATATCCCTCTCAGGTACTTTTCCCCCATTTCAAAAGTGAATATTAAGGAGGTAATTTATTTTTATCGTTATTACCTGCAATAACGGGACTTAAACCACTTTTGGGAGGCCGACGATACAAGATTGCAATTATTATGGGACGCCGGATAATTGGCTATTACTCTTGTGATTTTCGTTCTAATTCCGCGAATTTGGGTGGATGTTCATTTAATTTTTTCTGTTTATTTTTAATGAGGCATACAAGCTGCGGAACCGCCTCATCATTACCAAAGCTCTTTAGCAATGTAAACCAAGTATCCCCCCCCATCGTGAGGAGACCTGCATGTTTTAGAAATTCTAACCAGTTCTCGAAAGACATGTGAAATCCGCCAACCCGCACTGGGCCATCTTGATGGATTACGGTCTGAATCCCCCTCGTAATAAGGAGAGGCTCAAGGTAATGCAATACTTATTAAAATCAGGATTAAAGAAACTCCATAGACAATGTGCTAAGTCCCAAACGTAATAAACACGGGTAAAAACTGCGCGTAATCAGGTTTAATAAAAGTTAGTCTACATTTTGCAACGAGCGCTGTATGCGATGCAGTTTATAAGTAGGGTTGCCAACGCAAGTCAATGCGAGCTCTATGAGCTTCAATTTTTTTTATTTTATTCTATTAGTTATATTAACTGCCTAATTGGCCTGCAGTGATAGCCGATTAATTAAGCACGCGTCTTGCGGGCTACCAGGTCTCGGGTTCAAACCCCGGCTCAAACCTCTGGATTTTTCGAAATCTATGTGCGAATCATAATTTCTGTATGATTATTACTTGCTTACGGTGAAGGAAAACATCGTGATGAAACCTGCATGTCTTAGAAGGTTTAACTAATTTTCGAAAGGTTTGTGAAATCCGCCAACCCGCACTGGGCCAGCGTGGTGGATTATGGCCTGAATCCCCCTCGTGTTCAGGGGAGGCCAGTGCCCAGGAGGGGGACGGTAAAAAGGGCTAAAATTATTAATTGGCCTAGTGATAGCCGATTGGACAAGCACGCGTCTTGCGAGTACATACTCCTGGGGTCAAAACCCGGCTCACACCTCTTTTTTTCAAAATCTATGTGCGTATCATATTTTCAATATGATATCGGCGAAGGGAAACATCGTGTAGAAACCGGCATGAAGAAAATCTAACCAATTTCCGAAAGACATGTGAAATCCGCCAATTTTCATAGGGCCAGCGTGGTGGATTATGGATTGAATCCCCCTCGTATTGTGGGAAAGACCGGGAGGGTGACGTTTATGAGGGCTACATTAATATATTATTTGTTTTAAAAAAAGTTGTGTTATTATTTGCATAAGGCTAAAGGGCCCATCTAGCCCGCGAAACTCAAAATGTTCGAGTATTTTTATAGTTTATCCAAAATCTGAAAACATTTAAGACAACATTTTGTGATTTGCGACAAACACATTATGCAGTGCGTTTATTAATACATTTACTTTACTCTCAATATTATCACGGTGGATATGATACTAGTAAATCACTAAATACACAAAAATTACCAGTTTTTCTGGTTATCTGTCGTTCTTGAAATGTTTTAGAGTAAAATAGATGTATTAATAAACGCACTGCATACTCTTTGTCGCAAATCACAAAATGTTGTATTAAATGTTTTCAGATTTTGGATAAACTATAAAAATACTCGAAAATTTTGAATTTCGCGGGCTAGACAGGCGCTTTCACCTTAAGCAGATTTCTCAAGAGGAGAATTCCTTCAACTGTCAACGCGGCAGGCAATAAAGTAACTGTTCCAAAAAAAGTAAGCAGTCATTTAAATTTCGAGGTATGTCTTTCGATCATCGATATCGATTCCCAAAACCACCATCCTTATTCTTAAGTAGACGGTTTACGCGAGCTTTGCCGTGTTCACGCTTTGTGGACACGTTATTCTCGCTTCTACAGTAAAACGGTTTTAAAACTCGACACACGATGAATTTATGCATGCGGACACTAGACACAGAAATGGAGGGCTTTTAAAAGAATTAGATGCAATGTACGACATTATATTTGATTATTCAAAAACGTGGGAGTCTCAAATAGACTAGATATAAAAAGCTTTCCCTTTTAAATATCGCCTTTAGAAATATCAAATTACGTTTTGCGATAAAAATGTTATTGAAATGTTTAAAATCTTTTTTCCAACGAAGTGTAATGAATTGGGGTTTTTACGTTTTGGCAATCTATCATCGCTGACTGAATTGATAATGATAGCTTGCTCTAGCAAACTATTAAAAAGATCGCTTAATTACTTTTAAATTAGGTTAAGGTGTCATCGATTAGCCAGATAATAAGTCTTGGTACCCTTTAACAACATTCAATAAGTAGTTATTTGTGAAGGTGTGAAAAGCATACCTACTCCAGTTTTAAAACCTTTTGAATATTATTATGTTGGCATCTAGGTGTGTCGTTGTTTTGGCTCGCTTTCGCTCCGTATCTCCAAATGGAAGTGGGTCAGGGTCTGGACTCATGTTACACTATTTCTCACGTCTATAGCTCGTATGTTTTTGGCAAAAACCGTGTTTAAAATTGGACGGTTCTCGTGAAATTGGTCATTGTTTGACAGTTATGGAAGAAATTTTTTGGGCAATGCGTTTAAGTATAAGAGTTACCTAGTATCTACCAAAATCGTCTTTTTTTCCTGATAAAACTAAGACCATTGTCCACCATGCTGGTCTAGATTATTCTAGTTTGATTTAGGTCAGGGCTGTGGTCAGGGCTATGGAGTTTGGCCAAATCTGAATGTAGCCAAAATAGTAGTACGAAGATCTACAAAGTAATAACTGGCCCCCGAATTGAACATTTTTCATCAATTTACATAATAAAATACTGTTTATAAACCCAAGCAAAAATATGTAGAATTTAAAAAAACCTTTAAAGCTTTAACTATTTCAAGCCTTTGATTAGTGGATCTGTTATTGTAATAAAAATGGCATTCGTACGTCGCAATAACTGGTTTTTCGTTCCCCGCATAAACACAAGATGCTTATGCCTGCTGTTTCGATCGCCGCCATTCAACGTTTGATGTTTCGATTAGCGATATGAAGTCGGAACGCCCCGCCGACTCGCCGAAAGTCACGCGCTAAAAGTTTGCAACAAAAAGTCCTTTTGAACTCCAGAAAGCAATTGGTACGCATTCGTTGGGAATGTAAAACGGCCGTGAATAAAGATAAAGCGAAACAGTACGGACCAAGTTTTACATTCTATGTGCACGAGTTTTGTTTGCCGATACAACGGAGTCTAGCATAGCCATAACGAAGCCTACAATCCTAGCTACAAACCCACTTACGCAAGTCTTTAAAAAATATTAAGAAAGCTTGAAAGCCTGTATGAATTAGCGATAAACAATGTTGTAATCTAAATATATATAACTCAAAGGTGACTGACTGACTGACATAGTGATCTATCAACGCACAGCCCAAACCACTGGACGGATCGGGCTGAAATATGGCATGCAGGTAGATTTTATGACGTAGGCATCCGCTGAGAAAGGATTTTGATTAATTCTACCCCCAAGGGGATAAAATAGGGGATGAATAATCCCGAATTTTTTGTTAAGTTAAATTACACGCGCACGAAGTCGCGGGCACAGCTAGTTTATCATATTATGCAGAATAACTAAAACGAATTATTCTATATTCAAATAGGCATTTAAGAATTTTACAATAATAATGACACAAACGGGCAACACCACGCAATGAAATACTTTTTAACAACTCTATCTCCCAGTTTGCCTTCGTATGGCGCAATACTGACCATTTGTGTGAACAGCGTTGAAATCTGGCCGTCATTGTAATGCTATCTTTATTGCGAGGGGCGGAACATCCGGAGTTTTAGGTTTTTGTCGCCAGCCCTTCGCACCAAGAGATACCAGCGACGACAGTACTTTTCTGTTTGAGTTTATTTCGTTAAATAAGCGCTTGGTAATGATAAGGAATTTAAGCGAAGGGCAAGAAGGTTGTAGATGGCGCTACTATCGCTTGGTCTTTTTCGTGGCGTTATGTTGGCACATTATGGAGCGGTTGAATGAATGAAAGGATTACATGAAAGTGGAGGAAAAAATGAAAGTCTTGTTGCACAGTTTTAAATTGCCATACTTTTAAATTTATTGTCGCTAAGATTAAAAATACATGTAGCTTAAGTAGCTTAGCTTTATTTGTAACGCTTGCTTCTGTTATTTCAGATATTCGTCGTTGCGCCGACCATTTATTCTGGAGTATATGGAAGTAAGTGCTTATACATACGGCTTTAATCTTTTAAATTTAGATTTATAAATAATTGTGACTGTGTACGCAATTTTTTTTTATACTAGCAATGTGAGTTTATCCCATTACTAGTATTCCCGTTAGCCCCTCCAGCTAAGCTCATGCTTGTGTTAGGAGTGGGCTGACGTCATTAGGTTAACGGCCAGGATGGGGATCGAACCCGGAACCGCACAGCTACCGGGGCGGCCCGTCTAACCTCTAGCTATTGACGATTAATAAATAGATGCTGTGGATTAATGATGAATACTAACAAGAGGGTTCACAAAAACCAGTCGAGTGAGAGGCTTCTGGTGGGACTGTGTCTTATTCTACTAGGATGTCTATGGGGGAAGGTAGGGTAGGTAAGAAGACAGTAAGGGTATTATGGAAATACCATCTCTCTCGTCTCGTTCTTCTTTCTACAGAAGTGTTAAAGTATGATGGGCTTTAACGTAAGTTACTAAAGTATAATATCATATTTACTAAAAACTGAAGTGCTCGTTCCAGTAATATTAAAAATCTATGGGTGTTCACTAATCCCTGCAGTCAGGCGAGGCCGCTATTACCCTCAAGTTGTTCACTCACGAAAAATGACTTCCCTGGAGTGTTACCGGGAACGATAGTCACGGACCTTACATTATCCCTTTCATTGTAACGTAGTATTTAAAAGTTATTAACATTGGTTTGTTGTGATGTATTGTAAGTACCTAATAATAGTACCTACTTGTTTCAAAGCAAAATTTTGTACACAACGTGCTTCAGAGTGTTTTTATTAGTTAACATGTTCATAATCTTATTATCTATATATATAAAACTCAAAGGTGACTGACTGATCTATCAACGCACAGCCCAAACCACAGGACGGATCGGGCTGAAATTTGGCATGCAGGTAGATGTTATGACGTAGGCATCCGCTAAGAAAGGATTTGGATTAATTCCACCCCCAAGGGGATAAAATAGGGGATGAAAGTTTGTATGAAACTTTGTCAATTAAATTCCACGCGGACGAAGTCGCGGGCACAGCTAGTTTATATATATATATAAAACTCAAAGGTGACTGACTGATCTATCAACGCACAGCCCAAACCACTAGATGGATCGGGCTGAAATTTGGCATGCAGGTAGATGTTATGACGTAGGTATCCGCTAAGAAAGGATTTTGATTAATTCCACCCCCAAGGGGATAAAATAGGGGATGAAAGATTGTATGAAACTTTGCCTATTAAATTCCACGCGAACGAAGTCGCGGGCACAGCTAGTTCATACCACATACCTGTTACGTAAAATATGAAATACCTAAATATTATTTGTTCTTGGGTAGTAGTTAGGTATTATATGAAATACACCTACGTCCCCTATGTAACGTTTGCCTGAAGGTTATGATTATTATAAGCTTTAGATAAAGCTTTTCATACAGTTACCAATAATATTGTTTTCAACATTGCCGTCGAAATTAAAGCTTTTACCTTTACAAATCCTGTTATAACTCCCGAAGCTTTCAAACGTCAATTTCTTTCTATAATCGGTATAAAGAAATCGTTGCCAAATTACGCCTAGCAGCCACTCATTAAACTGTCATCTGGGATAATCCATTAGGCTCGGTTCGAAGAGAAGTGGGCCTCACTGGGACTTCGCCCGTAGACTCATGTTCATTTCAGTTCAGGTGGGGGCCGATTAGAATCGGGCCAATTATGTTGATGTGCGTGTCCAAAGTTTAATCTGATTCTCCTTAAAATTATCGCAAAGATTTGTTGGCACGAGGGCTGCTTTGCCCGTTGTTTAGGGCGACCTAATATAATGACATTTGTTTAGTGTTCTGTGCTGTTTTTAATGTTAGAATCTAGGTTACAATGTGTAGGAATGAGAATGTTAAACTTATGATAAAAAATTGTGCGGTCGGAGGACCCCCGTCAGGAATAAATCCTACTAATATTATAAATGTGAAACTTTGTGAGTGTGGATGTATGTTTGTTACTCCTTCACGCAAAAACTACTGAACGGATTTGGATGAAATTTGGAACACAGATAGTTTATAACTGGGATTAACATATAGGATACTTTTTATCCCGCTAATCCCGAAATTTTTGTTACGTTAAATACTACGCGGATGAAGTCGGTGGGCACAGCTAGTAAATAAATAAATTCTCTGTTAAGTGTTCTGTTTGCACGCACAGAATTTTAAGATTTTCGATGTCGCTCTATCCAGTCATCTATACAAATAAATAAAATTGGAGTGTCTGTTTGTAATATCAAAATAACACCTTTTCACTCAATGCATATGAAAGTACATACGATAACTATAGCAAAAACGCGAATAAAAAAATTTTTGTCTGTCTGTCTGTCTGTCTGTCTGTCTGTCTGTCTGTGTGTTTGTTCCGGGTAATCTCCGAAACGGCTGGACCGATTTCGACGGGACTTTCACTGGCAGATAGCTGATCTTATAGCGGGTAACTTAGGCTACTTTGATTTTAGAAAAACAATTAGGGTTCCGCGTAAAAAAATAAAAACACTTGAAATCAAAGAGTATCTCCGACACGGCTGGACTGATTTTGACGGGACTTTCACTGTTAGATAGCTGATGTTATAAGCAGTAACTGAGGCTACTTTTATTTTAGAAAAACAAAATTAAAAAATTGGGTCCTGTCGCGCGGGCTTAGAACGCGGGACCGGGCTTTATTGTTAAGTTAAATTCCACGCGGGCGAAGTCGCGAGCTCAGCTAGTCCATAATATAAGCGTTGCTTAATTTGGCATGTTAATCCGGCGATATTATTAATATATTTTAGTCTTTAGCCAAAGAACAGGGTTTATATTTTACTGACTAGTGCTACTTGTGTAAATTACAACAAGGGTAGGTGACTGGAGTTCTTGAATAAAAACTTGATCTAAATCGCTCCCTACTTACCCTTCGCACCGCAAAATAGATTCCTCTGACAAATTCTCACCCTCCCGCGAAAAGGGACGTTTCCCTTCATTATAACAGGCACGTCTTAGAAAATTTAAAGACACCTTTTAGAGGCACTTCTTAGTGCTATTTTTGGGCAAAATTGCTTTCGATAGATCCTTTCTTCCCCATTGTCCGTGCTATGGTTAAGTATATCTCGCTTCGCCATTTATCAGCCGTTCTTGAGGGGTTGTCGCCAATTCTTTTGTCTCACGTGAGGGAACCTTCTTTATATTGCCTCCGGCCATTGTGATTTATAGTTTATGAGCTCAGTTTTATAGCCATAGATGTTTATAGACCGTTTGGTGAGCTGCAGATGTTTTGTTTTATCCGTGATCGCATACGTATCGCGAATAATCTCAGTGATCACTGCGGATTCTATGGTTTATTCATGTGTATTCGAATATACACATATAAAGTCGCTTATTAAACAGAATATATTTTTATGTGATTCAATGAAATAAGTAGTTATTCATCGTAAGCTTTTGCTTTAGGTACAATGACCTAAAATACTTCAATTTTTATGTTATTGTAATTACTAAATCTGGTGCAATCTTCCCAAGTTTCGTAACGTGTTCCTTGTATTTATGCTACTTATTTAATTATTCATTTCTTACATAACAGCAATACGGAGTACCGGATTTCATGGTGGGTCGTATAAAAACAAATATAAGTGTACTGTCTGGGGTGAGTCACCCGCAGCTGACTAACACACGCAATACACCCCACGCGACAAAATGAGGGGACCAGAGTAGAGAGGGATGGATAATATTACACTTGACCTTTCAATACAAATGATATTGTGTAAAAAGCTTAAATTATAGTCGTAAAATCGTCTTCAGATTTTGTTAAAGAACCTACTTCAGACGGGATAATTACATAGAGGGTGCTCGCCACAAAAAAACAACTCATCGTGTAAACATTTTCCATTGGAATTCTCGCGAAACAAACACCGCGGTCCGGACCGCGTTTTTACCATTTTCAACCTTTTTTTGCTCCACTCCGCTAGTTTTCAGCTTAATGCGGAAAAATTTTAACACTTTATGAAGTGCCAGTTAACTACCTCAGTGCTTTGGAAGTTTTATTCGAATGCTAAAGAGCGTGAGCACTTTGTTAATTTAGCGGCGAGTTGGTTTGTACACTTCGCGCGAACGCAAACAATGTTCATGGAAAAATTGCAATCAGTCATCCTCTTATATTCAACAACGCCCCGTTGCAAGCTTAACCGTTAGGAAATATGGTATGAATAAATTAATCCAGGAATTTGAGCACTATTATTTTAACACTTTAAGGTTATTTTCGCATGGCAATACTAGGCTTGAATCGAACACTACTATCTGCTTACTACACTGACTTTATCTGCAAACGGAATTATCGCACCCCCGATGCAGATCAATTTGTTCTTGAAAATGTGGGTGATAGAATACCATCGCTGCATCGCAAGGAACGAGAAGCTGATGCGATGCAAAATTCATTTATCACGGATCCGAGTGCTTGATGGACCGGAGGTGCCGCTAATGGAGTGGAAGAAGTGAAACGTAGGGGGCGGCATATCTTTGAAATCAGACGTAGGATTAAAATACATTTAAACTACAATAAAACGTATGAAATAATTGCGTTCATTCAAATAGCGAAGCTTTAAATTGAATTACAGGTTGTTAAGCATTGTTATTAAACTGTGTTTGTTAAGGTTATTTGTTACTGGACACTGTCGAAATACCTATTAAACGGATGGATCATGTTTTTAAAGATGGAAGAAGACGTATAAAAATTATAACAAAATCACAATTTCTACCATTGCATTCTTATAGTCACCCATATAAATAAATCTATCAATGCATATAAAACACTAAGATTCTCACAAATTTATCTGAAAGATAGAATCGAGGATAGAAACCGTTCTAAAGTAATCGCAGCCAACTTAATTCATTTATCTTATTAATTACAAGTAAACCTCCCATTAATTAAGTTTAAACAACGATAAAACAACTTTGATTTGGGTAATATTTTGGAAATGGGTTATGAATCTTTATTACACCAGAATAATGAATGAGGACATGATAAAGTAGATAAACCAGGTTGAAACAAAAAGGGTATACTTTTTTCAAAACTTAACTTTGTAATTCTAAAACTATCAGCTTTGGAGGAAACTTAAAACTACATAGCCTTTAGCACTTCAACTGTCCCACAAAGCCTATAGTTTTAGATTTACAAAGTAAAGTTGCAAAAAAAATTGTATACACTTTTTGATTCACCGAGTATGTGCCCCCCCCCCCCCCCAAGTCGAACACGGCACGTCGAGCGCGGCACATTTTCTGTTTCATACATCATTAAATTGTGAATGATTCAATGTCATGACATGAAGGTTTTTTTAATCTTAAGGATAAGTTCAGATAACAGGACTGAAATATCTTCATCAGTCATCACATAATTGTTTTCTCCTTCTACAGTTTGTTACAAAACTCCGAAAGAATATAGATATTCAAAGACCCGTATATCAGAAAATAAGAATTGTACGATAAGCCTATATTCACTAAGCATTTACATATCAACTGCCTTATATGCACCGGAATTATTACGAACTTTTGAAACTCCGGTATAATATTTGATTTAAAATAATAATAATTTTAGCCCTTTTTGACGTCCCACTCCTGGGCACCGGCCTCCCCTCAACACGAGGGGGATTCAGGCCATAATCCACCACGCTGGCCCAGTGCGGGTTGGAGGATTTCACATGTCTTTCGAAAATTGGTTAAATCTTCTAAGACATGCAGGTTTCATTACGATGTTTTCCTTCACCGTAAGCAAGTGATAATCATATAGAAATTATGATTCGCACATAGATTTCGAAAAATCCAGAGGTTCGAGCCGGGGTTTGAACCCGAGACCTGGTAGCCTGCAAGACGCGTGCTCAACCAATCGGCTATCACTGCTAATATTTGATTTCGATTGCTTTTATGACTGTTCCAAAGATTACTCCATTACTTAGACAATTTCATACTCTAAGAATTACAATTTATCTCAAAGCGTCAGCACGATGTCATGTCTGTATCCGTACAAAAACGTAAAATCGTTGATACACAATAAAGACCAGGATCAGGTCAATATCACCATGGTCCGATGCCTCGGTATCTCGGGTCGTAATAAAAACAGGATCAAACTTCATTTTGTCTAAGCGACAACGAACGCTCGCGGTGTATAGCTTTCGAATCTAATTTACGCGCCTCCAATGTCTTTTCGTTCTTGTATCTATTTCATTTACATTCTCTTTTGCGTTGCCGTCTCGTTCGTTGCTTGGAACCTCTTAGAACTCTTTATTTTCTGTAAATAAATATTTGATCGCCGGGTTTTAAATGTTGCTCGATTTATTTTTCTCTAGTTTACTAGCTTTTGGACGCAGCTTCGATAGCTAGATTATTTTTCTGGATTTCGACACAGTGCCACCTACTGGATCCATTTATAGCTAAGAAACATCCAGGTGACCCCCAGAAGAACAAATAAGGAGGATGATTAAGAACACATGCACACCGAAATGTTATATGTAGGTATATAAATATAGTACAAAGAGGTATGGAGGGACAGTTAATTCAATCCTCCGAAAAATATAACAATTGTTTCAAGGGATTTAGGAGGAATGTTAAAATCTTAAAATATTCGTTTTCACTGCTTTATACTCAAGGGAAACATTTTCCAAAAGCTAATTGTGTAAAGTAATTTAGTTTGGACGCCGAGCGCTGTCCTCGGCCGTCTTCCGTCATTTATTTCGAGGGGCCCTCCATTTACCTCCCTCACTTTTTGCTCCTCGACAAATTTACAATTGTTTTAATTGCAATCTAAGGCGTATTTCTTAGTTATCAAAGTCCAATTTGCATTATCCGCCATTAAGTTAAGGTTATGCTTCGCAATAAGGAGTCCCCGGAATTATTGCGGCCTGTTCTGTGTCCCGAACCAGCGTTGAGTACTTTTATTTCGGTTGTAACCACTGCTCAGTAAACTTTTTATTTCGTTGTTTTCTTTGTTTTTTGTTGAAATTCAAATAACTTTTATTATTGGATGGGACAAGATTGTAGATACTTATCGAGTTGTGCGGTTTGGAGATTACTTTAAAATTTAATTTAATTGTTGGTTTCTTTAATTCTTTCTTTGTTCGTGTTTCGATGTCAAAATATTTGTTTACATTAATTAAAGGTTCGCGTCTTACAATGCGTGTAAGGCTTTGTCGTTCAATAAAAGCCTTAAAACAAGCTGTCGTTGAAGCTGTGTAATTTCATCAGTTTGTTAACGGACGCATGAACAATAACTATAATTATTACCTCGCCTACACGTTGCTTTATAAGTCCATTCGTATTAAAACTTGCCGCAGGACATATTACGAACGAAACAACTTTGTACAGCTACTTTTGTATCGATCCCGGAGGTATAAAATATTATTTCTATATTTAGTATTATATTTATTTATTTTATTATTCTTATTTTTATAGTTGTATTATTTATATGGTAACTAGAAAACGTACCATATTTTAATAGTTAGTAAATTAACTGAGGAGTAGACATTAACAGAGCGAATGTGTGGTAGAAATATCGAAAGAAAGCAACTAATTAGAAAATTCACTAATTCATGTCGTCTCTGCCAGTAAGGTAAAGTCTGTAGCATGCTCAATCGAGAGAAGTGCATCAAAAGGCGTATCACATTTAGTTGCCTTTGCTTCCTATTTAGTTTTCCATCATTATTTAAAAGCAATACATTTGGTCAAGTGTTCGGAGGATTCCAATCTGTGTACGGTGAACCGGTTCGCTTATTGATATTGCAACAGTGTGCGTTCGATTCACGGCTGGTTTAACCACAGTTACAGCTGCATGCTGTGATTATTTGTGTTCCTTTCTAGCATAGTGTTCTGTGCTTCAAGTATCGTGAACTTTGGGCTACTCAGTGCTGTTGTCGAGTTTTCAAGAGACGAAGTTGACTTAGAATGGTAAGCTGAAATCTCAATCAATAGTTTGTTGACCGAAGTTTGAAGAATATGCTAATTCCGTCTGAGCTGTGCGCTCGCTAAAGGAGTCCTGTATATTCCATGTTTATAGAGGTGTATTCTATACGGATTTATTATTACTATTCATTGCAAATAAAGGTACTGTAGGTAGGTACTGTCTAGGGACTCAATGTCATTTGGACAATGCCATTCTCATGCATCCAATTCAAGGCTTTTATTTGTCCAGTACATATGGACTGAAACCAAACTTATTTTGCAGTATATAAAGTGTATTTTGCTTTGTTGTTGCGCTGATATAGCTAGCATGCGTGTTGTAGATACTAATTTATTAGCGTCGGGTCATCGGTTCGTAGTTTGTGCATGTCTATCGACAAAGGGTTGTTGGGGTTCATTATCGATCAAGCTTTTACTGCAGGTGGGACCAGGGACGATGGAGTCACGTGATTGCTAAAGCGTTATACTTAGGTAGCTTTGCCTTTGTTTGTTGAACACTCGCCTTGACAATGCGTAAGATAAGAGTCCTGGCCCACACTTCTTCGGTCTTCTTGTTAATGTGCAAACCATTTTGCATGTTTGGTTCATCGGCTGTACTATGCCAGCAAGGTAGGCTAGCTTAATCCCCATTACTTGATTAGAGGCTTGTACTTTTCACAGGTCTCCCTTCAATGTGACTTTAAAAGAACTAAGTTAATTCATATATGTTTTATTACTGAAACTTATTTGTGACAAGTAGATTCTTATATATTTACATAGATGCTAAAGCCATTATTGGTTACCATTCTCGATCCTGGTATACAGGACTAACAGTGGTGGGAGTGTGTAACGGGACCAGTCCCAAAAAAGAAGCTGCTAAAATAAACCAGTAAAACGTGCGGAAATCTAATCAAATGGTTCAGAAAAAATACGTTTCAAATAAATGTAACAATTCCGATGTTATGTGAAACGGCGAAGTGTAGATCCGAAAGGGTCCGATTCCAAAGTATACGTCAGAATGAGCGATGACCCTTATTTTGTTTCATATGTAATGCTCGTTATCTTGATACAAAGGGAGATATTGACATTTCCAAACTTGCGAGTATTGGGCCAAAATTTTTTTTTTGTTTTCGAATTTTCTTGCGAGATATATTTCTTAGATAAGTTCATTGTTATTTTATGAAAATTATATACTTCTCAGATTTTTTACGTGTTGAATGAAGGTGAATTCGTCATAATATTCATCTCAAACTTTTGCGTATACCTTGCTCATAATTTAATATTACTAACCCAATTTTTTGTTATTGTAAGTGATAGTACTGTGCATGGAGGAGGAATCCTATCATAACCGTAATTTACGGTTTTTACCAGTACGGAGGTAGAGTGACTGACAGTCCTTTACCTTCGCACAAGATATTTTGATACTTGTAGCTGAACACTTGTTGTTTATTTTACGTTATCTGCATAACTATTTGTGTAACTGTAAATATATATCACGTTTAAAAACATTGTAACACAATCTTGTGAATAAATTTTATTATTATTTATTCTTCTATGACGGAGTCCGGATCTTAAAGTATACCCGCAATTTCTCCTATTCTAAAATCCAAAAGCACCTAAAACAGTAGCTGTTCAGTGTGTTATACGACGAAAACTCAGTGTAATCAGATGAGGCTCGGCTTACGGCACACTTAATAAACTTCCCACCGTCTCGCTATCGGCCGCACTTCACTCGTTCCAGCCGTAATTTGTTCCTGAGTCTTATTAAATTTATAAGTATGCGTCGCCAGACCTGGTTAACGGCACAAGTTCAACACGACAGCGACTGAAGAGGGCGTGGCTTCTTCCCACCTTACACAATATCTTGTATTTTACTTGTTAAAGCCATAATTTGTGCCCCGACTTCAATTCATGACATGCATGTGATGCCGGTTTTACGTTACAGGCGTAGAAGGGTTCAAGTTACAGGCGACAAGGATGATTGCGACACCTGCTAGATTAGGTTACAAGCTAGAATTGTTATTAATAGGCATTATATTGGGTTACAGGTGAGAGGTATGACGTTTAGGCGATATAATGGGTTACAGGCTCGAAGCATGATTGACAGGCGCTTGATTGGGTTACATGTGAGTAGTAAATTTGCCAGGTAATAGATTGGGTTACAGGCGCGTAGTGTGATTGATAGGCGCTAGATTGGTTTACAGGCTAGTACTACGATTGACAGATGACAGATTGGGTTCCAAGATAGAAGTATTATTGATAGGCCTTAGTTTGGGTTACAGGCGAGAAGTATGATTTACAGTAAGCATATTAGCTCATGTAAGTGCTTATAATATTTCGTGAAAGTTATTTAAACGCTGTTGTTCTATGACTTGCATACGACTATAATAAATCGTGCCATAAGCTCATCTCCGTCACGGCAACTCGTTGCCAACTTTGCGACACGTATGAACAGATATCTGCTGACAAGCTGGATCGTATAAACACCAAATTATTATGATACTAGTATTCCCGTTCTAATGGTCGAAATTCGCCCATAATTCATTTAAATTATAATTTTAAACGTCATTAAAGTTTTATTGTCAAATACTATTTCTTAATGGGATGCAGAATGCACTATGGAAGTCCCGCCCTCCAAAAACTGTCACCGTTTGTCAGTCAGACAGTCAGTCGGTGTGGAGGTTAGAAATGTGTGTGTCAATTCATGGTGGTGTGTGTAATGTTTTATTTATTGATTTTAATGTATTTCTAAGTATTATAACATAAAATATTAGCATTCTGCACTCCTTCTCTATATAACTTATAAGTGTGCCAAATTTCATACTCCTCCGTCCATGCAATTTCGTATTAAGCGTTTGAAAGTTTCCTTCACGTATTATTAAATAGATATTTTATCAACTGGTTAGTTTAGTATAATAGTAAAATGCGATGTACAGAACGGGTTTAAAATCTTCTTATTTTCGCCGTTCTCTCTTAACCTACACTTTCTTCCCAAATTTGTGATATAACTGTCTTGTTACTCGACAGACAAGTCGCACCAAGTTCGGAACATGTGAAAATTCAAAGTGTTGCCGTCTCCCGTCTACGTAATGAATTGCAATCAGATGACTGAAACTCGTGTTTACCAGTCGTCTGCTGAATTTAGTTAATCATGAATCTGAGACTTTGTTCTGCGAGTATCAAGATTAGTTGATTTCAGAAGTGTTCATCCGAAGCAGGTATTAACTATGTATATAGACTACATCTACATTCATAGTTCAATATGAGAGATTGCGCGGCTGAATTGTAAAACTCGCATATATTTGTTGTTGGTCTTACAGTCTTTAATAAGTAATTCACCTTACATGGAAGATTTTCAAGAAAATGCACCGGAAATGTACTGAAACTAGGAACTACCTTCTCTATGGCCCTCTAAACTTTCTGCGCTTAAAACAAATGATTCCCATAGACTATATGTTTTCACGCACCATATAACACCATCCTCCAGAGCCAATCGCTTCTAATCCGCCCAAAGATACATGTTTCGCTACAATCCTTTTACGACACGCCGTTCCGACCAGTTTGTATCGACAATACATTTTATCCCTGCCTTGGGAGTAGTGTTGCAAGCTTGTCCCAATTTGTAGGATGAAACACTATAATATGATGGAATGTAGGTGCTTCGGGCGCAAAAATCTGGTAGTGTCTATGGAAATATTGAAATATAGTTCAGTAAGGTATAGAGTGCAATGTCTTCGTCGTTCTTATTTTTATGTAAAAGGAATGGAAAACAATCCAGACCGAAGCGCTAGGTCCAAGGAAGACGGATGTAATTAACGGATTTATTTGCTGGAACCGGATAAAATTCGTGTTGAAAGTCTTATGCATTTTATTGGGCCGGATAATGTGATTCGGAGGAAATAAAAGGAAAATGTATGGGTTTTCTTATGTTAATTACATGGGAAAGGTAAAGTGTTTATTGTGTTGTTACTTAGGGTAACTTTTTGAAATAGATTGAGCCTCCACTGCTAGGAAATATCTCACATATCGTTGCATTTAATTACTCGCGAAAATATCTCAGAGATATTTTTTTTTAAATCATGTCCATCTTCAGAAGCAGCATTCCTAAAAACTCTTTGTAATTATTTATAAACAGATACACCTACATCAAAAGCGAAGGGATTGAAGTGTAAAAGAGCGAAACCCTAATTAGAGCATCGCGGCCCGAAGTAATCAGAAACAAAACAAAATATCACGGGACCGCTTTTGGTCCGTCAGCCTGTTTAAAATTCCGCTCCCCGAAACCCGTCTGGAAAACATAAATACGGAAATTTGAATAAACATACACACACACATATTTGTCATGCTAACCCGGATGAAACCACAAAAGCTTTGTTGTAATCCGGTTAACCGGTTTGGCGCGCAACCAGACGCCAAGTGATCGCTGCCGGTGACAGCGCTTTGAAAAATATAGCCTGGCTTTAGATTTGAAAATATAATTTGCTCTAGTTGTAATAGGATTGTACAGCAAAAAGAGAGTTGCAACTCCGTTATGTGGAATGAATTATTCCTTTTTCGCATTCTAAAATGTACCTTATATCTGGAAGGCAAGAAAGCAGTGTTCCAAAGACTGCTTTCTTGCCGTATCAGTGACGGGGCGGTAATGACCGCTAAGAAATGAATTAATTTCACTCATTGAGAAATCGGCTAATCTTTTATAAAGTTAATTAACCAGGGAAGTATACTTTAATCCCTGTTGCTGTCTGCAGTCAAACAATTGAAGGTTAGTTTTAATTTAGTAGCTCTACTTCATGTCAAAATTGTTGGTATAGAAAGCTCGGCAAAATATGATGCAGTATTTTTGCAAGGCCTTTATCATCCGCGTCCGTGTATAACCGCAAAGCGTCGTCCTGAGCCGGTTATCCGGCTTCAAACGCGCCAACGTTCGAGTTCGGATAAGAGTAAGCTTTTGATGTATTTTATGCGTTTGAGTTTCATCGGAATATAATAGTTTTGTTGATGAAATAAGGACCTTATTCAAATATTGTTTGAGTTTTCAGAAATAAGCAAAGTACAATTTAAAAGTTGCATAATGAATATATTTTTAGGTGCTTGGAATATTAGCACCGAGGCTACAGACTAGCTCAGCGCCCTTTGGTTTGAGGAAAACGTTTACAGCATCTGGCATTATTACACTGGAACTTCAGGAGTGGACAATAACTCCAAATCAGAGGGATAAGCGGATTCCCAGGCATTGTTGACGTTCGGGTAGGGTTGCCACACCTCCTTAGTGTATGATAAAACTACTTGTGGTGTTAGCATACGTTAAGGGAAAGCGCAGTCAAAATTCCCAATACGTAAATGCTTGTGCCCAGTTATGGACACCTTCATCCTTTTTTGTTTATCTCAGGCTCAATTTAGGCTGTGGTAACTTCATAAAATCAGGTGGGCCGTACGCTTTTTTTGTACATTTTTTTTTGTATAAAAAAATCTTTGCAATAGATGACGTGTCACCTCTTCAGCCATCATTCATCATTAATTATATTGGTAAATTAATTAACATGGAATTTATATATAACATGGAAATTATAAATTTATATATAACATGGAATTTGGTCGATGTTCAAAGCAGTTTACACCCCTTGCTTGCAGTGAGGCATGTCTAGGGTTGCACCACGATGTCCGAGAAGTAATCTCCGCAGGGCAGCTCCCGATCTCTTGACATTAATAACAGGTAATACGCCGCCGTCGCGATGACACTCCGGTGGTGATTTGTTGTTTTGAAATTCACACTTGTGTTTTTCAAACCATTATGCGCTGCATGAGCCATTATACAGTTACGAATATTATACAAAGGTTATCTTTTTGACCAACCTCAGTATCCATTGGATACTATAGTACTATACCATAGATCAACGTTTGCTGAAGTAGCATGGGTGAGAGAGTGGCAAAATTTTGTACCACTGTCCGGACGACTTATAAAACGGTGTCTTTCAATACGATTAAAATCCAAGACAATCGTCGTGAGGTTCATAAACAAAGTTTTTTTGACTAGCACCATTTTATTCAGAGTCTTCTTGGTCATCAACTAATAATTAGTTGCATGCTCGACTATCAGTGCAATGCAAAAATATACAAAAGTGTTTTTTTTATTCCAATAATACAGGGTAATAAATAGATTAGAGTTACATTGCGCAACAAGTATACAGCTTTAATTCTCTCAGTCTTCAGTAATTAGAAACATTCTTCTTCCAGAGCCCCAAGTGGCAGATCTGTCCACTATGCAGTACATTTATTGCAATCGCCTCCACGTGCCAGTCTTCCGAGGCTCCGATACTAATAAATTGTATTGCAGCCATAAATCTAGCCGCCCCGATAGCCAGACCTGCGCGTGTACCGCCAATGAACAGCGAAGAGGGTTTAATCAAAGTTTTTCTATGTCGGATAGTTTCGTTTGCTGGGTAAATTAGCAAAAACTATTGAAAGGACTAACAACTAACTAACTACATGGGCATTTTCATATGCATGTTTGTATGTGTGAGTGTGTCTAGCAAGAAGATTATCTGTTGTTCACTTTCGAGTCATCGGTCGTCTTGTTGCGCAAACATTTAAACTTGATCTTGTTAATAAAAACCTCAAACGACCACATTATTTCCATGCAGGCAGGCCAAACTCCAATTTTACTTTTGTTATACGGTGACGGTAATGCTGTTATCCACAAACTACCTACGACTAGACTCTAAAAATATTGATGCCCTGTTCATACATTACGACCATGCCGAGGACGGTTACTCATTTGGTTTAGCCAAGTTTAGTTTCTGAACTAAACTAACTACATTTGCTCTGCAATTTTATTAAGTATGAAATATTTAGAGCAAAAATTCAGGTAGTAGTAATTCTAAACTCGGCAGCTGTAATTCTAAACCAAATTCCTGACCACAAATCTGGATGTCAGGCATTTTGTCCGCTATACTCACAGCGTAAATGAACAAACCTAGAAGAGCACTGAGACGCTTCGCTGCAACCTGGGTCCCTGTTGCAATAGTCTATGAAGTTTTCGACAAAGTATTGTGGTGTCAACTTTTAACTTTAGTGAGATAAAATGGAAAAGTTTTTTATTGAATTATGGCCGCCTGGGGGAGTAGAGAAAACGATAAGTGTCATGAAATAAATTGATGGATTTCTTATACTTTCACAAGATACGACACAACAGGGCGTACTCTACCTTCATGAATGATTCTCTGAGAAGGTATTGTCTCGTGACGTCAACATTCCGCGTTAACTCCCAGAAAAATGGAACCCTTCTCAACGGGTAATTTCAAACCGATCATGCCCAATGGGGTGTAGCGTACAAATCGTTATGTCTGGTACAGATGCGTCGATGGCTGCGACTGACAGATATCTGCACGGGAATATAGGTCGCAATGGATGCTGAGTAACCAAATAGGTCGCAAGCTACTCGAGTGCCTGTGAAGTGGGGCGCTGGCGAGGGCGCGGCGGCGACGGGATGCTATGCCCTGCAGTATGTTAAGTTTAAATTGGAATTTTGTTCGTGACGAAATTGGATTTTGTCGTTATTTGATTTGTCTCGAGTGTGTAGTGGTAAAATAGCATTTTCTAATCATATACGCCTCGAATCATCTAACTAATAGATATTGACCTAGCTGAATGCTTATCAGCAAGCAGAAACCGCGATGAGCTCATCACTTCTAGCATGTTTTTGAGGTTCTCCTTTATATTTAAAAGAACGTCCACTACGTTGGAAAACTGATTAAATGTTGTTATGGATTTTAGGATTACGGTGGTAGTGGTGGTAGTTGACATTTTTTTATTCCCTAAATTATAATCCCGATTCACTGCAAAAATTGATCAGATTTTTTCAGTAGCCTTGCTGGCTTGTATCCTCGATACACCGAGATAATAAATACAGATATGACCTCGTATGTTCTGTACCGTTTGATTCTGCTTCTGTAGATATAAGGTATTATGTCCTTTTTGTATGTTTAATTGTACCGACATCCCTTCTAGCATCGCTGAACAAATTACTATTATAAACTAGGAAATTAAACAACTCACAGACGTAATCGCATGCGATAATACAAACATTTACATCGCCATTACACCGCCTGTAACACTACAGTTTGATGTCACAGCCCCGCGTGGTTATGTCAGCGATACAATTTGTATGTAAAGTGCGTCTCCGCGCCCGCTCTGAGGGCTCTAACTCATGTTGTAGTGTAGTATCCTCGATTGCTTCTCTTGTATGTGCCCCTGGTACTGACAAGAAATCATCAAAAACGTCGTACTTTTGTAGACTTATCGTGAGCTTGCAATGTTGAAATATTTACGTAGTGTTGTCTTTATTTTTTATCAACACAAGAAAGAGACGACATCACTGATCGGTGTTAACGAATAATTGGTAATAAGATTTAATGTTATTAATTTTTACCCATTCATCATTGGATATTTCTGCTCTTCCACTGAAACACACTCACCCTTTGATAAAGGGAGAAACTTTATATTAAATAATTTTACTTATAACAAATTAAAAAATAAACAAACTTCAGAACTGTTGTATTACAATGTCCTGCCAGGCGGGTGTTATGATCGGCGGGGCGGCCACTTTGCCCCAATGGTTGTTGGTCTTGTATATATAGTCATGATGCTTGCGAATCTTAATAACGTGATTCAGGCATCAATGAAGATATTTCGTCAATTTATAGATGCTGTGCATTCAGCGCCATCTGTTGTAGAGTCGTGAATGTGATTTTCATCATACATATTTACATTACTGGTTTATAACTGTGTTTACGTGTGCGTTAATGCCACCCCTTGTAACTGTCGCGACATGAATAGGGGTCCTAGAGTGACGTTAAGTAAGGATCTCGGAGTAATTAATACTATTACACTGGAACAATTACCTATCCACTCAACATTAATCCTGATAATATCTTGAAAATGTTATTATAGTGGTAGACCTAAGCTGTATGTTACAACTTCCGGCTCACGCCAGCAACAAATAGACCGGCGAACAATTATAATTATTTAATAAGGAGATCATTATTCATGCAACTAATGTGAATTACCATTTTATCAATTTATCGATTATTTATTTTCATTTAAACATATAATTTTGTAAGTGGCAACACCATTATAATTTTAGTATAAAAAGGGAGGTAATATTGTGACTAGGCCTCTTCTTCGTTGGATCTTGTGGAATAAAGACGTACCTAAATCTCACGTTTGTTTGCTGCCGATTTGCTACCCGCCTTTCAATGAAGACTTTTAAGGAAATATCATCGGAACGCCGCCCGCATCTACTACTCCGTTTCATGTTGTCATTTGATTACAGCTCACATACGGGCTGGCTCGGCACGGGTAGAACCACCCTCTGACAGGAAATCGACATAGATTAGTCTTAGAAACTACTACTCGCGTAATTTCTTAATTAATTCTAACAATGATCTTTACTTAAACAATTTAAGTGACAGCGTTTATTTAAATTAACTTTGACAATAACCATAAGGACACATTCCTATAACAACAAATACGTCGGTCGTGTCCGAGAGCCAAGCGCAGAGTGCCTCAGTTTTGCGCGCTCTTTTATACTTTTCAACCGACTTCAGAAAGGTGGAGGTTATCAATTCGTGTGTATGTTTTTTTTTAATGTTTGAAACCTCAGAACTCCGTCAACTTCAAAGAATCCTAGGTGCACTAAAAAGCTAGAAATAACTAGATACCACATAATTTGTTTAATTTGGAGTCGGTGCCTATTCAAGTAAGTAAGGGTAGGCAGGGAACCTAGAAGTCCTGGCACCGATTCCTAGGTGGTTTTTTTGAAGTTGGTTATTTTTTTTATTAAACATTTTTCACTCGGTGAGGTAATGTGGGTAGGAGAATAACTAACAGTAGCTATTATAGCTGCATTTCGAACGTAGAGTGAGAGCTGGAGGCGCCGTTATCCCTTGTCCTATTTGTGCAATGTATTCATAGACTAGTAGTGTTAGGAGTAGCCTCACGTCAAAAGTTTCATGGTCGTGATGGGGATCGAATCTGGAACCTCTCACCTCGACAGTCAATAATAATGTCAAAGCGTAGCGTGTATTGCCTTACTAGTCCGAATTATTTGTGTAATTCTTGGTAACATCAAAAGGCAACACACTGGAGCTATTATAATATTTAAGTTAATATCTACTACCCTTTGTAATTATTGAATATAAGCAACTGGCGATTTAAAAAAAAAAATGACAAGTAAAAAGACAAGCCCGCTGAGTTTCTTGCCGGATCTTCTCAGTCGAGGTCGCGTTCCGATCCGGTTGTAGATATAAGAAAAAAAATATGTAAAATTGACAATTTGTAAGTGCCCCCGTAGGCCTAAACAAAATAAACGATTTGAATTTGAATTCAGTTACGAGAGCGGCACCTCTAACTACTAGGCTACGAAACAGATTCCCTCAAACATGGCAGCACCGAACGCTCATCGGCGCATTTGTATTCCGTCACTAACTTTATTACTGCACGCCATCAAACAGCCGTCACTCGCACGCAGCCCGTTGATTATAACAAGCCGACATTGTTTGCAGCGCTGGTTTACTGACGAGACTCACTTAATTAAAATCTAGGATATTGCCAAGCTCTAGCCTTTCCTATAAAATCGATTAGGCTGCGGTATTATAACATTATGACCGTTAGAGACCTTTCATACGGTTAGCCCGGCACCGATAATTTCTATACATTTTACTAGGCATGGAAATTATTGCTATTTTCAAGTAATTTTAATTACTTACGTGAAATTATGTTTTTTTCGCTGTTATTTCACCTGTGATTTTTCACAGCCAATGATTTTATTCATAGTAAAGTTTCATTAGAACACTTAATCCTATAAAGTCACTCGTCAATGATTTATCACGAAGACCGGGACACTACCGAACAATTTGCGATTTCATTGCAATTATTTTGAACAGTGCTACGTATGAAATCTTACACAATATGATTTTTCACACGCTACCTGTGACATATTCCATCATTTTATTTTACTGTATCCGAGTGCCAAATGCAGCAATAATCTGACAATGATATATATTACTATATACGGTGTCCCAAACTAAGCAACGGTTGTAGCATATGTACCGTACAATGGACTGGGGGCGATACCAGTGACACCCAGACCGAGGAAAATTACGAAAAGGCCATTTCATAAATTTGTCCCGACGGGAATCGAACCCGCAACTACCCGGTGCAGTGACCAGAGCGGCCTACGCTCGAACCACTGCGCCTACCTAGGTGTAGTACCTTGAAAATATCAAATAAATAGTAGTATTTATTTGATATTTTCATGACATCAGTAAAATCACAAGTGAATTGGTTTTGGGTGCTCGGATTGAAGCAGTCGTATCATAGTAGTGTGGCAGCAGCCTGCGAGTGTATAATTAATAAAGGCGAATTTGCATATTATCACACGCTACATTAAACTAATATTCGGTCTATAGGATACTCGGGGCTCACCGCTACAAGGGGAATTTCATCAAATAATAGATTTATTTTATAACTTTATTTTCAATATTCAAGGCGTGCTGGTGTTTTCTGTGCCAGACGCGCCGACAAAAGGACTGCGTTTTGCGCTTATAATTTTAGTATATAACATGAACAACATAACATGAACTACATAATTCTATGGAATAATGCAACTACAGCGAAATTGGTGAGTTCGAAGGCTTGAAGCTGTCGACGCGCGTCACCGATTGCCTTCATTTAGAAATGTCAGGCCTGCAATTTAAAATGATGTGCCTACATGATAATTGCATTATACATTTAAAAAAAAAAGATGACTAGCAATGTGTGTTTATCACATTACTAGTATTCCCTTTAGCCCCTCCAACTAAGCTAATGCTTGTGCTAGGAGTGGGCTCACGTCAATAGTTTAATGGCCAGGATAGGGATCGAACCCGGAACCTCTCAGCTACGAGGGCGGCCCCTCTAACCACTAGGCTATTGACGCTTAAATTACATTACATTATGTGCTTACTTATATTTTTAGTCACCGTAACAGTAAGATGTTTATATTTAGCACAAATTATAAAAAAAAATCCAACCTAAGGCACATATTAATAAATCGATCTGAAGTCTGAAAGCGATCTTAAGTACGCTTTTGAAGTGTCATTTAGTACTGGAACGACATGTCCAAGATCGCTCTCAGACTTAAGATACATTTATTAATACGGGTTGTATAGTCTCTTTACACAAAGGTAAAGTTAAAGGTAATATAACCCTGTTAGAAAGAAACCCATCAGATTATTTTTGTTGTGGTATGTAGTAGGTACTAATAAACTGCCGACCATTTCCAATATATTTCCTAGAAACGTCAAGTTTCAAGATTACCTCATGAAGCGGAAAAATCATTTAAGGAAAGTTCCGTTCGAGATGTATTTTCCAATTCATTGCATGCTCCGCTCCACTGCGGTACAACTTCTACATGTGCGGGTTGATTTCAGTTTCAGGCCAGCTTCGAGCGCGGCCGCGGTGGCCGGTTATTATGTAAAAGAGTGGTTTGTCAAAACAGGTCGGTTTGAGAGGGTGTCATATTTAGAATTCCGTCTCGATACTTAGAATTCTGTGCAAGAATTGATGAATGCAATGCGAATGCGTTCAATATTTAGAATTTAAATCTTATATAAAACTACCTCTTAGGGGCCATACATAAATTACGTCACACGCATTTCATGATTTTTTGACCTCTCCCCGTCCTTGTCACAGCTGGTCACATTTGTGAGACCCCCCCTACCTAGTGTGACGTCACATATTTTGCAATTTTACATTTAGAAATTAAAACAGCAGTTCCGAAATTATTTTTATTTCCATTTAAATTATTTTTCATTAAAATGAACGTCAAATAAATGTGATGTCACAAAATTTGGGACCCCTCCCCACCCCTTGTCACACTTCGTCGACCCCCTCCATCCCCCTTAACGTGTGACGTAATTTATGGATGGCCCCTTAGTACATACAATGTATAACAAAGTCTACGAAGAAGCGTATGACGCGCCTGATAAAATTCAGCTACCGTAGCCTATATGCTTTCAAAATACTAAAGACATGCTGACACGTTTGCCACCTGCAAGAGAGTGGGTGACACTAGTCAGCCCATATCTGAAATGTAATGTCAAATGTCTACAGCTTCTACCACCACTATTTAATTAGTACTTTATTTAAGAAGTACATATTATATTGCTTTCTTATATTTACGCGAATACTACACATTGAAATAAAACTATTATTACGGATTATATCGCGTTTATTTACTAAATTTTAAGCAAACACCAACTAAATTTGAGGGTACCCAGTTTTTAACTATGACATCTGGACGTCTAACACCTCAGTCCCCCCGTGACCACGGTTGCTGTAAAGCAACCGAAACGTCGGGAACATATAAAAAAAGTAAAAAAACGCGATATAATCCGTAAAAATAGTTTTATTTCAAAGTACATAATAATTGGTAAAGTAAGAATACGGTTTTTTTTTTTATTTTTTTATGAAGTGATTGTACACACTCAGTGCACTTCAAACTTCTGCCACTTCTCCTCTGACATGATCAGAGCCCTTAAATATGTTTATTTATCTATTGATAGTTCTTATTATATCATCTTGTGGCATAGCAAATATCGTGTATACAAATAAATCAACAAATGTTTATAACCATAATATTGTTATTTGTTTACATAAACAAAGTAAAATTTATAAATCGTTAATTTCTAACTATAATTCTTATGACTAATACGGTGTATAGAGTAAATTTGTAAAAATGTGTATGGGTTGTAAATGTAAAAATCAAAATGAATTATAATAAATTAAAAATAGCTAAAAATGTTTGGTATCTGGAGTAAGAATATGGTTAGGGTAGTCAATTAGCGACTCTAAAGTCAGCCATGGAGCGTATCAAATCGTATTGTACTCTTCTTAAATGGGTCGTATCAGCCACGTCTAGAAAAACTAACGCCCAACGCTTTTTAAATGCCACTGTCCCATTCAAACTCAACTTGTCAACACATCGTTGTCTTCGAAATTCAAATATTTTCCACAGTTTATATCGTCAAGCGTTCACCCCCGATATATTTTCATTAAGCGGAGTCGAGTGGCGGAGGGTGGTCGCCGTTAATTTATCTCGACGCCCTATACAGAATATAATAAGGCGCGACTTGAAATGCCCGCGCAAATATCGCCGGTCATCTGGTTATAAAGTTGCCTTCACAATGCTTTGTTGCTTTTTAACCACAACCGAAGAAGTGGTTATTAGTTAATAATAATAATAATAAACTTTATTTACACAAAAATATTTAAACAGAGGCACTTACAATGTAATTTACACTAAATTCGACATACAAATATCTAGGCGCTTAAAAGTTGCAGTGTGCTGATGAACTCTGGTCCCCATGGTAAGATTTAACTTGTGTTATGGGAACCACACAAGTTTGATCCAATTGTCTGTAGAATTCGAACGTGATATTTTGAATTGTTAAGCAGTAGTTTTGCATTGTGGTTTTGCACAAATCACTGCGAAATAAGTACTTACTTGAGCTCATAGACAGGATTTTAGATATTTTATTTGAAACTAGCGTTTGCATGGAGCTTCGCTTTCGTTCGTTCTAACTACAGCTAAGAACCATCCAGGTGTCCCTATGAGTATACAAAAGAATTACTTCAAAGATCGGTCAAGCCGTTTGGTAAGAGAATAATTAAATAATAAATAATAATTTAGCCCTTTTAACGTCCCACTCCTGGGCACGGGCCTCCCTTCAACACGAGGGGGATTCAGGCTATAATCCACCACGCTGGCCCAGTGCGGGTTGGCGGATTTCACATGTCTTTCGAAAATTGGTTAGATCTTCTAAGACATGCAGGTTTCCTCACGATGTTTTCCTTCACCGTAAGCAAGTGATAATCATGTAGAAATTATGATACGCACATAGATTTCGATAAATCCAGAGGTGCGAGCCGGGATTTGAACCCAAGACCTGGTGCCCGCAAGACGCGTGCTTTAACCAATCGGCTATCACTGCTTTTAAGAGAATAATTGCGAAGCGGAATTTTATGTATAAATATAGGTTAGGTTTTTAAACGATTAAAATAAAGATGGAAACATAAAAACATCGAACAAAAGTAACATAATATGTAACAAATTAAAACCAAAATCGCAATCGAAAACAATATTCCCGAATCACACGTAAGCATAAATTCCCGCCATTTTGTTTTGTGACGTTGCAGAAATTCGCCACGCTCGACGCGTTTTTAGATCGAGATCGCCCGTGGAGAATTCAATTCATAAATAAATATGGCGTCTGTGTGCCGCCATCTTAGCTTGGCCACTGAAGGTTACTTGAACGGAATACTAATTTCCGAACTTCGGCAGATGCAATTTAATATAATTTAATCAATGTCAAAAGGGTTTATTAGTAAGCTAATCGTTGCCTTTATTGGTTATTACTTTTGTCTGAGACAAATTTGTTACTTACCTACTTACTAACTGACCTTTAGAATTAATTTAGTGCTGACTTGCAAAACATGAACGATATTTGCAATCAGACTAGAAGACTTCAAAAATCTTGTTTGGTTTAATTATTCACCCGTTTTTGATAATAGAACGACAACTACCTGGCCGACAAAATTAATAAAAAATTGTTCTCTTCGGGCGGAATTCATAAAAACACAGTTGACAGAGCCATTATAAGTTAACCCGTTCACAGCGAAGCGATATCACCCGATTTCTATACGGCACACGAAGGGTTTCCACTTGAAATTTAAAACAAAATGTCGGTTAATATACCACGCCATGAACACGTTGCTTTTGTTACAGTCCTACTTTTTAGGCTGTTATTAAAGATTAATCAAAAGTTTTAGGTGATACACGTCACGCATTACGTTGAAGTATCGATTTTTACGTTAACCGATTCCCTGAAAAGATTTTATATCGCTATCGAGTCCGCTTATATTCGAGTGCGGTGGTGCTTAAATAATAACGATTGATAGGTGTGGTTTATATGAACTTTCCACAGGTTGCTATATGCCAGTATCATTACTGAAAATACCTCTGTGCTGTGGTATTTAGAGGGAACATTTTGTAAGCACTGAAGCAGACGATCCTTTGAGGATACAAAATTATGTTATTAAACTACTTTTTTTTCGTTATTTTCCATCTAAGTTTGTTCAAAGTCCTTTAATTAAGTTAAATGTCAAAAACTTAAATTACTCCTCAGTCCTCACGTAGTAACAACAATATTTTAAAAGGCTCATTTAATTGGATCCTTATGTGATGTACTTATAATGTACTGAGTACACAACACACAGCATGATCTGATGAGGAATCGAATAGAGCTATATGAAAAAAAAGGCACTATCATCTAACAGCACTTTGCTGTAGCTTTGTGCGGGTTGTGTGGAGCATAACCATGAGATTACTTTGTCTAATAACCTTTGAATATAGAACAGGCAAAGGTATCAAGCCATAAAGCCAATCACAGGCACAGATAACAAAACGCTGTTATTAATACCCGTCACAAATCCATCTATTCGGAAGTCCGTTGTGGGGGAAATTAAACGATTCCCCTGTAAGCTATCACACGGATAATTCCATTAGTCGCCGTCTCAGCTGCTCAAACAACGTCAACAGATTTCAATTGCAACGTTACTTGAGATTGAAATTCGATTAGTTCGGCGTTCCGTTGTTTGGAGTTGCAGATTTCGGAGCGTAGTCATGTACTCTGATTGGTTAATTTTAAATTGGGTTTGAATTTGGAATTATCGTTCAAAATTTATAGTAGTTTTCATATCCTACTTTCTACCTTTTGGCATAAATGTCTCTACACTTTGATGGTTGGTAATTGATTCGCATTGCCGAGAGGTTGAGCTTTGAGCGGCTGGCATCGTAAACAAAATCAACATTGTGTGAAAAAACGGTGTGGTAGACCCAAGACTTTACACAGAAAACAAATTCTGCAAACAAGCCTACAGCCCGGTAACGAAATAAAATAGGACCTGGGTACTATACACTTGTATAAATGCTGAACATGTATAATCCAACTGGATGAATACATACAATTTTGGTACCTAAGTAATGTTGTTTTAAGGAACATACTCGTATCACGTGAAACACGTGAAGTGGTTTGCATAATATTGGCTATCGCCATTATCGTTATCTTATCTAGAATGGCGGCAGTGCAATGCTCTCAACCTGCTTTCAAAGGCTTTCACGGTATAACGCTATCCACTCTAATGTTATCTGCTATTGGTTTACCGAAAATTAGATAAATTGCAAATCAATATCTGCATCTTAAAAAATATGTCCATACTAAAACACCAACTATATGGTTCCAAACTAATCACAGTGACACCAAGACTAGAGAAAATTACGAAAACGCCATTTCCAACATTTATCCTGACGGGGATCGAACCCGCAACCACTCAATGGAGTGAGCCGAGTGGTCGTCATTACATTCGACTAGCACATTATAACTTAAATGTTGTCAGACTTGAACAGATGGATGGACAGGCGAGCTAGGTGATCTTTTATGGTTTCTTTGTAGGGACTACGGAACCCTAAAAAGAACCATTTCACTTGTTCTCTACATATTACTTCCGCCGGAAGTAACATCCTTCAAATGAAATATACGTCTTTCATGGAATTATTTTCCGCGCGATTTACGCGAGCGCTCGTGCCGGTTCCCGCGGGAAATCACCACGTGACACCACCTGTGCGATCCTTTACTGACGGAATACTGATGACGTCACTTTGATCAAATAGAGCTTTGTTTTAGAATTTACAAAGTTATGACCGAATTACAGAGAGTGCAGAAGATCTGACCCCCTAGCCAAGTGGCTTCGTCTACAAGCGTTTCTACAGCAGTAGTGTAATCGATAAAATCATAAAACACATAAAACATAGATGTCTAGACTAAAATAAAGTGGACAAAGAGGAACTAACAACAAATTGATGTAATGTACATTGGGCGGTCTTATCTCAAGCTCTTATCTCTTCCAGACAAACTTTGGGTGTAGAGTATGTGTAATTTATACGTCTCTAATGGCCACTCACAGGATGAAGCCATTTTTTCTATCCTTTTTGACATATAAGTAATGGCTGCATTTGGCACTCAAATACCTACAGTATAATGTACGGAAATTATTACTACATACATATATTGAAAGCATGCAGTCTTAGAGTCTACAATAGGTATGGCTCAGTAATTAGACCTACAAAATTTGAACAAATATATTGTACCTTGCATTTTCACCCTAGTTTTGATTTTTTAAAGCAGCGCAACAATACCTAGACCTCGACTAGTTTAGGACAGTCAGTGTAGCAAACAGGAACTTTTCGCAGGGATTCTCTAGTCCGCGGCGGAATGTAATTTCGGTGCTTTATTTAAAATGTCAAAGGACATTCTCTTGCCTCTCGGTGTCGGCGTCACAATGACACAGCGTAGACCATTTGCAATGGAAAGCGCATTCTGCATTTCGTTTGATAAACCAAAGAGCAGCGAAGTATTCTTGTTATGATTTGTATTTTGTATGTATAAAATAATAAATTAACGGGATAGTATCTAACTTAAGTTCTTCAAAAGCAACTATTGCTCAATCAGATTAGCGATATCACTCTTTGCGCGTTCTGAACGTGTGCCCTATCAATTCAATGGTACAAAGGAAGGGTACCATAAATGTTTACTCTTTTTCGTATAGTACAAGCAAAGGATGGAGTTTCTATTACGAAAACAAGACCCTACATAATACCTACTACCTTTATAACAGTATAAAGGTAGTAGTAGTACTACCTAATAATTACACACTACAAAAAAAACTCTAGCGGAACTAAATAAATCCTCCTAAGAACTTAAAGCGCAGTCTTATTTCCAACCCGACAACGAAACGTGTGGAGAGTACCCCCGACGAAATAAAAGTTTGTTATTGCAATTTGAACGCGCTGCATAGTTATAAAGCGACAACTCAGAAGGAAAAGTAGCAGCCCGGTGGGAAATTAAAGCTGGTTTAATAAAGACCTTTGTTCAGTTATAAATAGGTACATAGTATATTCGTATAGGTACATCGCATGAAAACACAATGTATTTAGTTTAGTTTAATAGTGCGATTGCCAAGTCAATCTATTTAATTTAAAACATAAAATATTTTTAATATTGATATTGTCACTATAAGATGTTGTTAGGTAAGCTAATTACCTACTTAAAATAACTTAAGACAGAAGGTCCCTTAATTGGGGACTTAATATAGTAACTGACTTGGTATTACATAGATCTCACAACTTTTTACGGTAGAAGAACAGAGTTGCGAGACTTGGTTTTATTACAAGTTTTGTTTTGATGGGTTTAATGTTTACTACAAGCTATTAGAATGTATTAAAGGTCAGCTCTACAACACAGTGTTGTGTATTTATTTACATAGGAATTGCATGTGGATGAGAGAGGACATGGACAGCTAAGGAGAGACTACGTCGTTCAGAAGGTTACTTTTGACGTGGAATAAACTAATTGTATTATTGTAGCAAAATAACATTTGAGTTTGACCATGGTGTAGTACTAGGTATTCACTTCCCACGATACCTCAAGAGTACGTCACGATCAGTGTTGTCATTGATTGACATCTTCAATTCCAAATAAGCATTATTAACCCCACCACCGCCGATGACGTCTTGGACCATTCACGTGACCTAGCTGTTGCGGGTAGAGAATACTTTAGAAATCCTTTAACAATATTTACTACTAGCTGTGCCCGCGACTTCGTCCCCGTAGTATTTAACTTAACAAAAAGGGCGGGATTATCGGGATAAAAAGTATCCTATGTGTTAATCCCGGTTATAAACTATCTGTCTTCCAAATTTCATCCAAATCCGTTCAGTAGTTTTTGGCTGAAAGATTAACTCAAAACTCAACTCAAACTCAAAACTGTTTTTATTCATGTAAGCCAACAAAGCATTTATGAATAGTCAGAATCTACCACCGGTTCGGAATGCTGCTTCCACTGAGAAGATCCGGCAAGAAACTCAATGGTTACTCTTTTCAATGAATTACAGATGGTGTACATTCTCAGGAACAGCATAAAATAATAATATTATGAGCAGGCAACACCATTATCACTAAATAACAAATAGTAAATAATAATCAAATCTCCCTCAGATTTAGGTATGTAGATAAAATGAGAAAGCTAGTTTAGTGTGGTGGTCATACCTACTCATATTTACATCAAATTAAATATTGTTTTCTTATATTTACGCGAATACTACACATTGAAATAAAACTATTTTTCGGATTTTATCGCGTTTATTTAATTTATGTTCCCGACGTTTCGGCTGCTTTACAGCAGCCATGGTCACGGGGGGACTGAGGTGTTAGACGAAACGTCGGGAACATAAATTAAATAAACGCGATAAAATCCGAAAAATAGTTTTATTTCAATCAAATTAAATGTTTACGAACCAAAATAACAATTAATAAAACAGGTGCATAATAATATAATTGCTTTGGTGTGATGCCTTCCGTGCTAAGTACATGAATAGTATTTAACGGCAATGTTGTTAAGAGGCAAGTGAGTGGCCCAATACCCGCAAGCAGCACCCGCGCACGAGCATGACTTGAAAAGCGGCATCACTCTCCTCAACCATAATAGAGGGAAGAGGGTGACCTGCTCCACAAAGCCACCGCAAGGAAGGACATTAAAGTGAGCATGACAACAAACATCCACACTCACAAACTTTCGCATTTATAATATTAGTAGGATTATGGTAGAACTAGTTGCTGCCCGCGACTTCGTCCGCGTAGACTTAAGTAAAGTATTATATGTGTTAATCCAGGTTATAAACTATCTGTGTTCCAAATTTCATCCAAATCCATTCAGTAGTTTTTGCGTGAAAGAGTAACAAACATACATCGCCACTCACAAACTTTCGCATTTATAATATTACTATGATATTGCTATTTGGTTTGCTTTAAAACAGGATCGCTATAAGTGGAAACCTCATCCATCTCATCCATAAAATTCTAAATTACATTAGTTGTATACGTACGAAGTTTTAGTTTACTTGCATTAAATAATGTTAAATGTAAGTTACCTCCAGACGTTTCCCCCACCGTCTGGTTCCTTGACCCTCAAATGAGGTTGGCTAAACTTCTCACTGTAACCATTACAGGTCACTTAAGCCCTTTTTAAATTTCCAATTTGCATGTTGAAATATTAAAAGTATTTTTCGTGAAAATTTCATTGAACGGTTAATAAGATTTCTTTCACCTTGAAGGTTTTCAGCGCAAAGAGGTCAACGTATTTGCGGTGCTTTTCGCATTCGGCTCTTGAATACAGTAAATGTATGACGTTACCTAAATGACTCCATTACGAATCTGAAGTCTGCGTCGATACTTCTAAGCAATGGTAATTAATATCTAAAAATCCATCGATTGAATCTTGCCCACTGGTCTACGCTAGCCTGTAGCGTATATGCAGATTTTATACTGTTTTGCCCTTTTCTTATCCCTACAGAGCCCTGATTACCTCGATGCACGTGAGCATAGTCAACTTTACGAGCAAAATAATTTATTACAACAAGAACGTGCTGAGACAGTTTCATAATGCCTTAGCGTATGTGGCTTCGCGCCCCTATAAAAGTAAATCTTCTAAGTTAATCGCTCAGGTCGTCGAACACTTAATGAAGTGGGGTGCCGCTGTCGTGGCCCGAAAGAGGGCGAATCGATCCGCGTCGCAGCGTGAACTTTATTCCGTTGCCGAAGAGGTGGTTTTTGCTTGTGCTGTTGGCGATGGCGTGGGCGCAGTGGAAGTGTGTCACGTGCAAGGGTTTGCAAAGCCGTGGTATTTCGATATTGATTGTGTATCGCGTTTTCCTGTATTGGACTATACTTATATGGGTTTCAGTTCCTTTTCGTAGTATAAGGGTAACATTTTTGGTGACTGCGTCCCAAGATTTGCCACTTGCATTATGAATTCTCTCTGAAGTCTCATGGTTTTCAAGTCTGTCGGGCCTGTTAGTAAGTAAGGTTTGCTCTGCCACATCAGCAAATTATATTCTTTACAAACCTTTTTAGTT
Source organism: Notodonta ziczac (assembly GCA_918843915.1). NCBI lineage: Eukaryota > Metazoa > Arthropoda > Insecta > Lepidoptera > Notodontidae > Notodonta > Notodonta ziczac. Next base: position 1,758,797 of record OU974040.1, on the reverse strand, counting down.
TTTACGTATGAATTACACCTAAATATTCAGTTTTAAAGCCCTAAACCCATTGTATCTCCAGACAACAAATGCATCTTCAAACCAACCCGACATTCTAAAAGTCCATTTAATTATGTGAGCGAATGCATCACTCGGTGTCGAGTCGCGATGTAATTAGAGCTCGCGGGCTGGCGCGGCAAGCGGTAACATCGCGTAACGGCGCTTAATTGAACGTAAACGAAATGCTACGGGAGTATATAAAATAAAATTTACACTCACAGCAAGTATTGGAATCAAGTATAATCAGCTCACGAGTTCAGGTCCAATTAGTCATATATTACGATCCGTGGTGCTTTACAACTGGTCTTCAATCAGCTGTAACAGTCTTGTTTCTATGGCAATCAGCCCATACCAGCTATTTTTGTCTCCCGCTTTGCACCGGAGGGAAGTGGACATTTTTTCTTCCAACTCCTCCTATTATTTCTTTCGATTAAATTCGTGCGGGTTCCAAGACAATTTAACTTTACCCGGGACTCGTCGAGGATCAGACCTCGACGTCATTATTGGTCACCATTGTCGATCCTGGCTTACAGGAGTTACAGTGGTGGGAGTGTGTGGCGGGACTAGTCCCTTTAAAAATAAACTCACAGCTGTACAGGCACATTACCTTCAATGCGGTGGTGAATTTGGCCCCCACTGGCAAACTTCACACGACTTTAGAAAGACTTGCGGGTTTCCTCACTCTGTCCTCATACGCAGGCTGTCTCTACCGGGATTGAGGTTATCACTGTCTTACAAGATCGGCGTGAAGTAGCTGTTATAGCTGTGTTTCGTACGATGACGGAGAGACCCGGAAGATCAATCTACTCCATTCCCTTGTCCCACTGCCTTTTAAGTCGGCAATGTGCGAGCAATGCCTTTGGTAACTACTTAACATTAGGAGACTTGTACGCTTATTTACCGAGTTTGTTCTATGCAAAAATGATTTCCTTCATCGCCCGAATAACTACATCAACATAGAGGTTTGTACTTAGAATTCAGGTTTCTATGCACCGGTAAGGAATCGATGGTGATGGCGCCGGTGCGGGCGTCGACCGCGCGGCCTCGCGGCCTCGCGGGGGGTCCTCGTAATGGCCGATACTATCGCCCCGGCACTGGGTTACTATGCATGTTTGCACTTAGCTGTACACAATTATAATGGCTGTAAAACTACTTTGATTTTATATAAAACAAAGTTGGAAAACGAGCGTACGAACCTCCTTGTGTTAAGTAGTTACAGTAGACTATAGCTTCGCACGTTTGACGAACGCTTGGCGCAGTGGTTTGGGCGTAGGCCGCTCGGCTCACTGCACCGGTTGGTAGCCAGTATTTCAAAATTTTTATTCCAGCAAATGGGGAAGCGATGTCTTTAGATTCGGAACATTTTTGTTATCTTTGGGAATGGCACTCGACGACAGTTCCGTTAAAAGAGTTATATTTCACGTTGTGTTCACGTTATTATCTAGCTTTTATATGTTATTGTTCTTATTTATGATTTAACTAGTTGCTGCCCGCGACTTTGTCCGCGTAGACTTAAGTAAAGTATTCAATGTGTTATAAACCATCTGTGTTCCAAATTTCATCCAAATCCGTTCAGTAGTTTTTGCGTGAAAGAGTAACAAACATACATCCACACTCACAAACTTTCGCATTTATAATATTAGTAGGATCAATTAGCGATCTTATGTTTTACCTTCTGCAAGTACTTTGATATTGATATTTTGACGACCGATTGTCGCAGTGGGTTGAGCGTAGACCGCTTGGCTCACTGCACCCGCACCGAGTGGTTGCGGGTTCAATTCCCGTCAGGAAATGGCCTTTCCGTAATTTGCTACGATCTGGGTGTTACTGGGATTACCCCCAGTCCATTGTACGGTACCCATAGTACAAGCTTGGTTTGGTACCATACAGTTGGTGTGTCAGTATGGCGATATTATTTTATATGAGAACATTATAGTGAAAACCTGAACACCTTAATTTGATGACACAAATACCTCGAATAATATTATGCAACAGGCTTCCTGTCTATAACACTTCATACAATTGAAAATAGCGATTTATTCTGTTCAAATAATCGAAAAGTAATTGCTTTTGATTCGATTTCAAAGGTAGCGACTCCAGGCGGAGCACTGGGAAGGCAAATCTTTGTCTTTGTTTGTTTTGAAAGTTTCACTACTTAGGATTAGGGAATTCTATTACATATGAGGGGAAGTGTCCTCGTAGTCTCCTGAATTTAGAAATAGGACTCTACGTAACAAAATCTATAATACACAATCCGTTACAAAAAAAATACAGAACACAATACGTAGTATGTTCCCAATTTGTTGCTCAACCGACACAATTACTCGATGTGAAACCGAGCTGAGCAAGCCAAATCCATTATAATAGGATATTGTTTTCGCTTATAAATTGGGAGTGGAACCTATCGGGAAATGGTCCGGACCAACGATTCGGTTTTAAATTAAGTATTCCTTCGAACGTCAATCTCTAAGGCAAACTCGGCAGGGCCCGAGGTAAAAACCCAATGAAATATTACGAGCCATCAAATCTTGGTGCTTATAAACGATTATGCGACGTTTGAGGATTTTTCTCTTCTTTGAAAAACTTTTTTGTTACTGTGCAGCCTAAACTTGATCGGTTGGAAGTAATTGACAAGCTCCAATTCAATACAGATCCGATCAATTTTATTTCTTAGATCATAAAACATAGAACCGACGGCTTTTATTATAACAAAGAAAATGTAGGCTTAATACAATTGAATAAAGTCTTAATTCAGAATAACATGACACTGGTACAATCCGATTAATTGGAACAGCAAAATGAATATTAAAATACCACTTAATAAAGTGCTACATTCATTAACTGGTTGCGAGGGCGGAGCGACGAGAGAGCGCATTTTTAAACGCAAAAATGAAACATTTCAAAAGACTGCTACGACCTGGCTGCAGTTCATTATTCTGACGGAATAGCTGAAAAAACATCCGGCAGAATAAAGGACATTTCAAAATTAAAAGCGGCGAAATACGACCCAGTAATGCGAAGCAGAAAATGGGAACTTTAAAATAAGCTGTCTCGAAAATTTCTAGTCTAATTTTGTCAGTATTATAGTTATTTTCTATTAGAGTAATGAGGACTTTGTTGGTAAAGGGTGTTAATCATGAGTATTTAAGCAAGTAAAGCGAGCAGTGCGACTTATGCTCGAACCACACCGCCAAGCGGTCAACACGAAATGGTTGGTAAAATCATTTTGTCTTTCAAAAAAGCAACTAACATCGATCGCTTCAAAGAATATTACTCGATGCTGAAAAAAACGCCATTTTAGGTATTACAAAAAATGTCACAGTAGTAGCGTGGAACCGACCAGATAACGCAGTATTGATCACAGAACTGCGGCCGCGCGCGTAACTTTAAAAACGCTTTTTTAATAGCCTCCACAACACCCGAGGTTTTTATAACCCCACATACATCTAGTTTAGAATTCCGCGACACGTTGTTACCTGTGCTAAAACCGTTAAATTGTCGGTCGAAATTCCGTGTAAACTTGGATTTATTTGTAGGTTACGTTACGCCAGTGTGCTACGGAAATTTCTGGAAAATTGAGAAAACGATTAAAATATTTTAGACGACAGACACTTATGTTTCCACAGGATATCTAATGCCTGATTTGAATTTGAACATGTTAGATTATACTAATCTTCTGGAATGTAAGTGCTACAAGTTGACTGTTCTGTTGTAATAAATTGTATGGGTCGCAGTCAAGACTCAAGTGCGGAAAAAGAAAATTGCATTCCATTCTCTGTGCCCGGTCTACGGTCGTGACATATTAACGTACTAGGAACTGATTCGTGGGATAACATGCCGGTTAATATTTCTGTCTGCACAAAAGTAGCCTTTATTTTCGCGTTATATACATTTTAAGATTTCTAATTTTAGCGATCATGAATTACGAACAAGGAATTAAATATTACATTATAAATATCTATTTATTTATTATAGTAATTATGTAGAATACCAGGCAAGCCTCATTTAAAATACTTTTTTAATTTGGCGATGTCACGCCTTCTTAGTAGTCGTACACTTTGTAACATAAGCTAAACATGTTTTATCGACTCGTGTGTCACGAAGAAAAGGTTTATGTTTGCTTTAGATATTACTAGATTTGTATTTACAATAAATAATGAATCGTAAAAATATCCTTATAGAATTACTAATGCTATATACATTTTGTGTTTTATAGAAGATGCTACACAATCACGCTCAATTGAACCTCAACCTTATGAACTACGGAACAAAACGGATATTATAAAACTAACGTACGACTTCTTGATATCTATGTACGTGTTCAATATAACAAATACATTATTACCTTTATAGCCACAATCACTGAATACAATTCAGTCAACGTACACGTTCTAACGAAACTGCCCTAACCTCTTCCACTATTATACGAACAAATGTTATTCAGCCGATGCGTCAATTAGTCAACCCTGACTGCGGCCACACAAAAGTTATCGTCCACAAACATTATTAACATCAGCCAATCTCGCTCGAATACGAATGCCCGTAGTCGTTTCGTTCCCCACACTGTTTTCCGAATATTATAACTGTAGCTCTACCACAGTCTACTATATAGTAGAGCTACAGTACAGCGTGACTAGAGGTACTTATTTGACTAAACTAAGTATATTGGCGTCCTTCTCATCGTCATAATGCATGAGCAAGACACCGATATTTTTAGTTGTGTAAAATTGTATATAGTCGTTATTTTCACTTGATTTTTTGTTAAATATTTAAACGGAAAATGTTCAAGTTCTTTTAACGTAGACGCTAGCGCTAGTGAGCATAAACTAAACGTAAAACTAATGGTAGAGCTACTTACCTATCGGACAACGCGAGTGATACGACTTCGCGAATCCATCCCCTACGCAGCGCCGACACGCATGCGCAACACACCGCCGCGACGCCCGACGCAGTCAGTCGCCAGGCGTCGCCACCGCCGCCCGTAGCTACTACGCACGTAGCCCGTAGCACCGTAGCGCGTAGCTTAACCCTGCAGTGACGTACGGTTGAGATATCGATAAAATTTATGTGTAACAGTGATTAATAGCAGTGATTATAGCATATTGACACAGTGTTATGGTTATGCGGTGACTGGATTCCGTCGGTTTGATTGTGAGTGAGGCTTGAGCTTTTGCTGTCGTCTGTCATTTGTGATGTAAGTTGACACCACTGGACACAAGTGGTTGGTCTTTGTTTACTGTGTATTAGATGCGTTTGTTCTATTTTATGTTTCTATTCTTTTTAAGATATTCTTTGCCTTTTTCTCAATTACAATTGAATTGGTTTCCGGTCTATTCGAATAAAGAAAAACTGCCGTCTACCCTAACTATTGGTCCTCACAACAATCTAAGTAAGAGGTCAATTCTCAATTTTTTTGGATGTCCAAATGACAAAGTAGCAGTTTCGCTGACGTGTTTTTCACACCATTGAGAAGATTAGTTGTTATTATTCAGTAACCTATCCAACATTATGCCTGAAACTAAAAGAAAATTAGTGTAGTAGTTCCTTTTATATATTATTACGCAATAATTTGTAATAACAGTAAATAATTTATTAATACGCGGCATTATTTATATCTTGGTTGTAATTTCAAAACGTTTTGTAGTATAAATACCTACTAGGGAACTTAAAAATTATTGTGTACTCATTTTTTTTACATCAGTATTAGCCTGTGCACCTGCTTAGTTGTGTATTAGTGCATAGGCTAATCGGTCGACATCGAGGCATATTAGTCCGGCTAGTATACTAGTAGCTAGTAAATATACTCGGCTACGACTTCCTCTCAGTAAATATACAAGTATTTTTTACGAATATTTAGATCGTAAAGCATAAAGTGAAATTATTTCTCATGGAAAATGTATTCATGAATAATCGATATACACTCGATAAGCATCGCGACGTCTTTATCACTCATCGTTGTCGCCTTCTCTCGGCATCTCTAGCAGGAGTACCGTATTCCATTTGGAAAAGTAACGTGTACTTCATAAAATATTCAAAACAAATCGTAGGTGCCGGGTTCGAGAAAATCCCACAAATTCACGAAAATTGTAATTGCAAATATGTTTGTAACAGACTCACACACATGTGTCAATTTAAATCGTTGGCTTTCTTATGTAAAAACAATGCTTGAGTTTTTCGAAATAGAGATTTACCGAGGAATATCTAAGTAATAGTTTCCCTTTGAACGCAATCATTACTTCGTGTTTATTCATCAAAGGTCCATAAACCACACGCTACACAAATAGCTTTAACTATAAACGGTTCGCAGTTGAACAGAAACTAAACATGGTTAATAAAAGCTACATCGAATGAAACACTGCAGTGGTCCAGCGTTGACGGCCGCGGTGAGCGGTGAAAACCTTACTGCGGCTGTTATTTTTAGATACCGGTAGCAACTGTATTAGGTTTGGAAAGGTATTCATTTCGCCTGTTATGTTCTTCTATGTATCACTAATATTCGGGTGGCAAGTAAAGGGTTAGTATATGTTAAAGTTTACAGTTTTTTCATTGTTTGCGACATTTGAATATTTACTTAAATTAATAATAATATATAATTTTGACATTTGTAAAGGATATGTAATATTTTCATTTGTACAAGAGGGGTGATAATATTACAAAAGCTTTTGGTCCCCAAAATTACTAGAGTGCTATTTATATACAACCTTTAGTGTTTATGTTATTTATATTGATGCAAGCTAGAGTTACTATCAAAAACTTACAATAATTAGGTACTATTATTTAGTCACTACTAATGTAATTATTTGCCGATTGGTTTCCAATTGTACCTTAACTTATACACCGTATTCTTCTAATTTCATATATTACCAAGAAACCTCAATATAATAAAAATAGAAAACATCCAATAATATCCGCATCTCACCCCGTCGAATACCATTAAGATGAGTCACAGCCCTACCCTCCAGCATCAGCCGCCAGACGAATCGTAATAACATAGCGAGGGGGTGAATCACCACTGTGCGTGGCGTAGACAATTCGATAATTAGTGCAAATCCACCCCCGGCCGGGGCGGGCTAAGCTGATGAGATCATGAATGGTATATGTGGGGCGGGCTCTCGCGAAATTGGGGAAGTATGATTTATTAAAGTTGGATAGGATATTGGAGACGGCGCATAATTCCGCCTTTTGGTGCAAGCGTGAGACACATAATATAAAAATACTAGTTGACCCGACAGGCGTTGTCCTGTCTTTTAGGGGTATGAAAAATAGATACTAGGTGACTCCCAGACCAACTGAACATGCATATACAATTTCATAAAATCGGTCGAGCCGTTTCAGAGGAGTATGGGAACTAACATAGTGACACGAGAATTTTATATATAGGTATAAGATATAACAGGCTCTTTGTACAAACTAGCACAGCTCTGCTGTTTTATAGCCGTATGTAAGTACTTGTAACATTTACTACTGTGTCTCATGTTCATGTACTGAATAAACTTTTATTTATTTCTGCCTAAATATTGTTGTTTGCTGTTTATTTAATCAAATCTTTCTTTTTATACTTAGGGACCGGTAGAACAACAATATACTTATTATTACAGCAATGTTAGTGTTAGTCTGAAGTTTTTAGTTATTCTTCCTATTTAATTTAAAAAAGAAATAGTATCAGATATCAGAGCTAATAAATCTTCCGGGTACACAAATATTATTATGAGGTCTCACAGTGCGCGTTAACGCACATCCCATCGGGGAATGTTAACACTTTGATTCCCGGTGGCACAGTACTGTGTATGCAGGACGCAGGCTAATAAAAACCGTTTTTCTAAAAAGCTATGGTATATTTTTGCTTGAAGTAATGTTATTCTTATTTGGCATTATATTCCACACGTACTTAGACAGTAATAAAAAAAAATTGCCTTGTATCATAAAGAAATCATACTTCATTCATCAGTGACTAACGCCTTGGTGAGTGAACGCACGGCCTCCCGACTTTTGAGTGATTTTTTTTTTTATGAATTCATGAGTGGTTATAATATGATTGTTTACTTTGTAACATACGGCCCCTTTATTCAAGAAACTAAAACAGTCATCAAAAAGGCGATAGTGCCAATAGAATTTGAATGAGAGGGTTTTTTACGACACTTGTAATTTGACGCCGCGATACGGCATATTATGACCGCGGGACTTCGGATGTGCGCGAATTAAACATCACGGGTGCCAAAGGGTTAATCTGTCTCTTACTTAGATAAGTATTGTGAATACAGCCGATAACAACAGGGGTTGATAACTATTGAAGTAGCAAGCTTGAATATGGTATTTTCCAAGATATAAATTTATTACACTGCACAAAGGGTTACCTACTACAAAATGTCGGATTGTTTGTAAGATAAATCAGCTTGGGACTGAACAGCTCCAATATGTATGGCCAAATGGCCTTTAAAAACATATAAAAATAAGCCCCTCTGAGTTTTTGCCGGATCTTCTCAGTTGAGGTCACGTTCCGATACCGTCGTAGAGTTAGCAAAATATATAAAGATGACAATTTGTAAATGCTCCCATAGGTCTAAACAAAATAAACGACTTGACTTTGACCTATTATTGCGCTATATTGTTTTTGGTTTCAATAATAAAACAGGTACGAACTATTTTCCAATCAATACCCTTCGTCTCGCTAAGACGTTTTAACTTGTTATTGGTTTGCACAACTTATAAGACCACGTAACACATTTAACTTTGTTAACGATTTATTTGAAGTAATTTACTTGAAAATCGTCATTAATTAGGCGCGAGGTCGTTTCCAGTGGAATGTTTACTTCCACGGAATCCAACAGCTGTTCGTGCGGGACCCACAAAGGGGGAGTATAATAAATCAATTACCAGCAGAGCCGACGACGCGTCTATGTATAAATATTGCCAGGCAAACACCAACTGTATGGTCCCAAACTAAGCAGCGCTTGTACTATGGGCAGCGTACTATGGACTGGGAGCAATCCTAGTGCCACCCAGACCAGGGCAAATTACGAAAAAGCCATTTCTGAAATTTACCCTGACGGGAATCTAACCTGGTGCCGATCCACTGCGCCAAGCGGTCATCAACATACAGCACATATCCTACTAATATTATAAATGCGAAAGTTTGTGAGTGTGGATGTTTGTTACTCTTTCAGGCAAAAACTACTGAAAGGATTTGAATGAAATTTGGAACACAGATAGTTTATAACCGGGATTAACACATAGGATACTTTTTATCCCGATAATCCCGAAATTTTTGTTAAGTTAAATACTAGGCGGACGAAGTCGCGAGCATAAACTAGTTACATTATAGTTATGTGGGTGTGGGTAAGATTACTTGGGGTACACGGACCCTCGGCCACTTTCAGCTTAGCAGACCTTTCGTTTTTCAATTTATGTAAAAGCCCCAAACGGCTGGCGCCTCAAATCAAATACAAGCGTTTAGTATTTTGCTGAAGTAAAAGCAAAATTGATTCACTTTAAAGAGATGGATGGGGATCGAATTCGGAATCTCGAGGCTACGAGGGCGTCCCCTCTAACCACTGGGCTATTGATGCCTTAAATTTTACTCATTTTACTCACTATACGTGTATCCCTGGAACTAATGATATCATTCGTTTCAAGGTCCATACAACCATAACCCAAATAATAATTTAAAAAAAATGGTGCCTGTTTTCTTTTAACATTTACTTTACTTCTTTCTTCATTAAACATTCTTTTACGTATTATCTCTTCTCTCCTTTTCCCTCGTAAGCTTGCGAAATGACTCGCTACGAAATCCTTATATTCTCAGACGGTGCACCGCCAGTCATTACAGCGCATTCTTGTGCACTTAAAACCCGGGTTCTGTTGGTAACTGTGGCTACAGGAGCACGCCTTTAAAAGTGCTCTCAAGACAGCTGCAGTTTCTTACTCTACAGATGAATAAAAGCTTCTAAACCTACGTTTAACAGACATAAGTTTGACGACCGCTTGGTGCAGTGGTTCGAGGGTAGGCCGCTCGGCTCTCTGCACCGAGGTGCTTGCGAGTTCGATTCCCGCCAGGGCAAATTTCGGAAATGGCCTTTTTGTAATAGCCTGGCAGTTATAGTACAAGCGTTGCTTAGTTTGGGACCATACAATTGGTGTTTGTCTGGAGATATTTATTGAAATAAAACTATTTTTCGGATTTTATCGCGTTTATTTAATTTATGTTCCCGACGTTTCGGCTGCTTTACAGCAGCCATGGTCACGGGGGGACTGAGGTGTTAGACGTCCTGATGTCATCCGAAAAATCGTTTTATTTCAATGTGTAGTATTCGCGTAAATATAAGAAAACAATATGGAGATATTTATTTATAGTAAGCGTGAAAGTGTAGTTTTGTTGGCAATCTGGAATGGGGTGTTTGAGGAATATCAAATCTAGTATGTTTTATATTTTGAACTCATGAGTACCAATTTTCGATGGATAAAATGTGTATTATTTAAAAATATATATATATTTGAATGATTCCAACTGCAATTTCACCGGACACATTCCGCGCTTGCACAGTGCTGTTACGAATACAATTTTATGTAGGTTTTAATTCAAGTCTGGCCTTGAGCCCCCAGGCCGTACCAACGGAATTGAGCTGTAATTTGGCCTCGAATCCGAGCTCGCACACAGCGATGTACTTAATGAGATCAATATTGAAACGTGCTGCTTGTTGCTTGCTTACAACCTTACCTTTGCTTTCCGTTTTTATATTCTCTTTTATTTCATACATTTTTATTCCCCGTCTTTATGTCAGCTTTATTTCATACACACCGCTAAGGTTGCTAGTTTCCCCGTATATACGATCCCAGTGGTTCTGACACCGTTGGCAAAGTAGAAAAACGCCATTTCCGAAAGTTGCCCCGACGGTAATCGAACTCGCAACCACCCGGCGCAGTGAACAGTGCGGCCTACGCTCAAACCCTGCGCTATGAATGTAATAATAATTAAGCAGAAAATGCTTTGGTAAATATCTGAGGAAAGGCTATTTCTTATTAATATTTACTTTAAATCATTCTGGTACTTCTTTGGTACACACTTAAGACATCACGTAAAGAGATGCATTCACTTCCCGGTCCATTGAACACAGCACAATAGCCCCCATCAAGGCATCATGACGATGATGTTTTCACTTTTTTAGGGTTTCGTACCACAAAAGGAAATAAACGGAACCCTTATAGGATCACTTTATTGTCCGTCTGTCTGTCGTTCTATCTGTCTGTCTGACTGTCAAGACCCTTTTTCTCTGAAACGGATAAAGTTTATTTTTTGAGAGGCATTATTACTTCCATGTTTTCTTGCACAACCAAAACTAATACTTAAATCGACCTATTAAGTTCAGCTTGTACACAGTATACGCCATCAGCACAAAGTCATATACCGCCGACATTTCCCTGCATTTAATAATATCACTTCATTGCCTTCAACGGTACGCGTATCGTAAAAAGAGCTCACACAATATTGCCTCGAGGCAAAATTCCGCTTTTAAACGTACAATACACCAATACAGGCCTTTGTTTCGTTTCAGCTCTGCCTTTGCATCAGATAATTGGGAATGATTGAACGCACGCAATTACGGCCGTCAAAATATAGGGGGCAATTAAAAAGGGTTTCGGGGCTAAATTGCCCTGAGGTCTGGGCATCCCTGAATGGCCAAACGCTATCCAGGTGATATGAAAAGTTTCGCTTTAATTGGAAACGTTTTATTAAAGTCTCTACCGACGTTTATTGTGAAAACGTTGGGATAAATAGTTTAGCATTTAAATCTTAAATTAGCCGTTATAATGATGATTCTTAAATGTTTGTGTAGTTAATTGCTAGTGATAAAACTCTTGTAATCCTACTAATATTATAAATGTGAAAGTTTGTGAGTGTGGATGTATGTATGTATGTATGTATGTTACTCCTTCACGCAAAAACTACTGAACGGACTTGGATGAAATTTGGAACACAGATAGTTTATAACCGGGATTAACATATAGGATACTTTTTATCCCGATAATCCCGAATTTTTTGTTGCGCACGAAATTTTTGTTACGTTAAATACTACGCGGACGAAGTCGGGGGGCACAGCTAGTATTAAATAAAACCACTATCATTCGCCAATAAGAGCTCGGCGTAAAGTACCTATCATAGCTACGTTTCGTACGATGAGTGATAGAGCCTGAAATCCTCCCCCTCCCTTCCCCTCCCTCTCTCCCACTCCCCTCAAGACAGCAACGCGCGAGCACTGGCCAAAGCTAAAGTATTGCAAGCATCTATTTGCCGCATTCTTTTTACTAAAGAAAAACTTTGTTGCACGCTATACGACGTCCAACGAGCAGCGCTACGAACTCGCGGTTCCAATACAGAATGACCCATGAACTTTTAAAATAGTTACCAAAACTCGTAATGGTAGGACGTCTAACTCAAGTCCTTAGTCCCTTTTAAATTAATAGAACATTTTATCCGCTGTGGACATAGATTAACTGATGTTCACTATTCCATCGCGGTCAACACTTTATCATGCCATCACCCCGGCTGGCTGTAGTTATGGCCATATATCTTGGGCCAACAAACGTCCGCGAGGCGCCGCCGCCGGCGGGCGACGCTCGGTGACACTTTATTATTGCGTTAGTCCACCCCGATGGGATCGGGACACATTGGACACAAATGCGGCCAACATGATGGATGTGCACACATCCAACTCACTAAGAAGAAATTTCTATTTATTTGTTGGACAGTACCGATTTTGTGGTTAATAGGCTGTTGATTTTTCTTCTGTAGGTATACATATATTTTTAGTTATATTGGTAGGGTGTAGGAAAACATCGTGAGGAAACCTGCATGTCTTAGAAAAGGTAACCAATTTTAGAAAGACATGTGAACACCGCCAACCCGCTCTGGGCCAGTGAGGGGAGGCGCGTGTTCAGGAGTGGGATGCCAAAACGACTAAATTATAATATTATCCGTAGTTCAATATTTAAATGCATATTGTATTTTTCATCTTGATTTGTATGTACTTAGGTATCTAATCTACATTATAAGTCTGTGTGTCGTGTGTCACACACAACTCACGCACTGTTAGTTACTTATAATATCTCAGTTTAATAACTGTTGGAGCTTGCTAAACACGGCAATCAGAATCGGCCCCTCCTCAATTATACCTCGCGTGCTGACTACGATACTACACAAGTTGGAAAACAAGTTGCAACACTTTCCAGCCCGTGTGTCCGGTCGTTACCCGGGTCATTGACTTCCGCGCACAATGCGCCGCGTACAACCTATTCTGATTGTGGCCTGCAAGTAATATTTGTAGCGGATCACGCTCTATTAGTGGTGATGACTCGTCAAAACCCTAATGGCCACAATTTTGTATGTAGAGCAAGTTGTGTATGCATGTGGGGGAGAACTGACGCTTTCTTAAGAACTCATACGGACAGGCAGGAAAATGTCTCTACATTTTCTACGCTCTATAACTTTACAAATTGATGTTAGGCGGATCTTATGCAAAATTACGCCGATAATTAATTGTAGCGACACGCATATAGTTTAAAAATATATGCCAAAGGGTGCCCGTCGACTTGAGCCGGACGGGATGTCTGGAATAGCTGCTTAGCTCACTTCGACCAATAGGATCGCTTCATTTTAATGAGCTGAGCAAAATGAAGGTATCATATTGGTCGACTTTATCCGGCTAGCTCGCCCGGCTCAAGGTGACAAATTCATCTTCAATACAGCCGTGTCTTTCAGTTTATATGGTATCACGGTGATAATATTCATGTAATAAGTCTTATTCATGTGAATATTGCTGTAGCAATCACAGTTGAATAGGCAACTTTGATAGTACTTTATTTCCGTTCTAATTAAAAAGCAAAATGTCTATAAGAAACCTGAAAAGAAACACACATTTTAATTAATTTAAAATGTGTGTTTCTTTTCAGGTAAGTGAAATGAGATATGCAGTTCGAACGGTAATGTTATTCCACGGTCCATATTTGTGGTATTATTTAATAAACAATATATTCAATATCCGTCAATGATATATTAAAAGCAGTGTACGCCGTCACATATCGCGCGCGTTATCTTGGGGGTGTGAGTAACACGTCATTGGGGGATCCGATCCCATAATATTCCCGACCCCCTATCGTATACGTGTTCCGAGTCTCAGCTGTAATGTAAAGGGATTTCTGTGTCGTAATAGAAAAGGCAATGTATGGCGCCTAGCGATTTTATTTAGATTTCGTTTGCAATTTGGCTCCGTTGTTTGGGAGCGTTGAAACGGGGTATTGTTTTTCTCTTTCTCATTTTACATGTCCGTTGCGATATCACTGCACAAACTTTTGAAATTTAGTAGCTAGGGATTTTTTAAACATTTATTTTACTAGCCTCTTATCCATGTACAGTTACGCTTATTTTTTAACTAGCTGTGCCCGCGACTTCGTCCGCGTGGAATTTAATTGACAAAGTTTCATACAAACTTTCATCCCCTATTTTATCACCTTGGGGGTAGAATTAATCAAAATCCTTTCTTAGCGGATGCCTACGTCATAACATCTACCTGCATGCCAAATTTCAGCCCGATCCGTTCAGTGGTTTGGGCTGTGCGTTGATAGATCACTACGTCAGTCAGTCAGTCACCATTGAGTTATTTATATTTAGATTTTTAATGTAAGTTATCATTTTATCAAATGTTATTAAAATCCGTTCAGCCGTCTTTGCGGGATCCTCAAACAAAGTTACATACATGTTTGCGTATACTAAATATTTTCAGTAAAGTCTTCATTTGATAGGCATATTATTACTTTGTTATTAGCAGGTTATATACCCGTTGGGTGCACAAACAAGACAGATCGACCTGAAATAGCCTGAGGGAGGACATTTAATCAGTCTAACTGAAACATCCCTCCTATTTCACAATATAATATTGTTCTACGAAAATGGCTGTCGGTTTTCGCGCCATTTTCACCGCCAGACCGTGAATTGTCAGATAAAATATAATAAATAATGAGGCAGGGTAGGAGCAGGATTATAAAGGTGAGTTTCCGATGGGCAGAGATCAGAGATGGTCGCCTTTTCAGTCTTCATTTAGTGACAGCTCGAGTTTTGACCCAGTGTTTTGTTGAAGCGGTTTTATGTATTTATTTGAGTCTGCCATTCAATAAGGGTTTTTAAACCTCTGACACAAAGGCGGGTGTTGTTTGACGGTCTTGATTGTTTGTGAAAACTAGCTGGGATCAACACGGCACTCGAAACATGTTCGAGATTCAGGCGAGTGCCGTCTTTTTACAACTTAAGAAATATAAACCAGCACCTCAATATTTTTATTCTTACTCTAATAACATTAAAAACCAAGAAGGCGAGGCACTTCAGAACCATCTCTTAAAGAAATATTTTGATTGTCACAGCAACAGTTTTTTGTTTTTATTATTTTTCATGTGATTTTATATCATAGTAAATTATAATGAAGCACGTCTCTGCTACAGTTACCACCTGTCTATAGCTTATCTTTCTAGTAACATGAGGATAACGTAGTGGGTTGCACTTTTACTCATATATTATAATTTCCTACTGTTTGTTACAATGTACTGTGCAACTGTTTGTTATCCCTATATATAAATAAATAAATAAATAAACACAGTTTGATAAATCTTACGCTTGTTTTTGATTTCGTTATACCCTTTAATGAGGTTCAAAAGTCCGTAAACATCCCTATATACAAGTCGAGTAACTCTAAAATCTATTTATCGACTCTAGCCTTAGTAGAGCGCGTGATAATAATCTAATCCGACGTTCATCCGATACGTCCATTTGCAGCGGGAGCAGCTACAGTAAACAAGGTTTTTAGAGGACTTGCTAATACTGTTTATTGGCACCAAAGTATAAAGGCTGATGATATGGGGTGGGATGCATCTTAATCAAAAAGTCGAACGTGTAACTCTAGTACACTTAATAAGAACAGCTTGCGTGATTCAATGAAAGAAATGGGTGCCGCTATGTGAAAAAAAATTTCTTGATCCTGGTGCAGAAATTCCAAATATACGACGTCTGAAATTAGGAATGATGTTAACAGTATCCAAATCGAATGAATATATCCTAACGTAGGTACCGACCAAAAAATGCGTCTCCTACCTGGAAACTCATCAGAATAAAATGCCGGCAAGATAAGTGCTAATAGAGTGGTTGAGCCTAACTTCGGTCCCGTGGCCTCCAAGTTCCTTTATGCAAATTACTTCAGGGATCATCATGTTTTCTAATGGAACTGCTTGTTTTATAAACCTTGTTATTAGAACTGGAAATTCGGTTGAAAAGCCTTCTGAACTATGTAAATACCAGATTTGAACTGAATCTTCAAATCCCACCTATTAATACTTGATTGTACCAGGATTTGCCAAACTGAAAAAGGTCTATATTTATGTTATCAATCGAACATTCTCCTCCACATCAACACAATCCTCCATTTTGGTTTTCCAAAATGGACGGTGACATTTTTGTATTTTATTGTTATTAATTGTGTTTGTTATTGCTATTCATTACTCGACATTGGCAGAATCATATTGGGCTTGACCCAATTGAAAAAGACCATTAATATAAATAAAAACATTCTAATTTAAATTAAGTAATTAAATTTTCCCAATTTGATTGTAAACCTACGTCAAGAACCACATTTGGAAAAGTCAATTTCCTACAACGCTAACCATTATTCTTCCTCAGAGAACCCTCGGTATAAATCTTAAGTAAATAATGGTATCCGACCGAAATGATCAGTCAGATTTAAAACTGAAATCCGACTATATACTTCACGTTAAATTGCTTTGGAGCCGGCGACGGAGCGGGGTGGCTAAGTTTTTGTGAAATATAAAGGTCTGGGTTTACCAACCCCTAACAAATTTCGCTTAGTATAGCAAGTTATACAGATAATTTTAAAAGAATACGCTTTGAAATACCAGTCGTCGTAAATCAAAACTGTATCGAAATGATGATTAAAACTTGTGATTACAGTTAACCCCATTTCACAGTTGAATGCACTATTTAAACTAGCTGATACTTATCAAAATGATATGCAATAAAACCGCTATGGAACGTTTGAAACGGAACTCATTGCATTTAAGTACATTTCGCATGAATAGCCTGTGGTCACGACACCGAATAACTAAACTAGACTTTGTGTACAGTGTTCAAAGAAACTTAAGTTACACTAAATACTCCAACTTAATAGACTACAGGTTTATTTATATTAACGAGGAGTATGCCTTGGAAATGAGCACGATTAGGATAAAAAACAGTAGAAACTATGGCCTTCCTTCATATTGTAATCAATCAATACAAAAGGAAGGCCTTGAACGCTAAAACAAATTTCCGATTTCGCCTAGTAGATTCACCAAATTAGAAGTCTTATAAAAATCCTACTAATATTATAAATGCGAAAGTTTGTGAGTGTGTATGTTTGTCACTCTTTCAGGCAAAAACTACTGCACGGATTTGGATGAAATTTGGAACACAGATAGTGTATAACCGGGATTAACACATAGGATACTTTTTATCCCGATAATCCCGAAATTTTTGTTAAGTTAAATACTACGTGGACGAAGTCGGCGGGCACAGCTGGTATGTTCATAAAATAAAGTGTCCGTTAAAATCTTATAAAACGTATCCACATACTCGTACATCTGCCACAGCCGAATTGCTCTCTTCCTATCGTAGGGGGCCGATGCCCCTTACGACACTTCCCCTGGGCACATAAGAATTTGTAATCTTTCCAACCCCGCGTTAACTTTGAACACTCTCCCCTCTGTTTCTACAGCTATACACGTTTCTATACCAAAAAGAGGTAAAGTTTTGAGTGTTCGAGGTAATCCCGAGGCTGCTGGGTCCATTTCTAATATAATTTCAGCGACAATTCCTTCTTGTAAGTTTGTCATTTAAAATTAGATCTTTTGTACGTTTTACGTGGGTTCTTTAAGATTACTCCTGCTATTGCGATAGCTGCATTGATTTTCTTGCGGATGATGAATATACTATTTATACTGGTATTGATTTTGCTTCTGTAAATTCTTCACCAAACTTAATCCCTAAGGGGAAAAAGAAATTCCAAGCCTGGTTTATCCATCCTTCCATGCATTCCTTTGAGACATTTCTTCATTTACTAACTGTCGAACTTGGTGGGTAAATCAATTCGCCGTCTCATTGCTTGGAACAATAACAAAACGAGAAAAGAATAGGTGTTCACCTTTATTGGTGTTTTGGGAGCTAAAGGCGGGTTTGTTTGAAAACTACTAATAAATATTTGGTATCAAGGCGAGAAGAAATTACTTTTGTAACTTTAGCGATGCTCCTGTAGTATTTTTACACGTATATATACTTACTAGCTGTGCCCTGCGACTCCGTCCGCGTGGAATGTGGACCACCATTAACTTTTAGGGGTATGAAAAATAGATAGTAGCCGATTCTCAGACCTGACCTACCCGATATGCTCACAAAATTTCATGAAAATCGATCGAGCCGTTTCGGAGGAGGATGGTAACTAACATTGTGATACGAGAATTTTATAAATAAGATTATACGAAAGGGAACTATCTACCCTACGGTTGTTACGTAAAATGGGTAAGTTCATACGCTTGCACGTTACCGGGCCTTATAAGCCGGATATTTATGCGGGTTTCGCCGTTCTCCGAATAGCGCCCTCTCTTATCAACATTCACGGCGTGTTTCATTGGCGCGTGTTAAGGTAGACCGTTTAAATTATTTGCCGTCGCTACTGACATGAACAACGTCTATGCCTTTAATTATAGCGGTAACTATTTCATTTAATTTCAATTGTAACTTCATAAAGACAAGTTAAATCGACGCAGCTGCGTTTAGAAGGCTATATATGTATTTGCTTAGGTAGAATCTCTGTCTGGGTACATCGTAATTTACTTTGTAAACGTCTGAACGCAGATGTATAATAAAAATTGATTTGATAGACCACTAAACGTTGTTTTATTGGTCGTAAATATTGAAATTACAGATATTAAATGTTCAGTCCTTTAATTGAATTATTCGCTACGTCCCCCTGAAATATGTTGTACTGACAAATAATATTGGAAAATGTATCTCATTGATACAATTAGGTATCTATATCTGCCTTCTAAACAGATATGATGCATTACTTTTCTAAGATCGGAAATAAAACCACCCCGTTGCTTAACCCAAACTTTGTATCAGCGTTCTTACTATTGGCATATTTTAGGAATTTTGATAAAGAATTATGGACTTAAAGTTGCTTACGTCAATGTTTAGGTCTGTCCACCATTGATATCTGTCTACCCCGTCCTACTTTCAGGTGTCTGAAGCTATTAACATCACTTGACTGCGTACTAGCTTCATTGCATCATGAAGACGATGCAACAAAATGTGCGGGTGTGCCAAACAGTCTAGCTATTTATCAATTGATATTTAAATAATATAATGTCTTTACATAACTCTGATATTCACCTTTAAGGAAATAACTTTTACCAACTAATCTATTTGTTTGACTTATATGCACCAATAAAAATTCTTAGAATTCGGCCGTATGCTAGTTAACTTGACTTTATTATAACTTAAAGGTGGAGTTCCACAAGGTATGAATTTCGGACCACTTTTACTTTTATTTATATTTCAAAAGAACACTACCATTTGTCACTGTAGGTAAATTGTTTAATCAGAAGTTTTTATTATACGCATATTAAATATTCCATATTGTGCGATACATATTATACACCACAGCGTATTTTCCTCCCCTCATTACAGTATAGGAGACAATAAAACACTTAATTGAAATTTTATATGACGTTGATGCATAGCCAGCTTCATTGACGTGACGCGAAGTTTCATGTTTCATTGTAATTAATTGAATAATTTATAAACGTTTACGTTGTACATGCATTAAAATTTGCTATTTTCATGAAACGATTGCTGGTAAAGGCACAATTTTAATTTATTTAAGGTTTATAGTTTCAGCAGGCAAAGCGGCCGCGACATTTTTTTTTATCTGTTTAAAAGTATATTATTAATTCACTTTCTTCTGTAACTTACAGGAAAGATGAGCATAATGTCAAGAATTAAAAACGTGACTAACATTCCATCTTTTGGTAGAGAGATTAAAATTGACAGCATTATTATTGACGACAGCATTTCCTTAAACCTCCTAGATGATCGGCATTAAGTAGCTGTTATAGCTGCGTTTGGTACGACAAGTGTTAGAGCCGGAAGTCCAACCCCTTCCCTCTCCTCCCTCTTTCCCAACCCCCTACAAGTCGGGAATGTGCGAGCAATGCTTTTGGTATTGGTATCATCGGGTACCGTGTGTGTTGTTACGCTGGTTTGCTGACTTTGACAACAAAATATATCTTAAGGCTAAAGCGCCCATCTAGCCCGTGAAGTTCAATTTTTTTGTGGTTTTTTAGAAACTTTTCAAAATCTGACAATAATAAAAGGCACATTTTGTAATTCGCGACAAAGACCGTGTGCATTTATTACTATAGCCAACTTACTCTAAAACATTTCAAGAACGACAGCTATTCTGGCAATTTTTGTATATTTAGTGATTTACTATATCCACCGTGATAATATTTAGAGTAAAATAAATGTATTAATAAACGCACTGCATACTGTGTTTGTCGCAAATCACAAAATGTTGTCTTAAATGTTTTCAGATTTTGGATAAACTATAAAAATACTCGAAAATTTTGAATTTCGCGGGCTAGACAGGCGCCTTCACCTTAATAAAACAAAAACAGTAGTAGGTAACTTCCAGAGCATCATCCAAAATACAAACAGCAGACAATTATCAGAACACCCAAATGAGTCGAAATCGAATTGAAGCAATTTGTAACACGTGCTCAATACGACATGTTTACCGGAACAGTCGTTAGAAGGACATTTGAGTCGTTTGTACGAATTAACTGAACGCGTTCAGGATTAACCGGTACCGTAATGATATTTTATTATAGCTATTACTTTAGTAAACGTTTAGGAATGAATCTGTCAGTATTATTAATGGCATGAATAAGATCCTACTGTTTTTTGGCTGAAAGACGATGTTTGGGACCCATGTTTGCCGATGTGGGTTTAGATTTTTGGCAACACAAAAAAAAACATATCTTTCTGCTAAACATAATCAACATTGATGTAATTTTCAGATAGGTAAACCGTATTCATATTTGATTTAGAAGTGCGCCTAAATAATCCTATCATCTTAAAATATATTTGCAGATTATGGTATCATCGAAACTAGGGGATGGAAAAGTGAAAAAGATATCGATATATACCGTAGGTATTGTATTTACAAACTGTAGTTATAGGTAAAATCATTCCCTAAATATCAAAATGAAAACGATTAAACAAAAAGACTATTAATAACTTCACAAAAAAATCGGATTCACTATTTTTATAATCGAAAAAAAAAACATTTTTGATATATTCGACATACGATACATTCGACCACCGCTTGGCGCAGTGGATCGAACGTAGTCCGTTCGAATCACTGCACATGGTGGTTGCGGGTTCGATTCCCGCTGGGGCAAATTTCGGAAATGGCCTTTTCGTAATTCGCCCAGGTCTGGATGTCACCGGGATCGCCCCCAGTCCATTCTACGGTACCCATAGTACTAGCGTTGCTTAGTTTGGGACAATACAGTTGGTGTGTTCGTCTGGCGATATTTATTGATTTATTATATCGTCATTACATAAATATATCGATATTTTCTGCCGAGGCTGATCGAAACTCAGTCAGTACGCACGCTCAATGCCACTCCGCATTGATTTACAGCCAATATTCCGCCTAAGCCTGGATTCCAACCAGCCTACGTAATGCTATTAACTCTATCCGAGTTATATTATTCGCCAAACAATTTAAACAGAATTATCCTCTGATTAATAGGCGGTATGCATTTATTTAAAGGTTGTTCATAATTTAAATTATAAAATAAATGTTCAAGGTTTGATTATTTAAATAAAAACGTAGCACGAATTGAATGGCATATATTTAAATACTAGCTGTGCCCGCGACTTCGTCCGCGTGGAATTTAATTGGCAAAGTTTCATACAAAATTTCATCTCCTATTTTATCCCCTTGGGGGCAGAATTAATCAAAATCCTTTCTTAGCGGATGCCTACGTCATAACATCTACCTGCATGCCAAATTTCAGCCCGATCCGTCCAGTGGTTTGGGCTGTGCGTTGATAAATCACTATGTCAGTCAGTCAGTCACCATTGAGTTATATATATTTAGATTAATACATGTCTCATATCTCCACATCTATTTCCCTAATACAGAATATGAGTGAAGTGCAATTGAAGATTATTTCTAGACGCACTTATCGATGTCAGTATTCGGCAACTACAATTCAAATACATATACTAACCTACACCATTTTTGAAAATTATAACCAAAATTATAAAATCTCTTTTTCTTCCCACCAAGAGTCCATACGAAACCAATTGAAAAAGCGATGTAATACCAGGCTTAAAACTTCAAATGATTACTTTGCTTGTCTAGTCGTTTTCATGAAATGCGTATTTTGGTCAACGATTCCCGTTCAAATTTACTAAGGACACTCAAATTTAATGCATTGTTTGACGTTAATTTACAAAGCAAATCACTAAACTCAGCCCGTTGTGTCTGAAGTCGCAAATTCGCAAGAAACCTTATTAAAACTTTTATTACATTTGAACGCTTCTGAAGGCGTTCGTCGATAATGTCTAAAGACAAATATTCGGCTATTGTGATGGCTGATATTGCGTTGTTAGACGGGCTTCGTTTTATTACATTTAAAGCATGTAATAAAGGAATTGTCTAAACTTATTATATTACCTTATAACAGTTTCCTTATTCAAAATAAACTTTGTAACTACATGTTCCATAAAATACTTTCATTAGTAAGTAGGTGCCTATGTAATTTCCTTATTAGATGCTAAGTTCCTATCAGAATGATCTGGTATCACGTCAACATTAAACAATGCTACCTTGACGGAAAGTATTTTCGAATGATTCCACTGTGAAGTGTTAGTGTTAGTTTCATTGAAAAAGTTTACATTTTAGGAACCAATGTTAATCATAAACTCGAAATCCATACTTACCATGCATTTGGATTGATATTCCTATGGCGAAGAATAGGTAAGACTTTTTTATTAATTAAAAGCATTTTTTTAAGTTACTGCTGTATGTTCTTAAAACATGTACAGTAAGCAGATGCAATTTTTTCATTCGCTCTGCATTATGTACGCCTAACCTCACTTCTGCATCACAATGCACTTGTCTGCGGAACTTCTCAATCGTGCAATGTAAGTTTACAAAGTTCCTTTCACATTTCTCATACAAAAGTGTAACTACGCTCGACAGGAGTTATGTTAAATCCTGTGTTGAGGAAGCGTGGCAAAGTTGTGAACTTGGAACTGTGAGGACTCGGACTTAGAACAAAGTAGGAAGAATATGGGAAGTTACGTCATTGCATTGGAAAATAAATTGATTTGGTACACTGATGTGTACAACTTATTTTGTTTATTGTTGAAATATTAGTAAATAATCTAAAAAAACAAATCACTCACAGTATAGGCCCCATGACCGTAATGGCAATGCTTAATAGGTATTGATAGGCATAGGGATGCCAGAGTTGTGGTGCTGTCTTAATGCGGCAAGTCTTACCTTCCCCCTTCAACACAATACACCTGAAGGAACTCTTTTGCGTTCGCTCTTCACTCTGCGCTTTTGACTATGAGTAGGTATGCATGAATGATGCAAGCTATGAATGAAGCATTTTCATAGTTTAAATTTTTGAGCAATATTAATAAAAAAAAGACAAAATTACAAATAAAGGAAGATATTTTTTTCTTAAATTACATTTCCTGAATATTGATTTAAGTATCTGTTCGGTTTTACCATTACTCCGGAACCGATTTTAATCATCAAGAGCTGATGAGCTCTTGACGTTTCTTATTTAAGAGGAGATTATCCTTAACTGTTCCGGGATGGAAATTGCTTAAACATTATTCCTGGTTAAGCGGAATATGATACTACTTATGACGACAGGATTGGGATCTAGCGCTGTTATAATAGTCATTTGATTGAATTCCCCATTCCTCATGTGCTTTCAAGTTCGTATGAGCTACTCACCAACTCTGGAGCTGGAGTTTTAAGTCCATCTGAAGGCCAAGACTGAGACAGCTTTGGTGCCATTAGTGGTCACCCCACCCTGAAGTTTACCGCTGCGAACACTCCCATGTTGGGAACGTAGTGTCTGCACACTTTCTAGTGAAAATTTCCATTTGGTACATTCCATTGGAAATTCCCATTAAGTGCATGTCTGCTTCTCGGATTTAAACCTACAATCTTTGGATCTCAACTCCTATTAACAAATAGAAAATATCAAAGGACTGTTCCTCAGTAAACACTTTTGAGAATGAGTTTAGTTGGTACATCGTAGATACTGTTTTCACCATCTGCATGAATATCTACAGATGAAGCAAAATTTACGGTAGGATATTGAATTTTTCTGCTAAAATACTTCATATGCTACAAGCGCATATCATAATCCACAAAGTTAGAAAGCTGGAGGTTTCTGTCCGCGCCGTGTCGGCTTCTAGATATAATGCCCGCCCGCAGTCAGAAATTGTTCGTATTATTACATTACCTTCCTTCGAGTTCAGTCAGACCCTTGCTAATTAACTATTTGGGATGACTGGGCTATGTAGACTGTAACACTGGCTTTGTATTTTTAGGATACAAATCCTAGGCCCGTATTATTAAATCTATCTTAAGTCTGAAGCGATCTTGAATTCATACTCAAGACATATGTGACATATGTGACATTCATATGTCACATGACATTTGTACTGGTATGACATAAGACTGACATTTCCAAGACTGCACTCAGACTTGAGATTTATTTTTTTCAGGCCCTAGTGTGCTGATTTCTAAATACAGCCATCATATTATAATCTTCTAAATATATATAACTCAAAGGTGACTTACTGACTGACATAGTGCACAGCCCAAACCACTGGACGGATCGGGCTGAAATTTGGCATGTAGGTAGATGTTATGACGTAGGCATCCGCTAAGAAAGGATTTTGAATAGTTCTACCCCTAAAGGGATAAAATAGGGGATGAATAATCCCGAAATTTTTGTTAAGTTAAATTACACCCGGACGAAGTCGCGGGCACAGCTAGTTACAGATAAGTGCTGTGTAGTCGTAAAGGTAAATGAATGAAAAAGGAAAGTTCGAATAAAAAATAATAATATAATATTGCCACACACCATCTATAGACAAATAAATAAAATTGAAATGTCTGTTTGTAATGTCAAAATTGATTTTTACTAAATGCATATGATCAAAAAAGACATCGAAACGGCTAGACTGATTTTGACGAGTCTTTCACTGGCGTACAACTAATGTAGGGAGGATCAGGAATAACTTATGCTACTTTTTAGCAATGTACCACGCGGGTGGGGCAGCGAGCGACAGCTTGTGCAAGATATAGATGTATATAATAATAATTTAAACCTTTTGACGTCCAGCTCCTAGGCACGGGCCTGCCCTCACTACAAGGGGGATTCAGGTCATTATCCACCACGCTGGCCCAGTGAGGGTTGGCGGATTTCACATCTCTTTTAAAAATTGGTTACTTTTTCTACGACATCCAGGTTTCCTCACGATGTTTTCCTTCACCGTAAGCAAGCTGTCAGAAAGAAACACAAAATTATTTAAAATGTGGCAGGTACATTCCATGTAACATTTCCTTCCAACATCATCTTTACGATGATGATGATACCTATATGGTACAAGCAACATATCGTTCATTATTAAAATAAGACCTTATATAGTCAAATATTAGACATAGTTTTAATATATTCCAAGTTTCAAAGTTTATGTAGGGCCGTGTCGTCTCTCACCCGCATATAATAGCCGCGGACCGTCGGTAGATGTTTATACTGCTGCCTTTGGGCACCAGCTAATTAATTAAGCGGTTCTTATACGACGAAACATGGGGTTGTGACGTTAAATAACGAAGGGATCGAAGAAGGGGCTTAGTTTCAGAATAAAATATAGAGATAAGACTTTAAAGATCAATATACTTAATTACATTTAACAACATTTTAAAATAAAAGAACAAACAGTTAATTACGCGATGAAGATGACACCTTTTTGTCAACATTTTCGATAGATCCACCACAAGGATACAAAACTGTTAACTTAAGGTACTGTTGTAGTTCGCACTCACAGAATAATTAATAGCACCTACTCGGAGTGTAACATACATACATCTATGTTTCGGAAGACGTCCACGGCTGGACATAGCCTTCCCAAATAATTTCCATACAAAACTAAAAGTAAAAGTAATGTAGTGAAAATGCTGTGCAGATTTAGACAGTTCTCACCCCCTGTTACACTGACGCATCATTTGCATTGATATATACTGTTGTCTCTATTTTAAAGCTGACAAAAAAGATAAAACAGCTACATACATCAATACAAGTATAGCGTCAGTCTAAACGAGGGATTTGTGGTTGTAACCACACAAGAAAAATCATGCTATGTATAAAATCATAATTTGTAAGGACAGTCGTAACATGAACCGCAGTAGAGACTAATATTGAGACTGTACGAACTAAATAGGTTGACGTTATTACTTTGCCCCAGGCAAATAAAGCTACCGGTCTAGATGAACAGAAAATCTCGACAGAGAAAGTTCACAAACAATGTGGCTGGAGTTGTTCCACTAGCCGAACAGAAGACCTAACAATGAAACAAGTTTACGAGAAACCTTGAATACGTACAAAGTATACAAGTTACAACATGTCAGTTATAGGTCTGGGCTTCCTACTAATTGGGCTAGTTCATGACTAGTTACGTAATTAGGCTTGATGTTGTATGTTGAAACATTTCATCGAGATCGGAAAAAAATATCATCAATTATTTCTTGAAATAACTAGATATGAAAAACAATATGGGCAAATAGCTATACAATGTTTAAAGGATGAGTTTATTTATAGTTTAAATGCAATAAGGTAGCGGTGAGCCGACATTAGACCAAAATACCTATAACACTATTAACAATTTAATAAGAGAAACTAAAAATATCGATGAAACATCGACCATACACGTCCCTTGAATGTGCACAAATTTATGTTATAACAAAATTTAACGCAATGTTTTAGGCTCCCGGGAAAATAAGGCTGTTTGTTCGTTTGCAAATTAATTCAGTACTTCATTTGGTCGGGATTAGGACGGGACTGGACTATTTTTTGCGTAATATGTTGTCTCTCAACCACCGCGTACCTATTTATTTACCAATCGGTGTAGCATACATTGAGATAATTTAATACTTTCCCGTATTCTGCTCTCTTTTCGGTTACTATTTCATTACATTTTCCATCGCTTAAAAATACCTATTAAAAAGTGTTTGTTCCTTTTCATATTAATAAAACCTGACTTGTTTGCCTCCCATCCCATTCCATTAGAAAAATCGTTACGGAAATGCCTGAAAGCAAAATTGTTTGCGAGTGATAAAAGCTGACTCCGCAGATAATTTATTAATGAAGCGACATTGCAGGAGGCTGTGATCATGAAATCATACGTGACGAGTCTACAAAGAAATTAACAAAGCGAAACTATTTTTTTGTATTCTCAGACGTTTTTATCTTTCATCTTTAATATTAAGCTGTGTTAAGGTGTAGATATAATGCGGGGTTTTGATACAACAATTTTGCAACATTTAGTAGTATAATACATTTTGGAAAGTGCAATGCATTTAGAATAAAAAGGATTTGGGATATATTTGGAATGATTTCTTAATTATTTAAAGTTTGCATGTTGAATATGTTACGTGCATTAAGTCATAACATAAATAAAACCCGTTTCCAATTGTCAACATTGCAGCCTTCAACATAAATCGTCTAATATCCTTCACTGCGGTAAAATACCTATATACATGTTCCATATTGCCAGAGCAATGAAAAAATCCTTAAGAGGGTATTATGATTTCCTTTTGATGTACAGGTAATCCGGATTTAAAAGCGAGTTAGATTACGACTTTATAGCGATCACTGTTTGTCGCAAAAACCTTTTGGTTCTTTTTAAACGGACCCTTATCGACATCACTCGAGTAGACTTCAATAAATATTTTGTATTTGCGAATTTCGTACTAATTTTAGTTTCTCCAGAATCCTTTTTCAAATAAATAAGGTCACGAATACTGTAACGTTTATTTTACTTAGCTTCTTATAATATAAGCCCATCTTGACGATTTTATTGTTGCTTAACTATCGATAATAGATGTGTTTCGATAGACAACCTTAAAACTTGCCACTATATCGATACACATCTTATCGATTTGTCTCGTTATACGATGACACAAAATATATGCAACGGTCAAACGTCAGCTTTTAAAGTTATGTTGAAGGTGTACAAACAGCGACTACCACTTAGCGTAGTGTATTGAGCGTAGGCTGCTCGGCTCACTGCACCGGTCGGTTGCAGGTTCGATTCCCGACTTGGCAAATTTCGGAAATTGCCTGTTCGTGATTTGCCCAGGTCTAGGTGTAACGGTATCCATAATACAAGCGTTTCTTAGTTTGGGACCATACAGCTGGTGTGTCATTCTGGCGTTATTTTTAAGTACTCACTACAAAATCATGTCATGGCCTTTTACGAGTCAATGCAAATTTTTAATGTTCCGCCCAAAACGCTCGAAACCAGCGCCAATAATATTCCGCATAATAAGGGGAAGTGGGGTTAATTATGACTTCATAACCCGCGCACGCGAGCCGGGCCAGAATGTTTGTGCGAAGCCAACACGCGCCGCCCGGGTCGGGAGCGCCCGGGCCCACTTTCCCGGGGTGCATTATCATTACTCACA
Organism: Notodonta ziczac; assembly: GCA_918843915.1. NCBI lineage: Eukaryota > Metazoa > Arthropoda > Insecta > Lepidoptera > Notodontidae > Notodonta > Notodonta ziczac. The sequence goes on along the minus strand of OU974040.1, from coordinate 1,729,875 downwards.
CAAACATTGCGCTAGCTTGCCAATGAGATATAGTTTCGGCAGGATGGTTTCAAATCACACGTACTAATGCAGACCAAAATCAACTCTATTGTGAGAGGTTGTAGGATGGTTGCAGTTCGCAGAAGTATGTGTGGGATGAGTTCGTTTTGCAAAACTACGTCCGATGAAAAATTACATTAGGTCGAAGTGAGTACTAATTTAAAGTCTTTGTAAACCAATTATTGAATTGAAACAGCGTGGCAGGTCTTGAATTGGGTGTCTGAATAATATCGAATTAAGCGTTTTTTTTTATTTAACTGATAACCAACCTCTTGCAACACACCTGATTATAGTCTAGGCAACTGATCGCAGGTCTAAAATATAGAAAAAAAAACTGATAATTTGCTAATTACCAATTTTTTATCGATATATTCTGAAAAATAAATAAATATTGAATTATTGCAAATAACTTAGCTATTTAAGTTTGATAAAACTACTAAATTGACGTCAGGTACCAGTAGCTGGTAACGTTTATGAAAGTATATTAAAAATATGTCACTGTTAGTAATCCTCATACATTTATAGCATACGTATAAACCGTTGAATAAAGGATTCAATACATAGAAAAGTGCATTCCATAGTTACTGCACGAAGGTTTTATCGTTTAATTTCTCAATCCGGAAGGTGTGACGGCAGGAGATTGCGTTCCTTGCATCCCTGCTCGCTCCGGACGTCCTCTTTATAACAATGAGGTACCCGCGGGCCGTAATTAAACCATCAGCCCTGGCCATCCAGTGGGAACTGAAAACAATAGGTGGTTTGCGAAATACTGGCCACTATGCTGTTGACGTCACTTTGTACCCGACTACGGCGAAGCAAGAAGGAGGGTTATGATTTTAACCTGTATGTTTGCATGTATGTTCGGCTGTTACCTCATAATTTCTAATTATTATATGTATGCTTATTTGTGTTTAATTCTTTTTTGCGTGTCACCGTAACTTTTTTTTAATGTGTTTACAAAAGTTTTGATTATGAAGTAAAGTGATATGTAAAACTATGGTAATTTTTAAAAATTTTTGCTGATGTCATTATTTGGGTAACGCGTCACCGCGGTAGGCCCAGAAAAAGATGAGGCGGCGATCTTGATGCCTTCGATAATAACTAGCAAAAAGTAAATAAGGATAGAGATCAGTAGAGGCGAATATCGGAGTGGGAAGGGGGGTTACCAGGTGTAAGACATAAAATGATAAAAAAGATCTTATTTACTATGATGGTTTCAGACCGCCAGTTCCACAGTACCCAAAGCAAACAATTCAGTGTGAGATAATTAATGTCTCACACACCGCAGGCAACAAGTTACATCCTCAGTGCCTCCGAGAGTAGAACTGGGTACCTAATAACCCCCCAGCGCTGGTGAATAGTAGGCAAACTGTGGCGGTGTTTAGGCTAAGTGTGCTATGTATTCATAATGATACACATCACGTTTATAATGATACATGTAAGTATAATCTGCTAGCCATTTACAGAGAAACATTAGCCTTGGGCGTTTTTACGCTGCCTACTCTAGCATTCCCAACTCCCCTCCCATACCTTCCTTCTATCCCAATCCCCGGTCAGGTCACTGCTTAACATCAGTCGGGTGAAACAATTGTGCGCCGACTTTGTAAAAAAATACAAACCAAATGATATGATATAGGTACAACACTGCGAGGGACCTAGGCACAAAAGCCAACACACAATAAGCTTTTGTATATTCCGGCTAAGTGAGTTTATGTATTAATCATCTGCCGTGCGTGTTCCAGGCGTTAAACACCTTCGGCGTGCCATCAACTCGCTAATTGAACCTGGCTGCGTAATGGTTCATTAAAACTTGGTCCAAAATTGTTGACGACCTCTGGGATACAAAAATGTAGGGTGTAATGAGAAAATTGTGGATGACAGGTTTTGTTTTAATGTTCATGTGTCTTCTTGATTTTTGATGTAGCCACGGGCCTTTAAAGACATATCATCATCACCTTGCCCTTATCCCACACTAGGTGGGGTTGGCGCAGCACGTTCTCTTCTTCCATTCAAGCCTATCATCCGTCATCTCTGCACTCACTCCCTTTTCGCTCATACCCTCTTCCACGCAGTTCATCCACGTCTTTTTAGGACGTCCCCTACCCCGACTACCGCTCACTCTCATACCCATCGTCTTTTTAACCGCATGATCAACCTTTTAAAGACATAATTATGCTAAATAAACAGAACAACAGACGATATACCTTCGCTCGAAAGTCTGCAAGCGTTTGCCAACACATAACAACGAAGGAGATGACAGTATAAGTACAATTTTCCCATTCAGACCTTTCTGAAACTATCTTTGGTTTGCCTCATTATTACATGTGTGAAGGACCAACTATCCTTTGGACTCCGCCGTCGAAGACAAGTTTCCAAAACATATATATAGAATTAAGAATGTTTATAAGATTTACGATCTAGCAATCACAACCCATTACTCGTATTATTTTCGATAGACCAATAACAATGGCATTGCGTGGTTGGTCTATTTATAAATCGAACCCTTTTCAAATCACAGCGCGCACGATCTCACCGCTTGCGGTGATGGACGTCCTAATTCCGTATTCGCACTCCTGTGTATAAATTAATTCGGAACATCCAAATCGCGATAGCTAAATATTATTCCAAGCACCTTAACACAAACACTCCCTGTAAATAAACACTGCGTATGTGTGCGCTGGAGCGATTCGTTCCCATTTACTGCTTTGTTTAAAGGGCTTTAAACCTGATAAGTGCTTTTAGCGAGCCTTAACAGAGAACTGCACACAAGGGGAGTGCAGACAAATAGGTGTTTGTTTTAGCTGGGTGTGTGGGTGAGCTTTTTATTGGCTAACGAATGGATTTTACGTCGTCGTGTCGTCCACTTTGTTGAGCCAATCAACTGTCGTTCTATGGATTAACGTTTTGGTTGGATTCCATTTTGGACGGAATAAATTCTGTGGTATATAAATACGTTTTTATTTCGCTGTATTTGTGTGGGCGCGAAATGACGCGTCGCTCTTTCTATTATACAAAAACTTTGTTTGATTTGATAACTCAATATTCTGTAGAGTTATTTTTGTCTTCCATTTTGCAACGGAGAGAAGTGGATCATTTTCTTCAAACTCTTCCCATTCTTTCTTTCGATTAAATTTGTGCGTGTCAAGAAAATTTTGCTTTTCCATGGGACTCTGAGAGGGTCAAACCGTGGCGTTATCATTGGTCACCATCGTCACCTTTCTTTCGATACTGTTCTTAAGCGGTTTTTTAAAGGATTACCTACTCTGTTAAACAAAGGGGTTACCCGTTAAAACCGCTTAAAACCACTTCATAGCTTACCGAATTCAAGCCCTTTTTTTTTTTTACGTTGGAAAACCCTTTATTGGTCCCCTCACGCCTCGGGGGAGACGAGAGGGGTATGTGGGAGTCCCTGCGCCTGAAGGGCGCAGTATACCCACTAAAAACCAACGGTGTACCACCCTCCGCCATGCAGAGGGGCGCCCCGGGACCATGGGAAATGCTCCGAGACGCCCCGGTGGACGGCCCGGCAGTAGCATGCCGGGCCACAGTCCGATTTCAAGCCCTGCTCGTAACTGTTACCAAGCCTTCTTTATCAAAGTACCAAGCTGAGGTATAAAACCAGTTTACCATACAATATTAGCATTAATGCGAGCAAGTGCGTAAGTGAAAGATCGCGTGTGAGGTAGCAATGACGTTGATTCCTGGCTGGTCGACGTGGCCTTGACTACTATTCGGTATCGATACCCGCGGCCCGAAAACAAAGGCTTACATACAGTAGGTAGAATTGTACCTACCAGCTTATAATTTATAACTGCTTACTTACACATTTTATATTCTTTCATTTAGTATCAGCAGTTGTTTTAACTCCCATACCTATAAGTACACAAATAAGTATTAGGTCTTAAGTCATAGTAATTACCTAATCACTTAAAAATATATATATATATTTTAGCCCTTTTTGACGTCCCACTCCTGGGCACGGGCCTCCCCTCAACACGAGGGGGATTCAGGCCATAATCCACCACGCTGGCCCAGTGCGGGTTGGCGGATTACACATGTCTTTCGAAAATTGGTTAAATCTTCTAAGACATGCAGGTTTCATCACGATGTTTTTCCTTCACCGTAAGCAAGTGATAATCATATAGAAATTATGATTCGCACATAGATTTAGAAAAATCCAGAGGTTCGAGCCGGGGTTTGAACCCGAGACCTGGTAGCCCGCAAGACGCGTGCTTAACCAATCGGCTATCACTGCTATTGAATGAATTAAATCACTTATGTATTAAAAATGGAACTCAACTCCGAGAGCGATCTTGGGTACGCTTTTACGCATAAGAATGACAATTCGAATATCGCTTTCAGACTTTCAAATACAGCGTAGAAAAGTACATTTTGACTCTCGCATTCATTTATAGAATAATTATAGAATATGAATCATTTATTAATAATATTAAGCCGTCGATAGATGTTAGCGAATAATTTAACAAGATATTACTTTAGAACAAGTGATGACTTGTATAAACAAGTCATCACTTGTTCTAAAGTAATATCTTGTACGGGCGTATCAAACTGATACGCCCGTATCTATAAAGATACGGGCGTATCAGTTTGGCGATCTAAATAAATAAATAAAGTGTTTTATGTTATAATAATGTCATGATTCGTAATATATTCCTCCTAATCGAATCGATATTTCAATCGATATTTGTTGATTTATATATCTGGCAACACTAACACGTGGTTGGTCGTAAAAGAAAAGTGGTAGGAGGGGAGCGCGGAACGGTCAGTCGGCGCGGCAGTCTAGCCGGAGATTCGAAAGAGTGAAGACCTAAAGTGTACCTGTGTGATATGCTAGATTAATAGTTATTTGTATGATAATTTAAATAAGTAAGAAACATTATTGAATTCGTCTGCGGTTGTCTGATTTCGTCAAAATAATTAAATCTTAAAAGATTTTAAATTATTTTATCCTATTCAACAGCATACCTACCTATGTCAATGTCTAAGTTTTCTGTTGACTGCTGGACATAGGCGCGTCGTTTTATTTTTTTTAAGGCTAAAGCGCCCATCTAGCCCGCGTAGTTCAATTTTTTTGAGGTTTTTTAGAATTTTTTCAAAATCTAACAATAATTAAATGCACATTTTGTAATTCGCGACAAAGACCGTGTGCAGTGCATTTATTAATATATCCAACTTACTCTAAAACATCATCATCATCATCCCATCCAGACCGTACTCTAAAACACTTCAAGAACGACAGCTATCCAGATAATCTGGAAATTTTTGTATATTTAGTGATTAACTACTATCATATCCACCGTGATAATATTTAGAGTAAAATAAATGTATTAATAAACGCACTGCATACTGTGTTTGTCGCAAATTTGTTTTCAGATTATACATAAACTATAAAAATACTCGAAAATTTTGAATTTCGCGGGCTAGACAGGCGCCTTCACCTTAAGCTCACACTAGTTGTAAGTACCTATCTAAGACGTCAAATGAAAGTTCCTAAAGTAGCTACCTCCTTAGATGTTGTCTCATTCGCATTCGCGTAGAGTTCGTTTTTTACGTTGGATCTTAATATTTAATATAAAACATTGCTACTATTCAGGTGCATAATATCTTTGTATCTCAAAAGTAGGTAATATTAAGTACTAATAGTGAACATTACTCCAGTATTTATTTATTTGGTAATTTTATTGTTGTAGAGTTTGATGAGTGATGATGTATTTTCAAATTCCTCTCCCTCTCCTCTCTCCTATATTAACTCTATACAGTTGTTTGTTTAGGAAGTTGATAGGTAGTTACAGAACCCATACGTAATGTAATTCCATATCGGCTGGACTTAGGGCCTTTGCACACCAAAAAAAACGTGCCGTCGACGCGCGTTTTAAAAACGTGGGTTGACGGCGCGCTTTTATTCTTGAAAGGTCTACAGGCTGCGTCTGACTCGCGTATGCGTATCGCGTCTGTATCGCTACAACCGCGCGTAGACGGCGCGTTTTAAATACGTGGTGTGCACATGCCCTTAGTGGGTATTATATTATCCACCGCTGTCTAGACTAAAGACGCCTGCTTGCTTCAGAAATTACCACTGTATTACTGCGGTTCGATATGATTTGAAATCGATATCTTACTATAAGTAGGGTATTGAACCTTGTTTATTTTGTGTTAGAATTCCATTTATATTGATTCTTCATTTTACAAACCTAGTTAATTTTATTAAATACTGTCTACGAATTAAAGAAACGGGTTCTAACCTACTTAAGATAATACGCTGCTAAGTATAGGTACTTACCTACTTATCAACTGACAAGGATAACGACGTTTTTCCCATACATTTTGAATGTATTATGTGGCTTAACAAACAGTTTAATACCTACTGAAACACTACTCAAATATTTAAGACAGCTGTTTTAGATGATATATGGCGCGCCGTATGTAAGCACTAAGCAGCAGTGCCCATAGATGAAGGCGAAGCGAAAAGTTCTTAAAGGTCTTTGGCAGTGCCTTCACCCGTGTGACACTTACTTCACCCAGTGATTCACCCGTGAGATAATTGTGAGTTTGTCGTTACAGAACAGCCTTGCCTGCTTTTATTTTGATGTATTGGAATCAACGGAAAGCAACGGATGAATGAAACGGATGAGCATTTTGAAACCTTACGAGATGCATCGTGTCTTATAATTGCGCCTTCTATGAAATTATATTCCTCTGTTCTCCTAAAGGGGTCATCATGTACTGGAGAAATATATTAATTTTCTCTAGAATCATACAATAATGCGAGTTTACAAACACGGCGTACCATTATTTTAAAAGATTACATGCCCCAAAGTTAGTCCCAATGTCCATACACGCGGCAATGGGATCTCCCCTGCATAAAACACTCGCTGTGGAAGCTAACTTACCACACAAAGGGTGTTATTACCCTAAACCGCGTGTTCAGCCATAATCCCAACAAGACTGGTGGCAAATATTAAAATTTCCTTGCGAACCTCCGGAATTAAAGCATTTGCATGCCGGCGGACGGTACCAAATGAAATAAACCGGCCATCCGTGCGGATGAGACATGATAATTATGCCATTTTTGCAAAGTATGTAAAAATAATTAAAAGCAATAATTTAAATGGAACATCTGCCAGTTTGTGATACTAAAATATTATTATTTGTTGAGGGCACAGCCTTAATTTGTAATCTTGACTAGAGAAGGATACTTTAATTAATAAATAAATATCGCCAGACTATAACACGAACTGTATGGTCCCAATGAACGCTTGTATCGTACAATGGAATAGTTTCAGAGAGTCGTCAAAGAATCCAGCTGTTACAGTACATATTACTAAAGCTTTCTATACGCGCTTCCAATAATATGTTCTGTTCGCTTTACTTCTTGATAAATGTTGATAAAGCTCGACTGAAATACCTGAAACATTTACCTATATTGAAAGTATTTCCCAGCTACACAACACTCCGGGGAATGTGCACCAAATGGTGCCACTAAATGCCTCCCGCGCTCCGGGAACTTAGCCCGAATAAACCAAAACTAAAGTCGCTCCGTTAACGCTAACTTGAAGCACAAAGCGCTATTTCCCACTCACTATTCACTCCACAGCGCTTTCTACAACTCCCACTTTTGCAGTACCCACTAAAAGGTATTTTACTTCTTAATTTAAAGCGCTGTATACGCTATACGTGTAGCTAGATAGGACAATCAAAGATTTTGCACTTACGTTAATATGGAGAATGGCACCAACTTATTCAGTTCCCTTCACCTTAATTGAAATAAAATTATTGGCTTGCTCCGTAGTACCTCCTCAATGATATTGCCAACAAAAGAGTTTTATAAGACACTTGGTCGGGTAGGTGCGAGGCTTTATCAAACTAATAACAGAACATTAAAAAAAAATACAGTACGGTGGAGTGAATAGTTCTTTCCTAAAGTGTCAGTGTCAACTTAATTTGACATTATTAAAAATATTGCTATCTTTTTTATGCATTAAGATCACGATAAGTTATGTATATAATAGTTTAGTTGAGCTTAGTCCTTATAAGTACCTACTAACAGGATTAGCACCTCTATTATAAATAGCCTTCCTAAAATAATCTAGAATGTTATAAGAACATTCATTCAGTCTGCTTTGAATATGAAAATCGCGACTGAAAACAACATGGACACTGGATAAAAAGTGATACAAAATATTCCTGACTCATTTCAATAATGGAATATTTATATGTCGTCTTCGACTCGTATCAGGCGTTGCTTCGCAAATATTTTAATATGTACTGAAGGGTATGGTAATGAGAAATGTTTTCCAAGATATATACTCACTAGTTGGTCTATTTTTCCAAGTCCACATGTTTACTGGTGAAGTTCGTGGTGCGAAGTTCAGCTCGGCTTCCAAGATGGCGCGCGAATTCGCATAATTTATTCAACCCAATTGTTTGTTCACAAAAGTGCGTTATTAATGCATCACATTTTCTTTTGTTACAGGAATAAAGCGGATAGAATGCGGAGAGGTATGTGTCAGTTTAAATATTAAATGGATTTTGTTAATTATAATCGCGAGCAACATTTTGAGGAGAAAGGATAAAAAGAAAACAAAACAAAGGATTTTGCGAAGGCTAAAGTATTTGTTAATATAATAATTTTAGCCCTTTTTGAAGTCCCACTCCTGAGCACGGGCCTCCCCTCAACACAAGGAGGAAAGTATTTGTTTACACGAATAAATTTGACGCACTTTACAGTTAAATATAGGAGCCGGGCATCTTTGAATTTACGTTACAATCTAACGTCTTGATACGTGAAGAAATGAATTTTCTTCAACTATTTCCTTGATTCAACTTCCTTCTAACCCCGCCACGTGTTACCCCAAATTCGCCCTCACTAACCCGCTAGCTATAGTAAACCTTTTTACGTAACTAATGAGGTTAAACATTAACATGTTCGCGTTAAATTATAGTCCCGAAACGCGACCGCATTAAAAACGAGCAATTTGAACGCTTTCAGACGCGGATTACATTCGTGGCTTGTTTCCGTGTTATTTTGAATGTGAAAATTACTTTGGCTTACGCAGGTCAATCGTTTCAATTATTACTGAATAGCTTTTTGGCGTTCATGAAGCCATCTGAGATCATCGATAACTCTATTAGTTTATACATTCGACAGAAGTCGGTAGTTGCTAGCGTTGGCGTAATTTTTTTATAAGTTTTTGTTCATAAGGCCGAAAGCACCTCTCTCATAAACCCATACTTAGATACTACTATGGTGGTAATGCCTAGGACACTAAAGGTCACTTCTCATAACACAGTTTTATATTGCCATAAGTGCTGACCACTACAGGAAGATAATTATGACTTAAATAAAAAAAAAAACTATAGATTTATTTCTTTCCTTCTTTAAGAAGAGGTTATCCAAAGGAACGGCTTGTGTTATGTACCCAAATCAGATTATTTATTAAGTATTTAATTATTTTTTTGTGCTGCCATGATCATCTGCCCCGCGCCTCGCTGCCCGTGTCTCGAGGGTGTTTATAATTTCCTTAACCCTTAAAAGGTTTCTATTGTTCAGACTGTGTTAACATGGCGAAACAAAGTTGTTATAAACTGCTCGATCTTATTTTGAGACGGCTATAGGTTTCTTAGGCGGTTGGCGACTCGTAATTCTGTGGCTGTAGGATAAAATATTACTATTTTATTTTAGTTTTTGGATTTTTTAAAACGAAGGTATGGTTTTTTATAACCGGCTCTTGGCATTTTGTCGCGTAATTTAAAAAAAAAGGAAGGGCTATTGCTGGTATAATTAGAGTAATTATTATACAGGTTGAAACAGAAAGGTTATATACTATTTTCTCAAAACTTTACTTTGTAATTCTAAAACTATCAGCTTTAGTGGAAACTCGAAAAACAAAAGGTATTACAGGGATACAGCTGTTGACATACGAGTATTTCATAAGTCTACAAAACCTTTAGTACTTCAACTGTCCCACAAAGCCGATAGTTTTAGATTTACAAAGTAAAGTTTCAAAAATAATAGTATACCCTTTCTGTTTCACTTAGTATACTATGAACAATGTTACCCACGTTAAGGTGGTAGACCAAGCTGTACAAGACTACAGCTCGTACGAGCCTCACAGAAGAACTGCGTCAGTTAGCTGTTGCAGTTGCGTTTCGAACGACGAGTGATAGAGCTGGAAGCTCTACCTAAACTTCTTCTTTTTCTATCCCACCTTCTTTATGGCGGTCCTTTTGATATTGCAAGCTGTAGATGTGTTGATATTGTATCTGTACGCTAAAGTAACTGCTTAACATCAGGTGGATCGTACGCTGGTATGCCGATCTTGTTATACATACTAGGTGAGACAGAAAGGGTTTAGATTTTTTTTGCAACTTTGTAAATCTAGAACTATCGGCTTTGTGGGACAGTTGAAGTACTAAAGGTTTTGTAGACTTGTGAAATCTGTCAACAGCTGTATTCCTATAACACCTTTTGTTTTTCGAGTTTCGTCCAAAGCTGTTATATACTTTTAGAATTACAAAGATGAGTTAAAAAAAAAACGTATACTCTTTCTGTTTCAACTTGTATAAATAACATATTAAGCAAACCCGTAAGAACTTTGTCTTCCTTATTGGCTATTCGCTGATAATCCCCTCTCATGCCTTCCAAGTCATATAACAGCTGCCATGCATGCAATATAACTACATTGTTGATCAGAGAATCTGATTCTGCGACAGTAAACTGCGTCATTGGGGGTTCACGTTAGAAGGTGAGTCGTAACCGCTGTGTAAGGGTGGCGGAAAATACTTTTTTACGACTAGAGTGGTATTCTGGAGCATACTTTGTGATGGAGTCGTTAATGTGTGCTTGATAGTGCCTAGCGATGATGTTAAAGATTTTAGTAAGATACACATAGTAGATGAGCAGTTGCCTATGATAGATTCGTGTACATTTTCAGCAAAGAATGCTTGGCTAATGGAGATTCGAATGCTAATCCGTTTTGTTACTCAGAAACTCTGATATTTCGTACCTACCTAGTCTGTTTACAGTTCACTGAACAGTTCCAAATTACCATTAGCTTTTAGGTACTGACCTAAAACTATTTTGGACTACACCCTGTATACAGGTTTTTTTATAAGTCCGAATTGATATTTGGGGGTCTGGATGAGTATCGGGGTATCGGGCATAGAAAGAAAGTATACAATTTGATCGAAATTGGAACACTTTTCTTCTAAATTTGTAACACATTCAAAGGGCTGAAAATCCACTCATTAACTTATTCACTAATAATGAATTCATAAGTGGTCATTCTCATGAAGAAACCTGTTCTACGTTCGTTCATATTTTTGTCAAGTAATGGCCGTACTTGGCATATGAATCCGTAAGTTTTATAGAAGTTGTGCCGTTAACCGTGTGAATGACCTTTGAAAAACGTTTAGTCCGCATTCACTAACAATCTACTATTTCGGACTAAGTTATTATTTCGGAATTTTGAAACACCTTTAAAGCCCAAAAAAGTAAAAAGGAAAGTATATAAATCTTATACGCAAGTTATTTTGAGGTAAGTACCTAGATAGGAATATCTTATCTTTTTCGCTCAGTAGGTACCTAAGTACATCGTGCTTTCGACGGTTCACAGACTAGATAACCTTTCCCAGAAAGCCTAGCAGGTTGTTCAAAACACGAGGGTCACTAAGCGGATCAGCGAGGCTCTTTCAAATCCATTGACCTTTGCTTTACGACTAAATGTCAGCTCAACGGGCCCCGACCTCGGTATTTGTTAATAAATTAGGCTCAGACTTTTACGGGTCACATGCCCAATTTATGTCTTATCAATTTACGAATATTCTGATGTTACTGCAAACTCAAACTCAACTGAAAATTATTTTATACATATAAGCCAACAAAAGCATTTATGAATAGTCAGAATCTACCACCGGTTCGGAATGCTGCTTCCACTGAGAAGATCCGGCAAGAAACTCAATGGTTACTCTTGAATAAAAGATGGTGTACATTCTCAGGATCATTTCATTCATCATTTCATTTGCGGAGCAGCAATAGAATGTGAGCAGCCAACACCATTGTCACTAAATAAGTTGCGTTCAAAACACTTAATAATACTTACCTACCTAACTCTTTTATATTTATTTTCATACAACAAAGTCGTCAAACAAACGTACGAACCGCCTGATGTTAAGCAGTTACCGTAGCCTATAGATGCTTGCAATATCAAAGGCATTGCTCTCACGTTGCCGACCTGAAGGGACAATTGGCGGGGAAGGGGGGTTGGGCTACGTTGTCGTACTACGTTGTCGTACGAAACGCAGCTTTCACAACTACTTAACTCCGATCTTCTGTGAGTGGGTGGCACTACCTACCCCGTTCGAGCCATCCTACTAATATTATAAATGCGAAAGTTTGTGAGTGTGGATGTATGTTTGTTACTCTTTCACGCAAAAACTACTGAACGGATTTGGATGAAATTTGAAACACAGATAGCTTATAACCGGGATTAACACATAGGATACTGTTTATCCTGATAATCCCGAAATTTTTGTTAAGTTACTTAAATACTACGCGGACGAAGTCGGTGGGCTCAGCTAGTAATTCCATAATTCATTCTACTGATACAAAAAAGAACTACCTAACACCAGGGATTAACTAATTCAACGTTGCTGCGAGAAAATGCGCTGAAACATTTTACATTAATTAATTTCAAGATAATCTTCCGTCAGACACGTTTTAAGAGAATGAAAAAATGTACCTGTAGAGATCTGGACGACGCCGAGAGGAATTTGTTTACTTATTTCAGCTTAAGTTTGCAAGTACATTGTAATAAAGGCAAGCGTACTCAAACAAAAAACCAAGTTATGGTTTTGGTTTCCATTGGCGAAACTTTTGACCGAACTGAATCCCATTCAATTTCGCATCCACGTGACATCCCGACGAATTGAAAATTAAGGAACTCTCCTTGTAAATGGGGTTTTAATTACCGCCAAGACCGGAGAGTCCCATTCTTTGCGAAATTCATTAAATAAGTCGAGGGCAGGACTCTACTAATTGGCGAGCTGTAGTGACGTTCCGCGAAAAGGCCCGTCACTCCAGCCACTCGCACCCACCAAGTAATATATATCTCCCCTTCTGCATTTTAAGTTTTAATTTCCATTGAATCGAAATATCTCCTAAAAGGGTCCAAATTTCCCGAACGTAATTTACGTTGATTCCATTTCAAAGGAGAGATGGCTTTTCCATTTCCAAGATATAAAATAATAATTCTAACTTGCGACTGTTACTGATGAAATTTGTAAAGAGAAAACTTTACTGAGCAACCGCAGAACAAGGCCCAAGAATAAATATATCATTTCGTAAGATCATACTAGGGAGTAGAAGTAGGTAAGTTATATTGACCTACATACAGGCAACGGCGGGATGAAAAAATAATTTATGGACGGGACGTGAAGGATCGAGAGCATCACCCTGTAATCTTGAAAATAACAAGTTACTCGTCTGTCATTTCTTCAATGCCAAATCAGTTCTTTAACCGTATAATTTGGTGAAGCCAATATCATATCTAAGTACTTGGAAACATGGTCTCTTTTATTCAAGCACCTTCTCCGGTCACTACTAATGGAATAAAAATAAATATCGCCAGACGAACACATCAACTGTATGGTGCCAAACTAAGCAACGCTTGTACTATGGGTACGGTACAATGGACTGAGGGCTGTAACACCCAGACTAGGGTCAATTATGGAAAGGCCATTTCCGAAATTTACCATACGGTGCACTGAGCCGGGCGGTCTTCGCTGGAACCACTGCGCCAAGCGGTCGACAAAAAATACATAAAACATTTACGGAGCTAGTTTCTTTTGACTGAAAACTATGCAAAGTAACATGAACTCTATGAACCGTCAGCTGCGGACGTCACGTGAGCCGAATCCCTACATTATGTCGGAGCAACAAAAAGTGGAATTCGCTGCGACAGCCCATGTATCGTCCGACGCAATAAAAACTGTATAAACCCACCCTTAGGAAAACGCGGAGTGTTGCCGACCCGAGACGGTGTACCCCGTACTGAGGGCCATAAAAGTAGCGAGACCTCGTTATGTTCGAATGGCAAGATGTATTGCGTAAAACTACCGAAATCTGGTTTATATGTGGTGGGGGATGCTGAAAATTGTTTAATACTAGAAGACCCCAGACGTTCAAGTGCCAAAACTTTGTATTATACTTTTTTTGATGGCTGCAAGGAAATCTACTTGGAATTTTTATAAAAAATTATATTGCAATCTAAGTAGTCCGGGACTCAAACCGAGACGGTTTAATCAATGTTAGGTCATGGCAATTAAGTAACTGCTTGAACAAAAGCTTCCAATGAAGAAATTTATTTTCGATCTTGTTGATTTATGTTTGCTTTCCTGTGAAACTAGTACCCCAGTAGTTGTCAAAACTGTAGCAAATTCAACATTAACTCTGAAATAGACCACAGATTATATACGCCGTGATTGAGCGGTTTTGTTCCCTCAAAAGCTGTGACCTATTACTACCGACTATACTAGACCGGTAGACTGACCCTTTATCCGCTATCGCTTATAATAGTTTTCCCGCCACTAGTCTCAGGGCCCCGCCGTTAATGCCCTATCGATCTGGTAGTTTGGCAGCCGTTACAGTCTGTGCCATGCGGAACACGTCATCGGGCCCGACGATACACCGCGATGTTGGTCCGATGCGATTAATATTAACTGACGCTGAACATGGGAGATAGATGTGTTATTTTTCATGTGTATTTAGAGAAAGATAGATCTCATATAATAATAATAATAATTTTAGCCCTTTTGACGTCCCACTCCTGGGCACGGGCCTCCCCTCAACACGAGGGGGATTCAGGCCATAATCCACCACGCTGGCCCAGTGCGGGTTGGCGGATTTCACATGTCTTCGAAAATTGGTTAAATCTTCTAAGACATGCAGGTTTCCTCACGATGTTTTCCTTCACCGTAAGCTTCACCGTAAGATCTCATATCCAATACTGAAATCTTAAGGGTTCAAAAAGCGCCAAATCGCTTCAACAAAAGGATACCTTCTAACTGCAGCGCTTTGACTCCAATTTCCTCGCCTTGACGAAGGCGCTACCTTGCCTTCCGATTTGAGAAACATTGAGTCAGAATTGCTTAAGAAGTATTTGATCAAAAATCAAAGTTCTACCATCAATATCGACAGCATCGCGATACAATCCTATGGATCGTGATTCATAATTTAGGCCAATGGAACTTCACAATTTGTAACATTGTCAGGGGTTGCCATATAGTTTCGTCTTGGTTACGCTGTTATAATATGATGAGGAACTGAGCGCTTCCGTTGTGCTTCAGAGGGAACGTTAACATCCCAGCCAACACATTCGTTAATCCATATCGGAGGTCTTCGGGCCGCCTGACATCAGAGTTAACCAGTACCTTGCTCCTACGATAAGATGATCAAGGAAACCTCCCCCTTAATTGGTACTTAATTGTGACATTTGATGTGTGGTGTATGTAATGTTAACTACGTTCTACTCATTACTTGTTTTCAAATCAACCTTTGTTTACCACAATGGGCTCATCTGAATGACCACCAACTTAGACCAGCTTGCCGGAACTGGCTTCCCTTGAGGTGACTAACTGACTGAAAATTCGGACATTTGATGTGTGGTGTATGTGTCGTAGCCAACTAGCTTAATTCGCCGTTCAATCATCAGCCTAGCCACTTTATTAAACAGCGCCGTTTAACTAGCGGCCTGAATGATATTCAGCCATAACGTCTGTTACAACATTTAATAAACTGGCTGGCTAATGCTTAGGCCCCTGGTTGACATTTAAGTACTACAAAACTTTTACAAAGTACTACCCAAGCAACCTGGATGGGTTTACAGACTGTTGTAACAGACGATACGGCTGAATATCATTTAGGCCGTTTAGTAAAGTGGCTAGGCTGTTAATTGAACGGCGAATTAAGCTAGTTGGCTGCGACATATGTATTGTTAACTAACGTAGAGGCACGTATTGCCGGTAGAGGCGGTGGCGGCGTGACCGCGGCGACATGAGCGCGGCCGCACTGCGGGCGGAAGGCGCGGGCGACTCCACGCCCGGCTCCGACGTCGGCGAGCGGATCACGCGGCTCTTCCCCAAGTGCCGCCCCAAGAACATGCAGCACCAACACGATAGGTAAACAAACCAGCCGATTAGCAACCTTCATGGGTTTTATTAAGACTGTTATTACGTTGCTTAAAATCGACATTCGATTAAAAAACATGCTAGATCTCGGTGACCACAATGAAGCTACTAGGTATATCAACTAGTATATCAACGTAAAAACTTTTAATTTATGTAGGTAGGTCGGTCGACAAGGCACTAATGAATAGTCAAAATCTACCACTGCTTCAGTATATTTCATATGAACTCAAGCAATACTGAACAAAATCATCTTGCAATTGAACTGGGATATCATTCAGGGTAAATTACATACAATCCATTTCCGAAATCTGCCCCGACGGGAATTGGACCCGCAACCAGCCGAGGCCCAATCGAACACCACGGACAGAGGTTGTTAAAAAAAATAGCATTACCCTTTACCTACAACCAGTTTCTTCATAAGGTTTTTTGACAAACTATACAGATAACATATTTCAATGTTCCAGGTTGACCTCCGGTCTGGAGGGTCGCGACACAAACAACTTGAACAACGCCTCCTCCGACGAGGAGCGAGGCAACGAAAGCCAGCTCGTCATACTGAACTCCAAAGGCGGCACCTACAAACTCAGGGACTCCAGGTGAATATAACTGAAATTATATTAAACTAGCTATCCGCCCCGGCTTCGCTCGGGTATTTTTTATCAGTGTGTCTCTACTATATTATGCATGTATTGTGTATAATACATGCATAATATAGTAGATATATATGTATATAAACCTTCCTCTTGAATCACTCTGTCTATTAAAAACCGCTTCAAAAACCGTTGCGTAGTTTTAAGCATACATAGGGACAGACAAACAGCGAGAAGTGGCTTTGTTTTATACTATGTAGTGATGTATATTCATTCCATATAACCAAAAAACAGAGCTTCGAACCAAACTACTTGTACAGCCTACTTTACGTAATGCTTTACATTTCTGTTCTTCCGATACCGTCACCTAATGGGCTTATTGATCATCAGAGATCTTCACTTCAGAAATCATTACGTGAACTAGGCTTATGGTCTAAATCATGAACCAACCAATATTTCCGAAACATATACCTTAATTAAGTTATTAGATTTATATAGATATACCAATTCCCAATCTATTATTATTTTCGATAGACCAATCACACTGCGATGCCGTTACTAGTGGTTGGTTAGTCCGTGTTTCATATGCTCCAATACATAGTATAAATGATTTCTGGTACCAGGATCATAGAAATAGCGGGAGGTCGGGAGCTGTATTCGCAGAGTCGGACGAAGGCGGTGCGGAAGCTGCGGCACAATAACACGCACAAACATAATCTCAGGAACAAAGTGCGGTCGCTCACTAAGGACACCGTCGACTACGCCGCCGACAACATTAGCAATGAGGTGAATATTATTAAGAGAACTTTTCAGACATATCCTCCTATTATTAAAAGCAGTGATAGCCGATTGGTTAGCACTAGTGATGGAACATTTCACAGGTAGTATGTGAAAAATCATATTATATAGGTTTTCCTAAGTAGCACTTGCTACCGACATAGGTAGAAACTGTTAATAATCATTGTTATGATTGCAATGAAATCGCAAAGCGTTCGCCACTGTCACGGTTTTTATGATAAATCGTCGACCAGTGACTTCATAGGATTACGTGTCATAGTGAAAATTCGCTATGAATAAAATCATTGGCTGTGAAAAATCACAGGTGAAATAACTGTGAAAGAGAAATATAATTTCACGTATTGAAAATGAATTGCAGGTAGCAATCATTTCCATCCCTAGTCAGCACGCGTCTTGCGGGCACTAGGTCCTAGGTTCCAACCGTGCATGTCTTTGAAAATCTAACCAATTCTGGAAAGACATTGTGTAATCCGCCAATCCGCACTAGGCCAGCGTGGTGGATTACGGCCTGAATACCCCTCGTAGTGAGGGGAGGCCCGTGCCCAAGAGTGGGACATCAAAAGGATAAATTATTTATAATAATAATTCATATATATACATATACTCGTATACCTCCTTATTAATAAACGTGGTATAGCGCGGGAATAGTTATACACCGAATGATCTCTTTCTGTCATGAGTAATTTGACATTCGAAAATAAAGACAAAGCATGGTGTAACTGTACAACCGCTAATCCACTGTTATTAATAAGGGGAAATATGTTTAGCATTTTGAGGTCCAATCACTTAATCATTTAATAACTGAATAATTAATTTATTTATTCTGGTAAGTTTAATACGATTTTGTTTGTTCATTTTCAACGTTGAGTCCTACAGAAAAATATACTATTTTCGTAGCGTTTAATTAACGTAAATGTATTCTGTCTCGCTCATATGAACAGGTTATGTAAATATGAATAACAGTGACAGCATGCTTTCTCAATTGTGATACGATTACGTTAGAACATTTTGCTATTGGTAATAGGTAATCAAGCTGACAAAACAGGTAATCAGATTATATATTTAAGTTTTTTTTTTTCATTTAGTTTTTTTAACGTCCGCTTGACTGTGCGGTTCGAGCGTAGGCCACTCGGCTTACTGCACCGGTCAGTTGAGGGTTTGATACCCGTCAGGGTAAATTTCGGGAATTGCCTTTTCGTAATTTTGTCACTGGAATCGCCCCAAGTCCATTGTACAAGCGATGCATAGTTTGAGACCATACATTTAGTGTGTTCGTCTGGTGATATTTATTGATTTATTATTTATATTTTATAATTGCAGATATCTCTACACAGAATTAACAATGAACCCAAAAAGATGATATCGCGGCACACATCGCCCACGTACACGAATGGGGATCGCGACATGGTTATAGAACAGAACCCCATGGGCATCCCCAAGAACAGGTCAGCTCTTCTGTTCTGGCAATATTCTGGGCCTATTACTTCATTATTTGTGATGCCTTATCCATTAACCTACATTGTCCTTCACACCTCTAATTATAACTACTTTCAACGCAAACATAATTTAAAAAAGATAAAAGAGAAAATGTATCCTTTGAGTTTCTTGCTTGCTCTTCTCGATAGGATTTAGTTTTGAAACATGCACCTTGCTCTTGACTTTTTAAAAGTGCCAGTAAATCTGGCCTATTTGGAATAAAAACATTTGAATTTGAATTTACAGCTCCCCCATACTGGACCCGCATAAGACTAGTGACGTCAGCGCGAAGAGCAGTCCTATAGCCGTGGTGGCTGACGGCGAACTCGTTGTCTTCGATGACAGTGAGGACTGGAAAGGTGAGATTCGATGGGGATTGCTTGGCTATTCATGAATATGGTTATGTCTTGAAATTCAAATATTATTTTGTTATATTTACGCGAATACTACTCATTGAAATAAAATTATTTTACGGATTATATCGCGTTTATTTATTGAAATTAAAAACATCCTAATTTCAATAGGGAAGGTAGCTGGCAACAACTTGGGATCCAGTAATTAATAAAATTAAATCCAAAACCAAGCGTACTGTTATATCCTCGAATTGCAATGATAACTGATGAATAGGCGCCTAGTCAGCACCTTGAGGTCTAGAGCATCATTCGCTGGGATTTCTAGCTCAGTTCGGGTCGGACCGCGAATCAGTGAGCACTTGCTGAATTTCTCAAATATATCCATGTTTAATTCCAATTTGTTCTAGTGTAAAATAAACAACCTTTTTTAAAAAGATCCGAGTTTTTCTCGTGATAACATTTGGTGGCAGCGGTGGGATCCTGAAAATTCCAAAGTGCCTAATAAATCAGGGTCTCGATATATAAGTGTACAAGTGCCAGTGAGTGTCCAACTACAGAGATCCAGAAGGTGCCGATCCGAATTCAACCCAAGGTCATCGAACTTGACCATTCCAAACCGGAAGTATCCCGGTATCCAGAGTATCCAGAGTATCCAGAGTATCCAGAGTATCCTAAGTCACCGAGAGAGTCCATTGTGCAGTAAGCAGTATCCAGTTGTTAGGGCAGAGACGCCCGACACAACCCATACCCAGCACCGACCAAACGGCGACATCACCTTGACGTCATCCTAACACCGAGTCCAGGCGTCAGATCCAGGTTCCAGCTACATCAGAATGAAGTGTGCGGAACTATTCCTGTGAGTCAATTTATTACATTTCATTATCCAGAAGTTATCGTGAAGATTATCCCGTGGAAAATACTTTTATAATCTAATTATATCCGTTTAACTATAATTTACCTGTATCTACATACTAAATATTTCATAATTTAACCTGTGAATCTTTATAACATTAATACTTGATTGTAATGTAACCAAGTCATTCTTATCACTTATAATTAGCCTAAACATTCTCCAGACGACGGAGCGCCCACGCGTTTCTCGTTATCTCATCCGGAGCGACTCAGTGTCAGTCGTATTATAATACCTTAGAATACTATACTACCATTGTTTTGGGGTTTCGCCTACTTTTAATTTTATTTTCTTACAAGTTCTATTCACTTTACATATATCCTATTGAATTTAGCTCAAGATGTCGAAACCAGATCAAAAAAGGGAAAAGGTAGACGGAGAAATCCCATTAAACACAATTCTAAAATTCATAAAACCTTTTACTGGTGATCGAGACAAACTTACCGCCTTTCTGAGAAATTGCGATAGTGCAATCTCATTAGCGTCCCCGCACCAGGAGAATTTAATTCTTAAATTCATCCTCAGTCAGTTAGAGGGCAAAGCCGAAACAGCTTGCTCTATAAAAGATTTTGACTCCTGGTTATCTTTAAAAGAATTCCTTAAGACCCAGTTTGGTGAGCGTAAACACTACGCACACCTTCTCACAGAGCTACAAGACTGTAAGCAGGGAAACCAAGAAACTGTCAGCCAGTTCTCCCTTAGAGTAGAAACCTGTTTACAGAAATTACTAACTGAAGTCACAGTTTCCAACTCCAAGAAAACGGAGCTGACCGGTAGGCTAGCAGCAATGGAAGACCTCGCCCTTCATACTTTCATGTTAGGTCTATATCCTAGAATTTCCAACCTTGTGAGGTGTAGAGATCCGAAGAACCTCAACGATGCTATAAACTGCGCTATATCCGAGGAAAAAATTCAACAATTCTCTTTTCGTAATAACTTGAAGCAAAAATCTATTGAACCAATTCC
Organism: Notodonta ziczac; assembly: GCA_918843915.1. NCBI lineage: Eukaryota > Metazoa > Arthropoda > Insecta > Lepidoptera > Notodontidae > Notodonta > Notodonta ziczac. The sequence goes on along the minus strand of OU974040.1, from coordinate 1,708,537 downwards.
CAAACGAAACGACTTTAATACTAAAATTCATACGAAGTCAAACTTTAATGACGCACAACATGCCTCTGCCTCTACAAAGGAATCACCATATTGCAGATATTGCAAAAAGAACGGGCATATCCTAGAAAACTGTAGACTTCGCGAATATAATAATAAAAAATATTCAAATGAATCCCAAACATTTACGCCATATCAATCAACTTCTAAACCGAACCAGTACAAACCAGGTCCCCGCGTGAACTTTGCGGAAAATGACGAAGTTGAAGATGAAGGTGAAGATGAAGTAGATAACACTACTGAAAGTTTAAACTAATTTCTGCCCCGTTCAAGTATCGCGCGGGTCAGAACCTTTTATTTCAAGTCGATACTCATCCTAAACAGACCAACGGACAGGGTAACCAGCCCCAAACTCACGGTCTTACTCGTAAACAAACCTATGGACAGGGTAACCAGCCCCAAACTCACGGTATTCCTTGTAAACAAACCAATGGACAGGGTAACCAGCCCCAAACTCACGGTATTCCTTATAAACAAACCTATGGACAGGGTAACCAGCCCCAAACTCACGGTATTCCTTGTAAACAAACCTATGGACAGGGTAACCAGCCCCAAACTCACGGTATTCCTTGTAAACAAACCAATGGACAGGGTAACCAGCCCCAAACTCACGGTCTTCCACATAAAATAATTCCTAAACACCCTAAACCAGAGCAAATCTATGAAATAAATACTCATAAAAGGTACTTACCTTATGTCATACTCCAAACACCTGTAAATAAAAAACCACTTACCTTCCTGATAGACTCTGGAGCATCCCTCTGCGTCCTAAAAAATAATTGTATAATTAATTCTATACAACTATGCGATACCGATATTAAAGTAAAGGGCATAGATTCAAAAGAGGATAGTCCTATTAAAAGTCTAGGCTGTCTTAACCTACAACTACAATTCACTCAAGACTTAAAATTGTTACACACATTCCATGTCTTCGACGATATCAACTTACCTTACGATGGTATAATAGGCAACGACCTTTTTATACAACACGGCTGTCGTATTAATTATGACTCAGAATCCCTAGAAATAAAAAATAACAATATTAAATTATCATTCGACGAACCTTCTTATACTATTATGCCTCGAACAGAAACAGTAATTGAATGTTCTGTAAAAAATCCGGAAATAAAAGAAGGAATGATATTCGATCAACATATTTCAGACTCATTGCTCGTATCCAATTGTATAGTCAAAATAAAAAAAAATAATAGAATAAATTTAACAGTACTTAACGTATCGGATGAACCTATACATATAAATTCTAATCTTTTACTCACCTTATTCCCAATCGACTATACCGAACTAAATAATATAAGACAAAGTGACATAGGAAATAACAGCATTAAAAGAAGCTTACAATTGTTCCAGCTTTTACAAACATCCCACTTAAATCCTGAAGAATTAGATAACTTAAAAGAAATCTGTAATCAATATGCAGACATATTCCATTTACCTGACGATGAACTAACTTATACAGATGTTATCCAACATGAGATTCAAACAACTACTTCACAACCGATTAGTGTTAAATCTTATCGATTCCCCGAAATACACCAAGAAGAGGTAAAATCCCAAATAACAAAAATGTTAACCCAAAATATTATCCAACCTTCAAAATCTCCATGGTCATCACCTATTTGGATTGTACCGAAGAAATTAGACTCATCTGGAAAACGAAAGTGGAGGATTGTAATAGATTATAGGAAACTTAACGATATAACCATCGGAGAAAGTTATCCAATTCCACAAATAAGCGAAATATTAGACCAATTGGGTCAAAGTAAATACTTTTCAACGCTAGATTTAGCTTCCGGATTTCACCAAATAAACATGAGCCCCAAGGACGCAGCCAAAACAGCTTTTTCTGTACCACAAGGACACTTCGAATTTAATCGAATGCCTTTTGGCCTTAAGAATGCTCCCGCCACATTTCAAAGGACAATGAACACTGTCTTGTCTGGGTTACAAGGCATACACTGTTTTGTGTACTTAGATGATATTGTAATTTATTCTCACGATCTATCCTCCCACATGGACAAACTATATCTTGTATTCGAAAGATTAAGAAACTTTAATCTCAAATTACAACCAGAAAAATGCGAGTTTCTTCGTAAAGAAGTTGCATACTTAGGTCATGTAATCAGTGACGAAGGCGTCAAACCAAACCCTGAAAAAATAAAAGCTGTTATGCATTTCCCTGTTCCTAAGTGTCCGAAGGATATCAAATCTTTTCTAGGCCTAGCTTCATACTATCGCCGTTTTATTCCCGAATTTTCAAAATACGCTAAATCACTAACAAATCTACTTAAAAAGGATGTCCCTTTTAATTGGACTAATAGTCAACAACTAGCTTTTGAACAACTTAAAGATAAACTAGTAACAGCTCCAGTCCTTTTATACCCAGACTTCACAAAACCCTTTATTTTAACTTGTGATGCATCTAATTATGCCATTTCAGCTATTCTATCACAAGGCGATGTGGGTAAAGACCGACCAATCGCTTATGCTTCTCGGACGCTAAACAAAGCAGAATGTAACTACAGTGTTACAGAAAAAGAATGCCTAGCAATAGTCTACGGAACAAAGACCTTCCGTCCCTACCTTTTTGGTCGTCGTTTTAAAATAATCACTGACCATAAACCTCTGAATTGGCTTTTCAACTGTAAAGACCCCGGATCAAGGTTAATCCGTTGGCGTTTAAAATTAGAGGAATATGATTACGAAATTCAATACAAAAAGGGTAAAATGAATTCAAACGCAGACGCACTTTCAAGATACCCAGTAAACCCAGTACAAAAGCAAAATCCTACCATATCTGACGAAACACCTACAGAGAGAACAACTACTACAGCTGACCCGTCGTCTATATCAATTCCTGACTTACCTGAAATTTCTGAACTACCTGAGATACTAGACTTACCTGACGACTTTGTACTCCCCGATGATTTAGAACTGCCAGAAGACTTTAATATCCCCACTCCACAATCTGTCGATAATTTAAACAATGATGACACGTACTCTAAATGCCTGAAAACATTAAATAACAAATTAATATCATTTAATACTAGGATAGAAGAACATAACGAAAACCTATTAAAAACAAAAATTAAACATATAGTTATACCTACTTCTATTGACTTAGACGAATCAAATCATTACGTAGCGGAAATCATCGGTAACCTATCAGAATCCACAGAATTCCTCTCTAAAGAAAGGACTTTACATTCATTTATAATGTTTCAAAAAGATGACATTAAGTACTACTTGCTATTCGTTAAAGTATATCACTACGAAAAGAATACTTACGAAGATATCTTCAAAAGTTTAAATAATTTAAAAAACGAATTTATTGTGAATAGCATTACTGAATTCAGTATAACAGATTTCCGCAATCCTTTTGACGTATACACATTTGTAAAAATATATAATATAATTATGTACTTATTCAACAACACAGACATAATTATCCACATCTATAAGAACTCTATTATATACCCAGCGACAACTGAAATAAATAAAATCCTAAAGGAAAACCATGACATTCCTATTTCAGGTCATCTGGGTTCTAACAGAATGTTAAGCAGAATCCAAGAACGATATTACTGGCGAAACATGCGCAGCGATGTCGAGAATTATGTCCGTAAATGTGATTTATGCCAAACCAATAAGGCCCTACGTAAAATTAACCGTGCTCCCATGCAGATCACAAGTACTTCGACACAGCCATTTGAACGTGTCGCATTAGACCTCGTTGGCCCTCTCCCAGAGGCCGGCCCATCCAAATACAGATTTATATTGACACTCCAGGATGACCTTACAAAATATTCAGCCGCATATCCCTTACCGAATGCCACGGCTGAAGAATCTTCCGAATGCCTTATCCATTTTATTTGCCAATTCGGCATTCCAAAATCCGTATTAACTGACCAGGGTACAAACTTCACGGCCGAATTATTTAAGCAAACATGCACCTTTCTTAAAATCAAACAACTTTTGTCAACGCCTTATCACCCGCAAACTCAGGGCGCACTTGAGCGCAGTCACTCTACACTAAAAGAGTACCTTAAATCCTTCGTGAACGAACATCAAAATAATTGGCCAAGGTTTGTTTTTACTGCAATGCTCACATACAACACTACAGTCCATTCAACTACAAACTTCACACCTTATGAGCTAGTTTTTGGCCATAAACCCTTTATCCCATCCTCTATTTATGACACTTCTTTGGAACCTACATATAATAGCTATGTACGGGTGTTACAACAACGGTTACGACTTTCTAGAGAAAAGGCTCTAGAGAACATATTAAAATCAAAGGCGAATTCCAAATCATACTACGATAAACGGACTAAACCTATCAAATACCAAATAGGCGATATGGTATATGTTAAAAATCACTTGCGACTCCGAAAGGCGTTATCACCTGTTTGGAAGGGTCCCTTTAAAGTTGTTAAAATTAACGGAAACAACACATTAACAATACTTCTAAACCGTCGTCACGTAAAATATCATTACGATGAGATCAAATTAGCGGAAACTAGTTCCGAGTAAAGACATAGGTTACGTATTATACACTATTATTAGGTTTTATATTTTATTTTACAATTTAATACTTTTTATATTTTTATCTTTTACTCAATTATAGATTTAGTTAGAATTAATATATAGTTAGAAGTAATATAATAAAATTAGATTCTGTCGTATTTCAGAATTGCCACGGCGAGTACTTTCATTTATGCATCGAATGTTATAGAACAAATAAATGAAAGCCCCGGCATCTATTTCGACTCAGCAGGCTCTATTAAAATCACGGATGATTACCTTCATGTATTAATTCCTATTGAAATTGGATACATAAAACCCCATATTGAAAATATTAAAACTGTTTTAGGAACGGCTAGATTCTTTTGTCAGCAAAGTGAATATAACAATTCTAAATGTCACAACTACCTACAGCCCTTGGTTCCGCGTCTTGATAGTATTCTAAGAGAGTATAGTGCTATATCACATTTGATTTCGGATAGAGATAAAAGATCCGCGTGGTTTGCTGGAATTGGGTCTGCATTTAAACAGATAATAGGGACAATGGATGAGAATGACGCAATCAGATACAATAACGCTATTCAATCTCTAGATGATAATAACAAAAAACTTGCTTCCCTTCTGAAAGATAACATTCTGATGACGAATGCAGCTATAAATAATTATAACGAAACCTTGAAATCAATTCAAATTAACGAAGCCCGTCTGAATAACGCTATTGAATCCTTAAGCATTGGTGTTAACAGCTTATCCAATACATCATCGATATTATATATAGAATCGAAGATGAATGAAATTTATAATGAATTATCTTCTAGTTTGTTTACCTTATCATTTAGAGTCGAAAATATTGTCAACTCTATTATGTTTACAAAAAGCCACTCGATTCACCCATCTGTTATTACACCGAAACAACTCTATGAAGAATTGTCTCGTAATATTAGAAACTTAGTTAAGAATTCAGAATTAGCTTTAAGTTTAAATCTAAATAATATACACTCTTTAATTGACTTAGCGCAATTATCATGTTACTATGTAGAAAATAAAATTGTATTTGTAATTAGAATACCCTTAGTTACTAGAATAGAATACAGTTTGTACAAAACTATATCCGTACCAATTCCACACGATAGACATCACCCTAATTCATATGCGATGATAATTCCGAATTATAATTATATAGCTATAAGTAAAGATAAGACGACATATATATACCTTAATGATTTAAATGAATGTATTAAAACCATTAATCAAATTCACATCTGTAATAAACTCAATGTACATTCAGTTCAAAATAACCCTATATGTGAAACAGAAATTTTGAGTAAAGTGTTAGATAAATTACCTCAACAATGTGAAACCAAATTGATTCATGGAAAAATCGATATCTGGCAAGAATTATCTGGCAACAGATGGCTGTTTGTTGAAACTGATCCTACTAAGCTTACTGTTGAATGTCAAACACAAATATCAGAATTTAAAATATTAGGTACTGGTATATTAACCTTACTGCCAAATTGTAAAGCCTTTTGTAAGAATAAGGAATTTTCAACGATAAATAATTTTAATATAACAGTAAAATCCATAACGTCAGACTTTAACCTTATCAATGACCCTTGCTGTGATAAAAAGAAATTTAAAGATCTTAAAACAAAATTGAAACCAATGAACTTAATTGACATAAATTTAGAGAAACTTTCAAATATTGCTGACAACCAATTAATGACAGATATCGATAAGTTAATAAATGGGCCTAACCCACTTTTAAAATACGAATCATATTATCCTATACTTACTTATTGTATAATTGTTTTAATTTTATTTTTTATATCTTTTAAACTGTACAAGAAATTCGGCAATTGTTCAACCTTCAGACCTAAGACAAGTACAATAATTCCTGATACATCCGTTGATCCTAGCCAAGAATTAGACGAAATACCAAGTCCAAGACTAAGGATAATTTCCTGAAACTTAACAAAAAATAATGTAAGTTTCCTCTTATCGTGGGGGCTGTTATATCCTCGAATTGCAATGATAACTGATGAATAGGCGCCTAGTCAGCACCTTGAGGTCTAGAGCATCATTCGCTGGGATTTCTAGCTCAGTTCGGGTCGGACCGCGAATCAGTGAGCACTTGCTGAATTTCTCAAATATATCCATGTTTAATTCCAATTTGTTCTAGTGTAAAATAAACAACCTTTTTTAAAAAGATCCGAGTTTTTCTCGTGATAACAGTACCATTGCAAGACCTCGAGACACAGTGAGCACTTTCTGCGTGGATCGGACCGCAAACAACAACTCAATTTGAGGGTACCCAGTTTTTAACTATGACAACAGGACGTCTAACACCTCAGTCCCCCCGTGACCACGGTTGCTGTAAAGCAACCGAAACGTCGGGAACATAAAAAGTAAATAAACGCGATATAATCCGTAAAATAGTTTTATTTCAATTAAAATATTAATTTACGAGTGACAGGCGGGATACAAAGCGATCAAACTGGTAATCGTCTACCTACCTTTCTCGGTGTTATAATACATATTTTTTTCTAACCAGTGCGCAGTTGTTTTTGTTCAATATCGGTAATAGAATACATTTCTTAAATTATTCTGAACTTTATAAATAAAACTTCAAGAGCGCGACACATGATACATAGATGACCATATAATATTTCTAAGTACACGTCTTTCGTAAATATTAGCTTTTTTAGTTAAAATCACAGGTATAAATTTACATAGATAACGCAAGTGTCACAATTTGTATTGAAACCAAGCGTGCCGAACTTTTAACACCTACTGTGACATCATTAGGGATGGGAAATCCAAACCGATTCAAAGACACCGATGCCGCCGATGCCCCTCCGCCCGCTACGATTATCTTGAGTGATTATCTCGCTCATACTCATATCTTTTATATCTGTTGTCGCGCGGACTCTAAGTTAGCGGTGACCAACCTTGACGCTTGGTCGGGATTTCGTACACGCGAAGTACATGCATTTGCGTTATCTATGTAATTCTATATCTGTGGTTAAAATGATAATAAATAGGCACTTGTTTAAATACATTTGATTAAAAAATATTCTGTGTAAATAATAAATGTATATACCAAGATAATTTCCCATAACATAGGGAACCTAAAAGGATTCATAGTGCTTGCGGAACCCCAAAACTTTAAGAGAAAGTTAGGCTACCTTAAGTTATGAGCTGTGGGAGTAGATTGTACCTATCAAGTCGGTAACAGTGCTTAATCGAAATGCTTATGCGGGAGGATTGTAGCACAACTTTATATAAGGGATGACGGACGTCTACAAATCTGTCTACAGAATATTAAACTATTCGGAGATGTAATAAAGTATAGTTTGCTTTGTAAAGTTCAATCGCAAAATGTCACAGGTCATGTTTGATGTTTTAATATTCTCTATTTCTTTTTGCTTTAATATCTTCGCCCTTGCTTTTTTGTCCACTTCTATAATAATAATAATAATAATAATCATTTATTATTTATCTATTTATTCGTTTTGTATTTTATATTGAAAACTTTAATTAGTTAACGTTATCCGAAGCCTTATCTTCATGTTTTATTGTTTCTTTATTGTCTCAATTGAATAATATAAATTCAAATTAAAATACAATTACTTAATTGATTCAGATAATTGAAGTTTACAGCACTAAAGGTGAACTTACATTACGGTCGATTGGTGTCAGTCAATCTATCTATAAATAAAATTGTCAAACGTCGGCTAGGGGTGCCACTCTTAGCAACGATAATCAATATATCGTGACATTCGTATTGTCGAATCTTACTCTAAATCTAATCTCTTGTATTGTTCGTTCAGACATCATCTAGGTGAAACAAAAAGGGTAAACTATTTTTTTTGCAACTTTGTAAATCTCAAACTATCGGATTTGTGGGACAGTTGAAGTAGGTACTAAAGATTTTGTAGACTTGTGAAATCTGTCAACAGCTGTATTCCTATAACACCTTTTGTTTTTCAAGTTTCTTCCAAAGCTGATAGTTTTAGCATTACCAAGTTAAGTTTTGAAAAAAAAAGTATTACCTTTATGTTCTACCTTGTATACGACGACGGCAAAAAAGATGGTATTTAGAGTAGGATTCGACAATACGAATGTCACGATATATTGATTATCGTTACTAAGAGTAGCACCCCTAATGCGCTTGCTTTTTACCTGACTACCCCCGAGGAAGGGTTGGGTTTTTAAGTCGGATTTTCCCGAGTAGGTAAACCTAGCTGTAGTAAGTATGTACTATACGCAAAAAAGGCGACCGTAACATAATATCACCTTTACAAACCTACAACCATCCTTTTCCAACGAACCATTTCATATCTATTCTTTCTCTCTCTTTTATTTTCAGTGATATTGAATTCTGTGTCTCTAGGTTTGAGGACGGAGCCAGAGGCAAGTGACGATGAGATCGATATGAGTGTAAAAAGGACTTTAGACAATATTAAAAACGGTGATAGTGATGTAATGAACAATAAAAGCGAACTGAGTTGTGACGAGAGTGATTCTTCGCCCTCCAAGGAGGACGTGAGGTTGAGCGACGCCAGCCCGTCGGGCGTGTGGCTGTCCGGGGATGAGGACAAGAACAGGGTCACGAGGGTGATAGGCGAGCTACCTATAGCCGAGTATGAGGGATCGCCGAGAAGATATGGGGTTGGGACCCAGAAGACTACTAATAGGTCGCCGAGGCCTGGGTTCCCACAGGTCAGTATAGATAATAACAGGCCACCTACGGTAGGATAAACACATTATTTCTTACACAGGTAACATTACGGTAATGGATTAGATAATAAATGTGTGTGTCTGTAGATATTTATAGAAAACTTGCCAAAAGGTTGACAATTACGATTTGTCCGCCCTGCAGATAAGTATACTTCAATGTTACAATATAATTCTGAATTTCACTCACAAAACTTTATCTCCATTAATATTAAAGAGTATGGTAGTAAAAACTATTATATAAATTTTAAAACAAAATTTCAGTGATAAATAATATTATATTGTTACACTTGTTACTGGAATTATATAAAAAACACAGGGTAGTCAAAAATATCAAACCAAAAAAATGTTTATTCCAGAGGGTAGTAACGGAAAGCCGGGATGTGTCGCCGCCGTCGGGCTCAGCGGCGTTCGACTACTTGTACGAGTTCTCCGAGACCAGGAAGGTGCTGGAGGAGTTCTTCAGGTGTCCCACACAAGCCGGACAGACGCAGCTCAACACCAACGATGAGATTGTTAATTTCCAGGTGATTTTATCATTCTAACTCAGACGAAAATAATAAAGTAGACAGTGAGTGAAGCCAACAAAAGTAATACCAACTAGTATTCATGAAGATTATTTAATAATGCTGAAACACATCGCTGCAGAGACAGATATTCTATTGTGCTCTGAGTGAACTCACAAGGGTACTATGATTATTATGATGTTACAGCAATAAGAAATTGTAACTAATAGAAATAATAATGAAATATGTCATACGTAGGTTGTCGACACTACTGTATTAGGGAGCAGACCTAATAATACCTTTATTTGACGACCGCTTGGCGCAGTGGTTCGAGCCTCGAGCCTAGGCCGCTTAGCTCACTGCACCGAGTGGTTACGGGTTCGATTCCCGTCAGGGTAAATTTCGGAAATGGCCATTTCGTAATTTTCCCTAGTCTGGGATCGCCCCCAGTGCATAGTACGGTACCCATAGTATGATATTAAGTATTATTATTATTTATTACCAGGATCTGGACTACGAGCTGAGGCGGCAGACTCAGGAGTGTCCGTCCGAGAACGGGCTGGAGGGCGGCAGCGAGTGCGAGTGGCCGCGCGCGCCCGACGCGCTGGACTCGCCGCACACACCACACAACCACACCAACTTCCTCGGGCTGCAAGTGTGCAAGGTACCATTCATTACTGTCAACGCACGCGCATATGTACGCGTCCACACTTATTTGTAGATGCATGAGTTCCATCGAAAATATTAATTTGAATTTGTGTAAAGACATGTAAGTTGGATAAGAATAAGACATATAAGAAACGTACTGAAATAACTATTTGCTTTGATAAAAGTTTCTTCCTTTATCAAAGCCTATTTGCTTCAAAAAATAATTATATTGGATTATATTCAACATGAAAAGCTACTGGAAACATGGTTTATTTCATTTTTTAAGTCTAATGCACCACAGGTATCTTATCAACACTTTTTTTTCAATGAATTAAAAATCTAATCGTTAATATATTGTCGATACTTTAAATATAACATTCGATTCATATTTATTGGCGACTTATATAGAGCACGTCCTGAAAGAATATAACTTCATCCATTATCGTTCTTAGCTTGAAATGTTTTCAATGTATCTCCAGCAACAAAGCGCCCTCTACACGGAGCCGAACGTCCGCGAGCTGAGCGTGGGCGCGGCGTGGAGCGGCTCGGCGTCGCCGGGCGCCGCGCGTCGCGACCGCGACCGCGACCGCGACAGCCACCGCGACAGCCACCGCGACCGCGACCGGGTGCCGTTCGCGCTCTCCAGCGACACCAGCGACACCGGCAGCGATCTCTCGCTCATTATCATGGAGAATGAACTGTCAGAGATGAAAGGTAAGGACGACAATTAAGTTTAATAATCTACAAATTTACAAGAAATTACCTACGAGAAAAAAACTAAGATAGGTTCGTGCTTGGATATTAGATAATTATTTCCAAAATATTCTTTGGGATAAATAGTAAAAAAAAAATTTTGTATGAACTCAAGCGAATAAAAATATATTCCGATGGATCTAAAGCATACCTGGAAATGTATACCATTAAGTTCACTGTAAGTTAAAAAATCACAGGTACTTGCAACTATGGTTTCAAATAACATGTTTCAATTCAAATACTAACATATAACACCTTTGAATATCCGCGCATTTTTTGAAAATCCTTAATAAGTACGTTGATCTTACATATGCTTCGGCTTCGCCTTTGTCGGCAGCGGCGGTAAGACATCACATTATTGTTCCAGTTCAAATGGACACGACGAGGGTCGTGGTGACGCACCTGCCCGTGGTGGAGGACGGCCTGTCGTCCGGACACGCCTCCGACACGGATAACAACAATCAAATGATACAGGTCAGCTGGTCCCTTCCCACCTTAGCTACTTAAAACGCAATAGAAAAGCAAACGCTTTCGAAAAATTAGTTTTCGAACGTGAGCGTTCAAACGCGAATTTGCTATGAAACACGAGGGATCAAACGCGAATAGAAAAGCTTTCAAACGCGAGCGTTTGAAAGCTTTTCTATTGCGTTTTAACTAGCTTTCATGGTTGGGGCCCAGGATTATCCAGTATAAGTGGGCTTCAAAATTCTATTGGATACCTTCAGACAATTTGGGGCACTTTTTTAAACGTAACTAAGTTGGTAAACGAACGTTTTTCCCGGGTGATGTTAAGTAGTTGACGTAGCCTATAGATAGATATAGACTACGTTATCTAATGGATAGACGTTTGCAATATCAAAGACATTGTTCGCACGGGTTAGTGGGATAGGGAGAGGGGTTGTGCTTCTGGCTCTATCACTCATCGTACGAAACATATATATAATAGGATGTTAAGCAGTTACCGTAGCCTAGATATCCTTGCAAGATCAAAGGCATAGCTCGCATGTTGCTGACCTGAGGGTGTGCTGGAGCCAATTGTTTATACGTTAGCTCTACAATAATCAACACACACTTGATGTATTTTTTCAGACTCATGCGTCAGTAGTGATCAAGGAGATCGTGGAGAATGGCACGAGCATGGACGCCCACGTGCTTTCTGATGCTGATCTACACTCTTTGGATCCTTTGGGTAGGTTTAAAACCTATACACCCCTTCGTTGAAATTAGTGCCGCATGCTAAGAAATGAATTAGGTATATTCAACTTGAAAACTGGAACAGAATAGAACGGCATACGAAGGCGCCTAAAGTCGTAACACAGGCCCATATAATGTTGTTAAAATGTTGCCATTTCGTGTAGTGATAACCCGCAATGGTTCTTAAGTACTTTGTTTATCTTGTCGCATTTCTAAATAAAAGTACCATTAATTTTGTAATGTCACCTCAAACTGTTGTTGACTTACTCACGGAAGCCATTCTTGTTTTGTGATAACCCTTAATAAATAATCTTTTTTATTTATTTATTTTATTCCTGTGTGACCCCCAACGAACACTAAACTTAATATTATTTTATTCTATAAGTGTAGTAAGTTTTTGGCGCACGCTATGCTTTGGTCCATTTTCATCAGGGTAACTTTTAGAATATTTATTTTGTTTATTATTATATTTTTTGAATGTTGTATCAAGTTGGTATTCCTCTAACCGAGAAGGATATTATCGGCAATAATGTGTATGTGTTTGATTCGTGCAGTGTGCAGCGAGACGGCGCCCCCGCCGCCGGCGCCGGCGCCGCACCGGCCCGCGTCGCCCGCCGCCGCGCCGCGCGACCCGCGCGACCCGCACGACTCGCACGACTCGCACGACCCGCACGTACCGCACACGCCGCACCACCACCATACGCCGCATATTTCGCATCACGATGACGTATATCCGCCCAGGTCTCACAGTAATCTAATAATAACAATAATCAAAAACGAAATTGTAATAGTAAGAGATAAGAGAACGCATATCCGTGTGCCCTTATCGCCACACTGGCGGCATAGGACACCAGCCCGCAATATGTGATTGAGTATTACGAAAACGTTGTACTAGACACATATTTGTTGCGTTCTATGTATGTGTGATGAAGTGGCGACACTGGTTGTGTAAGAAATGATGCGTTATCTGAATATAAATAACTCAAAGGTGACTGACTGACTGACTGACTGACATAGTGATCTATCAACGCACAGTCCAAACCACTGGACGGGTCGGGCTGAAATTTGGCATGCAGGTAGATATTATGACGTAGGCATCCGCTAAAAAAGGATTTTGATTAATTCTACCCCCAAGGGGATAAAATAGGGAACGAAAGTTTGTCAATTAAATTCCACGCGGACGAAGTCGCGGGCACAGCTAGTTGATTTATAATTTCTTATTAATAACTCACGTCATCTAGTTGATTTTTGGGATTCATTTTTCGCAGTGGACGTTACAAAGTAGTTAATAAAATTACTAACGGATGCTTGGACAAGCTACATAACGGAACTTCGTTAGAAAAATATAGCTAATATTAATAAATCCCTTATTCATATCAAAAATAAATATATTAATAACAATTTAGACTTTTTATAGTATTAATAAAATGTAATATTTGTACTACTATGCTTCCCCAGGAAAAGGCCGTCTTCCGCGCAAAGTGCAGAATCAGTGGAAATCAAACCAACGAGCGGTGACGAAGGTAAATTAGATTAATTAACATCTCCATTACTAACATCTATACCTACGTCATGATTCTGTTTATATCTGAGTGATCTCTGTTTCAGATGAGGCCGACACTGATCTCGAAACTGACCGACTACTTGGCCAGCAGAGGACTGACGATCAAGGCTTCTTTGATGATAAGGTAACATTCTCCTTTTAACACATGCCACATAGAGTTAATGTGCTATTACTATTTGAACTATAAAATAATAGTAATAAAGGTCAAATTTATAATTCACATTATTTATGGTTAACACGTTATTGCTTAGTAATATTTATATACATGTTTTACTATTGTCTCCTATGAACTTATGACCTTTATGTTGCATAAGTTAAGGTCTCTTTTAGTTTAAGGAAAACCCCAGATGGGTAGATATTAAAGCGATCCGAGTACATATAAAGTAGAGTCAAAACATCTTTCATTGTCGTTATACCAAAAAAGCATTGTGACCTTTGCCATAAAGAAGTCACACACCTCTCAGAAGCAACTTTAAAACGAAAAACAACATTTTTGACACACTGACTGCCTCATGGTAATGGTTCAACCCCATTCATCTTGTTAGGAATTTAGACATTCTTCTTATAATAATAAAACTAAAAATAGCACTCACCGTCGCTCACTTAGAATTTTTACGTAATTTTTATGTAATAAGTAATTGTCAATTTATGTTTTGATGACTAATTAAATGAGTAGGATAATTAAGATTTTTCAGAGAACACTAAATTACTTAGGAGTTATAATAACTTAGACCAGCCCTATTAACTCGGGGCAAAATTAATTCAGCCCAACGGTTTGCTCGTAAATGTTTAAACAACAATGTTTAAAAATATTTAAATAAGTTTTGTCTTCATACCAAACTTTATCTTAATCTCTAGTTACTTATATTGTGCTTACGACATACTTAAGTGCAGGCCCAATCTTTAAGTCTGTGTAAATTTAAATTTCCTGTCTACCAACGGCTATTAAAGAATCCAAAAATAACGTTTTGAAACCCATTAACGGAAACAACCGAGATAACAAACAGTAAAATGTGTCAATAATTAATTCATAGCATTTTTACGACTGACTCATTGTACTGACTCGACATTTCAAACTAATTAATTATAGTACAAAGACTAAGCCAGATATGATGTAATCATCAGCTGGGCGATGTAAACACCTAATAGGTCGAGTCGGCGCGCGCGCAGCCGACCTTGCTCTCCTATTATTCTCGAGCCAAAGACCGTTAATAACGGGCCTTTTAGTTTTATGCCTACGATGTCACGGCTCTGAGAGGACTGTAGTTATATGAGCAGCCGTATTGAATTTATAAAACACCTTAAATAAGATAAATTATAATAAGCATCGCTATTTAGCGAAGAAATACGGCCAGAAGAGCAATTTTGTGAATACAATTTTGTTTTTATTTATATTATTTTCTATTTTACTTTATTTTTTCTTTAGGTTATTGTGTAAATAAGTTAAGTGATAAACATTAGAAGAAGGTATGGAATCAACAAGCGTTGCTAAATACTTACTTTCACTTTTAGAATACTTTCATAAAAGTAACTGACTACCGATGTTTGGAACACTTTCAAAATTATTTAAGTTTTTATAGTAGGTATTAATAGAACGACCATGTCAGCATTAGATTCGTTTGAAATCATATGTTTAATAAGAGTTTTTTGATTAGAAGGCACTTTTATTATTTATTTGTTAAATTCAGATTTTAAAAGATTAAATGATGACACTACCTATGTATTGTGCCTGCGTTTATTATTTTTATTCTTTGCCCATCCATCTGTTTAGTTAGCATATACAGAAACCGGTGGCAGGCCAGTATTGGAGTTACACGCGAACATTACACACGTGGCTTCACACTATCTTTATCATGGGAAATGAACAAATGCGCCGATAACAGGTTATTGAACGCTCAGTGTCGATACTAGCCACGTACGGTGCAGTCGTGTCTTGACAATGTGCGAGGAGGAAAAACAACCTTGTTTGGATGACAATAAAAACGAAAATTGTGAAAAGAATGTGAAAGCAAACGATAAAATTAGCGAATCGGAACCGTGTTTAAATGATTGTGAAAATAATGACGAAAAAGTGAACATTGAAGGAATTGTAAATGAAGTGATGTTAACTGAAAAAGAGTCTAATGAAATTTGTTTAAATGATAATAACAATGATAGTGTTGAGAATTTAAATGAGCAACCAAATGAAATTGAAGTTGAAAGTAATGTTTGTGAGTCTAATGAAGGAAGCGGCGTTGAGTCAAGCGGTAATTCTGTAGAAGTTGATAATGACATTAATGATGACACTGTTAGAGTTAAGGAAAGAAAACATAAGGTAAATAAATATTATTATGTTCTATGTACCTATTAGGTAAAAGCAATTGTGAGATACTTTCATAAATATTATCACATCGATTGTGTTGTGTACCTAGAATTATTTCAGCATTCTTTCAACTCCGATAATTATGGATTACTTAAAACCTACGTAATCTCAGAATAGATAATAACTTCGTGTACAGTAGTTAGTTAATGTTTATACTGCTTCAATATTTGTCATCGAAAGTCAAAAATCTTATATTTATTGAATTTAATTTCGTAAATGTTTATACCGCTTCAATATTTGTCATCGAAAGTCAAAAATATTATATTTATTGAATTTAATTTCGTAAATTTTCATTAGGAAGTATTTCAAATGACATTGAAGTTGTAGTGTACGTAGATACCGTCGTGTGTATTTATTCGAGATGATAAGCCGTGTCTCTTATTTTACTTATTTTGTTAAAGTAGACAGGGTATTATAAAATGTTTTTCCCGTGCGTTATAACTTCAGATAAGTTATCTGTCGTAATTTACCTCGTCTGGGATCTGTTACTGGGATCGCTCCTAGTTCATTATTTTCCCTTCTCAGTCTAAATAAAGTTAGTGTATCCCACCAAAAAAATTTTTACTCAAGGGGAAAGACGTTCGATTGGCGTTATTTCTTATTATATCATTAGTATTGTGCTCATATTAAGTAAATAAATGTTGTTTTATGTAAGTAGATCTTATTAGGTACTTATCGTACTCGAGAGGTTGAAAGTTACTTGAAAGGTCAATTGCGGCAACCTGCGTCAAACGAATAATGTTTGATGCAATATTTAAAAGGTATAAACTTTTTTACATACGGCCCGTTTGATGCTAAAAGAAATTATTGTAGCGTAGCCTAAAGATGCTTGCAATACCAAAGGCATTTCTCGCACGTTACTCCTTTAAAGGGAGGAGGGGAGACCTCCCCTCCTCCCTTTAAATGTGTAATGTACAAACATAGGATTACGTACAAACATAGACTAATTAATGAATATACTATGAGGTCTCCAGTGTGCGCGAACGCAGAGCGCATTGAGTAATGACAAACTTTCTATAGTGATGGTACCTTACTTGGACAAGTATTGTTTGTGTATACGACCGTATGCCACGTTCTTTTGTTCTTATATTTTTTTAATTCCCTACATTCTATATTCATTCCGCTGTATCCCAACACGATCAGCTCTGAGAGGGACAGAGCCATTCGAAAATATAGGTTGCTGCCAATTATCTTTTTATGTTGAGGTAATGACATTGCAGGGTTGGCGCAAGCCGAAGTCCCGGACGGTGATGCCGGCGGGCAGCGGGTCAGGCTCCGCGCGGTCCCCGCCGCACGCGCACGACGCCCCTGACAATAGGGACGAAGATGGAATGCCCAACGGAAAGGTAACCACTCCAATCACTACATAGTATAAAACAAAGTCGCTTCCCGCTGTCTGTGTCCCTATGTATGCTTAGATCTTTAAAACTACGCAACGGGTTTTGATATGTTTTTTTAATAGATAGATTGATTCAAAGGGAAGGTTTTTTACCGACGCCATATTGACCAAAGAGAATATTCTAGAGATATTGACAGTTTGGTGAGTTTCGGCGCTAGGTGGCAGAAAGTAGAACTAAATTGAAATGAACAGGCTAGGCAAGTAATTAAACGTCATCGATCCAAGTAATTTGCCTAGCTGTTTGATCAAATGGCTGAATATCATTCAGGCCACTAGTTGAACGGCGCTGTTTAGTAAAGTGTCTAGGCTGTTAATTGAACGGCGAATTAAGCTAGTTGGCTGCGACATATATAGGTATACAGAATGGCAGCTGCGGCGCCCTACGCTTTATACTATCAAGCTTCGCTTCTTTCGGGCGTCCCTAGACAGTTTTCGTATCGCTTCTCGTTGGCCATGGTATATTTATAACATTATTACTAGTATAGTGTCGGACCGCCTCTCCGACGTTTCTCTCTATGTTTTCAAAATTAAATTTAGTATCGATTCAATATGTAAAATATTTATGTCATTCTGTTTCAGGACAAAGATGGAAAGAAGAAGAGCAAAAATAAGGAAGGTGAGTAGATCATTATTATTTTATTTTGTGCACGGTGGTGCGTACACCAAGTCGCACCTAAACGATATCAATAATAAAAAGTTTCTAAAATCGTTTTTCGTCTTTGTTGCTGCGTTTTGGATCTTTCTCATATGAAATATGGTGAGTTTTTTGCTTTTCGATTAAACGGAATTAGATTTATTTGGTATGTAATAAATAAAATGTGGGAGCATATTTTAATGAAATATTGCAATTTAACATTACCCTAAAAATCACACACAAATCACGTCGTATCTACTTTTGTTTCCAGACGTGAACCATTCAGTGCTGATCGAAGGAGTCCTATTCCGCGCTCGTTACCTTGGCTCCACGCAGCTCGCGTGCGAAGGACAGCCCACTAAAGCGACTAGAATGCTTCAGGCCGAAGAAGCCGTCTCCAGGATCAAGGTAACGTTAAAAAAGTGCAATTCCAAATTTAAAATAGATTAAAACAGAATGAGCCTACGTAATAGTTTTGATGAGGATTTTACGCAAACTAAGCTTAAATTAGACCATATCTTAATGTGAGCTGAGTATGTTTTTAATTTTAAATAAATAGATCTATTACATACGTATTTGATACTGGCTGAGTAAAAAAAAAACAAATATTTTAAGAAATCATTTTGGTATGTAACCCTATGAAATATAATTTTACACATAAACATTTTAGTACTGAGTGCTAAGGCAGTTAAGACGAACACCAATGCCCATACTAATTACATGCATTCTCAGAATAATTACACAGTTTTCGGCAGATTACCGTTTGCCCGTGTGAATCGGTATAAACGTTTGTATCTTTTGTAGCAGTTTAGGCGTTCAGAGCATGAAATTACTTCACCTGTCCTCACTATTGCCTAAACTGTAGCACTAATTGTTCCAAAACTTGAAACACTGACTGCATTACTTCTATTACGCTGGTGTGACCAATTTATAAATTTTTCGCCTTCCTTTTCTTACTTCTAATACTCATAGAGAGTTTTTTTTTTTAAGTTGTCAGATTGATTGTAAAATTAAAAGGCTCTACTAATGAAATGGCAGAGGCGCTACCGCACCTTTAAATTAGGAATATTTAATTAATACATATAACTACATCTATTCACTGCCTTTCTGGAATTCGAAATACGCTATGAGCACTTTCGTAATGCTACTTTTATACCAATAAATCTGTCTGCACGCAAACTTTTTTTACTATTGTCTCTATCTCTGTCTAATTCCACCATCATCTTGTAAATAATGTAATTTCATGCTCATTAGGTTTAGGTCCGTATTAATAAATTTATCTTAAATCTGAGAGGGATCTTGGAAATGTCATTTTATGTCATTCCAGTTCAAAATGACATCTCAAAAGCGTACTCAAGACCGCTCTCAGACTTGAGATGGATTTATTAATACTGGCCCTAGTGTATTGAGAATGCTAGTGGGATATCCTACCCTTTATTAACAAACAAATCAGCTATTATAGAAAACAGGACCGACATGTAATGTCCCGTATGTTTGTACCGTGGTGAGTCGCCCACCAACCTGTCCGCCAAACCGTTTAAGCTCTTATTGACTTGGCACTAGAGTATTTTTTTCAGTGTGCTCCTCACCCCTCGACCCGACCCAAGAAGATGTCGGATCCCGTATTGGCCGGCTAGCCTCCTCTGAAAATGTTTGTTTATCTGTCGCTTACTATTCCGCTTGATGCTAAACGCTTTTTGTAATACATCGATGAGGTAAGGTTAATTTGCGATCATATTGTGCTGTGCTAGAGATTTTGGCATGGAATAAGCCTATAGGATCCGCTCGCCCTATATAAAAAAAATTACTCGTGATGTGTTTACGAAGAGCACAACAATACTTTTTATAAGGTGTGTACATACTTCGTAAAGACATCAAATGCATTTTATTATTAATAAAAAAGTACGTTACCGACCAGTACCTACGGATACTCGCTTTTTTAACCATGCACTATTCCATAATACGCACAACACAGCATGATACATATCCGATTCACACCGGCTGGGTGCGCCCGACTTCGACACAAGGCACAGACATCGCGTACTAGCTTTAACGCCTACGCACTAAAATATACCCTATTTTAATATAATTAAGGTTGATTCAGTTAGGTCTGCTTTCATATCTACGGTGGATCGCTCGCTTCTCACATCATTGTGTGTTTGTATTCGAGTTGTTTTGCTTGCTTCTGCGCCGAC
Source organism: Notodonta ziczac (assembly GCA_918843915.1). NCBI lineage: Eukaryota > Metazoa > Arthropoda > Insecta > Lepidoptera > Notodontidae > Notodonta > Notodonta ziczac. The sequence continues at coordinate 1,687,943 of OU974040.1, read as the reverse complement.
GTGATGTGATAATGTGCTGGTTTGTATAAGCTATTAGGAAAAGCGAGCAAAGCAAAGTTTGGGTCTTGAAATAGGTTACCTAAATTGTGGGCACAGAGTAGTGTCAAGTTCTTATATTACAGACATAACCTTTTTAAAAAATAATTTGTAATTATTGATTGAAACGTCATGTATAATGGCTTACATAGAATAAAAACAATATAATTTATTAAGAATGTATATCTAGAAACTGGTTATCTATCGTGTCTGCTTATAATCGGTCGTTAGATTACATAATAATTTATAAAATATAATTTAAATGTCATCTGATGGACCTTCTACTTACCTAGCAATGAAATAAAATTTGAATACAACTTAAATATAACCATTGGCCGCTCTAAAAAGCACAAAAATACTGAAAAACAATAACTTCTAAATGTTAGTTATGTTCAATTACAAATTTAAAAAATCTTTACACTCCTCGTTTTGCGCAGTCAAGTAAAAAGTTACCTACCAAAACAAAGCGAATACAACAAACAAAAGCTTGTCTTGGCGGGGGCACTGCCGTGCCCCCAGATGTGAGAGGTATAGTGGAGGAGGTTAGCCGGTGTGTCCCACAGTGGGGCTGTGACGGGCCGTACTCGGGCGTGTACGCGGCCCCCGCCGCGGTGTTCCGCCTCTCGTTCCTGGGCTCGGTCGAGGTGGACGAGGACTCCAGGCGAAGGAAGAAACGCCTCAAAAAGAACATGGTCGAAGAAGCCGTCACTAAAATCAAGGTGGTTTGGCTGACAGAATATTTTTTTAAAAAAGCAAATTTAAATTTCGAATTAGAAAAAACCTTGGCCAAGTTACATGGCCACACAAATGAAAATCAGTTGGTCATCAAAGTTTTATCTCTATTAGGTGTTGCTATACCGAAAAATCTAATGTTTTATCGAAATAAATATATAAAAAATAAACATGTTCATTTCACACACATTTCGGAAATTTCGTCACAATAGGCATACCATTCTCATTGTGTTAAGAACTAACAATACTAATAGTAAATGTATTTTCCTTCTTGCTACACCATGGGTAATTATCAGGCTTTGGTAAGTGTCTAAATTCTAAATTATTCATTATCGCTTTAGAAAGTACGCAGTATACCATAATTAATATAATTAAAATGTCTATCTTCAATGTGCTATTTCCTATGATCGCAATGTTTTAATTACGTACTTAACTGTTGCATCAACTATCATGCCATATCCATCATTGGTCGTTTCATGTCACAAACAAAATTCCAGGCTTAATTACAATAGTGCCTTGACAATAAAAATAAGTAGAAATATTATTAATTTTTCACCTTCAGTCGGTTACTCCTGAAATTGGTAGGCGCAATCCAAAAATATTTTTCATAAAAAAAAAATTACTTCTTCCAGGCACCAGAAGGCGAAAATCAGCCAAGCACAGAAGTTGACCTGTTCATTTCAACAGAAAAAATAATGGTACTCAACACAGAGTTGAAAGAGATAATGATGGACCACGCGCTCCGAACTATATCTTATATCGCCGATATCGGGGATCTGGTGGTGCTCATGGCAAGGAGAAGGTTCGTGCCGCACGAGACCGACTCTGATCAACCGAAGTTGAACCGTACGCCCAAGATGATATGCCACGTTTTTGAGAGTGAAGAGGTGAGTGTGCGGATTGGATATAAAGATTATCGACTGACAGTAACACAGTCCTCAATCACAACGTAGTATTTTTACCTACTATAAAAAGAGGAGCTTTTATGTTCGTCTGTTTGTACTTTTTTATATATGTTCCCTAATTTATGGACCGATTTTGACCGACTCCAAATAAAATAAATAGTAGTTATTTACATATGTTTTGTGTACCCAGGTTTTAAGTCGGTTTTTTTTTGTTGTAAAGATATTATTTTGTCCTACTTTTATACCAAATTGCGTCTTAATTATGTAAATTAAACATTTTAGGCACAATTCATAGCCCAGTCCATAGGGCAGGCGTTCCAAGTCGCCTATATGGAGTTTCTGAAGGCTAACGGCATTGAAGACCACAGCTTCGTGAAGGAAATGGACTACCAAGAAGTTCTAAACAGCCAGGAGATATTCGGGGACGAACTTCAGATGTTCGCTAAAAAAGAATTACAGAAAGAGGTAAATAAGAATAAAATTAAAAGTAGGTACCTATAAAACCTAAAAAAGCCACACAAAAAAAAAACTAAATGTTAAAATTGTTGCGGGATAAGGGGACATTCTTTTTAAGACGACTTGGTAGAGGCACTGTCATGCCTCGGTTATAATAATAAAAAAATGCAACATTATTCCAGAGAATATTGTCCCACCGCTTCCACAAGAAAGATCATCATGGGCCCAACAAGATGAACTCTTAATTTTATTGAAAGGGCCTTTTTTAAGTTTTTTTAATTTAACGGCACTGAGTACAAGCCTTTGTAGCCTTTTAGCTTCCAAGCTAAGTAGTATCATTTTATATGTTTTTTGCTTATTTTTGCAGGTGGTAGTACCAAAAGCGAAAGGCGAAATCCTAGGCGTTGTGGTGGTGGAATCAGGGTGGGGCTCCATGCTGCCGACTGTGGTCATCGCCAACCTGGCGCCCGCAGGCGCCGCCGCTAGATGCGGACAACTGAATATAGGTGAATATTATTGAAAAATCTTGTCTACAGTGAAGAAAAACATCACCGTTAGAAAACTTGTATTTCTTTATTCACCCGCTCTTGGTTAGCATGGTGAATCATGGCCTGCATCCTCCTGGTATGAAGGGGAGGCCCTAGCTGGACTGAGGAATTAAAAGGGCTTATATAATAATTATAAAAATTTTTAGCCCTTTTGACGTCCCACTCCTGGGCACGGGCCTCCCCTCAACACGAGGGGGATTCAGGTCATAATCCACCACGCTGGCCCAGTGCGGGTTGGCGGATTTCACATGTCTTTCGAAAATTGGTTAAATCTTCTAAGATATGCAGGTTTCCTCACGATGTTTTCCATCACCGTAAGCAAGTGATAATCATATAGAAATTATGATTCGCACATAGATTTCGAAAAGTCCAGAGGTTCGAGCCGGGGTTTGAACCCGAGACTTGGTAGCCCGCAAGACGCGTGCTTAACCAATCGGCTATCACAAAAAAAGGGCTAAAAGGGCTTATTATTATTATTGTTTTGTAATGGAGATAACGTGATAGAATGACTTCTGAAGGCTCTTAACGAGGGGAAAAATCTTAATTTATGAAACGAAGGTATTGTTAATATTGTTCAGAAAACCCATTGTGAAGGGTAACAGCGGACAGGATGGGTCGACGGTGGGTTGCCATTGTAGTGTGAATTCTATTAAAGTGTAAATAACTATTAATGTGAATGCCTTTTATAGTCAAACAAAGACAAAACACGTGTTGTAAACGTGAATTTATACCACGAACCAGGAGAACCGATACGAAAATGAATAGATTAGGATATTGAACTCGTTGTTTGTAACGTTTCGCCTACATTTTTTTTATAATTTAACGATGCGATTTGCGACACAGTTTAAACCACGAACTTATAAAATGGCCTTCCGAATGTTGTTGAGCCCGGCGCTGCACGCCTTGAACTCGACTTACTCGCTTTATCTATTCCCAGGTGATCAAATAATCGCGATAAACGGTGTCAGCCTCGTAGGGTTGCCACTCTCAACATGTCAGACGTACATAAAGAACTCTAAACAGCAAACCGTAGTGAAGCTGACCGTGGTGCCGTGTGCGCCCGTCGTCGAAGTGAAGATCAAGCGCCCGGACACCAAGTACCAGCTCGGGTTCAGCGTGCAGAACGGTGTGGTAAGTGTCATAGATGTCGTTAGTGTGCTCTGGGGATTCATAGACAATGGAAACATTACTGTCATATTATAAAAATAATCTGATAATTATGGTATCGTATAAGAAAACCCGCCACGTGTGTGGTGGACCAATTTGATATTATTAGAGAACCACATCAACTGTGGGGTTACAATTGACTGAAGACTATCCCTGCAAAATCAGAAATATAATTTTATTAATTGCCTAATGGTCGTCAACTGACTGTGAATAAATTTATAACCTCTAGCGTTTTATAGCTATAGAAATCAAAACTTTAAGGTTTGTCAATTAGCAATAGAGCGCAGGTTATACATGTTAAAAGGACGGACTGCGTCAGAAACGCCACTCTGCATTAGTCGCTTTCCACGTGGCGCGAATGGATCCACAAAGGTGGACAAATCGTATCAATACCTTGACGCCCAAAGATGGTCACCGACTTCGTGGCAGGCCACGGCGAAGATTGTGCAACGATTTGAACACCTTTGCGGGTACAACAAGCCCAGACATGTGGAGGCGGAAAGGGGAACCCTCAACAATGGGACATACAGGTTGAAACAGAAAGGGTATACTGTTTTTTCAAAACTTAACTTTGTAATTCTAAAACTATCAGCTTTGGAGGAAACTTGAAAAACAAAACGTGTTATAGGGATACAGCTGATGACACATTTTAAAAGTCTACAAAACCTTCAGTACTTACACTGGCCCACAAAGCCTATATAGATAGTTGTAGATTTGCAAAGTAAAGTTGCAAAAAAATAGTGTACCCTTTCTGTCTCACCTAGTATTTATTGAAAAAGAAAACAATTTATAATATGGTGTTGCAGATCTGCAGCCTGCTGCGCGGCGGCATCGCGGAGCGCGGCGGCGTGCGCGTGGGCCACCGCATCATCGAGATCAACTCGCAGAGCGTCGTCGCCGTGCCGCACGAGCGCATCGTCAACCTGCTCGCCACCTCCGTCGGGGAGGTAACGCCTTTTATTAACCACCCACGAAAAAAGAGGGGTGTTATAAGTTTAACATTATATGTGAAAAAAGAGGGGTGTTATAACATGTGTTAACATCTGTGTGTCTGTGGCATCGTAGCGCCGAAGCGGATGAAAAGACTTTAATTTAGTTTTTGTTGTTAGAAAGGTATTCTGATCGAGAGCTATGTTTAATGAAAATTGGTTCAGCCGTTTAAAAATTATCAGCATTTTTGTAGTTTAAAAAGTCGCGTCGAGGTTTTTTAAATTTTCAATTTATAGTTGATTGAGACTTGGCCCAACACGCTACCGGCCCTTCCTGCAAGCTAATCGTATTTACAGAAGACATTATAGGTGAAGCTGGAAATCATTCTGTCGCATTAGCTGCACATTAAAACCGTATTAGCGATGTCTCCGCGACTTAATCGTTGAAACTGTTCACATCCGTCAATAGGACCGATTTAGAAGTCGTCCGATTGAAAAATAGTTGAACCGTATTCACATACGTTCATTGGGCGAGAATCGTTCAACTGTTCTCTGCAGCAATAAGGCGGAAACGAAAACGCGTGCCGTCGTTAGGCTTCATATTTCTGTGGGCATATTGATGTTTGTATAGGTATTTATTACAGCTACATTGTCTGTGTAATAGGTATGGTGTCGGGTTTTCTTTATATTGATTTCTTATATTTACGCGAATACTACACATTGAAATAAAACTATTTTTACGGATTATATCGCGTTTATTTTTACTTTTTATGTTCCCGGCGACGTTTCGGTTGCTTTACAGCAACCGTGGTCAAAAGTAAAAATAAACGCGATATAATCCGTAGAAATAGTTTTATTTCAATGGGTTTTCTTTACATTAAAATAAAGTGGCACCCACACTTAGGCCCGTATTAATCAATCGATCTCAAATTTGAGAACGATATTGCAAATGTCATCACAGTACATAATGACATATCAAAATAGTACTCAATCCCTCTCAGACATGAGATAGATTTATTAATACGGGAATTACAAACATCGGTCAAGTTAGTCACATGCTGTATTAATAAATATCGCCAGACTGACACACTAACTTTATGGTCCCAAACTAAGCAACGCTTGTACTAATGGTACCGTACAATTGACTGGGGGCGATCCCAGTGACACCCAGGCCAGGGCACATTACGAAAAGGCCTTAATTTACCTTAGCAGGAATCGAACCCGCAACCACCATGTGCAGTGAACCGAGCGGCCTAAGCTCGAACCGCTGCGCCAAGCGGTCGTCGATTGAAACTTTTATCTGCTTCTAGATACTGATGAAAACGATGCCGACGTCGATGTTCAGGCTGCTGACGGGCCAGGAGAACCCGGTGTTCATCTAAGCGCGCGCCGCCGCCGCGTCAACAAGTGCCTGCTTACCCTACGATATTACGCCCGAACGCTCAGCTCCATCGCTCATCGGCGCCCCGTCCTCGCTTCAAACTTAGGCCTTTATTAATAAATCGATCTCAAATCTGAGAGCGATCTTGAAAATGGCATTCTTATGTCATACCAGTACAAAATGACGCGTCAAACAGCTAAGGCTGCTTTTAATTAATCGATCTCATCTCGGAGACCGATTTTGAGTACATTTATGAGATGTTATTTTGTGCTGGGATTAAATTTCCTTGTTCGCTCTCAGACTTGTGATACTTAGATTTGTTAATACCCGTTTAAATAAACATCTATTTTTGCGTCTATTATCGAATAAGTTAACTTCCCAAACGGAAGATCTACAAAATATTCGATAATGAAATGAAAGTGTGTTAAAATTCTGTTTAAGACGAAGTTGTTTTTCGTCTAATTTTAAAGACAGCTCGTTAAAATCGTATATATACTGACGTAAGATCAAGTTATTATTTTCGCAGGCGACAACAAATTATTTTTACTTACCTTTTGTGACAAATCTATCTAAAGTATATTATTATATCGAAAATATATTAAATACTGGGCCCATTATATTATTTTATAAGGTGTTATTATAAATATTTTCACAAGAAGCTTTTGTTATAAGGAATTCCTGAGAACATACGGCGACATTGAAAATCTTTAGTAAAACAATTCGCGTAATGGCCTAGGATAGGTACACCAAAATAACTATACTTACAAGTAGTTGTGTAAAAAGACACTATAAAATAAGGAGTAAAGTTCTAAATGTTTTCTCAGTAAGTGAGGATGGGGCGTAAAAGCTTAGCTGGTAAAAAAATACTCAAAAAAACGTATGTGAGGAGTTTGAATGCTTACATTGCTTACGTGGCTACATAAGGTAGAATATAAGTTGTATCTCTCTAATATTAAGCTATGTTCAGACCGACTAATCTGATAGCGGTAAACAGTGTTACCAACTTATCTGTGCTGGTGGCCAAAACTGGAACTAGCGTTGTTATTATGAAAATGACAGCGTTAATGACAGCTTTGTAAAGACAGTAGCGACACCGTCACTCGCATCGATAAGTTAGTAACATTGTGCGTAGGTCTAGGCTGCCAGCTGTCAACACGGCTCTAAACACACTACTTACCGCCAGCGGCGGTAGCAGATGCTACTCTAGTATGAACAAGCCTGTACTGTGGTTTGTATTTGCTGCGACGGGATATGTAGTGAAAAAAAATATTCTTTACCAGCGTAGCAATTACAGATTAATAAAAAAGTTTTTTAATGTCATGGAAATGTGTATACATACTCCACTAGGCCTGATTCAGACACGGCGGAATTTAAGCGCTCGTGACCGTTGACTTCCGCATGAAAACAGCTAATTTCGCCGGGCAGCAACGGGAACAGCAGAAGTGACCTGTTTCCATATTGCATGAATACTGCTGCAGAAATGCGCTGATACATGCTAAAATTACACACAATTACGAATATAAGACAATCCAATGTAAATAAGACCCGCGTGGTTCCACTGTGTCTGAACTAGCCCTTAATCATCATTATTTATAAATAGAATAATAAAACCCACTCATATCTGCTTAGGTATTTATTATAAATTAACTATTCATATGGATTCTGGTAATAAAAGGTTGTTTTACTTATTGCTTTGAGGTACGAACTACTAAGTAGAATAAGTTTAGTTCTTCTACATTTGCCATACTTTTTTACTTGTCTTTTTAAAATGACTTGTTTTTTGATAAATTTTAAAAATGTATTTCGTCTTTTAGTTATAAGGTTTTAATCATTTATTTAAGATACAGCGTTGCTAACCCTGTCCTGATATTTAGTTCGTTTATCATGAAGTAAACTCACCGGTTGGTTACGTCCGCCAATAATATCCACCAATTTGTGGTGGCTGTTCCAATTCGTGATAAGTTCTCAGGTTGGTAGCGCTGCTAATGTTTTTAAAAGTTGTTTTCAATTTTTTTCAAAGCTCTGGTAATTTTTTTGTTTATTTTACTAGCGCTAATTCTGTTGGTACGCAAACTAAACTAACTGCATTGCCATACTCGTCATGCTAATGATATTGAGCAAGATTAAAAATGTTTTGGATGTCTCTTGTATAGTTTAGCTGTGATCTTGCTACAACAGAATTGGCATCTTCGTTCATACATTCGTTAATTCTCCGTTCATGCTTCGTGATAAAATCATTCCATTATCATAAACTTTTTGGATATTGTGACAAACCGTTGTTAAGTTTTCTATTTACATCCATTTTAATTTTAAAAAACATACGTGCACCATAGTTCAAAGTATTCTCGTCATTCAGTTCAGGTAACATGTATAGCTTAGATAAGTAGGTCAAATGAAATTCGAGGCACTGTGGTTTGAAAAGCACCCTTTGAACCACAGCGTATTTTCATTTGCATAGTGACCTACAGTGATCAAGTTAAAAAAAAAGAATTGATTAGTGGATATGGTAATAAAACATTATTTCGTGTAGCATCTCAAAAGATATATCATATTTTGTAAATTTTATAGTGTCGCTATAGCATAACTATGTAACCTACATAATATGTATGTCCTGTGTTCTTAGCTAAGCTTAGCGCTCTGAGGACGAGTAAACAATATCTATTTATGTATAAAAATAACGATAATTTAACAGTTCTAATTGTAAACACTAGATATAAACACTTGAATATATAGCTTCTGATTACATATTTTAACCCCCTCTGTAACACTATCGGTCGTCTCCTTTCTACATTTGGCTTACTTTGCTCTTTCGGCCAGGGTCCGGTTTGAAGACGTTACCCATGACGTAAGAAGGAACTGCATAAAATTTGAACAACATTAAAATTGCCATGGAATGCAAAGAACAACAAAAATAACCCTCACTAGCAATCTAGTGGCTAAATAAAATCTTGCAGCCGAGAACATATGAAACAGACAGTCTAATCAAATGAAAAATGCCGACTGATTTGCAACGTTAATAATTACCACAATTATTTACCTATGCTAAGAACCCTAATTCTGCTGGAATGCATGCTAAACTTAACTTAATTAAATGTAGGTACATAGCCCTCCTTCTCGTGTTGACAATTTTTCATCAAGAGAGCAATATTTTTAGTTAATTGGCTCATCTCTATATGTACGATCTTTACCATTATTACACCCTGAAGATGGTGCTAACTTGTTCATATTTGTTACTGGGAGAAGGAAGGCAATACATGTAGTTTGGTCAAGTTTAGTTTTGTGCCAGCAGAATTAGGACTAAAGTCTAACATCCGGACACTGGCCCTGCCCTTGTGAACTTAACGTAATTATTAAGTATACAGTCTGATGTAATTTTGTATTGCTAGCTGTTGTGAATAAGATTTATTTACATTGAGAAACACAGATAATAAATAGCCTTTTATTGTGAAAGCTGGTATGTAGGTACACTGTAACATGTGAAATAACTATTGTTGTTCTCATTTCTAAGAGTATTATTCTAGTCTGCATTAAAGTTAAGAATAAACTGAACAAATTGATACATTGTTTAATTTGACAGCATCCTTTAGCAACATCTCTCAAGGTTTTATAAATATGTCGGCAATATTACCATTTAGTTAAAAACAAATTGTATTTTATTTTATTTCAGCTCTTCTCGCTTTGTCGGATGCAAACGCTCATGAGAGTGAAACAAGAAGGATACGCAGTCAGCCCCATTTTATCTAAGATCTTCACTCTCTGTTGAGCAGTTTATCAGACTTATGTTTTAGGTTTTAGGCCTCTTAATCATAGCGCCCTCTACATACTGGACATGTCACTGAATGAACTTCTGAACGTTATTGCTATACTTATATACTCATTCGCTCATGAGCAAGACAGAGAAAAAAAGGTATTTAGTTCATTAAGTCAGGATTTATAGATAACAGAATTAGCACCACTGTTGTCATAAAAAGTTTAGGTAAGTTGTATCTATTTAAATGCCAATCACGCTGATACCACACGGACGATGACCCACTCAGTTAATAACTAACAAGCAGTCATATTCCTCAATCGGGGAATACCGTATTCGTTATAATATCACTAGGTACCTACTGTTGCCGTTGCGGGTGCGCTGGTTGATACAAAGTTCGTTTGTAGTCCAATGACATTTATTTGAAAATAGCAAATTAGACTTTTTGATGTTGAGCTTCTGGTAGCTGACTAAGTAGGTACGTGTTCGTAGATGCTTGAAACGAACTGACATACTGACTGGGCGAGCCGTTATTTTTGCCCTACCTACATTTTAAAACAATAAACAAGTTAAACCGACTTTAAAAATCCTGGTTGCACTAAAAGCTAGAAATAACTAGAGACCTTGAATGTCTTTCATTTAGAGCCATGGATCGATCTCAGTCTGCGAGTTACGTGAGATACTACCTACTTACACTAAAGCGATACATTTTGTACTGTAAGTAGGTAACTTATTATTTGAAACATATTAATAACCTATGTAGGTACCTTACATACTTTTTTTTTTTTTTAATGAGATAAAGAGTAAACAGCGATCGCCAAATTTCATTCAAATCCGTTCATCTATTTTTTGCGTGGTTGAGTAGGTAATAAACATCCAAACATACGAAATGTTACTGAAAGTGTACCTAGATACCTACATTTACAGTTTCTTATCTACCTATTCACCTACTATCGTTGTATTTTAGCCTTCCTATTCAAAGCTCTGCAGGTAATGACGTAGGAAGTAGTTATCATTTTTGTGCAAAACAATAAACAGATGTTTGTATATAAAGATAAGAGACAGCATTACGGATTATCATAAGAGAAATAAACAAAGAACTTTTACTCTGAGAATATTGGTAAGTACTAAGTACCTACTTACCTAAGCACGGCCAACGAGAAGCGATAAGAAAATTTGTAGATTATTTCATTCAATTAGTTGTAATTTTCATTTTAATTTCAGTATTTTTAATTATCAGCATGAACGGTTTCCCACGCATGGAGCCACGAATTTATATCTCGATTGTCGATGGGTGGGTAGCACCATTTTTTCCCCGGTTTTTATTACTTACTCCATCTCCCAACTCTTGATTTTTACAAACAGTAGTCACGAAACTTATATAATGTAATAAGTCACTTATCACGGGTTTTAGAACATATTAAGTATTGCAAAAAAGGTAACAGAGTGGTTGCAAAACTTAAAAACACTTATACACAGTGGACTGCAAATGGCAGCGACTGCAACGAACTGACGACTGAAAGAAACTAACCTACCCTCCCCATTGCGCCTATGACTACCCTCAAATTAAAATTTTACCCACATACCCAACCAAACTAATACCATCATTATAAAATATATTAATTCATCTATACTCACCAAAGATTTGTATTTTACATACCCATTGCAGTATTTGGTTCTAAATTGGGAGCCAAGCCCATTTCTATTTAGGCACATGGTATAACTGTTTTGAAATCCAATGACACCCTGGAAAATGATTATGATATTCCCTTGTGGAATCTGCAATAAGTTGCAAGAAATTATGTCTCTTGTCAGCTAGTCTACCCTATTTGCCTTCATTTATCAGTATATCAGCTCTTTTAAGCCTTTTAATAGGAGGTCCAGAATAATAGATTCACATGAGTTGTTAACCAATCCTCTTACGAATATATCTAAGTGAGGCATTACTAATAGGTTTATATTCTGACCTACTAAGCAGGACTGACCACTGACATTCTGTCCTATGCATACACAATTTGAGTAGGTAGCTTGAGTAAGCATACTCAGTAAGTAGGTGCAATAATAAACAGCTTATAAACAGTGACACACAGATCAGAGTGTACAGAATTCAAGAAAATTCTATTTTTAGCTAACCTATCAAGAAATTGTAAATTAAAATAAACTAATTTAATGTGTTTGAATCTCTTTATTATGATGTTAAGGGTAAGTTAAATAATAAACAAAATTAGTCTATACCAACATCTCTTTCCATTTTTTACGTGGCCACCTGCTACTTCCATGATCTTGATGGTTTGTCTCTGGGGAACCTACATACCCACGAAATAATTGGTAGATTGACTAACTGCCCGAAAATTGTCATATAAAGTTGATTCACCTACATGAGAGATATGAAAAGATTTTGGTAATAGTAGTTGGTGAGTCAGTTATTATAATGTCTGATTTTTGAGAACTGTTTCACTACATATTAAGAATATTAAATATGTTCAGAAGTGAATTATTTCAAAGGCAAGTATCAGGAAATACCTATATGCCAGAAGGTAACATTTTAATTTAAACACTTTAACGGTTATGTTATGCTAGGGCTAATAAATAAAATATTGGTTTAGCTTTTGTATATTATGTATTTTGAAGTTTGCTCACAAAGCCAAATTAAATTTACATAAATACAATTTAATGATAACTTTTATACAAGATGTAAATAGACAAAAGATTCAGTGAAATAATGCTTGTATGTTGCTCAAATGTGACAAATTAACACCTATTTAATGCATTCACTTTACTATGTAAAAATAATTATAATTAATTTAAGACCATCAGTATCTCCAGAGATCAGTGAACTGATATTTTATTTAAGCATAACATTTTGCACTCACGAGAGGGTGTTCCCAAGACTTACAAAGATATTGAACTTTGTGACAGTAACACTATCCATTGTAAAAAATTAACCAAATTTGCAATCATGAAATATATACATTTAAGTCACCTGGTGTTCGTTTTATTTGCTATTATAATGATAGTAAAAAAATATGCATACCTAATATTGTAACGAAGCTACATGTGAACGGGTAAACAATGATCAGTGGGACCGCCGGACCGCTCCGAGACAAGGGCGAGGCTACGAGAAATGCAGGGGATGACCGGAGCGGGGGCGCCGCCGCGCCGCGCTCGCGCTCACTATATAATAAAATTTATCCACAAATCGTCTCTTCACAAGTTACTCGGTCTAGGGTGTATAACATAACTTGCACTCTTAAAATCATGATATATGTTAGTTCCGTCCTCGTGTCGCGCGTTGGGGAGGCACTGGCGGGTGGCGGCGCGGGCGCTCAGTTGTCCATGGCGTATCTCCGCGTCCAATCCTTCGCGTTTCGAATCGCTTCGCTCTCGTTCACCTTCCACAGCTCGGCCACGTCGTTGGCGAGCGGGTCGTCGGGGTTCGGCGCCGACAGCAGCGCCTGGATCGACAGCAGCACCGTGCGGATCTGCAGCGCGGGGCTCCACTTGTCCTTCAGTATGTCCAAGCATATACGACCGAGCCGATCTATGTTAGGATGGTATATTTTCGTTATAAACCTAACCTTAGGCGCTGACATGGGATAGTCCTCTGGCAAAAATAGTTCTAATTTAAATAGTCCTCCTTCGAATGGAGAGTCTTCTGGGCCGGTGACGATTACGTGGAAATAACGTGCATTAGTTTCGCTCGGCACTGCGCTGATCCCCGGCACCGGCTCTTGCATCAGTCGCTGTGTCTCTTTGATTATTCTACGTGGTAGGGCTGCCATTTTAAATATGCGGTCTAGCGCAATTTGTCAAATGAAAGCAAGTAATCATATAATAGTACAAAATAGTTAATTGTCTTTCCACTGTATGTTTTTACGACAATTACTGAGGCACGTCCTTAGAATTAACGAATTATAATAGCATTTTAGCCATGATATTGCTAAAAACGCGACTACAAAAGCGAAGGTACTTTAATTTTTTAAAGCATAGATAAACTAGAACTTTATACTATAGATAACACGTGCAATATAGAAGAGAATGCGTTTGCGTTTACTTTCAACAATATATCGATTACAATCAGAGAATTATACTCCCGATAATTTTAAATACTTGTATATCAGCATCTTGTATACTCATTAAAAATATTTGTTTCTGTGTTAATATGTGAATTATTCCGAAAGTAAACAACTTACCATAAAATTAGAAAGATAATTTAATTGTCTATGATACCAAGAAAATGACTGTGGTTCCCTCAGTTCCCTTGTAAGTTTTATTTGTATTGGTTTGTGTAGTTTGACTACTACACGCAAGATGTCGTTATTAAAAAAAATGTTAATACGTTGTACGCTGGTAACTGAAATAAGTTTATTGACCTTTCTTAAACTTATGTATTGTATGTAATTTTCTGTCTAAATGTTACTGAATACTTATTCTTTTTAATACATTATGGCGTATTGAAATCTTTGACTATGTTTGAAACATTTAAATCCATAAGTAAGTAGGTACGTATGTAATTACTTACCAATCCAATGTCACCTATTGTCCATGAACTGAAAATTGCACAACCGCTATCGGCAACCGGCAAGTAATAGGCAATTGAGTGAGCAATATGAGATCGACGGGCCGTGATGAGGCGCGGACCCAATTACCTGGCTAATGGTACTGTCAGCCATTCAGAAACGAAAAGTGGAGTTCATCCGATAGCTGATTGCCAAACGACTTTGAAGTGGAAGTGATTTTGAAAGTTTTTAACACCCAAAATGGTTAAACTCCTTTGACGTGTATCGTAATTTGGTTGGTTTGATTCCACCAAACATAGCTTAGAGCTAGGTAGGTATTAGCATCAGGAATAGCTGTCAAAGAAATACCGCGTTGACTTCGGCCCACAAAACTGATGCCACAGACAAACAACATAATAATAGTGGTGATTTGGTGAGCCTTGAGACCACTTTTCGGGCTGCGTGGGGAATTAAAAACAGGTGTGATACGAGCGTCTTTGTTTACAAATGTGGGAAAAAATATAATTATGTTATTGTTTGGTCTCCGTAAGCCATATTTTATATATAAGTCAGTGGTATCAGTAACAGAACTAGATGGCGCTACAACAGAATTTAAGCGTGGTATCAAAGTTTTTATGCATTTGATATAGGGTCGGTAAACTTCTATCAACAATTAACTCTGGTTTCCCTTCAAAACGCATAAATCTTTCGCCTTTTACTAAAGATTTCCGTGGAGGGGAACACTCAAATGAGTCTTATGAAATTTTTTGATGTCCTGCGCAAGCAGGATCTATTAATTGAAATAATTTGAAGTATCGTATCTATATCTATGAACTTGTACGGTGCCTACAAACTAACCCATGTTTAGTCAATTATATTGACACTACACTACTTAGTTTAACTGGAATCTGTTTCTTAATTGGAATTAAATGTGTCATAGGTAGTTTCCCAAATTTTTAAATAGACAACTGTAGGTACTATCGATAGTTCCGAATCACTAATAACAATGCTCGCCAGTGCAGTGATGTCACGTCGACATTCCTGTATAAAAATCACATAAAGTTAAGCTCCGCCGCGACAGTGTGTCCACTGCCGTGACCAGGATTCGAACCTGGGTTACTACGGCCACAACGTAGGGTCCTAACCACTAGACGATCACGGCTACCAGAGCTGGTAGCTGTGCCTTTAAAATATTGCACTACATAAATTATACTTTCACTTCGCCTCCATCTGTTACGAAAGTTAGGCAGCCAAACAAGTGAATTAATGAGAGCAGTGTCGTTTCTTCAGTTCCCTTTTCCTTACGTTATAGAATGCAATGATCGGCCCATTTTCGAGGTACTCTTGAAGTACTTACACCCTCAAAACATCCCTTCGGCACGACTATCAAAGCGGAATCTGCATCTCACTGCCAAAAGATGACACCTAACGAAACAAATGTTTTTTGTAGTTCCTGGAATCCCTTTTAGTACTTATTTTTTACTAAACGTTTTGTAAATTACTGTAAATGATTCATAAAACGGGATATTACATATTTTTTACTACAAAAAAAATACATAATGAAGTCGTTGTTTTCCTAGTTTTCTCTTAGGTTGCTATAGAGCTACTTATTCCTGCAACCAATGGCTCAGACTGGCGCATGTCTCAAGTTTTTATGTAGGAAAAAAATATATATGAAAACTCAAAGAGAATCTGGAGCCTTTATTTTTATTTACCTAAATCTTCCCATCTATGGATAAGAGTCCAGTCGCCAGCGCTACTACTACTCGTATTGGCAATAAAATAAATATGATTCTTGATCTGCAGCCAATTGCGAATACTTCTCGCATCGAAGAATAAAAGGACGCTTAGTCAGGCAACTTTATACTCATAATCTTTATTAAACACTCATACTCTAATATGGAACGTTGAAAGAAAGTCTGGCGCTCTAACGACCACGTGTTCGAAGTCCATGAAGGAGAGTCTCCCGTCGCCGTCCACGTCGGCCTCGTCGAGCACGCTAGCCACTATCTCCTCTCTCTCTTGAGGGTGGAGCTCGCCTTTGGTGAGGAGACGTGTGGCTTCGAGCAGGTCGTCTCTTCCTATGAACATGTCATCGTCTAGGTCGTAGATTCTGAAGGCGTACCTGGGGATTATTTTTAAAACGTTAAGAGTCAGTCGGACCATGTGATATAGTAACATTGATAGTAATCTTGAAAAACCGCAATAACACGTGTATTATTTTAAACTCTTTGTACACTGACTGTGGAGTATTTTTAAATGGGACCAGTCCCGCCAGAAACTGAAGCGTCAATAGCCTAGTGGACGAGCCGTCCTCGTAGCTGAGAGGTTCCGGGTTCGATCCCCATCCGGGCCATTAAACTATTGACGTGAGCCCACTCCTAGCAACAAGCATTAGCTTAGCTGGAGGAGCTAAAGGGAATAATAGTAATGTGATAAACACACATTGCTAGTAATCTTTATAAGTAATCTATACAAATATCTATACAAATAAATAAAATTGGAGTGTCTGTTTATAATATCAAAATAACGCCTTTTCACTAAATGCATATGTAAGTACAAACGACACCTATAACAAAAACGCGATTTAATTTTTTTTTGTCTGTCTGTCTGTCTGTGTGTTTGTTCCGGGTAATCTCCGAAACGGCTGAACCGATTTTGACGGGACTTTCAGTGGCAGATAGCTGATGTTTTAAGGAGTAACTTAGGCTACTTTAATTTTAGAAAAACAATTAGCGTTCCGCGTAAAAAAATAAAAACACATGAAATCAAAGAGTATCTCCGAAACGGCTGGACCGATTTTGACGGGACTTTCACTGGTAGATAGATGTTGTTATAAGCAGTAACTGAGGCTACTTTTATTTTAGAAAATAAATTAAAAATATGGGACTTGTCGCGCGGGCTTAGAACGCGGGTGCAGGCTTTTTTGTTAAGTTAATTTCCACGCGGACTAAGTCGCGGGCTCAGCTAGTCTTTATAAAAAAAAAAAACACTCCTACAAGCATTTACTCCTGTAAACAAAGATTAACAATGGTGTCCAATGGTTTACGAGTCCCGTGGAAATGTTAATTTGTCTTAGACCCCGCACAAAATTAATCAAAAGAAAATTATCCACTTCCCTACGTTGCACAGTGAGAGACAAACATAACTGTATAGGCTGATTGCCACCGAAGCAAGCCTGTTTCAGCTGACAAATTTTTCATACTTTTACGTAGACCCTTTTGACCACCGAGCTTAACATATGGTCAAAAGTCATACAACTAATTTGGTGGGTTCTAAATTTAAATGAATCAATGCCGCCAGACGCTGGGGCTGAGTGGTCTCTCAAACCACTGGTTCAAGTATTCGTTAGGTACTTGTTACTTATTTGGTTGATAGAGCAGGTACTTAGAAATGTCAATCACCTAAGTGATGTTTACCTTTATTTGGTAACGCAATTCACTCAGAACAATATCACTCACAGTAATTGTTTTTCTGCGTGTGAGATGCGTGGGTTTGTTCTACAAACGATATGGCCGCGTTTGCAAAATAACAGCGAAAGTTTACATTGTAGGCCTTAAGACCAACTTAGTTTAGCGAAGTTTATTTCAACGTTAGTAAAGTCAGTTCTTCTAAAGTTCGCTTTGGTTTTCATTTCACATTTGCAGGATAATCGGGTTTGAAGACACCAATTTTTTTGAAAATATAATATAGGCCATGTCACCCGGGGATAGTGTAGCTTCCCAACAGTGAAATATTTTTTCAAATCAGTTCTGTAGTTTCGGAGCCTAGCAAACAAACAAACAAACAATCAAATATTTCCTCTTTTTAATATTAGTATAGATTATAATTTTGGACTATGTCAAAATTGATAGTGGTGACAATAGTGATTATTTACAAACGGCCCTTACAGAACTGAAGCACTCCTCCTTCTGAGATCAAAGATCGCAGCAGGTAAGTAGGTATTGCACAAAATATTAAATTTATTTCAAAACGTTTCTCCTTGTTGCAGCCAGCTTCCAATGAGAGCTTTCCAAAGGATATGGTCACGGATCATCCAGCACCTTTTGAACTCCGTACTAGGAATCACTTGCATCAATTAATCCCGAAAAGAGTTGCATGGTAGGAGCTGAGGAGGCAACGCATTGTGATTGGTCGATCGTATATCACAAATTTATCTCGGATCGGAATATTTTGTCCTAGAGTGCGGAGTCCAAAGAGAAAGAGTGCTTGATCTGTGGCCCTGATAATATAGGTAACCCATGTGGATTGATCAAACGATGGTGTGGAATTACCACGCCTTGATGTCCCTGGGCGCGGCTTCGCTGAAGACTGACATCATGTCGAGGAAGTCTTCGAACGTGAGGTTCCCGGAGCCGTCGTGCGAGAACACTTGACATATCCGACGTTTGAACGGATTCTCCTGGAAAAAACAAATGAATTTAACTATTTTACTCTCAGACAAATGATCAACCTACGGGCATGGGACTTCAACGATTTGCCGCTTACTTAGGTAGAACCTCTTTACCTTCAATCTACGTCAATATCCAAAGGCCTTTAACCCAATAAATATTATAGTAACGTGTAGTGTGTCTCTACAAGGCATCTACAAACAAGACCGGATATGCACCTTAATTATTATTCTAAACTTGTGAAACACCCTGTACAGGCGATTCTTAACACAAAATTCTCACTTTTAATTCGGGTAGTTTTTCAATTTCTTCAACTGGAACTGCTATAGTGTGTGCCTGGCTCTCCGTCATGCGTTTCGGCACGAGGTCGGGGTTCACTTCACGGAAGCGTTTGAACACCCTGTAATTAAGTGTGTCAATTGAAGCTATGAACCATAACCTTGCATCTTTCAGCGCTTTTAAAAGTTTCACCGTTCATTAACACAGAAAAGGATTAAGGTTAAAGCGTCGGTCGGGTTTATTGCAGTTTCTCTCAAGATGACGCTGTAGTCAACAGATTCTACTTATTTATTTTTTACGCAAAATTTGAGCATTTCTAAGCTATAATACTATTGTTTGCGATTAAGACTTATTATACTGCATAGACATATGCAATAATATCAACCTAAAATTATTCATAATCTAAGCGTTTTCCGTTAAAAAACTTCTGTCACTTTTTATTGTAATACATACACGCACACATTGACAAAAGGTGTATTTTAGCCACTAGCCACTAGAGGGCGTACTTTTATATTAATTGCGGCCTTTTTATTTTATAATAAATAGCGAAAATATTATATTTTTGCTATTGTAAAATACATTATTGTATGTGTATTCATCATTCTAAAAAACCGATAAAAATATACATCTGTTATAGAATAATTTTATTATCTGACTAGCTGTGCCCGCGACAGTCCGCGTGTAATTTAACTTAAAAAATTTCGAGATTATTCATCCCCTATTTTATCTCCTTGGGGTAGAAGTAATCAAAATCCTTTCTTAGCGTATGCCTACGTCATAACATCTGCATGCCAAATTTCAGCCCGATCCGTCCAGTGGTTTGGGCTGTGTGTTGATAGATCAGTATGTCAGTCAGTCAGTCAGTCACCTTTGAGTTGTTATATATATCTAGATGTTACTAAATATAGTGAAAATATAATTGTAATACACTTGTTAGTGTATTCCACTTTTATAACATATGAGATACATTACTGAGAAATAGATGTGGTTTTCCATGTTAACATATTTTTATTTATAACAACAACAATAATTACAAGAAATCAACATAAAAATCGTGTCTCAATAAAAATTATAGGACCTAGAGTCCTATACAGAGTAGCGTTAGTAGTGTTTCCTACATTGAGACACTACGTGGCCTACTTTTTTGCAATATGTACACGACACCTTAAGCACACTATTTACACTAGACTACGAAAAGGCACTAGATGTAGCAGTAGCAGAGGCATCTCGGCGTTCTTCCTTCAGCAGGATCGATGCAACCGAGTCTGTAGATATCGAGGTGCCGGAATGCTCTATTGCCATCACCATTGGGCTGTAGCTGTCGTTAAGTCCTGCCAGCATAATCACGCCAACAAGTTCATCTTCCAGGCCAGCTTGATTGGCAATCAGTTGTTGTTGCACATGCCGTATGTCATTCACATAGGCTTCTATGTTCGAGTACAATACAAGTTTAGTACCAAGCTATTTCTTCATAAGTTGTAAGCGTCGAGCAAGCCCGCTGTCAGCGTAGGCTTCCCGAAGTCGCTTCCATGTTTCCTTCGAAGTTTCAGCTGTCATAACGATGAGATATAGATGTTCGCTTAGACTCAAGCAAATCTTGGATCTTTGGCATCTTTGCGTTGAAAGTCGTCAACTTCCTCCGCAGGCTTCATGACGCAGTCCCATAGTTCCCTGTCGATCAAGTACATCTTCATGGCGAAGCTCCAAGTCGCGTAGTTGACGCTTCCGTTTAATTTTGCGAAGCTCAGCAGATTAATAAAACATATACGTAGGCCAGATAAGATATTTATGTAAAGCGTATTTTGACAGACTCTATGTAAAAACAAATGTCAATATAAATTACACGGAATTTAAAAACTAATTATAAACAGGCCAGTGCTTTGATGATTTCCACCACGTAGGTTTCAACAACGGTTTAGATCTTCTAAGACATGCAGGTTTCCTCACGATGTTTTCCTACACCGTAAGCTAGTGATAATCATATAGAAATTATGAGTCACACATAGATTCGACACGAAAAATCCAGATGTGCGAGCCGGGGTTTGAACCCAATACCTGGTGCGTTAAGCAATCGGCCATCACAGCTTCAGCTCAATCAAAATAATACTAATAAATAAAGAAATATCGCCAGACAAACATACCAACTGTATGGCTTGGACAATGGAAGGAAGTAAAAGTAAAAGTAAAAGTAAAAGGAAAAGGAAAAGGAAATGGAAATGGAAATGGAAAGGGAAAGGGAAAGGGAAAGGGAAAGGAAAAGGAAAAGGAAAAGGAAAAGGAAAAGGAAAAGGAAAAGGAAAAGGAAAAGGAAAAGGAAAAGGAAAAGGAAAAGGAAAAGGAAAAGGGAATGGGAATGGGAATGGGAATGGGAATGGGAATGGGAATGGGAATGGGAATGGGAATGGAAATGGAAATGGAAATGGAAATGGAAATGGAAATGGAAATGGAAATGGAAATGGAAATGGAAATGGAAATGGAAATGGAAATGGAAATGGAAATGGAAATGGAAATGGAAATGGAAATGGAAATGGAAATGGAAATGGAAATGGAAATGGAAATGGAAATGGAAATGGAAATGGAAATGGAAATGGAAATGGAAATGGAAATGGAAATGGAAATGGAAATGGAAATGGAAATGGAAATGGAAATGTTACGGTACACATATTTTGGTCTTAATTTTTTCCGTCTAGCCCCCTTTCGCAACGCGCGATAAGGAACTTCGTTCCAATATTTATTACGTACTTACCTAGTACCTGTGTACATATATAATGTAGTATCTATGGTTTGTATATACCAGGTTCGGTATTTATTTGGCAAATACAGTAAATTTTCATTTTTATGTACCTATACGGTAATCCTAAGCCAGCGGCAACACTATCCTACCCACAGATTTGGATTTACATAGATAACGCAAATGTACTTAGCGTGTCCGAAAACCCTCAACCCCGACCAAGTGTCAAGGTTTGTCGCCGATAACTTACAGTACAGTCCATCGCGACCACAGATATAAAAATATGAATATGAGCGAGATAATCACTCGAGAGAATCGTAGCGGGCAGAGGGGCATCTGCGGCATCGGTGTCTTTGAATCGTTTTGGATTTCCCGCCATCTGTGACGTAATAGTAAGTGTTAAAAATTTGGCACGCTTGGTTTCAATACAAATCGTGATACTTGCGTTATCTATGTAAATCTATATCTGTGATCGTACCTATAATACACTAAACGAAAAAAATATTTCCGACAACAAACGCTTTTATAATAGACATCCGACGTTGTCAAGTCGCCGCTCTCTACCAATTGGCAACGTCGCGTCTGCAACAACGTAGTACCTCGTGTGGCGAATTGACGACCGCTTGGCGCTGTAGTTTGAGCGTTGGCCGCTCGGCTCACTGCATCGGATGGTTGCGGGTTCGATTCCCGACAAAGGAAATTTTCTGAAACGGCCTTTTCGTAATTTGCCCAGGTCTGGGTGTCACTGGGATCGCCAGTTTAATGTATGGTAGCCATAGTACAAGCGTTGCTTAGTTTGGCACCATATAGTTGCTGAGTAAGTCTGGCGATATTTATTTATTTATCTGATACCTATCATGTCAGCGATACATTAATTTATTTATTAGACACTTTGTATTATGTCCGGAAAATATTAAAAACACTTAGCTCGTTACTTCATTTTTTTATTGAATGTTATTATTATGATAATAAAAGATGAAAACCCGGCTTCGCTCGGGTGAAATGTGACTCATTACAATTTTAGGCATGATGTGTTTACATCCAAACAAAGTTAATAGAAATACAAATACATCCGACAGAGAACCAAAGTTATCGACATAGCTCAAAGAATTAGCAAGCTGAAGTGGCAGTGGGCTGGCCATATCTCGCGAAGAACCGACAACCGCTGGGGTAAACGTGTTCTTGAGTGGAGACCTCGACTCGGCAAGCGTAGTGTAGGACACCCTCCGATCAGGTGGGATGACGATCTGCGAAAGACTGCGGGCAGATTCTGGATGCGGCAAGCTGAAGACAGGGCGCTATGGCACTCATTAGGGGAGGCCTATGTCCAGCAGTGGACAAGCATAGGCTGATGATGATGAAAGTTAATCACTATGCAAAGCAAAACTAAATGAAATGAATACTCGTACGGAAACATCATGAACATTGAACACTGAATTTGTTTGTTCTGACAGCTCAATCAATAAATGCACTTCTTCTTTCTTTAAAAATATGGCCCACCAACTGAGAACACTGGCGCAGTCATCACTGACACTGACTGACATGCGTTCATAGAAAATATGGCGGTACTGTGCCGAATATTATAATTATAATATTGTTTATCACGACAATCCGAATTTTGCGGATATATGTTGTCGACTCGAAATCATTATTTTTTTATTCTGGTAACGTTTCAATCGAGTTTACCGTACCCCTTGACGGAATTATTAATATAGATGGCGCAATATAGGGATATACATATTTGCAATAATAATTTGGTCACCACCATCTGTCATTTCAACTAGTACACTATTAGCACGCAGTTTACTCAAAGTACAAATTTTATGTTAATAATGGCCTAATTTAGTCAGATGGCGCTGACAAATTCACACACACAGGCGTAAATTTTAACAAATTTTACGATCGATTTTAATTATGTTAATCTATTTTTAAATGCCTGAAATCATTCGATGCGAATACAATTATTTATTTAGAAGTGATAAAATCCATTGTTGTAAGGAAAAACTTTGTGTGTCTCGTATACATTCGGAATGAAATATGTATGGAGAACACGATCGCCCCATCGACCTTAACAAGGATTAAAAAGAAGGAATTGTGAAATAAAATTTGACGCATGTCCACAGTCTCTTTCTTTTTTATAGTATTTGTGATTCCAGGGCAGCACCTACCTTTGTATCGATTTACATTGAAATCAGGCCAGCCGTTATTACACAAATCGCCCAATTACTTGTATCACTTATTTGTATTATAAGGGCTAGGTTATCAACCTAGTAAATGTAGCGTCAAAGATCTACATCTACTTTTTTATTTCTTACATTTTCTTGTCCTGAATTTGCATCAGCGCTTTTTGCGTCGACAGTACGAGATGAGAAATGCCCTCATTTGTCCCATTCCCTTGTCCCATTGTACGAGACGAAATGTACCAAGAAAATATGGAATGAAAATGTCGCGCCACAGTGGGACAAATCGCATTCGTTATGGGGCATTACGGCCGCGACAGTGATGCCAGATATTAAAAACTCTAGAAAAACTCCTTGCTGTCAGAAAAAGTAGACAGTTGTAAAAACGTCTCACGTTCGAAATTTCAAATGTATTGTTGAGTTTCGGGAGTCATCTGCGATTTACAAATAAATCCAAAAGTAGTTATACAAATACTTATATAGGTATTTTGATATCTTTATCTTTTCATAAATCGAAGTAAAGTTTAGAATACCCAAACATCAGCTCAATATTAATAAGTAGACCTACAAAAACTAAATAAATATGGCAACACCATTCCATTTCCAGTACTTGTTGGAAATTATGCCGTGTCCTTGACTGTGAACGACCAGGGTGACCTCAACCAAGAACCTAGCGGCTGCTTAATGGATCCTACAAATGGTCACACCCATTTATACATTTTTGTGGATTCTATTCTGGATCATTTCGCTATGATTACGTACTTCAGACAACATTTGTAGAATTTTTCAAGGCATAAGAAAACCTTATAAGCACTTTTCAAAATAAATTTTATTCACATTTATGTATTTCAGTAAGTGGTACAAACCAACAGTATAGGTACTTAAGTATGCATAAACTTATGGACTATGAACGCTGTAAAACCATGAATAACCCGTATTTTAATGAAAAGTGCGTATTCAATCCTACTGAAACTGAATAATATACAAGTCTATTTAGGTAACGGAAGCCGCGTGGGGTCGATGCAGTGCGTCACACTAAATAGGATTAACTATTTCAATAAGCTGTTTGTGATTGCCGGTCACGTTTCGCAGGCCTGACACAGTTGTGATGAAACGTGGGCTCAAACTCAAACTCAACTCAAAATTGTTTTTATTCACGTAAGCCAACAAAGCATTTATGAATCTACCACCGGTCGGAATGCTGATCCGGCGAGAAACTCAATGGTTACTCTTTTCAATAAATAAAAGACGGTGTACATTCTCATGTACAGCAACAATAATATGAGCAGGCAACACCATTGTCACTAAATAAGTAATGATTACTTATTTAGTATCTCATTCTCTACTATGTGTTAAGAAAGAGATGGCGACTCGTTGCGACATAATCAGTGATAAAGTCGTACTAATCCTGCAGGATAAGCGTCAGCAGAAATAAACAATTGCGCCTATAGGTGCCGATTCACTTGCTTACGGTGAAGGCAAATTCGTGAGGAAACCTGCATGTTTTAGAAAATCTTATTAATTTCTAAAGGCGTGTGAAATCTGCCAACCCTTATTTGAGGATGTAACAAAATAGTCGCTCATGGCATTTTTGAAGGTAAAGGGGAATAATATAAACAAATATTGTACGACATACGTATCTCCCATTGATGTAATCACCGAGGAGATAATTGAATTTACAACAAAATATACTTTACCTAAGTATTTCTTTCCTTGTAAAGAACGTACAGTCCTGTTGGAACGATAAATCATCAGTATGTGAAGTACTTTGGATCATGGGCCTGGAACCTACGACATATTTTAGTTGCGTACTCATTAAAAGGGTAGTCATTCATTAATGATAATTGAATCAAAAATAATAAATTTACGCCGACATGAAAAAAAGCCACAGATATGTCTTCTATATTACGATGTAGGCTTCTCCGCAGGTCCGATGTAGCTTGATTTCCAAATGTGGCGTCATTTAGCGGCGTTGTCTATCGCGTAATTTTTTAAATCTAGTTTTCGTATTAGGAATATGATGTTATTCTTACCTGATAGTCCTCCAATTGCTGTTCAGTGAACGTCACAACTTTGTTCCCCATTACCGCGACCCGGTATAATTCCGTTCGCGGTAAAAAAATGGCGGTCAAACGCCGCTAGAGGCAGCCTGTTGCCGCGCCACCAACAAAACACTGGACATAAGCCACGATCGGGATTAGGGCGTGAAGGCACAGAGTAGCTGCAGACAGAAGCTACGGGTCAAGGATGAGGCGGAGTGTGTATTTGCCAGCCATGAAATTAGCGTAAACTATTGTTGACTATTTACGTGTGTTTCAAGCATCTTGGGACATCATTTAGGCCTAGGAAATTATCAAGCAAGCTTAATTTCTCAGTAATGTCAAGCATTCCTAACAAGAGTCGTAATGACATAGATAATTTTAAAATTCGCTAAACAAAGATCATTAATTGCCCACCATAATTAACACCAGTTCATTGTGTGAACTTAGTTATTGTTTTATGAAAATTGCATGACAAGAACTTAAAAGTTAACATACTTTGTTGACAAGTTATTAAAAAAAAACCTATCTAATCAATGTGCCTTGTTCTCAAGCTGTTTACCAGGTTGACCTGAACGAAAACAATTGTAGAAGTTTAACTTATTGAAAGATAACTTCCTGTAATAAAATAAGAGCATCTATTGAAAAAAAAAGGTAAGTACTCTGTTTGTAAAGTAACCTGTGGCAAAAGTCAGGCGGGCCGCCCATTAGTCGCCGCGCCCTGTCCTCGTCTGTTCGCCGTGTTGATTGCTCGTTTATTTTATATTCATGCACTGCTCTAATTGTAAACTTCGTTTGTCGAGTTTCTACTGAATGAGATTACACGTTGATATGTACGAGTTTCGAATGATGCAAGTTTGTTCCAGCCTTGAAACTAATTTGAAATTCATGAACACGTCTGAACGCTGCTCTGAAGCAACTGAGGCTGCAGACGTTGCGATTTTACATCCAAAGCGCACGCAATATGTTTGCGGGATTTGTGTTTCTAAGCCAAATCACATTAAAATGTTGTGTAAAGTAAATTGTAATTTAAATTTATATGTGAGTGGCAACATTATTTCGAATTAAGTGTTATAATTTTGTGGTGGTATATCCCGCAGACTTGTAAATTGCCAGATACATGCCGCCGCAGGCCGCGGCATGTGGTGCTGGACCCCCCCGACCCACTCACCGCTCTCCTAGACTCAGATGTCGAGGAGAACGACACACGCACACTCCCCGCCAGACACCGACCTCGCCGGCGAGGTCGACGAACCCCCGCTTCCGCTAGAAGGTGCGTCTACTTACCTAGACGCACCTTGGCACCCGACAAGCCCGCTGAGTTTCTTGCCGGATCTTCTCAGTCGAGGTCGCGTTCCGATCCGGTGGTAGATTTACCCTCGCCACCTCTCCTGGCAGCGGCCCAAGCCGAGGTCGTGTCCCTAGTGACGCCCTTGAGGTAGCTGCCCCCCTGCCCCTATGGCTGGAGCGCACTTGCGCTCGCCCTCTGTCCGGGTGAAGTTGTTATGGCCACTCTGGCCAACAACATATAGTCAATTCAAAAAAAAAAAAAAAAAAAAAAAAAAACTTGTAAATCATTTATTCTAAATTTAAATTATTTTCATGTTCTTATTTAGATTTCATATTTTCTTTGCAGCCACTTTTTAACCCCCGACGAAAAAAGCGGGGTGTTATAAGTTTAACATGTGTATCTGTGTGTCTGTTTGTGACAACGTAGCGCCCAAACTGATGAACCGATCTATGTTTCATGAAAATCGGTTCAGCCGTTCGAAGATCATCAGCCCTTTTGTAGGTTAAAAAAGCCACATTCACGGCCAAAACCAATTTCCACGGCTCGAATCCATTCGAATTTTGAGATTATTGGATGGTCGTAATAGTCTGAACTGGCTTTTTACAATATTATAAATTTGAAAAGTTTCCCTGATTCTGGAAAAAATGTATATTTTATCAATTTTTATATGAGATTTGTGTATGAACTAAAGACGTTCCATAAGTCACGTTTTAAATGATGGATACGCGCATGCGTAAAATTTTGTTTGTTTTGTAAAAGGTCATGGAATATTCCGCTATAATAATTCTAGAGGGCGCTGCTCTGCCATTGAGAAAAAATATAAAAAAACAAATCTAACTAAAAAAAAAATTGCGTTATTGAAAATTCTTCCCCTGTGCTGGTCCCGTCCACCTCAACCAGAGTTATTACATGAAATTGAATCATAATTGATAATATTTTACTAGGAATTAAAACTTGTGGCATCAATATAGATTGAAATTTGATTCGTTGTCTATTCTAATGTCAATTATTATAATGTCATAACCAAAGAGAATACAATACTACGTAAGAAGAGACGGGACTCCATAGATTAAAATAAACAATATTTAAAAATTACATTATTTAACATAAATAGATACATTTGTTGCAAATGCGCGGTCCACTTGTATGAACTTCTATTGTATCTTCTATTGGAGTAAGCTCACTTTAATTGTAAACAGTAGCAGTTGATGAAGTTGACGGAACTTCTAAAAGAAAGAGTAAAACAATTGAAATTAGGAAAAACATTACTTTTTACTTAAGGATATGCTCCTTAAGTAAAAAAAATGCGTAATTGTAAAGAATATAAATTAATGGTCGATGAACTTTAACGACCTTTATTTGGTGTCCGCTGTTCTTTAAAGAGGTGGAAAGGAAATTCAATTAATTTGTCATCTGATATTGGCTCAGTAGTGAGTTGTAAGGACGGGGCTATCTTTAAATTTGATTAGTTTTTCTGAAAATATATATTTTTTAAATGGTTGCCAAAAACAAATTTCAAACTATTCAGTTTCGCGATGGGCATGTTTACTAAGTCCTCAATTCCATTCACCTTGACCCATTTCTTAAAACTAAAAATAAGAACATCGAATGTCGATAAATTTTTTCACCACACTATTTTTCTGAAACGTTTTATTTTATTCTTGAAATTATGAATAACCTGCCTTTTTAATCCGTAAATCAAACATAGGCCAGGTAAATTAGTTAATATTCTACTCACCGATCACCGGGCATCCAGGGGATATTTCGCCATAAATAAACTTTTTATACCGGCTTTTCTTTCTTATATTTTTCCCACATAAATCACACTTTCTATACTTCGTTGGTAGGTACCTAGTAAAGTTATAAAGTTTCTGAACTTAATTTGCATAAAACTATAACATAAAAACAGCCCAGTAACACTTATTTTCACAGTAATCACCGAACCAAAATTGAAAATAAACAGTTGTTGACGAGATGAGTGATCAGTTGTGACAGATGGCCACTGACGTTTTAGTTCTGACGTTCACCATTAAAGTTCTACCCCATTTCATAGATCGTTTTTTTTCTTCTGAAGTTGCGACAGCCTGGTCATAACGAAATAATGTCTCATACTTTTACACAGATTTTCTGTTGATTATTGTATACATTTGATGAAAAGGTCGTCGCATCGGGGGTATTTAAATTTTCAATTTAGAGTTATATAACCAACTCGTTCCAAAATACTGAATTTGAAATCCGTCCGACATTCAAATAAATGTGGTTTAGACCTATACAAAATCCGGGGATTTGTGTAAAATGTGGGTGGATGGTAGATTGATATTGGAATATTTAATATGTTGAGCTTTCCCTTCCTAATAAATATATCCTTTATAGAATATTAAATAATGTTTGTAGTATGTATGTAAAATTTGATATTACATTTAAGTAATTTTGTCTTGTAATCTCTAGACTGTTAAGGTTAGCTCGTCAAGCTCGTGCATAAAGTTTTCACGTATTAAGTACATTTGGCAATAGTACAAGATCCGGTGTAAGAATTATATACCCTCATCTGTTATTTATAAGTGAATAAATAAATGACAGTAATAGACAGTGGTCTAAGATACGGTCTAAGAAATATTCAGGACTCAATTAAAAACTACCCAGCGTCACTACGTTCGGTAGTTTTTAATTGAGTCCTCACAGCCCGACCACGTTCGAAGACTGCCATCTCTGTCTACGAGACGCATATTTTTTAAAATAAAATTCTATTTATTGTTACATTAACATAAAATTTTATGAATGTCTGAGAAGTTAGCATAGCCCGTTTGATTTTAAATAATACTAAGATTTGTCCTGAGTTGTGCTAAGCTTGTGCTGCGTCTTGCCGCAAATCACGACTCTCGATCCTAAAAACAAAAGCGGCTATCAGTTAAAAACCATTTTGCACCAACATGGCCACTATGGAAGCGTCGCGACGCCACTATGGTAACATGGCGACGCCAACATGGAAGCGTCGCGACGCCACTATGGAAGCATCGCGACGCCACTATGAAAGCGTTGCGACGCCACTATGGTAAAATGGCGACGCCACTATGAAAGCGCCGCGACGCCACTATGAAAGGGCCGCGATGCCACTATGGTAATATGGCGATGCGATTATGGAGCGTCGCGACGCCACTATGAAAGCGACGCGATGCCACTATGGAGGCGTCGCGACGCCACTATGGAAGCGTCGCGACGCCACTATGAAGCGTTGCGACGCCACTGTTAAGTAAACGCCATCTATCGGCGGATGCGCGTGGCGCTGCCACGGCACGCCGTTTTCACTTCGGCCATGATTTTTACCACGACAAACGACACGAAACTTTATAATTTTATATTTTGTACTTTACGATTATAATTTGTACACGAGATACAGTGTTTTAATTACGAAAGACCTATAACACGAATACAACGTTAAACAGTGGTGACCCCGACGTGATAATGGAAGCGTCGCGACGCTGCTATGAAAGCGCCGCGACGGCACTATGAAAGGGCCGCGATGCCACTATAGTAACATGGCGATGCCATTATGGAAGCGTCGCGACGCCACTATGGAAGCCTCGCGACGCTACTATGGAAGCGTCGCGACGCTACTATGGAAGCTTTTCGACGCCACTACGAGATTATCCAAAAGCGGTTTGCGGCACATTGTAGCACGAGTCTAGCACAAGTTAGCACAAAGCTAAATTTTATTCAAAATCAAAATGGCAATTTTAACTTCCGGGTCATATTTTATTAGTCTACATCGCAATAATATATTGTTTATATTTAAACTAAGCCCAGCCCCCACACTCGTCCAGGCACTCCTTCTCTGAAGGGAAGTTGTTGCTCGTGGCCGGCGAAGGCACGGCGTTGCAGTTGTTCGACCATCTGATCTCGAAGCAAACCCTGGTGTGCCAGTTATATACGTATCTGAAAAGTGACATTGTGTTAGGGCTTACTTTGTAAATTATAGGGTATTGTAGTCGCAGTCGTTATTGTCGTATAAATAAAAACATTAGACAATCATTATTGTGTAATGTTTCTTGTGAGTGGTTTCTTCGTAACAGCTGGGCCTTGGATTAAATAACTCTCTATCTCGCTACTTACCAATCAACTAACAGATAAGATGGGTAATGAAAACAAAGATTTATTATTAAAATAAATTCTTACAAGTATGGAAGACACTCAATCATTCAATCAGTATTTAAATTCGTTTAACTCCCTGACCATAAAGGTTTTGGAAGAGTGATGCACACGGCTACATATCAAGCTATATATTTCCAGTAGAAACTGATCTCGCATTGTATAGGATTTCCATAGCTGTGCGTACGTTGTGCTTGACATCTCCTTGTCTAATAACTCTATGGATCTGTTCCTCTGAGCTCCCTATAATAAGCGTAATCTGACAACGTTGGGATTACTCTCAATGTTCAATTACCTCACTGTGTGCGGCCATCGGTCTTGGACAGAATACTCTATTAGGCAGTGATTCTCCTTGGGCGTCTCTTGGCATTTTGAAGGGTCCACTGCATTAAAAGAAAACACAGGAATTTGAACCTTATAACTTATAGCTGGTTGCAATCATAATTTATGTAGCAATAATATGGTCCTAAAGATTATAATCCGATTTCATTTTACTCAGTCTAAATTGTGATAATCTGTTATAAATAGATATGTATTTATACAGAAGATATCATGAACAAAAGTAGTATGTCGCAGTAGGTACCTATATTCTCAGTAATTAAGTAGGTGATTTTGCCTTCTTATAGGACAATATTTTCTCGTCTTTAAGGGCCTATATAGCATAACTAGTGCCCGTGACTTCGTCCGCGTGGAATTTAATTGACAAAGTTTCATACAACTTTCATCCCCTATTTTATCCCCTTGGGGGAAGAATTAATGAAAATCCTTTCTTAGCGGGCGCCTACGTCATAACATCTACCTGCATGCCAAATTTCAGCCCGATACGTCCAGTGGTTTGGGCTGTGCGTTGATAGATCACTATCACTTGTCAGTCAGTCACCTTTGAGTTATATATATATAGATTTAGATTTTATTACTAGGGTGGTACACTTAGGTATCCCTATCAAAGTATCCCCTCCATGCAGTGAGGATAGTTCTCGATTCAATTCCATCCTACCCTGAATCTTTCGAATACTTCTTATAATTTCCACAAAACTTGTTAGTAAAAGCTTCTTGACTCCAATAAATGCTGTTATACCGCGACAAAGGGAGTCTTCAGCAGGCCTATTTACAAACAAGCAGAATTTATTGTTCGAAGACAGAACAATCTATCGTCGTGGCCCCAATCGGTCCACACCCTCGTCGTAAATTTCCTCGATGGGTCCGTAAATCTCAGTACTTGTGAACAAATAAAACCTATTTCACATTCAATTAAAAAATTATAATCGGTTTTAATTTTATTAAGCAATACATGAAGAACTTCTTCTAATTAAGGAATTTCGCTAATTTTTAAGTGCATTTGATGTTGTGATTCGTATTTTACACAAAGCCAGTTTTAACATTCAATTTATTTTAACCTTATTTTTATTCATTGATAAATCTAGGTATAAGTATAAAAATGAATCGCTATTTCATTGGTCATTGCATCACGCGTGAACGGATCGAACAAATTCGCTTTTTTTGTTGTATGATTATTGTCAGGAGGTACTTATGCAAGAAAAAAAAAGAATTTCGAGCGGAACAATTCAAATTTAATATTCAAAGTTAAGACAGAACCACGTCCGTCGGGTCAGATAGTTTGAAATAAATATATATACTTATTTATAATTCCGGTGTTCGTAATTATTCTTATCCTAAACGGCTAGACCGATTTTGATGATTTTATATAAATATGAAGTTACCTGAATGATTCCGTGCTATAGTTGGACGCGGTAGGTGGCATAAACCATTACAATTTCAATAAATAATAAAATTCCACACACGTCAGGCTGCAAGATCGTTCCAACATAAAAATAAAAATACCAATTTATTCACTCCAACTCTATGAATACATTTCCATCCCCGGCTGTGGAACACGACATGTAATCATTTTACGCATTCCCGATAAGATTGTGCAACGATGTACGACCCGATCCGAAGATAAGTTTTGTCTGTATTTTATAAGTGGTGCACACACAATGGGAATATGAGAATGAATTAAGGACCGGTGGCAATTCTACTAGTGCCTACTAAACGCGCGTACAATACGCGCGATTGAAGCTCATTTTGCACTCGACCGCTCTCCGGGTGAAAATGTATGAAATTAGCAAACCTGAGGCCCTGATTAGCGCAATTTGCTCTTCTCAAGGTATGCATTAAGTTATTAAGCAAAAAAAAATGTTGAGAAAATAATAAAAATACAAATGGCATACTCACGACTCTGTGTGAGACACACACACGCAGATACCAAGACCAAATACCAAATTCCAGACATTTGCTCTAAAGCGATACCCCGATGTTGATATAAGGTTGCCAATGATGTATTCCAATTATACGCGCCATTATTTATACATTATATATTGCAGAAGCGAATAATTTGTGCGATGTTTTGTATTATATGGTTCACTAAATTAATTTTTTTATAAAAATCGATTTATTCAAATCAATTACGTCCACAATTTCCTTTTTAATAGATATTACACTCGTAAAAAATACTGTGTGAAATGGCTACAGGTATGTCTTTTGTGGTTTCATTAAAATGCTTCAGAATTAGGAGACTATACAAATTGGACTAGAGAATTAGTACCTATCTATACAAATAAATAAAATTGGGGTGTCTGTTTGTAATATCAAAATAACACCTTTTCACTAAATGCATATGAAAGTACATACGACACCTATAGCAAAAACGCGATTAAACTTTTTTGTCTGTCTTTCTGTCTGTCTGTCCGTCTGTCTGTCTGTCCGTCTGTCTGTCTGTCTGTCTGTCTGTCTGTCTGTCTGTGTGTTTGTTGCGGGTAATCTCCGAAACGGCTGGACCGATTTTGAAGGGATTTTCACTGGCAGATAGCTGATGTTATAAGCAGTAACTAAGGCTACTTTTATTCTACAAAATCAAAATTAAAAAATGGGTCCTGTCGCGCGGGCTCAGAAAGCGGGAGCGGGCTTTTTTGTTAAGTTAAATTCCACGTGGACGAAGTCGCGGGTTCAGCTAGTAACAAATAAAACAAAACGGTTATAAACATTGTTCGAACCTCTCGTTAGCAGTGGTGGCAACATTCCCACAAAAATATGTCTTATTATAACAATCCATGTGTTTTTTTATTTTGTTATGGTGCCCTAGTAAATGCCTGAGATCACATGATGCCATGAGGCACATGCCTACCACAAAAAATCTGATGGTATAAATATTTTCTGTTGCTTGGTACAGTTGCCTACCCGGTTGATAGCGACTGGTTTAATCTAAGGTCAGCTGTTAGAAAGGAACGGAGCTGATTATTTTTGTGGTCCTTTCATCATTTGGCACCATGGTACTTAGTGACTTGCGCATGCAGCTTCATCTTCATAATTTCAGTGTTTTTTCTGCATCTCGTCCTTCTTAGATGATAAAACTCGGGCAGGGACGTATTTGACGTCAATAGCTTATTGCAACTATTTGAAATAGAAACATATCTCTATGACTGAGTTTGCACTGCAAACATGTAAGTACAAAGATAAATATTCTTGTCTCTACAAAATAGAGAGAAAATTCGAAAATTGGTGCAAATGCATTGTCAGTGCAAACGAAGGGTAATATTTAATTGGATTAAAATAAATATCAGATATTATTGAGTGTATAACTAGCGTTATTTATAAAACAAAACTTACCGGTTAGTATATGATACACAGCCGCTGATAACAGAGCGATGTAGCACCAAACCCTTGACATTTCGTCGTGTTACGATCACAGGGGTTATCAATACATATACAATTAATTTTACAGTTGGTACGTGCCGCTGTTTTATATACAAGTGAGTAGCGAATTTAATTACATGTGAGTTATATTAACAATTGTTTTATGGTACACTAGAAACCCGCCCGACTTTGCACGGGTTTTTCTAAACGTTTTATAAATTTAATTAGGTAGAATGCATTTTGAAGGATTTTGATACCTTTCAGTACGAATTTTGTATATTATACTGAAAACCGCATGCAAATGTGTTGTTTAGTTTAGAAGAACTAGGCGGACAAACATACAGACGTTAATAACGACTTTATTTTATATTTTTAAGAGACGCCAAAAGACTCATCTCAGCCGCAGCTAACAGGCACACTTCCTCGCACTTAAAGTCTTGTCATACCAATCGATCGACCTTCGATCGATCCTTTGATCGATGATAGAATGAGATTGACAGCTCGATCGATTATTGAATGGACGGTCGAATCGACGGTTAATTACTACGCTAAAATGTATGGAATGACAATAGCAGCAGTCGATATAACACGTGTCTTATGTCATTCCCATAATATATGTAAGTATATTGAATTTGTAGTGTCGAGAGCACCTACGTCGGTGTATAAGATTTGAATGCTCCAAGTGTCGAGTGTGTGTTCCAAGATGTACAACAGATATTGATGGAGTGTGTTCGGAATGATTCATTTAGGAGATCATGGTTTTCAAAGGGCAACTATGTAAACATTGGCATTTCAAATAGTATTTTAGCGCAACCGATATCAGAAGAAGCCAAAATGTTGATTAAGCTAGTTGATCTAGGTTTAGCTAAGCAATGATACCTATAAGTCGATATCTTTATTGTAATTTTTTTTGTGTTGTATTTTGCGACGTCTAACTGGACGATGTGGTCGCCAAGCGACAAAGTTCCTTAAAAAAAAGTGTCGCGTTCCCCTCTGGGTGGGTATACGACGCCCACGGCCATTGGTTGCATGAAAATATTGTCACAATAATGACGAAATGTTAATGTGAGCACCATGTAAGCACTGATGCATTAATATAGCATAGCTGCCTAGTAGAAATAAGTTTATGACATGGCAATATTCTGGGCCTATTACTTATATTATTATTATTTATTTGTGATGCCTTATGCATTAACCTACATTGTACTCACACCTCTAACTGTACCTACTGTAAAAGCAAATATAATTTAAAAAATGAGAAAAGAAAAAATGTATCCATGGTGTTGCTTGCATGTTCTTCTCCATAGGATTTTGTTTTGCACATGCACCTAGAGCTAGGTTTGACTTTTTAAAAGTGCCAGTTAATCGGGCCTATTTGAAATAAAAATATTTGAGTTTGAGTTTGATTTGTTACCGATAATAGGGTTTCATAAATCGATAATGTCAAATCCTATCTGTTTTAGTATTGATTCTTGTGAAAAACGTTACTGATAAGAATGTTAAAAAAATCGTACTTCCGAAATATTGCGACACTTGCGACAGAGGGCTCTGCGAGGTGGGATCATGGGAAGGGTTAAGCGTAAAGATTTGCAGAAACGCTTGTAGACATCCTGGGGTGAAGGGCCTGATTATTTATGACTAGCGGCCCGCCCCGGCTTCGCACGGGTACATTGCGGTTACATTATTCGAGTTTTAGTAAGGATCCCTAATTTTTTTGAAATATATTATAGCCTATGTCTCCCGGGGATAGTGTAGCTTCCCAACAGTGAAATAATGTTTCAAATCGGTTCAGTAGTTTCGGAGCCTATTCATTACAATCAAACAAACAAAGTTTTCCTCTTTATAATATTAGTATGATAATTGTATCGTTGCGACCAGCCGGAGAGTAAATCCAGGAATGTAATCCAGGTTCTTCTAATTGTTCACCCGGCCCGGATCTTTGCAGAATCGCATTGGAATCACGGAGCCCATGCCAGGAGATTGCACTTCCGGACAAACAGATCCCGATGGAATGTGCAGTGGCCGCCGCGATATTCACATAAAATGCGGCATCAAATTCTTCAAAGAAAAATATAGCCCAACAAAAAATTAAACAACTACAGTGGAAGTAACAAGATTGTGGCAGAAATAGCGAGCGCGATGGCAGAACGAAATCTTGTCTAAACATTTTTTTATCTAATAATTACGAAATCTCTAGTCCGCCCTGCAAAATTGTATGTCCTAATGGTCACATTCTGATATCTAACAACCTAAGTATTGCACTGTAATATACAGTCATCATTTTGTGCAATGAGTATTTTGTTTATAAATCTTTGCATTAAAGTCCATCCATAACTGTTATTGAGAATTTTATTCATAGAAGTTTGGGATATTCTGCCTACACCAAAATCATACCAAAATAGATCTTGTATCCGTTGGCGAAGAAACATGGATTGCTTACGTATTTCTTCACTTTCAATTACACGGTACATTAAAATCTCTTCGAGTACAAAACGGCCCAGTTTCTTTATAAACCTACTAAATTTGGTATGCAGACTTCCTACCATATAAAAATACAGCGACGGCCACTTTTTTATTTCACTAACTTATATTTATAAGAAAACAACTCTTATTTTGAAGCGTTATTTCACCAGCTCCGGTAGCCGTGATCGTCTAGTGGTTAGGACCCTACGTTGTGGCCGTAGTAACCCAGGTTCGAATCCTGGTCACGGCAGTGGACACACTGTCGCGGCGGAGCATATCTTTTAATAAGTTTAGGCGGTGTAAACGCGTTGATCATGGGCGTCATGGAGATAGTTTTTTTCGTGTGTATCCAACCTAACTGAATAGTCTTTTTTGTACCTATTCACGTAGTTTACTTATTATGACCACCGACATTACCACCACAGTGACAGTGCCAGCGACTCGCGCTAAATACTCTGTTTCTCGTTATTTATAGAATAACTATTATAAACACAATCGATTTAATTTTTTTCGTTTAAGAACTTTTACTGACATGATAATTTAAAAATTGGGTAAGTCTGCGTCTCGAACAACCCCCAAAATTATTTTAAAATACCTATCCAACGATACCCCACCCCAGGGGGTGAGTAAACATTTTTCTTTCACTCGTCATTCCCTAGTAGGTACGGAAAGTACCCTGGAATAACTTTTCTTTCAATATTTAAATACACAGTTTTGCAGCGGTACATAAATTCTATATGTGTGCCAACTTGCAGACTTTCAGTCCTAATAGTCTCTGAATAAAATTACTGTGACGTTGGGTGGGCAGATAGATGGACAGACAGGGATAGCGAAACTATAAGGGATCCTGGTTTGACTAATGAAACAGAAAACATGACACTTTGGAGACAAATTTAAATGATATAAGATTTATTCTACATAATTATGAGCGCGATTCACTTTACTGATAGCTACATGTGATTTTGATTATTCTTCGTACCAATGCTGGTACACGACCCCTGGACCAATATGTCACAGTCCGGCGGCTGCTTGTTCCGCGAAATCATGTTTCTGAAACAAATGAATGTACTTACATTTCCATGAAACATGATTAGAAAAGTGAAATACGATCATGGTTACAATAACTTTATTTGCGGGAACTGTTGTATATTGTTATTTAGGTAATTGGAATTAACTAACAAAATAAGCTCTAGTTAAGAGAGAGCGTCCGTTGAAACAAATTATTTGTGGTATGACAATTTTCGATGTAGTACTTCCGAATGTGGTTACAAAAAATATATATATATACAACCGAATTGATAACCTCCTCCATTTTGAAGTCAGTTGATAAATTAGATCTGCTTTTAATTATTTAAACTCTATGCACAAGTAAAAAACACAATGTACAAAGGCGAAGATGATCTTTTAATATCCGCGCATTGTTTGAGAACAACACTATTCAAGCTTTGGTGGCAACTAGCGCGGTCGTAGTAGTCATAGTTAGTAAAATCGACTTATATGCCGTTAAAATATATGTACTCTAAAGGGCATAAAACTATTTATGTATATTTGAAGTTTAAAATATGAATACTTAACACTTCCCTATGATATAAATATTGCCAGACAGTAACTGTATGGCTCCAAACTAAGCAATGCCTGTCCTACAGGTATCCCTGTAATAAACTGGGGGCGATCCCAGTGACCGAGACTAAAATAAATGTCATTTCCGAAATTTGCCCTGACGGGATCTTCGGAGACGACCTTTTCGTAATTTGCGGGTTCTATCCCGCAACCACCCGGTGCAGTGAGCCGAGCGGCCTCCTCTCGAACCACTACGCAAGGCAGTCGTCAATTTTCTTAATTTTGTTTAGCTCACCTTCCGAGATCTGGAACCTCTTCATGACAGGACTGGCCATAAAACACAAAGCCGGGCGGACAGTTGGGTGGCACCTTTATTGTATTTCTAGACTCACTCTCTGACGGACCTGCAACGTAACATAATCACAATTAACCAGATCCCTCGGTGATACTAATAGATGGTCAGACGGGCTGCCCTCGTAACTGAGAGGTTTCGGGTTCGATCCCCATACTGGCCATTAAACTATTGACGTAATTCCTTTCATAACACAATCATTAGCTTAGCTGGAAGGGCTAACGGCAATACTAGCAATGTAATGAACTCACATTCACAGTAATTTTTGAAAAAAAAAACAAGAGAAACTTAATTAAAGACAATATCTAAAAATATTCCTGCTGTAAAAACAAAATTAGTACCGATGTCGTCCTATCAGATGCTGTTTAACTTGTTCAATCACGGTTCTGTCTTGAATCCAGTAGATCCTGACTGCGTCCCGCTTGCCCACTGAATAATATAAATAGATATGTAAAACATAACCCGCTGAGTTTTTTTTCTAACCTTCTCAGTCAAAGTCGCGTTCCGATCCAGGACTAGACTTAACTAAAAAAAAATTAATAGCAAAATTGTAAATACCTCCGTAAGACTAAACAAAATAAACCAAGTTAAAGTTATTGCAGCATGAACAAAGTGAAACGTGAAATGGTATTTCAGAGTTGGCGTAGGTGTAGTTTGAACGCAAATTGAACTTACGAC
The DNA here is from genome assembly GCA_918843915.1 of Notodonta ziczac. Classification (NCBI taxonomy): domain Eukaryota; kingdom Metazoa; phylum Arthropoda; class Insecta; order Lepidoptera; family Notodontidae; genus Notodonta; species Notodonta ziczac. Next base: position 1,647,739 of record OU974040.1, on the reverse strand, counting down.
TCTGTGTGAGACACACACACGCAGACAGCAAGACCAAACACCAAACTCCCGACATGTTGCTGTGCACCGATACTTCAATATAATAGATGTTACGAAGTTTTTAAAGTGTATATATATACAGTAATATAATATCTTGACGGAGGAGAATAATTTATGCGAAAATTATATGCTAGAATCAGTCATTTATTTTATAAAAAAACCGGACAAGTGCACGTCCAGTCCCGCACAATGAGGACTTCCGTACCCATCAATAGCGAACATTTATCGTATCTGTAACCAAACGAGTGAAATAAAAGCAACAAAGTTGTGGTTGTGGTTGTTTTTTGACTCTCAGTATTGAGTTTATTCAGAAACGACGGGGATCAACTTTGCTTTAAATTGGTCGGCTGTAGCTCGTGACTTAGTGAACCCATTTCTCCTGTTATAATTTTAATTGCAATGTCGTATCATGTATCATGATTTTTTCCAGATTTTCTGAACAGTGTTACAAGTTTTTACAGCCAGATCTACCTGAAGCCACGTTTACTGCTTCAGGACCCCAATACAAACTAATTTCCCTTATATCAGACACTTAGGGGTAAAATTTAATGAAAAGCTGAAAATTTTATTTTTTATTTGTAATGAGTAAATTTAATACTATTTTATTTTACCCATAGAAACTTTCACCCCCTAATTTATACACTTAGGTGTGAAATTTTCCAAAATCCTTCCTGAGTAGTATAAAAGGTACTGTCTAAATTTCATGCTTCTAACACCAGCGGTTTGGGCCGTGCGTTAGTTTCTTTGGTTTGATTAGTAAACTTGCAAAAAGTATCAAAATATGCGACATAAATGGCCGTATCTTTTGATTGCGTTCACGTAGCCTAATTGTTTTAAGCCTACAAGGGGCCATAGCATTTGCTATTCGGTATTAATTTCAACTTGACAACTCTAGCTGTTTCCTAGAAAAAGGGTCATGACAGACAGACAGACGGACAACCAAGTGATCCTATAAGGGTTGAATTTTTTGAATTTTTACGTACGGAACCCAAAAATGATTGATTTCACTTTATTTATTTATATTCATTCATCGATTAGGTAAGCATTGTAAGGTTAAATTAGAATTACACGGGACTCGAACACAAGATCGGAGGTCAGTAACAAACTTATATAAAAAAATTCAAATATTAAAGTACTAACGCGTGTACTATGGGTACCGTAAAATGGACTGGGGGCGATCCCGGTGACACCCAGACCAGGGCATATTGCGAAAAGGCCATTTCCGAAATTTACCCCAGCGGGAATTGAACCCGCAAACACCATGTGCAGTGAGCCGAGCGGCCTACGCTCAAACCACTGCGCCAAGCGGACGTCAAATACTGGAAATAATAACTAAGTATAATTCTTTAAATAACAACAATAGAGCAATTCATATATACTTAATATTTACTCACCCTATCTAAATATATATAACTCAAAGGTGACTGACTGACTGACATAGTGATCTATCAACGCACAGCCCAAACCACTGGACGGATCGGGCTGAAATTTGGCATGCAGGTAGATGTTATGACGTAGGCATCCGCTAAGACAGGATTTTGATTAATTCTACCCCCAAGGGGATAAAAAAGGGGATAAATAATCCCGAATTTTTTGTTAAGTTAAATTACACGCGGGCGAAGTCGAGGGCACAGCTAGTAAACTATAAGTGGATAAATACAATAAGTGGATCCATAATACATTTTGTGAAAATATAATTGTTGAAAATGTTGAAAATTATATTGTTTACACGAGTAGGTACACAACTATCGAGTTTATGTAATTAGATGCCAAGATTCGATAATGTTGACTGAATGGACTTTAGATACTTATTCCTTAAGTCTGAGAATTGTATTTTTATTATTTAGTTTCCCTTTTTTGATGAAATTAGGATCATAAGAAAACAGGTACCGTACATAAGTACGATAATATACGATATGGAATGGTGTTTACTGTAGCTGTGTTTCAGTTTTAATTTGTTACTTATCTTACGAAATCAAATCACATTTCTGTATGCTTTGAGAAAGAAAGCCGCTATCACTCTGACGACGTCTGTAGGATACAATCCGCTTGATGATGCGTTAAATGTTTGTTCTTAGGTCATTGAAACCTAAAGGAAGTGACAGATCCAAGAATTTGTCGCCAAATTTAGCGCTATGTATTCGACGTCCGATTTCTACGTACAGTGGTACAATTTTCCTATCAATAAACTACATTTAACTGCACCATGCTGAACTAATCAGTTACAAATCAATATAGTGCATTGAAATGAGTGAATAAATCAATTTTTACAATATAAATAACATAAGTAATCGTACATCCCCTCTTATAATCCCCTCTTATATAATAATATAAATATTGAATTTGAAATTATTTCACTATATCGGAGTATCGGTTCAGAGCAACATGTCCGGAGTTTGGTGTTTGATCTTGCTGTCTGCGTGTGTGTGTCTCACACAGAGTCGTAGTGAGTATCTCAAATATTACAGTAGGTACGCGCGCTGTAAGTTCCCTGCCCCTGAAGTTAGTCCTAGCAGCGCGGCGCGGGCGTCGGCGTCACGATACATGTAGGTAATTTACACTTTTACTTACGAACGTTGTTTAGTGGGTGGAATAGTTATGCGCCGTATTTTCTCAGTAATTTGACGTTCGAAAGTAGACGACAAAGCATTGTGTAACTATACAAACGCTAAACAATTTTTTAACCGACTTTAAAAAGGACAAGTTCAATTGTGCACAAGTCAATTTTTCTTTTATTTAAAATAATGTCCTCCCCAATTGGTCCCATAGAAATTTCACCTGAGTCGGTTCTTTGGTATTTAAATTAAAATAACTGCAAAAAATACGTCATTCCAGTAAACGAAATTGCGTTGTTTTCCTGTGACTTTTTAAGGGGTTTGTGGTCACTAGAAATGTTTCAATAAACTGCCTACCATCCGGTTCCAGCGCATACCTTCAGGTTTGATGAAGCCGGAAGGTAGGTGCCGGAACTCCATAATAAAACAATGCAACCTAGTCGTGTTTGGGCTTAGTGGAATTGCCATGATAAATCGTTTATTTTGTGTGGCCATGCTTTTCAGAGGCCATCATATTTCAGATATACAGCCTGGCGCTACCACGGCGACATTAATTTAGCACACAGGAATCATAATAGTAAGAAAAAAAGGGAAAGTCCGCAAATAGAAAAAAAATCAAACAAAATAGATAATAAATAAAGTAATCAAATTGGCATCACCTTGAAATCCGATTCAGTCAGCTACTCTTACGCTCTTACTTACTACTTGGAGCGGGGCGAGCTAATAGTATTATTAGTATTTCTAATAGTATAAATTTTTCGTTTTACTTTCATTGAAGGAATGTTATTGTCCGTGATTTCGGCAGATGACCTCTGCGCAAGAGTTATTTACGTACAGGCTGCCCCAAAATGGTATTTCAGAAAATGTTGAATAATTCAATAAATAATAATGTTAAATAAAATTTAAATATCTCGAAATCAGAAAATGCGAAGCCTAATACGAGTGTTAATTTAATGTCGCCATGGTAGCGCCACGCTGTATAAGGTATATTTCTTGGTTAGATTTTTTAATGTGTTTGTAAAGGTATATCTGGTGGTCTATTAGAAATTTCATAAAAGTCGGTTCAATAGTTTGAGAGATATGGTCAATTTACGGTTACCAGGAATTTAAGAAGTAGTTTACCACAAAACTCTTGAAAAATAATAATTGAACCGACTTTAAAAACCGGGGTGCACTAAAAGGCTAGAATTAACTAGAGACCTTATAATTTCTTAAATTTGGAGTCGGTAATTTTTTTTCCAATTTTCAGGTCAGCCAGAGAGTGAATCCAGGAATGTAATCCAGGCTCCCCCCAACTGTCCGCCTGGCCGGATATACGATGGTACGTCCTGTCGTGAAGAATGGCGAAATGGAAGGTGAGTTAAACGTCAAAAATCACGATAATAAAGCGCCGTCATAATTCTGGAAGAAAAAAACTAAGTTCTATTTTCATCACTATAATAAATACACATATCTCTAGTCTTGTCTCACTGGGCACTTTTCAGTGTAATTTTTTTACTGAAATTGCAAGGACGATAGAACAAAAGGTTCATGCGAATTAAACTATTATGTCTTCTGATAGGCGTATTTGTTGCAGTGCCCTTATCTTTTAAGGATCTTATACACCAATTATAAATAGATTTAAGTAGGCAATGATGTTACCGCTATCTGACGGGTGAGCCTAATTTGACATATCTGAAACATTTCTGTCTTGCTCATTCGTACGAAAACGAGAAGGATGGCAATACAGTTGATTCAGTGAAGTTTAGTTTAAACACCCATTTAAAATATATTTTCGTTGCAGAACTGAAATGGAAATACAGAGTCTTGGGCGAGGAGAGTGCGGTCCCGGAGATCCAGTTTCCGGACCGTGCGATGGCCGTCGTGGTTTACACATAAAATGCACCTTTGGCTTCGAAATATATAAGGGAAAATGTAGGCCAAAAACAAATGAAACAACTACAGCAGAAACCGAAAACTGAAATGGTAAAGACGTGCGTGATCAGATACTACGCACCACATCTCTAAATAATGCGTCCAAACCGGTCACATCCTAATATCAAACAACTTACGTATTGCATTTTAATAAACATTATTACTTCACTGAACACCGTATTTTGCTGATAAATCTTTCCGTGAAGGTCCATCCAAAACTGTTATGAGATTGAGATCTGATAACGATGAAATATAAGTGCTTCATTGGGAATACTATTTTAGAAATTTGCGATATTCTAGTACGTACACAAAAATTATTCTTAAACCCGTAGGCGACAAAAATGGATCATATATTTCTTTACTTTCAATTATACGGCACATTACAAACGCTACTCGTAGCAAAACAGCCTTTCTTTATAACCCAACCAAGTTTAATATGCAGACTTTTCACAATAAAAATACTTCAACCACCACTTTTTTATTTCACAAAATTGTTTATAAGAAAACAACTCTTATTTTGAAGAGTTCATTCACCAACTCCGGTAGCCGTGATCGTCTAGTGGTTAGAACCCTACGTTGTGGCCGTAGTAACCCAGGTTCGAATCCAGGTCACGGCAGTGGACACTGTCGCGGCGGAGCATATCTTTTAATTAGTTTAGGCGGTGTAAACACGTTGATCATGTGCGTCATGAAGTTAGTTTTTTCGTGTGTATGCAACCTAACTGAATATCCTTTTTCGTACCTATTCATGTAGTTTACCTATTATCCCCTTGACCACCGACATTACCACCACAGTGACAGTGCCACCGGCTCGCGCTAAATACTCTGTTTCTCGTTATTTATAGAATTACTATACTATTATTAACACAAACGATTTCATTTTTTTCGTTTAAGAACATTAAACGAAATTATTAAAATGATAATTAAAAAATTGGCTAAGTCTGTGTCTCAAACCACCCTCAAAATTATTTTAAAATTCCTATCCAACGATACCCCACCCAGGGGGTGAATAAACATTTTTCTTTCGCTCGTCATTTCCTAGTAGGTGCGGGAGGTACCCTAGAAGAACTTTTTTTTCAATATTTAAATACACAGTTTTGTAGCGGTACATAAATTCTATGTGTGTGCCAACTTGCAGCCTTTCAGTCCTAATAGTCTCTCAATAAAATTACTGTGACGTTGGGTGGGCAGATAGATGGACAGACAGGGATAGCGAAACTATAAGGGTTCTTGGTTTGACTAATGAAACAGAAAACATGAGACTTTGGAGAAAAAATTAAATGATATAAGATTTAGTATACATAATTATGAGCGCAATTCACCTTATTGATAGCTACATGTGATTTTGATTATTCTTCGTACCAATGCTGGTACACGACCCCTGGACCAATATGTCACAGTCCGGCGGCTGCTTGTTCCGCGAAATCATGATTCTGAAACAAATGAATGTACTTACATTTTCCATGAAACATGATTAGAAAAGTTAAATACGATCATTTTTACAATAACTTTATTTGCGGGAACTGTTGTATATTGTTATTTAGGTAATTGGAATTAACTAACAAAATGTGCTCTAGTTAAGAGAGAGCGTCTGTTGAAACAAATTATTTGTGGTATGACCATTTTCGATGTAGTACTTCCAAATGTGGTTACAAAAAATATATATATATACAACCGAATTGATAACCTCCTCCATTTTGAAGTCAGTTGATAAATTAGATCTGCTTTTAATTATTTAAACTCTATGCACAAGTAAAAACACAATGTACAAAGGCGAAGCTCATCTTTTAATAACCGCGCATTGTTCAACACTATTCAAGCTTTGGTGGCAACTGGCGCGGTCGTAGTAGTCATAGTTTGAAAAATCCAGTTATATGCCGTTAAAATGTATGTACTCTAAAGGACATAAAACTATTTATGTATATTTGAAGCTTAAAATATGAATACTTAACACTTCCCTATGATATAAATATTGCCAGACAGTAACTGTATGGCTCCAAACTAAGCAATGCCTGTCCTACAGGTATTCCTGTAATAAACTGGGGGCGATCCCAGTGACCGAGACTAGAGAAAATGTCATTTCCGAAATTTGCCCTGACGGGATCTTCGGAGACGACCTTTTCGTAATTTGCGGGTTCTATCCCGCAACCACCCGGTGCAGTGAGCCGAGCGGCCTCCTCTCGAACCACTACGCAAGGCAGTCGTCAATTTTCTTAATTTTGTTTAGCTCACCTTCCGAGATCTGGAACCTCTTCATGACAGGACTGGCCATTAAACACAAAGCCGGGCGAACAGTTGGGTGGCACCTTTATTGTATTTCTAGACTCACTCTCTGACGGACCTGCAACGTAACATAATCACAATTAACCAGATCCCTCGGTGATACTAATAGATGGTCAGACGGGCTGCCCTCGTAACTGAGAGGTTTCGGGTTCGATCCCCATACTGGCCATTAAACTATTGACGTGATTCCTTTCATAACACAATCATTAGCTTAGCTGGAAGGGCTAACGGCAATACTAGCAATGTAATGAACTCACATTCCTAGTAATTTTTGAAAAAACAAGAGAAACTTAATTAAAGACAATATCTAAAAATATTCCTGCTGTAAAAACAAAATTAGTACCAATGTCGTCCTATCAGATGCTGTTTAACTTGTTCAATCACGGTTCTGTCTTGAATCCAGTAGATCCTGACTGCGTCCCGCTTGCCCACTGAATAATATAAATAGATATGTAAAACATAACCCGCTGAGTTTTTTTTCTAACCTTCTCAGTCAATGTCGCGTTCCGATCCAGTTCTAGACTTAGGAAAAAAAATTAAGAAAGTTTGTAAATACCTCCGTAAGACTAAACAAAATAAACGAAGTTAAAGTTATTGCAGCATGAACAAAGTGAAACGTGAAATGGTATTTCAGAGTTGGCGTAGGTGTAGTTTGAACGCAAATTGAACTTACGACTCTGTGTGAGACACACACACGCAGACAGCAAGACCAAACACCAAACTCCCGACATGTTGCTGTGAACCGATACTTCAATATAATAGATGTTACGAAGTTTTCAAAGTGTGTATATATACAGTAATACTCGTATCTTGACGGAGGAGAATAATTTATGCGAAAATTATATGCTAGAATAAGTCATTTATTTTATAAAAATACCGGACAAGTGCACGTCCGGTCATGCACAATGAGGACTTCCGTACCCATTTCAATAGCGAACATTTATCGTATCTGTAACCAAACGAGTGAAATAAAAGCAACAAAGTTGTGGTTGTGGTTGTTTTTTGAGTCTCAGTATTGAGTTTATTCAGAAACGACGGGGATCAACTTTGCTTTAAATTGGTCGGCTGTAGCTCGTGACTTAGTGAACCCATTTCTCCTGTTATAATTTTAATTGCAATTTCGTATCATCTATCATGATTTTTTCCAGATTTTCTGAACAGTGTTACAAGTTTTTACAGCCAGATCTACCTGAAGCCACGTTTACTGCTTCAGGACTCCAATATAAACTAATTTCCCTTATATCAGACAGGGGTAAAATTTAATGAAAAGCTGATAATTTTATTTTTTATTTGTAATGAGTAACCTTAATACTATTTTATTTTACCCATAGAAACTTTCACCCCCTAATTTATACACTTAGGTGTGAAATTTTCCAAAATCCTTCCTTAGTAGTATAAAAGGTACCGTCTAAATTTCATGCTTCTAACACCAGCGGTTTGGGCCGTGCGTTAGTTTCTTTGGTTTGATTAGTAAACTTGCAAAAAGTATCAAAATATGCGACATAAATGGCCGTATCTTTTGATTGCGTTCACGTAGCCTAATTGTTTTAAGCCTACAAGGGGCCATAGCATTTGCTATTCGGTATTAATTTCAACTTGACAACTCTAGCTGTTTCCTAGAAAAAGGGTCATGACAGACAGACAGACGGACAACCAAGTGATCCTATAAGGGTTGAATTTTTTGAATTTTTACGTACGGAACCCAAAAATGATTGATTTCACTTTATTTATTTATATTCATTCATCGATTAGGTAAGCATTGTAAGGTTAAATTAGAATTACACGGGACTCGAACACAAGATCGGAGGTCAGTAACAAACTTGAAAAAAATTAAATATAAAAGTACGCTTGTACTATGGGTACCGTAAAATGGACTGGGGGCGATCCCAGTGATACCCAGACCAGGGCATATTGCGAAAAGGCCATTTCCGAAATTTACCCCAGCGGGAATTGAACCCGCAAACACCATGTGCAGTGAGCCGAGCGGCCTACGCTCAAACCACTGCGCCAAGCGGACGTCAAATACTGGAAATAATAACTAAGTATAATTCTTTAAATAACAACAATAGAGCAATTCATATATACTTAATATTTACTCACCCTATCTAAATATATATATAACTCAAAGGTGACTGACTGACTGACATAGTGATCTATCAACGCACAGCCCAAACCACTGGACGGATCGGGCTGAAATTTGGCATGCAGGTAGATGTTATGACGTAGGCATCCGCTAAGACAGGATTTTGATTAATTCTACCCCCAAGGGGATAAAATAGGGGATAAATAATCCCGAATTTTTTGTTAAGTTAAATTACACGCGGACGAAGTCGAGGGCACAGCTAGTAAACTATAAGTGGATAAATACAATAAGTGGATCCATAATACATTTTGTGAAAATATAATTGTTGAAAATGTTGAAAATTATATTGTTTACACGAGTAGGTACACAACTATCGAGTTTATGTAATTAGATGCCAAGATTCGATAATGTTGACTGAATGGACTTTAGATACTTATTCCTTAAAGCATAGTCTGAGAATTGTATTTTTATTATTTAGTTTCCCTTTTTTGATGAAATTAGGATCATAAGAAAACAGGTACCGTACATAAGTACGATAATATACGATATGGAATGGTGTTTACTATAGCTGTGTTTCAGTTTTAATTTGTTACTTATCTTACGAAATCAAATCACATTTCTGTATGCTTTGAGAAAGAAAGCCGCTATCACTCTGACGACGTCTGTAGGATACAACCTTTGATAAAACCCGCTTGATGATGCGTTAAATGTTTGTTCTTAGGTCATTGAAACTTAAAGGAAGTGACAGATCCAAGAATTTGTCGCCAAATTTAGCGCTATGTATTCGACGTCCGATTTCTACGTACAGTGGTACAATTTTCCTATCAATAAACTACATTTAACTGCACCATGCTGAACTAATCAGTTACAAATCAATATAGTGCATTGAAATGAGTGAATAAATCAATTTTTACAATATAAATAACATAAGTAATCGTACATCCCCTCTTATAATCCCCTCTTATATAATAATATAAATATTGAATTTGAAAATTATTTCACTATATCGGAGTATCGGTTCAGAGCAACATGTCCGGAGTTTGGTGTTTGATCTTGCTGTCTGCGTGTGTGTGTCTCACACAGAGTCGTAGTGAGTATCTCAAATATTACAGTAGGTACGCGCGCTGTAAGTTCCCTGCCCCTGAAGTTAGTCCTAGCAGCGCGGCGCGGGCGTCGGCGTCACGATACATGTAGGTAATTTACACTTTTACTTACGAACGTTGTTGGGTGGAATAGTTATGCGCCGTATTTTCTCAGTAATTTGACGTTCGAAAGTAGAAGACATAGCATTGTGTAACTATACAAACGCTAAACAATTTTTTAACCGACTTCAAAAAGAACAAGTACAAAAGTTCACAAGTCAATTTTTATTTCATTAAAAATAATGTGCTCCCAAATTGGTCCCATAGAAATGTCATCTGATTCGGTTCAATAATTTGGCATTTAAATTAAAATAACTAAAAAATACGTAATTCCAGTAAACGAAATTGCGTTGTTTTCCTGTGACTTTTTATGGGGTTTGTGGTCACTAGAAATGTTACAATAAACTGCCTACCATCCGGTTCCAGCGCATACCTTCAGGTTTGATGAAGCCGGAGGGTAAGTGCCGGAACTCCATAATAAAACAATGTAACCTAGTCGTGTTTGGGCTAAGTGGAATTGCCATGAGATGCAAGTGCCATTGGTATAAATCGTTTATTTTGTGTGGTCATGATTTTCAGAGGCCATCATATTTCAGATATATAAGGTATTTTTTTTTGTTAGATTTTTTTAATTCTTTGTCAAGGTATATCTGGTGGTCCATTATAAATTTCATAAAAGACGGTTCAATAGTTTGAGAGATATGGTCAATTTACGGTTACCAGGAATTTAAGAAGTAGTTTACCACAAAAATCTTGAAAAATAATAATTGAACCGACTTTAAAAACCGGGGTGCACTAAAAGGCTAGAATTAACTAGAGACCTTATAATTTCTTAAATTTGGAGTAGGTCATTTCTTTTCCAATGTTCAGGTCAGCCAGAGAGTGAATCCAGGAATGTAATCCAGGTTCCCCCCAACTGTCCGCCTGGCCAGATGCACGATGGTACGTCCTGTCGTGAAGTATGGCGAAATGGAAGGTGAGCTAAACGTCAAAAATCACGATAGTAAAGCGCTGTCATAATTCTAAAAGAAAACACAAAAAAAGTTATATTTTCATCACAATAATAAATACACATATCTCTAGTCTTGTCTCACTAGGCACTATACAGTGTACTTTTTTTACTGAAATCGCAAGGACGTTAGAACAATAGGTTCATGTGAATTAATCTACGAGTATTGTGTCTTCTGATAGTCGTATTTGTTGCAGTGCCCTTATCTTTTAAGGATCTTATACAACAATTATAAATAGATTTAAGTAGGCAATAATGTTACCGCTATATGACGGGTGAGCCTAATTTGACATATCTGAAACATTTCTGTCTTGCTCATTCGTACGAAAACGAGAAGGATGGCAATACAGTTGATTCAGTGAAGTTTAGTTTAAACACCCATTTAAAATATATTTTCGTTGCAGAACTGGAATGGAAATACAGAGTCTTGGGCGAGGAGAGTGCGGTCCCGGAGATCCAGTTTCCGGACCGTGCGATGGCCGCCGTGGTTTACACATAAAATGCACCTTTGGCTTCGAATACCATCAAGGAAAATGTAGCCCAAAAAATAATGAAACACCTACAGCAGAAACCGAAAACTGAAATGGTAAAGACGTGCGTGATGTCAGCATCAGATACTACGCACGACATCTCTAAATAATGCGTCCAAACCGGTCACATTCTAATATCCAACAACTTACGAATTGCATTTTAATAAACATTATCACTTCACTGACCACCTTTTTTTGCTGATAAATCTTTCCGTGAAGGTCCATCCAAATCTGTTATGAGATTGAGATCTGATAACGATGAAATATAAGTGCTTCATTGGGAATACTATTTTAGAATTTTGCGATATTCTAGTACTTACACAAAAATTATTCTTATACCCGTAGGCGACAAAAAATGGATCACATATTTCTTTACTTTCAATTATACGGCACATTGCAATCGCTACTCGTAGCAAAACAGCCTTTCTTTATAACCCAACCAAATTTAATATGCAGACTTTTTACAAGAAAAATACTTCAACCACCACTTTTTATTTCACAAAATTGTTTATAAGAAAACAACTCTTATTTTGAAGAGTTCATTCACCAGCTCCGGTAGCCGTGATCGTCTAGTGGTTAGGACCCTACGTTGTGGCCGTAGTAACCCAGGTTCGAATCCTGGTCACGGCAGTGGACACACTGTCGCGGCGGAGAATATTATTTTAATAAGTTCAGGCGGTGTAAACACGTTGATCATGTGCGTCATGGAGTTTTTTTTCGTGTGTATCCAACCTAACTAGTCTTCATTGTACCTATTCATGTAGTTTACCTATTATTCCCATGACCACCGAAATTACCACCACAGTGACAGTGCCACCGACTCGCGCTAAATACTCTGTTTCTCGTTATTTATAGAATGACTATTATTAACACATAACATATATAAAATATTTTCGATAATAATACTGAACAGGCTAACCAAGACTCTAGACGAGAATCAGCCACGGGAACAGGCAGGTTTCCGCAAAGGTTTTGTCAACAACCGATCACATCCAGGTGGTGACACAAACCATAGAGAAATGTAGAGAATATGGGGTAAATCTGCATCTATGTTTCATCGATTTCACGAAAGCATTCGATTCACTCGAACATATGGCAATCTGGAAGGCTCTGACTCTACAAGGAATAGATAAAGGTTACATAGAACTACTATACAGCATATACTCCAAAAATACAGGTAAAGTCAAATTAGAAAGAGAAGGACCAGAGTTCCCATTGAATAAAGGTGTTAGGCAAGGTGACCCGCTCTCGCCCAAGATATTCTCGGCAGTATTAGAAATGGTATTCAGAAACATAAACTGGGAAAAGAAAGGTTTAAAAATCGATGGAGAAAGGCTGAATCATTTACGATTTGCCGACGATATTGTGGTGTTTGCTGAAGACCCTGAGGAATTAGGGGTGATGCTACAAGAATTAGCTAACGAGAGCAAAAAAGTTGGCTTATCAATTAATTTTGCTAAAACGAAAATACTAACGAACGGCACAGAACAGAGTATCGAAGTCGATGGAGAACCAATAGAGTATGTTAACGAATATATATATTTAGGCTAATACAATAAGCTAAGCAAATACAGGAAAAGAAATCAACAGAAGAATTGCTATCTCATGGAAAAAGTACTGGAATCTGAAAGAGATTATGAAAAATAAAGATATAAATATAAAAATAAAAAAAAATTGTATGAGGTAGTCATCCTCCCATGCTTAACTTACGGGTGTCAGACATGGGCCCTAGGGAAAAAAGATGAAGCTAAATTAGCTATACAACAACGGTAAATGGAAAGAAGCATGCTAGGGATCACTATCACGGACAAAATTTCAAATGAAACAATAAGAAGAAAAACAAAAATACCGGACATAATAGAGAGAGTAAGAAAATTAAAATGGAATTGGGCTGGTCATGTCTTTAGGAAAGGTTACGACAGTTGGACGAGGAAAGTAACTGAATGGGTACCTCGCGTGGGAAAAAGGAAGAAAGGGAGACCACATAAACGCTGGGATGACGTATTCACTCAGAGATGCGGACGGGATTGGATGAGACAAGCTAGAGACAGAGGTAAATGGAAAGACATGGGGGAGGCCTACGCCGAAGAGGCGACTTCTACAAAACCCTAACAACTATGAAGTATGTAAGTTTACGTTACCTTAAGACATGTAGTAGAGGAAATAAAGGCTATTTTATTTTATTATTAACACAAACGATTTCATTTTTTTTCGTTTAAGAACATTTATAATAATAATAATAATTTATTAATTTAAAAAGAACACACTTTTAAATTAACAAACTTAATAAACAAAGAAAGCAAAAAACATAAAATAAAACACAGTGTGGGTAGGGCTTAAAAAACTTGAACAAAAGATAGTAACAACATGCACAGTTCAGCTACTAAACCTGATACATTACTGACATGATAATTAAAGAATTGGCTCAGCTTGTGTCTCAAAGGACCAAAAAAAAAAAAAAACAAAAAAAAACAACGATACCCCACCCCGGGGGGTGAATAAACATTTTTCTTTCACTCGTCATTCCCTAGTAGGTATGGGAGGTACCCTAGAAGAACTTTTCTTTCAATAATTAAATACACAGTTTTGCAGCGGTAAATAAATTCTATGTGTGTGCCAACTTGCAGCCTTTCAGTCCTAATAGTCTCTGAATAGAATTACTGTGACATTAGGCGGGCAGATAGATGGACAGACAGAGATAGCGAAACTATAAGGGATCCTGGTTTGACAAATGAAACAGAAAACATGAGACTTTGGAGACAAATTTAAATGATATAAGATAAACATAATTATCACCGCGATTCACTTTATTGATAGCTTTTGATAGATTTTGATTATTCTTCGTACCAATGCTGGTACACGACCCCTGGACCAATATGTCACAGTCCGGCGGCTGCTTGTTCCGCGAAATCATGATTCTGAAACGAATGAATGTACTTACATTTTCCATGAAACATGATTAGAAAAGTTAAATACGATCATTGTTACAATAACTTTATTTGCGGGAACTGTTGTATATTGTTATTTAGGTAATTGGAATTAACTAACAAAATGTGCTCTAGTTAATAATAATAATAATATCTTTATTTCAGCCAAAAAAGCCATATCAATACAAAAGTACTAAAAGTAAATAAAATAAAATAAAATTAAAATTAAGTATGTAGTTGTAAGATACTCGGTACTTGCCACGAAGCAAGTGAGGTTAATAGAGAGCGTCTGTTGAAACAAATTATTTGTGGTATGACAATTTTCGATGTAGTACTTCCGAATGTGGTTACAAAAATATATATATTTACAACCGAATTGATAACCTCCTCCATTTTGAAGTCAGTTGATAAATTAGATCTGCTTTTAATTATTTAAACTCTATGCACAAGTAAAAAACACAATGTACAAAGGCGAAGATCATCTTTTAATATCCGCGCATTGTTTGAGAACAACACTATTCAAGCTTTGGTGGCAACTGGCGCGGTAGTAGTCATAGTTAGTAAAATCGAGTTATATGCCGTTAAAATATATGTACTCTAAAGGACATCTAACTATTTATGTATATTTGAAGTTTAAAATATGAATACTCAACACTACCCTATGATATAAATATTGCCAGACAGTAACTGTATGGCTCGAAACTAAGCAATGCCTGTCCTACAGGTATCCATGTAATTAATGAACTGGGGGCGATCCCAGTGACCGAGACTAGAGTAAATGTCATTTCCGAAATTTGCCCTGACGACGGGATCTTCGGAGACGACCTTTCCGTAATTTGCGGGTTCTAACCCGCAACCACCCGGTGCAGTGAGCGGAGCGGCCTCCTCTCGAACCACTACGCAAGGCGGTCTTCAATTTTCTTAATTTTGTTTAGCTCACCTTCCGAGATCTGAAACCTCTTCATGACAGGACTGGCCATTAAACACAAAGCCGGGCGGACAGTTGGGTGGCACCTTTATTGTATTTCTAGACTCACTCTCTGACGGACCTGCAACGTAACATAATCACAATTAACCAGATCCCTCGGTGATACAAATAGATGGTCAGACGGGCTGCCCTCGTAACTGAGAGGTTTCGGGTTCGATCCCCATACTGGCCATTAAACTATTGACGTGATTCCTTTCATAACACAATCATTAGCTTAGCTGGAAGGGCTAACGGCAATACTAGCAATGTAATGAACTCACATTCCTAGTATTTTTTGAAAAAACAAGAGAAACTTAATTAAAGACAATATCTAAAAATATTCCTGCTGTAAAAACAAAATTAGTACCGATGTCGTCCTATCAGATGCTGTTTAACTTGTTCAATCACGGTTCTGTCTTGAATCCAGTAGATCCTGACTGCGTCCCGCTTGCCCACTGAATAATATAAATAGATATGTAAAACATAACCCGCTCAGTTTTTTTTCTAACCTTCTCAGTCAAAGTCGCGTTCCGATCCAGTTCTAGACTTAGGAAAAAAAAATTAAGAAAGTTTGTAAATACCTCCGTAAGACTAAACAAAATAAACCAAGTTAAAGTTATTGCAGCATGAACAAAGTGAAACGTGAAATGGTATTTCAGAGTTGGCGTAGGTGTAGTTTGAACGCAAATTGAACTTACGACTCTGTGTGAGACACACACACGCAGACAGCAAGACCAAATACCAAACTCCCGACATGTTGCTGTGCACCGATACTTCAATATAATAGATGTTACGAAGTTTTTAAAGTGTATATATATACAGTAATATAATATCTTGACGGAGGAGAATAATTTATGCGAAAATTATATGCTAGAATCAGTCATTTATTTTATAAAAAAACCGGACAAGTGCACGTCCAGTCCCGCACAATGAGGACTTCCGTACCCATTTCAATAGCGAACATTTATCGTATCTGTAACCAAACGAGTGAAATAAAAGCAACAAAGTTGTGGTTGTGGTTGTTTTTTGACTCTCAGTATTGAGTTTATTCAGAAACGACGGGGATCAACTTTGCTTTAAATTGGTCGGCTGTAGCTCGTGACTTAGTGAACCCATTTCTCCTGTTATAATTTTAATTGCAATTTCGTATCATGTATCATGATTTTTTCCAGATTTTCTGAACAGTGTTACAAGTTTTTACAGCCAGATCTACCTGAAGCCACGTTTACTGCTTCAGGACCCCAATACAAACTAATTTCCCTTATATCAGACACTTAGGGGTAAAATTTAATGAAAAGCTGAAAATTTTATTTTTTATTTGTAATGAGTAAATTTAATACTATTTTATTTTACCCATAGAAACTTTCACCCCCTAATTTATACACTTAGGTGTGAAATTTTCCAAAATCCTTCCTTAGTAGTATAAAAGGTACCGTCTAAATTTCATGCTTCTAACACCAGCGGTTTGGGCCGTGCGTTAGTTTCTTTGGTTTGATTAGTAAACTTGCAAAAAGTATCAAAATATGCGACATAAATGGCCGTATCTTTTGATTGCGTTCACGTAGCCTAATTGTTTTAAGCCTACAAGGGGCCATAGCATTTGCTATTCGGTATTAATTTCAACTTGACAACTCTAGCTGTTTCCTAGAAAAAGGGTCATGACAGACAGACAGACGGACAACCAAGTGATCCTATAAGGGTTGAGTTTTTTGAATTTTTACGTACGGAACCCTAAAATGATTGATTTCACTTTATTTATTTATATTCATTCATCGATTAGGTAAGCATTGTAAGGTTAAATTAGAATTACACGGGCCTGGAACACAAGATCGAAGGTCAGTAACAAACTTATATAAAAAAATTAAAATATTAAAGTACTAACGCGTGTACTATGGGTACCGTAAAATGGACTGGGGGCGATCCCGGTGACACCCAGACCAGGGCAAATTGCCAAAAGGCCATTTCCGAAATTTACCTCAGCGGGAATCGAACCCGCAAACACCATGTGCAGTGAGCCGAGCGGCCTACGCTCAAACCACTGCGCCAAGCGGACGTCAAATACTGGAAATAATAACTAAGTATGTATAATACTTTAAATAACAACAATAGAGCAATTCATATATACATAATATTTACTCACCCTATCTAAATATATATAATTCAAAGGTGACTGACTGACTGACATAGTGATCTATCAACGCACAGCCCAAACCACTGGACGGATCGGGCTGAAATTTGGCATGCAGGTAGATGTTATGACGTAGGCATCCGCTAAGACAAGATTTTGATTAATTCTACCCCCAAGGGGATAAAATAGGGGATAAATAATCTCGTATTTTTTGTTAAGTTATATTACACGCGGGCGAAGTCGAGGGCACAGCTAGTAAACTATAAGTGGATAAATACAATAAGTGGATCCATAATACATTTTGTGAAAATATAATTGTTGAAAATGTTGAAAATTATATTGTTTACACGAGTAGGTACACAACTATCGAGTTCATGTAATTAGATGCCAAGATTCGATAATGTTGACTGAATGGACTTTAGATACTTATTCCTTAAGTCTGAGAATTGTATTTTTATTATTTAGTTTCCCTTTTTTGATGAAATTAGGATCATAAGAAAACAGGTACCGTACATAAGTACGATAATATACGATATGGAATGGTGTTTACTATAGCTGTGTTTCAGTTTTAATTTGTTACTTATCTTACGAACTCAAATCACATTTCTGTATGCTTTGAGAAAGAAAGCCGCTATCACTCTGACGACGTCTGTAGGATACAACTTTGATAAAACCCGCTTGATGATGCGTTAAATGTTTGTTCTTTGGTCATTGAAACCTAAAGGAAGTGACAGATCCAAGAATTTGTCGCCAAATTTAGCGCTATGTATTCGACGTCCGATTTCTACGTACAGTGGTACAATTTGCCTATCAATAAACTACATTTAACTGCACCATGCTGAACTAATCAGTTACAAATCAATATAGTGCATTGAAATGAGTGAATAAATCAATTTTTACAATATGAATAACATAAGTAATCGTACATCCCCTCTTATAATCCCCTCTTATATAATAATATAAATATTGAATTTGAAAATTATTTCACTATATCGGAGTATCGGTTCAGAGCAACATGTCCGGAGTTTGGTGTTTGATCTTGCTGTCTGCGTGTGTGTGTCTCACACAGAGTCGTAGTGAGTATCTCAAATATTACAGTAGGTACGCGCGCTGTGAGTTCCCTGCCCCTGAAGTTAGTCCTAGCAGCGCGGCGCGGGCGTCGGCGTCACGATACATGTAGGTAATTTACACTTTTACTCACGAACGTTGTTTAGTGGGTGGAATAGTTATGCGCCGTATTTTCTCAGTAATTTGACGTTCGAAAGTAGACGACAAAGCATTGTGTCACTATACAAATGCTAAACAATTTTTTAACCGACTTTAAAAAGGACGAGTTCAAAAGTGCACAAGTAAATTTTTCTTTTGAAGCGAAGCTTCTTTACGGACGTTCGGGGCGCTCGCTACCCGGGGACTAAAACGGTGAAAAGCGTAACGCGTAACGCGTGACGCATAACGCGTAACGCGTGACGCGTAACGCGTTACGCGTTAATATAATATATCTAATATCTACTGCAAAGCTTCGCTTCTTTCGGGCGTCCCTAGACGGCACTGTTTTATTTAAAATAATGTCCTCCCCAATTGGTCCCATAGAAATTTCACCTGAGTCGGTTCTTTGGTATTTAAATTAAAATAACTGGAAAAAATACGTCATTCCAGTAAACGAAATTGCGTTGTTTTCCTGTGACTTTTTTATGGGGTTTGTGGTCACTAGAAATGTTTCAATAAACTGCCTACCATCCGGTTCCAGCGCATACCTTCAGGTTTGATGAAGCCGGAAGGTAGGTGCCGGAACTCCATAATAAAACAATGTAACCTAGTCGTGTTTGGGCTTAGTGGAATTGCCATGAGATGCAAGTGCCATATATTGGTATAAGTCGTTCATTTTGTGTGGCCATGATTTTCAGAGGCCATCATATATCAGATATATATACTACGAGTATAAGGTATATTTTTTGGTTCGATTTTTTTATTTGTTTGTAAAGGTATATCAACCAATAAATCACAAAATTTATTGTGGAACACACAGGTATTTATAAGATTTTACAATTAAATAGAGATTCCGCTATGTCCCGCCGTAGTAGGCATACAATATTAACATGCTATTATAAAATACAATGTCCAGACTTAATTAAAATTAAATTACAATTATATTAATGAGTATTATGATAAGAATGTCAACAATAAAATCTATATCTATACAAATAAATAAAATTGGAGTGTCTGTTTGTAATATCAAAATAACACCTTTTCACTAAATGCATATGAAAGTACATACGATACCTATAGCAAAAACGCGAATTAAAAAATTTTTGTCTGTCTGTCTGTCTGTCTGTCTGTCTGTGTGTTTGTTCCGGGTAATCTCCGAAACGGCTGGACCGATTTCGACGGGACTTTCACTGGCAGATAGCTGATCTTATAGCGGGTAACTTAGGCTACTTTGATTTTAGAAAAACAATTAGGGTTACGCGTAAAAAAATAAAAACACTTGAAATCAAAGAGTATCTCCGAAACGGCTGGATCGATTTTGACGGGACTTTCACTGTTAGATAGCTGATGTTATAAGCAGTAACTGAGGCTACTTTTATTTTAGAAAAACAAAATTAAAAAATGGGTCCTGTCGCGCGGGCTCAGAACGCGGGACCGGGTTTTTTGTTAAGTTAAATTCCACGCGGGCGAAGTCGCGGGCTCAGCTAGTTTAAAATAAAAACAGAATCTTGTCAAAAGCTTATCACAAAGTATTATCATCAAGGAACTCATTCACTGAGTTGGTTTTGGTTGGTTTTAGCCCTTTTGACGTCCCACTCCTGGGCACGGGCCTCCCCTCAACACGAGGGGGATTCAGGCCATAATCCACCACGCTGGCCCAGAGCGGGTTGGCGGATTTCACATGTCTTTCGAAAATTTGTTAAATCTTCTAAGATATGCAGGTATTCACTGAGTAATAACATTTATTAACTAAAAGGTCAAATAATTTCTTTTTTAAGATGACAATCTGGTGGTCCATTAGAAATTTCATAAAAGTCAGTTCAATAGTTTGAGATTTACGGTTACCAGGAATTTAAGAAGTAGTTTACCTCAAAAATCATGACAAAAATAATTGAACCGACTTAAAAACCGGGGCGCACTAAAAGGCTAGAATAAACTAGATACCTTATAATTTCTTAAATTTGGAGTAGGTCAATTTTTTTACAATTTTCAGGTCAGCCAGAGAGTGAATCCAGGAATTTAATCCGGGTTCCCGACATCTGTCCGCCTGGCCAGGAGTACCTTGGTGGGGCGTGTCGTGAAGTATGGGTAAATGAAAGGTGAGCCAAACGTCAAAAATCACGATACTAAAGCGCTAGTCATAATACCGAAAGAAGAAAAAAAAAAAAAACTATTTTCATCACAATAATAAATACACCTCTAGTCTTGTGTCACTGGGCACTTTTCAGTGTATTTTTTACTGAAATTGCAAGGAAGTTAGAACAATAGATTCATGTGAATTAAACTATGAGTATTGTGTCTTCTGATAGTCGTATTTGTTGCAGTGCCCATTCTTTTAAGGATCTTATGGGTCGTTCCGCCGTTTCGCGCAAATTCGAACCGTTCCGCGGAATAAAAAAAAATTGTAGTTTTCATGTTTTTTCTGCTCATAATAGAATTTAATTCGTCACCTGAGTCATAAAAACTGGGAGGCACTTTTGTAAGTTATTTAATTACTGAGATATTTGCACTTGAAATTTTACGTATTTTACGTATGGATGGTGATGAAAAGTGTAATGGATTGTAATGATTTAGGACGGGATTAATACACCAAACAAGTTATGAAATAGCTAGGAATTATAATTAATCATTTATTTTATTTATTTATTGATCAGATTTTTATTTTGATAAGACTGGAAGGCGGATTATAAAAAAAAATACTATTATAAGGCTATGAAAATTAAATATAGAGGGTACTTGTGCCATATTTAAATTAGGTCGCATTATTTATTTATTTATTATTATTTATTACACAGACCTTGTGGAAACACTATTATTGGATCAAGTATAATCAGCTCAGGTCCAATTACAACTGGTCTTCGGTCATCAATCAACTGTTACAGTCTCGCTTCTGTGGCAATCAGCCCATAAAGTTATTTCTGTCCATATGTGAAATTGATATTTGCTTTCAATTCCTCCTATTTTAACCCCAGCGAAAAAAGAGGGGTCCTCTAAGTTTAACATGCGTATCTGTGTGTCTGTCTGTGGCATCGTAGCGCCCAAGCGGATGAACCGATTTTTATTTGTTTTTTTTTGTTAGAAAGTTATTCTGATTGAGTGTTCTTAGCTATGTTTCATGAAGATCGATTCAGCTGTTTTAAAATTATCTGCTCTTTTTTAATTTAAAAAGTCGTTGCTTTGGGGGTTTTTTTAAATTTAAAGTTATTTCCTTAAATACAATTGGTGCAGGTTCTAAGACAATTTTATTTTCCCCCTGGACTCGTCGAGGGCCCGAACCTCGACGTCATTTGACACCATTGCTGATTCTAGCTTGCAGGATGACTCCTGCAAGCTAGAATCTAGCTAGACTATGACTAGTGGGGAGTGTGTTGTGGGACTAGTCCCATAACGAAATAGTTACGCTAAACAGCAGCAGATTTTTACTTTTTCTTTTATTTTATTTTATGCTCGTATATCTTCAATACTCCGTAAACTTTTTTATTTTTATTACATTGGACTAAGGTAATCGTATACATACATTTGATTGCTTGGATCTCGACCTGTTTAAGCAAGCATAAAGGGATCTGGTTTACAATGCTCTAGATTTACAGGTTTTTCACGTAGGCGAGTTTTCCATTAAGATTTTCTCTATTTTTGTTCTCCCTTCCATTTTAAGTAGTTTAAGAGTAATTTTGACTACGTCTTCTTCGTTTTCACTGTAGGCATAATTTATTTAATTCTACACATCTTCTCGTTTCCAGATAAGTATATTTTTCTTTATTCATCTTTTTCTAGAGCATATTATAATCCAGATTATTTTTATATAAGCTTATTTTACGTAGCCAATCTTTTACCAATGTTTCTTCATTTGTTACGAAAATGTTACGTCTTTTCGCCATTTGAATACCTACTGATAAAAATATATGCAAATTCATTAAAATATTAATTATACATTTTAAAATATTATATAGACTATAACGAAATCGTTTTAAATGAAATAAAAATTCATTTCTCTCCAAAACAGTTCATTACCTTCCCGTAAAAAAATGGATGGGAAGGATGGTAATGAAGGAGCGATGAATGAGAAAATTTAACTTTTTCCTTGATAACTACATAATCGCACATATTAGCAAATATTTAAGAAAACACTTTCTAAGTAAATTAAAAAGGGAAACATTTTTTGATAAAAATATTTTTTATTTATTACAGTAGCTTGTAAAATCGAAGGAATGCAATGAGACGATTTATGGACGAAACACTAAAAACAATCCGAAGATCGTAAATAATTTTAACAGGGATTGATATAACATCCACCTCTCCCCGTTGCCATGCCAAGCTAATAAGTATAAACAGATTGTGACCTGAACTATAGTCGGGCACGTATAAATTTTATTTAAAATTATCGAATTTCTGAGTACGGATGGTAATGAAGTTTTCATCGTGACAAAAAGAAAAATATTTTTTTCTGTAATTATAATTGTGTTAAAAAATTATTGAGAATCCGCAATCAATACCTGATGATATAGGCTTTAATATTATGTATTAATTACAGCCAGCAATTTAAGTTTAAAGAAATTAACATTAATTAGCCAACCGTGGTACCCCGCTGGACGCAGAGAGGAATGATTTTTCAGGCAGTTTTATTTATTTATTTTGAAAATTAACCAATTAAGCTGTAATATTAGAAATACTCCTTTTAGAATTATTTGGTTTTAACCTATTACGCAAATAATATTTTAAATTAAGTATTTTTTTCATGGGTAAATTAGCCTGGAATTGCTTTTGGTGCGAAACTACGGAATGACCCTTATACACCAATTATAAATAGATTTAATTAGGCAATGATGTTACCGTTATATAACGAGTGAGCTTAATTTGAAATATCTGAGACATTTATGTCTTCATCATTTGTACGAAAACGAGAAGGATGGCAATACAGTTGATTCAGTGAAGTTTAGTTTAAACGCCCATTTAAAATATATTTTCGTTGCAGAACTGGAATGGAAATACAGAGTCTTGGGCGAGGAGAGTGCGGTCCCGGAGATCCAGTTTCCGGACCGTGCGATGGCCGCCGTGGTTTACACATAAAATGCACCTTTGGCTTCGAAATATATATGGGAAAATGTAGGCCAAAAAAGAATGAAACAACTACAGCAGAAACCGAAAACTGAAATGGTAAAGACGTGCGTGATCAGATACTACGCACCACATCTCTAAATAATGCGTCCAAACCGGTCACATTCTAATATCCAACAGCTTACGTATTTCATTTTAATAAACATTATCACTTCACTGAACACCTTATTTTGCTGATAAATCTTTCCGTGAAGGTCCATCCAAAACTGTTATGACATTGAGATCTGATAACGATGAAATATAAGTGCTTCATTGGGAATACTATTTTAGAATTTTGCGATATTCTAGTACTTATACAAAAATTATTCTTATAGCCGTAGGCGACAAAAAATGGATCACATATTTCTTTACTTTCAATTATACGGTACATTACAATCGCCACTCGTAGCAAAACAGCCTTTCTTTATAACCCAACCAAGTTTAATATGCAGACTTTTTACAAGAAAAATACTTCAACCACCACTTTTTTATTTCACAAAATTGTTTATAAGAAAACAGCTCTTATTTTGAAGAGTTCATTCACCAGCTCCGGTAGCCGTGATCGTCTAGTGGTTAGGACCCTACGTTGTGGCCGTTGTAACCCAGGTTCGAATCCTGGTCACGGCAGTGGACACACTGTCGCGGCGGAGAATATTATTTTATAAGTTTAGGCTGTTCAAACACGTTGATCGTGCGCATCATAGCGTTAGATTTTTTCGTGTGTCTCCAAACCAATTTAAAAGTCTCTTATTTATACAGTGCCAATTGGAGCTAAATTCTAATTTTCTCTTAATCCACAGAAAGACTATTTTAACCTCAATCTTTTCAACCTTTGTCCTTTTCGAACGTACATACTTACATGATAATTTAAAAACTAGTTCCATCATAAGTATATATATATATATATATATAAATATACGCTTGTTTTTTATTCGTTAGTCGTTACGTCTACATAAAATAATAATGACAAATTGTGCGGACATCCTATCGGCTCGTTTTACAAAGACGCTCGCGAAGAGCAGACCTCATTGACAACCCATCTGGGCCCTAACCACGCTAGCAACTCAAATCGTAATAGAAAAGCAAATACTCGCGATGTCGTTTCAAACGCTCCGCTTTTGACGTTTTGCTGACACCATCATCATCATCATCATCTGCCTTACCTTTTCCCATTATCTGGGGTCGGCGCAGTATGTCTTTTCCTTCCATTCATCGCGCTTTCCTGTCATACTCACATCCACTCCAACCTCGTTGATATCACTCTTGATACACTCCATCCATCTTTTCTTTGGCCTTCCTCTCGCACTGTATCCATCCACATTCATATTCATCACTCTTTTAGTCACATGTTTCTCATCCCTTCTCATCACGTGTCCAAACCATTCCAGCCTCCTACCTCTTACTTTATCGGTTATTGGCGATACCCTGACACTGGCCCTTATCTACACATTCTTCACCTTATCCATTCGCGTCACTCCACACATCCATCTCAACATTCGCATCTCGGCAGAGTGGAGACGTTTCTCTTCCCGCACTTTAGTCGCCCAGCATTCCGAGCCGTACTTGATTACCGGTCTTATGATCGATTTGTAAATTTTCCCTTTAATTTTAATAGGCGTTCTTAGGTCGCATGTAGTGCTGGTAACTTGTCTCCACTTCTGCCATCCTGCATTGATTCGCCGTTTTATGTCACGGTCAACTTCTCCGTCATGCTGATGTAACGAACAGAGATATTTAAAATCAGGCTGACACAATACCATATCAATGTCAGTAGAAATCGTGAAGCTCGTGTCACCAAAACATCAAAAGCGGAGCGTTTGAAACGTAATCGCGAGCGTTTGCTTTTCTATTACGATTTGAGTAGCTAGCGTGGTTAGGGCCCTGAACTCATGAGACATTTTCAATCATTCATTGACATTCACTCTACAAGCATTTTATTGTTCGCCGTCGTAAACGCACACTTTGGCAAACAATACGAACAATACGTTTAGTTGAGACAGGTTTGCCATACCTACTAGATAAAGCTTCGACTAACTCTACAATACAATAGATTCCATTTGGAACTCAATTGCAGATCAATTAAAACTTTGATTGAATGAAAACAGCGCTCTACCATCAATTAGTTCCTCGCTCCTTCCTGAAATGCCTGAAAGGTTTCTAGTAGGTATGCAGGTTTGTATTATAATTTTAAATTTAGTTCTAACGAGTTTATCATGTTGTATGATATAGATAGGGCTTAGTTAACATAGAGAATACAGCAATAAAACTATGTTCACGTTATGCTGTCGAGGTCTTCGGGTGGCCTGAAAAATTCTGACACCCCAGAGATCTCATCATACTAACAAAATAATGGCAATATTACATTTTACTCCACCAAAACATCACTTCGTATCCCACTATGTCACCAGCCGCGGCCATATACTTCGCGTACTTGAATCTGGTATTGCGGGACAAAATATGAAATGGATTATCCTACACTAGCGACCCGCCTTTAAAGCGTTTTTAAAAATAGATATAGTGATTAAAGAGGAAGGTTTATATGTATAATACGTGCATAATATAAGTAGTAGAGAAACACTGATAAAAATACCCGTGCAATGCCGAGGCGGGTGCCAGTAATCTATAGATAAAAAGATATGCTCCGCCGCGACAGTGTGTCCACTGCCGTGACCAGGATTCGAACCTGGGTTACTACGGCCACAACGTAGGGTCCTAACCACTAGACGATCACGGCTACCGGAGCTGATGATTGTTAAGTTGAAAATATCTACCATTTTTACAGCGCCGCCGAAAGTAGACCACTTTCACAACATGGTATAGTTCATTAAACACGATAAGGTAGGCATTCAAGTGATCGGCGGCGCACGCGTCGTACAAGATGTGCTTGACGACCGCTTGGCGCAGTGGTTCGAGCGTAGGCCGCTCGGCTCACTGCACATGGTGGTTGCGGGTTCGATTCCCACCGGGGCAAAATTCGGAAATGGCCTCTTCGTAATTTGCTTGCCCAGGTCTGGTTGACACTGGGATTGCTACCAGTCCATTGTACGGTACCCACAGTACAAGGTTTGCTTAGTGTGGGCCCATACAGTTGGTGTGTGAGTCTGGCGATTTTTTTTAAGATATGCAGTGCAAGTCCACCGTATTTTTGCATTTCGTGTGGGAAAATCAAAATCGTGTGAAGCTAAACATCGTGAGGAAACCTGTAGGTTCATTTATTCATATCAGTTAACGTATTTGCGTTAGGTTATGTAACATTTTGACCTGATTCCGACCCAATGATCATTGATATTGCGATTAATATTGTTAACGCAGCTAATTAATGTTGACTGAAGCAACTCATGCATTAATTCCGTAATTGTTCAGCCATCCTGAGTGTTAGTAAATATACGCACTTTCATTAATTAATGTGGGTAATAGTCGAGTCTTATTTACAAGGTTAAGCGTCAGCATGAGGAGTAATTAGTTATTTATCAGAGTAATCCATGTAGATACAATGAATTAAAAAAATGTCATAGTATTTAGTTTCAGTGTCAAGTATATATCTATACATCTATACAAATAAATAAAATTGGAGTGTCTGTTTGTAATATCAAAATACCAACTTTTCACTAAATGCATATGAAAGTACATACGACACCTATAGCAAAAACGTGATTTAATTATTTTTTTTGTCTGTCCGTCTGTCTGTCTGTGTGTTTGTTCCGGGTAGTCTCCGAAACAGCTGGACCGATTTTGACAGGACTTTCACTGGTAGATAGCTGGTGTTATAAGCAGTAACGTAGGCTTTTATTATAGAAAAACATTTTTTTTTTTAAATGGGTCCTGTCACGCGGGCTCAGAACGCGGGAGCGGGCTTTCTTGTTAAGTTAAATTCCACGCGGACGAAGTCGCGGGCTCAGCTAGTGTATTAATAAACGCACTGCATACTGTGTTTGTCGCAAATCACAAAATGTTGTCTTAAATGTTTTCAGATTTTGGATAAACTATAAAAATACTCAAAAATTTTGAATTTCGCGGGCTAGACAGGCGCCTTCACCTTAGTAGTTAGATAATTTGTTTAAATTCTTAATAATTTAACTCGTCAGTTTGATTGGAGTAGGTACATATGTCTCTCTGCTGGTGTGGTTAGTGAATGGTTTAATCCAATCAAATTTGATGAATTTACTCAATGTTAGTACCTAATTGGCAACAGCTTCCGAGTGTCATTTGGCTGCACATTCCAATTATCATTAATGAAACTATGCAGAACTCGTATTAAGTACCTACTTAATTTAATTCGATTTGCGTATAGTTGGGTGAGAATGTATTGCAAAGCATAGATATAAAATGTTTATTTATACTAAAAGTACTCAATTAAAGTTACCTAGTGGAATTGTTAAAGGCGTTTGAATTAAATCTAATAGGTACTTAATTTAATTTCATGGCTTGGAAAAGATTTCAACTAATTTACAAAGCACGAGTAGCTCTAGTACTCTGGTACTGACCGTTTAATTAAGCGAGAGATTCAAAGTATTTTGTAATTTTAATTAATTTACAAAATACTTGCTTTTTTTGTAATTCCTCTCCATCCAAATTTTGGGTGCAATAAGGAGTTTTCTATTCTATTCTATATATAACTAAAATTAATTGCTATGCAGGTACAGTATAGTATAATATTTTCGATAAAATATATTAACTACTCACGTTATCACATTATATCGAATGCCGCACCAAAAGTTTTTAAAGTAATTACGAATTATATGTATGCGAAATCCGTGACATCCACTCGGGATTAAACCCTTTCAAACCCCCAGGTGGGTCCGCTGTGCCTCCCGACGTCCCGACGTCCCAACATATTGCACACCGATTTCCCCCTTCGATGTCGCTTATGACCTTCACTCTTTCATAGTATTTGAAATATGTCAACCCGGGCCTGTGTCATATTTTGTACGAAATCACGTGGGCGATAATGCGTTCAAATATGGATCTGCTTGTGCGTTTGTGATATAGGGTGTTTTAAAAGTTCGAAATAATACTTGGGCATTGGATGCGTATCGGGCATATAATTAAATGGTATTTATACAAATTTATTTAAATTAGACTTCTGAACTTCATTTCAAATATAAGAAATTCCCTTCAATTAAAAAAATGTCTAATCTCAATTACTATGTAACATTTTAATATTATTTTTAATCATAAAAGTGCGCAACACGAACTCTGTAACTTTTGAACCATTGGATTTGGACTCGGTGACCTAAACATAACCTATTGCAAGGTTGAAAAAAATCATCTACATACATTCCGACCACAGCTCAGATACAGTTTTATAAAAGCATAGATAAAAATACAAAAGCGTTTTCATAAAATACCATCTATTTTGCTTTTCTATTGTTCCGTGACGATAATACAATCCAATGATAAGATATCAAGGCGCCCAAAGTTAGTAAGCCCCCAAGCGCTGGTAACAGCACTGCAACAAATGGGAAGTTTGATAACTTAACCAACAGAATATACCAAACTTGATTGAACACATGAACTCTGAACATGTGTCTCTTGTGGTTTTCAAGTTAGGAATAGCATGGCCGCCTTGATGACGTATATACATTGAAAATTAAACTAGCTTTTGCCTACAGCTTCCGTAGCGCATATTGTATTTTCTGTATGTCAACAACAACGCACCCTACCGGGCTCAAACATAACTTACATTAATCCAGATAACCCCATGAAAATGGTAAAAAAGATCAAAATCGATCAAACCGTTTACCAGGAGAAGAATTACGACCGTACGAGAATTTTATAAAGTTACTAGCTGATCCGACAGACGTTGTCCTGTATTTTAGGGGAATGAACAATAGATAGTAGCCGATTCTCAGACCTACTGAATATATATATAAAATTTCATAAAAATCGGTTGAGCTGTTTCGGAGGAGTATGGTAACTAACATAGTGACACGAGAATTTTATACATAATATATAAGAAGATAGGAAAATAATTCAAATTAACACATTTTTCCTACTCTTTTAAATATTTTTAAACTTAATGGTTTATGCATTATTTTACACTAGCTGTGCCCGCCGACTTCTTCCGCTTAGTATTTACACATCCTACTAATATTATAAATGTGAAAGTTTGTGAGTGTGGATGTATGTATGTATGTTTGTTACTCCTTCACGCAAAAACTACTGAACGGATTTGGATGAAATTTGGAACACAGATAGTATATAACCGGGATTAACATATAGGATACTTTTTATCCCGATAATCCCGAATTTTTTGTTACGTTAAATACTACGCGGACGAAGTCGGGGGGCACCGCTAGTTTATAATATTAGTAGGATAAGCTTCATGATTTCCATATTAACACTGCAATAAATTAAAAGCTCACAGTAAAGTATTCATAAGCTGAGATTCGTCGGGTTCCACTTAGAATGGTTTTCATTCATTACTTTAATTGGTTGCGCTCACAAGGCTCGCACCAATTATGATTATGAAATTGTTCTGACAAATTGAATAAATACTGATTCCGTTCATCAATGACGGTTATAGGCACAATTATTTTAATTTTCAATGTAGGTAGGTTTTGTATTGAATTTTATAAATAAATAGCAGTTCGAGATGTCAATTTTCATCGCGGTTTTTTTTAAATATTACTGCCCAAATCTCCACTCCTAATATTGCTCTGATTTAAACTTAAATTTCTCCATGACACACACAGCTGCAGTAAATGCCATCTGAAATTCTATCAACGTCTTCATCGCTACCAATCGCTCGATTCGGATCATAGTATTATCTACTGAAGGAGTCCTCGTCCACTATTTTCACGTTTATACTACCGCGGTTATAACGTGGTGCCTTATCTGTTTTATATCGGTTCTGCGGTATACATTACTAGTTCATTGCTGCCTCAGTTAAACATAGCTATGTACCACTACGTAATGTACTTATATCAAACTCATTGGACGCTGTACTCACCTAAGTAACTTGACTGTGATTCGTGGCTTTATAAAGATCAATGCAAACGATCAAATGACCACTCTTCTTGTCTTAGGAAAAAGGTCATATCCTCGACGACGAAGCTGATAAAGTTCTTGCTGACTCTCTCTATTAAGAGCAGCCTTTCTGCACCTGTTCATACAACATGACCTACCTTTTCTGTCTCATGTACTTTTTTCTTGGTGCATTCTTCGTCCACGCTTTCCTTTGGGTTGTATGAGAAGGCATCTTCCATGTTCTATTTCGCATTGTTTCACATCACACGGTTCCCTATCTTGTTGAAAATCAATATGCAAATTGGTGTTCGTTCACTTGCACTAGAGTCCAGAGATCCAATTTCAACGAGCTACGTACGACTGCTGTTTCATCGGCAAAGAGTTTCGTTGCGGAATTCTGCGTGTTTTTTCTTTTCTACATGCATGTTGCAGCCTTGCAAAACGTTATTTAATGCAATATGCGATGCAAGTAATAAACTGTTTTGTATGTGTGTATATATTTTGTAATAGCACTCAATAGTACATTGCTACACAAGGGGTGAATGTAACTTATTTTGGCCCGAGACGTGGTTTCGAGGGACAAAATAAGTCTTTCACCCGAGGTAAACACTGTGCTTTTCATTACGAATACAAGGAAGATAAAAGTAAAAACAGGAAATGGCTAAAGAAATAATACAAGGGAGCATGAACAATACACTACAACTCGAAAAAAAGAAGAAGATCGGATTGCCGCCTATTTTCCTTTTTTTCATTGGCGACGACGTCTGTCGGGTCAGCTAGTTTGAAATAAATAAACCGTTTCAGCATTTCCTAATAATTATGTTCACGGGAAAGATACTTTATAATCTTTTTCCAAATTCAAATTCTTTATTTCAGACCCGAGTCCATAGTGTTAGTATACAAGGTAAATTAATAAATAATGTTTTCATTACTCATACTCTGAAAGTAGATCTGAAGTTGCCTGAGGAGCGGGTTGAAAGTAATACTTTTCCGGCCCGGGAGAATCGCTTTCAACTGACAGCTGTCAAAAAATAAAAATAAAACTAGTTCAATTTTCACATTTCTATGGAACCATGTTCAAACTTTTTGTACAGTCACTCAATTACAGCACGATGTAAAATTGAAATAACATAAAGTTAAGTATTAATTAAAGAATATATAATTTTAAATGACTTAATTATAATTTAGTTTCAACAATTTCTTTAAAATAACATAGATTTGGGCAAAATATATAAAGATGAAAGTGAAAAATAATGGCTAAATAAAGAAGTTGGCCGGCCAACGAAAAAAAAAATTTGGCGGCAATACGTTTTTTTTTTTCGAGTTGTAGATTATTGTTCATGCTTCCTTGTATTATTTCCAAATTATTTATTTAGCCAATTCCTGTATTTATTTTTACCTTCCTTGTATTCGTCATGAAAAGCACAGTGTTTACCTCGGGTGAAAGACTTCTTTTGTCCCTCGAACTATTAGCGCCCTCGCTACGCTCGGGCGCCAAACCCCATCTCGGGACAAAATAAGTTACTTTCACCGCTCGTGTAACAATGTACTATTGTAAAAAGGCTACCTATCTTACAACGGGTATGGGTCGTTACCCAGTGACGCAGCAGAGGGGCGTCCCACCGATCTGAGAACACGCTCAAGAGACTATTAGTGGCGGTGCGCAGGTGGCCTGCCATAGATGCGGTCCTCTTTCTTATTATGGCATAGAAATCGTCAGTGTGCGCCTCCGCAAATATACCGGACGCACTACAACGCCACGACAGCCCCAACAGTATCCTGAACGCGTTATTATATTGGACACGCAGGTCGCTGTATGTCCTTTGCGTAAAACGGGTCCAAAGACTGCACGTGTAGAAAGACTGACAGAAGGCTTTTCTTAAACTACGAGTTTTTTATTCGTAGACTCGTATAAGCTTGTGCCTTGCACCCCACCCTCGGGTCCCGACACTCGACCCGGTAATTGCTCTCGACGGTCCCGGTCCCGCCACTCATAGCGGTAATACTGAGCAAATCTTGCGAATATGCAACATTAATAGTGGAACGGAGCCTTAATGGAACCTGTAAACACCGATAAAAACTTTTTCAGGAAGAAATCTTTTCATGCAGAAGATGTTGCTGTATAAATGTTTTAGTATATTTTTAGTTTCAAAGCGGTTTTAGTAGTTTTTGTATATTTCTCACAATATTAGCGATAGGTCAGTGTCGTTTGGCGACAGAGCCACTAGCTATAAGTAAATATAGCTATTGCTTCATTTTGTATGATAGACATACATATTTTTAGAGTTTTCATCAAATTTCACAACAATATAATTGGTATCAATATCTACCGTCTTACATTTTCCAAATGTGTGCAAGAAAATAAACAATGTATCCGTTGTAGCAGTATAAATCACAGCTATTCCCCCCAAGGATATGACGCGTCAACATTCGTTTACGTCCCCAATAAAACGACTGTAAGTGTTTCATACACTTTATTGCTTCACGGATATTATTCTCCATAAAATTTCAAACAACCACGTTTATAACGACGAAACAAGCGGCTCCCCGCCGAGGTGGGGCGCCTGTAGACTATACGAGGCACTGAGAGACAGGAATCACAGATCGACAGAGCTTAGAAGATAGGCGGACATCAATAGAGGAAGCTGGAGGGGGGCGGGCGGGGCGAGGGTGCGGGGCGCGCGAGGCGCGGGTGGAACGCGCCTAGAGCCGCCTCGTTCGTGGACGAGGGTCTCTCCTCGCGTACGCGAAGCTGGGGCAGGCGCCACGCGGCGCACGCTGACGTCAGCGCGTGGCGGTTCAGCACCCAATAAGCGACAGCGTTGAGGGCCGAGTGAGCATATCCGAGGAGCAGCGCGAAGTGCCCCACCATCCTGGGTACGTGGAGGTTGAAAGCGCTGGATATCACTATAGCGGCATGTGGACACCAGCATACGGCGAATATACCCGCGATTCCCATGAGGACGTTGCCTAGACGTCTCCGGGAGCGGAGCGTCGAGGTCTGCGGTTGCGGGCCAAGGAGGCTCGGTTGTAGTTTCTTCTTGGCTCTGACGTCACCAACGTCTACGGCGTCGCGTCGTTCTCGGGGACCTACTCCGGCGACGATGATGACGTGTGTGGGCCGTCGCATGAGCGGGACTGGGAGGGGTAGCTCTCCGTGCGCCGCTCGGGCGGTGAGCGAGAGTGCTGTGAGCTTGACGCGCACCGCCCAATGGCAGCGGGCGACGGCGATCACTGGGAAACAGTACGTGAGCAGGGCGTGGGCGGCGCCCAGCGGCGGGCACGAGACGCACGTCGTTGTGAACGCTGCTGCGCCTGTTTGGTAGAAAGATAACATAATGCTTGATCAGAAGTGTCATTACTAGGACCTAAAAATGAGACTCAATAGCTCTATCATGTAGATGTTAGCTCCGAGAAATAGTATAAACTGGTTATATCTACTGAACACTATTATTCTTACACAATTATCTAGGATTTTCGCTGTTGTGTTTATTACACATCCATAAAGTTTGTCAGAAAAATTTCTAGAAACTGGGTTGCATATAAAATATTCTATGCAGCAGTAAACTATGATCCAGTATATGACGGCGAGTGTCGCACTGCACCAAAGCACTGCAAAAAGTACTTCGAAACGTGAATACTGAATTTCAGCGTTCCGTGGAAGACTTCTCATACTTACGCACTCTACCTAACAAGCGGTGATAAGTCTATTGTTCGGTGGACACCCATGTGTTCTACTAGGTGGAACAACAAGGGTATACTATTTTTTTGCAACTTTACTTTGTAAATCTAAAACTATCGGCTTTGTGGGACAGCTGAAGTACTAAACGTTTTGTAGACTTCTGAATCTGTGAACAGCTGTATCCCTTTATGACACCTTTTGTTTTTCAAGTTTCCTCCAAAGCTGATAGTTTTAGATTTACAAAGTTAAGTTTTGAAAAAAAAAGTATACCCTTTCTGTTTCAACCTGTATAGCTATATACACGACACGATCTATAGCGCAGCTGAACCGATTTTTTACTCCTATATTGGAGTTCCACTTATAACTTGTGACTTACTGAGAAGTAGAGCCATGATCCACACCACGGCTACAGCTAGAGGCGGGCGCGCACATAGAGACGTGCCGCGGCCGCGCCGCACCGCCCCGCAGCGGTCCGCGGCGATCGCCACAAGGGACAGTGTGCTCGCCGCTACCGGGAACGACTGACAACAAATATTGCGACTACAATAAAGAAAGGAACTATCCGCTTTTAATAACTTATGAAATGCTAATGAAATGATGGTCATAGTACGTACCTAAATAAATCTAAGGCCTGTGCACACCACGTTTATAAGCGCGCCATTGACGCGCGTTTTAGAAACGTGCATCGACGGCGCGCCTTATCCTACAGAAGTCTACAGGTTGCGTCTGACTGGCGTGCGTATCGCGTTTGTGTCACTACAAACGCACGTCGACGGCGCGTTTAAAAAACGTGGTGTCCATAGGCCCTAAGGACGGGATCAGAGGATTTGGGAAGGATTTTGATAGTAACTAATTTGTGAGGTTCACAGGAAATCGATATTAAATTTCAATGTGGTGCTTTTGGGAGAAAATATAGATTTTAACTCGAGTTCAATAGTTTCCTAATATCATCTGATATCTTCTTCAAATATAAACCAGTAGTTTAGAGATAGGTAGAGGTAATTCTGGGGTTAATATATAGACATGATTAGCTTATAATTATCTTCTTTTATTCGTCCACCAGGGACACCAGAGTTGGCTACTAACTCATACGACAAGAAGAAGACCACTCCAACCTGAGACGCGTGACGTCATACCTGTGCCTACATGTAACGTAACGTTCTTACCTCAATATAATAAGCCACGTCGCAGGGTTGCTCCTGTATTCTTGCTGCTCTGGTGGCCGCTAGGGGCGCGCTCGCGGCGCACACCAAGAAGTCCGCTGCGCAGGCGCTCAGCATCTGCGGCGTGCGGAGGCGAGCAGCGCCGCCTGACGCTAGCGCCGCCATTAGGCTCACATTTCCTACGTGCAGATAATAATAATAATAATCATAACATCTTAAGAGGCTCTCGTTAGGTAGCTGGATCAAGGGTCAGATCCAGAAGGCAGTACTCCTGGAGACGGCTAGGATACTGAGGAAGTTCCTCTCCCTGGAGCCTTGACCACCGGTAACTAGGATCCTGTTCCCGATGCCGGTGGGGCACTATTTTTATATTTTTAAATTTATTTATAATATATTTTTTATTTTGATTTAAAAATATAAAATGATATAAAATGATATAAAATGAATAGATGATACTAATAATAATATCGCCAAACTGACACCGTCTGTATGATCCCAAACTAAGCAACGCTTGTTCTATAGGTACCGTACAATGGACTGGGGGCGATCCCAGTGACACCCAGACCCGAGCAAATTACGAGAAAACCATTTCCTAAATTAGCCCTGGGCGGGAATCGAACCCGCAACCACCATGTGCAGTGTGCCGAGCGGCCTACTACGCTCGACCACTGCGCCAAGCTGTTGTCATATAATTACAAATAACCTCCCGTTAACAACAGCGGAAGCAAATCGAATACTTTATGGTAAAACAAATTATCGCCTTATCTGTTCAGTATCATAGCATAGGGCTTACAATATTAGATTTAAGTGAGTCCACTTATTAACCAATCTGGGACAAGTGGCTATTCGAATTCGAAACTCTATTCGAAAATATAATGCAAAATGCATGAGATTGGCTCGATCACTTTAACGGACCCTTATGTCAATCTCATATATTATATTTAGCACTAGCTATGCCCCCCGACTTCGCCCGCGTAGTATTTCACGTAACAAAAGTTTCGGGATTATCGGGATAAAAATATTATAAGGTTATAATCTATCTGTGTTCCAAATTTCATCCAAATCCGTTCAGTCGTTTTTGCGTGAAAGAGTAACAAACATACATCCACACTCACAAACTTTCACATTTATAATATTAGTAGGATTATATTCGAATAGCCACTTGGCTGATCCCAGGGCTCACCAATAATGCCGATGACGGAAACGAGCACGTATAGAGCGAGGAGGGTGGCGAGCGCATGCGCGCGCGTTTGCTCGCCATCCGCGCCCGCGCCCGCGCCCGCGTCCGCGTCGCTCGCGTTACTGTACATCACGCTGCATCTCCGTGCACTGGAACAACACTATCGTTTATACAGGGTGACATTGAATTAATTGAATAAACTTCTTCGCGTACTGAAGAAGATTTAAATAGCACATCACTAAGTAATATTATGTTACCAACTAAGTGGTAATAGATTGTATGAATCATTAAACATAATCCCTAACCCAAATAGACATGACATTTAAAATATTTTGAGAATATTTTCCCTAAAAATCCAATTCGCTGTTCCTTAAATTAATCATCTAATAGGTTCCAATTAAAAATATATATAAACGCGCTTTGAAATTATTATTTTTTTTCAGATTTTCGTATCTAAAAAGCTCTTGTGTGTCCCCTATGTCTGACACCAAATTTAGCTGAAGTAAGTAGGTACATGTCGTGAATCGGGGCCCCACGTGTCACGTTAATGGCTGTCTATTGTGAATTTTCTCAGAAAGCTTACTGAAGATTTTGCTACGTGAACGTAATCCTTAATATTGTATGAGTTGGTGTTGCCACATTTTGGTAGGAATATTCCAAATTTCGGGAATATATTTTTGAGGAAAATACAAAAAGTTAAAAGGCACTATGATTTTTATTAAAAGATAAATACAGAGGGTCAAAGACTAAAGTTTTACTAAAGCTCGTTTTGCGTTTCACATCGAGTGATCCGCCTTTTTTTAACTGGGTCTTATAGTGCTCGATAGAGATTCGCAATATGTATCACCGCACAGCTGAACCACAGTGATATATATCACTCTTGTATATCAGTAGCTCACTAGTGATATAAAGATTTGTTTGAAGTCTGAGCGAACTAGCGATGTGTTTTTTACAACGCTATAGCTCGGAAGACCTACTTGTAGGTAAAAACCAATACCGTGCATACTAAACACAAAATTATTATTAATCAGTTCAGTCATAGGCGTAATTCGTAAGTAAAGTAACTAAAAGAAAACAGTTTGAAATGAGGTTTGAAAAAATACAAGCAATTTTGAATGTTTACACAAAGTCTCAAAATTTATACTCTATTCATTTGACTTAAAGGTCGATTTTCCTACGATCTATTATCCAATAACGAACGGCCGGCTAACGCTCATGCTCAGTGCTTCGTATCGCTAGTCTCTTTCTTTTTTACGTCGTGTGCGATTTCTATCTCATCTGAGCTAAAGAGCTAGTGAGCTACTTCACCTGTCTACTACATGTCAATAACTTACTTCAGTAACTCAAATTGAAACCATATCCGTAGAGATATAGATATATAATTTGAAATCATATGAGCTAAAGAGTGATTAGCTGTTTGGTACCGATATATATCTTTTTTGTCAGTAGCTCGCGAGCTACACAACTCTAGTGCTCGAGCAAATAATACCTACAACTCATACAATCTACAGAACCCAGATCGTGGAAAGCGAACGTACCCGCTACCAATAAATAATAATAATCACTACACATTATAAAACAAAGTCGCTTTCCGCTGTCTGTATGTCCCTATGTATGCTTAGATCTTTAAAACTACGCAACGGATTTTGATGCGGTTTTTTTTAATGCATAGAGTGATTCAAGAGGAATGTTTATATGTATAATACATGCATAATATGGTAGAGAAACACTGATAATTAATTGCATCCGTGCGAAGCCGGGGCGGGTCGCTAGTTTATTATGTACTTCAAAGAAAATTACGCCTTCCGTAGAATAAGAAAAATGTTATCTATC
This sequence comes from Notodonta ziczac, assembly GCA_918843915.1. NCBI lineage: Eukaryota > Metazoa > Arthropoda > Insecta > Lepidoptera > Notodontidae > Notodonta > Notodonta ziczac. The sequence goes on along the minus strand of OU974040.1, from coordinate 1,609,035 downwards.
GCATAGGTTGTGTGGGTACCCATAACCTTGTCGCTTGTAACCACCCACCTAAGTACTTAAATTTTAATTAGGAACAAGTTTATTATCCTGAGTATGTTCTTATCCTAAATTTTCTTTACCACAAACCTGGTAACATCATCTAAACTCTACTTGTCTACCCCTCAGGCGACACCGTTACAAAGTCCGCGACTTCGTTCGCGTGTAATTTAACTTAACAAAAAATTCGGGATTATTCATCCCCTATTTTATCCCCTTGGGGGTAGAATTAATCAAAATCCTTTCTTAGTGGATGCCTACGTCATAACATCTACCTGCATGCCAAATTTCAGCCCGATCCGTCCAGTAGTTTGGGCTGTGCGTTGATAGATCACTATGTTAGTCAGTCACCTTTGAGTTATATATATTTAGATTTATGTCATTTTAAATTTAAGATACAAATACTGTGTATTCAAATCTAGTCGTTAGTATTTCATATGTTTTCTGTGAGCCAATTTGAAAAGAGACACATAGTTTTGCTTTTTGCTTGAAAGCTTTTCGACGTGAATCTTAATGTTTAATTTAGTTTGTAAAATGGCTCTAATTTTCTCGTTTTTAGGGTTCCGTAGGGCCTAGACTACGAGGAACCCTTATAATTGTATGGTTGTAAACAATAGAAATGTTCCCTTTGTGTTTTTGATTATCTTTGACATAGCAAATTTGAACTTAGAAGCTAAATAAATAAATAAAACCGTAAATAAAGCAATATAAATTCTAAGTTGACATGTCATCTTACTCCAGTTACTTAGTTCGAAATACAAATATACGAACCCAAAAAGGGTTCGTTCTTTATATCCACGATATAACTTTAAGCCAATTACATCGCATTGTAAAAAATAGGTAGCCAATAAAAACGCGCCGATTACTGTCGCGGTTCGTGTAACAACTGTAAAAGAAAACATAAAGAATTGCCGCCGTTATTACAATTGGATCGCGAGCAGTCTAGACGATATTGACTTGTAGAATATTTGCACTTTTTCTACTTTTCAGCGTTTCTTTTGTTATATTTATTGTGGTAGATATTTATAACAGAAATATAAGACAGAGTGATATATTTAAAGAATTTTCATTAAAATTACCGACATGAGTGATAAATACCGGACACCTGGAAATTCGTAATATTAACATTTAAAATATTATTTTATATTAAAATTGCCTGCAATTTAATGAAACGCATTTTTTTATGTTTATTTTTTGTCCGCTACATAATTATATAATGGAATAATATTATTTAGTATGTTTGAAACATCCGGTATACTTATTACCAACCTTCTGTCCGTTACTTTGCGTAAGGATACCCGCAGAGTTTGGCCAAAACTCATAAGTTTTGGGACATAAATCCCAAGGGCAGGTTTTTAATCTCCAAACTTGAATTCGGATTAAATTTAAATCTAATTATCACTTGCTTGCTGTGGTGTCGGGAATTTCCGTGACGCCGCGTCACACCGTTCGGAAACTTTTAGCAGATGTTGCCAACATTACATACCAAATATATTCCGTTTATATTTCGTGTTTCAATAAACAATATTTATTATTGGCTTTTATTTATAAGTCATGTAATAACGCAATATTAATTTAATAACCCATTACGCGAATATTCGTCTCGAAGTGGTGATAAAAGTTATGTTGGAACGTTTGTGAGAGATATCTTCTTAAATATATATATTATATTTTTTTATGTCCATGGTCTTAGAATTGGAATACGATTCACGCAAGTCTATACAAGGTGAAACAAAAAGGGTATACTAACTTTTTTGCAACTTTACTTTGTAAATCTAAAACTATGGGCTTTGTGGGACAGTGGAAGTACTAAAGGTTTTGTAGACTTGTGAAATATGTCAACAGCTGTATTTTTATAACACCTTTTGTTTTTCAAGTTTCCTCCAAAGCTGATAGTTTTAGAATTACAAAGTTAAGTTTTTTAAAAAATTGTATACCCTTTATGTTTTACCTAGTATAAAGCAATATATTATATGTTCCTAATACATACTTACTGTATGTACTTAAGAATAAGATATGTATTTGCAAGAACAGTATATACATTTGATCTTAAGGTTATTACCAGTTCCATGTTCCGCCTTTGGAATAGGTATACGAATATTATTTGGCCTTAAGTACTTTATGAATTAATTAATTCATATACAAAGAGAAACACGAAGGATCAGTGCATGTAGGTACTTTGCAATATTGCTATTTAAATTACAAAATTCATGTGAAATATAAAAGTAGTAGTACCTATATAAAATAATATAAAAATATTCCAAAAGTAACTAAGTCTTCAACACTGATCTCATGCCTGCATTGTTTTAAAAGTCCATTACAGACTTCGAGAAAAAACTGACTAGAATTTTTAATAGAAAAAGTTTCTCCAAGAATCAATCATGACAACTTTAGAACTAAAATTAACTTCGTATTTTTAATTAAATAAACTAAGGAATGTTCACGACTTTCTGACTGCCCGAGTCCCCCTCGTACTGAGGGGAGGCTTGTGCCCACAACAGTAAACAATTGGGTAAGTATAAATTTATGGAACAAGCGATGATATTTTAAATTTTGTAAAATAATCAAATGAAGGGATTTCACTTCATTAAAATTTGTCCTTTGTCATCGTTTGTAAGGACATTTATAATAGAAATCAGTTCTTTAAATGTCAAAGTTACTAATAAATTTTCTCATTAATTTGATATTATAAGATTTTACTATGTTACCTACCTTTTCAATTTTACGTTTTGAATTTTCACCTTTATTTTTACATTAATTTCTCACGTATACTCACTGATCGGAATACTTTGGTAGAGATAGGTACAAGTATAATACGAGAAATTGCGTAAATCTTTGCTGTAACTACTAAACGTTTAGTCAAATAATTATACTGGGATCTGCATAAATCAATTTGTTGTTTCAATATTTTTCAGTGCACTTACCACCTGAAATTTGTTATACATACATGGAGAGCATGTCAGAGAGCTGCATTTAACGATCAAAACTAAAACACTCATCACTCATCGATTTTGTGGAGACTATACGGTGCAAAGGAGTTTGATCGACTCTATATTTGCTCTATACCTACCACATTCTAGCCCTAATGACCCGCTATTAGGCACAGACTACTCAACATGTCTAGAAGCACAGCATAGAGAATAAACTCTCCTTAAATAGTGCTACAAGGGCCATACGCAAGTTGAAGTCTCATAGAAATCAAAAGATATGCTCCGCCGCGACAGTGTGTCCACTGCCGTGACCAGGATTCGAACCTGGGTTACTACGGCCACAACGTAGGGTCCTAACCACTAGACGATCACGGCTACCGGAGCTGGTGGTACTGAATACCAAATTCACGATCTCTTTCTTGCAATAAAAATCTTATAAAATAGAAAGGTCGCTTAAATTTGAAATTTAGTTTGCAGATAATAGAGTCTCAATTTTGTCGGGTTATATTATAAAGTGGAGCACTTTCGTGTACGGTAATCAAAACATGTAATCGCTGTTGTAATTACATTGTCAGGTACCTAATTGACGTTAACTCAAGTATACAGGGTAAATTAATTTTATTTCGCACGGGAGATCGTATCGTGGTTCTTGAAATTGACACGCGCGAGTTGAAGGGTAGCGTCGTCAAATACTTTTTGAATTAATTATTTACATAAGTAGGTATTTTTTAAAATGCAGGCCATATAATTATATTGAAAAACACTTAATTCACGTACAATAAAAACAAATCTATAGAACCAATCGTTACACTTGAATTAAAATTACTTAATTAATTCGTAACAAAATATTATAATTTTAGTTAAGTATTTTAGTTTTAGTAACACTAGTTTTTTTGTGCGACAAATGTAGTTATAAATTAATAGTAAACTTGTTATTGCAATATGATTTGCGAACTCTTTTTGATGCTATGAAACCCAACCGGTATAATTTAATTTCTAAATCAAGAAAAATAATATAATTTAAAATAAGTAAAATTATTGATATTTACTGATCTCGAAAAAATATTAGCTTAATAAAATTTGACACGAAAAAATGCGTCAATTCATCTCATTTTATCATGCACTAGCGGCCCGCCCCGGCTTCGCACGGGTACATTGCGGTTACATTATTCGAGTTTTAGTAAGGATCCCTATTTTTTTTGCAAATATATTATAGCCTATGTCACCCGGGGTTAGTGTAGCTTCCCAACAGTGAAAGATTTTTTCAAATCGGTTCAGTAGTTTCGGAGCCTATTCATTACAATCAAACAAACAAAGTTTTCCTCTTCATAATATTAGTATGATGTAGGGAATAAAAAAAATTGGTCCGCTTACGCAGAACGGTTACAAATTAATGTGAAATGTATCTACGTCAAGTGTAATCTATTTGTTTGCGTATAATTAAAAACAAATTAAACGATATATTACCGAGTGAAACACGAAGAGGCAACAGGTAGGCAAAGAGGATTTTTGTATTAATTAAATTTGACACAACGCGTGGTAAATTAACATTAACATAATATTATATAAAACACTAGCTGTGCCCGCGACTTCTTACGCGTGGAATTTAACTTAACAAAACTTCGACTTTACAAAATAATTCTGTTTTCTTTTTTCGAGTCGATGTTTTGTGTTTTATATACCTATCGCAAAAGCCCGCAAGGTTCACAGCCCGCGCGACAGGCAGCATTTGTGTTTTTTATTGTTTTTCTAAAATAAAAGTAGCATAATTTACTGCTTATAACATTTAACCATCTGCCAGTGAAAATCCCGTCAAAATCGGTCCAGCCGTTTCGGAGATACTCTTGGATTTCAACTCTTTATATTTTTTTACGAGGATCACTAATTCGTTTTCTAAAGTAAAAGTCTCGTTAAAATCGGTCCTGCCGTTTCGGAAATTACCCGGAACAAACACACAGGCAGACAAAAAAAAAATGCGTTTTTGTTATAAGTACCGTATGTACTTTCATATACATTTAGTGAATAGGTGTTATTTTGATATTACAAACAGACACTCCAATTTTTTTATTTGTATAGATTAAAAAATTGCGGTGTTCGTGTATTCGTAATTATTTTCTTTCTAAGCGGCTAGACCGATTTTAATCAGTTTTTAATCTATGTGATACCTTGATGTTTCTTAGCTATAGATAAGTATTTAGACCCGGTAGGTAGCGTTGTAGTCGATATTAAGAAAATAAAATCAACGGCGGCAAAGCTGCGGGTAATAGCAGTTTTTTATGTTAAATAAAGTAAAAAAAAGAAGTTTATAATTGTACTTCTTGCTAGACTTTTTCTCAATTTTTTATTGGGGTCAGCAGTCTACTCTGATTTGGCATAAACCTTACCTAGTGGGAACGTTAGAAACTTAATTTCGATTCAATTATCATGACTATTTTCTAATAAGTAATGCCACATCAATAAAGTATATTCAATGCAGAGGAATTCTAAACCTTACTGTTTTGTTAAATGGCTCAAAATAGAATAAAATTACAAAATTGCATAATTAAATTGCCATACTGAGCCCACCATCTCAACCAAACGGAACTGAGCGGAATCACATGAACCTTTTTCAAAACAAAGCGAAGTTAATGCAGAATCAGGAACAACCGCTTCATTAGCGTCGTTGCACGTTTTGTTTGGTTTCCGTATCCCGCAGAGTTTGTTCGCGGGAGAACAAATGAATAAATGAATGCTGAGGAAAAAAGAAAAAAGATTCTTACATGGCTTCACACTTTTTACATTGAGCCAGTTGCTAAAATAATAATTAGTACCTACTAAGTAATTTAAGTGTCAAAACATACATAATGCTTATAAAATGCAGGATTTACATGATGCAATAGTAAGCGATAAAGATGATAGTCACAAACAAAAATAAAATCTGATGGCTTTTCTTTGTAACACCTGACCACTTGGCGCAGTGGTTCGAGCGTAGGCCGCTCGGCTCACTTCACATGGTGGTTGCGGGTTCGATTCCCGCAGCGATAAATTTCGGAAGTGGCCTTTTCGTAATTTGCCAATTATATTCAATTTGCCAATTATATTCAATTTGCCAATTATAAATTTCGTGTACGGTACCCATAGAACAAGGTTGCTTAGTTTGGATTATACAGTTGGTGTGTCAGTCTGGCGATATTTTATTAAAACCGCCATTGCACCAAAAGACCAAACCCAACAGAAAAGGATGTATACCATTCCGGAGTCCTTGAGATATCGTGCATACGTCTCCCTATTATAAATGCAAGAAAAACAATAGTATAAAAACGTGTAAACAAAGAAGTACAACGTTTAACCAAACCCATTATTTTCTAAGGAATCCGCGTCTCGCGGGGACCCGGCCTGAGGCGAAAATAAATGAACTGTTGTAGAATACAGCTTACATTTTTGATACTTCGTATACGGACTTGGGTTTAGGTGGCATGATTTATTTCGAGCTTTCAGGGAAAATATATGTATATGTATAACATGTTGTAATGCTATGAATAATCTGTTTTGAATAGATCTTAGTTAGGTCTAGGTAACTCATTGTATTGGCTGTGCATCTGCATATACCAAGGCAAAATGTTAATGATGACAGGTTCCAGTTGAAACAAAATATACTTAATAAGTCAATGCATAAAGGTATTTTACTTGGGCCATAACCTCGGAACAAACGCGCTTTGACCCAGCGTATCCAGCATAATTTTCGGAAACGTCGACAAAATCCAGCTCTATCATGCAAAATACAATGAACATCAGAATTTCCATACGAAAGGCGGCAAAATATCGGGATTTCCATACTCAGTGGCGGGCAACGAGCAATATTCAGCACTTCCCAATGCTGTCTATGGCTACAATAGATTATCCAGAACTCCATTGACGGCAAGTATCGAACTAGACGTAGATGTTGTTTGATACTGGCTGGGTAGAAAGTAATTTTCATGCAAAACAAAATTATTAATTTATGTCCAGGCATCTTGACACTGCCAGAAATTACTTAAAAAAATATTTTCATAGCCAAATTATTTAAATTAAAGAAAGAGTTTTTTTACTTTTATTTTGCAAAAAAAGGTTTGAAAAATAGAATAATATAAAGTTGCGATGTTGTTCTTATTTATTCAAATATCTAGCAAAGCAGATAAAAATCTGTTTCATAAAGATAAATATTTCGTACATTTTTTGTAAAATTTCCACGCGAATTAGCTACAAAATATACAAAAGTTGTTAGAGAGTTTTCGCCTCAGCAAATTGCCGTCAAATTAGATAAGACCAATTTGAATTTCTGTTACTAATTTGACGAATATTTTGCTGTAACTAAAATCAATTCCCACTTTTATTTGTTTCGGTAGTTAAGTATGATTTTTATATGGACGACATTGTTCATTTATTACCACCTAGTAATCACTCTGGAGAATTCTAGTTAAAGATAATGGTATGATCACTTAAGAAAATTATCATTAATCTATATGCAGGTCCTTGTTTTAGTTTGGACACAGACACAACATCTAAATCTAGATCAAACACGGAACAAAGTAGAGTTAGATTTACAAACACGTAAATTTGCCGCTTGATAGATATTCATAGCAGCTATTGGAACTACTGTCTACAAAATTGAGTGAAACTATATAATACATTAGACGACCGCTTGGCGCAGTGGTTCGAGCGTAGGCCGCTCGGCCCACTGCGTCGGGAGGTTGCAGGTTCGATTCCCGTCAGGGTAAACTTCGGAAATGGCCTTTTCGTAATTTTCCCTGGTCTGGGTGTCACTGGGATCGCCCCCAGTCAATTGTACGGTACCCACAGTGCACAAGCGTTGCTTAGTTTGGGACCATACAGTTGGTGTGTTTGTCTGGCGATATTATATTATAGCGATATTATTAAGATAACATTGGTACTACTAGACCTTTTGAAGTGTATAAAGTGTAGTTTAGATGCTCTTTGAACAGTAATTAAGTACCTAGGTGCCACATGAAACATTTAACATGAATCAGTGTTCTCATGTCTCAAGAGTTCTGGAAGTTGTGTTTGAATCTGAGAACTTTACAGAGATCAAATTTGTAGCAAAGTATGGAACTTAATGTAACGTGGCAAAGTTCATAACTGTTCAAATGAATGTAAACTATATATCTCTATAGATTTACTAATAATGCTATCATTAGCTCTACGTAGAGAAAGGGGGGGGGGGGGGATTAATACTATTAAAACCAAACCCGCAACCACCCTGTGAAGTGAACCGCATGCAAATAACGTGACGTCATATCGTTACGTGACCAATGAGGACCCGTTCAATCAATACATGACACAAAACGTTTCAGAGTCGGAGCTGGCCGATTGAAGCGTGGGTTCATCTCACGGGGAACTGAACATGAAACGTGCGGGCTGCGGTCGCGTCATTTGCATAGCCAAATGTGACGTCATTGGCGTGTATCTACGTCATTAATGTGTATACCTTTGAATAATATTATCACGAACTAAGACAACAAATTTTCGAAAAAAATTAAACCCTCTGAATCTGTACTGAGCTAGCGTGGTGGATTATGGATTAAATTGCAGACGTACATTAAAAGATACTTAAATTTTATTTATAGCAGGTAGCCGATGTAGAGGTAAAATAAAATAAAATGACACAAATATTTACGTAAATCGTGCGCACTCAACTGTGAAAGTAAACTGTATCGGCGCAGTTGGACAAAACCAGTCGCAAAATTCAAGCGTATTGTCACCAGCTCCGGTAGCCGTGATCGTCTAGTGGTTAGGACCCTACGTTGTGGCCGTAGTAACCCAGGTTCGAATCCTGGTCACGGCAGTGGACACACTGTCGCGGTGGAGCATATTTTTTTAAGACACAAGTCTCATGGTGGTAGAAATCTGAAATCGGTCAGTCATTGTTGAACTTGGCATTGGTTAATGTGATATTAGACTTTATCAATCCAGGTTAAGGTATATTATGCTTTGCTTCAATCCTTTTGCAGACAGAAACAAGCCGAGGGAGATAGTGCCTGGTGGGATTGTGTCACTGTCACTCCTAGTTGCCATGCCTACTTGCTCCTAATATCGCCATTCCTACAGTCCCCTGTGGACCCTAGTAGAAAGGGACCCAGTCCCACCAGGATCCTCTCACTTCGCTCGTTTTAGTGCAACAGTGATCTTACCTGTTAGAATAAATCTTCAAACGTGTACGCTATTCAAATAACGTCAAACAAAATAAATTGTACATATAATAATAAAATTAATATAATATATCGCCAGACTGACACACCAGACGGTCCCAAACTAAGCATCGCTTGTACTATGGGTACTGTACACTGGACAGGGGCGATCCTAGTGACAGCCAGACCAGCGCAAACTACGAAAAGGTCATTTCCAAAATTTGGCCCGGGGAATCGAACCCGCAACCACCCATTGCAGTGAATAGAACGGCCGACGCTCAAACTACTGCGCCAAGCGGTCGTCCTATATGGACATCTGTATGCTCATCCCATAATTTATCTATGTTGTCTCTTCATCTTGCTAAAATATAATCCATCATTATTAGCGGTGACATCTCACTCGAGCCCTGTCAGCCCCAGGGTTGGATGCGTGTCCGTAATAATGTGCTAATTAATGTTCAGAACCAAATTAAATAACATTGTGGTTTTAGGAAAGGTTTTGTTTTGCTGAAATTAAACATAAACCTGGCTTTTTTATAATGGGGCTGGTCCCGCCACACACTCTTACCACTCTAACTCCTGTAAACCAGGATCGACAATGGTGACCAATAATGACGTCGAGGTTTGACCCTCGACGAGTCCCGGGGAAAAGATAAATTGTCTTGCACCCGCACGAATTTAACAGAAAGAAATAATAGGAGGAGTTGGAAGAACAAAATTCCACTTCCCTCTGGTGCAAAGCGGGAGACAAAAATAGCTGGTATGGGCTGATTGCCATAGAAACCTAGCTTACGTATAAATAAGTTCAATACCTAAAATAATAACATGATAGGACTGATAATGATTGTTGATCTTTGACTGCTCTACATTTGCGCAAACGCACCTAAGTGAAAGTTTATCTCAGCAACTTAACGGAACTGAACATACAATTGGAGGTTTGTACTACCAGCTCCGGTAGCCGTGATCGTCTAGTGGTTAGGACCCTACGTTGTGGCCGTAGTAACCCAGGTTCGAATCCTGGTCACGGCAGTGGACACACTGTCGCGGCAGAGTATATCTTTTGTTGGAGTTTGTTTTTGCCAGGTGCTCACCGATCATGCTTAGATTTTAGAGTAACCGCCAAGACTAACACCTAGTTCAGATCCCCTTATTAATAAACATAGATTAGCGGTTGTATAGTTACACCATGCTTGGTCTTCTTCATTCGAAGGTTAAATTACTGATGCCAGAACGAGATAACTCTGTGTGTAACTATTCACCCGCTATACAATGTTAATTAATAAGGGGGATAAGTGTAATAAAAAGCTGACTGTGGTGTTGGGCCCTCACATAGCGATGCTGTTCCTGATAATGTACACCAACTTTATTTTCTACTAGCTGTGCTCGCGACTTCGTCCGCGTGGAATTTAATTGACAAAGTTTCATACAAACTTTCATCCCCTATTTTATACCCTTGGGGGTAGAATTAATCAAAATCCTTTCTTAGCGAATACCTACGCCATAAAATCTACCTGCATGCCAAATTTCAGCCCGATCCGTCCAGTGGTTTGAGCTGTGCGTTGATAGATCACTATGTCAGTCAGTCAGTCAGTGACCTTTGAGTTATATATATATATATATATAGATTGACAGGAGTAACCATTGAGTTCCTTGCCGGATCTTCTCAGTGCAAGCAGTATTCTGAACCAGTGGTAGATTCTGACTATTCAGAACTTCAATGTTGGTCTATATGGATAAAAATATGTTTTTTTTTGACGTAAAATATAAGATTGTACATTTTGCCATACGAAGATGCCGACGACTAGCGATCGTGGAAGTCATGTTTGTACTAATTACGTTTTGAAGTCTGTATTCGTATAAACAATTTTGCAGCTACGTTTTGTTTATTCCAAATTGGATCATGTCCAAACTGGAACAAAGAAATTAAGCAAGCAAGTTAGATTGGCTATTCTTTTTAATCTTCCTCGCAAAGCTTTCTTGATATCAAAAGTTTTGTGTCTAAATTGCTGAATAATATATCCTACCCAAATAAAAAAGTATATTGTTAAACCTGAGCTCCTTTAATTTGTCATATGTCCTAAATTCCCAGAATTTGATATTTGGGTGCTGCTCTTAGCGACGATCACCTATGAAGTAATCGATACGGCGACAAAAATATGGAATTTAGAGTGGGATTTGACACGACAAATGTCGCGATATATTGATTATCTTTGCTAAGATTAGCACCCCTTATTAGCGATACTATCGAATAATACAGTGTGTGTGTGTGTTTTTCTAAATCAACGGGTTCGCCTCCTGCTTGGGAATATTGATTTAAAAAAATCTAATGATACAGTTTTAATTTTCATCAAAATCGAACCCAAGACACTTTTCGAGCCCAAGACACTTTTTATTCCTGATATTTTCGGATGTGGCCATCTAACCCCACTTAAAAATTCAATATATAATATATATTTAACGACATATGACTTGACTACATATTTTATATCATACCACACATCGTTCATTCGGTCTATTTCTGAAAATTGAAAGTTTATCCCCAAAGAGGTGTCACACCATCAAATATTCAAATTCACCGCCGGGTTTATCCGCTGTGAGTTAATAACCGTTAAGTAAATATTTAATATTCCTGCAAATCCTAATGGGAGGAACAAAATCCATACTTACGAACATAAAGTATAAATTGAGACATTTTTGGGCGTTTAAGCGGGCTAATCTTAATTTGTTCGGACAGAAATCTTAGTAAATATATTTAACTTACATTTAGTTTTTAATAACAAGGTGATGGCTATCTTGAAACTAATAAAGGACGAACTTATTTTATCATTATTGTATTTCCAAATATACGATAAGATTTATTTTGCAATACACTAAGTATTTACTTTTATATCTGCTGCTCGGGACTATGACAAAATGGATCCATTGAGCTGTCCGTTGCCACTCCCGTAACTATTTTGTTAAGTGGCAATATTTCCGATTGGCTGACTAGCTATGTATTCAGCTATAGTATTGCCTCGATATAGCGAGTAACTACCGTTGATATACAATATATAGAGTAGTGTTATTTCGGCCGGCTATTAAGCAATTCTAGGTACCTACTGAACATCCCGGATATTGGAAACGTGCCCGTCAGGCAACATACACCCTAGATGAGACTTTATACCTACTAAGGCGTCATAAGTGCGTAAGTACGTCGAGCTCCGAACGATTTATAAGGAAAATCTACCTGAATGTATACCGAAAAGGTCATAATTTGTGGGAAAACATGCGGGGTTTTGCCGTGTGAATGAGGTTTTACGCCTAAGTTTATAATAATTTAGAATAATACAGGCAAAATGTATTTTCGTAAATGTAATTTATGTTAAAATGTAAGTTATATAAATTCTTCTGCCTTCTTCAAAATGCGCGAAAAAATTGTGGAAAATTTGTGGAAGCCGCGAGCAAGTTTTATAATAATGGATTGATTTGTGCTAACTTTAGTCATATTATTTTGATAGATAACAACAAATATTAAACTAGTCTATATACTTATTCCAGAGCATAATTGACCAGCTACAGTTTTATAATAGTATAGATAGAGATACCCAATACACGAGAAAAAAAATGAACGTGAAAAACAGTGTCTGAAAGAGGTCGACATTATTTTTCAATCTATGATCTCAAATCCTGTGCTAACAAAATAACACGTTGCGTCCTATATCAGTGCTTGATACTACCGAATACGTGCTTTCAATGCTAACGTCGCAATCGAAGGACGTGTTCTATATAAAGTTGGAGTGAACCAAACAAACTGCTCGCACATTAAAGAATATGGAACAACATAACTGTTAAATTCGAAATCTATGTGCGAATCATGATTTCTATATGATTATCACTTGCTTACGGTGAAGGAAAACATAGTGAGGAATCCTGCATATCTTAGAAAATCTAGCCAATTATCAATATACATGTGTAATCCGCCAACCCGCACTAGGCCAGGGTGGTGGATAACGTCCTGAATCCCCCTCGTAGTAAGAGGGGCTCGTGCCCAGTGGGACATCAATTATCATTATTATTTATTATATAAAGTCGGCCAACCATCATACAATCGTAGCATATAGATACTTGCAATAGCAAAGGCATTGCTTGTACGTTGCTAGAGGTAAAGGGAGGGAAACAGATAGGAGGGCAGGGAGGAGGGTTGGGCTCCCGGGCGGCTCCCTCACTCATCGTACAGAACGCAGCTATACTTTAATACGACGTTATAACTAGACTTAACGTCGATCTTATGTGAGAGGGTGGTACTACCCTAGTCGAGCCAGCCCTATATGAGATGTAGACAATTGGCTTGGCTCTACCACCATTAAAAGTATTGTAACTGTCGTTACAACTTGGCTCTACCACCATTAAAAGTATTGTAACTGTCGTCCCAACTTGGCTCTACCACCATTAAAAGTATTGTAACTGTCGTCCCAACTTGGCTCTACCACTATTAAAAGTATTGTAACTGTCGTTACAAGTTGGCTCTACCACCATTAAAAGTATTGTAACTGTCGTCACAACTTGGCTCTACCACCATTAAAAGTATTGTAACTGTCATCACAACTTGGCTCTACCACCATTAAAAGTATTGTAACTGTCGTCACAACTTGGCTCTACCACCATTAAAAGTATTGTAACTGTCGTCACAACTTGGCTCTACCACCATTAAAAGTATTGTAACTGTCGTCACAACTTGGCTCTACCACCATTAAAAGTATTGTAACTGTCGTCACAACTTGGCCCTACCACCATTAAAAGTATTGTAACTGTCATTACAACTTGGCTCTACCACCATTAAAAGAATTGTAACTGTCGTCCCAACTTGGATCTACCACCATTAAAAGTATTGTAACTGTCGTCCCAACTTGGCTCTACCACTATTAAAAGTATTGTAACTGTCGTTACAAGTTGGCTCTACCACCATTAAAAGTATTGTAACTGTCGTTACAACTTGGCTCTACCACCATTACAAGTATTGTAACTGTCATTACAACTTGGCTCTAACACCATTAAAAGTATTGTAACTGTCGTCACAACTTGGCTCCACCACCATTAAAAGTATTGTAACTGTCGTCCCAACTTGGCTCTACCACTATTAAAAGTATTGTAACTGTCGTTACAATTGGCTCTACCACCATTAAAAGTATTGTAACTGTCATTACAACTTGGCTCTAACACCATTAAAAGTATTGTAACTGTCGTCACAACTTGGCTCCACCACCATTAAAAGTATTGTAACTGTCGTCCCAACTTGGCTCTACCACTATTAAAAGTATTGTAACTGTCGTTACAAGTTGGCTCTACCACCATTAAAAGTATTGTAACTGTCGTCCCAACTTGGCTCTACCACCATTAAAAGTATTGTAACTGTCGTCCCAACTTGGCTCTACCACTATTAAAAGTATTGTAACTGTCGTTACAAGTTGGCTCTACCACCATTAAAAGTATTGTAACTGTCGTTACAACTTGGCTCTACCACCATTAAAAGTATTGTAACTGTCATTACAACTTGGCTCTAACACCATTAAAAGTATTGTAACTGTCGTCCCAACTTGGCTCTACCTCTATTAAAAGTATTGTAACTGTCGTTACAAGTTGGCTCTACCACCATTAAAAGTATTGTAACTGTCGTTACAACTTGGCTCTACCACCATTAAAAGTATTGTAACTGTCATTACAACTTGGCTCTAACACCATTAAAAGTATTGTAACTGTCGTCACAACTTGGCTCCACCACCATTAAAAGTATTGTAACTGTCATTACAAGTTGGCTCTACCACCATTAAAAGTATTGTAACTGTCGTTACAACTTGGCTCTACCACCATTAAAAGTATTGTAACTTTCGTCACAACTTGGCTCTACCACCATTAAAAGTATTGTAACTGTCGTCCCAACTTGGCTCTACCACTATTAAAAGTATAGTAACTGTCGTTACAACTTGGCTCCACCACCATTAAAAGTATTGTAACTGTCGTCCCAACTTGGCTCTACCACCATTAAAAGTATTGTAACTGTCGTCCCAACTTGACTCTACCACTATTAAAAGTATTGTAACTGTCGTTACAACTTGGCTCTACCACCATTAAAAGTATTGTAACTGTCATTACAACTTGGCTCTAACACCATTAAAAGTATTGTAACTGTCGTCACAACTTGGCTCTACCACCATTAAAAGTATTGTAACTGTCGTCACAACTTGGCTCTACCACCATTAAAAGTAATAATAAATAATAATAATCATTTATTCTCTCTTCACAAATGTGGTTGTCTTAAAGTTAACAATATTGCCATAACTAGCTTCCACCATTGTGAGAGACTGGTGCCTGATGTAGGTTTATAAAAAACCTGTGTTACAGGTCACCAGGGCCCCACCCGGAAAAAAACTAATCGTAGGTATTAATAGACCGTGAGAAAGTAATAAAAGCTAAAATTAAGTAGGTTATTAAAAAAAAACAGAGTAGTAATATGAGCTAAGCAGAAATTATGATTACAGTATATGGGTGAGTGTGTGATCTGTGTGTGAGTGTGGGTGTGTTGAGTGGTGTATGTTAATAGGTAGGTGTGCATGTGTGTGCGTGTGACAGAGTGAAATCAAGATGAGTATGGAGTATGGGACAACTATGCATGGGGCAAGGGGGATATAGGGTTATTCAGGAACGATCAAAAGATTCTCCGTTTGGTGATAGTCCAGAGTTTTGACATATTCTTTTAATGTGAAATTGCAGCTGTGTTTAGTTTTTGCATAAATATTAAGGGAGGTATTTAATTTATTGTATAGATATGGTCCAAGGAAGCAAAAGAACTTATGTGAGAGCGATGTTTTGAGATGAAGAGTGGGACATACCTTGCCTTTACGCCGCTTATCATTTAATATGTTTTTATCATACTGTAGCTGGGCGTGTTTTTTAAGTACCGTATGTAAAATAAAAGTTTGCCTTACAGTGATAAGATCCCATTCCGTATAGAGATTGACAGTAGGGAATCGAAAGGGGAGACTAGCACCAACCTTGAGTATAGCGCGTTGCGCCCTCTCTACCTCGATCATACGGGTTTTGGCGGCACCTCCCCAGGATGTAATACAATAATCAATAAGCGACTGGCATAGGGCGTAGTAGACCATCTTAATGATATTTCGGTCAGCAGAGTGTCTTAGAGTTCTAAATATGAAGATGAGCTTACGGAGTCTGCCAACAAGAACATCTATGTGCGGTTTAAAGGATAGGTGTTGATCAATATAGACCCCGAGATATTTAATATTCTCTGCCCTTTCAAGAGTAGGGCATGAGCATATGGATAGGTTGTCACAGGCATGGGCAGTGATAGTCAGAGACGTTGGTGGAAGTAAGTTAGACCTATGAGCAAAGGCTATGTATTTCGTTTTAGACACGTTGAGTGTCAGAACATTACGTTGTAGCCAGTGACTAATTTTATTAAGACCTACTTGAGCGAGGTTGAATACCTCCTCCCAATTATCGCCACTGAAAAACAAGGCAGTATCATCAGCAAACGTCAGAATTTTGCCTTTGTGAAGTTTTAGTTGGCAAAGGTCATTGATGTATACTAAGAAGAGTGTCGGGCCGATAATGCTCCCCTGTGGAACACCAAATTTGACGGAAGACTCGCCACTTAATCTATTTGCTATCTTGACACGTTGTGTTCTATGAGTGAGATAGTCTTCCATAAATTTTAGTGGAATTCCTCTAATACCGAGCCGTTCCAACTTTATTAAAAGGTGCGGAATAGAGACCGAGTCAAACGCTTTTGCTAGGTCGAGAAACACCGTTAAACACTTCATTCTGCCATCCAAATTTAACACAATAGAGTTAACCAGCTCGTGAACCGCGTCATCTGTACATTTACCACGTCGAAAGCCATATTGTGCAGGAGAGAGGAGTTTATTTGACTCCAGGTATTGTATTAGACGTTGATTTATAAGGCGCTCCAGGACCTTGGATAGAGCTGGTAGAATAGAGATGGGTCGGTAATTGTTGACACAGTCTCTTACGCCGGCCTTATGAATGGGCTTGATAAGCGCTGTTTTAAATGACCTTGGGAAAACCCCTGTGGATATAGTAGTAAAAAGTATTGTAACTGTCGTTACAACTTGGCTCCACCACCATTAAAAGTATTGTAACTGTCATTACAAGTTGGCTCTACCACCATTAAAAGTATTGTAACTGTCGTTACAACTTGGCTCTACCACCATTAAAAGTATTGTAACTGTCGTTACAACTTGGCTCTACCACCATTAAAAGTATTGTAACTGTCGTTACAACTTGGCTCTAACACCATTAAAAGTATTGTAACTGTCGTCACAACTTGGCTCTACCACCATTAAAAGTATTGTAACTGTCGTCACAACTTGGCTCTACCACCATTAAAAGTATTGTAACTGTCATTACAACTTGGCTCTAACACCATTAAAAGTATTGTAACTGTCGTTACAACTTGGCTCTAACACCATTAAAAGTATTGTAACTGTCGTCACAACTTGGCTCTACCACCATTAAAAGTATTGTAACTGTCGTCACAACTTGGCTCTACCACCATTAAAAGTATTGTAACTGTCATTACAACTTGGCTCTAACACCATTAAAAGCATTGTAACTGTCGTCACAACTTGGCTCTACCACCATTAAAAGTATTGTAACTGTCATTACAACTTGGCTCTAACACCATTAAAAGCATTGTAACTGTCGTCACAACTTGGCTCCACCACCATTAACACAATTTAACTGTGAAATGTAGAATTTCGTTTGATTAATTATATCCTAGTGCAACCTATTTTTTATAGAAAATTCCGTTAATCTACCAACCAGACAATTTTTATCATTAACAATTGCCGAATGTTTATATTTAGGTTTACTAAGAAAGTTTGACAAAATGTCACACAAAAACAATATATCAGTTTTGGTACAGAGAGATAGGTTGAAATATTGGAATATAGGAATGTATGCCAGCATACATGAAAATTAACTATCAAGCAATCAGTCGCACTTGCGCCGCTACCTAAGCTCGTAATTACATAACCCTATCAAAATGCTCTTGAAAACGAATTATGAATTACATCCGGATTATCCTCAAAATGGTTACCAATTTCTATTTGAATATACCAAAAGTTTAGCTGGTTTAATAACTAGTAACAGATGTTATACATATTGGATGCTGACCCCAAGATTAAACCAATAGATTACAGGGTTATCGGCTACTACATTATATAATTTTGGTTCGGAAGCCGTGGAACTGGCTGTATTTATAAGGATTCCTTGGGTGCTCACCGAAAGCTGCATTTATTCTAAACGGATACTATTAGTTTTTGTGATAATCCTACTAATATTATAAATGCGAAAGTTTGTGAGTGTGGACGTATGTTTGTTACTCCTTCACGCAAAAACTACTGAACGAATTTGGATGAAATTTGGAACACAGATAGTTTATAACCGGGATTAACACATATGATACTTTTTATCCCGAAAACTCCCGAAATTTTTGTTAACCCTTTGAGGATCGCCTCCTAGGACGTGCACGGACGTGTTAAGTACCGTTACCCGATCCCCGAGCGGTTATGTTAAATACTACGCGGACGAAGTCGGTGGGCACAGCTAGTCTCTTATAAAGTGATCATATCATAGCTCACTGATCGGTAATCAGTTGGAGGTAAAGCAACACTTGGCAAGGGCAGTCAGAGATAGGTGACTATTTGTGCCTTGCGCCGGATCTCTCTCCGGTCGTATCAGATCCTCGTCGCATCGGATTTTTTTTGTGGCTGGTTCCGTCACACCCTCCCACCATTGTTACTCCTGTAAACCAAGATCGTAACCAATAATGACATCGAGGTTTGACCCTTGACGGGTCTCGGGGAAAAGTTAAATTGTCTTGGAACGAAGAGAGGGTGCACTATAATATCACTTGCGTAGTTCGCTTCACACAGTCTTCGTTGAGATCGACCGCCTGACCAAAATTTAGCTAGGAGGACTGTTTATTTAATTCATTGGTACATTCAAGCTGTATGCAAATTCAAGGCAATCGCGTTTATCGCCCGTAATGTTCATATCCTGTCATAATAAATAAATTCTACTTGGTTCCATGATTCTATTGGATATTTTTTCCTGCGTTGTATCTTGTATATAGCTTAAAATTTTCTTTCTAAAACGTTTTCGAAACAAACAAGGGTCTATTAAAAAGTTTTAAACCAACTTATGTGGAATTAAATTCACAATGCCCGCACCGGCGAGGTCCGACCATCTGATAACTTTCAACTTTTTTAATAATACCACAATACTGGACCCTGTGTTTCATTACGTCGAGAATGTGCCGGGTGATTGTGAAGACTTTGCTGTTCTCAACAAAATAATGAGGATAGAGGAACGTGGTGTCAGAAAAAAAAAATCAATCTTTCCGATCTTCTCTGTAAAAGATAATCAACGCGCATAATCCAATAACAAGGGTTGTATCTTATAATCCCGCCCCTAGTCACGTTCACAGCGCGATAGACATCGGCCTGGATAACGTGGCGGGGTTGGAATTAAGACAGGAAAGCGCAGGGACGCTCTCCCGGTCGCCAGGCGTGGATTAACAAACTGCCTGCAGTATTTCGCGTTCATGGGAACGTTAACATTTTTTTAATTTTCCATTATAATGGAATAAATATATTTGCGTTAGAGTTTATAACCCAAGCAATGTGATTCTAATATGTTTGTATAACAAATTCCGAATTAACAGCGTACTAATTCACTGTACTGTATATATGTATTTTTATTTTATTTCAATTGAAGTAAATTAAACAATGGTGATTGTTGTGTTGGTACACAAAATAAACTTTACTGAACCAAGTGCATTGTTGTCCCTTTCATGATCACATTGAATAAGCTAGACAACAAGAGAATTGGCCACATTTGAAGAGAATCAGAGTGATTTTAATATCAATTGATCACATAATTTAATATATCAATAAACTCAAAATAAAATTCCAAAATACGGCTCTGCTAAACCTCACTGAATTATTCATTACCATCGCAGATAGGTGATGGATAAGCTCATTTTCAACGAGAATTATTTTGACGTAGAGGATACGCACAAGACATGTTTTTATATATATATGCGACATGATTGAAAAGGAAGTGAAAGTTGTTATTTTATCGGATTATAAATAATACACCAGTGTATTCCCTGAAGGGGTAGGCAAAAACACAAATACACATTTACTAGTCAATCAAAACACATACACACTTAGGACTGAGAATAAATGACGAAAACTTAATATTTTTTGATAGTTACCAACTCGTGGTGCACGCATCCCTACCAAAGTATCCCCACTACAGTTATCTTCTACTTATGTACATGACTTATCTCCAGTTGTAGGAATATGTGTAAAGTGCAAAAGTAAAAACAAAACATATCTTAAATATGATGCAACATTTTTAAGAACTTTTTCTTGAATATTGGCGGCTGCTACTTATAATGCAAGTTATAGTGCTTTCTGAACCATTGGTTTGTATTCGAAGGCCGTAATTCAAAAGTTTTGACAAGTATCCGAAGGCTGTAATGTTCCAAAAGTCCAATATAATACAATATAATATTATTAATATTCAATATTATAATAAAATAATATTAGACTTTTGCAACACCCTCTACGTTCGCAGCTTATATAGAGTAAGTAGATTGGTGGCAGGTTTAATTACCGCAGTGATTGGGGTGGCAATCGAGACGTGATATTATCGGTTACCTGCGTTGATTAAACATCGGCAACATCTCAGGTAGCGGCGGCAGTTGGCTGCGGCCAATTTAACGTTCTTGACATGCAATTAAATGCTTGAATATCCGATGCACTGACCGCTTCGACGCCCGCTTGGTGAAATCTAGAGTTTTGAGCGGAAGCCACTCGGATCACTGGACCGGGTGATTCCAAGGTCTATCCCGTTAATGAAAATTTCGCAAATGGGGATGCGTTCGTCTGGTATTTTTAATGATTCGAATCGCGATATCAGAAAAGGATTGAAAAATTAATTTATAATAAAATAACCTTTAAAATTGGCAAAATACAGAATTAAGAAACAACACGATTGAACTATTTTTCAAATTAAATAATAATATCATGAACACAGTTTCCAAATCGATTTCCGATACCAATTGAATGAGTAAAATACCCCTCTGGTCATATTCATTTACCGTATCTTTATCGGCACCAAGATGGGATTGCTAGTATCGAAAAAGCTCCTTCATCGCGGTAAAATAACATTGCATTCCTGATATGAATACCAACTGTGCTCGATTATCGAAGAAGGTAAGAAATAAAAATAAAGTTGAAAATTTAAAAAACCACCCATGCGACTTTTTCAACTACAAAGGAGCTGATAACACTCTCGATCAGAATACCTCTCTAAAAAAAAAAAAATTAAATCGGTTCATCTGCTTGGGCACTACGATGCCACAGATGGACATAGATACACATGTTAAACTTATAACACCCCTCTCTTTTCATCGGGGATTAAAAACGAATAGCGTTTACAACTACATACGGTTCTCTATACAATATGGTAATACGATACGGGAATAATACGCTGCAAAGAGAAAAACAAAACTTTATATTATATATGGATTTGTAAAATCTCTACAACTCTCAAAGCGAAAGCCTATGTCCGTTCCGCCGTATTCAATAGTTACCTATTACACCAGATATAAGCCTTGTTGCAGAACAACTGGGAACAACTTGGCGTAGGCATTGTTCACTTCGACTGTACCGCTCGCATTGGTGCTTCATCAATTCAATTAATGTGCACAGCATTATTGTGGAATTCATGTGTTCGTCGCTTGTTCGACTGATGCTCGACTACGAGACTATAACAACATAAATTTAGCCTCTCCAACTACCCGAGGTATAATGGGCAGGATGGAAATTGAACCTGGAATATCTCAGTAACGAGGGCAACAAACACCTCTAACTATTAGACTATTTACGGTTTAAAAGTTACTTAGTAATTTCAAACATAGATGACATCCGAAGTTTAAAGCCTCGCTCACATAAATTAAGTTTAAAAAAACGAGTCCATAATATGCATCCAACCGTCCATTAAATTATGTATAAACCACGAAATTAAAAGATATGCTCCGCCGCGACAGTGTGTCCACTGCCGTGACCAGGATTCGAACCTGGGTTACTACGGCCACAACGTAGGGTCCTAACCACTAGACGATCACGGCTACCGGAGCTGGTGATACAAGATTCGAATATCGAGTTCGTTTGTGGTATAAAAATCACTTTCACTGCGCTTACGCAAATGTAGAACGGCAATAACTCTACAGTCGGCTGGTTTATGGACCACTGTACTGTAGATTCTTATTTAATAAAATATACACTCAATTCCAAATAACCAGGGAATCAATATTATGTATTAACTACCTAAAAAAGAAGCAGGCTCTTCTTAGGGAACCTACCTTAAAAACAATACCGATACATGACTATAAATAAAAATAAATAAAACCCGCGATGCAGCGACTTTTGCATCTACATAAGTTTACGAATAGCTGCACCGATTTTCATAAAACATAGCTAAGAACATTATCGATCAGAATATCTTTTTAACAAAAAAAAAACAAAATTTAAATCGGTTCATCCGCTTGGACGCTACAATGCTACATACAGTCACACAGATACACATATTAAACTTATACTACCCCTCGTTTTTCGTCAGGGGTTAAAAACATTTACATCCATGTATCTAGTTCATTTTTTTTCAGAATCATTAGTACAAGGGTATCATTGATATAGAATCTTAAATTAAACTGAACTAAAAAGATATGCTCCGCCGCGACAGTTTGTCCACTGCCGTGACCAGGATTCGAACCTGGGTTACTACGGCCACAACGTAGGGTCCTAACCACTAGACGATCACGGCTACCGGAGCTGTTGATTGAGATGTTAAAATTTGAATGTACAATTTTATTTTGCTCGTGAGACGTATATTTTTATTTTTATTTATATAAGTACCGTTGCGATCGCCACAGCTCAGTGCGTTTATTGCATTCAATTGGCGTTGGATTCCGTAATGTAAATATTTACTACGCTTTCAGTTTCCTTATGAGATCAACTCAGGAATAAGGAGATACGCAGAAGGACCAAGCCGACGGACATAGCCCGTGGATTTGCTAAACTTAACTTAACTTAACTTTGGCCACGGCATATTGTTCCTAGAACGGATGGCCGCTGGGGCCGAAGAGTTTTCGACTGAGGACCGTGCATCGGAAAGCGTGACGTGGTTAGGCCTCACACAAAGTAGACCGACGACCTAGTGAAGGTCGCAGGGACCCGCTGGATGCGGGTAGCGCGAGACCGGTCGTTTTGGCAAGCCTTGGGGGAGGCCTGTGTCCAGCAGTGGACATCTCTCGGCAGAGATGATGATGATGATGAATGTAAATATAATATTTTCAATATTATTTCACCTCCTTTGGTTTTTCTGTGGATGATTAAAAGGGCGAGAACGGACGCCCGGTCTATTCAGTCGACGTCAAATTTAATTTGCCAGCAGTGTAACTACGCCACTTAGTTAATATATGTGTACGATAATTTCTGGCTATTATTAAAAATACAGACTACTACATAACTCAATCAAAGGAACCCAACGAATAACGCCGAGGAGTGTTCATGCTGGAGATTAGCTTTAGGGAACAGTTATTAGGCGCATCATGATTGCGGAGAGGTATATCAAGCAAGCATCTAATATTAGATATAGGATATCTGTATTTACTGGACCCAATATTACCAACAATAATATCACATATGCGGTTATTATTATATTAGTACGTGAAGCAATAACTTTGTATCCCTTTTTACCTAAATTACGCGGATGGTGGAGTATGAAATTTGGTACTGTTATAGTTTATGTGAAGAAGGAGTGCAGAATGCTAATATTTTTATATTATTTTGATATAATAATACTTAGAAATACATTAAAATTAATAAACAAAACATTACACACACTACCATTTGTAACCTCCAAACCGTCTGACTGACAAACGGTGACAGTTTTTGGAGGGCGAGACTTCCATAATGCATTCTGCGTGCCAGTATCAAATAGTATTTGACAATAAAACTCTATGAGATTTAAAATTAAAATTTAAATGAATTATGGATGTTCTAAGATTTTCGACAATTATAACGGGAATACTAGTTGATATATAAAGAGGCTGAAACTAGCGTCACTGTGTCATATTTTTTCAGAGCTCGCAATTCCCCATGGAACCCTAACAAGAACAAACTTATTTGACCTTTAACAAATTGCTGCATTGCGCATTGATTGGGGAAAACTTTTGTATCCAATTAATCGTACTTGATTTGAGAATGTAAAAGCTTTTTTGTGCTTTCAGTTTGCCGAGATGAACAACTGTTATTTATTCTGTGGATCATTGTGCTAGTGCTAAACAATGTTTGAATAGAAATATATGAAGGCATCCACGTAACATTCAGATACCACAACAATCAAATAGATGAATAGTGGATCCTGGCTTGCAGGACTAACAATGGTGGGTATGTGTGGCGGGACAAGTTTCATTAACACTAAATTAAAATCTGTTGATCACTATGAGTGCTAAGATGCTACAGACAGATACACACGTTAAACATGTAACACCCCTCTTTTTCCATTGGGGTTTAAAAACTAATTGAGCTCTACTACATCATACGCTCTCTATGCTAAACCAAATACCTTTAGTGTGTGAACATAACGTTTGCTTAATAACATTAAAAGTGCTTTAATAAAGCAGGGCACTAACCACGCTAGCTACTCAAATCGTAATAGAAAAGCAAACGCTTGTGATTACGTTTCAAACGCTCCGCTTTTGACGTTTTGCTGACACGAGCTTCTCGATTTCTACTGACATTGATTTTTTATTACGATTTATGTAGCTAGCGTGGTAAGGGCCCAGGTTCATTGAATAACTTGCTAATGCAAATAAAATCCCACATAAATTTTAACAAAAATGTTTGAAGTGCGATTGTTATTCAAATATAAAATACCAAACTTATCTTCGCTGTGCGTCTCAATCTGCCACCCTCCATATATCTAAAGACTCCATTCAAATTCCCACGTGTTGTTCATGTACAGAATAGATAACAATACCGCTAATCTCCTGTAAGTTCACAAGTGTTTCAACTTTTAATTGCTTTTATTTCATTCAGATGAAAATCCGGTGAGCCTTTGAAATTATAACTAACGTTTTATAATTTTATTTCTTAACGGATTTTACACGGACTGTAGCCTTGGATTATGGCCTTAATCCCCCTTGTGTTGAGGGTAGGCCCATGCCCAGGAGTGGTACGTCAAACGGGCTAAATTATTTATCCTACTAATATTATAAATGCGAAAGTTTGTGAGTGTGGATGTTTGTTACTCTTTCAGGCAAAAACTACTGAACAGATTTGGATGAAATTTGGAACACAGATAGTTTATAACCGGGATTAACACATAGGATACTTTTTATGCCGATAATCCCGATTTTTTGATAAGTTAAATACTACACGGACGAATTCAGTGGGCACAGCTAGTTATTTATAATTATACTAGCTGAGCCCGCGATTTCGTCCGCGTAGACTTAAGTAAAGTATTCTATGTGTTAATCCAGGTTATAAACTAACTGTGTTCCAAATTTCATCAAAATCCGATCAGTAGTTTTTGCGTGAAATAGTTACAAACATACATCCACACTCACAAACTTTCGCATTTACAATATTAGTACGATGTAGCCTTGGTAGTAGTTCTTGGAGGTAGAGCCAAACTGTATTGACTACAGCTCATAGAGGGGCTGGCTCGAGGAGGGTAGCACCGCCCTCTCACAGAAGAATGCCGTCAAGTAACTATTATAGCTGCCTTGTGCGATGAGTGCGAGAGTCGTAAGACCAATCCCTTGTCCTTTTCCCTCCCTTTGTTCCACTCCCCTTTAGATTGGCAGCGTGCCAGCAATGCATTTGGTTTGGGTCACCAGATGGATCATTTTTGCTAGTTTACCGAATTTGTTAAGACTTTGGTCATCTCGAAAGGCAACACACTGGAGCTATTATATTTAGGTATATTAATGTCTACTCGCCTTTCTAATTATCTATACAAATCAATAAAATTTGAGTGTCTGTTTGTAATATCAAAATAACACTTTTTCCCTAAATGCATATGAAAGTACATACGACAACTATAGCAAAAACGCGATTTAAAGAAAAATTGTCTGTCTTTGTCTGTGTGTTTGCTCCGGGTAATCTCCGAAACGGCTGAACCGATTTTGACGGGATTTTCACTGGCAGATAGCTGATGTTATAAGCAGTAACTTTTATTTTAGTAAAACTCAAAAAATGGGTCCTGTCGCGCGGGCTTAGAACGCGGGAGCGGGCTTTTTTGTTAAGTTAAATTCCACGCGGACGAAGTCGCGGGTTCAGCTAGTTAACTATATGTAGTTAACTATATACCTGGCGATAAAAAGAAATATAACCAAATGTTAAAAGACAAGCACGCTGAGTTTCTTGCCGGATATTCTCAGTCGAGGTCGCGTTTCGATCCGGTTGTAGATATCAGAAAAAAAATTTAAAATTGACAATTTGTAAGTGCCCGCGGAGTATAAAGAAAATAACGGATTGGATTTGACTTATATTTAAAAAAGTTTATTACGTCCTAACTTATACACTGTACCTAACTATCTCATTGATTTTTAATATAGTCAACAGATATTTTATTATAAACAAATTTACGTAGACAGGCATCTATCTCCATCAGATGGCGTTTGTATTATATATGCGAGCTTTGCTCTTTGGTAGAATGACATCAATCCTCCTTTACAAGCGTGCCCACTATAAAGCTAGTTTTATTACACAAAAGATTACTCTGAGATATACAAGAAGTAGCTACACATCGCACCAAGCGTTCGAGGACGTCTTCAGTTCTTTTGTCTCCACCCTTGAGGCGCCATTTCGAAACAATGGCGTCGGGTCGGAACAATGAAGAAAATAGTTGCAGTTCAACCCTAGCGCGAGAAAAAATTATAAGTCACCTCTCAGTTGTCTGTGGTTAGTGGATTTGGTTGTGGAAGTGTTAAAGGGCATAACGCCGGGAGTAACTTCGGAGAAAGCGCAGCACACCTCTCTACACCCATGAGCAGCCCACACCGGTGTTGCCCCTTTTTTTTTTTTTTTTTTCTCTCACGTGGGGAAATCCTCATGGATACCCGCACGCCTCGGGGAAGGCGTGCGGGTTATGCCGGACTCTTACCGGCTAAAACCCCACGGTTCGACCTCTCCGTCACCTGGTCAGGGTACGCGGGTTCGCAACTGCACTTCCGTATGCCCCGGCGCGACTGTGGCCTAATCAGGCCTCGGCTATTTGGCGCTGCTGCTGTTGTCGCAGCGCTGCCTCCTGAGCCCTATTCTGAGTGACGGACCTCCCCGTGTCCGCCGTTTAGGGGCCCAACTAGTGAGCGGCAAGTCACCACCTGCTGAAGATACTTGGATAATATTGATTATGGCAGGTGCCCGATTTCTTTGCAATAGCCAATCCCCAGTCCATCCCAACTCCATCAATAGAACCTTTTTCCTCTTTCCATATTTGCAATAGTTCCTGCACATGTTGGGGTCAAGTCGCTCTATATGTCCCATCATTTGCAGCGGTTGACCTCAACATGTGCCTTACATGACAGTAAAATTCTCATATTGTTTCCTTATATTTACGCGAATACTACACATTGAAATAAAACTATTTTTCGGATCCTCGCAAAAGAACACCGATTCCGACCAAGGATGATACGTGAGGCCATTGAAATTAAAAAACATCCTAATTTCAATAGGGAAGATGGCTGGGTGCTAACCCAGCCATCTTGGGACCACCAACTTGGGATCCGGTAATTAATATAATTAAATCCAAAACCAAGTGTACCATTGCAAGACCTCGAGACACTGTGAGCACTTTCTGCGTGGATCGGACCGCAAACAACAACTTAATATGAGGGTACCCAGTTACTAACTATGACATCAGGACGTCTAACACCTCAGTCCCCCCGTGACCATGGCTGCTGTAAAGCAGCCGAAACGTCGGGAACATAAATTAAATAAACGCGATAAAATCCGAAAAATAGTTTTATTTCAGTAAAATTCTCACAAAGGGCCTCTAAATGTTGAACCCATATTCCCATGCAAGCCTTTCAAGGGACCGGGCAGAGCCCGTGATACAGAGAGACATTATAATTATAATATTTAATGCCAAACACAAGAATTATCTTAATCCTAGAATATGGTGTGCCACCCAAACTAGGCACACGCCTGTATCTTGGGTGTCAAGTTTAATTTATAGACATATGAAAGCCGTTCCGGGGATTGAACCCAGGACCTGGTACCCTGAAGCCGCACGCTTAACCACTCGGCTATCACTGCTGTTATGCAGAGACATAGAATAAAACATCTATTTGAAAAAATAAGCGGAAGGATGCGATGCCTGCTAGGTAGATTTAACAACTGTGTAGCGTTGAAAGCTATCAACGTTCCAGTATTCGTAATTTTCACTATTTTTTTCTTTAAAAATATGGCCCACCCAAGTTAATAGGTATTTCGCCAGTGCCAAGTAACAAATAGCAATCAAATCAAACACAATTAATAACAATACAATACAAAAATGTGACCGGCCACCTTGGCAAACCAAAATGACAAATTAAGTGTTTTCATCTTTGATAAAGTTTTCATACTTTAACGAGTGCATCTCGCGTTAAGTCGTTATGGAATGCCTCGAATAATACACATGAACAATTGTTGGCAGCTGTTAAACTACTACATAACTCCATACTCATATATACTGCAAAATCCCTGGTATTAGCATAATAATTTCGAAGTAATAACATGAATATGTAATCTAAACTTATGTCACTGTGTGAAATCAGTTTACAAACCCACCCTTTGAATATGGATGGAGTGGATGAATAAGTTTGATAGAGCAAACGGCGCCCTCACGCTTTCGGGTCAGCGGGTAATTCCACGTCTGGGTACCCACACGGCATTGAGGTGTCAACTGAATAATTGAATGCCAATCGATTGGGTTTATTTGACACAATGTTCGCGCGATGTGATGGGTGATACCTAAGTTATTAGGAACTAGATACAGGAAATAATTGAACTGTAAGTAAATGTAGTCGCACTTGCTACACTGAGAAAAAATAATTACGGCATCAAATTACTGTTTTAGTTCCTAGTATTTTTTTAGTAGTTTTTACTAAACTATTTAAATTATAATATAATACAAATTAGCACTTTTGATGTCTCACTCCTGGGAACAGGCCTTCACTCACTACGAGGGGGATTCAGACCGTAATCCACCACGCTGGCCAAGTACAGGTTGGATATCAAATGTCTTTCGAAAAAAAAATGAGTTTCTAAGACATACAGGTTTCTTCAAGGCGTTTTGTATCCCCGTAAGAAAGAGATAATCATTTAGAAATTATGGTTCGCATATAGATTTCGAATTACCCAGAGGTGCGAGGCGGGGTTTGAGCCCAAGACCTGGTGCCCGCAAGACGCGTGCTAATCCAAGCGGCTATCGCAGCTGTTTATAATTTTGTTTTAATTATAGCAAATATTTATAAATAGAGCCTTGTGGTATTAAATTATGCCTAGTAGTTCATTATCATTATAATGATACCACCTAGGTAATAGAAGTATAATACTCGTAATAACACTAGTAGAAGTATTTAACTACACCAACAATTTCCAACATTCCAGTATCGCATTATAACCGTATTACGTACGGATGAGCCGGATGCGGCGACTGTAGATCCGGAACCATTATCCGTCCGCGCCGCACTCGTAGCATCCGGGCATAAAAACATACGGACCGGCTTCTGAAGCGGGATCGTTCGCTGTTGTAGTAAAAAGTTATGGTTTTTAGTAGCAATATCAACCGGTGCACGTAGCAATTTGTTGTTTGATTACGACATTATGTAGCTACTTAGTACTTTTACTCACTATAGAACTAACTGTTACAGTTAAAAGCTGCGATCCCGACAAAGTTTAAAAGCTTATTTATTTTCTTTAAAAAAATTAAAAATTTGTAAAGCCCTATACTCGTTATATTATGTTAACAATTTAAAGTAAAATTAATCACAGTGTTAGGTATGAACTAAAAACAATTATAATAATATAATTACAATTAACTAGTTGCGTTCAAAGGGTATGAAGTGTTAAAAATAAATTACATAGAATTATAGATACCTATACGTACAAAAATGGGTGCAATTTAGTAAAAAAATAAATTATCTGACTTGGTTTTTATCTTTGTGCCGTCTTAAAAAAGTGCCTTGTAAGACCGAACAAAGAAGTAAAAAGAAAGCTATTCATTCATAAAATTTATGATAGAATTGCGGGACTGAGAGAATCGATACCTATGTTTTCTGAGCAAATACTTTATGAGAAAAGTAGACAAAGGGAAAGTTCTTTGGCATTCAGCGGAAAAAGGTTCCCAATGGCTTTTCCTCATTGTTCTAAAATAATAATATATATTCTCAGTGCTTCATCCAGGCTTCATCTTGGATTTCCCATATTGTTGCCATGTCTCTAGTGCTTAAAAATATTCTCGACCCATTCCCTTTATGGCTGAAGAATTGCCTTTTTCTACTATTTGCAACTTAGGTTTTTTTTCTATATATATTTCCACTTCCTCATTCAGTTCAGTACTTCAAAATTAAATATTTAAGTCAGTTCCTAACCACAGATTTAAAAAACGAATGGTTTATTTGAACAATATTCAACTTGAAATAAACTGTAAATTACTAATCTGCATCACTGCAGCTAACAAGCTCAATTTAAACTTCATTAAATTTGTTCACAGAAACCGAACAAACTAATTAGCGGAGCAGCAGCTTTAATACACACAAAGTATTATATTATATACTTAACGTATTATGAAAGTAGCGATAACGGGCAACTATAATTGCTAACTTGTTTGAGGAACCTTATTTCACCATCTTCTATGATATCTTAACCTTTTTTCTCACACATTTGTAAAAAAAAACTTTTTTTTTAAATATAAATATACAAAGTCGGCAAACATGCGTACGAGTCCGGACGACCTGCCTGATGTTAAGCGGCTTTCGTATACCGTACATGCTTACAATGTCAATGGCATTGATTTCACGTTGCTGATGTGAAGGAGTCTGAAAATTCGGATAGGGGGACGGGAAGGTTTTCGTCTGCCTCGATCATCCGATCTTCTGTGAGAGGATGGTACTACCCTCATCGAGACAGCCCATCTATGAGCCGAGTCTATTGGCTAAAGCTCGACCACCGTAAAATGAACCTCGACGTATTCATGAGAAACATACAACTACATAGATACTATGCGAGTGTGCGAGTAAAACTAATTTGTACATTATTCAATAAGCAAGTTCATTTGGACGTAGTTTTGCAAAATCGAACCAACCACACACACCTCTGCAAGCTGAAACCAACCTTGAAACACTATAGCAAGGGTTGGTTTTGGACCGCAGCCGTGCATGTGTATTGATTCCATTCTGGAAAACGATATCCAATTGAACAATAACATATTGCAGCGCCGTTTCCGATGTCGATATTCACATACCTAGGGTGGCTGCCAACAAAAACATCGCTCGCTCGCGTCGTACCATGGAATTGCTCTACTACCAAATGAATTTACTTTGTTATTATAAACACGTGGAAGGCATGCACAGGTCCGGGAAAGAGTTAGCATTATTTAAACAAGAATCCGCCTGATGATACGCATTTATCGTAGCCTATAGGTACAAATTCTTTGCCTATAGAAGCTTGTAATACCAAAGGCGATGCACGCACGTTGCCGTCTTGATGGAAAATGAGACAGAGGGCGGGGAATCCTACTAATATTATAAATGTGAAAGTTTGTGTGGATGTATGTATGTATGTATGTATGTTTGTTACTCCTTCACGCAAAAACTACTGAACGGATTTGGATGAAATTTGGAACACAGATAGTTTATAACCGGGATTAACATATAGGATACTTATTATCCCGATAATCCCGAAATTTTTGTTACGTTAAATACTACGCGGACGAAGTCGGGGGGCACAGCTAGTAAATAATAAAATAAAAACTTGAGAGGAGTCAAGGGACACCTGGATAGAACGAAGTTGCAATAACCGGAACTTGTGCAGAAACACTGTCAGGATTCATTATTGTTATTATTTTTTATTATTTATTATGTACAAAAAACTTGTATACACTCAATAAAAATAATCGTCGCGACACCACAGAAAGACGAAACGAAAATAACTGGCTTGCTTTCTATAAGAGAGAGACAGAGAAACACGCGCACGCCGCACGGCTTACAACTATAACAAAAAGTGTCGTTACAACTTTTGGTCTTAATTTTTTCCGTCTAGCCCCCTTTCGCAACGCGCGATAAGGAACTTCGTTCCAAAATGAAAATTGCCTGAATGAAAAGCCAACTGGATGGCTTCAAACTAAGCAACGCTTGTACTATGGGTACCGTATAATGGACTAGGAGCGATCCTAATGACAAAGATCTAGGCAAATTACGAAAAGGCCATTTCAGAAAATTTGTCCCGGCGGGCATCGAACCCGCAACCATTCGGTACAATAGGGGTTGAGTTTCCGTCTCTGACACTTATACCACGAAACGCAGTTATAATAACTGCTTTACGCCAATCTTTCGAGTGAGGGTGGTACTAACTCGGGATGTTCACAGACACATGATGACGTCACATCGGCAGAAAAACGGTATCCTTGGCAAATCCCGCGTTAATGCTCTGGCCTATACAACGAATGATAAGAAATTCCCAACCCAATAATAAAGGAACAATGTTCTTGACTCATACAAACAGACCCTTATGCTTCTTGCTGATAAGGTTGTTTACTATGACAAACCAAGGACGTAAACAAGGCTGGGATATCCCTAGAGGCACCTTATATAATATACGATTCAGGGGTTCACGAACACTTATTAAGATACGATAAAGAAATGTGTTAATTTAATACGAACGTGAATTATCCTTATAAAATACTTATCCTACTTAAACAAAAAATTCTGCCAAAAATATGCTCCGCCGCGACAGTGTGTCCACTGCCGTGACCAGGATTCGAACCTGGGTTACTACGGCCACAACGTAGGGTCCTAACCACTAGACGATCACGGCTACCGGAGCTCGTGATAGTGGCGGTGAATATTTCGACCAGTTTCGGTCGATTGCGCCGAAACGAGATCACTTTCACAATCGATTAGGCATGCTTTTACGTAATATCACTGGCCAATTATTGTGATATGGTAACTATTCAATAGTCCGAAGACTGTGTTTCGTATCTACAAATTTCCTGTGACGTCACCAAACACTCCACCTTGCGTGAATTATTTTTATATTACGTCTTACGAAAATCAACAGTATTACATATTACGTTACACCCTTTGGCCTAACTATCCTTTGAATTTCCACACAAGACCTTTATCAATCATCCTGAAATGTATTCTGAAACAACCTGAAACGTATCCAACAAGCAGTGGAACAATTGGAACAATGAGCTTATGAAACAGTCGCACTGCGCTCATGGCATACAGCCCAATGAGATGACTAGACGAATTATCTTGGACTTAAGAAGCAAGTACAAGCTATTGTCACCCTTACACACACGTAAGATGGTTAAATAATAAATAACATATTGTCTAGATTAATCGTCTTTAATACGATATCACGATGTTATAATACTTAATGACTTATGATAGAGTCTAAAACAGCGTGCATACTAATGGGCTTTTCTGTATTCTTTGAAGTGTCGGGAGATATTAGGACAATTTCATTAAGGTCATGTCCCACTTAGGTGTGTCTTTGCAACGCAACGTAACATTGCCCACAAAAATATAATGACGAAATATGAAATAATGAAGATAAATAATAAATAGTAAAAAAAGGTTGCCGCCTATATAAAATGTCACCTTTAGAATTCATTAAAAAATAAGAAATTCTATCCCTTTTTTTACAGAAGTAGGGCCGTATTTTACGCAAAAGGTTCTCTATCAAAATATAAAGTCAAAGTTGGTTCTGAGACTACAGTTTAACCACTATGGCGGCTAAAAGCTTTTCCGATATAGATAACAGGCGAAGTGGAGTGACCTTTCGAACCTCGCCATTATCTACACGCTTTACATGAACCGCGCATCTACAATATACCACTAGGAAATATATAGGATGGATCCAGTGAAAAGCTACTAATCTCTTTCTTCATTCTGATAAAAAGTTAACGGAATAGTCTTTACATATACAAACATACATCTATACATATACGTACAATTTAAGTGTCTGTTTTTAATGTCAAAATATTTTTAAATAATTAAAATATGTCGGTCTGTCTGTTCGTTCCGGGTAATCTCCGAAACAGCTGGACCGATTTTAAGGGGATTTCACTGGCAGATAGCTAATATTATAAGGAGTAACTAAGACTACCTTTATTTTGTTCACATACTACGCGGGCTAGCTATAGTACGTTTTTTTTGTAATTGTTTGTCTGGGGATTCATTGACTCGGGTATTACTTTGTTTGTGTTAGGCGTTTATTTAGGATTGGGAACATTCATTCATTAGGTAGGTAAATACTGATCATTACTAACTACTATCGATTCACTCGAACCTCTCGTCTCTATATAAAACTAAAGTAATAATACTAAACAAACCAGTTTATTGGGTGTTCGGAACTAAGTTTGTCTTTCCTATAAATATAATATCGGTGACGACGCTCTGTGGTCTCAGTGGAGTGAAAACCAACAATACCAGATGAAAAATAACATACCAAGGGCTATAATTTATCTTGCCAAATAATCCACAAAAATATAATGTAATGAAAATATTATTGGACTATTTGCGTGAACTGGCATAAAGTTCTTAATAACTAATCTTCTTCACTTGAATATAACAAATAATAGTATCACATATTTATTTTAATAGATAGGTTTTAAAGAACACGTTGCCATGAAAGTAGGCAAAAAATAGATAGATAACTGATCTCAACTTTAGCACGAGTCGAGACAATAAATGGGAAAGAAAATGTGTTTTTCATAAAGTTATACCATTACTTACTACTGAAGTAACAGAATATGCTTCTCACTTATCTAATAAAACTCAGAAGTTTTAAAATATGTATACAGCGTCGGGGCACATTCCCGGTAATTTTATAATGTGGGCTTTTTACTTAATAGAATGTAGGTACCTATTACTAAGAAACGAAGAACCCTTTAGTCTGCTACATTAAAATTTATACGAGTATATATCTACATTTTTTTTTCTTCCAACTCCTGCTATTATTTCTTTCGATTAAATTCGTCCGGGTTCCACGACAATTTAACTTTTCCCCGGGACTCGTCGAGGGTGAAACCTCGACGTCATTATTGGTCACCATTGTCTATCCTGGTAAACAGGAGTGGTGGGAATGTGTGGCGAGACCAGTCCCATAAAGTCTACTACATTAAAGTTCAAAATGTTAACTCTATAAGTTGTAGTATATGAATTGCATTAACTCATGTAGATGGGGAGGTGACTGCGCTCACTAACTTCAACATTAAACAGCTCTATGCTGTAAATGTACCGTTTTATTGCGTGGAACATGTTTGGCAAGCTGTGCTATCTATATCGGCATAAGTTTTGTGCAAACACTGAGTTGGCACGTGATTTCCGGGATACAAGACAACAATTTGGATGTACAAGTTGATCAAATTGTACTACCTATGACAGGTTTTCATAAAACTTTGCAGGTACAGCGATGGGACAAAGCTTTGAAGGCAAGTTGAAAAACATAACGATTCAGAGTTATACTTAGATGTTTCAAGATAACGTCAGAAAATATGCTATTAAAATATAATTTTTATGATTACATGTAAAAGAGCAAACAACGAGGTCCGTTCCAGTGTAGAGCTCCCGATATTTCATAATAACATCATTAATATTTTACGAAATTCATTTTATTGCTTCATTTCAGCAAGCAACTTCACCACCAAAGGAATCCTAAATTTCCTCACGAAACCCTTTCCGCATTTCTTCATTAAAATATGACGCCGCAAAAATGCTCACTAAATAAAGTTGTTTTTTTTGCGCCAACACAGAATTTAGGGAATTTCACCCCACGGGGAGATAAATACAACTCTAGAAGGGTAAACGCCCCAACTTGCGGACATAGATTGACCTTATTTTGTCCGAAGATTCTTTGGGATCCTTTATGACGGTCACAGTGCGGTTTACCGCATTCCAATTTCGCATAGATCCGCTGGAGGATAGTTGCGTATCGGCCCAACCTTCGATAATCGAAGATAACAGAAACATACAAATTAGGAATGATAAAGAAATATAAGTTTTACGTATATGTACCTATACCAACGAAGTATTAAGCAACATTTTGTAAATAGTTTTATTGCAAAACCGGTAATCTGTGAAATATCATAGCATGATTGAAGATCACAATTGACTATCGTCAGATGTCTTTAAATTCTTTTTTTTATTATTTATATATATATATTTCTATATATATATTAATGACCTCTTACAATTGGGTCAAGCCATTCCGTCCATTTTGGAAAACCAAAATGGAGGCCCTTTAAATTCTTATATCTTTTAGATTGAAGCTTCACACTCACGTCAAATGTCCACGATAAATTAAACCAAATGATGCTAGGGTGAATGAAGTAGTGTTAGAGTACCCGAGGTCGCACAATGACCTATTGAGTAGGTATTCTTAGTCACATCTTTGGGAACTGAATCGAAATAAGGATTTTTATTGGAGAAGCGTGATTTATAGATACTATGTAGGTAGATAAGCACCTATTATAAATTAAAATGGTTAAAATAGTTAACTACTTTACACTTCAGAGCAAAACCAGTTCTAATTCCGCAGTATAAGGTTCCCTTTCTAACCAAATCATAAAACAGAAATCCCATTCATTCCGAAATAATATCAAATATTGTAATGGACTTAAATATCAGTATTTTTAACCCAAGAGTGTACTGAGTATTAGCTATCACTTTATATAATACTGATATCTCCAAATCAATTATTGCCATATAACGAATAAAGCTCTACGAGTGCCTGCAATTTATTTGATCTAATATTACGATCTCCAGCCAGCCTTTGAGATAACCGTTTGACCTACATCATGATAGTGAGATAATGCTCTAAATAGGACAGACAGCGGAAATACTAAAAATAGTATTGCAAAAACTCAAAAAAAAAAAACAAAAAAAAATGAATCTTGAAATAAGTACAGTATTAGGTCCACCTATGTTTATTTTCACATTCAGAATACGTAGTATTATTTATTTTGTGTTTTAATCATGTTATCATGAATTGTTAGGATCGAATACTTATTTGGAAATCCCTCGAGGCACTCCTAAAAACCAGTGTTAAATAAGATCGATGAAGACGTATCTAAGGCCGCACGCTCATTTTGATTTATGTCGGATAACTTAGTGTTTTAGTTCTTATTCTAGGAAAAAAGATTTGACCTATTTCGGTGGAATTGGCGAGGTTTTCCCGAGTCACTAGATACCTATCCCGACTCTACAATTCTAACACAAAAGATTTCTGTACAACATTAAGTCCCCTAGAGATCATTAGTGTTACACATTTAGATCGTATTTGACGCACGAAGGAGACATTAGGACATCGCTGACCTCTTATCGGATCACTAATCAAGTTAACGACTGGAAGTAACAAGGGGTGCCCATTGAATGTTACTTACATCAATAAATCCGTCTTGTACTCATCAAAATATATTACACTTAACTTTTAGAGCATTAAATTAGATTTTTTTTATGTTTTGAGCAGAAATCGGTTTCCGACGTCTGAAGCCGGCCACGGAGGAGGTTTTAATGGGTAAGAGTCCCAGATACCCCAGGCCTCTCCCACAAAATATCAAGGTCAAGGGAATTTTAAGAAGATTTGTATTCCTACTTCCCTCCACTAACATACTACAAAACTCCATAGACCCAAGTTGTATATTAATTACAAAAAAAGTCTATTATTTGAGACAGAACTAGTCCAACTTTGTATAATAGTCACGAACAGAGTAAAGGACAAAACCGTAATATTTTAGCGTAAGTAATTAACTCAATTTCTTGTGCACTGAAACCACAATTATCATCTCAAAGAGCACGCGGCTACAACATAACGGCTACGTGCTGGAAATGTATGATGTACCTAACCAAGTTACAGTGGACGGCCATTAGTATGAGTATAACACCGGTTTTTAGGGTACCGTAGTCCCTAAGAAGAACCCTTATATGGTAATCCAGTCCATCAGTACGACCGTCCGTCCGTCCGTCCCAGAATGGCACAGTACGATAACTTATAAAGTTTTCATCGGAAGTTGACGAAATTTGGTACAGATATACCTTTATTTAACACTGAGCTCGCTGCTCGGTATTTTCTTCAGGTACTCGTATAATTAATTCGGACGCACAAATAATGTAAGTCTTAGGGTCGTCTTAATAAATCGGACCTGAAGAGCGATTTCGGAAATGTCATTCTTATGTCATACCGGCACACAATGACACGTCAAAAGCGTACTGACCGCTCTCAAGACTTGAGATAGACTTATGGCCTTAGAACACGTTAACTAACACTGCAGAGTGCAGACATATTTCATCTTCTTCTTCTTCTTCTCATAGTCCCTCTCCAACTAGTGAAGGTTGGCAGTCAGCTCCGCATATATTTATCGGACTTTGGCTAGGTTGAAAAGCTCCGCTGCACTCGAGACTCCGTCCATTCTCGGATATTTCGCAGCCACGATTTCCTCCTGCGCCCAACAGCTCTTCTACCAGCACTTTTCCCCTCAAAATAACCTTTAAAAGTGCGTATCTTGGGTGCCTTTTTATATGACCTAGATAGGCGGCCTTTCTCCTTTTGATGGTTTGCATCAGTTCGCGCTTCCTCCGAACTCGACGCTCGATATTTCATCATACCCTGTTAACTGGAAACGCGAACTTGGAGACGTAAAAGATATTAACGGGATCTTCATATAAAATATGACTGCAATAACAATTAATATTGATATTGAATGCAGATGCCTTTGCGTATTGGATTGCCTTATAATCCTTGAATTTATGACATTGACCCAGTTTAAATACCAAGGTGGTTTATGCGCTGAATAATTATTAAAAAGATCTATTATACTAAATATCATTAGACTTTAACACAGACACGTTGAGGCTTTGTTATTTTTGCAACCTAGCCAGGTGTTAAGCAGGTACCGTATCCTATAGATGCTTGTGATACCAAAAGCATTGCTCGCACGTTGCTAAACTGAAAGGGAATGCGACAGAAGGAGGAGGAGGGGTTGGGCTCCCACTCATCGTACAAGCATGGCTACTTTACACCAGTCTTCTGTGTAAGGATGTTACTACCTCTGATGAGCCAAGAAATCCATCACACTAAACATGATTACATTACATTACATTACATTACATTACATTACATTACATTACATTAAAGAGGTTATGTTCCTACGCAAATAATTTAAGTTATTAATTATAGCAGCAATAAAACAATGATTCAATGATGACGTCAGAGGTATTAGGTATGTAAAAACATATGTTGAAGAATAGTACATTGTTACACGAGTGGTGAAAGTGACCTATTTCTCCCGAGACGGGGTATGGCGCCCGAGCGTAGCGAGGGCGCTAATAGTTCGAGGGACAAAATAAGTATTTCACCCGAGGTAAACACTGTGCTTTTCATTACGAATACAAGGAAAGTAAAAATAAAAACAGGAATTGGCTAAATAAATAATACAAGGAAGTATGAACAATATACTCTACAACTCGAAAAAAAAATAAAGATCGGATTGCCGCCTATTTTGTTTTTTTTTCGTTGGCCGGCCAGCTTCATTATTTAGCCATTATTTTTCATTTTCATCTTTAAATATTTTGGCCAAAGCTATGTCATTTTGAAGAAAGTCTTGAAACTAAATTATAATTAAGTCATTTAAAAATATATAATCTTTAATTAATACTTAACTTTATGTTATTTCAATTTTACATCGTGCTGTAATTGAGTGACTGTAGAAAAAGTTTGAACATGGTTCCATAGAAATGTGAAAATGGAACTAGTTTTTTTTTATAATTTGACAGCTGTCAGTTGAAAGCGATTCTCCCGGGCCGGAAAAGTATTACTTTCAACCCGCTCCTCA
This sequence comes from Notodonta ziczac, assembly GCA_918843915.1. Lineage (NCBI taxonomy): Eukaryota > Metazoa > Arthropoda > Insecta > Lepidoptera > Notodontidae > Notodonta > Notodonta ziczac. The sequence goes on along the minus strand of OU974040.1, from coordinate 1,568,699 downwards.
GGCAACTTCAGACCTACTTTCAGAGTATGAGTAATGAAAATACTTTTGTATCCACCAGAGTAGGGAGATAATAACACTTTCCAAATTTTTACTAACTAGCTGTGCCCGCGACTTCGTCCGCGTGGAATTTCATTGACAAAGTTTCATACAAACTTTCATCCACTATTTTATCCCCTTGGGAGTAGAATTAATCAAAATCCTTTCTTAGCGGATACGGCCTACGTCATAACATCTACCTGCATGCCAAATTTCAGCCCGATCCGTCCAGTGGTTTGGGCTGTGCGTTGATAGATCACTATGTCAGTCAGTCAGTCAGTCAGTCACCTTTGAGTTATGTATATTTATATGTAGGTACGGAACCAATTAACATAATCTGATTAATTTATATTCGTATGATCTAAAAAGATATATTAAGTTTATTATGAAAAAAATTGCTCAATTATATACATTTTATCGTAGCGTTAATTGTGAATAGAATTCACTTAAGTGTTTTACGTTGCGCTTAGATATCAGATTTTATAAATAAGAATGACTGTGACAAAATGTTTAAAAATTACATTGTATCTAGAAAAGAAAATCTCAGGTTTTATTGCTGAGAGACGCAATAAATTCAAGACCGCCTGCCCTCTCGCGGCGTAAAAAGTAAAAGTTATAAATTGCTTTCTTCAACTGCTCAGAATGACGGCATGGTGATGGACATTTATTTGAACTTTATACGGGTTTAAATATTCAGCGTATTTTACGTCTCGTTTAAAGGAGCAATTTTATTATGAAAAAAAAAATATTGTTATGTTATGAAAAAATTTACATTCTGGCGAAGCATACACAAATACCAAATAAATAAATATTCATTTTCATTACTCATGCTCGGAAAGTAGGTCCGAAGTTGCCTGAGGAGCGGGTTGAAAGTAATACGTTTCCGCCCTAGGGAGAATCGCTATCAACTGACAGCTGTCAAGTTATTAAAAAGAAATTAGTTCTATTTTGACATTTCTATTGAACCAGGCCAACGGAAAAAAATCAAAATAGGCAATCCGACCTTCATTATTGTGTTATTGTGTCATTTTAATAACAATAAGATTTTTCATAAAAATCGTCCATCATGAAATACTTGCCAGGAAATTGCACCACTACGGTATCAGGGACAAGGCTCTTGACCTCTTGACTTCATATTTGAGCAATAGAATTCAAAAGGTCAATATTAATGACAAGACATCGCCCGGTTCTGTAGTCTCAATGGGCGTACCGCAGGGTTCGATACTGGGTCCTTTCTTGTTTCTAATATATATAAATGATCTGCCCTACTATGTAGAAAATAGTCACGAGGTTGTGTTGTTTGCTGATGATACTTCTTTATTATTTAAAATTAAAAGACAGCTTTTACATTATGACGATGTGAACAACGCACTCGCTAAAGTTGTAGATTGGTTCAATGTAAATAATCTTCTACTTAATGAGAATAAAACGAAATGTATAAAGTTCTCAACGCCAAATGTGAGACAAGTAGGAACCAATATACGACTAAATGGAGCAGAATTGGACCTTGTGGAGGAAACTGTCTTTCTAGGGATCTCTATAGATGCTAAATTGCAATGGGGTCCTCATATAAAAAAATTGTCGGGTAAACTCAGCAGTGCGGCATATGCTGTTAAAAAAATCAGGCATTTAACTGACGTTGAAACAGCTAGAATTGTTTATTTTAGTTATTTCCATAGCGTTATGTCATATGGCATACTGCTCTGGGGATGCTCTGCTGACTTAAACTCCATTTTTGTTCTGCAGAAAAGAGCTATACGAGCTATTTACAATCTAGCTCCAAGAATCTCCCTCAGAGAAAAATTTAAAGAAATAAATATTCTAACTGTTGTGTCACAATTTATCTATGAAAATCTCATGTACGTAAAAAAAAATGCTAATAATTTTGAGAAAAGGAGCGACGCTCATTCTATTAATACACGGAATAAGCACAAGCTATCCGTACATGTAACTCGTCTCCACAGAATAAGTCATTCTTTTATGGGACAATGTATACGTTTTTACAATAAGCTTCCCAATGAAATCCGAGATTTACCTATCAATAAGTTTAAAACCCTAATTAAAACTAAACTCACTGCAAAGGGTTATTACAAAATCTCGGATTATTTGGATGATAAAACAGCTTGGGACTAAGCAGCTCAAATCTCGACAGTCAATAATAATGTCAAAGCGTAGCGTGTCTTGCCCTACTAGTCCGAATTATTTGTATAATTCTTGATAACATCAAAAGGCAACACACTGGAGCTATTTTAATATTTAAGTACTACCCTTTGTAATTATTGAAAATAAGCAACTGGCAATAAAAAAAAAAAAAAAAAACATGACATGTAAAAAGACAAGCCCGCTGAGTTTCTTGCCGGATCTTCTCAGTCGAGGTCGCGTTCCGATCCGGTTGTAGATATAAGGAAAAAAATATGTACATTGACAATTTGTAAGTGCCCCCGTAGGCCTAAACAAAATAAATGATTTGAATTGAATTGAATTGAATTGAATTAGTTTTTTCGAGTTGTAGAGTATTGTTCATACTTGCTTGTATTATTTCTTTAGCAAATTTCTGTTTTATTTTTACTTTCTTTGTATTCGTAATGAAAAGCACCGTGTTTATCTCGGGTGAACTTTCATCCCTAGGGTAACAATGTACTATTACTTCCTGTGTATTGAGATTCTCATTCAACAAAGCAGTAGATCAAATCATACCTGATAACATCCATAAAGCACAAACATTACAGCCAGTATTGAACCCATCAGTCCTTTGCCGTAGCCATTACTACAGAACTCACTACGACCGTCCTTGGGGCCTACGCCGTAGCAACGTAGCGCTCATCTAGGCGGGCTGAATCAACATTATGAGTTGATACGATTTATTAAAGCGACATTATCCCATCGGATTTATTACCTCCACATATATGTGTTACTATTTTATTAATCTGAATTATATCTGCTACAGTGTAGTGCAGCAGTTATGAAGGGTACAAGGAAATTAGTTATTTCATTTTAAAACTGTTTTCTTCATTAAGAAATAGTACTTCCAAAAGTCACGTTTCTCCAATATATGCTTTAGCATGACGTTTGGCATTACTCTATTCATTTTTAGTCTAATCTATATTCAGTATTAGTAAAGCAATAGCGTTTTTTCTTATAACCTTTTTCCCCTTTCACTCCAATCTAAGAGGAGAAAATCTGAATATTTCCCATCTAATTGCTCGGTTCCCTCTTCTAATCGCTCCACGGGCGAAGCCTTTAGTTAATTATGCAGGTTTTTGTACTGCAAAAGAATGAGGAAAATTGTTGAAAGCAAAAATAACAAAGTTAATTATGTTACTTTACCTAAATCTGATAATTATCTTTTAAATTGTGGTAATTTGAAGGCGAGGCACGGAGCCCCTTCTTTTTTAATTTGCCGTTTAAAAATCTGTGTTGTAAAAGCATTAAATCGCCAATTAGTATTCTGTGGAAATTACAAAAATGTGAATTTTCTCTTAAAAATTTAAATAAAAAATTATGCGATAATCACACAATTATCTTTAAACCTAAAATCGAATGAGCCAACCATTCAACTGTCTAACTTATTTATACTACATAGCACAAAGAGAAAAACGTTAACAGTATCCCTTGACAAACAGTGTGAAACACAGATATAGATTTACATAGATAACGCAAATGCATTTACTTCGCGTGTACGAAACCCCGACAAAGCGTCAAGGTTGGTCGAAGCTAACTTACAGTCCGCGCGACCACAGATATAAAAAATATGAGTATGAGTGAGATAATCACTCGAGAGAATCGTAGCGGGTAGAGGAGCATCGGCGGCATCGGTGTCTTGGAATCGGTTTTGATATCCCGTCACTTGTGACGTCAAAGTAGGTGTTAAAAATTCAGCACGCTTGGATTCAATACAAATCGTGATACTTGCGTTATCTATGTAAATCTATATCTGTGGTGTGAAACTTTGGACAGGACCCCGTGTCCCGTGTCAAGTCGTCCGGTCCGGCCCTGCGAGCCGGCACTTCACATCTGCGTCCGGCCCATTTGCCACTCAACACCCACGGAAAAGGAAAAGTGACGCGAAATGAATTATTCAGTCGAGATTTTCGAATGTGTATATTTTTTCGTACAAGAAAATGTTTATTGATGACGTAACTGCTGAACTAAGTTTGGTGTTTTGCATACATAAGTGCAGTAAGTTATAAACTCATTATATTTTACGAAATCTATATACATATTTATATAAAATATTCGTGTAATCAAACTTCTCCGAAACGGCTTGACCGATTTTTTAGATTTTTTTGTGAATATTCGGTAGGTCTAAGAATAAGTCTTAAAGTATATTTCATACCTACTTATATATAAGTAATTTATATGGCAGAACAACGTTAGCGAAAATATACGAGAAATATTGTCAAACTAACAAATCAACTGTATGATCCCAAACTAGGTAACACTCGTTCCGTACAATGGACCCAGTGACACCCAGACCAGGATAAATTAAGAAGAGGTCATTTCCAAAATGTATCCTGACGAAATCGAACGCGCACCTACCAGGTGCAGTGAGCCAAGCAGCTTACACCAAGCTTACACTCAAACTACTTCATCAATGCGTTGTCTATCATATAAAATATTTGTGATATTGAAATAAAACTATTTTTACGGATTATATCGCGTTTATTTTTACTTTTTATGTTCCCGACGTTTCGGTTGCTTTACAGCAACCGTGGTCACGGGGGGACTGAGGTGTTAGACGTCCTGATGTCATAGTTAAAAACTGGGTACCCTCAAAATTTAAATAAACGCGATATAATCCGTAAAAATAGTTTTATTTCAATGTGTAGTATTCGCGTAAATATAAGAAATCAATATATTTGTGATATGATAATATTCTTAGTGAGACTATAAATCAAGCGAAAGATTTTTATACTATTAAAATAAAGCATGTCATTTGAAATATCTGCTGTAATATTTAAAATTTTATAAACATTTTTAAAATTCTCTACAGGATACTCAATTTATCAAAAATAAATCATTAATCCTCCATTGTTCGGAATCTATTAGAGAGACTTACAGAGCCCTTAAAGGATAACAGTAAAGTTTATCTATTGTGTATCGTAAGCGGTGAGTTAACGGATTTGGCGGCAATCCCTTTGTGTTTGTATCGCGGCGCCAAATCCCTACGAGGTATCAAAACTCTTGTTATCCGACTTTGATAAGTTTACAAGCTGCGTGGCCGTCTGTGCACGCGTCACTGATTTTGATATAAATACACAAAATCGGCTTTACATTTTGCGGGTATTCATTCAATTCCAACACGCCTGTACTTAGGCAAAACAATAGGCAATAACGAAAAGGACAGCCATTGTTATTAACAGAAAACAGTAATTGTCATTACCAGATAACAGTAATTGCCATTACCCAGAATAGGATATCATAATTATCGTGAAAAATCATTGTTATTATTATTATCCAGGAACGAGCCGCTGTCTTAATCGGAAAAATATCACACTACGATTAGCTCTGTATCAAATAAACCCAGGACCGTGAGATCGGTAAGTTACGCTTATAACCACGGAACTACGAAGACATAGTCTGCTGTCATAGGTCTAGTTATGTTACCCGAAGTTTGACTCTATTTATTAGATTAAAACTAGACAGAACTAACCTAGTTTACGCTTGCATCGGCTCCTTTGACTGGCTTTAACGGCTAACTTTTGGTTTTATTGCCTAGCTGATGGCATGTGATTGCATGTATAGCTTTTTGGCTGGTTTCAAACTTTATTAGAGCGTAAATACTGATCTGGGAGTACAAAACATCTTCTAAGCCTACATTTGGCTGAAATACATGATTTTAGTTGCCAAGACATTTGTGCTTATACGGCAGGCCTGGGGGCCCAGACTGCTAGTTTCGTTCACGTTTAAGCCAAAGTACCTGCATGAATTATTAATCGTAAATCGAAAAATTCTTGGCGGACGATATGTTATTTTTCTGACATCATGTCAAACGCCAAAAGTTTACGATTTGCGATGAAGAATTCACGAAGATAATATTTTAAAAATCATTGGTTTTTCATTGGATTAAACGTCAACGAAATAAGCAGACTTGCCCCCCTCAGATATTAACCATGCGTCAAGTTGCTTACAACAACAAATGAAATGACACATCAATGTGATGAGAAATGTAACAACAGTTTATGAAATCGACCATTGAGTGAATGTTTCGTCAGTGCAAACTCACGGTTACCGTGAGTTTGCACTGACGAAACATTCACTCAAAACATGTTTATTTTCGGATGTTTTTGACAGTTATCGAATTGCGTTCGCACTGTCTTATAACATGTTGCATTGAAATCTGTTCGACGACTCATTGCTGAGATAAGTATCTCAGCATGTCTGTAATACGAGGGATGCCTTTTAAGTTTTGTCGTTTGAAGAAAAAAACAACTAGAACCTTATAGTACTTTTTATTGTTTTTCAAAGTATTCACCACGTAGCTGAATACACTTTTCCATTCGCTCAAACCAGTTATTATAACATTTATACCACTCTAAAGTGGGGGTGTTCAAAATGGCTGACTTGAAAGCGTCGACTGCTTTTTCACCGGACTGGAACCTTTGACCACGAAGACTTTTCTTAATTTTAGGAAATGTAAATAAATCGTTAGTGCTTAGGTCAGGACTGTATGGAGGATGATCAAGAATTTCTACTTTTTTCTGCTTCAAATACTCAATCGTTTGACGAGCGCTGTGTGAGATTGCGTTGTCGTGGTGCAGGATGATGCGTCGCTTTGAGTTAGATTTTCGAAGTTGGCGATGACTTGTGGTAAACAAACTGTGGTATACCACTCTCCATTAACCGTTCTACGATCTTCAAGTGCAATAGTCGCAATATGGCCGGTTTTTCCAATGAACGTGGCCACCATCTTCTTTGAAGTGCTTCGAGAACGAACAACTTTAGTCGGTTTTGGCTAGTCTTGAAAGACCCAGATTGTAGATTGTTGTTTGGAATCAGGATCGTAGGCATAGATCCAAGATTCGTCACCACTGATGATGTCGTAGACGTGATTTGACTCTCCTTGGTTGAACCTTTGCAGAGTTTTCTTACACCATCTGACGCGGGCCGCCTTGTGATCGTCGGAAAGCAGATGCGGTATCCAACGGCAATCTAGCTTTCTTACACCAAGCGCTTCATGCAAGATTTTCTGAATGGTTGTCCCTGAGATGCCTAATAGAGCCTCTATCTCTCGATACGTCACATGACGATCTTAGAGAATTTGTTGTCTCACAGTAATTATGTTATCTTCAGTGAAGGCGGATTTTGGCCGTCCTTCGCGAGATTTGTCACTAAGACTAGTATGTCTACGCTGGAATTATAAATACCAGCGTTCGACAGTCCGCAGACATGGGGCTTCATCACTGAACACAGATGTTAGCTCTTCAAAACACTGAAGCCGTGTCAGGCCTCTTCTAAAGTTGTAGAAAATTATTGCACGAACATTTTCCTTAGAAAGATTCATTTTCGTACGTAACCTGACAGATTCTAATCGACGCTGTGACTAAACAATAGCATCAATCCCAAAACTTTCAATTGTTTTGAGATTCGAAATTTAAACACATTCGAATATAGAACAGTTCCAAATTCAAAATTGCCGGGAAATATGGAAACGACAGAACTTAAAAGGCATGCCTGGTACAAGTTGTGATACATAATCACTCAATATGCTGAATGCATTTTTGTTGAAATAGTTATGAGAATTGTTTTTGGAATTTCACCCCAAATTACTGAGTTACCAACAAATTATTGTTATTCATGGAATAAATTTTGTATATATTTATTTATTTAAAGATACCTGTAGGTATTCTTTTTACAAACTTTTAATTAACTTGCAATGTGTGTGTGTTCCTATGAATGTATGACTTATGTAGGTATGTTTGTTTAGAGGTCAAAATTTGCAACTGAATTTTGAACCAGTTCTCGTTGCCTGGACGGGCTGAAATTTGGTATTCACGCATAAATAGAAACCTGGACCTGATGCTACTCCCAAAGCCACCTGCAGACCACCCAACTCAAGCTTCTTTATCATATTCATTATATAATATTAATGAACATGGATTCAAGCAATACCGATTTTTTGTTCTATCAACTAGTATTGTATTCCTAGTACCTATATCAAAATTAAGAATAAGTAATAGTACTAGGTACTTAAAATGAATATTGTATTTTATGGTTGCTCAGACACCCTTCGGTATTACATTCTCTTTGCCTTATAGATTAAAGGTGAAAAATCGTTGGACTTGGCAACATTAAATGATATATTTACGAACATTTCTGGATAACAATAAAATGGCAGAAAATTACGTATTTCAACAAATCTCGAAACATGTCGTACGTCAGTGCGAACGCGAGCAGTAACAAATCTACTGACAAACATGTTAATGTATGATGTTTCAGTTCAGTGCGAACGCAGGCTACAACAAATCTCGAAATTAATTCCGAAACTTATCCAGTTTCGGGCAGTGCGAACGCAAACGCTAACAAAACATGTTGTGACATTTGTTCCTACAGCAAATTGCACAACATATTTCGCGACATGTTTTTTGGTGCGAACTAGGGGTAACAAGTGTCATCAATCACCTCGTAATCGAATAAATTTTAGCATTATTTAAATGTAGGTTATTGTCGACATAATGAAATAACGACCCATCTTCACAATATGCCATTTGAAACTAACTCTGTCAACATTTTTTTACCGTGACAACATGCACGAGAATCTCGACCTTATGGGTAACTATAGTTATAGCTGGCGGAAAAAACTGCCTAAAAATGATACACCCCATAACACGTTATCTCAATATATGGGGTTAAACAGCAAAATATTGGCTTAGCTCTGTACCTATACGCTATATTCCAGGCGTGACGCAGAAACCATGTCCAACACGGGCCGTGACGGGCAGACATGACAAATATTTATTTACTGTCTCGGCTGGAACAGATCCCTGCTGTGTACTGAATATTAGATGTTTTCATTTGTTTTTTTTTCTTTATATTGCCGCAACGAATGTTGGAATAATTTTATTTTATAACTAGCTGAGCCCGCGACTTTGTCCGCGTGGAGTTTAACTTAACAAACTTTCATTTTATCCCCTTGGGGGTAGAATTAATCAAAATCCTTTCTTAGCGGATGCCTACATCGTAACATCTACCCGCATGCCAAATTTCAGCCCGAACCGTCCAGTGGTTTGGGCTGTGCGTTGATAGATCACTATGTCAGTCACCTTTGAGTTATATATACATAGATTTGAGTTTTGTTAGAGTTCGGTACTTACCTACCTAATTGTTTCTAAAATCGAATTAGGTGTGAACTCCTTAGCCCAAGAAGCAATAAGTGCACTTTTACGAATACCTTACATTGCCTAATACCTTCAATTGATTGGATGTGAGTATGACGGGAAAGCGTGATGAATAGAAGGTAAAGACATACTTTGCCGACCCCAAATAATGGGTAAGGCAGCTGATGATGATTACATATCACCATAAAATCAATCAATACCTATGTACGCAGGTAAAGTAAAGTATTGCTTGATAAAATGATTTAAAATCGATTCATTATTATCTAATCATCGAGATTAGATAGGATATATTCGGCCGCCGATCGCATCCCAGCCTCACTGAACACATATATCAAAGCGACTTACCAAACCAAACAAATTCAGAGCTATTCTGCCGTTTCAATCCGCCTTTCCGCTCCGGAGCCCACTCTTCCATTCCACCAATTTATTAAAGAATTAACATAAACATTCGATTTAATAATTCACTTCGCATTGCTCAAAAATCGTCGTAAATTATGTTAGTCTTTTAAATCGAATTGTCACTTCTCTAATTAAAAACAAAAATTGAGAAACTGTAGGGAATAACTGCACTTTTAAATTCTAAATTTGAATGTTTTGAACTTAGGCTGTTTACAGTATGAAGTAGTTTATCCCGCGGAATTGTCACGTATTAGCTTTGCCGCTTGCTAGGGCGGGCGGGCGGTGGCGGCGTGTTGGCGACGCGAGTTCCGTGCGTCTACTGAAGGATTTAAAGCTCTACTACGCAATTCTGTTCGTTTTAAAATGCTATGATGAAAATATTTCAATTGGAAATGCATTTTTTCTTCTTGAAAGTTTATTTCAGTTCAATTTCTAAGAACAACACTGACTGGTGCTCTAATATTGTAATGTATACCTACTTATCAGTGAAAATATATTTACACTGAATATTTACCGAACTAACTACTTATTTTATATATGACTGTTGAGTTTCTGCTTTCATATATATTTGTTGTGACGTGGCTGTTCTTAGAAATGTAATGCAGTTATTCAGAATTCTAACTCGAATGAACACGATCGATGTAATCTAACGAGTGTGTCTGTCTTGGTTCTCTACAGTAGCATTTTCAGTTCATAAAGCAAATTGTAATTATTTTAATTTTGCTACACAAACCATTTGCAGACTTATCTGCTGTTAATCGCAGGCTACATTCACACGGCAAACGCGATAGCATTGCTATCGTTCATTTCAACCGCATTCGAGTACCATCATTATTGGAAAAATCGTTATAACCTTTAGCAAGTGAATGACGGTTTACAGATTTGAAATATAAAGCAAAATGTTCTCATCAAAATAGTCTCAACTATCTCATCTGCATGATCTCGTTACACATTTAATTTAACGCAGATTCGTTGCAGCTCCCTAACTAGATTTCATCTCATTACTGCTACAGACTAAATGATCTATTTTAACAACTCCAAGAGATCGAGAATTTGATAATGGCTCGCGCGAAATAGTCTTTCATCTAGGATTACATTAGAAGTAATTTTCTGTCCATTACTGACAGATGGACTTTTAAGTAATATCTACTACAGCTATAGATTGGATCGATAATCGATTTATTGTATTTAGGTAATGCAGCATTCTAAAAGCGTTGGCATGATCTTTGACAATAATGTTCTTACACAACTCAAGTTTTTTTAAATAAATAATAAATATCGCCAGACTGACACACCAACTGTATGGTCCCAAACTAAGCAACGCTTGTACTATGGTACCGTACTGGATTGGGGGCGATCCCAGTGTCACCCAGACCTGGGTAAATTACGCAAAGGCTCGTCAAATACATATATACGTATACACATTCCTAAACATATAACATTTTCAGAGGAAAAAGAACAGTGAAAGACAAAGAATCCTTTGTACCATTAGTTTTGTGTGAACACTTATAAATGGCGACGATAACAAACACGTCGCTTGGGACTTGCGCTATTTATAGCCGGAGAAAAATGTTATTTCCTTGAAATAAGCTGCAACAGTACTAGATATATTTCAAGGCCAATATAGAAGCCCTTTTGTGAACATAATACGGAAATTAGTATGTATAACTCAATAATTTAGGTACATATACAGTAGCTGATAAAATGCCTTGTCAGACAGAGTTTTGTGAAAGGTACATCATCTTCAGCATTTAAGGTACCATTCTAAATATCTAGCCTTAGAAACTATTCGCGTAATTTCTTAATTTATTCTTACAATGATCTTTCCTTAAACATTTTAACAAACATAGTTTAAATTACATTCCTATTGTTTTGCGCGCTCTTTTATACTTTTCCACTCGGTGCGGTTATGTGGGTAGGAGAATTATCTAACACTAGCATAATTGGAATAAAAAAAACTATAGGTATCCTCTTGTTTTCATTTTATAAACAACGAGATAAATAGATACGTGTATATTTTAATGGAGCAGAAATGAAAGAGCAGTTTGAATTTCAATTAAGTTTCAATGGAAGCAAGAAAGTTTCTGATGACGTTAATTAACAAAGCGGACTGAATTATTAATGTTTTACGGATTTTAAGATTCATTAGATACCTGCTATATTGTTGGAATAAATCATTTGATGACATGGCACACTCGCTGCCATGGGGTAAGGAATCAGAAACTGTTACATACCTTCGAACACTCGCATAAGTATAAAGTACTTGTAAAGTCATTTGGCCACCGATCGCTTCAATTATGCGATGGCTGCTAGATCATACGTAGCTCGCTATTTGAGATTTGAAGGACCCAATATATCTCGATATATTGGGACCTTCAAATCTCATATACATTTTCCTGCTAACTTTAATTAATTAGGTAAACGTATTTAATAACGGTAAATAATCCACTATGTTTAATGGATTGCAACGTGACACCTTAAAACATGGTACCAAACGAGTAAATACAATTTATTAATATCTTCACCACACTTTATGGAATCATGGAATAAATAAACGCTTGCTTCTCCATATTATTTTCTATTACCTCGGTTAATATTATATTTACTAACGTTTCAACGCACGTACTAGTCATCCTTGGGCCCTGCACTTGAAATAATTCCGAAAGAAGTTGCAGAGCGGAAGCGGAGGCAACGCAAATAATGGTCTGTCAAAAATAATAATGGATTCTGATTGGTCGATCATAAATCTCATACACCTTATTAAGCGTATGTGTTTCGTCCGACACTTTTGTCCTAGAATGCTGAGTTCAATGGGCGTTTGGTCCTTTTTCTCCGCCTATAACGTATTTAACCCAAGTTTTTGTGTAAATTAAATTCAAGTCGTTTATATTAATTAGGCCTACGGGGGCACTTACAAATTGTCAATTTTACATATTTTTTCTTATATCTACAACCGGATCGGAACGCGACCTCGACTGAGAAGATCCGGCAGGAAACTCAGCGGGCTTGGAAATGGAGCAAAATACCTATCTTGTAAACATTCCTATCACGCATCGACTTGACTGCTTACGTTATCGCAACCTTCACTGTTATCCACGATCAAGGACTTTCAATTACCCGTGAAAATTGGAGATCGGGAACACCTACGCTAGTTCGAGTGATCACGTAGATAATAACCAAAATATACACAGAAATGTAAACCGTGGTAACCTTAACATTAGGTTGAGAATAGTTTGCGTAGAGTGTGTGTACGGTGAACGCTTGATGGATCGATTGTACCTCTATTATTACGTGCGAAGTGGATGAAGAGTGTTGAAGTTTCTGAAGACAAAATAGGAGGGGCTTTGAAATTCGGATTATAAAAGGAATTGGTTGATCAGATATCAGAATCTATAACGCAATACTATAACCCCTTGTTCCCCTAAGAGTGATAGAGATGCAATATTCTACAACGTGTCAGTAAAAAACCTGCATCAGTATACCTTCTAATTAACTTTTAATTAAAGTAGTCCAAAAATGTTTATCTATTTAATAATCTAAATTTGTTCCGTAGTCACTAGACATTACATAGCGCTTTTCCAAAACTTTTATTACATGAACGTACTTGGATTGCTTTCAACTTTTCCGACGCGTATAGCTCAAGTGATTAAATGTTTGGCTTGTCAGCGTCCCAGACATATTACGAAATAGAGCTAATTATATGTAGATATATAACTATGCCTACCAATTACTAACAATTAAAAAATATCGCCAGACAGATACACCAACTGTATGGTCCCAAACTAAGCAAAGCTTGTACTATGGGTATCGTACAATGGACTGGAGGCGATCCCAGTGACACCCAGACCAGGGTAAATTACGAAAAGGCGATTTCCGAAGTTTGCGCCGGCGGGAATCGAACCCGCGACTGCCATGTGCAGTGAGCCGAGCGGCCTACGCTCGAACCACTGCGCCAAGCGGTCGTCAAAATATATTTGGAATCACTTCAATAACCAGAAGTTCATTGCAAATGACGATTGACGATCGCTTGGCGCAGTGGTTCGAGCGTAGGCTGCTCGGCTCACTGTTCATGGTGGTTGCAGGTTCGATTCCCGCTGGGGTAAATTTCAGAAATGGCCTTTTGATAATTTTCCCTGGTCTGGGTGTTGCTGGGATCGCCCCCAGTCCATTGTACGTAGTACAAGCTTTGCTTAGTTTGGGACATAAAGTTGGTGTGTCAGTCTGGCAAAAAATAGCTGTATGAAAGCATTCAAATAAATATATTTTGAGTATTGACTTATTTATGAGTGCGGTGAGGTTCACCGCGATCATAAGGCCGTATTCAAATGAAAGTGGCGATACAGGATACTGTAAATATTAGCGTAAGATCCCCGCCAACTGCCTCGCTCCCATTGAGGGCTGTGTCAATAATAGTCTATTTAAATATACACAGGTACACTAGATATGGCAATTTTAGATGATTTTTATAAAAGCAATCTAAACGATTTGAGTATCAGTTTAGTTCGATTCAGTTGATTTTAAATCCTACTAATGTTATAAATGTGAAAGTTTGTGAGTGTGGATGTATGTATGTATGTTTGTTACTCCTTCACGCAAAAACTACTGAACGGATTTGTATGAAATTTGGAACACAGATAGTTTATAACCGGGATTAACAGAAAGAATACTTTGTATCCCATAGTCCCGAAATATTTGTTACGTTAAATACTACGCGGACGAAGTCGGGGGGCACAGCTAGTACTAAATAATACAAAAAAGTAATAACTTAACAATCGCGGTCGGCAATTATGAGAGCATAAACAAGTTTTTATAATCTCTTGCTCCCACCGTATCGAATTGCCGGTGAAAGTGCTCTAGTTTCGTGAATACACACCTTTATTTTGGGTACTACTGTCACCAGCTCCGGTAGCCGTGATCGTCTAGTGGTTAGGACCCTACGTTGTGGCCGTAGTAACCCAGGTTCGAATCCTGGTCACGGCAGTGGACACACTGTCGCGGCGGAGCATATCTTTTATACTTAATAAAAAAAATTTGCAGGCTCATTGGGTTATGTTAGTGCGTATAAAATAAGACAAATTAGGACTTAGATGCCCAACCAAGATGGCCAATAATATATAGCTTAATTATAATAAATAAAAATATATATATATAGGTTGCCTAATGCTTATCTATTCGTAAATAAGCGAATACCTAACAATTTTCTTACAAAAAATTACATAACCAAAAATATATTTTTTTTAGTTTATAAAATGGCGTTTTCATACCCAAGCCCCATTGATCTCTTTACTACATACTAGCAAAGTTGCCTCCTTCCTTAGGATCATATAAAGACTTAGTAGCATGTTGAATGACTGTTTTAATTTAACCAGGTAAGATAAATTATATAACTTTCCGACTGGGAACGGTAAAACATCGTGAGGAGACCTGTGCGTCTGTCCAAATATATGTGAAACTTTCCAACGCACACCGGGCAAGCGTGATGGACTGTGGCCCGAAATCCTTTCGCATTGACGGGGACTGAATTAGTTAATGGTACTTTGGGAGCAAAAAACCATTGGCGAAATGTCGATGCACTGCAGTGAATGTCTGCTACATCCTCGGGGAATACACCACAAATCTTTTTAATTTTAAGCAATAAAGTTTTCATCTCTCTGCGAAATAAATTACCCCGTCATTGGGCCATAAACTCTGATATCGTAAAGGTGCATTAACAGTTTATGCGAAGCGTTCATATACCAGGGACGTACGTGTTAGTGCTGTTTTATTCGCAGCCCTAATGGATTCCACGTGGTTCCTCACGGCTTCACGGCTAATGGACGTGCAAGAAGCCTGTAAGATGAGTAATGAACGTAAAAATGATCATAAAGTAGACCAAACTATTTTCTTATCATGCACCTTTTCCTTTACTTTTTGTATAGGTGTCTGCCAAAGACGTATTGAAATGGACAATTCCTTGGGCCCTATTAAAGTTTTATGATGTAATCCTATTCGAGACTAATAGATTTTAAATTTCAGGAACCACAAACGTTGGCCCTTTGATGGTGGTAAAGCCGAGCTCTAGCCGATTAATTAAAACTCATATACGGACACGCACGAGGGGGGCAGTACCATCCTCTCACAGATAATCGGCCATACGCACGAAGAGTGTGAGAGCCAAAAACGCAACCGGCATCGCAAAAAAGGGGAAGGGCTCTTTGGATGAAATTAGGTACTGAAGTAAGGTCATAAATCTAGACTCCAGTCAGGGTGTGATAGCAACCTATCCATGGATGCAAATTAGACATTGTGCTGAAGAATCCTTTACATTCAGTCACTTTGTTCTGTCTCTTTATGATTTATTTTTCCTTTTATATCAGTTAATCACTTTGCGCAAGATTGAAATATGCAATGAACCGTTAAACTGGTTGCTTTTTTGCACAAAGTGGTTGAAAATGATTCCAATATTGTACATAAAACTCGCAAGCTCCGGTAGCCGTGATCGTCTAGTGGTTAGGACCCTACGTTGTGGCCGTAGTAACCCAGGTTCGAATCCTGGTCACGGCAGTGGACACACTGTCGCGGCGGAGCATATCTTTTTACAGTATAATATCTGCTCCTGGCTCTATATTTTATATATCTTGTGGTAATCACAAACTAATTGAACAAGAAACTTGCTTCGCAGCAACGTATGAACGTTCACAAAGTTCCGGGAGGGGTCGCGTCAAAGTAAACTGTGGGAAACTTTCGAAATTCTTGATGTTTGACATAACTTTGAATTAGATGGAGTCACTTTACCGTTCCTGCTTTAAAGGAAGTTGGTTACGAGTGTCGTATGTCAACCAACTACCTATAAATCTAGAATTGATTTTATGTATGCAAAGCAAAAGATATACTCCGCCGCGACAGTGTGTCCACTGCCGTGACCAGGATTCGAACCTGGGTTACTACGGCCACAACGTAGGGTCCTAACCACTAGACGATCACGGCTACCGGAGCTGGTGATTAAAGCAGTGAATTTTGCGACCAGTTTCGTTCAATCGCGCCGAAATGAGATCACTTTCACAGCTGATTGGGCGTGCTTTTACGTAACTTTTATCGCTCAATCACAGCAGATACATTTCTTTGACAAAGACCTTCAAGATACGAAAGGTATTACGATAAAAGATCGCATTCGCAAAATCATAATCATTATATGAACCTACTCGTATAATTGATTCTGATATGATTTGAAGTTTTTTTAATCCTATATATATATGTCGCAGCCAACTAGCTTAATTCGCCGTTCAATTAACAGCCTAGGCACTTTACTAAACAGCGCCGTTCAACTAGTGGCCTGAATGATATTCAGCCATTTGATCAAACAGCTAGGCAAATGACTTGGATCGATGACGTTTAATTACTTGCCTAGCCTGTTCATTTCAATTTAGTTCTACTTTCTGCCACCTAGCGCCGAAACTCACCAAACTGTCAATATCTCTATTATATTCTCTTTGGTCAATATGGCGTCGGCAATAAACAACTATATTCTGTACAAGTTAGCTTGATATTTTTGACAGACGGAAAACTGACATTTATAGGGCAGGATATAAAAAATTGTCGATAGAAATTATTGAGGTTTCATGCTATCATCGATGCTAAAAACGAATATTTTAATATAAAATGACATTTATTCTCTTAAGGAGTACACCCCAAATCCATATCTGGATCAGTTTCGGAATCGCTAGAACAATCTTATAAATTTATTATAAACTCTTGTTCGCAAATATTATCAAATCGGACGTCCCGCTCCCGAAATTGGATTTTATTTACTCACTATTATTTTCGATCAAGTATGTAAATAATGTTATGATATTAAAATAAACAATAAAATTAAAATATAAATTAAGCTTTATTTAAAATATCGTCTGTGGTCACGATGTTTCATCGCCCATCACTAATTAGGTCGGCATGCCCATAAAGTGTAACATTGACAGGTACTGTCTGTACTATTATAGAATTCAGGACTTCATAGGCGTGATTTTACTGACAGCTGTCGCAGAGATCAAGCTATCTTGTACAGATAATAGTAGGCTAGTAGGTATGTAACAAAGACGGCAAACATGCGTCCGATCCGTCTGATGTTACGCAATTCCCGTAGCCTATAGCTGCTTACAATACGAAAGCTATTGATCGCACGTTGCCAGCCTGAAGGAGAGTGGGATAGAAGGAAAGGATGTAAAAGGAGGTGGGACTTCCAACGCTCTCACTAATCTACGAAACGCAGCTATAACAACTACTTCATGCCGATCTTCTGTGAGAGAGCGGTACTCCCAGTCAAACCAGCCCGTATATGAGACTAGCTGAGCCCGCGACTTCGGCCGCGTGGAATTTAACTTAACAAAAATCCCGCTCCCGCGTTCTGAGCCCGCGCGACAGGACTCATTTTTTTAAATTTAGTTTTTCTAAAATAGAAGTAGCCTAAGTTACTGCTTATAACATCAGCTATCTACCAGTGAAAGTCCCGTCAAAATCGGTCCAGCCGTTTCGGAAATAACCCGGAACAAACACACAGACAGACAGACAGACAATATTTTTTTAAATTGCGTTTTGTTATAGGTACCGTATGTACTATCATATGCATTTAGTATAAAGGTGTTATTTTAATATTACAAACTGATACTCCAATTTCATTTATTTGTATAGATGTAAGGACTTAATTGCCTGCAGCTTAACTCTTCCACCGTAAACTATGTTCGATCATAGTTCGATGATAAAACACGTACAATATCAAAGATCCCGTCCCCGTGTTAGATAGTAGTATTGTGTTATGTATGAATATGTATTAAATACGATTTTACACAAATTACCTGTGAAATGTTTCTTTATTGCCTGGAGTAAACCGCAAGATGACAACTGATAGCCTAAGAAAAAACCTCAGACATCGACAATAGTGGAAGCCACAGTCTAGTTAAAACGAGAAATACTCAGCCATAAAACAGAAGAATATGCGATAAATATATATGTATATTATAGGTAAATAATAGATTTCAAAGGGAAACAAAAAATCCCCGCGAGCTCAAAGCTTTTTCACTTTACACTTTTCGGATCAACGTCGGCTTAAATAGATAAATCTCGGTGACGAGACTTGGAATAAATGGGGAAGAGTCTCCCTTATAGGGAACTTAGACAAAGGGATTTTTAATTTTCTTGTTTCATGAGCACGTAATCTGAGAGTAACTTACTTTTTTATTTATCACTAGCGGCCCGCCCCGGCTTCGCACGGGTACATTGCGGTTACATTATTCGAGTTTTAGTAAGGATCCCTAATTTTTTTGAAAATATATTATAGCCTATGTCACCCGGGGATAGTGTAGCTTCCCAACAGTGCAAGAATTTTTCAAAACGGTTCAGTAGTTTTGGAGCCTATTCATTACAATTAAACAAACAAAGTTTTCCTCTTTATAATCATCATCATTCATCATGATGATGATTATAAAGAATTTCCTCTTTATAATATTAGTATGATATTAAAGTGTTAAAGCATTATGTTGAGGCTTCATGTACACGACATAGAAGGCAAAGATTTTTTTATACATTTTGACAGATTTTGTCCGTGTTCATCATACGAATGCTGGTAATATCTATGGAAAAATGGTAGCATCTTTGTCGTGCACGAATACCATATTGAAATTAAACGTCCAGAACAGCCCACTCAATAATCTTATTCAAAATCTGTTGAACAAATTGTGAACATAATTAACATTTTGGACAATAAATAAACAAAAATAAACTAAATATATTGCTATTCTTCTCATGGCATAAAATTAATATTTTATTTATACCACGGCAAACGAGAAGCGATGCGAAATGGTAACCTCATTGGCGTTGCTTATTTTGGGACCATACAGCCTGGTGTGTCAGTTTGGCAATATTATTACGCAATATTATTCAGTGTTAGTAATTAGTTAATTAAAAATAAATTAAGGCGAAACTTTAAAATAACAATTACATATGCAATAAAATCTATTCATTGTTGTATCGCTCTCATGGTAAAGATGTGATTGATTGACACTGATTTGCTTTTATTTAGATTTCATCAAACAAACTCACAATATAGCTTGATGAGTGGATAAATTGCGAGTAGTCTCTGCGATGAAATTAGTTTAGAAGCGGGTAAGCGCTCCGGGATATTGCGTTAGAGCTTGACTCGCCTTGGACCTGTGTTTCGTGCAATCTCGTGAATCCAATATAAGATCTTTTTGTGTAAATTAATGGCACTGCTCTGAAGTTAACGGTCAACATACAAAATACTCGTATTTGAATCTGGAACAGTCACCCTAACACAAACTTCTTCGCCATTGATAAACCATGCGGTCATGTGACAACCGCTTGGCGCAGTGGTTCGAGCGTAGGCCCCTCGGGTCACTACACATGGTGGTTGCGGATTTTGGAAATGGCCTTTTCATAATTTGCCCCGGTCTGGGTGTCACTGGGATCGCCCCCAGTCCATTGTACGGTACCCATAGTACAAGCGTTGCTTATTTTGGGACCATACAGTTGGTGTGTTCGTCTGGCGATATTTATTTATTTTTATTTATGTAAAGAATGAAAGAAAGAAAGATAAAAAGACTGACCTTCCTATGCATGTAATTTGTCATGTGAGCGGGACGGAATACGCTAACGTTGAAGCAACTAAGTAAGTAAGTATTTTGTGGATTTGTCTCATGTTTTTAAATCACCCAGATTGTAGCAACAAATGAGTATGCAAAAATATGATGGCTATCTTACCAAAATCACACCGCTTGTTTAAATCACTCGCTATCAACTCGCCGTACCAACCACTGCAGCTGTGACTATCATAGCTACTTTTCGTACATTGAATGATAGAGCTGGTAGCTAACCTCCCCTACCGTCATCTCCCTCTATCCCACTCCCATTTAAGTCGGCAAAGCGCGAGCAAAGTCTTTGGTATTGCAATCATCTACGCTACGATAACTGCTTAACATCAGGCGGGTCGTACTTACTTGTTTGCCGACTTGTTCATATAAAAAAACAACAACAATATTTCTACCATTAGATTTTTTTGTAATAGGTACCTCATCTTTAACTAGCGCGACATGCAAAATAAGACTTTAATAATTAGTAATTTTAAGGTCTTATTTTGAATGACGTTACGAGTATGTCGCTATGCGTTTGGCATTATGTCTTATTCACGACCTCAACCTCCTCAGTAACATGTACACTCAAGTGCTGTAGAGAGAAACTATCAGTAAGTAGTTTATCGCTAGTTGAATGCACGTCTCGCTGTGACTAGAACAAATTAACTTTAGGAGCAGTAAGCCGTTTGGAGAGCTCCCGAGGACGCGTTTCTCGACTTATTCTAGACTTAATTTTAATACTTCTGGGCATTTTATACGAGACTAAGCTGCTTAAGCTCTGTCATGTATCTCCGTTCGCGCAAACATCTATACAAATAAATAAAATTGGAGTGTCTGTTTGTAATATCAAAATAACACCTTTTCACTAAATGCATATGAAAGTACATACGACACCTATAGCAAAAACGCGATTTTTTTTTGTCTGTCTGTCTGTCTGTCTTTCTGTCTGTCTGTGTGTTTGTTCCGGGTAATCTCCGAAACGGCTGGACCGATTTCGACGGGACTTTCACTGGCAGATAGCTGATCTTATAGCGGGTAACTTAGGCTACTTTTATTTTAGAAAAACAAAATTAAAAAAATGGGTCCTGTCGCGCGGGCTCAGAACGCGGGACCGGGCTTTATTGTTAAGTTAAATTCCACGCGGGCGAAGTCGCGGGCTCAGCTAGTCTTTAATACATAGGTACTTTATAACTTTTTCGTCATCCTGAAAGAACAACCCGGGAAGACAATAAAAGTACCTAGCATGTATTTAATTCGGCTAAATAAATTAACATTGGGTTAAAACCGAATCCTTGATGCTGAACAAATCAGCAGGGTTACTGGACTTTGAAGAGATGTTTTACACGGACCAATAATATCGTATTAAGTCTTCAAATTCTTTATAAACACTTGCAAGCAATTAGTCTTTATAACATTCCGGTGTGCGTGTATTTGTAACTCTTCTCCTCCTAAACGGCTTGATCGATTTTGATGTTTTTTTTGTTTTTATAGTGTAATTTGGATGGTTCTTAGCTATAGTTGGACCCGTTAGCCAGCGAAGCTTCGGTCATAAGCTAGTTCCATATATAAAGCTACAAGGAAAAGTATCTAATAAACATAAATTTACCACTAAGAAATTGAACAATCCATGTAATCCAACAATTTCGCGACGGCCGCTAAATTGCGCGACTTAATCATATTTCACCAACGCAATATAAAAGGGCCTACAGCGAGTTTCATAAAAATAGGATAAAGATAATAATCTTTGGTGTAATTAAAGAACAGTCAACAGCCTTTGTGAAAAATGTAATAACATTAAGATTGGACTTACCTGGCCTATCGGTCGGGAGATGTTTTCCAGAGCGGAGATCATAGTCTGGCAGGAGTAGGAGGCAATCTGCGCAGGTAGACACCAACTGCATGGTACAAAAAAATGAGATTAATACTATTTACTTATTTAGTGACAATGGTGTTGCCTGCGCACATTCTGTTGCTGTTCCCGAGAATGTACACCGTCTTTTATTAATTGAAAAGAATAACCGTTGAGTATCTTGACGGATCTTCTCTGTGGAAGCAGCATTCCGAACCAGTGGTAGATTCTGACTTTTCATAAATGCTTTGTTGAATTACATGAATAAAAACATTTTGGAGTTTAAGTTTGAATTAATGTCGAGAGTTCAAAATCCAGATTGGACAGATCTAGGTCACTAAATGATAGCGTGGGTACGTGACAGCATAGAGGTAAGTCGTATTCACAAACATTACATCGAGTATATACTCTCACAGTACGCACGAACGCATAGCCTTTTGGGTGTTGTCAAACTTTCTACGGAGTTGATCGCTTACTCAGACAAGTATGGTTCATGAATACGGCCATCATTCCTTTGAACTATTTCTTCGGAGCAATTCACAAAATTGAGTCTACTTTTTCACAAAGAAAGTAATCCCCAATACGTTGCTTTTTCGTAAAATATGTTCTAAATTAAAGTCACTCAACGAGCTGGGTTTCAGCTTCGATTACATTCTGTAATCTGAATTTCCGTTGAGGCGAATACGCGCAGACATTTGAATTTCCTCAACAGAAATTGGATGGTCGAATCTCGTACGAATATACTTGCTACAGAGAACCGCCCTACATAATTTGAATATCGTGGATGATTTTATAATTTGTGCTCATTTGACTATTGTGCCCTTTGCCGTATGTATTATTTTACTTGTTGGATATAATGGAATAGAATAACTCTCTATTGTACTTGCAAAAGAGTTTGAATTTGACATTAAATAACTTATAATAGAAGTGCACATTCTGTATCTTTGTACCCAAATACTATATTCAAGAGGGTAGCTTGGTGTTCACTTCCAGGTATAATTATCAATAAAAATTGTTATAATTTAACACGTCGTTTATTGAAGAAAAAAACAGAAAAGTAAAAAAAAACAATTTAAAAAAGGGTAGGCACCGGAACGAAATTATCATGCTAGTAGATGGTCTTCAAAATGTTACCACACTGTTTCAACACTTGGTATAATTTATAACTACTTTAACTAAGAATTTAGTTTAATTTTAATAAAAAAGGTAAAGCTACCAAAGGTTAATGAACATATTAGATTGTAATAGATTTCTAAACTTGATTTATTAAATTAATTTCCACCAAGTTATAAGGAATCATTTCAGATTATAGTTTGGGTTCGGTAAAGTTTTCAAGCAGAATGTCCAGTGTCTAGTATTAAATAATTAATGGGATTATTATATGGGTACTTACATTAAGAAACAGGTAGAACTTTAGATTATTAACAACAACAAATAAGTAATTTGGTAGCTACCTCACCGGTGCTTGAATTGAACTTTAATTGACATAGGGATGGGCAGGTGTAAGTAGTCGATATTTGTCGAGAAAAAAATATCGATATCACTTAACGGTTTTAAAATTCACAATTATTATGCCCGAAATATTTAAAATGTAATTCAGTATTGTAAATCAAAATCAATCGAGCCCTCTTCGAGTTTTGTGAGACTACGTACGGCAATTGCTTTATATTAATATTTTGGCATATTGTCTATTGTTCATACGTTTTGGTAGGAACGGCAATACTGTTATGTTTAGTTTGTATTCCAATGGTTTTAGCATCAATATCTCTACATAGTTGTGATAAAATTGACCTTTTCTTAAAATATTAAAATACTTATTTGTTGCCTGCTCATATTCTGTTGCTGTTCCTAAAATGTTACACCATCATTTATTCTTTGAAAAGAGTAACATTGAGTTTCCTGCTTGATCTTCTCAGTGGAAATAACATTCCGAACCGGTGGTAGATTCTGACCAATCATAAATACTTTGTTGGATTACATTTATAAAACAATTTTAAGTTTGAGTTTGAATAATTTAGACAAATACTTCTGGATTCCTGGAGAACTAGTATGCGCATCATGTTTCATGTTATCGTTTGCCGCGCCAAAAGCTGCAGGCGCTCCTCTCTACTGGCTTATATAAGCAATTGTCCGGGTTGTTTCAAAAACCCTTAATGGTAAAAAAAAAGATTTTTTTAAGTACTTACTCAACATTTAAAAAAACTGTCGAAGTTCAAATGGTATGCAAAATGTTACCACACTGTTTCCTAAAAAAGCTTGAATGATTCAGATGAACCGTAAATCACTCAAAAACCGCAACTCAGATTTAAAAAATGCGCCATACAATAATAATACATAACGATATCTCATTAAGGTCTTATATCAATAATGTACAATATTTTGCATGATGCCTTAATAAATTCTAAATAAAAATCAGTGCCGTCTAGGGACGCCCGAAAGAAGCAAAGCTTTGCAGTAGATATTAGATATATTATATTAACGCGTAACGCGTTACGCGTTACGCTTTTCACCGTTTTAGTGCCCGGGTAGCGAGCGCCCCGAACGTCCGTAAAGAAGCTTCGCTTCAATAATAATAATAACTGTAGTATTTATTTCAGACAAACAAAATATTGTCTACCACAAAAAAACCTTATGGTAAGTATAAATCTTTTATGTTGGTTTGGCAGCAAGTAATTTAATAAAACGTCAGCTGCTAAAAGGAAACCCATTAGATCATTTTGTATGGAAGACCTACCTACATCATCTCTAGTATGTACTAGGGCGTCATGCAAAATATCGTGCATTGTAAAATAAGACTTTATGTTCATGTACCTAGCGTTTAATATTCGGTTGTTAGTTACTTATAACATATCTATACTGTCAATGTTCCATCTAACTTGTAATTACTCCAAGTCCGAGGACAGCTCTTTGCTCGAGTGGAAACTGATAAGAAATCGTCTCAAGAATGTTCACAACAATAGGTACGCGTTTGATCCCAATTTGCGAAGTTCGGACAGAAGGGCTCGTAGGCATTCTTGGAGGGAAACTTTTCTTAATTCGTTAGAATAATTCGAACGTTGGGGCAACGATAATAATAATATCGTTATTTTAGGGGTTCTGGGGAAATTCAACAGATAAGGAAATTGCTTTTAAATCACAAAAAAATGCCTCAGATCCATGTTTAATCTAAAAACGACTGATAGCTGCCATCCCTTCTTTTTAAAATATAAAATATTGACATTACCATCTATCTACATATTAGAAATTGCAATGTTCGTTAAGACCAATAAAATCTATATCCTCGTCTATCAGACGTAGCTCCGCGAAACAGACGCGACGACAGTAAGCTCTGTCTACACACATCAAAAACTGCACTTATGCGTAAGAGTGTATTTTGCATGTCTCCAATTATATTTAATAAATTGCCCAAGAGCTGGAAAGATCTAAGCTAAGCATTTAAAAGAAAACTTAAAAATGTCCTATTAGACAAAGCTTATTATAATGTTACGGATTTGCTATTTATTATTTGTTTTAATATTTTCCAAAATTTTAATTTCATTGTTCTTGTTTTAATAATGTAATGTGTTGTTCTAATAATGTAATAGTGTAATATAGTTTAATTAGCTTTTAATATAACAATTACAATTTAAATATTTGTACGCCATTTTCATGGCAAACATGAACAGAACATTTAATTTATAACATCTTGCATGCATATGTATGTACACACATGTTTGAACAAATAAATTTATCTTATCTTATCTTATCTAGGGTCAAGTTGAAAAGATGATTGAGCGACAAGAGGAGAGTTTACAAGTAGATCAAGTGACCTACCCTGTATGACAAACTTACTCTTACACAGTAAATGTGCTCACACATCCATGTCGGCTATTTCAGATTATGTCTCGCAGTTTATTATTAGCTCATCTTCAAGACTTTCTAAAATGCCTTCAAAAGATTTCTCAGAAAATCTTGTGTATAAAATTGTATAAAGGTAAGTATCGCCAACACTTTGTACAAATTGGTTCTAGATATCCCTGACTGTAATGCCCCAGCTTAGTATTAAATCCTCCATTTTCAGTTATCTGCAATTCTATAATATTTCTTGCACGAAAAATTGCTTGCTTGAGGTAAAAATCTACGACATCACTTTAAACACTATATTTTTAAAAGCTTTTTATGGTCCATTAGATCTCCATTTAAAAGGATTGAATAATGTAATGTAATGGAATAAAACAGTCGCTAATACAGGCGATCTCAAATACAAGAACATTTTTGAAATATTCGATATTTTAAAATGAAACTATGTAAATTGCTACGGGCCCGGAGCAAAACGGAGAATTTTGAAAGATATCTGAAAAAGATGACAAATAAAGGAATATTAGTTGTTCTTCTCAAGGTGGGTTTAGACTAAACGAGCGAATTCTTATTCTATCACCATATCAAATTTTCTTGGTGTAAATTGAGACAAAGTATTCCTCTCATCCTCATATTTATATTTATTCGCAGAGATAAAAAAGAGAGGAAACGAGTACTCTTATTCGAGCTCTAGCTCTTTCTTTGTAAGGTCTAAGCTAAACCCACCTTTACTTAGCTTACGGCTTTCCCCCCATACCTACAACTGCGCGAACAAGCAATCCGCTCGCACCGGTTGCGCAAGCTTGCTTTATTCGCTCAGCGCTCGAGCTTTCCGTAGTACAATTAAGACAGTTACGCTTCGCTCGCTCGCTCTTGTTTATGTTTCAAAATTTACGCTATATTGAATATTCTATACATACGAATGTTTGCCAATAAAATCGTAGCGCGTCGTGGATTACCTGCTGATGCAACATGCATGCGGACGTGCACTCGCAGTTAATAAGATTTTCAAACACCAAAAAGATTTTAAGGAAAATATTTACCACAAATAATTCTCTGAAACATGTTGGAACTGTATTATTTTGCAAAATAAAGGTTACTTTACAGGATAGCTCTCTTATAGTGGGTAGAACGGTGGGTGCCGTTAGTCTTTATTTTCTAGATTTTAATAGTCACTCCAATTGTTACTAGCACTATAGGAATAATTATAATAATTATTTTAGCCCTTTTGACGTCTAAGACATGCAGATTTCATCACGATGTTTTTCCTTCACCGTAAGCAAGTGATAATCATATAGAAATTATGATTCGCACATAGATTTAGAAAATCCAGAGGTTCGAGCCGGGGTTTGAACCCGAGACCTGGTAGCCCGCAAGACGCGTGCTTAACCAATCGGCTATCACTGCTATTTTTACTATAGGTATTATAAGTTAAATTTGTTACTAACGTTATCTCACAGCTGTATATACTTGACTCGACCAGAGTAGTACCTGAGTAGTAGTGCCTTCTCACAGAAGGTCAGCGTATAGCTGCTATCATCTATAGCTCCATTAATAGCTATCCCTTCCCTTTGTCCAATTCTGCTTCAAGTCGTTAGCGTGCGAGGGGTTCAGGCGGTCGATCGCATGTTTGCCAATAATCTATACATCTATACAAATAAATAAAATTGGAGTGTCTGTTTGTAGTATCAAAATAACACCTTTTCACTAAATGCATATGAAAGTACATACGACACCTATAGCAAAGACGCAATTTAAACATTTTTTGTCCGTCTGTCTGTCTGCCTGTGTGTTTGTTCCGGGTAATCTCAGAAACGGCTGGACCGATTTTAACGGGACTTTCACTGGTAGATAGCTGATGTTATAAGCAGTAACTTAGACTACTTTTATTTTAGAAAAAAAAAAATGAGTCCTGCCACGCGGGCTCAGAACGTGGGAGCGGCCATTTTTGTTAAGTTAAATTCCACGCGGACGAAGTCGCGGGCTCAGCTAGTTTGTTATAAAAAAAAATATACATCTTACATAACGTAGATAATACATTATTGTAATTGAATATCAAAAAGGTTTTAAGGAAAGTCCAACCAAGAACCAGAATACAAAAGGAAATGGGATAAAAGCGTGTTTTAAAGCATACTCCGTTTTCCAATGACCCAAATAATGTAGGTGTGTGCAAGTATAGGGGGTACTGTACCTTCGAATTGAATTTCTTTTCAGCTTTCGATTTTACTGTGGAGTAGTTTTAGGGTTGACACATTAAAAACCCGACGTTCACATCACACTGTCTGACAAATTTTATATATTACCAACTACAAATTCCTTTTTCGTTCAGCCGTAGTAACTGCGAGTGAAACCGTCAGCGATTATCGATAAACTGATCATCCGTAAATATAAAAGCTTTCATTATAACAAAAGTTGATCTTGGCAGTAGGATCATAAGATTACAATCTATACTATGCTCTAATTTTATAACCTAGTCTCGTTATTATCACCACTTTTGTTTGCTTTATATTACCGCTATAAATTTTTATTTCAATGAAATTGGTTCAACAACCCTACGCTGCACTATACAACCTACAACCCGTAGCCGTAACAAGCACTTCCACACAAAATTCAGGTGTTCTTCACTTCCGCCCCTCCACTGTACAGGAGGGGCTAATGTGCTGGCATCGTACAGAATATACTGAACTCTTTTCACTTTGTTCCCTTTTATGAAAACACGTTCCGAATATCTGGGAGCTTTGGCAAGATGGCGCCACCCTGTTCAATGTTAGGTGAGAGATTTAACGTGAGTGTGACCCAATTTGAACTTGGAACACGTAGTCAATAATGACGAGAGAAAATCTAGTTTCGTTTGGAAATAGAAACCTTATTTTGAGCAAATAGTATCAATACCAGGGATGCTACTCTTAGCAACGATACTCGATATATCGTGACATTTGTAGTGTAGAATCCTTCTCTAAATTATGTTTTGCCGTCGTGTAACAATACAAAATTATCGTTCGTTCAGACGATATATGACGGCATAAAAGATAGAACTTAGAGTAGGATTCGACACAAGCACAAGATACCTGTGGCGACAAAAAGGGGAGGCCTTAGCCCAGCAGTGGGACGTAAAATATGCTACTAACAAAAAAATCTTATTATTTGCGGTTATTAACACGATTAGCCCAACACCGATATAATTTATATTTATTTTATTGTATACAAATTTCAAACACGGCCATTTGCTGTCAAAAATTTAAAGACAGAACGGCATCGTCTACGTTGTGTGAATGACAGCTAAGCCTATTATTAAAATGCTCGGTGTGACAGTTAAATAAAAATGGCTGCCGACTCTGGCGGCTGTTCAGTCGCGATGGAATAATATAAAAGGACGATTATTATAAAAATTGTGTTGACTCTTGTCGTTGGTGAAATATTTTTAGTAATTTTCATAGATACCTGAATATCTCTACCAACATGCATTATTAGCATTATTCACAAAAACTACGACAGTTTTTAATTAATACAACAGTAAAATGTTGAAACTAATGAGAATTTACACCAGTTTGTTTGAAATGCGCGGCGTGCTGCGTTTCCATATTTCCCCAAAGAGGGGTAAGCGGATGCTTGAAATGTAGAGAACATTTCCTGTTAAGTAATTTGTTGAAATGTTTCCTAGTGGTAACTTGTATTTGGCATATACCTACTTATTTCCTAGGTGAGAGCCAATCCATAGCCAATTGATAACATCTCATATACTTAGGGCCAATGCACACCACATTTTTTAAACGCGCCGTCGACTTTAGACTGTAGACTTTTGGAGGATAAAAGCGCGCCGTTGACGCACTATTCTAAAACGCGCGTCGACGCGGACGGAAAAACAAGGTTCCCTTTCATAGGATTTTTGAAAAATATAATATTTTATTTGATAGTTTGAAGTATACAGTTTTGTCGAGTACATTAAAACATTGAATAAATTAGTAGTTACCGGGTTTTTTTTCGAGTCTATACCATAAAAGAATGACTTTATATGTTTCAAATGTATGAAAATGTACTTTGTTTTCCTCATAACTTTTTTCTGTCTTGGATTGTAAAGCTGAAACTTTTAGGTATTGTTGCCGAGCCTATAAAAAAGCTACCTAACCTTTGACCTTGACCCCGAACTTCCCCGTTCAAAAGATATGAATCAATCAAAAATGCATACTTGGACGATGTTTTAACACGCGGTAATGTACCTCCAAAATAAGTTTTTTTTATTTTATTTTACCCAGTATTGTTCCCTGATAGACAAAAAACTTATGTCACTATTGATCTTGACTAAAAACGGCCTAATTCAAAACGTATGAATTAATTTAAAATTATATTTTGAAGATTGGCCATGGTACAAATGGTTGTTCAAGTCGCAACATTGTATCTAAGTTCAGTTACTGAGAATTCCTTAATTACCTACCTATATATTTGTCAAATTAGACTGCGTCACTTAACAGTAGTCACCATCTACCCTCAATGCCCATTGTTATTGCGCAGGTGTGACCAAGATTTCGGTTTTGGTAATTAGGGTGATTAGATTCATTGTTTATCAAATAATGGGAACATACTTAAACACACCACTGCACTGCGTGCACTTATCAATTTTCTGCGAATTTTGTTGTTATCTATAAATATAAAACTCAAAGGTGACTGACTGACATAGTGATCTATCAACGCATAGCCCAAACTACTGGACGGATCGGGCTGAAATTTTGCATGCAGGTAGATGTTATGACGTAGGCATCCGCTAAGAAAGGATTTTTATTAATTCTACCCCCAAGGGTATAAAATAGGAGATGAAAGTTTGTATGAAACTTTGTCAATTTTAAACTGAGCGGGCTGAGACTTTGCATGCATAAAGCTACTATGACGTAGACATCCCCTAAGAAAGGATTTTGATTAATTCCACCCCCAAGGGGATAAAATAGGGAATGAAAGTTTGTATGAAACTTTGTCAATTTCAAACCGAGCGGGCTGAGACTTTGGATGCATAAAGCTACTATGACGTAGACATCTCCTAAGAAAGGATCAAAATTCCACGCGGACGAAGTCGCGGGCTCAGCTAGTTCTAGGTAGATGACTGAACGTCATGAAAGATCAAACAATGAATCCGGTTAATGAATTAGAGTTCTGGTTGTGGTAATTAGGGTAATTAGATTCCATGTTTGTCAAATAGTGGGAACATATGTAGGTACTTAAGTGCACTTGAGGTTAGACAATCATTTCCAGAAATGGATTAGAGTTCTATTCTAAATGAAAGCAGAACTACCTTTACTTAATTTCACTTATCATTACTGATTCGTACCCTAACGTTCTGCTTGCGCTAATTTGTTGTTTGAGTTGCTCAGATTGGAGGGAATTACGTAAAATCTCGATATATTTGTATTCATGAAGCAAAATTCTTTAAATGTGGACATGTTGATACAAAAAGTGTTAACTTCCGTGATTATTTCTCTATCTGAAGAGGAAAATACAAAGCTTAAATCATTTTGTGCTACATATACGAGTAACCTTCAATAGAAAATGGAAATCAGCTCATAATACAACAGATAATGTTTTAAATAGTTTGCGAATTGTTTACACTTAGACGTTAAATGGCCAGACTTTCTCCAAGTAAACATTGATCAAATTAGAACTGAAGATCCATCATGTATTGAGATGACATTGAAGATGCCTCAACAAGTGTTTCTACAGTAACAGCACCTAGTAAGTACATCAACAGAGTTCGCTGTGCCCTGTAGTACTGTGCCTGTGTCGATGTCAACCAATACAATTACTCCTCGGAAAGAATTTGCTGACCTAAGTCCACTTCGAAAAAGAAGACGAACTGAGGATCTTCTAGCTAAATATGATTTTGATACACTAGCTTATGCTCTTGTAATGAAAGCTGGTGAAAATGAAAATCTAAGGGACTATGCAGAATTAGTGAAGCATTTAATTAAACATCCAGAAGATGCATCGATGCTTCGAGCCTGTCTGAATTCAACGAAACGAATTTTGCCTTCTGATAAGGCACTGGGTATGTCAACATCACTAAAGTTGTCAAAATGACAATATATTACATTGAGGCAGACAATAAAAGATATGGGATGTGATATTTTTCCATCATATGATGTTTAATTTATTCATAGGTTATGAATAAGTACCATTCGTCAAGATCGATAGTTATATAGGTTTTTTATCTATCAGGGATCAATATTGGGTAAAAAAAATAAAAAAAAAACTTATTTTAGAGGTACATTACCGCGTGTTAAAACATCGTCCAAGTATGCATTTTTGATTGATTCATATCTTTTGAACGGGGAAGTTCGGGGTCAAGGTCAAAGGTTAGGTAGCTTTTTTATAGGCTCGGCAACAATACCTAAAAGTTTCAGCTTTACAATCCAAGACAGAAAAAAGTTATGAGGAAAACAAAGTACATTTTCATACATTTGAAACATATAAAGTCATTCTTTTATGGTATAGACTCGAAAAAAAACCCGGTAACTACTAATTTATTCAATGTTTTAATGTACTCGACAAAACTGTATACTTCAAACTATCAAATAAAATATTTTATTTTTCAAAAATCCTATGAAAGGGAACCAATTTTCGTCCACTGTGGCGACGGCGCGTTTAAAAAGCGTGGTGTACACAAGCCCTAAAGTAACTATTATACAGCTATAAAAGTCACTTTAAGATTATTCTGTGAATGAATGCGAAATGTAGCCATTTCGAACGGTGAGTGAGGGAGCTGGTAGCCCAACTCCTTTTTCATTCCCCTCCCTGTTCCAATCCACTTGAGGGCGGCAGCGTGCGAGTATAGCTTTTGGTACTCCAAGCATCTATAGACTACGGTAACTGCTTAACATGAGGTGGATTGTACGCTTATAAAATAAAACTTTAATAATTATCTTAGTTAAGCAAATGTAACGTTAAATATGTATAATATGATGATATATTTATTATTATACAGATTATGCAATTATAAATAGGTTGAGATGGTCCCTCTAATTGGATACAATGCAGAATATCTAAATATCTACTCATATAATAATAAATTATAAAATAACTGAAGTTCTGTTGAGATACTTGATCTCCATAACATTTTATTTTCGTCCTCAACTCTAAGCAATTAGGCAAATAGGGGGCGACGCAAATAAACAAAATCTTAATTTACTAATGGAACAGCGCCGTGGACATTAATCCTGGCCTGTCAAAAACAAACGAGTGCCCACGGGCAGATTGCACTCCAACCGAATGCCTAATAAGCTCCTCAATACCTACTCTAAGCTCCTTATAAAATTCGCTGCCCCAATATTTTTTCGTTATACATATTCAAATTCAAATCATTTATTTTGTTTAGGCCTACGGGGGCACTTACAAATTGTCAATCCTACTAATATTATAAATGTGAAAGTTTGTGAGTGTGGATGTATGTTTGTTACTCCTTCACGCAAAAACTACTGAACGGATTTAAATGAAATTTGCAACACAGATAGTTTATAACCGGGATTAACATATAGGATACTTTTCATCCCGATAATCCCGAAATTTTTGTTACGTTAAATTCTACGCGGATGAAGTCCGTGGGCACAGCTAGTTTTACATATTTTTTTCTTGTACCTACAACCGGGTCGGAACGCGACCTCGACTGAGAAGATCCGGCAAGAAACTCAGCGGGCTTGTCTTTTTACGTCTTTTCTTATCGCCAGTTGCTTAATGCTATATCTACCTACGCATTATTATTAGTGTGAAAATATATTATGTAATTCTAAGTTGACGACATCTGTTAAACTGTTATCGTGGTTTTACACAAGAAACATCGTCAGTAACGTCAACGATAATAATATTCATATTTAAGTTAATTTTAAATTCACAACAAAAGGACATGGTAAAACTTGAACAAATAAATACTAACTAACACAACAAAACATCAATACATAGTATAAAACAAAGTCGCTTCCCGCTGTCTGTCCCTATGTATGCTTAGATCTTTAAAACTACGCAACGGATTTTGATGCGGTTTTTTTAATAGATAGAGGGATTCAAGAGGGAGGTTTATGTATAATACATGCAGAATATAGTAGCGAAACACAGATAATTTTAGAGCCATGCTCACCCGGGGCGGGTCGTCTATACAAATAAATAAAATTGGAGTGT
Organism: Notodonta ziczac; assembly: GCA_918843915.1. Lineage (NCBI taxonomy): Eukaryota > Metazoa > Arthropoda > Insecta > Lepidoptera > Notodontidae > Notodonta > Notodonta ziczac. Next base: position 1,534,470 of record OU974040.1, on the reverse strand, counting down.
CTGTTTGTAATATCAAAATAACACCTTTTCACTAAATGCATATGAAAGTACATTCGACACCTATAACAAAAACGCGATAAAAAAAAAAAATACTGTCTGTCTATCTGTGTGTCTGTCTGTGTGTTTGTTCCGGGTAATCTCCGAAACGGCAGGACCGATTTTGACGGGACTTTCACTGGCAGATAGCTGATGTTTTAAGGAGTAACTTAGGCTACTTGAATTTTAGAAAAATAATTAGGGTTCCGCGTAAAAAAACAAAAACACATGAAATCAACGAGTGTCTCCGAAGAGCCTGGACCGATTTTGACGGGACTTTCACTGGTAGATAGCTGATGTTATAAGCAGTAACTTAGGCTACATTTATTTTAGAAAAACAAATTTTTTTATAAATGGGTCCTGTGGCGCGGGCACAGAACGCGGGAGCGGGCTTTTTTGTTAAGTTAAATTCCACCCGGACGAAATCGCGGGCTCAGCTAGTTATATTAAAACAAGACTTAAAAAGCAAGAACCATTGAATAGAGATCAGATTTCACTAACCAGCGTCTTCATTACTTCCTAATAAAAGGTAATTATGTTAAATAACACCGCCCTAACCCCGGCAGGCTCTTTTATCTGCGGTCCAAAGTAATGTCAATTGGAAGTTGAAACCATTTACTTAATTGTCAGCGAGGCCACGGCCTCGAGGCGAGCGACATTATAAAATAGGAATCGAAAATTAAAATTCGAACCACTCTCCGAATGTCATGTCTTCAAAGTTTTTCTTGGATTACGGCGTAAGTAAATTTCAAAAATATCGCGGTATATTATTTTGAAAACGTGGATTTGGAATTTTAAATAGGGTGTACTTAATCCAATTATTTAACTATAACCGGATCTTTCATCATCATCTTCATTGCATCCGAAAAACGGCAGTGGTTTTAGCAGTGGATTGCTGAATCGAATCTTTACTTTATTCTGATTGATTGAAATTGGATTTAATACATCTAAATCAAGCGCTAAATGTTCTACAATTAATTGAGAACTAAGGCCTCGGACTGCAAGTCGCAATATGGCCTCAGCCCTCCAGCATTTGTTAAAAGCTGTAGAAACATACAATATTATTACACTATTTCCTTACTTGCTGTACTAGACGACATTATTGATATTCCTACATGTTTACTTTTTAACGCGTTTTTATTTTCAGCGTTAATTACTTCATCACTATATGGTACTGTAACACTTATAAAAAATAATTAATCACAGATGAATATATGGAAATTTTAAACAGTTTGGACTACCCAACTAGGTCAACGCACACGGCTCGCCGCAGTGGAGGCCACGGACTGTAAATCCCAACGAGGCCTCGGGGGCAATCGTTTTAAATACCCCTGAGTCACTTCAAAACTTTACAGAGTCATTTACTGGATGTTACAGTATTGTTGATCTTTCACCATTCAGAATAATGTTGGGTACCAAAGTTAAATTGTAAAGGAGATAGCTTGAAGTTACGAATAGGGACCCCTTATATAAACATTTTGAAGCTAATAATAGGTATTTAAAACATTTTTACAGTTAACAAATAGTGGTAAGCTTACTTAATATAATTATTAATATTCTTATTTTTAATAACAAGCAATGAAAAGAATAACTTATAAATAGGTTAGCAAACATAAATCCTCATTAGTTAGTATTCAATTAAAATAATGAATCCATCTAGGTTTTAATATAAGTTTAAATATACGGTTGATGCAAACTCTGTGCTATTTTCAGTATTGTTTAAAATATTATTCTTAAATCTTAACATCAGTAATTTTTTAAAAAAACCCCATGCTATCGTAATAAGAAAAGTGTACTAAAATAACATAACTGTATTAACTGGACTCTTTATCTCGATCTCCTCGATTTCAGATCACAAAATAGAGATGACACCGGGCAATCGGTTCTCCACTAGTGAGGTTTTACTTATTTCAAATAATCCTTGTCAAAATAATAATAAAACGTACCAAATAAATAAATGAAATAAGAAAAATACGTGTTTTATGAAAATTATATCAACTAGCCGCATTTGGATGAGATTTTCATGAAACATAGCATGGTGGTAAGTCCGGATGTCAGCCCAGATAATTATCTTTAGTAAATATGCGACTCTTCTTGTAGCCTTCTTTATTCGTATCGTTGTCGGAGGCCGTCGTATCGTGCGTTCGTATCGTTGTCGTAGACGTCACTTAACTCCGGTAACCTAGCTTTATGATGTCTGAATACTCATACAGCTAGATAACCAAAGATAATTAACCGATCTACTCTCTTCTGTCTTCTTTGCTTCTGATATATTTTCCAGAAGGTCTGTATCTTTCTTCTGTTGACTACTGAAGTGATGGGATTAGGTTGAATTTCTTCATAGCAGTGTTCGCAGGCGTATGAATTCTCGCTCCATGGATTCCTGGAATTTCACAAAAAACAATATATTAGTTTCCTCCAAATGTTACATTTATTTCTGATTATAAGTAGGTGGGTATGAAGTGTTAAAAATATGGATGGAATCATATCATAAAAGCAGCAAGCTGTAATAACAAATTGTAACAAATGCTTAAGTAAACTGCCTATATAATATTTTCATAACAAAAGTTACAATCAATGAAAAGAAAAATATCTAACAAACTCCATTTTGCGCACAAAAAAAACTTGGGTCTCCGAGGAGGGTTACGCAAAAATTCGCCTTTGAAGTATGTTGGAAATACAATCTTAAAATTAAAGGAAGGCGGACCGGAGGCTTCTGTTTGCAATAAGATGTAATAATTAAAGCTACGGCTTTTTTAACTTAACCTATTTATAAAGGTTCAAGATGAATTTCTTTGTGATGATTTTATAGAATTATAAGGCTATATTCACATAGCAAATACATTTGTTCCCTAATCTGAATGTTTATTTACCGTTAGTGAAAGAAATTTATATTCCTGACACGGGTATTCCAATTATTCATTACTTTCCTTTATTTTCGTACACCCTCCGCCTGCCGATTTAATGAGATTGTTTCGTGTTGTTATTTTTTTCAAAGAATTTCCATAGGAGTCTTTTCATTGCATGTCCAGATATATACCAGACTTACCCATCAATTTGTCTAGAATTTGGTTAGATTTTACATGCCAATTCAAATAATATTAAAATCACATTTATATGTGTAACTGGATTGCGCATATGATTTTCGGGTTAATATGACATTGTACTTTATGAAACTAAGTTTAAAATCTGATATACTTTAACACTTCTGTAGAGAAAAAAATCTATCCAAGTGAGAGGGTCCTGATGAGACTGTATCTATCTTACTCCTAGTTGTACCATCCCTTGTGAACACCCTACTAGAAAGGGACACAGTAATAGTAGCCTCTCACTCAGCTTGCTTTTTGAGCAACAGTGATCCCTCCTATTCAATTTAGTTACAAATATCATACTTCGATGAGGACCTCCTTCAATTGTAATGGTGTTCTTATCGTAAAACCAAAATACAATAAATTGACAATTTGATACAGAATAATGCTTTGTTTTTCTAAAAGAATAATCTACATCAGGTATTTTGTTTTACCTGCCAGAATCTATATTTAAAAACCGAACAATACTTATCGGGTATTCTGACCGTTCCAAAATCAAAACAATTTTATGACAACCAGCATTAAAAGATATCGTACCTGACGTCAACAGGTAATTTAACAACAAGTTCGATGCTACAAAAAGTAGATATACAAAAAAATAAAATAAAAAAAAGGTTGAAGCCCCGTGAAGTGCAAATGACTTAAGCAAAGACGACCGACAATGCGGCTATTTCGCGGAATTGTTTAGTTAGGTTAATACACTGTTTGAAATACAACGACCAGAGTGCTTTGAGCTCTCACACCCCCCTCTTTTAGTGCATTATGTAAGTACCTAATAGATGGAGACTTCTGAGTAATGGGAGGTCATGTTACCCTGGCCTCAATGACCATGACAGCAAAGGAAATAGCGGCCAACAATCTGGTAGTCAGCGGTGAGTTTTCCTTCCTACGGTTAATTTTACACATTACCATATAAGTACTTGATGTGAGATTTCTTCAGTGACACCGTTTCGAGTCATAATATTTAGCGAACTCTGAAAAGTAATTAAAGTAAAATACTAAATAATTTTCTTAAAATAACCGCAAAGCGGAAACCCTTATTAAAAGATTGGGATTAGTTCTAATTTTGTTGCCTCTAAATTATAACCAAACTAAAGACACAACTAAACACATTTCTGTCTTGCTCACGAATAACGACCATAATGGCAATAAATTTATTTATATCAAATTTAGTTTCTGTACTAGCAGAATTAGCGTTTTTGTCTCGTTTTATATGAGTTCAGTCATCGTCATTTACTATAAACAGAATACTGTCTGTAATAAATCATACCCAACGCTTCTGATTACATTCAATTCATCAAGTCTTTGTTTGTGGACACGTCCACTGCGGTTCACGATCACGCGACAAATGACATAATCCCACGAAAAAGGTAAAAGTCGTCAATAACTCCGTCACGTTGGGAAGCGGCCAACGAAGGTCGATCGAGGCCATGCGCGGCCTTGCCAGTGCTGGAAGTATGATTTAAGAAAACTGAATACATTGGGCTCACCGCGATTTACGTCCGAACACACTCAGAATCAAATTTGAAATCACCCTCCGCTATGATGTTACGAATTATCATCAAAATTCAGAAAACTATTAAAAATATAAAAGGTGTTCTATACAAAGTGTTAATAGTTGCTTAAGTGGTGGAAACACGTTTTGTTTCTCGTATTTATGAGTAAATTATTATTTGCGTGTAAATAAACCGAGTGCGTCAACATAGGTTTAATTCAAAACACGTGAGCATCTAGTCAACCTAAATGCTTAGACTGATGACTGTTCAATATATATACTCTTTATGAACATACTGTCCACAAAGACAGCATTCAATAAATAAAAAAACAGCAAACTAGAAGCAACCTTCCAAAATTAAAACAAATTCCAAATTTGAATGGTAACGGTCACCGCGACGTTGTGATTGGCCATTAAGAATGACGTCCTTCGCGACGCGTGAATCGAGTTAAAACACACATGATTTGAATTCGATTGCGGCAAACACATCTCTATTTGTATTCATATGTGCGCGTCGAGTTTGTATAAAGGTGTTTTTGTCGTTCCTCTTTGGAATTGCCTTGCTGGGGACGTGACGAGAAACGTGCCAATGAAGACTAAAATTAGGCATATAAATGGTATAAAAAAATATTTTTTATTTCAATATATTATGATATTAATTTCTATATGATTATCACTTGCTTACGGTGAAGGAAAACATCGTAAGGGAACCAACATAAAATCTAACTAATTTTCAAAAGACATTATGAATTCCGCCAACCCGCACTGGGCCAGCGTGTTGGATTACGGCCTGAACCCCCCTCGTAGTGAGGGGAGGCCCGTGCCCAGGAGTGGGGCGTCAAAACTGATAAATTATTATATTATTCTTATATTTATGGTATTAAATTAATAACGGAATAAAACGTCGGGAACATAAATTAAATAAACGCGATAAAATCCGAAAAATAGTTTTATTTCAACGGAATAAAAGTGAGATTTTCATGACAGCTGATGGAGAGGACAATGAGACATTGTAGATACTGTCCAAATAATATCAATTCAATCGCGTCTACTCAATCAAAATGAGCTCAACATGCAGCTGTGCCAGTTAGGTATATCAGATAGGAGAACGGTCACGACTGTAATGCCGGCCGAGGTCAATCCGTCTTGTTACCTACAGGCGTGACTCGCACTCCAAATCGTAGTTTTTGTGTAGAACTAAAATACTGACAAAACGTCATAGACAAAGGTGACCATGTAAATGTTATTGCTGTTGAGATAGCCATCGGTGCAAGGTGCAAGGTATGACATAATATAAAAATCTTTCAGTCTCGCTCATACGTTACGACAATGAGAAGGATGGCAACACCGTTAGTTAAGCAAAGTTTAATTTGTGAATCAAGAGAATTGGCACCAATATCATTGTTAGCTTTGCTGGGTTTCTCCCATATCTGATACTCGTATATATATTTTTCTTGTCTGTATCAAAATTGCCATGATGTAAATTGTGTTCATAGTCTGACAGATGATAAGAACAAACCGAGCCGGCTCGCATCTCTAGAGGTTCTAAATTGACAATCAGAAAGCCAACGAACAGTGCTTGCTTGTATATCCGTAGAACTGTCATTGTTTTACTATAAATATATTTTATTAGTAAAATGGAATCCAAATATAATTATAGAAAATCAACCTACTTTTCCCTGTAGGTAGGTACTACTGGGCATGTGTTACAACATCATAAACACGAAAAAAACCCTCCAAAAACGAACCAAATTGGCGTTCCGCTTTAAAAAGTACCTCACAAATAAAATTAAACATATTCTTATCAAAAACTGTAACGCATAAAATCTTCATTGACCACAATTTTATACAAGAAAAGAGAAATAACTGCACACACTGCATAAATTCCGATGTTAAACCCGCAATAACTGACCAATTCGGTGCCAGCATCTGCGCCATATACATTTTATACGGCCAAGCTGGTTCTGTCCGTTTAAGGGCATCAGTAATTGCTGTAGAAACTCTTGTAATGGCTTATTCAATGCGTGGACTCGACCGGCCGGTTGCCGCCGTTCCCATCTCGGTCGCAATCTGCTCTAGAACGAAAAATTATTCGATCTATTGAGCAATACACACTTTTTAATGTCCCCGGTGTGTGGCACTGGACTCTGCACAGTACTAAGTAAATGCTTTAAATATTCCTAAGACTAATTTCCTTTGCGCAAGATTACTCTAAATTCTTGCAAATATTGGAATTTAATCAAATATGAACTACTTAGAATGATAATACAAAATTGGATTTTAGAATTTAATCTATTCTGCAAGAATTGTATTTACTAGTCTTTAAGTCCAAACCTAGCAATTACCCTGTAACATGATATTGAACCCACACTATCCTACTAAGGTTTACTCAAGACGGACTAAAGGTTAAAGGACAGATAAAAAAAAGTTTATAATATAAAACCCGGAAATAGCCATAAGAATGTTTTCCTAAAATGAAAAAATGTTTTTTTTTATATAACTTCTAATTAAACGTCGAACGAAAGTTTCAAAATGCAGTGTTTTAGTACAATAGATCGAATCACTCGGGAATCACATAACAGTTCTAGTTGACAGCGAAGAGGGCGACTCTCGTTAGCCTGTAACTCGATTTTCCCGCGCCCTAATGGTCTCAAATCAAAGCGCCGTAAACCCGCTGTTATACCAGAATACGAATAATAGGAGGTTATTATTTTTAAATATCTTGTGATTTATTTTGTTATTTATGTAAGTACTTAGATTGATCGAAGCAGGAGTAAAAAATACAGAAATTAGTGATGCCCTAATGTGAATAATATTGGGAAATCCTATAATAATATTATTATCAAGCATATAAAATTTATTCAAATTATTTGGAGTGTAAGACCGTCTTCCATTGCGTTCATTATTTAATAACTGTTGAGCTAACATATAGCGAATACATATTTATATACGCATAAAGTATTTGGTGTAAATACAAAACATCAAGGAAAAACCCTACAAGGGATACTAGGAACTACAAAAAAAATGTCGTTGTTTTTTTTTCTCGGTGCATATTAAAAAAGTTAGTGAACATTTTCCCTTACATGCCCGAGATCAAAGCGTGACCTAACGTGAACAATTTCACTTATAGAAAGCGGCGATACCCGCTGCGAGAATGGGAACGTTTGATCAACGATTTGGGAAAAGTGTTCTGATTCTAATCAAGTTTTTGAGATTGCTCTATGATTGGCTACATTGGATGTTGTTTTCTAGTAGGATACAGTTTAATTTACCAAGCGAGATATATATACACTTATTGAAAAAAGAGGTGACATTTAGAAATAATGATGATTCCTAAGGATCATACCCAGAACGTCAAATAAGCATATTACAAAATTAAAATTAGTGTTATAAGTTGCTACTTATAACACTAATTTTAATTTTGAATTTAACATTCAATACCTCTCCCTCATCTAACTAATCATGCGTGCATCAAACACTATAAAATTAATTTCAATCAAATAAATCCTTTTCGAAATTCACTAAACATATCTAGCTTACTGACAGTTTTTCGGCATAGAAAATCAAAATTAGGTTTTCAAAACCGTATAACAGCATGCAAGTAACTAGATTTACAAACTAATCACATCCAGGCTGGGCTCATTTGGTCAATATACAGCGGTACGCCCCTTGAAGGCAGCCGAATCAGCCGTTTGCTTCTTATTGCCGTGTAGCGAGGGTAGGTTTTATATTGTGTTTTTGTATATAGAGTGACTCTTTTGTACTTTGCACTGATACTGTATTCTGTGGTACAACATCTTATCAAGTCGCCAGGGAGTACTAATTTCGAAATCTGAACTTCGAAACACGTTTCAATAATCTTATTGCTCGGTACAATCCGATCAAATACAAAGTTTGTTCAGAGACAAGTTGACAAATTTTGATAAGTTCCCGCGTTGCTTGTGAATACTAACATGTAATAGCGCGTATTATTTATTTGATTTATTTTTAATGCATATTTTTTACCTCAACTAAAACAAATACTAGTAATACCAAACATATTTCAAATGAAACACTTTCAGATAGGGAACGAGTTAATAAAGATGAAAAGATAATCACACATGCGTCTCCCTCCACTTATTAAACCAATTAATATTTACGTTTAGTACTTAATTGTGTGAGTTCGAAAAAGTTGTTGAACTTGACAAGCCCGGATGTTGATCGATTGAGTAGCGCCTTGTGCACATAAAATATAAGACATTAAATTACCTTTAAATGTTAATAACCTACCAAAAGCTTTATTTTACTGAACATTAAACCACGTCCTATAAATAATAGCATTTTAATAAAATACTTGATATATTTTATCCGAATGAGTGGTGTCACGACATTTTGTAACCATGTTGGGTGCAGACACATTAAGCCCCACCACGTTGTTTTAAAAATGACATCATATTAACATACCTATCGAATTTTCTCAGAAGTCAAAATACATGATAAAATCAAGTAATGTGTCATTCTAGGAAAATTGCCTACAAACACATGTGTGCCTCTAAAATGTATGTTTACACATACACATATTTAACATGAATATATATATATATATATAATAGGGATCAGATGACGAGGAAGCCCCTAAGTTGTCACTGTGGGTGTTATATGTAGATACTTCAAAGCCTGCCCTTAGTCATACAGCAATCCCTAATCATAAAACTTGCATACCATTACGAACCGCAGCACGTAATTTTTAAAAATTCGAAAACGCACCCACACCACATTTCGTATTCTTCATTGTAGGATTCGTAGTAAACGCGACGGGTGAATTTATAATAACGTCATTATAATAGAAAATGGCCATTTGCATTTAGTTGCAAGGAGGTGGGTCGGTTCCCAGTGCGAGCGGGAAGTGAGTTTTTATATCAGGTGTGGGAAACAGATTAAATGAATAGATTATTATTATATAAAGAAGTTACTAATAGATAGTAATATTTTAAATTAATCGAATATTTGGTAGAGGAAAAAAATATTATTATATTAATTTGACGCAAGATCCGTTTTAATACTAAGTTCTAAATCCACAACGCAATACACATTAGAATATTAACAGTACTGAATACGTATAGGCTTTTTTGTTACATTTTATTGCTTATCGATGATTCGGAATGGATAATGAATGAAATACATGACACAATGCTAAGTGAGCTATTTGTATTTGACGATCATAATTTAAAACCTGCACCGCAACACAACTAGGACATCATACTGGTAGTAGCAACAATATGGAAGTTTCTTATAACTATGTATTATAAATTCAACAATATGTTAGTTTGACTGTACATCACTCGAAATCGGTAGAAAACGTTTCGTAAAATTTTGGCACAGAGGTAGGTTATACTTTAAATTGACATGGCTACTTTAAACGTAAAGTCATCGCAAGACAACTAGGTATAAATTTGTAAACTTTTCATAAGATAGAATGTTAAATCGTCATACAGAATTTGAAAGAAAATGTCAATTAATCTTAAATATCGAGGGTATACTTATATTGATAAGCGAGAATATTATCTTCAATACTTATTTGATCTTACAACAGTACATACCATTATCCTTGATCAACATTTAAGTTGAGAGTCCAGGTATAAAATCTAGCAGTATTCTCAAGAGTACTGTGGGCAGTGCTTGAAGGCACAATGATAGCTGTCAACTGAAGATAAAGATGCCAGTTCCGCCGTATTATAACTGAGCCTCGAGGTTTTTAATCTAGCCTTTCATCGCAACGAAATAAAAGCGAGCTAGGAAATGCCCTGACGGCTATCACTTTAGTTTTAAGGCCAGTAAAGTGTTTGTTTCGTTCAAAATGGTTTCTTGTTCGAGATTAAAACCTCAATGTATCTCGTGGTTTTTTATTACAAACAAATAAATGCAACATAACCCAAGGTTAAAAGAGTTATACAATTATTTGATGTACTAACTTAGTTGCAATTATCAATACGCTACTCGCATGCAGTCGTACCATCGCATGTTCCATTCATATTTCAAATTATCGATTCATTAATGACGCGACTATTACAAGGCGTCATTACAACGGACGCCGCGTGCGCACGGCGGCATTGAACCTGGCAATTATAAATGATTAGAAATTCAGAATTATGATAATGGCAGCGCGTTTTTGTTTTATGACGTCTGTGATCACTAAGCTATGGAGAGTTTTTATACGTTTTAAGTGTATAAATTTAAATCAATTTATGAATCCTAAAGAACGCCGCTTGCATGAAAAAGGAATTGGAAATTTCAGTCCATACCATGTAAGTACATTTAAAAGTAAAACTAGAATGAAAAAATATAAACTGTCAATAGATGACAGTAAGGTTCCGTTTTTAAATAAATTGTGGCATATGTAAATGAAAATTTAATTGAACATAGTACACTACTTACTTATTGTAGAGGATAAAAAAAACTACTTACTTTTTTACAAAAATATATTTTTATGAAATAACGCTAACAGTTAGACTACACCCCTTTATTGACAACCGCATAAACTACACGTGACATGACATCGCAAGCATTTGTACAGGCATGCACATAATGTGTTGAAAATCATGCTGTATATTTAAAGAACAACACTGTGTATAAGTGTACATATAAAAATGTATGTATAACTTCAAAGTGAGGACAGGTGGACGGTACTCGAACTCATCGTTTCGACAGATGTAAAGAGAACATTATACGCACAATACTTGCCATTAAATGAGAGAGGACAAGTACTTATAAGTATAGTATTTTCGAATGAAATCGTCATAGATGACCGGTTGTTCAAGTTAGGGTAGGGTAGGGTAACAATTTAACACTTAATTTTGTACCCATCTTTAAAAAAAACTAGATTTTTCTACTACCACGTTGTACTTTTCAAAACTTTAAAATATTTTTGGTCCCATTCACTGACCACACTTTTATAAAACTATACCTTAGACTATCTTTAACAACGCCGAAAATTACCACGAGATCATTTATATTACCAACCTACCATAGACACGCACGCACACAAACAAATAAATTGAATAAAAAAACTCACACATTCAGATGTCCAGAGACAAAAATGCTACCTCGACACTAAAGATGCCGGCGAATACAATAAACCACTCCATCAATAGAAGGGACACTCAAAGAGCCGTGTACATCACACAGGTGGCTGAACAACACTAACCAGCCGGTGCACAAAGACCCACGCCGCCCCCCTCAACTACACCACACGCAGGCGACACAGGGGTTAACCAAACAATCCCAAGGATCTGGACAGGTGACCGGTACGCATCACTTACCTGCTTAAAAGGGAAAGACAGTACCTGCGATCCGGTTCGGAATCCAAATTAATTGGTCGAAACCGACTTTTGGGATTCGTTACGATTTGTTGGTTTTATTTTTCGTAATTCGATCTCTTTTTTTCGGTGGGTTATTCAATCGGCCTAGCAGGGTATGTTTTTTAAGACGTATCATTTTATTAGTTTACATTTAACAAAATAGTGTACTGACTGATGTTACTAAAATCCCCCTTACACATCGATTAAATCCCACTTTACTTAATAAATATGACACATAGTGGTATTTTAATAAATTTTAAAAAAATATTCACTTAGTGACAACCGCTTGGCGCAGTGGTTCGAGCGTAGGCCGCTCGGCTCACTGCATCGGGTGGTTGCGGGTTCGATTCCCGTCAGGGTAAATTTCGTAAATGGTCTTTTCGTAATTTTCCCTGGTCTGGGTGTCACTGGGATCGCCCCCAGTCCATTGTACGGTACCCATAGTACAAGCGTTGCTTAGTTTGGGACCATACAGTTGGTTTGTTTGTCTGGCGATATTTATTTATTTAGTAAAATCCTAAGATTAAAAAAGTCAGAACACTCAAACTTAAAAAAAATAATCCACTTAAACAAAGGAGGACAAAGGTACCAACAATAATTTATTTATGTTTTATATCAAATCAGCTGAAATTCATCCAGACTAGCCACTTAGATTTTCTTAAAAAACACTGCATGAAAAAGCTAATGAATGAATCACAATATTCATTGCAATGATTGCCACTAGTTTTGGTAAGACAGCTATTAATTTATTCCCACGTTAGTCGCAATCGATAAACCCACTCGATTCCACCCATCAATCGATACAATCGAGTGATCCCTAGTTGTCGCGTCACGTATCGTTAGCGAAGTAAAATGGAGAAAATGCGATTACTTTGCATTTAACAACATAATTGATGCTTGGGACTTCGATTGCAAATATATAGCGTGCGATGGACCCCTGCTTAGTACAAACAAATAACATGTTATCAGTTAATACATATTATAAATTGTTGCTTTTACTAAAATTTTACAATAATGCCTCAAAAAAATACATTATTAGCAACCAACAAACCGTCAATAACTTATAAAAGGTCTGCTAAAGTTGCGTTCCGCGAGGTCATCAAGATATAATCGCCCAATTTGCATACATAATTATATATTCCTTTTAAATTCGCCGTTTACAACTACCTAATCATTTAGTTCTGGTCTCCGAATCTCATAAATTACCTATTTCATGCGACTTCTTCTAAAAGATGTATATCTTCTAAATTCTTATAAATTTATACGAATTCTGTTACACTAGCGATCCGCCCCGGCGTCGCACGGGTGCAATGCTAATATTAAAGTGTTTCTGTACTATATGCATGTATTATACATATCAACCTTTCTCTTGAATCACTCTATATATTAAAAAACCTCATCAAAATCCGTTGCGTAGTTTTAAAGATGTAAGCATACATAGGGACACACAGACAGCGTGAAGCGACTTTGTTTTATACTATGTAGTGAAGTACCATACGGCTCGCATTCATCTTTTACATACAAACGCACAAACTTCTTCAAATCAAAGTGAAATACTAACCTGAAAGCCTTAAGTTAAAATTTTACAAGTTATAATTAGATGTCCCATTGTTCGACGGCATCCATGACAGTTAGAATGCTGGTATTATCTCTCGAGCCTTACCTTTCAGAACTTCAAGTTTCACTGGACTATCCCCTTTTGTTCAAGTACTTGGAAGCCACGAGCATGTGGTATTTAAAACTGACGCCTTTTAAGAAAAATAAAGAATTTATGGCACAGGTACTTAGTACAGGTAGTTTTTGTTACTTTCGAGTGGTATTTTTTGTAGAATGTACAATAAATAGAGGCTGGACACAGATAACGTTAGATAAATAATGGTAATGTACTATTTGATGGTTCTTTAATAGAGAGATATAATTTAATTGACTAAGTTTCATACAAACTTTCATCCCCTATTTTATCCCCTTGCGGGTAGAATTAATCAAAATCCTTTCTTAGCGGATGCCTACATCATAACATCTACCTGCATGCCAAATTTCAGCCCGATCCGTCCAGTGGTTTGGGCTGTGCGTTGATAGATCACTATGTCAGTCAGTCACCTTTGAGTTATATATATTTAGATTGCGAGTCCTTGGTTACATAAAATCTAATTCTTACAAAATTGACATCAATTTATATCCGTTTCAATAATAAAATGAGACGCTCACGTAGCCAGCAACGAGTGCGATCGTACGCTAGATATGGCTATATTGGGGCGCGCGCTCGCCCGCCGCTCGTGACCACAATCCTAATGCGGCATTATGAAGAATCCGAGGTGTACCATGGAATGTTTGATTATTAGGATAAGACTGGTATTGCGAGAATTTTATTTGGAACTGTTACATCAAGATCTGTTACAAATTTCACACCTCTACAATATAGAGTAGATGTCATAAAAGAATACAACAAAATAAATATTTGAAATTATTAACCTTGTTATATTTAATTCACGTTTAAGTACAAAAAATATCTGATAATGTCTTTAATGTTATTTTCGCCAGTAAAACTTTAAGAATGAATCAAAAAGAATGAAAAATGAATCGACTTGCCTTCCAAATCTGAAGGAACAAAATACACAGTCTCACAAAACATTGGTCTAATTTAATTTGGACATTAGCAATATAACGAAGCAGAGCCGCTGTACGCTCCGGCGGTTCCTGGTGTTCACACGAGAATTCACGGTCGCTGACTATGTAAATGGAGAATGTACAAGTGACTAATACTTGAGACTCAGACAAAAATACTGTTAGGTGGATAGGGGAGAAACGCGTAAGATTACAAATATAATTATAATAGAAATATGAAATTAATATACAATAAAAAAGGATGCACCAGTACACATACATTCTGATAAAAATACTGGCCGTTAAGCCATTAATAATATTGTGAAAATACAAAATCTTTTTTGAAATTCGAACACATGCATACGAATTAGCCACAGACATCAATACTACGGAATCAACAAATAAAATTGACTCGTCAAAGAGGTATGGTGAAGTTACTAAATGTAAAAAAATCTCTCCCCATCAACGAACTGTAACTATTTAATAACCATAATTTTATACATCGACGTCACTAAAGCCATTTAGCCTTCCTATCGGCGGTACACAAAGAACAAAGAAGATGTCAGCGCTCACGAAACACGCGATATGACGAATAAGTCTGACATTAGCGGGGAGAATCGCGACCCGCTATACGGCTTACGACACGCGGTTAACGACACTCCGCCTCCGATACAAACTATTGTGAAACTAAATGATTTTAGTGATGTGTTTGAAAACGTATATCAATATGAAGTATTGAATAGAATGGATGGTTATTTGTGTGGAACAATATAATTTTAATTACTGCGGAACTGTAGACTGGAGTTAAAATACATTAAGCCAAATTATTATTTGACTGAGGTTATAAATCTATAATCTTTACTGGATTGGTTTTCCGTGCCTTTATAAAAACTGGAAACTACAGAACTACGAAAAAACACTCACAAATGTCAATCTGGAGACTTCTCTCCAGATTGAGATTTGTGAGTGTTGATAGATCTTCATCTATCATTGGATTTAAACACTATTGATGTCAAAATTTAAGTAGCCAGTAACCAAAGGATTTAAGAATATTGGTGCTCATGGCGTACAGTGATCAATCTCAAAGAAACATCATCTCAAACACAACTAAGTATTCAAATTTATATGGGAAATATTCCAAAGGAAATTAAATAAATTACGTCTAGGTCCAACTGAAAGCAGATGCACAAATATACAGAATGTAACTGAATGTATGGAATAACACGCAAATAGGTTAAGACAAGTTAATTGTACTATCACAAACTCTAGAAGATTGGAACTGCAATCAAATATCCTAAAAAATCATGGCCACAGCACTCTGTCTGAATATTTCCGAGCACATTCTCGACCGACAGATTCACACGGTTGCGACTTGTGAATGATACTTACACATACATTCACGGTCTGTGGCTATGTTAATGTATTTGAATTCTAACACAGTCGAGGTGCCGTCGACCGCCCGACGAATATTATTAACCGAACAATGTGTGTAACGGAAGAATTTTCTTCGAAGAAAAAAAATATATTCAAAAGAGCCTCGACTCACGAGCTCGAACCAAAGGTACTAATTAAGGTGTAATTTGATTTTCACCTTTTCTGTTAATTGATTGAACGGGTTGAGTTGTTGTCGTAAAGAAAATTCTTTGTTAGTCTTAAATTGAAATCATTCAATAAAGGATTGAAATAACACAAAATGCGAGCGTTTGAAGTTCAATATGAATACTAGTATTTTTGTTTGATAAATATCTAGTATTCGTCTCGAGACGGTAGTATATCATACTTAATTTAATTTCTATCATAAATCATAGTTTGCATAATATCAATCTACGTCCCCTGTACGTACGACAGTTCATAATAAGATTTTCAAAATCAAAATGTTTTGATATAAAGTAAGAAAACTACCTACGTTACAAAATCGAAAAGCATGATCACAAAATTTCGAAACACGACCATTAAATTTACAAGCAATTACAAACAATTACTTACAAATATGTACACGTTTCGGTGCCATTAATGTACGTAAGTGGAAACATGGCTTTAATACGAGTTACACAACACGGTAGCGGGCTAAAATGCAATCCATTTATAAATGGCGGTCGGCGTGTGTCGCCACTAGAGACTTAAATAATTATAATAATTTTAGCCCTTTTTGACGTCCCACTCCTGGGCACGGGCCTCCCCTCAACACGAGGGGGATTCAGGCCATAATCCACCACGCTGGCCCAGTGCGGGTTGGTGGATTTCACATGTCTTTCGAAAATTGGTTAGATCTTCTAAGACATGCAGGTTTCATCACGATGTTTTCCTTCACCGTAAGCAAGTGATAATCATATAGAAATTATGATCCGCACATAGATTTCGAAAAATCCAGAGGTTCGAGCCGGGGTTTGAACCCAAGACCTGGTTGCCCGCAAGACGCGTGCTTAACCAATCGGCTATCACTAGAGACTTGTCACAACTCATCAGTTTCACATTATAACCGAGATAGTTAATGTATTTTATAACTTTACCAACGCGACGAACGTTGTCTGTTTCGTAAGACATATCAAACACACTTAATAAATTATTGAATGTCGCTTATTTAGGAAAACGTTTAGTTTCGTGAAATATTTTATGAACTCATCGTAATAAAATCGTCCATGTCATGAAATCCCAACTAAATTCATATACGAAATCCGTTATTCTGTTATGATACATAGTAAGATGTCAGACTTACGGCTGAATAATGAAAGGCTGAGATGTGGTTATGTGAATATTTTTGCAAGGCGCTTCAAAATTAAACAGCTTTAAAATGTAACGGTTAGTATGTTTTAAATTGATTTGTGATGTAAACTAAATAATGTATATTCTAAGAAAGCTTACTGCGTGGTGGTCAGGATAACTGACTGACTCGATGACTGACTACCTATAAATAAGCACGTATGAACGAATCCTGGATTTGAAAATTCCGGTAATATTTGGTCTCATTTATGCCTTCCATTTCATCTTTGCTACATATTAAACGGTATTAATAAAGCCACGAGATCAAAGCGCCCGGATCAAAGCGAAATATTAATATTTCATATTAAAAGATTGGCAATATCACTTTTATTAACTGTTGAAATCAATATCCCAACGCAAGTAACTATGTTTAACTATGTTTCATTGAAAGCGGAAGAAAGTTTGCCTATTGTGTGCCCCTAACATTTATGAGCAATGTGGTATTTGGGGCTTTCTAGCTTTTGTTCGCAGGTTGGCTAGCGTAAATTGTATGTTTTGGATGTCGACAACAGCGCCACCTAGCGGCTCCAACTATGGCTAAGACCCAGCTACGCGATACTATAATTGCAAAATAACATCAAAATCGGTCAAGCCGTTTAGGCGGACAAGAATTACGATCACACGCCTACCGGAAATTAAATATAAACACTACTGAACCGGCTACCTCATTGATGCACCAGGTCAAGTAAAAAAAATAATTGTTGAGGGTAGAACAGTTTGCACTGTAAAGAAGGGTAGGTATTTTAAACTGAGAAATCGTTTAATAAAAAGAAACATAGTAACGACAAACATTACGATTATCTATGAATCTCACGTGACGCTGTTAGTTACGTATAGATCTACGTTTACGTGTAGGAATTAACTGCCATCACACACTGGTGCTAACGTTCTATTTTTAAACCTAGACGGTTATAAATGGTCTCTCAATGATTTACATGCCTCACGGAGCCTTCACTTGACTACGTTATTTTGGATTCACGCCAAGGATATTCTATTCTCTATCGGTGCCACCAACTTGTCTGTTCAGGTGGCCAACATTGGAACTAGTGTTGGCCTCACAAAAAAACAATATATCTGACTGTTTTGCAAAGACAGTAGCGACACCGTCATTTGAAGAGTTAAGTTGGCGTTACGGCACGATTTTATGATAAACCCGCACTTTACAAATAATTATTGAGTAGGTGAAGTCACGAAAGGCAAATTAGTTGTATTGTTATATAAAGGTTTTTTTCAATTTTATTAATAATTTAACGCTAAACTTTAATTTTACTAACTTAAGTACCTATATGCCACAGTTTTATAATTATTGGTATGCTAATTCCACATCCCGCCCCGCCCAGTACATAAGACATCAACGCGCTCAACGACGTCATCCAATTACGCTGCTATGCATATAATTAAAATAATATTCATTTATGTTCGGCGTTGTGTAATTTTTTATAACTAATTAAGATTAAATTAAATATGTTATACTTTATCGGTTCCGGTAAATATAGTTTAATCGATAATCGGTTCTATAATCAAATATGCAGATACGTACCCACTTAATTATATAGGATCTTAGCGTGGGATCTTACCCACATAAACTCGTGGATTACGTAAACTTAACTAATTTATGTTCTAATAAGGAAGACACGACCAGTTCGTAAAACTGCCATTTCAGGAAATCATTGTTAGTTTTCGTCAATGAGAATAGTTAAATCTTATTAAAATTAACCATCACAGGCACGTTTTTGTGATTGACTTTTTATCGCTATCTTTGGTCCCATCATAAAGTACATAATACAGAGTGTGTTATTATAAAAATCAGGACACAAATAACCCAATTAGTACTCACAAAAATTTACGAAATCATTTACAGTTTGCAGTCTCCTAGCACTTACCTAAATCTACCCACATTCTAAACAGGTATGTAAATATAAAAAACCCAAGCCCCTTAATTTCCTTATAGCCCATAGCGATACGTAGATGAATTTCACTAATATTCCGTATCGTACTTATTTCGGAGATCTAGAAAACACCCTCTTACCAAAATCTCCCAATATCTACCTACACGTAGATTCGTTACGACGCCAATATACGTAGGTTCAGCCGAACCGAACACTGATAAGTAGAGACACTACCAAATTCTTTTCCCATACTTATGTATATAGGTAGGTACACAAGAAATCGTCAAGTGTCCGTGTCGTAATATGCGCAAGAGATCGCGGTGGGTTCGCGGCGGTCAAGGCCTGCTGTGGGCGGCGCAGACGTCGAACCCGGATGTACACGCCTCACAAAGACATAGACCAACAAAAAACCCACGTATGTTATGTACTCGGATTGAGGGTACTTATGGATTTTCTAATGATTCGATTTAACCGCTGTCCCTTGGGAATATTTGTTAATGCTTCATGGAAAAGTATTATTATATCACATTTAATATTATGTGGTTTTTAAATGTAACAAAGAAATACCTATATATATCTGTAAATCTTTAATGAGGATACCTAAGTCTTCAAAACTATTCTCATTTAAACCGCCAGTTTCTTAAGAAATTGAAGGTAACATTTATTTATTTATTATCTCGTCATCTTAATTCGTTGCATAAAGAAATATAGTCCATTATATTACCCAGGAAATAACGCGATATAATTACTAAATATACGGTAGTTAGATTGTAAAGATTATGTTGGGCAATAAGCTATGCGCGATCGTTAAACACGCCAGTCTAGTTTCAAAACGAACCGGTCACGAATTCTGGTCTAGACAACTCTCAAACGACTTAAGGAAAAAAATAGCTCACCTGCTTATTCGAAGGGTGGTCCGTCGAATCCGTTCTCATCCAAGAACAGAGCCGCACGATCGTTCAAACTTGGCGTGGAAAAACATAGTCAACTTAGGCGTTTTCCTTAGGTTGCGTGGACACAGACCGCGTGAAAAGCCGTCAAGGGGGAAAGAAACGCGTACGCGCCGTGTCTGCCAAGTAGAAGCGATCGTGCGGCGTGCGGTCTGCGGTATGAACTGCGCATGCGGCTCGCACTGGGCGGCGGAGGGCCGCGACTGGCCGCGCGCAAGCGCCGACGCCGCGCCGGCCCCGCGCCGCGCCACCACGACCGCCCCATTGGTCCAGCGATGGAGCCTCACTGACGTCACCCCGCCGATGACCTCGGCGCACGATACAGGAGAACGCGGACGCTGAACTCTTGTGGCTTCCACAAAAAATGACAATGATGTGGTTGCAGAAAACTACGAGCCTAATTTCAGAGCAGATGAAACAATAAATCTTAGAAATGGCGTTTGTTATGAATTCCGTGATCATAATCTGTGGAAGGTTTTGAAATCAAAATTAATCAGGTTGCCTGAAATAACTATGGTATAGCTTCAATAGCTGCATAAAAATAATCCACAGCTATTGCTGGAATAAAACGCTCAAGTTTTCATCCTCACTAACCTTTAAAATTTTTAATTTCGTTAGTATTGAAGTGCAATATAATTTTCTAACCATTGTTAGCAAGAGGAAGCGGATCGCTTTTCTTTGGCGACAGTGTCATCAACCTAAACTCATCGCCAACGCCTTCAACCACAGATTATTCACAACGACAGACGCCTCCAACAGCGAACTATCCCGAATCATATGTTTAAAATTGAATTCAGGATTTGAATCGACGTATCTAACCGCGACTAGACACGGATCATTCACTTTTGCCGCGTTTTTGCTGCACGAAACAAACATGGCCGAATTTTCGTAATGGCCGCCCCACAATGGCGGCTTTCTTCGAACGCGGGACCGGTTTGGACGGCGGTGATTTCGCGAACGTTGTTCGAACACAATTTCATGCGTTAATTTCGTCTAAATTACGTCCTGCCTCTTCAGGCGGTCTCACGGTACTGAAATAACCGGTTTTCTAAAACGCCAGAATTATGAACACCATTGCAACAAGTTCACGCGAGCTGGCACCTCCGCTCAAGGTTAGACTGAATTTTACGTTTCGTTTACTATTCCTCCGTCCTGTATGAAATTACTTGCATATTTTCCATTCACCGTGAGACGTGCGTCGGTAATTTATTTTGTATTCTTGTGGTTTAAAACATTCAATGGTTCAAGAGAACTGGTTTCTGAAGAGGCTTTTTTTTATTAAGTCTTAAAATAGATACGGGCTGGTTATCTAGGTTTGTTTGACGGATGTTGGTATGAAGATGCGAGTTTAATTACAGTTCTGTGCCTACGCAACGCGGGAAACGAGTACGAACGTGGAATAGCATATATCCGACGTTCCAGCTGTCCTATGCTTATAAATTGTGGGTTCATTTTAACTTGTCAGTAGATTTATTTGCATAGTTAAATGACGACCTTCTAGTACTTATTTGAATTATTTTATTTTACAAAAGTAGGAAGGTTCTTTGAATGTCAGAGGGTAGGCGGCAGTCACTCCGTGCTAGTATCGATATCAATCAGCTGGATATATACACTGGAAGCCAACCCCGATTAAGATAAGGTTACTAGGTAGAAGTTATTATAATTTTCCCTGCATCATCGACATTCAGAATTCCGGCTGTTTATTGAAGCAGTATATTTTCGTGCAGACTTCCTTATCGTTTATAAAATTGAGGGTAATTGCATAACTAAATTCTAATTCTTAGCGTTCACACGCCAATAAATTAGATAGAATACCAAAGATACCTGTCCCAAGCGCAGCTTTGTTCACATTCCCTGCAGACAAACAGTAGGTATTCGTAATCGATGTAAATTCCCCGCCAGAGAGCGCCACTAGCGATACATCGACCGATATATACTTAGGAATGCCGCCAGGCTGCCATTACTCGGAGTCATATAAGGGTGTCACTAAGCACCTAATGTAAGGAACATAATTTGAATTTATCACTTGCGCGCTGAAAGAGAATTGAGGAAACTGGCATGCCTTAACCTAATTAGTGTGAGAATGGCGGTTCTCCTTTAGATATTTGTAAATATGCCATATCTGTGTATCAAGGAATTAACATCCGAACTAGTGCTTGTGAACAATCCACTATGGGTAATCAACCATTCGAAAACAAAATGACGAACGACGAGGTGCAATCATCCTACCGCCAAACGAGAGACAGATTACTTTTATCTTTATAAGAGACTAGCTGACCCGACAGACGTTGTCCTGTCTTAACTTTGTATATTGAATTCGAATTGTTCCGCTCAACTTTCTTATTTTTTTCTTTCATAAGAACTTTCTCCTGAAAAACAACAAAAAAATAATTCGCGAAATTGTTCCATCCGTTCACGCGTGATGCGATGACCAACGAGATAGAGATTAATTTTTATATACATAGATTAGGTATAAAATTTGAATAAAAGTATACAACTATTATTGTGATCAATGCTGCATTAGCTTATATAGTCAGTATCATAGCTGAGGCGCATCAACCGTTGGGTCAAGCACTCATGATTCCTGATTAGCCACACTGTCTGCCGCCGACGGCCATCACGGAATCATTGCGCCGATAACACTCCGCCGAGACTTTATACCCAACATTATAAAGAATTAAATAAACAATTTACATATTTATCCTGTATAGGTAATAGAGGTATGCAATAGTCTCTGAACCCTCGTCGGAATATTAAGTACTACTCGCGCGATTTCAACGAGGTTTGATTATGGATAACCTATCTTCTTCTGCCACTTTATTAATGAAGATTGGCAGTCAGCTCTTACAATAATTGTCTGGAATCCATCTCCAAAATTGTTCATACATGTCCACTCCCTGATGTTTTAAAATCGTGACATGTCAGTCTTCTCGATTTGTTTCAATCTAATTACTTCATTCATGCCACCTAACATACGACATCAATACAAAGAACGTCGGTTGTTCACGAATGCTAGGCTATTTACTTCATAAGGTATTTTTAACATATAATAGGTATATGTGATGTACGATCGCTTCCCACGAGCGCCTGAGGTGTTTATTAATTGCCGATTCGGACTAAGTGACTACTTACAATGAAAAATATATTATGACAAATGTATCTATTCATTTATGAATACATAGTTATAAATGATGTTAAAAACTTTTATGCTTAACTGAATATATGTATTCGGTTATTTGCTTTTACTAAAGCTATATTTAACTAATCAACTAATCTGATGAATTTGAGCATACCACAATAATAAACAGTATTACTACAATAATAAATACTGATTGACAAAAATATAGATATCTAAAAAGATATCGCCAGACAGACACACCAACTGTACGGTCCCAAACTAAGCAAAGCTTGTACTATGGGTACCGTACAATGGACTGGGGGCGATCCCAGTGACACCCACACCAGGGTAAATTACGAAAAGGCCAATTCCGAAATTTGCCCCAGCGGAATTCGAACCCGCGACCACCATGTGCAGTGAGCCGAGCGGCCTACGCTTGAACCACTGCGCCAAACGGTCGTCAATCTATATGGGTATACTTTTTATTACGCATAAATCATAAGTACATTATAATATTATAAAGGTCTTTGATGCCTTTTGAAATCAGCTAGCTTATTTCTATTTGAAAGTACCCTACTTACACCAATGAACTAGGAGCAAGCCACGCACGAGTAGCTCATCATTGCAGCCACAAAAGGGTTTTTTACCATCAAACAACAATCACATACACACATTAAATTAAATCTATTAGTGTATAGACAGGAAGACATATAACACTTTAGAACTCTGTCACATTGCCGTACTCCTTAGAAAACAGAACAAAATTCCATGAGCGTATAACGAGAAGGCACTATAAAGCTACCGTTTACCCAAAACAATCAAGGTTTATTGACCTTATCCCAAATCACGTGATAACGCGACACCCAGTCTGCAACCCAATATAAGCGTTTGTTAGTGAACTGGGGCCAGCAATTACCATATAGGCAACACCTCAGTGCGCAAACGCACGCCGTTCATATAAAAATCCTAGTTATTTTTAGAACGCCCGTCATTACTTGAGGAAAATTCTTTGTGTAGGTTTTCGCTTAGAATCGAACTCAAACCCAAAATTGTTTTTATTCACGTAAGCCAACAAAGCATTTATGAATAGTCAGAATCTACAACC
This sequence comes from Notodonta ziczac, assembly GCA_918843915.1. Lineage (NCBI taxonomy): Eukaryota > Metazoa > Arthropoda > Insecta > Lepidoptera > Notodontidae > Notodonta > Notodonta ziczac. The sequence goes on along the minus strand of OU974040.1, from coordinate 1,510,087 downwards.
GGTTCGGAATGCTGCTTCCACTGAGAAGATCCGGCAAGAAACTCAATGGTTACTCTTTTCAATGAATTAAAGATACATTCTCAGGAACAGCATAAAAAAGTAATATGAGCAGGCAACACCATTGTCACTAAATAACTAATCCTACTAATATTATAAATGTGAAAGTTTGTGAGTGTGGATGTATGTATGTATGTTTGTTACTCCTTCACGCAAAAACTACTGAACGGATTTGGATGAAATTTGGAACACAGATAGTTTATAACCGGGATTAACATATAGGATACTTTTTATCCCGATAATCCCGAAATTTTTGTTACGTTAAATGCACAGACTAGCTGTGCACGCGGACGAAGTCCGTGGGCACAGCTAGTCGTAAATAATAATCAAATCTCACTCAGATTTAGGTATTAAATAAAATCAGCTAGTTTAGTGGGGTGTGCATACCTACTCATACCTACATCAAATTAAACTTTTACAAACCAAAAACATACAAAGAGTCTACGACAAAGTATGGAGGAGGTTTTCTGCTAAATATATTCTAAGGTGATTACATTATTACAGCTGCGTTTCGATGAAAGAGAGAACCGGAAGCCCAATAACGCTGTCCATTCCTTTTCCTCTGTCCCATTCCCCTTTAAGTTACCAACGTACTAGCAATGCCTTTGGTATTGCATGCATGTGTAGGCTATCATACCTGCTTAACATCTTTGCCGACTTTTTAGTATAAACAAGATTACACGGTATTCTGTCTAGTTGAAATCTTTGAGTTTGAGAGTATTTCCAACAAAGAAATTTATTTCCAACAATTGTATGATACAAAGGAAGATCTTGGCATGGATATTTGAAATATGGTATAAGTACTACTAAAAGCTTCTATAACCCATGACTCAATACGTAATTTAATTTGTGTTTTTACAATATTTATTTATAAGGTACATTTTGGGAAAACTATCAGCTATCCAAATATAATAGACAACGTGATAAAAAACAAAGTTATTAATAAACCTTCACGGTTAGTACACTATTAGGTAAGTTAAGAGGAGAAAATTAAGAATAAAAGTAGTAAACAACTTATATATTGCAATCAATTATTTTCCGTTTACTTTTTTAAACGGAAAAAAAAATTGACAAGCAGCAACGGGAAATGTTTGTATAAGTATAGTAACTATAATACAGTATAGCTTTTCGTCTTTACTCGCTTACTCGTAACTCGCATTATTAACACGAAATTAATCACATGTCATACATATTGTATGACAGAAATGACAGGACATCCAGCCAATGGCAACCCGCTAATATCCGTTCCAAATAATTTTAGGGTTCCAGGCAAAACATGTATTGACCATTTAATTTGAGCTGTATCGAAATACAGATAAGTACGAAATACGATACGTACGAATACGATAAGTTAAAGAGCTGGAAGCCCAACCCTCATTCATTCGCTTCCCTCTTTCTCCTCTTCAGCCGATCGTGCGAGTAATGCCTTTGGTATTTAAAGCAAATATCTATAATAAACATATAGGCTATGCCTATATATGCTTCTTGGAACCATATATAATACAGAACCATAGCCGCTGTGGTAACTGCTTAACATCAGACGAGTCATGCTTGTTTGTCGACTTAACGATTTCCTAAGCATTTCTAATACCATAATTGGATTTAACACATGCAGCATGTCCTTCTAATGTACAGAACCATACGCATATTCCAAGCTCGCAACCGCCCATTTTTTGTACCCCACATTAATCTATCATCGTACCAAACGTGCTTGTCAAGCGAGCCGGGTCGGAGCAATCCGATTGATTTACAAGTCCCTGCTTCTATCAAACAGGTTGTATTTTAGTCGTAGAGGTCGACGACCCCGAACATAATGGCCGATGTGCGGGCAAACAGTTTGGTCGATCTATCCGGTAAATAATTAGTATGTTGTGTTGACTGACATGTCTTAATTTCGAGTAAATTACATATCAATCACGGCGTTCGCGTATCGATAGCATCGATATTGATCGCATGTAGAAAAAAATAAATTACAGCCTAATGTTTTACCTGTCAAGCCAGAAGGACACGATCCGAGTTCAGGGTTAAATTAAGAAAATGTATAATTATAGTTTGTGTTTCTTCGTTGTATTACATATCATACCAACGTAACATAAAATTATCATACAAATCGCTCTAAGATTATCAGGCGATTGGAAAGAAACCACGTATCGGATATTAGTTATTATCATAAACTGACAAAATTATTGCACCTAATGTAAATGATAAGAAGGAGCCTTTTCCATTGCGGTTATATAACACTATATAACAATATATAGCTCATGTGGATGCAAATAGGGTGGAAATACTGTTAGATATCTTCATATTATTTTATATTTTTTGGAAAGTTTAATAAGAACAGAAACAGATTAATAAGGAGTAAGGCCAACTAAGAGCTTTCACATATAGCAGAAAAATAACAGAAATAAACAGAAATAATCAAGAAAAAAAAGGAAATGCCATTAATAACAAATGAGATAGAAGGTTCAGGGAAAAGATAATAAACGTGACAAACAAGCAAAAATAGCGAAACTTCTATCATTTTGTAACTGCAATATGGGAGCCCCTTAAACGAAAAGCATAACTTTTAGCTACGATACCATTACTTATAAAGGGCGTATCATTTCAGACAGGTTACTCTGTAATTTGAATTGCCTGAAAATTTCATAATATCATGAACTTTCTAATTCCTAAATCTGAATATGCAAATCGAATCCCACGCATCCAATCCTCAAAGCCATTTTAAGCGGAAAATCCCATATTAATACAACCAATCGTAAAAATACGATTGTTACAGAACCGGTTCATGCGTTTCCATTCGTAGCGTACGAACGAGACATAGCAACTGTCTTCGGCCGGGATACGGAGAACCAGTTTCGCTGGCCAGTATACAACTACGTACATAGTATATTACACGTTCGATGGAGCCCTGTATTTATCGGCCACGATTTTATCTCTTACTAGATGTAGCCCCCGGCACCGCCCGTGTGCTACTTGGAAAAAATAAAAGCCTCAGTAACTCCTAATAACATCAGCTATCTGCCAGGTGAAAGTCCCGACCAAATCGGTCCAGTCGTTAAGGAAATTAGCCGAAACAAACTGACAGATAGACGGGCAGACAAAATTTCTTTTTTTGTTTTGTTTCAGTTCTGTAAATATACTTTAATAAGCATTTAGTAAAAAGCTCTTATTTGGACATTACAAAAGACACTTCAATTTTATTTATTTGTATAGATATTATGTATATACATGGATGTAAGCTAAATATATTTGAGACTGTCTTGATAGAATTTGATACTATCTTTTGTTAGCAATATTATTACCAAATTATGACCAAATGGATTCCACACCTTTTTCACGCGGAGCGCTTACCCCGGGAGTGAGCAGGTGTCGGACTCCTATGGATCTTCTCCAGTCTTGAGTGCTCATGCTCTTGGGTTCCACAGCTAGCCTAACGGCATGGCGAAAGGAAGATGAAAGGAGATGGCTGTATGAGTTGGGCTATAAAAAGGCTCACGTTATAAGCATACATTGGGAGGAGTTGAGTAAATCAAAGAAGGCTTTTTTCCAGTTATGGGACAACCCAGGATACAAAAAACATGTTCTCAAACACGATTTTCTTCCCGAAGCTTCTGAATTCTGCACGACGGCCTGTTCTGTTGTAAGCTTGCCCGCAAAATATTCAACTCACTCTGTATTCTTCATTATTTCAACTTATGAAGTATCGTATCTTGTTATTCATCGATGAACAGAATGCCTCTATTTATCCACTTTCGTGAAACCAAGTGTAACAACACTCTTGAAATTGTGTGGTCCTTATCACCATTGAGCGACTAAAGTTTATCGACTCACCTTAAGTTTCCTTCGTTTGCTCTCTTTCAATAAGCCTTTACAAAGCATTAAGAATTTATACACATTCCTTCAATACCCAACGTGAAAGGCCAGCAGCAAACATGATTCGATCAGGAACCGATACATGATTGAAAGTGGGAGCAGTGTGGACTATGAACATTGCTGTTCCTCCGGGAGTGGTCGTCGAGATTGGGTCCCGATTGACAAACATAGGACCCGGTCTTACATCTCTATGGAGCGGTCCGATACAATCACGTTGTATTTGTTTTGTTGCGGAGTTGTGCTCTACAAATAGTACACACAACCCTGCGAGTACCAAACTCGATACGTCGGAACACCGTGTTGATATTTAGTTATTGTTTATAGAGGTAAATGTCACAGGGGCGACTCACATAGAACCTAGTTTTTTTAGTAAGTAGCTAGTAACTACTCGTTTATTTCATACTTAGTAGGTATTTTGATAGCATTATATAAAGTCAACTGCCAGTCGTAATTTAGGATCTATTTTAATTAAAGAAGAAATTGTTTCAAAATCGTTTGCGAACAGGTTTGGAATTAGCATGTCACTCAGTAGCAATAAAGTATACTACTCTCGAGCAAATGCCTACTTTATTGTGAAGCAATTTGTATACGATATAAATTATATATTTACAATATAAATTAAATTAAATATTTATATCGTATACAAATTGCTTCCGTAACCTGCGTAGTGTATAGGCTTTAGGGGCGCTAACCTAACCTAACTATACCTAATCACACATTCGGATTCTGGCGCTTCGCCGGCCGCTGCCACGGCATGCTCGCTTCGCTCGCTCGGCTCGTGCGTTGTGTTCAGTGTACTAACCCAACCTAACTAAGGCCATAGCGCCCCTAAGAATACACCCAACCACAAAGCATGCTTTTCCATAGCATGCATTCATTAGCCTGCATGCTATAGAAGCAAGCAGCGGACGAATATAAGATCGCTTCGTCGCTAAATATAACATGCTGGTCGAATTCTTCGCGCGTTAATTGAACAGCTTTGGAAAATAACTAATCCACCTCTACACCATAGCATACTCTCTGACAGAATATGCTCAGACCAAACGCAGGCAATAGGCATTTCGTGGCAATAGAATCGGATAGATGAGTCATGTGTCACGCGGCTGACTCCGGGCCAAGTCTCGAGGCGGGCAGTCACGAGCGCGACCCGACTCCCCCGCCCTCTATTGTGCGATGGAAAGCAACGGAATCGATGCCGTGCCGGATATACTGTACTATTGTTTGAATTAAGAATGTTTGAGGAAATTATTAATGTCTTTACAAAGAGCTTGTAAACATATGGCAGAAGAAAAGTGACGTAATTTGTACGAGTCCGAGTTACTTATGTCATTCTTGGTTATTTATATTAATATCTACTACCCTTTGTAATTATTAGCTATATGCAACAGGCGATTTAAAAAAAATATTAAAAAGACAAGTCCCCGAGTTTGCTGTTTTTTCCTTGCTGGATCTTCTCAGTCGAGGTTGCAATCCGATCCGGTTGTAGATATAAGAATGATATATGTAAAATTGACAATTTGTAAGTACCCCCGTAGGCCTAGACAAAATAAACGCTTTGACTTTGACTTTGTGTTGTTTTGCGTTGCAAACAATATTCCACTCAATAGAGTTTCAGTTGAATAGTAATAGACCTATCGATCTACCTTGTTAACTATCCTCAGAACCTAAGTCCAAAAGGTGACAGGGACCTATGCTTCATGTTGGTATATTCCATTATCCAGCATACATCAGAGTTGTAGCCAAGATTTGACCCTCAAGAAAACTAGGGTAAAATATAATTTAATACATGCAAAGAATTTGCCAGCAATTTGAAACCCGACTAAGGATAGGGGAATTAAGAAATAATATATAACACTCTCCACAAACCAACTTAACAACGCCTAAAATACGTTACACTTGTAACCACGCTGTCGTTATACCGCCGAGCGTATTGGCGGTTGGCGGGCGGCGTTCACATAACGACGCACCCAATTTAAATACCAACAAAAAGTGCTCAAATCACCTCGGATTTAGTTCGAGAGTGGCTTGTGTAGGCGGACTTCTTGTCCGTGTGTGGTGCAAGGGACGAGTGAAAGCGGGCAATTAATTTTCTTTACCCAATTTCTGAGGAAAGAGGGATTTGAAATTTAGAAAAAATAAGAATAGCATCACTGCCTGTCTTACTAAAGTTGTTGTAAAATACGTCAAACCATAGGCTTCCTCCTTAGTCACCTCGACTCATTATAACCATTTTTTTTCGTATGTGACATATATTCTATGAAACCTAACGCCCAAATTTGGTAGATTCTGACCAATCAACAGAGAGGGGTAATGAGCGTTATACTTTTCCATATTCTATCCCTGTGCGTTCCTCTGTGGTCGAATCGGAGCATCAGGAGATATCGTATATCGCTTCCCACTCCCTCTACGTCCTTTCCCTTACAGCCTGTCACGTGGGAGGTTGTAACGCTACATGTGAACGGCAACGCATCTGCATCGGGGTCATCGACCCCGCCGCCTCAGTATCAAACCACTGTGAGAAGGTCATGTGTTTCGGCAAGTGCGAATAACGACCAAAATTTGAATTTCGTTGCAAAAACACACGTTCGTTGGAACTGGTTTCGAAGAAAGGCAAATAATCTGAGGTCTGTGCGTGTGTGTGTCCGTAAGTGTGTGTTTGTGGTTGATTGTAGTGGGAGTGAGTTTTGTTTTTTATGAAAATGTTTTTGTTTGTTACCATAGATTAATTATAAAACTATCTTTCGTTGAGATCATTGCTTGGGCTAGCTCTGTAATATTAGGTATGATCGTAGATATATAAAAATATTATAACCCATGCTGCTTAAGTTGTACCTTTAGTTCTAAATAAAATTAAACATGGATTTAATTCATATTAAACAAATTCTATTTTAATTTATAGATAGTTCTGCGACAATGTGTCATATGCACCATGATACAACCTATGCTGAAGCTAATCACCATCAATTTATATAATAAGTTCCAAAGAAAGTTTAATGCCTGTTAATAGGTATTTGTTCAAAACTGTTGTTTTAAGCAAGCCCATAGTGCCTGCTTTAATATTCAGCTTAAAGTTCAATAAATTATATTAATTTATGCATTAAGTAACATAACAGTGAAATATTAACTCGATATTAAATTTACGTTGATAACTTTACGAGTGTAATAACAAGTTTATTATTTCATTTATTAAGTTTATTTTTGTTTGAACGTAATATAAATTTATTGAACATACTTAACTGAGATAAATGCAAATTTTAAAAGCCCTGATGTATAAGAGATTTCGCAAGTACTATTCAAACAAAAGTAACATTAACATGGGGCACCTCTATGCGGCGTCGTAGTGGAAACAAACCTTGCAAAGAGATCTCGATTAGAGCGCAACATGAGTCTGTGTACGTCATTAGTTAAAGTTTAATTAACTAACCAAACGCTGAATGTAAAGGCTTTCTTAGACTACACTCCTGAATTAACAGAAAATACAAACAGGTGTAGATTTTTTTCTATGTAATGATTACCAAAGACAGGAAGATTAAATTACAGAAATAGAATTAACCTTTTTTAATCGGACTCAAAAAAAAAATAAAAAAATAATAATAATTACAATGGGACTAGTCTCGCCAGACACTCGTACTAGTACGAGCCTCTTACTCCTCTTAGCCAGGACCAACAATGGTGTCCAATGATGACGCTGAGGTTCGACCCTTTACGAGTCCCGAGGAAAAGCTAAATTATCTTCGAACCCGCACGAATTTAATCTAAAGAAAGAATAGGAGGAGTTGGAAGAAAATAATCAAGAACTATGCTATTATTTTAAATAGATAAAAAAACATATTATTGTTTAGTAACAATAATGTTATTTTCTCAATGTTTTTTTATCAATGTATTTATATTTTTTTAAAGTTAACAAATACGGATTTCAATAATACGCTAGTTTGTTTTATTGAAATCCGTATTTGTTAACTTTTTTAATACGTAAAAACCTAGTCTATTGAAATAAGATATCCATTCTTTTCTAGGCCACTTCGAGCGTGGGCAGACAATATATTGAATCAAGCATCCACAAATTAGAACGCTTCCTTAACAGCCTAAATAGGAACATTAATCTGGGCCCTTATTAGGACACTGATACGAGCGTACAAAGGAGGCATTATTTTAACGGCTTTTCCCAAACCATTAATATAATTATTGCTCATGTTACTTTACCTAATAGGGTACACTGGAAGGTTAGTGATCGGTGGGATCCTTGTGAAAGATCCAAATTCGGCGATAGGTCGTGTCGCTAGCGTATAAGTTTGTAAATTGAAACCAGATGTCAAATGTTTTGTGAAAATATTGGATCTTTAGTAAATAATAACCAGTTTTATAAAGATGATAATTAATTGTTTTCTTCCTTTGTATAAATACACATACCATTCATATAAAAACTGTTACTAAGTAACTAAATAGTTTACAAGGAAACCTCTTTAGACATTTGGAGACGGAGACGACGATACACCACATTAACATCGAGAACTGTCAGAGACCTAACGCAAAAGTCAATTATCGGTCCATTTTTATTATAAATATTTTATATGAGTACTGTCTACTCGTAGGCACAAACGTCCTCGTTACACCGTCAGTTCTGCGTAAATGTATAATCATCGTGCAGCATCGCATGCAAATCCAACGTTGCCAGGAAGGCTTATCTGCGCGGGCGCACCTCGATTTCTCCGCGACATTTCTCGGCCTGCGTGCACGCTGCGCCGCGCTAACAACGCTGTCCAACTGATACCCTTAATTACATGATGCCAAATTCATTTTACTTAGTCGGTAGCAAAGTCGACGCTTAGTATTCTGATAGCAAAGGAGGTTCTATCTATTGCAAGCTATTGAAGCGAAGCTTCTTTACGGACGTTCGGGGCGCTCGCTGCCCGGGCACTAAAACGGTGAAAAGCGTAACGCGTAACGCGTAACGCATAACGCGTTATTTTTATGTTACACTCTGCCTACCCTGTTTCAAAACCCTATGCACGCCACTTATAATATATCTAATATCTACTGCAAAGCTGCGCTTCTTTCGGGCGTCCCTAGACGGCACTGATTTTTTTTTTGTATGAAACGTTTATAAATCGTAGCTAAAGATATTGACGATTGGTGGTCCTATTTCAAAATTGTATGTTTAAATGTAGTGTGTAATCTGTCAATTGTACAAAACAAAGTCACTATCCGCGTGTGTCTGTCGGTATACTCGCTAAGTTCATCTAAACTACGCAACTAATTTTGATGCGGTTTTCACTATCATTGCGAGAGTTTTTCCCGAAAGTTTGTAAGAAGCAGTACATTCTAATTCAACGTATAAATAGTAAAGAACAACTGGGGTGTAGTCGCTAGTTTGTTTTAATAAAAAAAATAATTTTGATGTACCAGACATTCGCGTTTATTCAAGAAAATGTAAAACAAACTAAGTCTGTACCTACCTACTTAAGAATGCATAAATTACATCGTAAACAGCACAGTGAAATCAAATCCTTAACTTTATTTAGTAATAAATTGTAAGTCCACAAAACAGCTCCCACAATTTATTGGACTCAATCACTATTCCGTGTAATTGCTTATCTAAATTGCTAAGTTGATCATTTATGTACTTTGAAAAGTTGTCTTAACCGTAACCTTTGTACAGGACCTAGATAAATGAAATATACTACTAGAAAACCGCTTAATAAAACCTACTGTAAATTTTTGTGGAACGAACTTGTGATTCATTTTATCTCAACTCTTTTTTGGATCTTCCGCATTATAAACTAGCTGAGCCCGCCACTTCGTCCGCGTGGATTTTCCCGCGTTTTGAGCCCAGGCGAGAGGACGAATTTTTAAAATTTTGTTTTTCTATAATAAAAGTAGCCTAAGTTACTGTTTATAACATCAGCTATTTTGCCAGTGAAAGTCCCGTCAAAATCGGTCCAGCCGTTTCGGAGATTACCCGGAACAAACACACAGACAGACAGATAGACAAAAAATTTTTAAATCGCGTTTTTGTTATAGTTGTCGTATGGACTTTGATATCCTTTTAGTGAAAAGGTGTTATTTTGTGATTACAAACAGACACTCCAATTTTATCGCCAGACTGACACAGCAACTCCAACTAAGCAAAGCTTGTACTATGGGTACCGTGCAATGGACTGGCGACGATCCCAGTGACACTCAGACCTGGGCAAATTACGAAAACGATATGTACCACACTCTGTAGAAGTGTTACCAGTTTTAGAATCGGAATCTCCTAGCTAAATCGATGGCATTAAAAGAACTAAAGGGAACTTGTTGAAGTAGGCAAGAGCAGTTCGCAATGACGATCAAGGAAAGACCGCTTCAATAATTACATCTGTCGCAGATTTAAAATAAGAACATTTTATACCGTTATCCATCCAAATAAGGTGACCTCTGCATCACCAACGAACATCCTTGTGCCCAACAAAAAATGTTTCCAAGAGAAATGGGCGAGAGCTCAAGTACCGCTGGTCGTTCCGGTGACGCGTTTATTTTGACTGCGAGCTTCGAATTTCGGGCCGTGGACCGACGCAAATCGAGTTTCGTGCTGAATTCCACAACAATGGAGGTCAAATACCGATAAAGCTGTCGAATCGTTGCACGTTCCGATTTGGAACAGGAGTTTTTTAACCACGGTCACTTATTCCTATACCGATCTGATAGTGGAATAAAAACCGAGGCTATCAGCTGTTAATCTCACTCATTTTTTTTTTTGTTACTTTTTTCGCCGACATTGTGGAACTATTGCAAAGCTCACCACAGAATCCAGTATTCTATCCACTAGGTGAAACAGAAAGGGTATACTATTTTTTTGCTACTTAACTTTGTAAATCTAAAACTATCGGCTTTGTGGGACAGTTGAAGTACTGAAGGTTTTGTAGACTTATGAAATCTGTCAACAGCTGTATCCATATAACACGTTTTCTTTCTCAAGTTTCTTCCAAAGCTGATAGATTTAGAATCACAATGTTAATTTTTGAAAAATAAAGTAGGTATATCCTTTCTGTATCAACCTGTATATAGAATTGAAATTGGAATCACACTTGCTATGGCAGTCCATAGCAAGTGTCATTCCAATTTTAATTCTGTCCCGTCAGACGTTACAGTTAACGTCTGACATCTTATTCTCAACATAGGCACCGATTGTCATTGAGGAATTGTCGTCTGATAGTAGGTATACTAAACAGGACAAACCCTTTGCAACAGAAACTTGTTATAGCAATGACGAAATATCACAAAAAAACCGACGTCTTCTAGAAGCGACTAAATGACTAGAGAATCCGTCATCACAGCCAGTACAGCCTAGGCACAACATAAACCTTACCTAGCAACAAATTAACATAACGAATAAAATTCCTAAATAACAGGCTGGTTCAATGACGTCACTAGTCGGCTAGTTTCGAATTACAAAAGACTCTGATTAGAGCGCCTTCAGACCGAATAGAGATTGACGAACGAACAACAACGAGAAACGATACGAAAACTACTACATTAGTTGTTTGTAACGTTTCGCCTTTATTTATATTTAATTAACATTACAGTTTCCGGGACATTAAATATAAACCACGAATTCATAAAAGAGCCGCTCGGATGTTGACGATGAAGGAGATAGAAACCTTTTTATGTTACTGTTTTTTTGGTGTATTTTTTAACTACAAGTCTACCGAGATTTGAGCGGTTAACAGACTTGGACCACTGGTCTGTCTGAAACAGACTTAATCCGACTCGCTGCAACGCCGCTGTAAAATGCGCCTGCGCAAAGTAGTCACGGACATCCAAGGCCACAGTGGCCGTTACACAAAGACGCCGATTTTGGACACACATAACTATGAATGTAGCTCACAAAAAACGTGGCGAATCTAGACGTTGGCGAAGAAAATCTACACTGGTTCAACAGGATGCAAGATAATTGACAATTATAGCGTTATTGCTATGCTTTGTGCTTGAAAGAAAAACAAATTGTCGGACTTTCATCATGGCGTTCTATTGTTAGTACAAAACGTTTACGTAGATTTTGTTTCATTCCAGTTACCCTAATTCTAAAGCTATATATTTCGGCTTAATTCAGAACCTGAAAATACTAGCCAATTCTAATATTGTAAAATTTAATATCTTCTGATGTTTAAACGGAAGTACCGTAAAATGTATTTGAAACTTAGTCATCGTCTACCTACTCAATCGATCGCCGGTACCTTTTAAAAACAAACGGTCCGCCTGAAGCAACAAAAAAACCACTAGCGTTTAGGCGTTACACCGTTTACTTATTCATTAATAAGCCATAAAACTTATATCTAAAAATACCTATTAACAGTCAGTTCAAACAATAAGACAAAGGGACTCAACAATTTGTGGTGAACAATAGTCGCTCTGTGTGTTTTTACAATTCGCAAAATTATTCAAATTAATGCCCCCTAAAGTCTATAACTGTTAACACATATTCCGAGAAACTTGGAACTGAACAGCCAACAGAGATGGACAGAGCTTGTACGATTGAAATTAAACCTTAGGCCCCTTATTAATAAACGTAGTAGGTATAGCTGGTCAATTATCTCGTTCTGTCGTCAGTAATTTGACATTCGAAAGATGAAGAGAAAGCATGTTTTAACTTTACAACCTCTAAACCACGTTTATCAATAATCGGGCAGAAGTCAAAGGTTGTATACTTGTTCTACAATTAATTATACATAGATTAGATAATGTATAGGGAACTAAATAATCCGTGTATCTTAATATATATAACTCAAAGGTGCCTGACTGACATAGTGATCTATCAACGCACAGCCCAAACCACTGGACGGATCGGGCTGAAATTTGGCATGCAGGTAGATGTTATGACGTAGGCACCCGCTAAGAAAGGATTTTGATTAATTCTACCCCCAAGGGGATAAAATAGGGAATGAAAGTTTGTATGAAACTTTGTCAATTAAATTCCACGCGGACGATGTCGCGGGCACAGCTAGTTTTAAAATAAAGTAGGTACATATTTTTTAAATATCACCAGACTAACTCTTCAACTGTGTGTGGTCCCAAACCAAGCACCGTTTGTACCTACTATGGGTGCCATACAATGGACTGGGAGCAATCCGAGCGATATATCTCGCAAATTCAGAAAGGGCCATTTCAGAAATGTAACGATGGCAATCGATATTCCTGGTGCAGTAATTCTAGCAGCCTATGCTTAAAACATTAAACAAAATGGTCGTCGAAATGGTTAAAGTAACATGTTTAATACAAAGTTAGTACCAAGAATACCATTGTACTTCATTACCTCAGACACTTCAGTCACGAGTAATGAAAGTAATACATAAAAGGATTTTACACCACAAAGACGATCAATCCTATGTTCCAATGCTGTTTATTTAAAAATGGTCATTTTCATCAAATTGATGTGTTTCCACCGAAATCTTAATTATTCTTGCGCAACTGTTACACCCGTGAACACAATATCCCTCTACTTACACAATTCGAATACGCAATTGCGGTCCTTACCGCTCAGCATTAGAGGTGTTATTGCCGTGTGATATCAATGGTAATTGGTAAGTCGAGGAGGTGGGTTCGTCACGGGAGACGAGGATGGCGTAACAAAGTTGCGGTACGGTTGCTCTGCTGTGGGTGGTGAGCAGAGACGTCGGTGTTTTGGTTCTCGATGTGAGAAAAAAAATAATGGCTCGCGGTTTGAGAACGGAAAACAAATGAGAGATCAACGGTCGAGATACGCCCGTGATAGATGAAAAGGAATAAAATAAATTGGAGGATGTGGACGTCCGTAAAGGTTTTATTTTTTGGACTATACATTTTAAAGATAACGAGTCTGTGAGTTGAAGAGACGTTTGATAAGGGACATTTTGATTGATTCCCTCGCTGAATGGTGACGAAAACCTGCATGTCTTTTGAAAGACGTGTGAAGGTCTTCAATCCGCACTGCACCGCAATAGCGAGCGTAATATAGGTGCGCTCTATCACCTACTGCCTTGTTTCACTCCTATCTACTTCTCCAGGGAACACAAGCCTCATGGTATGTTATTACATTTATAACTAGTGTTATTTTTAACCAACTTCAAAAAGGAGGAGGTTCTCAAATCGGATGTTTTTTTTTAATTTACTAGGCTTATTTGAATTGACCGTCTCGTAGTCAGAATCAAAATTTTAATTCGAACATTCATTAAATACACTCGGTCGCTTTAGCCAGTGCATTTTGTACAGTGTTTACATTTGAAACAATGCGGGCAGTACCTTTGAACAATGCACGCCGAAATCTGAGAACGAAATTACCGTTTGAACTCGTGGGATTAAAGCTGTAACGAGTTCTGTATGTATGTGTTACGAACGCAGTCAACCTTAACTGCCGGCTTTATTCAAAAAACAACACGTAAAAAGTATTTTTTAGCCGGCAGTAGGTACCCATTTAAGAACATACTTATTTCATTTACCAAAATGTTTTAGCCATGATATAATTTCCAATGAACAAATAGTCCCAGGACAACGATACCTATCACTAAATGAGAACCCCTTGGGGAAATATCTATAAAAGCGAAGTGTTTGCCATTGAATGCATTAAAACATTTAACTTTATGCAAACTTCGTCCTCTATGTGACTAACCTAACAGCAAATATTATAAGATTATTTCACACCCACCATCAGTTAGGATCCCCACTGGGAGCATGATCCACCGCCAGTTACCTACAGGTGGTAATCTCCGCCATGCTTTATAATAAGTGCGCTATCTTTTACAATATCTGACTATTTAAAGTCTAGCATAAATAATAATGTATTCAACGCGCGCTTTCACAAAATAAGCCGAGTATTCTAGTTGCGCATACAATGGCGGACCGACATCCTCGTGCGTAGGCGCCCTGGAGCTGACTCACTAGAGTTCCTAAGACTGAGTACACATGGCTATAAAGCCAGCGGCGGATTACTCTAATACCACTCAAGTTCTTCATTTGCGGGTCGCTATTATGTATTTGTCGTAACAAGTCTGTACTAGGTGAAACAAAAAGGGTATACAAATTTTTTTGCAACTTAACTTTGTAAATCTCAAAGTATCGGCTCTGTGGGAGGGACAGTTGAAGTACTAAAGGTTTTGTAGACTTGTGAGATATGTCAACAGCTGTATTCCTATAACACCTTTTGTATTCCAAGTTTCCTCCAAAATTGATAGTTTTAGAAATAGTTTTAGTTTGTAAAAGCTAGGTTTTGAAAAAAAAGGATACTATCAACCTGTAAGGATTTTTTTATTCTTCCTGATTTGCTTCGGGTTGTGATTCCCCCGAGTTAACTGTACAGCGCCCATACTTTGAGACCACACAGATGGAATCGTTGTCTAATGTTATTATTAGGCATCAAATTTGAACTACATTTGAGTACCTACTCGCGTGTAGATACATTATTTACATGCAATTTTTTTTTTTTTTCATTTCATTTCATTTATTTTTCCAAAAAAACTTAACTATAAATATAATAGCCGCACTTCTAAAACCGCAAAGGGCTTATATGTGTGTCGGCGAGTCGTTTTGAAAATAAAAGGACTTAAGTTTAGTTTTGATCCCCCGTGTTTTAGAAATATTTTTGTTGCAGATTGTCTGGTAACTTAAATAGTTGGGTATTCACTAGTGGGTCCTGCAGACGGTGTCCTTGCCTTCCTACACTTCAATTGCAGCACCACTTACCGGGTCAATTTGTGGATCTAAATCAACAAGGTTGCCATACAAACGCACACAATTTTACTTATCAAAATCAGTCCAGCCTTTTACGAGTTTCTGCGAGTCTAACTCACAGTATTTTATTAATAAATTCTATAGATATGACTTTAAATTAATTTTAATGTAGGCATGTCTGCCATGAAACTTGCGTAACTGCAGATAATGACAATAATACTCTGCAATATGCATCAAACAGAACAAAGTCTGCCGAGTTGTTCCTCAGACAGAAACATCATCATTTAATATTTATTATAATTAATAAAGCGACTGGTTATATCCCCGCCTACATACCATGTTTCAAATGCTTCAACAAGCAAGCAGAACATTGCAGAAGCTCAGTCTGCCCGTTCTTTATGTAGGCGCACCTTTCTAATTGACGTGAACCTAGAAAGCTGGCTGCATTAATATCTCTAGACTAGACGGTCGCAATCTATACATTTTCTATTTTATATGTCAGTAATGAACGAGACGACATAGAACTAGTATTGGCAAACGACGGTTTTATATCTGTAAGCGGGTGAACGAACGCTGGAAACCTCATACTATCAGCTTAGAAACTATAGCGTATAAACAACATACATAGTTTTATTCCTGTTTTTTATGTAACTAAGTCTGCAAACAAGCGTACGACCCGCCTAATGTTAAGCAGTAGCCATAGCCTATAGATGCTTACAATAGGAATGGAATTGCTTACACGATTCCGGTCTGAAGGGGAGTGAGATATTGGGAGGGGAAGGGTGTCATTGGCTTTCGGTTCTCTCCCTCATCGTACTAAAGGCAGCTATAAATAGCTACTTCACCCCAATTTTCTGTGTGAGGATGGTACTATCCCGGTCGAACCAGTCCTTAAATGAGTTATACTCGTAGTATGACTGTAGCTTGGGTCTACGTACCGAACCACCGTGATACCTGAGTTTGTGTAATCAAAAATCAAGCATATTCAAAAATTCAAAACACGCACATTAAAACACATTAGCAAATAATAAATGCTGCAGTTTATCATTCAATTAATATTCATCGGCGTTTGAATTTAAAATCAATTTGTATATACTTAAGTCCACGGTTTGCCTCAATTTAATATGTATCTGTTCTAATACTAGGACCCGGATTCTAAATTTATCTATGATTCTTAACATAGCGCAAAGGTTTCCAGGACCCAAAAATGAACTAAAATCCAGTAGAAAGCCGTAGCTAACACAAAACACTTGAACGCCTCCTGATGGTGATGCTTAACTGGAAATAGAAAAGACCGGAGTTGGTGAGTGAAGAAGATACTCAGGAGTAGGATGAAATAAAACCTAAAAGTCAGAATAAAAGAAGCCATTTTTGTGAAACACACATCGAGTCTTCTAATTACCGGTAACTGCATATATATCAATCGAATGATACACGAGACAGCCAGTCGCACCACATTACACGAAAAAACTAAGCTAGAATATAAAAGTCATAAATAAAATAAAAAAATGCCCTTTTTAACGTCCCACTCCTGGGCACGGGCCTCCCCTCAAGACGAGGGGTATTCAGGCTATAATCCACCACGCTGGCTCAGTGCGGGTTGGCGGATTTCACATGTCTTTCGAAAATTGGTTAGATCTTCTAAGACATGCGGGTTTCCTCACGATGTTTTCTTTCACCGTAAGCAAGTGATAATCATATAGAAATTATGATTCGAACATAGATTTCGAAAAATACAGAGGTGCGAGCCGGGGTTTGAACCCAAGACTTGGTGCCCGCAAGACGCGTGCTTTAACCACTCGGCTATCAGAGCTTATATAAAAGTGAATTAAAAAGTATATTTCCGTACTTCTATGCTGAATATAAAAGAAGCAAGGAAAAGTGTCTTAACGAATCCGGCGTGCTATTCTTAGTAACGATATTCGATATATTGTGACATTTGTCGTGTTATATCCTACTCTAAATTCCATCTTTTAGCCGTCGTATATCGTCTGAATGTACGATAATTTTGTATCGTTCGTTCAGTAATCAATACGATAGCAAAAAAACGAATATTTAGAGTGAGATTCGACAATACAATTGTCGCAATATATCGATTATCGTTGCTAAGAGTACAAAGTCTACAAAGCGTATACGATCCGGTTGGGCTCAATTGCTTATCCATTACCGCGCACGTAGGCGAAGCTGTTTGACGTTCCATAAAGTATCGTCGGCTCTCCTATTTTATAGATGATGTACTGAATTCGTCATTTAAACACTAGTAATATAATAATGTTGTATCTAGTTAGAAAAGAGATACTGAATTTAAGTCCTTGACCTTATGAGATTAAAATATAAAATATATATGTCGCTTTGACAATCACGCTGCAGCTCAATAGATTGGAATGATACAAAAATCATAGCGAGTTCAAAACACAAACCAGAATCGGGTAATAATATTAAAATATTTCCGTGACTAAAATGATTCTGAGCATCGTTGTAACCGCGAGATAAATGACTCACCTTCCAGGCAAGCAGGAGATCCGGCGCGGTGGTAATAATGCCTACAAATCTAGATAAATGGGTGGATTAGGGTTGCTGTATAAACGCTGTTAAACAGAGTACCTACCCAAAATATATAAAAATTATGCTGAACAAGAAAATGTAAAGAACTCTCGTGAAAACACTTCAGTTGATCGACGCGGGTAAGAAGGTTGTCATAGCTATTTAGTGGGAATCAGTATTTAAAGATTACTGTTATGATTTCTTCACAACTTGTCTTAGTTAAGACAGAAGAGAGGCCATAGCCATTCACGAGGTTCTAAATTAAATAATAATATTGGATAGAGCCTCTAAAAATACGTGAATAATCGACCCTGTATGTGACCCGGCCGACACTATGCGTGGGCGATCGAGTCAGTCGCGGGCACGTAAACTGGTACCCACCTCACCTACTTACTGAGACAATTTCAATGCTTTATTGTCGCTTTGCTGGCGCCAGGGGGGGTTCGATTCGCTTACCATATAAGGTTTAGCTAATGATGTGTCGTGTATAAAACTATGTACTGGAGATGAACTATAAACACATTGCTTTAGTTTATCCTTCTTTCCTCTTTCTACATAAGGGGATACCTAAGTTAGATTACTCACTCGAACTTCTGTTTGTTCGAAATAATATCATTAATTTTGTGAAATTTAGTTCTTATTATCGCTTGAATTTTATTTGGAAAATGGTTTAACTCAGTAACTTAAAATTTCTTACGCCCTTATTTATAAGCGGACGAATAGTTACACACCGAACTATTATCCTACTAATACTATAAATGTGAAAGTTTGTGAGTGTGGATGTATGTATGTATGTTTGTTACTCCTTCACGCAAAAACTACTGAACGGATTTGGATGAAATTTGGAACACAGATAGTTTATAACCGGGATTAACATATAGGATACTTTTTATCCCGATAATCCCGATTTTTTTGTTACGTTAAATACTACGTGGACGAAGTCGGTGGGCACAGCTAGTAACTAATATATTCTGTCATCAGTAATTTAACATTCGAAAGCAGAAGACAAAGGATGGTTCAACTACACAACCGCTAATCCACGTTTAATAATAAGGGGGAATTTCGGGGAGAGCTGCTGCCTAATGACGTCACCCACCACAATGAATCTTGGTAAAGAAGTCCCTTGCAGTCTCTAAGGTTAGAAATTTTCTTAATTATATTTATCCATAGAAGCGAAAACTATACATACCAAAAACTCTACCAGTAGCGATAGATCAAATTCCAATAATTAAATATACTCTACTCCTTGGTAGAGGGAGCTTACTCTAGGTAGGTAGACTGGTTAATATAATACTCTGTATTCCGTAAACCCGCGGGCGTGGGTGACCGCGCCGTGCCCCGACTCTTGCGCACGTGACCTAACCGACGCGACTCTTTATCATCTCCGGTTATAAGCTTATACTATTTTATGTTATTCAATGGTTTGATATTTGAGTGCTTAGAGATTAGAACCTTTTCGGGCGCATGCTTTCAATACAAGAAAGTTTAAGCAGTTTAAGAAATCCTTGGCTTATGACAATTTACCCGAATACGGTGAAGTCAAAAGTAAGGGTTATGTTTTAGCACTCCATGTATGTATGTTTGTATCATGGTTATGTTCTACCGGAACACCTAAACTATTTATACGATTTTTATGAATGAGGTGTCAATCAATTTGTTATTATGATCCGTGTGTCATAGGCTACATTTTATACGAACATAATCAATATGGCGGATTTAAAAACGTGGGGTCCCTGAATTTTTTTTGGCTGTCGTATCGTTTGGGCTTTCTACTGGAATAAGAGAAAATTCTGGGTTCTTAAACAAAAATACTACTATAAAATATATACCAAGCAATACAAACAATTTCATACAAAATTTCGGAGTTTAAGAATACTACTAGCGCTAACTATCAACAGATTTTTACCGCAATCAGATTATATTTATTGTTATTTTTTTAATACAAACAATGGGAAAGGAAATAGACCACACTATTCATGTCGCAAATAATCAATCCTATATTCAAAGAAGCCAGACCTGTGTAGGCGAGCCCCGCTCTAGCCATGTGACGTTGCGCCTACTAGTCGTATCAAAACAATTTTTATGATTATTTCATTTTGATGCATTTTTGTAATCTTAGATTTATATGAAAAGATTCGAAAGTATTTCATTGGTTTAACATAATTCTTTTATATTGTTTTTATGTTCATGTTTGTCTAAGCCATAAATAAAAATAGCTCTTCGATGTTTGATGCTATTTGATGAGTTTAATTTATAATTTTTATTTATTTAGTAATTAGACGAATCAACAATTCTGATAAGTAAATACATGGACATTTAGCACGTGCTACCTTTTTCAGTAAGAATTCTTATTATTTTGTAAAGCAAGCTTATTATCACACACAAGTTTTTCTTACAGAAAATCTACGTGCTTCTAACTTATCTATCACTTAACATTTTTAACCACCGTTGTTAGGTGAACTAATTAAAAACAATTACACTTACGTATTACAATGATCTCAGGGCAATAAAACACGGTTCCCACGCTTATTATGACTATTGTTTTAAACCACCCGTAGAACAATTTGTATGTTCAGCAATTTATAAATGTGTTTCTTAGTCTGACTTAGTTAAAAACTCTGTATTAACCCACCCAACAATTTCAGGTTTATTACGGGTTACATAAATACAAAAAGTAGGAGGAATCGCAGATTAAAATGTAAATAGGTACTCAAAAAGTAAGTCTTGTTTAAACCTTCAGATCAAAACCTAATACTAAAGACCCAATAGTACTACAACAAATTACCTTTGAAATAAAACTATTTTTCGGATTTTATCGCGTTTGTTTAATTTATGTTCCCGACGTTTCGGCTGCTTTACAGCAGCCATGGTCACGGGGGGACTGAGGTGTTAGACGTCCTGATGTCATAGTTAGTAACTGGGTACCCTCATATTAAGTTGTTGTTTGCGGTCCGATCCACGCAGAAAGTGCTCACAGTGTCTCGAGGTCTTGCAATGGTACACTTGGTTTTGGATTTAATTATATTAATTACTGGATCCCAAGTTGGTGGTAGCACCCAGCCATCTTCCCTATTGAAATTAGGATGTTTTTTAATTTCAATGGCCTCACGTATCATCCTTGGTCGGAATCGGTGTTCTTTTGCGAGGATCTGTGGTTTATCAAATCTGATATAATGGCGGGTGCGGTCCTGTACATGTTCACAGATTGCAGACTTCGTGGAGCGCCGGTGTTTCACGTCAGCTATTAAAAAACATCCTAATTTCAATAGGGAAGATGGCTGGGTGCTACCACCAACTTGGGATCCAGTAATTAATATAATTAAATCCAAAACCAAGTGTACCATTGCAAGACCTCGAGACACTGTGAGCACTTTCTGCGTGGATCGGACCGCAAACAACAACTTAATATGAGGGTACCCAGTTACTAACTATGACATCAGGACGTCTAACACCTCAGTCCCCCCGTGACCATGGCTGCTGTAAAGCAGCCGAAACGTCGGGAACATAAATTAAACAAACGCGATAAAATCCGAAAAATAGTTTTATTTCAATGTGTAGTATTCGCGTAAATATTAGAAAACAATAAACAAATTACCTACTAGTCAAGTGCACAAAACATATCTTTCCACGGTTCCCGGAACAACTCAGTGTGTAATAGTTACGTGACAATTGTGCTAATTAACGGGCGAACTCTTTTAGGTCACGTTTATGAGATCCAGGTGACAGAGCGTCTTAAATATAGCGATCGCGTAATACGGATCGGGGTTTCCCAGATTTATTCGTGCAATGACCCAAAAAGCATACCGTGGTTCCGTTGTTCACTAATCACTCGCCCACCCGTGTCCACCAATTTCTGGTATAGCCCACCCATGGCCCATGGGTAAAGTGGTTAGCTACGGAAAACTGTCAAACCTGACGTATTGCGAGTTAAGTGCAAGGCGCGCGAAATTCGAGCGGTTTACAGACTTGAGCCCCAGATTTCGTGCTATCTCAGGATCAGGGAGTGAAAGTAGCATGTACGATCCAAAAAAGCAATTGATATTGGTACCGTTCACCGACCTGATAGGTACTCCATGAGACAGTTACGAATTGAAAATAAAAGGAGCTTCTTGGAACACACTCACACAGCCGGATGTATAATGACTCACACCGATCACACGACGCCATATGACGGTCAGTGAACCTGTGAATTCGCTATAAATGTCTTATCACAGCTATATAAATAAATCGCATTCATTTTAAAAGGTTCATAATTGATATTTACTTTAATTTGCATCACAATTTACCTGTATTTTTATGCTCTCTATTGATAGCTGCCTATCGAACTTACACCAATGCAATCTGTTCTAGCTACGGCTAATTGACATAATTTATGATCTTGAGTGTCTACAGTGAGAGAGTAAATATACGAGTCTTTAAAGTTTTTCGATGGCGCCGATAAATATGTGGCGGTAATGAAAAACACCAATTTATTGCCACAAAACTACACAAGGTTGTAACT
Organism: Notodonta ziczac; assembly: GCA_918843915.1. NCBI lineage: Eukaryota > Metazoa > Arthropoda > Insecta > Lepidoptera > Notodontidae > Notodonta > Notodonta ziczac. The sequence goes on along the minus strand of OU974040.1, from coordinate 1,487,430 downwards.
TTTCACACAATACGCTTCAAGATATGATCTCTGCTTACGCTTTATTGATCAAGTTAATGCTAAGATTATAACTCGCAAATTGATCTTAATTTATGCTGGTTTACAATAATACTCCACGAATAATAATTGTAATATTTATTTTCACACACTTGCCCAAGATTAGTTTGTGTTTCTATTAGAAAGTGGGAACTGAACTGAGTGTTATAGGTATACAAGTGGTAATAGAGTTAATGTAAAACATACCTAAGTTACCACACTAAATGATTGACTATCGATCGAACGTAACTCTAAGTAGAAATTGTCGATCGATGTCATCTCATTTCTCTCTACCATCGATCAATGGATCTAGGGTCGGTTGATAAGTGTGGTATCAACCTAACAAACTTATAATTTAAAACTAAGTACTTCCATTTCCTATTGTCAAAATATACATAATATACAACATTCAAAGCTTACAAAATCTGTTTCGAACGACAACACAATAGTATCAGCGTTTATCATAATCCCAGTCGGAGCTTATCATCCGGGACAGCAGCCTCCGTCCACTTATCTGAAACAATGGCTATTCGTTCTCGTTGCATTTAAATCTAACGTTATAAACATTATAGTGCCGATGGAATTGCTCTCCTAAGGCGAAGCACTCAAAAGAGCGAGTTGTGTTTTCAACAAATAACGACTAAAAGATCCACAATTAACTTTATAACGTCAATCGCTAGTGGTTAGATGGGCCGCCCTTGAAGCTCAGAGGTTCCGGGTTCGATCCCCATCCGAGCCATTAAACTATTGACGTGAGCGCACTCCTAACACAAACATTAGGATGTGATAAACTCACATTACTAGTAATCTTTAAAAGAAACATAAAGCAACCTATCTCAGGATCCAGGAGGCGCATCCAAATACTTCGAGCAGCGTCTCTCGAGCAATCAGTTATAAGTTATAACGTCATGTCCACGTTGGTCGACGTCAAAACTGATTGCTTGGACGGGCTGCTCGATACATATTCGCGCGCCCAATTCAGTTGATTACCGATACTACACGAAGCGTAAACTGTAATCATGCATGCGGAATTTATGCGATAAAAAAAAATATTTCAAGTACTTCTCAGGACGGGCCAGATCTTGAAGTTTTTACAAACTCTCACACTTCGTAAACACAAAGCAAATAGAGAAAGACACCTACAATAACGAGAAACACACAGACATAGCAAAGAGCAAGACAAGGGTTTAAAATAGACGTCTTGTATTAATCGCAGCTTTTAACGCCCCATCTGAAGCCAGCAGCACCAAATTCCCTAGGCTAGATTTCTCTTACAACGAATTTCAATAAAATTCGACGATCGTATAAATGTAATGTCGTTTCTAATGATCACATTCCTCCATCGATACCAATCAATTTTATTGACGTTGTAATGTCTAGACGCTATCAGATTTGTGCTTTATTGGCGTACTTACCGTGTTCTGTGGATTTTCTGTAAGCCTTTCTATATTTAAATATAAACGCGTCTCAATATCCTGGTGGTTAGAGGGGCCGCCCTCGTAGCTGAGAGGTCCCGGGTTCGATCCCCATCCTGGCCATTAAACTACTGACGTGGGCCCACTCCTAACACAAGCGTTATCTTAGCTAGAGGGGCTAACGGGACTACTAGTAATGTGAAAAACTCCTATGGCTAATCTTTAAAAATTACGCATCTTAAAGTCATGGTCTATCTGTCTTATCTATTTCATGTTAAATCACTAAGTCTGTAAATGGCGTATATTACTAAATAATTAATTTAATTAATAACATTGTTATACACTCGGTTATATTGAAATATGTGGTTAACGTTTACAACACTGTGACTGTAAATTTTAAAAACATATAAAGCCAGATTTCAATCTGACAAAATAATGTCCTGCAACCTTAATTGAAAGCATTTTTATATCCCATTTATGTAGCTGTTAACATTTTGTGTACCAATTAATTCCGATTCTAAGTACATATAATAAGTGCGTGATTCTAAGTGCGTATCATAATTTCTACATGATTATCACTTGCTTACGGTGAAGGAAAACATCGTGAGGAAACCTGCATGTCTTAGAAGATCTAACCAATTTTCGAAAGACATGTGAAATCCGCCAACCCGCACTGGGCCAGTGTGGTGGATTATGGCCTGAATCCTCCTCGTGTTGAGGGGAGGCCCGTGCCCAGGAGTGGGACGTTAAAAGGGCTAAATTATTATTATTATTATTTATAAGTACATAAATAAATTCTAAGTTACATAAATAGACTCTAAGTTAAATTGTGATAGTTAATTGCCTTATATAGTTAGAAATTCTATCAACCATAATTTATTAGTTAATAATTTACACAAACTATAAAATAAAAACACCAGCTATCCAATACTAACGTTTAAATAATAGCTAGTTTATAACTCAAGATCTACATACATAATATATAAATTAAAAAAGTCGAGAATAAATCCAAATGAATATTTTGTTGGTTTTAAGCTTATGTCAAAGCGAATACGTGAATTATACTATTAATTTAATTATCTTAGCTCATTTAAAATTCGACTCAGCTTCATTTCCGTTTCATGTCGGCAGAAAATGATTTATGATGATGCCGATTCCTCTAGTTACTTTAACGTTTTAATATTTTCAAATTTATAGACCAAATGTCTCGTCGAATATCACCATAGCAGCCATTAGTTTGATCAACACGTCTCCTGTCAGATATACGATGATATTTCTCACAGCCCGAAATCTATAATTTAAAATGTTAATAATATCAAGTGACTGACGCCTTTTTATATAAGGTACCATTTAAGAGCAATGTAGTATACATACAAGAAATAGGGGCCATACGATAAGCTACCGATGTGCCTTTTAAGACCAATGGTTAAGACACAATTCAGGGACATTCATCAAACATTCACATTCTAATCTGTCAAAGCTATGACATTTTACTATAACCACATGCTGTAACACGTTTTTAATTTGTCAAACTGAACGCTATTAGTCTTGACGTAAATATACTGAGGAGCAAACAAAAATGAAATGAAAGTTGACTGTGGCGCCGATTTTGCTGGCGCACAACTAAACATGACCAAAATAACATTATTGTCATCCTTTTCATGCTCGTAACGTATGAGGATGACGAAATTACTTTTAGATGTGTCAAATTTAGTTTAGTCGTGATTCGACGACAGCATAATTTTAGTATCATTGCCGAACATTGGAACAAACGTGGTTGAGCCAAACTATAACCTATTGTATACAGCTCATAAACTGGCTAGCACGACCAGGATAGTACCATCCTATCACAGAAGATATGCGTAATTATCATAGCTGCGTTTCGCACGATCAGTGAAAGAGCCGGAAGCCCAAACCCCGTACCTTGCCCACCCTCTGCGCCTCTCTTCTCTAGGTGGCCAATGTGCGACCAATGCCTTTGATATTTCATGCACCTATGGGATACGGTAAATACTTAACATCAGGCAGCTCGCACGCTTCTTTGCTGACTTAGTTACATATTAAAAAAAACTGTTTTACTTTTTTTATTTTGTGAACATGATGACCGCCATCTCCATACTGCTTTTCCTTACTTAACACTCTACCCGTTAGGCCTCCCGGTTACCGTAACGTAAAATATACGACACAGACCACCCTGCGTAGTATGTTCACGGATGTTACCACCGGGTTCCGGCTTCTAACGGTCTATATTCAATGTGTATAAACCGTGAGCTATACTGTTGAGGCCTGTTGAAACTACAGCGGTATTCTATATCGCATAATGGAGCTATATTGAGACCCAGTCTAAGTCCAAGACCCAGTAAAAAAAACGACAAATAGGATCGCTTCATCACGTTCATTCATTTTTACTGTAGTGTTATTTGTTCTCGTTCTAATTACTTAATGAATGAGGTATTATATTCTGAATAGGCAGGGTGCTGTCGTGTAAGAGCAAATACCGCCTATATCTTAATAGATTTGACCTCATCGACACAAAAGGTCAATCTTCATCTTGCGTTACGGTTCGCATCATAATATTATATTTTTTCTCAGAAATGTAGATACGATTTTAAATAGGTGTTTTACATACATCTATAGAACTAGAGTTCAAATGTCAACTATGGTTCAAAACCTCGAAGATAATGATGAGTGATCACTCTTTGAAATTAGGGCAGATTTGTAGAGCCAAGTTGTAGTCAATACTACAGCACATTAATACTGTTATAAAGGACTTCTTAAGGATGCAATATGTATGTATCGTGACAATATATAAGAATTAACTAAGAAACAAAGAAATGTTTTACATTGACCCTAAAAAGCACATAACTAAAGAGATGACTAAAATAAACTCCTATACCACCCACAAAACTAGCTAGAATTGGTAGATTACACATCTTTTCTGACTAGTCTTTATTTAGTTTATGCAGGTATTTTTCCTCAAAGAATGAGAAACTTGCAGAGGAAGCCCACATACCACCATCACACCATATTCCTGACAACTGTAATGTAGATTAACGGTAAAACAGTCTCATGGCATGGTTTTTTTGTGCGACGGCCGCAATAACGAACCTCTGTGATGAATGAAGGCGCCGCCGCCGACTGGTTTGGTCGCCACACACTCCTATATGGCATTATGATTAGTAGAGATGGGAAGACTAGTAACTACTCTACATTCATTGTATAAAAAATCGAAATAAAATGACTATTGCTAGTTGAAGCAAGTTGAATTAAGTATGTTTAGATATTTAATCGAAACAAAATTCATACACAGACTTTCTTAAGTCGCTGGCAATCACTCACTATGTAAGATAGCAGTTATAAAATTGAAAATGGGTACCAAAATGTTTGTGCTGTAAAGAAACCTATAACCAGGTTTTACATTTAACGTTGTTGATGTTCCTTCTTTATTAACTTCAACTACCCTCCTAGAGGCTTACGAAATACTTACTAGATTAACAATACAAGACTACATGTTATCATAGTTTATCATAGATCTATTAATTCCAGACAACTAATTATAAAAAGAGTGCTAAAGAGTAGCACAAAATACAATTTAAATGTCGAAAATTACGCTTAGACCATTGGCATTTTTAATACTTGCCCATAATTGGCGGGTTACATAACGCACGATAAAAACTACGTCAAACAATTATAGCAGATAGCGAGCTCGTGTCGGGATAAAGCGATCTATCAGTAACAGCATCAGGCTCCAGCGGCCGCTTCTCAGGGCGAAAAAAACGAAGCAAAAAGTACGCATACAATTTATGGTCAAGTGTCTTTGCAGCAAATGCAGGGTTCCGTTAACCACTCAGTCAGTTGGTGGAGTTCAACCATAAGTTAAAACGTGAGTCTCAACAAAATTCATTATAGTCTGACGTGTCGTGAATCTTCAAATTTTATATCGAGTAATATACGTAATCCTCTGACTTCTAAACAAAGTAATTCTAACTGTCCAACTCAATGACATCGATCAGGATCAGGAAGATCAGGATCAGTGTACATAAAACGGATATTTTGTAATACGGAAATAATAGCCATACAAAGAGAACAGATAAAAGTCAGAGCAGCATAAAATATTTCAAGATGATGGTGGCAATTGAATTTTGAAAGTAATCGAAATATCACATGCAATCAATCTACACTCAAACAAAACCAGATAAAGCAAAAAAAAATACTTGACAGATAAAACTTTAGGAGTTTTTTTCATCGCCGCACGGAACCCTGAAACTCCGGCCCCGCCCGCCGCGACCCGAGCGCACCGTACTCACATATTTCCGTACCAAGGTTACCTTTTCGCGAGCCGCCGACTATACACGGCGGGTCTACGTGTACCTACTATACTTCACGCACACAAGCCGTTTCTTACGTATATATACTATTCGTATTGTCTGGCCGACCGTCTGTGAGTTTATGTACTTATTTTAGTTACCTCACGAGTCTGTTCTGTTAAGGTTTACTAAAATAAGTTGAAGTTTAAATGAGTAAGACTCGTCTAGAAAGAGACTAACGTATTATCTCTTTAACTTAAAAAAATGCGAAAATTATACATATTTGATTAAGAATCTGGGAGTATTATTAGTGTTTTTTATTCACTTAGCCGATCTGCCAACAACGTCCATTTTATCAACAATTTTCTCAAGATGAAGGTGCGAATTGACATGCTATTTATTTTTATCTACTTACACCAGCTCGTTATTTTATTCTTATGCCATTGACAATTTTATTGGCACAATAAATAAGAGCCTGTGACGTTCGAAGCATGAGAGAAACGTGACCTTTACAGCCTTATTCGTAAAGCTGTATCTCCCTGATCTAAATGCGGGGTCATTGTCTGCAACTTTCTTCTATTTATTCAACCTAAATGTCACTTTACATAATCAAATTGTTTGTTTTTCGAAAGTGTAGCGCGTTGATGTCTTTTGTTTGTGGCGGCTTAAAGGAGGAATTTAGTTGCGTCATATTAAATGTAAGTTAGTTTTTTTTACAACGGAAGTTTAATTTACAGATGTGTTATTAAGTTTTTGAGGTTGTGTTTTTCGTGATAACATTATAGTTATAAGTAAACGTCTTAATTAATGTTTTTAGAACGGTGCGGAACAAGTGTCGCATGTAAACCTTATTTTGGATGATGGAAAGACGATGCTTTCTTAATGACACATAATCACTACTATCACTAGTACTAGAATGTTCGAACATAAATGATTGCTACCTATAATAATATGTAGATGTACATGTACATCAATAAGAGTAAGCAAGAGTAGTTTATCCTATGTTAGTATGATTAACAAAGAGAATATTTTTTATTATAATTTCACTCTCACACATTCATTATTTCATATTTGACTTCCTAACAAAGCCTAGTTTTTTTCAGACATAAATACCTACATAAAATATAGTCCATGTATCACGAAAGCCATTTAAAAGTCCTGTTACGGGCTTCAGCGTAAAAAAACTTACACAACTTGACAATATGAAAAACAATAGAAATGTGTAGCTTTTAGTAGGTGTAGGTCGCTTCGCTTTCAATGCAATGAAGATTAATGTTAGGAACTACGCGAACAGTGCTCGCTTCAAAATGGTTTCTGTGTTATTTATTTATTAGATTAAGACACATTTCAATTCCAACTTCCATGGAAAAGTTTTATTAGCTGTGCGACGTGAACATATACGACTAGATTTTTTGCAGCTTTTCACAGAGTGGTCTTTTTTAATATTTTTATTATCTAAAAGGAAATTATAAGTTTACTAGCTGAGCCCGCGACTTTGTCCGCGTGGAGTTTAACTTAACAAACTTTCATCCCCTATTTTATCCCCTTGGGGGTAGAATTAATCAAAATCCTTTCTTAGCGGATGCCTACGTCATAACATCTACCTGCATGCCGAATTTCCGACCGATCCGTCCAGTGGTTTGGGCTGTGCGTTGATAGATCACTATTCACTATGTCAGTCAGTCAGTCAGTCACCTTTGAGTTATATATATTTAGATTACATAGGTAGTAGTTACACAGTTTTATTTCTTCTTTTAATAACCCTGCTAATGGATACAGGGAATGATATTGTCGGGAATTGTAATTTAGGAGCCATAATTTTTTTTAGTTTGCTGATAATGTGTTTTACGTGTTTAATGAATGATGAAAGTGTGTGGGTACTTTTAGTTATACTACTTAAGCTGTATGGATGTACGAAAAATCTGAAATTGACAAAATGATTCGTGTTCGTGTTGGGTTATTGAAAGTATAGGACTTTCCTGGAGTTAATGTTTTGTGTCCTGCACAGAGGTGTCCTCACACGGGCAAGTATTAGTGAGGGATTGCTTGATGCGGTTAAGAAAGAAGCGTGACTAGTTCATATTTGTGTTAATATGACTTAATTTAATTAGGTTATATAGGTACAAGTATCTGCAATACGAGACTTTACATAAACATCGACAAATAAACTTGTTATTTCAAAATGTTATATCTCCTCATCCACCTACCGTTTGATGAGTTTTTATATTGTCAAAATAATGCATTATTTATTGAGAACCATGCTTGACTAATAACGTATTAAAATTTTTCAATACCTAATAATAATCCCGTTTGTTCCAATCCCATCAATAAACAGTTACAACGAAAAGAACACAATGGCTGCACTCTCGCATAAATTGCCTATTTAAACAGTATAATACCCATATTTCACAAAAATACAATCATCATATTAAAATTGATATTCGCTATGTCAAACATTTGCATACATAACGGTATACTGGATAGTGAACAAGATAATACCACCAAATATGTGTATAAGTCATTTGAATACAAATGAGTTAAATAAATATATGTCTTGATATTGAGAAGTGTTGTATGTTTGTTGCAGGTATTTCATTTATTAAATGAGTTTAACTATAAATATTTACACTCGATTAAACTGAATCGTGATCCATCAACACGATATAATTTTATATATTGTCTTTAGTAGCCTTAAGTTTGTAACAAATTTTATTTTATTTCATTTCTTCAGGAAACTTACATCTAAATCCGAAATAATGGGAACCACAGAAAAAGGCCAATCATATGTTTGCATAGATACTAACATCACAACACATCACTAAACGAAACTAATCAGACGACTGTTGGAAGAAAATAAATTGTCAATTAAATACAGTCACCAAAAAAACATGTTTTTTTTTTTAAATACACGTATAGAATGAGGTCTATGTCAATATGAAACATGGAAAAAATATCAACATTCTAGGAACATAATTGTAAAGCAAAATTAGCCTTACTGGTGTTGATATTGGTATTGAGTTGGTGCTATAAGCTTAGCATTTAAGGAAAGTTCAATATTAACACTTTACCATAGCCATACCAACATACCACATAGACACAAAAAAAAAATCAAATCCCACGATGACTAATTATGGATCCAGATGGTAGAACAAACTAGATAGTGACTTTGGTAAATCTAATCACAGAGTACCGCAGGCGACGCAGCGAGCAGCAGCTCGTCGTATATTAAAGATACAGTGTAGGTACATATAGGTACTGGTGGATTAACTCGCAGGGTACGGTTAAGAGTTTCTTAATAACTTGTAATCGGATTTCACTCATTTACTCGGCCCAGTTTTTTTTTATAAAAACCACTGGGATTGTGGACTTGGAAACAATTTCGGAATTAATATACAAGTCGAGCTCGATTATTATAAATAACCGGTATTAGCGGTATCAGGTGTTGTGATGCCCCGTCATTGGAAAATTTTTGAATGATAAGTGAGAGAGTCTGAAGCGTCACCACTCCTCGTCAAGTTGGCAACGTGTGAGCAATACCTTTGAAATTCCAGAGCATCTCTAGGCTACTACAACTGCTTAATATCAGATTGTATGTTTGTTTGCCGACTTTTTATATCCATCATCATCATCTGCCTTACCTTTTCCCATTATCTGGGGTCGGCGCAGTATGTCTTTTCCTTCCATACATCGCGCTTTCCCGTCATACCCACATCCACTCCAACCTCGTTCATATCATTCTTAATACAATCCATCCATCTTTTCTTATATATATATATAAAAATGAATCTTTATTTCCTTGATCATCGCATCACGCGTGAACGGGTGGAACGATTCCGCTAATTCCTTTTTAGTTGTGTTTATTATTGTCAAGTGAAGGTTTTTATTAAAGAAATATTAAAAAGTGAGCGGAACAATTCGCTTTCAATATTCAAAGTTAAAACAGGACCATGTCTGTCTGGTCAGCTAGTATATAAAAAATGACGTCACTCTAAAACTGTAGCATCTACAAATTGTCAAACGCCCAACAACCTGCGTAACCCTGCAACAAATCTATCAGTAACACATATTCTGAGAGGATATCCAGCATTATACTCCGAATGGCCAGACACAGACCACAAACGTCACGTCACTCAACCGCAAAATGATATTAACACAGCGGATTACCATAGACGGGTGCTATAGTGGGTCCAAACCACTAGATTACCATATTATCTATACATTCTGAAACCCAACTGGGACCATTAGAGAAGCAGTCGCATCTGAGCCTCGGGGTATACCGCAGATACATAATTTTGCATACATTGACCATTTTAAAATGGTGCCTAAACAATCGAACTATATGTAATAGGGTAGCGATGGGCGGATCGATGTTAGTAAATATTTTATATAAAGGCTATACCTTTTTCGCGTTTAATATAAATCATTCGTAAAGCAGACGTAGAGCAGAGGAGAGACGGAGATTTAAGATGAAACGAGATGCACTCTAACTACCTCTTTCTTCATCTCTCTCTGTTGGGCAGTTGTTCCAACGAAGGTGCAGACTGGCTTTTAGGTACCTACGCCCAACGCAATGGACTAGGTGGTGTAAAAATCTCAGTTGAGCCTTTTAAATCGAAATAATATTTGATTAAAAAAACAAACTTTATTATAATATGTTCATAATATCACCATATAAATATAATAGTGCGTCAATCGGCGTATCTAATCAGCTTACGTCCTCCCACACAATTATTGATCTCGTTAACGAATCCCATGATATGGCGTAACGTAAACATGCCTCTAATATATAACAACCTAAACTACCTATTAAATACATGCGATCCTCAAGTTTCCGCTCTACTGAAATCGATCCAAGAAGATAATCTAAACGAATAACAAAATAGTGTCTGTTTGTAATATTAAAATAATAGCTTATTGGTAAATGCATATAAAAGTATATACAGTGCTTATAATAAAAAATATTTTTTTTCCAAAACTTACTATCTAATCCGTAATAATTTGAATAAAGATAGCATATTTGGATTTGGATTAAACCTGATGGACACCTTTGTTGGCAAAAAATGACGATTAAATAAAATTGGATACGTCTATAAATATTTTTGGTTATCCTCAAACGTATTATAATTAATAAACCATAGATAAGTTGGCAATAGAGTCAGATTACTTGCGTACCACGTGCTAGACTAACACACCAACTGTATGGTTGCAAACTAAGCGACATTGGTACTATGTGTACCTGCCAATCGTACAGTATATACACTGAGGGTGGTCCCAGTTCTCCTAGACCAGGGCAAATGATAGCAATTTGGGCCAATGGGAATCGCATTTGCAAGCATCCGGTGCAAGCATACAGTGAGATAAATCATATATTAATTATGTGAATACTATATAGGTTGTATAGCATCGCTTTACAACATAATTGGCTCTGAAAAGCGTGCAATTAGCGAAGGTAAAGTTTTCGTGGGCACACATTTATGACCCGGTTTCAGCTCCCATGACCGGACGGAGCGGTTTTATTTTGACTCAATACTTTTACTACGCGCCTGACCTCCCGACGAGTAAACGAGTAAAAAATATCGAAGGGCTGAGTCGGCTGGGGCACAACGGACAGATATTAAATAACAACGGGTCGAGATTTAAATTATTTTCAAATTAAATAAAAATGGGCGTGAAAGATAAAGTGAAATTAAGTATTTTAGGGTTAGTTTGTGATAAATAGGTTTGCGAAACCTGCATATTTATTAAATAGGTATAGGGTTAATTGGGCACATTCTATAGTAAAATATTATGTACCAATTGGTGCATTGGTCACATAACCTTAACTCTGGTCAACTATAAAGATTATATATACTGGCTGATATAGTTTTAGTATAAAAATCGATTATCATCTAGTATAAAATTAAAATTTTCAAAATATAAAATTAAATTTTAATCATAGTTCCATAGTAGCCGAGTATACCCATAGCAACGGGTAGGTGGGTGCGGGAGGGGCGCGGCGGGGAGGCTGCGGTGCGGCGCGCCTACCTGCGCAGACGCTCCCCAAAACGAACAAGACCGCGCATTCCTGCCGCCTCGCCCCCTGCGCCCGCGCACCTCCTCCCGCCACCCGATGCGTAGGGGTGCCAAGCAGCCATAATAATTCACAAAATTATTATTACTTAGGTACTTAGGTACTAAATTACCTAGTTTTTTAATATAAATCATTGTCAAAATTTACACAGACAACATAAATATGCACCTTCTTACCATCCAACAATCTTAATACACTTTCTATTAATAGCAAAAACAAAATACTATATAAGGAATTTTCTCTCAATCATGCGTAAATAATACTAGACAAGCGAATCTACAATTTCACAGTAAAGACAATCAGGATTACTCCAGCCTAACACGATTAAGTTCGTTAGTGAAATTACTTGAGCGTTTTACTGTCGAGTCTTGATTGGCTCAATAAATTTGATTACGATTATTATTGGTCACTTGCTGAACCCGGATACAAAAGTTGGCCAATAATGTGGCGCCATTGTGTAAAAAAATCATTAATAGGTACTTAAAAATGTAACACTTTAATAAATTTGTTTTAAAATCATGATTTACCTTATCAGGGGTACTAAAAAAACGAATCCTAATGAAATTTCCGGCATAATTTAATTTGTTGCACAGTTCCATAAAATAACGGCAAGTATTCTTTTTAAGGCACTAACATGTAAAAGTTCATTAAAAATTACCTGTTGAAAAGCTCCCAGCTGGCAGCCCTGACTCGGTCCTCATCCCCTGCATCCCGACACAATGCGGACCTGTTGCGCCGCCCGCGCACCCCGCACCCCGCGCCCCGCGCCGCCGGCCACTCGCACAGCATCCTATAAATAATTCAAAACATCGGCCGATTAATTCGTGGTCGGTACCGATTCAACTGTCAATTAATGCAGCCCCTACAGCCAGTCGCCTGGTACAACCGTGCACCGTGTAGCCTCGTGATAACGAATCAATCTCGCTATCTGGCAGGATTAGACGGACACGTTTAAATACTCTTCCGTATTAAAATATTCTTGGACGAAATGCATTTAAATTGTCTTTTTTCAGATTATTATATTATTCTACAGTAACTGAAATTGTTTCAGTAGTCTTTGCCAGATTTGAGACTGATGTGAGTTTAAAGACAATTATTTTGCATTTTGCGCGCATGCGTATAGATGGAGCTTGGATTTATTGATAATTACTTAAGAGCATGAAGTAAGATCCAAGATTTAACTCATAAATAATAATAATCATTAGTCTTTTAATGTCCCACGTCTAGGCATTGGCATCTGAGGGTAATCTGAGGGGAATTTGTGATATACTTAGTCAACTACACTGGCCTAGAGCGGGTTGGCGAAAGTTGCAGATGTTTTGATAGATAGATAATTCTATATTAATCCACCACTAGAAACAAAACATTACAAAACATTACATAATTTACACAGAAAGTGGAAAATGGGCGGCCTTATCACTAAAAGTGATCTCTACCAGGCAACCTTAGGATGGAGAGGATCTAAAGAAAAATAATATGGGGGTGTACTTACATAAATTAACTTAAACATATACATTACATTAAATAAACAAGAAAATAATATGACATATACTTATACCTACTACATAATGGCTAAATGAATATAATAACACGCAACAGTTTAGACACAAACAAAATAAATAAGAAGCAGTAATTATGAAGAAAGAAATAATTTTTTTACCTGGTCTTTGAAAATGTGTAAGGAGGGAGCGTTTCTGATGGAGACCGGTAACGAATTTGAGTACTACCTTTGTTCTTTTTACCAAAGCGTGCTTTTACAACGTGGCACTTGATGGCTCACATATATCAATCATAATTAACCCTATCCACATTCATTCATCACACATAAATAAAACCTCACTGCCCTCGTCTACCTTATCCTGTTTGAATACTGCGAAATAAACCAGTCGGTTCTCAGAACGGATTCTAGCCACCACGGACGGGTTAAGTAGTCTGAATGATTCATTTGAGGCCCATTAAATCGAAATTGAATACATTAGCAATTAGCATCGGACGCATAAATGAAAGCACTTGCTTTAATTAGAAAATTGTTTGTGAAGTTAAATGCGATTGCATCCCTTTTACGAGCGTTGTCTGAGACATAATTATACCTTGAACTGGTATGGCTGGAAATATAGTTTTATGTTTATTTTCATTTGCGGTAAATATTACTTAATTTTGTCGAACTTGATGTCATTATCAATAGCTTCGCTGCCTTCTACATTACGACATTTACTATCAGCCAAATGTGAATTTCTGCTAACCCTTCCAAAAATGCGGGCGTCAGATACAGCTATTTATATAATTACATTTAATTTAGTGGTGTTTTGTCTGGGTACACAACGGCATTGGCACCAATAGTTATTTTGAAATCCGTAAATGTACACGTATCCATCGACGCCTAAACACTGAAAACAACGAAGTAAACTATTCTCCATTATATTTTGTACCGATGTTTCACTATAAAAGCTAACTACTCATGTTCAATAAATATCTACTGTACGAACAATATTGGTCATTTTCTCTGGAGCTAAATCTTATCTTGAAATCGTCTTTAGCCAACATTAAATTTTATCTACGCATCAACAGCTGTCAGAAAATCATTTTAATTAACTCCCAGCTATAAAACTAGAATGTCTAACTCATTCCAATATTTTATCTGACTTACGAATAGGTCTGAGCTACAAGTCTATAGAAGATTTATGTCATGTATTCATGTGTAAAACATTATTTTACCTGTACAAACTCTCCACATCAGTCTCTCCATCTTCCTACCTCGTCGTCATTAGGTAACTGTGGAAGATCGACAGCAACAGCAACCCTTTAATTATTGGTAATAGCAAGTAGTTTGCTTTTCGTTTTCCTTATATAATATTATTACTAAGCTAGTTATTGACTTTTGTAAGCACTTGAAAATTACGATCTTAGGGCAGCGCTCTGATTAATTGTCGATCTATACCCGCACCTGTAATCTTTAAAAGTCCTGATAACTACCTAGCTTTAAGTTATTTCCGCGATGTATGTTTGAATCCGTTGTTTTATTGTTAGCGTCAAAATCCCATTGGTTAGGTTAAAAAAATATCTTATTTACAGCTTGGTCTGTAGCTGTATCCTTAGGCTTGTATCCATCACGACCTAATAACAAATTTAGGTATTCAAAACCTATGCGTTCACAACTAATCAATACATTCAAAGGTACCTATGATTATGTCGTCCAAATTAAAGCCTATAAATAAAAATAGCTTTAAGTACTACAAGTCTCGGGACAATTAATTTCAATCAGACGACAGAAGAGCTGAATGGTGCCGCACACATGCCGCGCGACATACGCACTGTACTTACACGACGTCGTACGTTTCTGCGGTTTCTTTTTTTGTTAACCCTTCAATGTGTCGGTGGAATACAGAGCGAGGTACACACACGCTTCGAGATTTTACTTTAACTGTTTAGCTTTAGCTTTAGTAGCTTTATTATTATAAATTCACTTCATATGTACTTACTAATTATTTTGAAAATGTTCAAAATTTGGCTCATACGGAAACGTACCTTCATATGGAAGCTTTGTTAAGTTTTGACATTGCGAAGAGATTATTGAAAGTTGGTGGTTCTGAATCTAAAGTACCTGGATGATATTTGCATTTGCGTACGGTAAAAAAAATTTAAGAGTTCACATGTGATATTTACGAGTATAGCATTTCTATATAAACTTTTGAGAAGTGAAAGAATTTAGTTCTGTGTTTTAAATTTACCGTGAGCTGACATAAAATTCTCCAAGTTCGGAATTAAATGAGGTCGCCAACATTTGGAGCGAAACTAAGCCAAGATGCTCTTAAAGAAACACATAGCCAACTTTAGCCTCAGTGTGCCTTATCGCTTATATACAGCCATCATCACCGGAAACAGACAAGTTTTTTGCAAACAAGTATTCAAACCGAGTTAGTCGCTACATTGGAATAATTCAATAAATAATCTAGATAATTGGTGACTCGCATTGCCCCTGAGGTCACTGCCGGCCGTGGGAACCAATCAGGATGCAGGATGCCGAACTAGATTAAGTCGATGAATCAATTGTATAAAATATATTGATATCATTTATTTTTTATTTCAACACCATGCTGAGTAGATATATAAGCTTTTAAATTAATTATGTGTCAAGTGTCTGAAATTCAAAGTAACTGCACCTTTACTTTGGATTTCAGAAGCCTGGTTAAACTTTGATATTTCAGATTTAGCTTTAAAACGCTGGAGGGGATATGGAACACTAGAGGTTATTTGTGAGACTTTCAATGTTATTTTCATACTATCTACATTTTGATGTAGGTGGTAGCTAAGTAGCCATCATTACATATAGTTATATTCCGTTGAAAACATTTTTAATATGAAAGAAAGCATAAATGTCTCAATTTAAAACAGTCATCAACAAACCAAATGTGAGCAGCTCCTTAAATTTAAACAATATTGATTATAACCATAAAAGGTGGTAGTAAACTCGTTGTACCCAGCTTTATTTCCATATTGCTCGTAAAACCTTATACCTAACTTAATTCTCGGAATGGAAGATACCTACGGAACGCCTCCCAATGCCTTTTTTCTTTTATAAATCATATACAATTATCTGCGAGTCATCAGCACAGACAATAGGTACTTGGTATTATATACTTGGTTATTTACTACATAATGTAGCTAGACTAGACGAAGACAATCTTCGTATAATCTCGGGCTTGTTCGTGACCGAACTCTTGCGCGTGTGGGGCGTGGCCACGGAGCTTGCGCGTGTGTGTGTGCGCGGACGCAGTGTCCATTGGCCGGTGTTCATTCGATATTAATTTTATTTTCGATGCAATTCCACCCATCAAGAACTGTCAAAAAGTTGAGTTTTAATGTAATAAATTGTGACAACATTTTGTTTCTAAACCACCGGTACTCATGAGTGTAGATATCGCTTAAGCTGTCAAGTAAACAGTAATTCTGCTTATTACTCAGCATAATATTATGTTAACTTTTATACTCAACATGAATTAATACTGCTGTGGCGAGTTCCTTAATATTTGTAATATAAATGAATAAATAAATATCGCCAGACGAACACACTAACTGTATGGTCCCAAACTAAACAACGCTTGTACTATGGGTACCATAAAATTGACTGAAGGCGATCTTAGTGACACCCAGATCGGGGAAAACTACAGAAAGGCCATTTCCGAAATTTACCCCAACGGGAATCTAACCCACAACGGCCTACGCTCGAGCTACTGCGCCAAGCGGTCGTTAAATACTTATTCTTAGTATATCCATATAAGCTTAGATGCCATAAAGAACATCCGCTGCCCTTTATATATTTGTTTGGTTTACAAGTAGGAGTGCAAGTAAAGGAAAGTGGCAATCAAAGTCAAACCGTCAATTGCTGTAGCAAATCGACGGCTTTGTCAGACACGATTATTATTAATGTTAGGCGAAGCAAGATGCATCGTAAAATGTCGTCGTACAATGGACACGCTCACAGAACTCGTTCGAAGATACGCAAGTACACAACACAGGTATACGTCTAAATGGTTCATCAGCAGAGTCAACGCTCGCCGGGGCAGATTCGGACGACGCGTGTTGCCGATTTTTTACTCGTTTATACATGTGTATATACAGTATACACAGTAGAACATAAGGAATGTAGGATACCGCATACCAGAGCAGAAAAAAGGAAACGATAACCGCTTTTTATATGGTGTTTATTAATAATACATATTGCTATACACCAACGACGCTGATAGGCAATCTTTGGAGCGCGAGTAGATGATTCTAGTACCGACCACGATAAGGCAAACGTAGTATAGTACGTACGTCCTGCGAAGGTGTAGTGAGAAACCGGATGCATAGAGTTGAAGATCAAACTCCATGGTGTACATAGTAGTGCTATGCCCAGGAAAGGCTAGCACAGACCGATGCTGAACAATAATAAGACAACTGTAGCTAATTATACTTTCCTTCAGGCTATTCCGATAAAAGCCATGAGAAAGGCTGTACTACAATATTTTAACTTCATACATACATTCGTTTACATTGGTACCAAAATACCATTAGCGAAACGTGGGTGTACTCCAGTGTACATCTGCCTACCCTCTTGGGGAACACATGCGTGATGGTGTATTTTATTATTATATAGTTTTTGCCCGCGACTTCGTCCGCGTAGACTTCACTAAAGTATCATGTGTGTTATTCCAGGTTATAAACTATCTGTGAACTATCTGTGTGGGGCTGAGGTACAGAGTAGATTGAGAACGTGGGGCTTAAGATCAGCCGGACCAAAACAGAGCAGATGTTCTGTGATTTTGGCGGCCTCTCCAGTTTTACTCCAGTTGCCCTAGGCGGCGTATCCCTTCCAGTCTGCTCAGACTTCAGATACCTCGGCTCTATCTTGCAAAGCGACGGCGACATTGACCGGGAAGTAGCAAGGAGGATAAATGCTGGTTGGATGAAATGGCGACAGGTCTCAGGGATAACCTGCGACCGGCGAATGCCCCTTAACTTAAGGGACAAATTTACAAGTCGGTTATAAGGCCTGTCGTATTGTATGGATCAGAGGGCTGGGCTACAAAAGCGGTGGATGAAAGAAGAGTGCATGTAGCAGAGATGCGAATGTTGAGATGGATGTGTGGTGTAACAAGGATGGATAAAATTAGAAATGAGTATATAAGGGGAAGCCTGAAAGTAGCGCCAGTGACAGAGAAAATAAAGAGCGGAAGGTTAGCGTGGTATGGACATGTTATGCGAAGAGAGGATGAACTGCGTGAAAGAGGGTATGAGCGAAAAGGGAGTGAGTGCAGAGATGACGGATGATAGGCTTGAATGGAAGAAAAGAACGTGCTGCGCCGACCCCACCTAGTGTGGGATAAGGGCAAGGAAATGATGAAATGATGAAACTATCTGTGATCCAAATTTCGCCCAAATCCGTTCAGTAGTTTTTGCGTGAAAGAGTAACAACAAACATACATCCACACTCACAAACTTTCGCATTTATAATATTAGTAGGATTGATCTTTAAAACCTCTGCAAGAGAACTACATTTCTCAGTCTACTGATCTACTGTTGGAGAAATCCCTTTCTTTCTTCCATTCCTCGTGGTTCTTGCTACCAGTGGGTGAGATTGTACCAAAACTATATTACGCTGAGAACATTTACCTACAACTGTATCGAAGCTATGTGAGAACAGGGCTCGCGGCCAGGAAGAGATGTTGCGAAAAACCTGGCTGGTCGCGTTGGAACCCGCCGAACCGGTCCCACCAAATATCGCCGAGAAGGAATGTTACTACACTACCGCAGATACGTCCCTCCGAGACTCGAAACTAATAATAGATTATATCATATGGAAGCAAAATGATATTTCTATGCGAGCGAGGCACAGAAAATACGTCCCCGAGGATATGAACTAAATATCGTCGTCTTTCGAATAGATGGGATGAAAAATGTATTACTGTCGTCGGTCTTTTAAAATGTAGTTATAATATGGCATTGTAGAACGGTGACCGTATTCTGTGCAGGGTATATTTGTAGAAATGACATCCAAAATAATTTTCTTCACACGTTCCCGCTGGCTTCTTTAATTGTGTGGGATACTTCCACACAATATACCAATTGCATTCATACTGCACATTCATTGAATCATCACCATACACACATGACAAATATGTACAAAACAAATAAGTAACTATTTACACAATTCATACATTCATAAATATTAATTACTAGCTGAGCCCGCGACTTCGCCCGCGTGGAATTTAACTTAACAATAAAGCCCGGTCCCGCGTTCTGAGCCCGCGCGACAGGACCCATTTTTTTATTTTGTTTTTCAAAAATAAAAGTAGCCTCAGTTACTGCTCATAACATCAGCTATCTAACAGTGAAAGTCCCGTCAAAATCGGTCCAGCCGTTTCGGAGATACTCTTTGATTTCAAGTGTTTTTATTTTTTTACGCGGAACCCTAATTGTTTTTCTAAAATCAAAGTAGCCTAAGTTACCCGCTATAAGATCAGCTATCTCCCAGTGAAAGTCCCGTCGAAATCGGTCCAGCCGTTTCGGAGATTACCCGGAACAAACACACAGACAGACAGACAGACAGACAGACAGACAGACAGACAGACAAAAAATTTTTAATTCGCGTTTTTGCTATTGGTATCGTATGTACTTTCATATGCATTTAGTGAAAAGGTGTTATTTTGAAATTACAAACAGACACTCCAATTTTATTTATTTGTATAGATAACAACATACCAAGTTGTATCTTGTAGTTAGCCGGTAAAGCGCGTACACTCCGCTTGGTACACGCAGTTTACAAAAGAAATACCTACGTATTAGCAGGGAAAATGGGTAAACGAGCGTCGTAAGTTAAGTGGTCGCCCAATATCAATAACCCATTGCATCGGCCATCGGGGAACCAAAAAAATTGAGTTAATTTTTTTATTTCTCCGAAACCGTTAACAAATTGCGACCACTTTAGGTTATCAGCGGTTACGTGAAACAATTAATTAGCAAATACTTTCAAGATCTTTTGATTATCTCGAGAACATTCTTGAAATATTATGTGAGCTTCTGTTAGATATTATTACTGAGAAGATCTTAGAATAAACGTAGTCCCGTCACAGTTATTGAACCATTTTTTTCATATGTAGTTAGCACCTAAAACAGTATTTTTAAAATTTTTGGCAGTTACTACATTAGGGTTTGTATACATAGTATAAATAAGTACGTGAGTGCACTGCGCTCTGCGGTGCTGTTCTGCCTATCCCTTTGCGAAATATATAGTGTACCTGTTTCTTGAGTGAAATTTACAAGAACTAGCGAAATAGAAAATAGCAAAAACTTAGGTCTTTTTCAATGGAGAAAATGGATTCTCAAATCTAATACCGTTCTGTAGCATAATTCCTCAATAAGAGATATTACAATAATTGAGTGAATCCACATTGAAATTGAACACAAATTGACGTTTCAATAATGATATACATTTCCTCCGGCGGATTATTACATAAACGCGGCATTTGATGCGAAATCGTAAATCAATCTGCCGGCGATGTTTAATCTATTCCTATTATTTCAAATGCCATTAGAATATATCTCAGTGTATCTATAGAATATGATTGATATATAATCTTAGACAGTTGATGCCGAGCTATCTTCGTTCATTCAATTCACACAATAGGATTGAAGTACTTGCTGAACTTGTTAGTTTACTTGTTATTTATAATTTAACTAGTGATGTGCCGTACCCAGAAATATTGAGAAAATATCCGGTAGGTTCCGGTATCGATATTAACCGAAACGGAAAATATTGAAGAAGTAAATTCTAATATCTTATCGAAACTTAACGTGCCCTCCGAAGCACAAATGGAAATGCTCGCGCGCATGTGATTTTTTCACGAGAAAAGTCCACTGATAGATGTCCATCTCCGAGATTGGAACCCACAATTTTCGGGTCACAAGCCGAGCCCACGCCGACGAGGCTACCGCAACGAGCTCTACAACTGATTGTAAAGGAACTACACATACTAAACTACCTAATTCCGCTGTGAAATCTCATTACCCCGGGTCTTTGATGCTCCGCTATGCTTAGCTAATTTCAATACGTTAGGACCCTCTTGTCAGCATTGCCTTTGACGACAAATATTAATCATCTAATTCATTTACTCTGATGTTCCCTTTTGCAACAATGTAACGATGTCGTGTCTGCAAATTGAAAATTTAATATTTAAAACGTTACAAGACGATTTAATGTTAATTGCCCGGAGACTTCTGAGGAGGGACTGTTGAATTTTGATGTCGGTTATTTTAAACTGCTGAACAATAGAGGAAGGATTAGATATCAAATGGAAATTGAAGATGGCCACGTCATAGAGAGGATAGCGTGTTGATTGAGATAGCTACGTTTGGGAAAATGTAGCGATGCATTTAATTAGTTTCTACCCAAAAGGCAATACTTTTGTTATGTCGTGTTCACAAGGCATTTGCTTGGTTATACCATATTTGTTTTATGTCATTTCCAATAAATATTATTTGCTCATAATTTCGTCGTCGATTTCTAAGAACAGAAGCTCGTTAATTAATGTTGACATCGTTCTGACGCGGTATTGTTTATTTAAGTCACGTTTAATTAAAATAGAGCCCTGTACCTACTCAGTACGTTAAGATTTACAATTTATAAACAGAATTAGTAAACAAAATTTATAAAATTAATAACAGTGTATGAATACAGAATTTACAGTGTTAAACATCTAGGTTGGAGACCGGAATGCTATGAATAGTTTGATCAGCAAATATTCGTGCATTAATAGCTATTATAACCTCTCACGTTTGCAGGTTCTATTGCTACAAGCCATTTTAACTGAGGATAGTTTTCTAAATCGCTAGTGCCTTTATATAAAATTATGTCTCATTATATATTATTTTTACAGTTAAATCATGGCCAGATACTATTATAGCATGGATTCGGCGAGTCTGGTACATGTACATGTCAATCGTAAACGCTGCATACAAATATCAAAATTGTTTAATGAAGCAAGTTACCGTGAAGCGGGAACCGTAAACGTATTTCATTTATATGTATGTCAATCATTCTTGAGTCTGGATTTTTTTACCAAAATTAAATTCAGTGTAGCCGGTAGTGCACTGTAATCATTTAACGTGGTAACGGTCATATCTGACATATATAAGCTTATCAAATAACAAATCCAAAAAAAATTCGTGAATTATTTTTCCTCGGAGGAGAAGAGGTAACTAAGAATGCTATATAGATTATATTGTGACCCCGCAAAATGATAGGAGGTGAGTTTGTTCCCACCACTGTACTATGTTTCAGTACATAACTATACCACGAAGGAACCAACAGCTATCAGTAAACAAACAAAGCAACGAGCTACGTTCAAATAGTTTTAGGGCGGCGCGCCAATTACCAGCCGCTTGACACGACTTCTCACTTAACTAGAGGGCCATAAGTTTCGCCAATAAATGATGCAGGGACCCTTAGAAGCGCACAGATTCTACCGTAAACGTTATATGAGGACAGGAAAAGTACAGACAAATTATGTGAAAGTTGTTTCGTGTCAACTACTTGAGATCATTACGTGTTAAAAAAACTTTCCTTGTATTCTTCGAAACCGACTTGCTTCTTATTAGGGCTCCATCCTTTGCAGACGTAAAAAAGTACTAAAATGCAACCGCAGACCAATTTATTTTATCCACGCCCACATGAGATTCTTAACATTTCTAAATGTATAGAGATACCTTTCTGAAGAAAGTGCTATGAATAGGATCAAATAACGCCGCAATTGATTCAAAACTAGAAAATGGCGCCAATATAGCGTTGTAGCTTGTTCATTTACACCATAATGCAAAACTGAACCTTACACTGTTTAAAAATTGGACAAATATCTTCTAAAATAAAATTACTTTGGCCCGGCAACATGACTACATGCGCGAATATAACAACACCTATTATAAATTCCCTAAAGGTTACAATAGTGCATCGCAAAATATTCAATGAACTACAACAATATTGCATTTGGCATCGCAATGCGCCCGCAATCTGGGTACAGAATAGAAACTTAACGATGTCAGCGGTAACGATGTGCCTGTAGGGCTGTCAGCCACTGACAGCCTCGTTTCACCATCAAACTGTTTACCATTTCATGTCGCTTTCAAAACAGAATAACGAGGATCTTGGCAATTTTAAAGATACATTTTTAAATTCAATTTATAATAAATACGTTAAATTAAAAATGAATTTCAAATTTTGAAGCGTAGACTGCTGATAGTTTGATAGGATTTATTGATAAAACTAAAGCCCAATAGTTTAAAAAAGGTTGATATTCGATGTTCGAATGGTTTCTGTTGATTTGTGGTAAACGATCTTGCACCCTATTTCCATAGCACATGGATAGAAATACTTGCCAAATAGTTATTTTGATTGCAGTCAGTTTTTTAAGGGTTCAATTATTGTAGCCAACTACGATTTTATAGTTGAAAGGCATCATCTGTTTCCACTACCTATCAAAATATTTGCTTTGTATGTCATTTGCATATATCAGTATTACAAGGATCAACCCTAACTGACAATTGACGTAGGCATCGAATTGGGATTGAGCGGTCTATGTATATTTGCTGTATATAATAGCATCGGTTAGAATATAGCTATTGAGGTTTTTGTTTAACTGCGGTCTATATGTTCCATTTTTGTTCTAATCTTTGATATTACATAGGCTGTTATTGTAAGGCGTGTTGAGACTGCTGCTAGCTCCTGCTAACAGAACATGGTATTAAGAATCATGCCTACAAGATAAGTGAAATGGGTGGATGGCTATATTTAAACTGGGCTTTTGGAGGCATCATTGTAATAATTTCAAATTATCGATGTGAATCAATTTCTACAGTTAACAGAAGAAACATCAGCTATTTGAACCACAAACTTTAGACAAATAGGCGCCCAGATCAAAATATGCAGATATATTGTAAATAGCGATCTATCATAAGTTTGCAAGATATTTGCAGTACAATTAAATAATTTAGCACATTGTAACTCATACTCGTACAATGGCAGAACAATTCAAACGTATACATAATTAATACAGCTCCATGCAACAACACCGACCTAATTTCAAAACGTTGTAAATTAACTATTCTTTATGTCTGTAGAACTAAATCCATTTATCATACATCCATTTATCATCGGTCGTGTCAGCGGGGAATCGGAATTAGAACATAATGATTGTTATTACAGAACAATAAGGGCTAATTTGGTATGAAAATTTGGTATGAGGTTTATCACGCGAATTTGAGGTGTACAAAGACTGGTTTGAAGTCACATTGATATACCGTATGACAACTGTTTAATGAAGAGTAGGAGGAGTAGGAGGAGTAGGTAAGTGTATACTCCTGATACAGTCCCTTACGTCAACTGTCCCAACCAAACCTTGTATCTCCCTAGAAGTACCTTTAACCAGAAGGTAGAACTTTATTTTTATGGGAGCTTCAAAATAGTTCATATACCTAAAGCAAAGTTCTGTAGTCCGGCGATATACTTCCATTTTCCTTCCATTTGATTACTATGCCAACAGAGAAGGACCAGGGCAGTATGAACATATGAAGTTCCCTGACAGCTACGAATACATGCACTCACTGATATAGCTTTATTTTTATCAAATTCGGATCGCGAATGTTTCGATAAATGAATGTAATTTTTTTCGTAATTCAAAAAGTAGTTTATACTTAAATTCGGTCCATTTTAATACCCTCACTTACGGTTTATTAACATACCAGTGCCGTTTAAGATAAATATTTCCGACATTTATTTAATCAACATAATTATCGATTACAGTTCGACCGCGATTTACTAAACATGGCTCGAGTACTCGTTAACCGATACATTGTACTAGTGATGTAACGAATATTCGCATTCGCATTCGCATTCGCGAATATTCGCATATTTTTTGACATTCGCATTCGCATTCGCATTCGCAAGAATCTATGCGAATGTTAGGCGAATGTTTTTGAAAAACAAAAAAGAAATTATCTAAAGATGGGTATGGAATGTTAATAACAAGTAAGAGTTATATATTATTTAAACAAACTTGCTCATAGGGTGGCCCTTGTTGTACCACTTTTGGGTTCATAAAGCAGCTTATTACGCACTAGCGTTATTGAATTTACATTTTTTTATCTTAGTAAAGGGTTATACTAGAAATAGTTAACATTTAAAAACAATAAATAAGTAATATTATAAAAAAAAATATTTGACATTAAATTTCATTGTAAATAAAACATAATATTATAAACATTCGATTTATTATAAATAATATAATAATTGTCACCCATAGATAAATACTGGCTTTGCTAGACCATAGATAAATAACCGACCAAATGCATGTCGGACTACGCATACTCTAGGGTTCCGTAGACATCCCGCCAATTTTCTATAATACGGAACTCATAACATAAAAGTGAGGTTTCTTTTATTGATATGGAACATCGATTACGGCGGCTCTCGTAACTTATTAATTTATGCGAAATTAATAAACTATTGGTTAGCGTATTAATAAAATAGTAAGAAATTCTGTTACTAAATTTATCAAACCGGCATCGAGACATCTTCAGCAAAAGTAACATAAACCTTTATTTTATTTTTGGACTGATGAAAATTCTTATAAAGATTTTTAATTCAAATAATTAAGTTGTGATTACACTGGGTGCAAATGGTGCGTGATTTTTTAAATCAATCCAAATTTTAGATTTTTTTAAAAATTTATTATCTTTATTTTCAATAGTAAAGAACTATTTATGTCCTAAAATAAACCATTTATAATGTGGTTCTAATTTAAAGGATGAATCTTGCTACTTAAGTAAAAAAGGCGAAAATGAAGCTCAATATTTCGTAAACGGTAATTAAAATTGAAAAACTGTTAAAGAATGCTTTAAATAATTTTTAAATACCTACTGAACAATATCTCAATCGAGTGGGTGTGTAAACATTTTTTTTCACTCCCCTTTCTTATGTACGGGAGGTACAATGGAATAACTTTGCTCTCAAAATTTAATAACTATTTGTTTTTCTAGTTTGCTGTATTTTAGCCCTAATAGTCTCTGAATAAGATTACTGTGATTGCAGACGGACGTGCCTAAACTATAAGTTTGACTACGGAACTCTAAAACTTACGGCGCACCATGTTGTTTTATTTTTCATTCATCCTGCTATTCTCTAGGTCTTCAAAAAATTCATGAATTGTGTTTTTTTTTTCAATTATGATTGCAATATTCTTATTATTTTTTACTCGCAAACGAGTTGTAAAATGTCGTATGAAACGCGTGAACATTGTTAATTACACACCTTGGCTCCATCACAGCCCTCGCGTTAGTCTCGGGCTGCAAACCAGCATCGATCGTAACCTGGCTCACTTGCACATAATGCACTATTTACTTATATTTGAATAAAAAAAAATAACTGTCTTGAGGTAGGCAACTAAATTATAAATAGGATCTTTCTCTATTGTTAGTCTAATTAAAATATTACATCAATAAAATTTGAATATCAAATTTTTTTTATGATTAATGCAATACTAAACTACCCCCAAATCAAAACAAATCACTTCGAATTAAATTTATGTGACTAACTTCGTTCTTTCAACCTGTATGCGCCAACTAACATATTGCGCGCTCTTTATTAACCCCCTCAAAAGAGGGGTGTTATAAGTTTAACATGTGTATTTGTGTGTCTGTCTGTAGCATCGTACCGCCCAAACAGATGGTCCGATTTTAATTTTGTTTCTTTATTAGAAACGTATTCTGATCGGGAGTGTTCTTAGCTATGTTTCATGAAAATCGATTCAACCGTTTGAAAATTATCAGCTGTTATGTAAATTAAAAAGTCGTCACATCGGGGTTTTTTTTAATTTTCAATTTAGGGTTTCTTATTTGAAAGTCAAC
Source organism: Notodonta ziczac (assembly GCA_918843915.1). Taxonomy (NCBI): domain Eukaryota; kingdom Metazoa; phylum Arthropoda; class Insecta; order Lepidoptera; family Notodontidae; genus Notodonta; species Notodonta ziczac. Next base: position 1,460,167 of record OU974040.1, on the reverse strand, counting down.
ATTCGCATTCGCGAATGTTGAAGCCAAATATTCGCATTCGCATTCGCATTCGCGAATGTCAAAAATCCAACATTCGTTACATCACTACATTGTACCGGCACTTACAGTAATTACTGGTAATGCCGCAAATTTAATGAAAGCCTTCAGATATTGCCGATCAAAGGTTAGTTGGAAAGCAACATTTTCATAAGTTAGAAGGTTTGTTATGGCAAATGGCAATAGTTTCACCCCCCCCCCCCCCCCCCCCCCACCCCCCCTATTGCCTACGTGAAACATAATTAATACCAAAAGCTGAGTACGAATAAGGGACTTAGTAAAAGTTTTAACTACATAAATACTCTTTGAAGTAAAAATAGTAGGTATTTGAATACCTACTATTCCCTATCCCTACCTCCTTCTTTAACAGCATAATACCTACACATAGTACAAGAGGTACATGTTTATTTATATGTTTTTTAAAACTTTCATCGTTTATCTTTATAGTTGGTGATACAAATTTGATTTGCTCACCCACGCAAAAATATTTGTACGGGTTTGAAATAAATTTTGTACTCAGGTTGTATTCTACATTATACCAGTTTGGAACCTCGAAACCAATGGTAAAAGTGGATGAGAACTATGTGCGCACTTATTAGGGCTGATTCTATTGAACCTATTTGCGTTTAAAACAAATTGCTAGCGCGTACTACTAATTGAAATGACTCCAGCTTACAGCATAAATGGGCTCGGTTGTTCGGCCGCAGCCTAATGACGTAATTGCGTGTTCAATCGACATCAGCCTTAACTGTTCATACTCTCAAGCTATTCGGATCTAGTGGAAATTCGCTTTTGGTGCTACGCATAATTAAATATGATAAAGTGCGTGCGTTCGAAACTATGGGAAAATCTTCAAGGAAGATTATAACTACTTACATAACTTTAGCTCGACGCCTTCGAAATGATTGGACAATAGAGCCGAAATCATTGGACGCTAGACGGTAAATCATTATCTATATTGATGGCTATACATCTTGTGTAAAATATAAAGTCTCACTAATGTTTGTATATAGTATGAATGTATGACAACAAAACGGAGGAAGTTCCACTTAAATTTCCATAGCGCAGGAATGCAGGGTTTATATTACATTTTTTCTTTTTCACATATTCCAAAATCGAAATGCAAATGCCTCAAAAAAGTTAACCCAAAAAGGCACCGTTCCTTATTTAAAAATATCCCCTACTAACGAACCTCGCTCGCATACCGATACTCGAATGGTTCCCGATCGCCGGCCGATCTCACGAGTCATCAATTAGGCGGCATGACGGCCCGCAGCCGGTTTGCCTGCGCCGAGCTCGGGTCGCACCTCCTAAAGTGTTATTAAAGAGAGGAAAGGGTGAACGATCACGTAGTAACGGGTTTTAATGAGATAACACCGAAATGTTAAGAAATTGGTGGTTCCAACTTACCAGGAGAAAAGTACGTTCGGTTTTTTTAAACAATAATGCTTATTCATGTTTCACTAAAAGTCTCTGTTCTAGGCCACGCTCTTATTTGAGCCGACAACAAATACCAAAGGTTTTTTTGTTTTTTTTCCAACAGCTAAGGGATTTTCAAAGGCTTCCCCTATACCTCTTCACACGTCTCTGTTCTGAGCTGTTTCCAGTCACGATGCTCCCGCGAAGCTGATCAACTCATCTGGCCATTATCTTCCTCATTCCGGGAAGCTTACTTTTAAAATACTTAGCATGTATATTTTTGTCTTACTTTTGCACTATTTAAGTGTCACCCTAAATCACACATGCTATTACTGAACAGCGGTTTCCTCATGAGAAAATGAACAATTTAATCCGTCACTGATTAAAAAGAGCAAGGTTTTACACTAGAAATATGTTTCGGTATAGTTTTTTAGGCCATGCGATATTTATTAATATATGTTAATGCAACTCTTTTCACCGTTCAGTACTTATTTACCCACTCAATATACAATCAATACCAAGAAATCAATGTCTGATATATTTCAATATACTCAAGAGTTATGAGCTCTTAAATCAAAATTGAATACTTGCAATTCATCACAGCAAATGGCAATACGTAAAATATGGCAATTTAAAATAATTTTATCACTGACGACCGGTCGGCTCACTGCATATTCCCGCCGGGGCATATTTCGGATATGGCCTTTTCGTAATTTGGCCTGATCTGGGTGTCACTGGGATCGCCCCCAGTCCATTGTACGGTACCCATACAAGCGTTCCTTAGTTTGGGACCATACAGTTGGTGTGTCAGACAGACTGGCAATATTTATTATTTAAATATTTTCTTCAATTTCAAAGGAATATTTTCAAACGATATAATATTCAACATTAACATACAATTTCTCTAAAATAGCTTCAAATAATATAGTGCACCAAGTAATCGAATGGAAACTGCACTAGGCCCTAACTTTCGCCACATAAGCCTTCCGAGATCCAGATTTACGTTCACGATACGCACCGAACCCATTTACATGGGGTAATTTATAGTGTAGAGTACATTTGCTCCCTAAAAGTAGCACGATATCTCGCGCGGGACACGGGCATTAATTCTGAGAACACAACGCGATAGCACCGAATAAATTCGTATAATTTCAGCACGAATTACGAGAGTAGGGGCACGAGGTCGTGTTCACACTCGGATCCTATTAGTACGAGGCACATACCCGGCGTCAGGCGTCACGTTCTCACGATTACACCTTGTTATATCTTATCGGTGAAATTAAGCAGCATCCCTCCATTTAATACTTAGGCCGGGAATGCTTCGATAAAGTGATTGCGATCTAACGGCGATTAACAAACAATTTTGCGCTTACGTTACGTGATGTGCAACCACCCTATACTTTTATAGGGGTTTATTTGACGTCGCGGGCAGAAATTAGTAATATATATATATAACTAGCGGCCCGCCCCGGCCTCGCACGGGTACATTGCGGTTACATTATTCGAGTTTTAGTAAGGATCCCTAATTTTTTTTAAAATATATTATAGCCTATGGCACCTGGGGATAGTGTAGCTTCCCAACAGTGAAAGAATTTTTCAAATCGGTTCAGTAGTTTCGGAGCCTATTCATTACAATCAAACAAACAAAGTTTTCCTCTTTATAATATTAGTATGATATATTATTATAAGTATGAAGTATGATTTCATATTACAATTGGAGGCCACTTTGATACCAGATTGAGCAGCCCTTGGATTCATTGTAGTGTCTGCTCAGAAGAAAAATAAGGAAGCTTCCAACTTCTATTGACATAAAGCTTCGCCTTCCATCAACACCCATTCCCTCTTAAATCCCGAACTTCTAAGGAAGTACCTCATCCAGTACCATATTGACAGTCCATAACTAACATAATAGTCGTCCATTATTGTCTCAAACCAAGCTCGCTCTCAATCACCCAACACTAATTGTCAACTCTAATTGGTAGCATTATGGTGTATTTTTGATTGGAAAAATATAAAAATAGAAACATCAGGTAGGTATGAACAAATAGCCGGTGTGAACACATTGCGCAAACGTGCCGTGTGTGTGATGTCGTGTTAGATGTTGGGTGAAAATGTCTACTTGGGGGATATCGTAATAACTAGGGGTTCACGCAACCTACGGAAACGGGGAAAAAAAACAACTTTGACGACCGCTTGGCGCAGTGGTTCGAGCGTAGGCCGCTCGGCTCACTGCACATGATGGTTGCCGGTTTGATTCCCGCTGGGGAAAATTTCAGAAATGGCCTTTTCGTAATTATCCCTTGTCTGGGTGTCACTGGGATCTCCACCAGTCCATTTTACGGTACCCATAGTACAAGCGTGGATTACTTTGGAACCACACAGTTGGTGTGTCAGTCTGGCGATATTTATTATTATTATTATTGAAAACTAGTTAGGTCGCACATTTGAATCTGAGTAACATAACACGTTTATTATTCTAGTCTAGACACCTAAACGTTCGGCCTGCACCTACAATGATGTCATAGTTTTTCGCAATAGTCGAAAGAGTATAAATAACCTGATTATGGTATTATAATCCCCCAGTTGGACTTCAGTCCATGTTCATATACCTAATGATGGACTCATATTTTATGGGTACCTAGTAAAATTCCTCTGTTAGGAACATACTTCATTTACGGGGTAATCTTGTAACTGAGAAGTCACGCGTTCGGTCCCCATCCTGGCCATTAAACTTTTGACGTTAGCTCTCTAAATCCTCACAAGTATTTTAAACTATGCTAGAAATGTGATAAACACACATTGCTAGAAGTTAAAAAAATATAAAGTCCCGACTGACGTAGACCATATCGTTATTTACCATCAGGTGAGATTGTGGTCAAATACTTGCCTGTTTCGAAAAAAAAAACCCCTGACCTACTGACTACCGCTAACCATATTGACAATAATCGCTAGTGGATGTTTTCCTTATATGTTGTAGTAGGTATCTCGAATTCGTATTGCGCCCTTATTACAGGCATTTCACATCTCTGATCTGGCTGTCTGTACCCTCTCGAATGACGCACAGAACCCGAAATGCAATCTGGCTTTATAATACCATTTAAAATTTACAATCCAAATAAATAGGAACCAGTTTGAAAATAACGTTGAAGTTGGGAAGTTATAAAATGAGCTGTGGTAGTAAATTTGACTTTAAAAATAAAAAAAGGCTTTAAAAAAAATGAAAATTCTAAATATTTTATGTGCCATGCAATTAAATACGAATGTGTTCTGACGAGTGTGTACACTAGAAAACTCATTTATTTTGAAATATTTCATAAATATCCCAACGCGTATACTTATTAGGCTAACAGAATTCCCTAAAAGTTGAATCCTCCTGATTTAGAAAGAAGACTTTGTATCTCTAAGTTCAATATTTAAAAACTTCTAACTTATTTTAACCATTTATTATTTCGATGTTTTTAACTCGTGGCAAAGGATTTATCTATTGTAGGACTAAGCGCGATGGTGAAGAGAGAGAGAGAGAGCGAGAGATAATCAAACTGACGAACTGTCAAATGTCAATGTCAGACCATTGTAACGTAGCGCCATCGAAATAATAAATATACTACGTATCGTGGCGCCGCCCTGGCGGCAATTAAATTCTGAATCATTAAAATTATATTCCTATACCTTCATGCAAACCTTGAAACACCTGTTTCCTTCCACTTTCGCACACGGCTACGTTATTCACGTATAACGTTCAACGAATGCACGTACCTTGCCAAATAAACCAGTAATTGAATTACAATTGTAAATACGCGTACGTTTGGCGCGTGATCCGAATTGAGAACGCTCCTAATATTAATCGCAACGAAGATGGTGGCGACCGTAAGAGCCCGTTCCCACTTATCCGATCAGACTTTATACTCGGTCAGTCTAAATAGACGGATGTGCCAGTAGCAGTACAATTTGTATGGAGCTGTTCACATTATGACTGAAACAAATTTTAATTTAAATTTTAGTGCCACTGGCACATCCGTCTATTTAGATTGACCGAGAAAAAAGACTGATCGGATAAGTGGGAACGGGCTCTAACGAAGTATTTTTGCGCATTGCCTTATACAACATCAAAGTATTTTGTTATAGATACCAAATCATGATGTTTGATTATTTTGAGTATTGTTCTATGTTTAGTACATAATACATTTTAAATATGATTTGAAAAGTGCCTTACAGTTTTGGCTATCGCTTATAGAATATATATCAATCTGTGCCAGACGTCGTGCAAGCTCGGATGAATGCCAGATATATCGTGGACCCTCGCGATAGCTCGTGTGCGTGCGCATGCGCCTCTCAGTTGGTCTAGTCACGACCAGACTCGGTCTATGACGTCACCGCATAACTCGGCTTGTAAACCACGCTAATAAAAACGTATAATAATTTTAAATATTTAATATAATAATCTGTTAGGTATGATTTATACGAGTATGTGTAATGACCGCAATAATAAAATCGTGTCTAAGATTATAGGTACTGATATTAATGCAAATACAATTGTCACCAAATCACGATTAAAACTTAATTTGTCAGGACTAAAAATATACCCGTCTTGCTCATACATTACAATCATGAGAGAGACAACAATACAATTAGGCCCATTAATAAATCGATCTTAAGTCTGAGAGCGACTCTGGGAATGTCATTATTTTGTCATACCAGTACACAATAACACGTCAAAAGCGAACTCAAGACGGCTCTCAGACTTGATATCGATTAATTAATATGAGCCTTAGTTTAGTCAATCTTAATGGACTAACAGAATAAGCACCTGTCAAACCAGACTCGACATTACATTAAAGGTTAAAAACGTCGTGGTAACAGTAGCTCCGTTTAAATAATTGTGCCTCATTACTTAGATTTAAACGAATCCAGTCCGTGATAGTAATAAAAGAAGTCAGTTAATAGCAGGAAAACCTCAATTAATTCGACTTTGTAACAAATGCTATAAGACAACATACCGATTGCGACCTACTGCCGTATACTTAACTATCGAAATAAAAGGATGGTATAAATAAAAATGATAATATATTTCAGTAGTAGGACGTCAAAAAGAGGTGAATTATTATTAAAATAACAATTGAACGTAGTTTTTCCAAATTAAACACACATCTTCAAACTGAAACCAACCTAGAAACACTAAAGCAAGGGTTGATTTTGGTCTGCAGCAGTGCATGTGGGTTGATACTATTCTGCTAAACGATATCCAATTATCTTATATTTATAAAAATGAATCGCTATTTTCTTGATCATCGCATCACATAGGCAGCTATTATTGCTTTGATTTTGCTAATTATTTTATTTGTCAGGTTTCTTATTGTCAGGAGAAGGTTCTTATGAAAGAAAAAAATAAGTAAGTTGAGCGGTTCAATTCGAATTCAATATTCAAAGTTAAACCAGGACAACGTCAGTTAGGTTAGTGGATACGATGATACCTATTGATATCGTCTTATCCACCAAAAAAATATTATTTACCTTTATTACCCAAACCAGTTAAAACAAACATACAGATGAACATAGAACCTCCTCAGTTATAAAAGTACGAAAGGCAATTTTTCATCACAACTTTTACAATTCGAACTTTACAATGTAGCCCGTATTTTACTACACTAAAGAGCAACATTACCAATATTCTCAAGACATAAATAACTGACGGGCAATTGTTTCAAGCGGGTCAATGACCCCGGGGTCCACGAAATGGTCCGGCCAAAAAACCACCCAGTGGTTAGTTCGGCCGCGAGCTCTCTGCGCGCAGCTTATATGGAGACAAGTTATACTTGGTACTATGTGAACTAGTCTCTCAGGAACACCATTTATAATTATTAAAGTGACTTCATACTTATATTTGGTAGATATACCTATTATACTCACCCTACATGGACCAAAACAGCTAGAGAAAGCTTTGACTATAATATCGTACAGAGAAAAGTATGTCAGGAATAAGTTGGGACAAACCTTTACCTTTGTGGAGCAAAATTTTACCTACCAATGTCGATGCCACGAATAAAATTAATACAAAATAACTAAATGAAGCTGAAAATTGTATTGGCTATTTGAGTAACAGATTTTTTATAGTAGGTATATTACCTATTAAATCCCAATATTTCCAATTAAATAGGAGCGGTGAATGCCGTACACCGGATCTAGACCACAGTCCAGACTTTGGATAAATCTGGATTATTTATTTGTTACCTTTTATCGTTAACAGGAAATAAACAAGAGATGCACTGTATAATGCACCACAGTCCGCAGTTTACCGACTCGCTCAGCACCTATACAACGATCAATAGCCTCGTATAGCCCATGGGGTATCTCAGAAGACCGCATTCCTGGCGCCCCACGCGCCCTGCCTCGCCTCCCGACCTAACATGTTCCAGCGCACCACTCGCATTTACCACCCACCGACGACACACAACCACCTTAACCAAGCCACATAAAGCTCAATTTTGATAATGCTTTTCGATTCTGAACGGTAAACTTATAGTGGCTTATCTCACCGATCGCTGTTGTTTTTTCACGCGCACCAGCGAAACCACGGAAAGGATTAATTTGAGGCGAATAAAGTGTTATACATGATGGCAAGAAATATTGTTAGCATTAGTCCGTGATTAAGAGATCAGTGGACAGGTATGTTTAATAATACGCCTCATGCGGTGAAATATATATGTACCTAGTGTAATATTGCTACAGCAGGGTCGCTGAGCACGAAGAATTTCGTACAATGACCTGTTATTACCTGTCTCTGTCACTCCCGCGTAAATCTAATATGTCTCGCTCACACAGTTGCCGGTCACACGCAGTTCACGGCAACTGTGTGAGCGAGACGTATTCGATTTACGCGGGAGTGACAGAGACAGGTAATAACAGGTCATTGTACGAAATTCTTCGTGCTCAGCGACCCTGCTTTACCACTTGTTACGCAGTGTGTTGCAACACGCTATAGCATACAAGCTTTATATCGCCCTTTGACTACAGATGATATACGGGCTGGCTCCAGGGTAATACGACCCTCTCACAGAAGATCGACGTACAATTAGCTATTATAGCTACGTTTCCTACGATGATTATGAGAGCTGGATCATTATCCTCTCTCTCTTTCCCTCCCTCTAACCCACTCCCATTCAAGTCGGCAATGTGCGAGTTTGTCTTTGATATTATAATTCCTTTGGTACTGCAAGCATCTATACGCTACGATAACTGCTTAGCATCAGGCAAATGGTACGCTTGTTTGCTGACTTTATTATTGTATAATCAAGCCAAAATCACTCAATAGTACGCAAATAAAACTTGAATAAATTCGGATATTTAAGATCGTAGTAGAAGTTTTCCATTGATATTATCATAACTTTTATTTAACTACTACCTCGAAAGCGTGATTAAGATAACAGTTACTCGTACCTTAGACAAAATCGATTACTACGCGCAGAAACGTATACACTAATTAGTAAGCGAACATTTTCTCTCATTTGACGCCTCATTCGCGATCGCACGTACAGTCAACAAACTCGACGCTTGATCACCTTAAGGTTGCATTTTGTATGCAGTGACCAGCAGCCGCATGCAACTAGCATGGTCACATAAACAATTAAAACAAATGGCTTTCTAAAAAAGGGCTTGTGTCTCATCGGACGCGTCTCATTGGACAGCAACATAATGGGCGCTTCGTCCTATGACTACTGCCTGCAAGGGAAAAGTGTTAAAAATTGATCAAGCGTCAATTTTGTTGATGGTACATAAGTACACATAAAGCACAGGATCGCTAACTGCAAAGCCCCGCAGTGTATCGTAAATGACCACGAGCAAGTGCGCCGTAAACCATCATATGGAATAGGTAAATAGTGCCATAAATTCCTTAGTTGACGTAACTGTACATTTAGTATTCACGCGGGAATATGAACGCTGTATAAATTCTATGAAGTTTGCTACACGGATGCATAAATGTTCGTAAATGCTGCTTAGTCAAACTGAAATAACACACCGTTCAAATAAATTTAAATTCGTCGCGCAAGTCTGTGATTTTAAAAGTGAAAGTTTAAATACACATGCATTGGTCACACAGTTGAGGTAAGACAATAATACGATATTATAAACACCAATAACAATATAAGCTAGCAATTTTTATAACAGTTTGGTTTCCTCCTGAAAAAAGAACGAATCCACATCTGTATTGAGGGTGTATATGAATTACCTCTCCGGAAGTCATGTTATTTGTTAATATGACAAAGTCGGTAAACATCGACCCGCCTGATGTTAGGCAGTTACCGTAGTCTATAGATGCTTGTGCTCACACGTTGCTGACTTGAAGAGGACTGGGACGAACAGAGAGACAACTCCTTCGCTTCATCCACATTCAACATCTTTTCATGTAGTTGCACTTCAGAGGGTAGATTCGTTGTCGTGGGTCACCAGTTTAGCGGAAAAGAGAAGATCTTCCAGCCAGGCGGGTGTTATGCCTGGCAGGGCGGCCGCTATGCCCCGCTGGTTATCGGGGTCTTGTATATATAGTCACGATGCTTGCGATTCTTAATATCGTGATTCAGGTTTTCTATGAAGAATTCGTACATTGTATTGAGGCGCTGCATTTAGCGCCATCTGTCCGTTTCTGTCAGCGACGTGAATGGGAGGTCGCCACACAATGATATATCCTAACAATTTATATCCCTTCAAAATCCATCCAATTTGTTACTGACCAACCGACACCCAGAACTCCTACGCAACATTTCTAAAGCAGTGCCAGGAAAATAGTTATTATTCGTAGGTTGCCTAGACGGCGTCTAGATTATCTGGTCGTCGACCCCAGCGAGGCGGCGGGCCAATTTGTTACACACGGTGCGGGAACATTATTTGAGACTTACGTAGGTATTAAAAAGTTAACTCCAATCAAAAATACGTTGACCCTTATTGTTGGTATTTACCGCTTTGTAAAGGTGAGTATTCATCGTAACAAGTTACCAAAAAAGATGTATGTATGTACTTGCGGTAAAAAAGGAATAATCTCAATGGTACAGACCAATCACTGGTACAGACCAGTCGACGAACTATGTACCTAATGATTGGTATGTTATTTATTTTCAAAGCGCTACTATTAATTTTAATGATGCGGCTATGAACGCCACATTTGTTACTATTCTGTAAATTACTTTTGGCCATTAAAAGTCCATTAAAAGTCGTAAAAAAAATACTGACTCTATAATATTATTATATGAACAGTGAGCAAACAAATAAATACCTAATGTAAGCAGACGATTCGTGTGACGATGACAAAGCACATCAAAACTATATAACAATGGTTTATTTAACACAATATCAAAATAAACTCACTTTATAACACGGTACAATATTTAATATTTAGTTTACTCTGCGCCACACTCGCGGGACGCGTGATTGCATACAAAAGACATCAACGAGTTCGCTGCGTGTGCGCACGTGACTGTCGACTTACACTTGGACTGATCAACACTTAGTACTATACCATTTGTTTAAAATTTATTCGATATTAATTTGATTCTCTATTTCAAGAAATGAAATACTACAGTACTGTGAGTTCTGTAACTGTTATTACTATCATAGTGGACTAGCATCATTAGATGTATTTTGCTATAATTATATGTAGTCAAATGTAAGAGCTATGATAAGCTTGGTATAGGTCGGTTTTTGTTCCGAATCGATATTCCTAAAAATCACGATGAAATGACTATTTACTGAACACAGTCGCACTTGACATTTTACCTACAAAATAAAGATTGGAACATGGTCATTAAATATTCCATGCATCGCAGTGCGGCCACTGGCCAGGTAAATTAACGTTGATATTTTTACGACTTAATGGGTCGTATTCTTAGTTCAGTGACTCACATTAAAAATTTGACAGAACTATTTTCAGTTTATTTTACGAACTATACCGGTATACAAACCACGTGTGTGTACTTGGGGATAAATTCTTTTTCTGCCTGTCGATCGATATTGTTACCAATCGAAGTATATTAAAGATATTTTATGATGAAATAAAGTTAAAGATAAATTTGGGATTTAGCCCGCCACACACTCCCACTACTATTATTCTTGTAAGCCCGGATCAACTAGAATAAAATATATAGGTTACCAGTTAAAGGGGTTGAGTTAACACGTGTTTAGACAAGTAGATAAAGACCGTAAAATAAGCTAACAGGACAACCGTAGACCACCAAGATATGTCAATTTTAAAAAGTAATAAAGAATGTAAAAAACAATCGCCAGATCTTCTCAGTAGGAGGCGCGTTGTCTGATCCGGACTAGACTTATATTTAAAAATGACCATTTGCAACTGCCCCGGTGGGCCTAAACGATTAAAATCTGACTTTGAATCTTCATAGTGCCTAAGCAAACCAAACATTATGAAACTAGTATTGTCTGCCAAATTTCGAATGTTTTTCGGACACTTTAAGATGTAAGGGTGACGTGACAAAACGTACTTGGTAATCTGAAGAGTGCGTATGCCCTCGGGCGTATATTTGTGTGTCACGCACTTGAGCGTGCTCTGAGTGCCCGAATGTCAAGTACTCTCAACTAAGGCTTGGCTGTTTTAATACTAATGAGCGGACATACATACATACATAAAGGAGCAAATATGTAGGTATGAGTTATGTTCTGGAATGATTCACAAAAATACTTCAGCCTTCAAATCTAAATAAAAATAACTATACACACACAGCCGATAGGGGACTCCCCAGTTTGCAGATAACAACTAGGTAGACGTAAATAACAGAAATATATACCTACCTTGTAGCCATATTCATGATGACACTCATTAAACGCTATTTGATAATTACAGCATGAGATATTAGAGACATACGTGGTAAATATATGAAATTATTGGTGTTTTATATTTTTATTTGTCTATGGTTTTGAAATAAACAAATTCTCTCTCTTTGGGATCTTTGGCAAAAGCTGTGTTTTAATCAAATCTCCCAATTCTATTATAAAAACGTGTAAAAGCCACCAGCGACCTAATTCATTATTAGTAATGTATTTAGTAACTATGTATTCATTTTATAACAAATTAAGAAAGCCGATGCTCCAGTGTTATAAAATTTACTTGTCAGACACACCCGCTGCCCGGGATTACTTGTGAAGCAACGAAAGCCCGCTAGGCGTAATGAAATGTAACTGCATCATTATATTAATAACATCTAAACGTTTCATGTTTTCTATTATTAAGTAGCAATTGTAAACACGTGGGTGTAAATTGTAAACAAATAATTTTCCAACACGGAGAAACAGTCGTACCCAAATATAAAAAAAAAACGATAGCAATTTTTTGATAGTTCCTTGCATTCATTTTAATATTATTTATTTACTAAACGTTTTGTAATTACAAAAAATATTAACGTCATGACTTGTACTTATTCACACATTATTTTCTATAATTGCAAAACATTAAGTAAAACATAATAAAATAGATTTATAATTATAGTTCATTCATCCCGTATGAACCTATGGCTTTAGATATTACCCAAATATTATTGAAGGCATTAAAGGCATTGAGAATAATAGTTCGCCTTACCTAATTTCATAATAAGAACATAAGTTTATCATTCGTTTTCATTAGTCAACGGAAATCCATACATTCTTCTCAATTTCAACCATCATCCTCATTTTAACTCACATACCTAATTCATATTTCATTCACAGCAATCGCAAGAAAATTAGGCTTTAAACTACTGGAAATTTTGTGACGGTGAGTCAGTCAATGAGACAGTAAGCAAGTCAGTCAGGGAGTGAGTTAGTCATCATCATGAGGATTCATATGTAGTTATCCACGTATCCAGTAGAAGAATCTTATCCAACACGTGTATATAAAAGCAAAACCTAAAGCATCTAGTCCCAGAGGCTATTTGTAAACATTCAAAATAATATCCTCACTATATCGTGATCCGTTACGGGTACTTACTGCGTGAAGTTTCGCAACACATAATCCATGCAAATCTTCAGGGGCCCAACTGTGTAAACCGCTGGCATCTCACTCGACTCGCAATTCGTGAAAACTGACGTATCACCTATTTGAACACGTCAGTTCTGACAGTTTTTCTATAGGAAAACTTTGAAACTGTCAAGTCAGTTTTTTTCAGGTACACTATACGTCAGTTTTGACGTATTGCGATTCGAGTGCGATTCAGCCGCGATGCCAGCGGTTAATAGAGTTAGGCCCTTGTTCCGTTGCAAGGACATAAAGTAAGCGTGGAGTTTAAACCTTTCCCGGTAAGTCGCGCGACCGCAAGATAATAGTCATCAAAACCGCACATTAAAGTACACGTAATTAAGGTTAGGGTCATCACATATTACCTATCCATCGTTTTTTTTTCCAAACGGGATACGAATATGTTAAACTATTAATTATTGTTTCAAGTTTTATATATAAGTTGGGAGGGAGATGAAGGCTTTTGTGTCAATAAAATTAATTGAAAACGTTTATGTGCCCAGAGATAAGTAAATGAAATAATTAAGTAAAACTAAATCTTTTATTTGGCTTAAGTCTTCGGGGACGCTTAATTGGGTTAGTATTATTTAGAAGAGATGATAATAAGACTTGTCATTGAAACTAGCCAAACATAAAGACCTATAAACTTGATCACCGTCTGAAAGGAAAATAATAGCCTCAATAACACTTCAGTGTTCCTGCTTCTTAATATAAAAATATGTTCCTTGCAAAAGCCGCAACCCTAATTAAGATGGTCGGTCGTGGCCGGCCGGATTACGTAACAAATTATTATATTAGCTTTCTCCGCTATACTTTACCCGCACCCTTGAGCTCTCGGAACAGGACTGTTGTAACCGAAGGAATTATTATTGTACTTGGAGAACCAGTTTTCAACTATACAGTTTATTTAAGGCTAGTAATAAAATATCTAAATTTATAGGTACTGTGAAGTAGAACTCCTACATACAAACTTTGAACTTGCACCTAAAACAATATAATAATATATACCTAAAACAATACTTTGAACTTGCAAATTTAGGTCTTTTAGTTGGATTTTTATTCCGATAGCAAGTAGGTACCGAAAAAGTAGGATGCAAATGATAAGTTATTTTATTCTAAAACGTAAATCTCGTACACATACTTTAAAACTATCCAGAAACCTTATCTTAAAAGAACATTCTATTGAATAGTAATTTGTATGGAGTTTCTAACTCCCTTTCAGTGAATTAGAAACGAGCAAGATTGTGATAAAGCAGATCAATTAGTCACAAATGAAACGCGCTATCTCAGCGAAGCTAAATAATAAACAGCGCATAAATCGCCGCTTCAGTCCTAAATAAAAGCTATCCGCTGCTAGTATTAAGTGATACTGTAAAGTATCGCCCATAAAATATAACATTATTTTCCTAAACCCTTCTACTACTTATATATTTAAAATAAATAAAAAGACAATCTAGTCTTAGCAAAGAGTAAAAAAACTATCTTTTTTACGAAATAGAGACAGAACAGATTTAGGGATCTTTACTGATAATTTAGCGACACTAATCCGATGATGCATATTGTTATTTAAAAATGTTAATATCTAATGTATTTTTAGACATCTTAGTGTTTTGACGTGAGACTGCAGATAAGCCATTTACAGTGTGGTGAATAAATAAATCTAGTCACCATTAGTTTTGAGAGACAAAACATACATTCCAAAGTAAGGGAAAAAATACTTCTTCCTCAAATTTGAGAAAGACACCGTTTTATATAGGAACCCAAAATATTGTGCTCGTTGAAATAATGCAACGGGCTGTATGGACGAGACCTCAACGCAATGTTCCGTAGGAGCAGCGTTGATTAATGAATGTAGACGGTTGAAACCTCTGGCTGAAGATAAATCGTGGGCCGCGGCTGACGACCCACGGGACCGCTCCACTGCACTGTACTATCATAACTGACACCAGAGAGAGCCAACAATTATTTTTAAATTTAAGCCAATTAAATTAAGTTGAGATTAAGTTCAGTACGAACCTACGATTGATCCAAGTTAAAGATTACCTCGTACCTACAGCTAAATCATATAGGGTGTATACAGGTTATATTTATCTCTAGTTATCTCCTTCTTTAAAGCTTACGCTTGCTTGATTTAAATTTTAAACGCCATTTAGCCATCGTTTGGCTCTATGCAATATTCGAGGGTACAAAAAGCTGAACATCGAACTCAGAAGCATGCCCTGGGGGAGGCATTTCCAGCAATGGACGGCAAGCCTGGTGATGCTGATTGTCAACTTCTAAGTAATCTCTGCAATCGTGGCGATAATATCACATGGCGTTGCAACTTATTTATAAGAAACAATGAGCACTAAATAATTAGGTTATCGCATATATTAGTAAAAACAATAAAATATAATAATTGATGTGAAAGAAAACATCGTGATGAAACCTGTGTCTTAAAAAATCTAACCAATTTCGAAAGCCATGTTTAATCTGCCAATCCGCACTGGGCCAGCGTGGTGGATTACGGACTGAATCCCCCTTGTAGTGAGGGAGGTCCGTGCCCAGGAGTGGGACGTCAAAAAGGACTAAATTATTGTTATTATTTTAATTGATTTGTTCTCAAAAATTTGGACACTGGTGCCAGACGCATTTGGTTAGGTTTTTTTCTGTAGTCACTAGTATAAAAAACTTATTATTAATAATATCCTCAAGAGCAGTCACAACAGGAAGACCCTTTAGCAAAAAAAATCTTGAAAAAAATATAAAAGAGACCAAAGTTGAACCACCTCTGGTGCGAAGACGTTACAATCTTTATGGTGCCATTTACGCGTCTTATTTTATACGTAATCCATTAATTGCCCGGATTGGGGTTGTTTTTTTGAAGACTTTTTTTCAATTTTTTTAACTGACAAGCACCTGTGTCTAAAAGCGGCCCTTCCATGATTCCGATGACTGGTTATTTTTATTCAAGCAATGTTTAAAACGTTCGAATTCGATTATTAAAACGTATAGTGGTTGAGTCGAAAATCGACTAAATCTTTGTAATGTTTTTACTAAATCCTCTCGGACATGGGGTGAGAAGATGCGATCACGGACAGAGCAAAGTCGCGCAGGTAGAAAATCGATTGTTATTAGACGTCGAGACTTCTCATAATAACATAAATATATTGTAAAGAATCGATTCCTCGGAGTATAGAATTTGTGATCGAATAGCGACAAAGGGATGAGAGTCAAATTAGTTTTTATCATTTATTTTGTTATAATGTGCAGATGCGGTGGTTTGTTGAAGCCCATTGATGTAGGTGTCGCGTAGGTCTCCTTTGTAAGTCGTTTTTATGATTCGTGTATAATGAATAGAATACAAAATTGTTAGGAGTAGGTAAAGCTTCTGCTTTACTCCGAAAATATATTTCAAAAGTCAAAAGTGTTGCCTAATTCGCTGACAAAACAAAAATCGCATAATATTTATTATGTTCAAGACATTTAGGTAAAAGCGTCACGTAATAAAAAAATCTTAAACTGTCTGTGTTTTAATTATTTATAAAGATTAAGAACATCCGCTTATGAATAAAATTTAATTAGGGCGTGACGTAGGTAAGTACTTACTTATATACTAACTATTAAAAGGACCATAATACTGTTAACTACTTTATCTTAAAAAGCTTGAGAGTAGCGCTTTTATATCAACGCAGGCAAATAAGTAGCTATCTACTTATTTGCCTGTAATAAAGTATTATAAAAAACATATAAAATAACCTGAAATAATCCCATAACTGTAAGTTAACTAGGTATATCAGCAGGTAGGTATAAAACATAAACGTTCTCATATCAACCGATAAAGTAACAAATGCCGTTTAAAATTTTAAAAAAAGAACTTAAAAAATATTAAGGCAATGGCAAGCTGTATCGCGTTCCGACCAGACAGAAGAAAGTACTTACCTCGGAGGCAGGATGATAGCGGCGGCTGCAACCGGCTGGACCGGTTACCCATTGTGGTCACTTTTTGTGCACCACGCCGCGCCGCGAGCCGCTCGTATCTCCCAGCGGACCCTCGCCAAAATGTTTCGATCATTCTGAAAGATTTTGATAAATTAGTAATCTTTTGTTCACACACAATGTAAATAAGGCAGCTTAGGTAAAGTTTAACTCACTATGTGCGACGTCTGAGGCTTAATACTGAGGTACCTAATTACTTAATAAATATTAACTAATATTTGATTATGATAGTTGTAAAAGGTAGTTCCGACGTAGTGGTTAAATTCTATTTGTAGGTAGTCTCCCAATATTTTATATCATTTTTTTTTAAACACACGACTTTTATTTATCACACCTACCCGCAAAGCTAATAACGACATCTAAAGACTTCGCCCTGAGATTGTGTATTGTACCGCCATCTGTTGTACAATAGCTTACATCACGTCAACCGTAAGCTAGGTACTATTTCATTGCCAGTGAATGTGTATGTTGGATACCAAAGAGAATATTTATCTACTACTTAGACCATTTATTAGTTAACACCTCTCTGATCTACTACGATGAATGCGAAACTAAAATAAGGATTGTGGGTTTACTGAATTGAGTAATTACGTAATTTACATAAGTAATAACAATAATTAATACCATCAATACATCATAAAACTTACGAAAGATCAAGTGCGAATGATTTCGGTTTTTAAAGTTTTCGACCCAGAAGTTTATATCTACACCACAGACAACTACACAACTAAAATAAACTGGGACGGTCGCATTTTTGTTATTCATTGTGTTTGTTATTGCTATTTGTTTCTTAACACTGGTGAAATACCTATTAACTTGGGTAGGCCATATTTGTAAAGAAAGAAGAAGAACTAAAAATACATGTGCAATTGTGCAATCCACAGTTATCTCTCATCTCTGTGGTGCAATCAAGAATCAAGCAGGAATCAAGTAATGATTGTCAGAATAAGAAAATTATGAATTCTCTATGGTGAGTGCAATGATCGGCTTGTCAAAAAATGTCTTTTTGACGTGATTTGCCGATATAAATTATTTGGAAAAGTGCATTTTTATAAACATGGGAGGGTCACAAAGCACTCGAAAAGTAACTGTTGACAATGAAAATGCTATTCAAGTATCCCAAGAGGCGATAGACCGGATACAAGCTCAGCTAACCGCTAAAGTAAATATTTTAGTACATTACATAATTTAGATCAATGTCATATCTTGTTTGAGCAAAACAGGTGGATGTTTCTGGTTTAAAACTATTCATTGATATCATGAGTGTATATTTCATTTCATTTCACACATCTCTACGCTTTTGTTAACATAGAAATCATTGTGGAACGGCGATCAATAATGTAGGTTAGTTTCTTGTCATTTGACCATGAAAATGATGACAACAATCGGTAGATAGTTGCTGACAACAACTTCTGTAATATATACTATCGCTATTTATTCACATCTTACTCTTACAAACAATATTTATAATCATTTTTCTCAAAAATATACCCTTCCCTACATTCGCACTGGACAAAACATGTTCACGAAATATACTGTTGTCTCTATTTTATGAAAACAAAAAATAAAAACAACATGTTTCCTCCAATGTGAACATAGGGTAAAATATAATAAAATTCATAACTATCATCTTCTTCTGTCTTTAACATTATGGCCCACCCAGTTTAATAGGTATTTCGCCAGTGTCAAGTAACACATAGCATGCAGGTGTATCATGAAAAACAAATATGAGTAATCTTTTCAAAAAGTAAACTATTACAATACTTGTTCTCCTAATCAAACCTTGTAAATACAAAGCTAACTAGCCTTTTTACCATTCCAGCAAGCTGAACTACCACAACCTCAGTCTATACCACAATATGCACCACCTCCCCCGGTCTATGAGCAGAGACGTCATCATGAATATGCAGCAGAAGAGGCTTACTGGGCCCAGAGAATTGAAAGCCTGAAGCGGGCACACGAGAAGATAAACAGTGGCATGCATATTGAGTACCAGAAAACATTGAAAGAAGCAAATGAGCTGTTTGATATGGTACAGAAAGACAAAATCGTTAATAAGTTAACACCATGTCAAGAGGAGAAAGCAAAGGTAACTTATTTAGTTATACACAAACTGTTATAAATTCAAAAATTATTGAAAATAGCTCTTCTACTACTTTTTGTTGGTTGTTGTTGAAGATGTTGTGTTGGTTAAACACTTGTTGTAGTCACTCCAGTGTGTAAACACTCCAGAGTGCAAAATCCCACTCGCATATCTAGGTTTATTGAAATCTATGCTCAAATCATAATTACATTATGATTATCACTTGAGTTTTATGTACAAAAACCTTGTCATGAAACCTACATGTCCTAGAAAGACGGATTATTTATTAAATTTTAAGGACAAGTGAATAGAATGAGCAGACAAAACTAACAGATCAAAATATATTTAATTAGATGGGCCATATCAATCAATTGATTACGAAGATGACCTCTTACTGCCAGCTACCATTGATATGTTTGAAGCCCTTTACTAATGTTTACTTTGCTTGTCTTTCCAGGTGTTACAATGCTACAGTACAAACCCTGACAAGTCCCTTCTGTGTTCAGTGCTAGTGAATAACTTCAATGAGTGTGTGTGCAAGAGCAGAGTGGCAGCAGTCACCACCTCGTCTTGAGCACGAACTGTATATAACTTTATAGTAAATTAGCCCACTTGCAGGCATCAGGCATCGCATGAACATGGCCATGGAAGTAGATTTAATATTAACGCTGTATCAATAAACTGTTATTAATTTAGTCATGACTTTATTTATCAGGTCTACGGAGTACAGTAGGTTATGAGCAGTTTCCTGTTGGATGGGATGCATTATTATAGCAGACAGCTTTAGAAACTTGCCTGCCTATTTATAATATCCATGAAAAGTGCTTGACTGTGGGTAGCACTCTATTTTATTATGAAAAAACATCATAGATTTGTTGCTAACAAATAAAAACCTAGATGGTTCATCATCATAATCATCCTTTTACAGCTAGTATAATAGTCATCTATGCTTTTACATAGTATTTTTAAGTCTGTGTCATCATCAATACCAGTATTGTCTAAATATAATGTTGATACCTTTTGATAAACATAGTCATTATATCACAAGAGTACTTTTGTATATACTGTGGTATATATGGAAGAATTTATTGTTGCCTACTTCACTTTAAAAAAAAATTGGCTTCTAGACTTTATTATTATTTTCATGATTAAATTCTCTTTGGTCGACACCCTAACAACATCTGACATCATTGATCAAATGTTACCACAGCAACATGGTACCAAAATTATTTCATTACTACTTTTATTAAGTGTCCGATTCAAAATTGCAAATTATGGCGTACTCACAATCCCAACAAAAGCCCCCTGAAGAAGAGAAGAAAAAGAGACGGGTGCCTCTGTACCCTGGCTACCCAGAGCTGACAAGATCAGATGTCAGCATTCATCCTGCTTATTCTAATTTAACTTTGGCCTAGTAAGTATGAGTATGGAGCATTCATCAGAGACTAGTGTACTTTCTGTACCTACAGTGCATGAAAACATAAATAGTTTTCTTAGCTGTCAGAACTGCTAGGTTTTCGTAAAAGTTATTTCACCATGGCCATGATATTTCTATTTGGTCAACCATCTATGACTTGCATGTAAGGAGTGGTGATTCTGAAAATTAATCTATGATTTGAATAAATACCAGCATGACTGTATACCCTAAAAGAGTAGGCAGAGTATTGACCTACATTTCGCTGTGTCCAGTCCCAATGTAATAGGAGGCGACACTATTCCCATAACACCTGCATAGTTATTATACAAAAGCTCCCAACGCCTTACAGTCGTGTAGTCTGCCGTCACCGCTACCATTGGGCGAAGGTCGCGCAAAGAAAGCAGTTTATGAGGGAGCTGTTGAGCTTCGAAAAACTGCAGCCGAACGCGCTCGACGGCGTGCGAGTCCACAGAGAGTTCTCCCAGGGCATCCTGTCACATGTAATACCACCAAGGCGATATATACAGAAGCTCACTCCAGACCCTCTCTCTTCTAAGGCAAGGATGAGAGTGGAAGAAATAGTCAGTGGACGAGTTAAATTTGACTTGAATTAAATCTTCAGCATGTACTGCTTTTATCAATGTGATATGTAGATATTAGTGGAATATCACATAAGCTGCAGTTTTTTATGAATGTACTATTACTTATCAACTAATTTTTAGTTTTAATTTATCAGTGTGTTTTGTACTTATTTTAATCAAGTAACAGTTACATAAATGAATAATACTCAATCAATTTTAAAGGGATTTTATTCAGCATTCAGCACTGGCTTTGCCTTCCTCATTTTTTTACTCTTCTCAACATTAGTCTGCAAGTAGTGTGCTTCTCTCTTGGCCTGAGATATCTCGGCTCTGAGCCTCTGCTTAAGTGCAGCTCTCTCATATGCTAGCCTTTCACTCAAATGAATCCATTTGAACCTTGGAATATACTTGATATTCCATATCATATCATAATATCTTGATTTCTTTCTAGTGCCAATCTTGGTGTTGTTCAAATTTGCTGCAACTTGTTTAGCAATTTTCTTCTTTTGGAACTCTACCCAGCCCTCTGAGAATTGATTCGGTACACGCTTACGTTTTTCACCAGGCTCTGTAAGAATTAATATGTAACATACAATCAGTCTGTTAACCTAAAAGTCTTACTGTTCACAAATAAAATAATGAAGTGTTTGTTCAATAATATATTTTTTCTTCATTAAAAAAGCTGTCGCCACCATCAGAGTACCATCTATTCTGGAACCATCTAGAAGAATTTTTTAGGACGACGGAAAGAGACCCGATCACCTACCCTGATTCCTAGGGACACTCTGGCTCTGTCCCATCTCAAGGAGTAAATGTCTGCAGCGGGAGCCGCGTCAGAGAGAGCGAATCTCGGCAAGCGGCGCAAATATGCTTCAATTAACAATAACATATTTGTGTCATTTGCCATAGAAACTCAAGGAGGGAAATAAATAAAAAAATATATTAATCCCAAAAATGATGCCTCCGCGGGTATCAAAAGAGCTGGCTCTTTTATCATTCAAAAAATCAGGTTATCAATTCAACTAAGAAACGCAGCCTGCAATCTCGGCACCATCCCATGCGGTCAGGGTTAACTTTAATATCTTGTTTGTATTATTTATACATTTTATTTTTAGTAATCTTCAAAAAAAAATCTGTTTCATACAACTTGTTTTTCATAACTAAAGTGAAGGCACCAATGTGGAATGAAAACATCAACATAACCTCAAAATACTTACTGCTTGTAGATTGAAGATATATCCGTCCCACATCGCCAAATTCACTAAAGATTTCCCGTATTTTAGCTACATTCATGTAAGGAGGAATAGTAGACAAGTAAACTATTCCACGTTTACCAGTTTTCTTTTTGTTAGTATTGATTGCTTTTCTTGAATCCGAGATGTCAGAGTCAGAATTGTTTTGTGTATTGTCTTCACATTCAGAACCATTTTCGGGTACTCTGCCTATGGTAACATCGAGCATTTTATTTCGTTATTTTATATGTAGCACGCTTATGTAAAAAAGGATCAAACTAATCTTATTTTTCAAACAAAATAAACCCCGCCATGTGATTTTGACTTTGATTTTATCATTTTATTTGACTGACCACAGATTAGAGATATGTAGCAAGCTAACTCTGACAGACAGCTGCAAGTGCTTGCTATCAGAGAGTTAGCTCGCCAGTATTGGTTGTTGAACGAAGAATAGATTGAACCTTGGATTGAACACTAGTGAAAAAACAAAAGTCTAAACTAAAACCGGTTTATACGTTTGAGAGCCACAATGACATAGACAGACACACAACTATGTTAAACTTATAGAAAAACACCCCTATTTATCTATCTATTACTAGTGCTGCATATGAACTCAAAGTTATAATAAAATAAACTTTATTCATTGAACGTTCCTATTATTTTAGATACTTACATAAGTATCTTCCATTTGCTTCCCATGGTCATCCAGCCGGTTATAATGACATCAATGGCCAGAGTTGGACGCAAGTAAATAAATTATTTGTATATGTTAGTCATCACAGTACCTTTTGTATAATAGATGCAAGTGATATTGGCTTTATGATGAACAGCCATACCAAGTGTAAAAAATCGGCTAACGAGGCGGCCATATTTGTGTATGTTACTGCTTGTCAGTCAAATGTTTATTTCGTTCGTGTAATCATTTCATCACATTTTATAATTTATCCACGATGGGCTGTGATGGTGGCACTATTCCTCGTCGAGATGAACTGGTGCGCATGAAAAAGAAACCAGAACAGGTAAATAATCGTCAATAAATGCGAGTTCCAATGCTAACATAAATTAAAATCGATTCATGAAAATGGACCATATTTTTACAGAAAGATAAAGATGCTGAGCGTTCGTTCAAGTGGCGCAACTGTGCGTTGTCTCAGCAGCCGCTACAGCAGCCTGTGGTCGCCTGCGGACTAGGCAGACTGTACAGTAAAAGCTCGGTTCTTGAATCTTTACTCGACAAGGAAACCAAGCCAGAATCTATCAACCACATCAAAAATCTGAAGGTAACATTTTAAAAACATTGTATACTTTCGAAAAATAAATACATTTTGCTAGAACGATATAACCACAGGACCTGTGATCAAGCCTTTCTCGCGTATACCCCACTAGCCAGGCACAGAGAAATATTAGCCTTAGTCGTTTTTACGCTGCCTACTCTAGCATAAAGTGCTGTCACAGTCTAATACTTATTATTATGCCAGAATAGTTTAACTAATAGCAAAAGACAAGTCAAACCCCTGCAAAAGTTAGTCAAATATGTGTTCACTAATTGCTGCCCGCAACTTCGTCCGCATAGTATTTAACTTAACAAAATTTCGGGATTATCGGGATAAAAAGTATCCTATGTGTTAATCCCGGTTATAAACTATCTGTATTACAAATTTCATCTAAATCCATTCAGTAGTTTTTGCCTGAAAAAGTACAAACATCCACACTCACAAACTTTCGCATTTATAATATTAGTAGGATACTTTATCCACTAAATCTGGCATCCAGTGGTTGAATCTTACTAGACTTACTCTATTCGCAAGTAATGCTTGGTCTTAACTCTTTTTATAATTTACTAGCTGTGCCCACCGACTTCGTCCGCTTAGTATTTACCGTAACAAAAATTTCGGGATTATCGGGATAAAAAGTATCCTATATGTTAATCCCGGTTATAAACTATCTGTCTTCCAAATTTCATATATCAGCTTTCAATATATCTTCCATAGTAAAAAAATAGATACCTCTGTTACTTAATTGAAGAGTCATGCTAAGCACACAAACATTATAATTATTGACTATTATTCATTCATTTTTCAGGACATCAAAGATCTGAATTTGGTGAAGAACCCAGCATATGTCAACACAGACCATACCGAGGGTGCAGTTGGTGAGGGCAATGCTCCCTACATCTGCCCTATCAGTGGCTTGGAGATGTCCGGCAAGTTCCGCTTTGTGTTCCTCTGGAGCTGTGGCTGTGTGCTTGCCGAGAGAGCATTAAAAGAAGTCAAGCAGAATATCTGTCACATGGTGAGTTCAATTATAAATATTGGAGCTCTTACCCCTGGTTTGCACTGACAAACATATACAGTGGTACGTAAAAAAATCTGGTCTTAGGCAGTACTCTATAATCTGACAAATTTGATAGTCTGACACTGCCCTGCAAAATGTTTTGTGCTTTCACTCCAATACATCAATCTGGGCAGTAAACATAACTTTGGATGTTTATTAAACACACATTCAGATTGTGGACTTACACTGATAGTATTGAGGTTAATTAATCCCAAATCCTCATGATCCGAGGGCTCAGAGGACCCATGATAGATATTTTAATATTGCTATTAGAAATATATTACCTGTTGATATTTACTTCCAGTGCCAGCAGCCATTCACAGACAATGACATTGTGATTCTGAACGGGACTGACGAAGACATTGAAAAACTCGAAGAAAAGATGGCCATTAGAGTAGCCAACAGGAAACCCAGTAAGAAATCTAAAGCAGAGAAAACAGTGATCAAGACTGAGCCCTCAACATCCACAGAAGTCAGTACAGAAGTAGTTGTTAAAAAAGATAGTGAGGTGAAAGATGAACCAGAGGCTGGCTCAAGTAATGAAATAAAGAAGGAAATCGAGACAATACCACTGTCACTGCCTAAGTATAACCCCAATAAGCAAGCAAGGGGCCACTTTGGCTCGTCGAAGCGTGTGCACCCCACAGAGCTGGCTGAAGACCCATCATACAAGAAAACCAAGAAGAATTACAGCGTCGCCAAGGACCCACAGTCAAGTGAAGTGTTCAAATCACTATTCACGTCACACAAAACGGACCAAGACCAGAAGAGGGCCCACTGGGTCACATACAACCCATTTTACAATTGATGTAAATAATTTCATTCATAGGTTTAATAAAGTGGTAAATAAAAAATAGTTTTATGTTGTACTTACTTGATTGTAATTGAATAAATATTGCACAAAAAATCACATTAATTTTCATTAGTCGATCAGGTAAAAATCTTTGTGCTAATTAATTACTTTGGTATAAAATAGTGGAATGTCAATAATCACAAAAGTTATACTCAGAAGTATATGTCTGTCATGTCTATCTTTGCCAAGACTTTCTTGCTTGATTTTAAAGGAACTAGTAACATTAGCTTAGTGCCAAGTCTTTGGTTTTTGCCATATCATTTATCATTGCACCGTAATGTGGTGAAGTTGTGAACTGAAGCGGGGCGGGAAGAACACTAGCGCCCCGCGCGGCTCACTCACACATTAATCTCGATTCAATTAATATTAGCGATTTAATATTTGATTCAACGATTTGACAGGAAGGCTGGGCGTGCCCCGGCAACGGCACGTTACCGGCAAATGGAAAATAATTTAAAAGCTGGTTCAGACAATTTGAAGCATAGCGCTTTCCTATTGTAGTGTGACGTTGGAGGGTATTGTCGTCACACTACAATAGGCAAGCGATAGGATTAAAATTGTCAGAAGCAGTTTTTAAATTATTTTCCATGTAAGTACTAATCATGCTGGTTCTCTCAATCTCTACCATACTTTTATGGCAATGTGGTATTCAATACACTTCTATGCGTCTTGTTGAACGGACGCCAATGTCGCCTCTATGATGAGATTGAAATCCAGCTCGTTGAGGCTGGCCTTCGCGGTGAGCAGATCCAGGAACGTGTCGAGGGGGGAGAGTCGTTCGCCGGACGGCAACGCGGCGATACCTGCTGCAAAACGGACCGGTTAAAACAGTCAATAAACAATACTATTTCCATCGCGTATTGGCTGTTTAGAATTCCTCGGGTACATTGTCTTTACCGTCCTGACTTTTCACGCACTTATTGACAAATAAATCGTCGGTTTTCTCACAAAGGCGGATTGAAATGTAAAGCATATCCTTGGGTCGCATAATATTTGTTTCCTCAACCGACGTACTTCAAATTTTACTTTAGAATCCTTCGCTCCGCTCTGGATTTAAAATGAATCCGGGCAAAAACAATCTTGATACGCTGTGATATAATCTCGTACCCCCTTATTAATAAACGTGGTATAGCGGGCGAATACTCATCTTCATTCGAATGTCAAATTACTGATGACTGAAAGGGTTAATTTGGTGTGTAAGTATTCGCCTGCTGTACCACGTTTATTAATAAGGGGGGTGTTACGTCTTCATCTCCACCCTGCCGTTCGGGTACCCGAGGGAGAGAGCTCGTGGCACGAAGACACCCGACAAAAGAACCGAATCGTTATACGACCGGACCACCCCCGCCGTGCTTGTAATGTTTTAAAGAGCTCATATTTTTGAATTTTTTATTCGTGATAGGCAAGAATTGGATCACGATTTCACCTGATGGTAAGTGACGATGCGATCTACGATGGAGCTTACTTGCCTAGAAGGTACCTGTTCCCTCTCGACTCGAAAACACCCAGATTGTAGTCAGGGGAGAACAAAGACGGCGGCAACATCAATTGAAATTTACTAGATTTGCATTTTCAATCCACCATATCGAATCGTAACAGGGGTGCAGGGGTATTGTTACGGTGCGAGTGTAAGAGCAGTGCACCGGTCTCCTTGCCGGGGCGGTGCCGCGCGTGGCCGCGGCGCTGCGCGGCGGCGCCGCTGAGCAGCGCGGCGGCGTGGTCGCGCGCGCGCAGCTGCAGCGCGGCGCGCGCGCCCCAGCCCGCCAGCGCGCGCCGCGCGCGGCCCTCGCCCACCAGCTGCACCAGCCGCAGCTTGTTGTTCACCAAGCTCTTGCTCTCCTCGTCCTTCGCTGTGGTACCATTTACGACCGCTTAGCGCAGTGGTTCGAGCGGCCTCCGCTCGAACCACTGGACGTGGTCGTTGCGGGTTCGATTCCGACCGGGGCGAATTTCTAATATGTCCTTTTCATAATTTGCCCAGGACTGGCACTGGGATCGCCCCCAGTCCATTGTACGGTACCCATAGTACAAGCGTTGCTTAGTTTGGGACCATAAAGTTGGTGTGTCTATCTGGCAGTATTTATTATTATTGTTATTGCGTATCTAAATGGAGGCCATTCTGAATCTAACGCAAACGTGTCGAGACATTCCTGACCTCCACGCTCTTACCTATTACCCGAAGGAGCGAGCCGAGGTAAACTAGGTAAACTATTGTGCACACACATTTCACTAATGGTATTAGGTCCTAAAGTAGGAGACGTTCTAAAGGTCCTAATACTGGTTTCTGGTTTAAGACATGTATTTCTCATTTTCACAAGTCACTTAAAATGAGAAACATAGAAATACTTAATACTAATTATAAATAATTTCTAAAATTAACTTCTTTTTATAACACCTATCAGATATACTCAATTACCTACTCAAGAAAATGTTAATTAGTACCCGACTCCCAATAACTTTTTCATCTCGTTGTACTCTCACTCGATAAACTCCAATAAAAACTCACCAGAGTCACAGGCAATTATGGCCTTCATGACATCTATCTGCAGCTCGAACACGTTCCTGTGCACGTACTGCACGAACGCGTGGAAGGGCAGCGTGCGGTACCCGAGGTACGTGAAGAACGAGCTGAAGCCCTGCGGCAGCGGGAACGCGATGGAGTCCGCCGCCAAGTAGTACTGCTCGAACACTTTGAACACTATGTACGCGTGTGCAGGGTCCATTTCATCGCTATCAAAAAAAATAACAGTTTTTTTTTAAAGATTACTAGCAATCTGTGTTTATCACATTACTAGTAATCCATTTAGCCCCTTCAAAAAGCTAATGATTGTGCTAGGAGTGGGCTCACATCAATAGTTTAATGGGCAGGATGGGGATCGAACCCGGAACGACTCAGCTACGAGGACGGCCCCTCTAACTACTAGGCTATTGACGCTTTAGATAAGAATAGCTGATATTTAGCAACAAACAGGAAAAACAATAATATGCTAAGCGCCATTTGTAGCCTAATAACTCCATAAGTACTCACAACACACAAAATAATTTAAGCAAACAAAAGTGAATCCAATAAAAATTGCAAAATAACAAAAACAAAAACCTAACAGTAAAAACCAAAAAACCCGAAACCAATCAAAACACACAACAAAAATCATAAGCAATCATGAAAGCCTATCACACAATGACCAGTGGTTTGGTGAGAGCCCGACGTCAGCGTGTGAAAAGTGTATCTATTGAATATTGCTCTAATAGGCTCTCTTCTATCGACATTTATAACAACAATTACTCAAACGAATAGTAACTGAAACGGCATTAATAAGCAAATGAACACAACCACACTGCAGAATCAAGAAGACAACAAAAACCTCCAGAATCAAACTCATTAAACAAAGCAAAAACCCAACACGAAAAACAAATCAAAAACACTCATAAAAACGGTAAGATTGAAGTGCAGTTGATGTGACACTCCACTCAATAGTACAATATTCGAGCGTTCAATAATTAATAAACACTTCCAGATAAATTGCCAAACATGATTAAACATATTAGATCGCAGTTGATGAATAGAGATATTAAAAAAGTACAAAGGATAGTCACATCTACAATCTTCAACCTTATAAGTACCACCACAGAACAGACCACCTCATCTGACACCGACAGATAATATAAAGAGAGTAAGAGCTAATAATATAAATAATAAACTATGAGTTCATGTTTGTTTAAGAAGTTTTGTTCATACCAGTGACGTAGCTACCGTAGGGCTAGCCGGAACCTTGCCCCGGGACCCCTTAGCTCAAGGGGCCCCTCGGCCTCTTATGAACGAAATTCGAAAAAGGTATACAGGATCTTAGTTGAATATAGAATTT
Source organism: Notodonta ziczac (assembly GCA_918843915.1). Lineage (NCBI taxonomy): Eukaryota > Metazoa > Arthropoda > Insecta > Lepidoptera > Notodontidae > Notodonta > Notodonta ziczac. The sequence continues at coordinate 1,430,379 of OU974040.1, read as the reverse complement.
TAACTTTTTGGCCCCTGACCAACAAGACTCGAACGGCTTTAAGTGAAATCACAAAAACTTCTCTCACCTCTAGAACATACACATAACAGGGGATAAGGAGCTGATATTTAGTTTAGTTTAAATAGGGCCCCAATTGAATTTTGACCCCGGGGCCCTTGGTAACATAGCTACGACACTGGTACAAACTAACAAAAATAAATTACACAATCAATATGTAATTCTATCAAAACTTTTTAGTTCCGTGTAGTCCGTCTAGTGTCAGATTGGGTTGATGATACAGCGAGATTACTGGCGGTTTGCGGGCGAGTTCCCGGCGGGGAGATAGATCATCTGGTTTGCAGCGTGTTCGCTGCGGTGCCGCGACTCCTCGCAGAGCATACGCAACGGACACCCTGCGAGCGGTCATCGATCACCCCGCTGGAAACTCGCTCGTAAATCGGCAGTCGAATATCGCCGATTTATTTTCCCAAACTCTTATCAAAAGTAATAAATAAGGTCTTAATCTTATATACATATATACAAATTATATTTAAAAAAAATTAAAATTAAGATAAAATAAAATACAAACCTACCCCTAATTAAACAAATCCCGTCCGCGTGGGATGGTGGCAAGAATACTGGCTCTTATCTCAAAAAGGATGATTTTGGAGCAGCTAAAAAAAAACATTTTTTTTTTTTCAATTTAGTTTTATAGGTATCAATTTGCGCGTAAGAATCGATAGAACGGTTTATCATTTCTTAAGTCATTCACTGAAAGCGACAATTACGATGTGAATTTTTTTTTTGGAATTTTATGCTAATGCAAAACCTTTTTTGAGTTACGAATTTAAAAACATAGAGCGATGATGACACACGAAGTGTTTAAAAAAAAAAAACTATCTGTGTTGGAGGGCTACGCGTGCGTACATGTAGGCGAGGCCGCGCTGGTGCTGGTGGCGCGGCGCCGCGGCGAGCGCGCGCGCCAGGGCGCGGCACAGCGCGCGCGCCGCCTCCAGCTGCGCGGCCGCCCAGCGCGCGCCCGCCGCGTGCACGCCGCTCTCCACGCCGCCGCCCCCGCCCCCGCCGCCGCCAGCCCCGCCCCCGCCGCCGCCGCACTCGCGCATCAGGTGCACGCTCACTTCGCGCACATTCTGGTACAACGATGCCCGATGCGGTAACAGTACCACGCTCTAATCCGATATTTACACCTCCGTTCCCTCCTACTCCCTTCGGATTTAGATCGAGGCAGGAAGGATGAGGGGGGGAGTCACGTCAGAAGTGCGTGTGGGTTTAATTATATTTTTAAAATTGCAATCCTGTTTCCGGTTCCGTAATAATTACTTCTGGTAGATACTTGTGTGTATTTACCTAGGCTCTCGATCACGTTTAGAATGAGATCCATATTTAAGCGGATCAAGACGTGGGAAACAGATGATAAGAAACAGAAACTGGAGGAAGACCGCCCGACATCGCGCTTCGATGAAATTGCCAAATCGACCAACAATATTAAAACCAGCAAGAAACCTCAAAATTGGAGCTCACCAAGCTAAACGTAATTATCTTAACCATCAGCAATAAAATCAAATTCAACGACTACCTTGTTAAGAACGCGCTTAAATGAACTCGTTTAGACGCTTTATGACGGATCTAAAATGCCAGTGAGAGGGTACTAACATAGTTGTCGGTTATTTAATTTAATTATATTAATTGTAAAAATTAATAAAATATATGCAGTTAACTCACCGCAGCAATGATATGCTCCTGCTTGCTGGCGGTGCAGACGTCGAACTCGAAGAAGGGCAAGAAGTCCTGTCCACTGCCGCCGCCGCCGCCGCCGGCGCCGAGCGACGAGCGGCGCTGCGGCGCCGACAGCGACGGCGGCGGCGCGCCCGGCGACAGCGGCGTGCTGCAGCGGGACAGCGCCTCCGGCTGCCGGGACAACATCTCGCACTCAAACCCAAAACGCAAACCGACACCACACCAATCTCGCACTCATACTTTGCCGCATACCACTTTATAATTTTTAGTCTTCCATCAATTTAAGATGCAAGTTAACACTGACGCAGTACTTGAATTGATTAATGTAGCTGACTCTATTTTTAAACTGCTCCTGCGCCAACATGGGATTAGGTTTGATCCTTTTGATGGTTAACGCAAAAATACAGGACCTTTTTTTTCAAATTTCGCGTTCGTGGGCGCAGCTTGTCGCGCACGTGGGCGGGGCGCAGGCGCGCGGTACCTGGTAGCAGTGCAGGCTGACGCGCAGCTTGTCGCGCACGTGGGCGGGGCGCAGGCGCGCGGTACCTGGTAGCAGTGCAGGCTGACGCGCAGCTTGTCGCGCACGTGGGCGGGGCGCAGGCGCGCGGTACCTGGTAGCAGTGCAGGCTGACGCGCAGCTTGTCGCGCACGTGGGCGGGGCGCAGGCGCGCGGTACCTGGTAGCAGTGCAGGCTGACGCGCAGCTTGTCGCGCACGTGGGCGGGGCGCAGGCGCGCGGTACCTGGTAGCAGTGCAGGCTGACGCGCAGCTTGTCGCGCACGTGGGCGGGGCGCAGGCGCGCGGTACCTGGTAGCAGTGCAGGCTGACGCGCAGCTTGTCGCGCACGTGGGCGGGGCGCAGGCGCGCGGTACCTGGTAGCAGTGCAGGCTGACGCGCAGCTTGTCGCGCACGTGGGCGGGGCGCAGGCGCGCGGTACCTGGTAGCAGTGCAGGCTGACGCGCAGCTTGTCGCGCACGTGGGCGGGGCGCAGGCGCGCGGTACCTGGTAGCAGTGCAGGCTGACGCGCAGCTTGTCGCGCACGTGGGCGGGGCGCAGGCGCGCGGTACCTGGTAGCAGTGCAGGCTGACGCGCAGCTTGTCGCGCACGTGGGCGGGGCGCAGGCGCGCGGTACCTGGTAGCAGTGCAGGCTGACGCGCAGCTTGTCGCGCACGTGGGCGGGGCGCAGGCGCGCGGTACCTGGTAGCAGTGCAGGCTGACGCGCAGCTTGTCGCGCACGTGGGCGGGGCGCAGGCGCGCGGTACCTGGTAGCAGTGCAGGCTGACGCGCAGCTTGTCGCGCACGTGGGCGGGGCGCAGGCGCGCGGTACCTGGTAGCAGTGCAGGCTGACGCGCAGCTTGTCGCGCACGTGGGCGGGGCGCAGGCGCGCGGCGGGCGGCTGGTTCAGCGCGGCCCACAGGCGGGTCCAGGCGTCCTCCGCGAACTGGCACACGCGCTGGCGCGGCGCCAGCACCACCGCCGACCCGTTCCACAGCTTCTCCTGGCTCACCGACACGCACATCTCGCGGACCTGACCCACCACACACAACATGTTTCTTTCTAATATGTTGATTGTTATTTTTGTACTAGCTGAGCCCGCGACTTCGCCCGCGTGGAATTTAACTTAACAATAAAGCCCGGTCCCGCGTTCTGAGCCCGCGCGACAGGACCCATTTTTTTTATTTTGTTTTTCTAAAATAAAAGTAGCCTCAGTTACTGCTCATAACATCAGCTATCTAACAGTGAAAGTCCCGTCAAAATCGGTCCAGCCGTTTCGGAGATACTCTTTGATTTCAAGTGTTTTTATTTTTTTACGCGGAACCCTAATTGTTTTTCTAAAATCAAAGTAGCCTAAGTTACCCGCTATAAGATCAGCTATCTGCCAGTGAAAGTCCCGTCGAAATCGGTCCAGCCGTTTCGGAGATTACCCGGAACAAACACACAGACAGACAGACAGACAAAAAATTTTTTATTCGCGTTTTTGCTATAGGTATCGTATGTACTTTCATATGCATTTAGTGAAAAGGTGTTATTTTGATATTACAAACAGACACTCCTATTTTATTTATTTGTATAGATACCCGGAACAAACACACAGACAGACAGACAGACAGACAGACAGACAAAAAATTTTTAATTCGCGTTTTTGCTATAGGTATCGTATGTACTTTCATATGCATTTAGTGAAAAGGTGTTATTTTGATATTACAAACAGACACTCCTATTTTATTTATTTGTATAGATTGGCCCTTTTACATAACCCAGGCGATACAGTGTTATGTGGAGTAAATAGTGAATGACTTTACCTTGACATCAGCAAATTTAAGGTGCTGCGTGAAAGGTAGCATCTTCATGAGAGCGAGCGCGGAGGCGGGCAGCGAGCGGCGAGTGAGCGCGTACGTGGCGCCCACCAGGTACTCCTGCAGCACGCGCTGGAAGGAGCCGAACCCGTCGCGCTGGTTCAGGCACATCCACGATATCAGCTAGACAACATTGAGGGTATCACCGCATTGAACAGTAGCCAAATATATCTGGAATTAATAATGGGGCCCGTACAAATTTCTACGCCATCCTACGAAAGCATGCCGCCTCTCTGATGCGACGCGCGCATGGTAGCGCTAACAGCCTTCCAACCACTAGCAAGGAGCTTGCATGACCCAATACTCAGAGAATGGACTAAAACGCAAGTATGACGCTCTAATAAAAAAAAAGCTCGTTTAAATTAATCACTGCTTCGGAAAATGTGCAATGAACTGTATCAATGTGAGCGTATATGGCAGCGATGGTTTTTGGGCCTGTCAAGGCCAATCTCGTTTGAGCACCCGAATTAATGTAAAAGTAAAAGGATCGTTATAGTTTTTTTTTTATTAAGACGGATCATCATCTGCCTTACCCATTCCCATTATCTGGGGTCGGCGCAGTATGTCCTTTCCTTCCATACATCGCGCTTTCCCGTCATACTCACATCCACTCCAAACTCGTTCATATCATTATTAATACAATCCATCCATCTTTTCTTGGGCCTTCCTCTCGCACTGTATCCATCCACATTCATCACTCGTTTAGACACATGCTTCTCATCCCTTCTCATCACGTGTCCAAACCATTCCAGCCTCCTACCTCTCAGTTTATCTGTTAAGTTTTTTATTAAGACGGATATAGAATTAAATGAGTTTATATTATTACCTACCTCTTCAGCCAATTCCATATTCCCGTCATGCTGTATCAAATAATGAATTATCGCCAGTTTATTCTCAATGGCGGTATTACTCTTAAACGTCGCCGCCAGGTCTTTATCGGGTACATTCATAGTGACCACATCTAGAGTGTTCAAGTCGACCATGACGTGGGCTCCCCAGCCCAGCAGTGGGGCGAGGCTGGGCCCACTGTCGCACTCGTCCATGGGGATTACTATGTGGCAACATGGCTCGTGATAGAGGCTGATGTCTATGAGCTGGGTGTACAGCATCGGAATGTTGACTAGGAGATGGTTGTCTGTGGAGTAAGTAAACCAATCAGCACTGCCAAAATAATTATGCCTTGAGACAGATTTCGCCTTTGAGGATAATGACTAAATTAGTATATTTTTTATATTACTTATGTCTTAAGTACTAATTGTTTTTTGAAATATTGTTAAATATTTTTTCTAAAATTTTAACTAAATATAACAATATTCGCTAGTAAAGTTTGCCAAAACTAAGTTATTTACTAAGTATTTACTATTACGTCATACTTCACCGGTGGGGTAGCTACCGTAGGGCTAGGCGGGGCAGTGCCCCGGGGCCCCTCGGCCCATGAACGACGTTTGATAAAGTTATATACTATCCTAGTTATATCAAGAATTTTTGACTTTTAAATATTATTTGGTGCGTTACACATAGTACTTAGTAGTAACTAGGCTTAACTTTATTATGCCCTGCAGTGGACGTCAAAGAGCTGGTGATGAAGTAGTCTGGCATTTTTACGGAATTCAGTTTAGTTTAAATAGCCGCGGGGCCCTTGTTTCCATAGATACGCCACTGTACTTCACTAGCTATTACTGATTTCGACCCATAAATTTTTATTTTTAGTCACATTGACAAAAGTGAAGTGACAGAAAACGTTACCCCAGGCCAACTAAGCGACATCTAGTGAGCTGAAAATGTTTTACACCATATACTAGATGAAACAGAAGGGTATACTTTTTTTTTGCAACTTTACTTTGTAAATCTTGAACTATCGGCTTTGTGGGACAGTTGAAGTACTGAAGGTTTTGTAGACTTATGAAATATGTCAACAACTGTATCTCTATAACACATTTTGTTTGTCAAGTTTCCTCCAAAGCTGATAGATTTAGAATGACAAAGTTAAGTTTTGAAAACAAAAGTATACCCTTTCTGTTTCAACCTGTAGAAGCTATGTGCGCTGCTCACCAGCATACAGCGTGTAGGATGGTCGCAGGGACTTGGCCAGTGACCACGGCAGGTCCGGCACCACGCTGTGCACCACGCACCCGTGCTGCAGTACCGTTATGGAGTACGCGAAGTTCACGCCCGAGTCCTTCAGGTCGGCGCTGTCTTCCAGTACCAAGGATGTCGTCGAGTCGTCTAGCGGCTGGGTATAAATGTTTTAGCAGTTACCGTATCGCTCGCACACGTTGCCGCAGGGAGGGGGGCTTCCGGATACGAATCGTGTAGTTATAATAACGGCTTTACGCGGATCTTTTGTGGGAGGGTTATACTACTTACCGTACTGTGGGAGCTGTAGTCTATGGCTTGGCTTACCCCGGGTCCGACGTGACGATGAGAACATAATCTTGAGATACCGTATTTATAGGCATAGAGTAGACTGTAGTAGACTCTCAATGCTAGAGCATAGAGTAGCCAATGTGGTCGCAGGTTTGACACCTCGTGCAGGTAACATTTCTACAAGTTTTTTTTTTTGTTATTTATTGTATTTGCAGGCGCTAGTGAGGCTTACGATCAAATCTTTTAACATTGTCCTCTATGGCCTACCTTATAGAGATAATGGTGGCATATGCAGAGCACGCCGCGCTGGTCGCACACGATCTGCAGGTCGAGGCTGCAGTCGTGCACGCGCAGCGGCGCCGGGTCGTCCTCGTACGCGCCGCACGCGCCGCCCGCGCCCGCGCCCGCGCTCGACACGTGCGGCAGGCTCAGCGGGATGTTAAGCTGATTCAGGAGAACCACTTCAACTAAGCCAGCAACTAGGACAGCTTGATTAATCGTTTGCAGGGACTTGCGTATAGCTTGTTTTAGTTGTCGATGGCCTTAGTGCAGTGGCGAATTTACAAATTTCCAAGGTATAGGCTGTAAAGTTTTTTGCCGCCCTTGCCTCTACAATTGTCTCACGTCCTAGATTATTTTTACAATGCAAAAATTTCGTTGAAATTGCACGTAAATTTTGCTACACCGAATGTACAGTGACAAGTGAGAGGGGAAAGTCATCGGCAAAATTTGTTGCAGAGTTCTTTCTATCTGTAAAACATCAGAAAACCGTCATGCAGAAATCTTTTTGATTTCTATGTGGTAGAAAAAAAAACGCTCCCCAAATTTGCCGCCCCAAAAATCTGCTGCCCTAGGCTCCAGCCTACTCAGCTTGCTGGTAAATCCACCACTGCCTTAGTGACAGCATCTACCGTGTTCTTGGTGCGAAACCCTAAACATCTAAAGTACTCTGTCACAATATACTGGAAGATAGTTTAATATACAGAACACTAATACTTATGACTTCGCACTCTAAGACAAGTCTCCGAAACACATACGCTTAATAATACACTTTATTAAGATTTCTAATCGAAACGCAATCCATTATCATTTTCGATAGACCAATCACAATGGCGTTGCCTCCCAACCCCGCAAGATATTCTGGAATTATTTTGATGCAATTTCTAATGTAATGAGATTTAAGGCGATCAAGGATTTTATTACCAATGCGGGGGGGCAAGGACAACAAATCAAGTAAGTTTTAAGTATACAGCAAATGGCTGTCCTCAAGGAAGTTATAAGATGGTTATAAGTCCTAAACCTATCCCTAGTCCTAATCTGTGTCTAAACATAGACATCAGTTTAACTAAGATATGGTCCTAAATAACTAGGAATTCCCGGGTTACAATTAACTACGATCAAGATCGTCGTCGTAATGTGACAAAGTAGCATAATTATAACGCCACGCTTCCAGCCTATAACGAGATCACTATGAATAGGCGCAGCATTGCGCGCGATCTCAGTAAGTGACGATGTTTTTTTAGGCACCACATGTGGTTGCTATGTGCGCTAGAACACGCAGGCGGGCGGAAAGTACCTACCAAACTACTTTCGTACTCGTTTTGTGTTCGTACCGTGGTAACGTGAACACCACCTATCGTAGCGCAGCGGAGAATGGTTCAGCGAGGGGGCAATGTAAATAGCTTGGGCCTGTCTATTTTCTGTTTGTGAGACCAAAACAGAGACAGATATGGCAGTTTATTCACTGTGCCCCTTGATTCACCGTTACCGTCTCTCCCCTACTTACTCGACTATTTATACCTGTACTATGTATTGACTATAGTTTAATGATTATCCAATGGGAACCCCCTTCCTTTACTATTTCGCTTCATTTGCGGTGGTAAAAAATCTATAGCTATCGCTCCCTACATAAAGTTTGATTCAAATCCATCATTAATGTTCCAATGTTTCCATAACGTAATCAGCTGGACGTTATAATAATACGTAATACGTCAGTGAGTTGCCATTTGCCATATGCAGTGGTCGCGTCCTCAGAACCCGTCGAAGAATATTTTGAAAAGGGGTATTTGTCCTAGCAATTTGTGGTTTGTGGCTGATGGTGATGTTACTGGGATTGCCCTAGCTTTAACCGATTTCTTTCAAAGTATACTTACAACAGTTTCATGCGGCAGATCAGCATGGAACTGCAGCGCAGAGAGGGTGGGGGTCATCTCCGACGGCGACTTTACCTCCTCGCCCTCAGCGAAGCTCTGAGCCGGCTGCCGGAAGTGGATGTAGTAGAGGACCTGCAAGCAAAAGCCCCTATTTAGATTCAATTGTATTGTCTTTCCTATTGCAATGTGTGTAGTGCTAAATGGCTTTAACTGAATGTGATTTGGGATGAGATGAGATATTGGATTGTTTACTATTATTTATTAGGCCTTTGTACTCATGTTAATATTTCAACAAATATTAGATGTAGACACAGGTCAGCTATAGTTTCAAAATATTTATTTACCTGATTAACACAGTCCCACTGTGCCCATGAAAACACTTTAACAATCGTCTCTGGCTCTGGGTAGATACCATCAAAACCCCACTTGTCTGAACCATCATCACACTCATTAAGAAACAATGGGCTGCGGTAGATTTTTATATCTAAAACATAATTATAACAATTGCTTCTTATTCTTATTTAAAGGTAAACATGTAGGTACTCATGTAGGTGCAGCTGATAAGGCTGTCATGCTTCTCCATACAATGGGATACCAATATATTTACTACAATAAGTTAGCTGGGATTAGTTTTAGCTCTCATGAGAAACAGCCCAATAACATTTGTCTAGCAAAAGTTAAAGGGTTAAGTTATATAATATGAGATTAGTTTTATATAGTAACATCAGCTTGATTATGATAATATTATATTTATAAACTTACATTCCAAATGCTTAAAAAGCAAGAATCTGTCATTCCTGATCCCCGGACTGTATTTTGTACTTTTCCCATACACATACTGGACCATAATTTGCTTAGTTGAAGACTTCTCAACCTCCACCGGAGTCCTGTCACTCTCAGGCAACAGACATATCAAGTGTGGACAATATAGAGGCTCATTTATGTCATCATTTTCACTTGAAAGCTTTTTTATAATGTAAACTAATAAGGTATGAGTAGTGTTCACAGAAGCCTGTATAATATTCAATCTTTCTCCAAATGTGTGCAGAATAATCAGGTTTTTATTCTTATTTGTGTAAACGCCGATGTTTAGAACCTCATTATCATCTTTATCTGATATCCAGCTCATCAGTTGTGATCCATCCTGTTCCTGCCCTAAAAGGCGCCACTCCCGCGCTGTTACTTCTGTAATATGGTTATAAGAATTAATAAAAAAAGTGATATGAGTGTGAATATGATAGTGATACGTTCAACGCAAGTTTATGTCAAGAATTTCGTAATAATGATACGCTTTAACTCAAAAGGCAGTTACAACACAGTGGGTAACAATTTTCTACAAATTCTAATTACATTTTATGCAATCAAACGTAGGTAGGCTTTTATACTTGAAACTTGAGCATATCACATTGGCATTGTCGTCTAATAAAGCGTTACATGATTGACATTTACCTTCTTGAGTCTGCGCTTGAAGCACGCCACACAATTTCACAGCGATATTTAGTACGGCCATTGCGAAACTTGTCGATATACACAATAAATACACCTGCCGTTCACATAACTTTGCCTTAAATGTGCCACTATTATTAACGCCACGTTATCAATATCGAAATAGCGCACCGCACCTTTACTTTATTGACTTTTCTCGCTCAATTTTCTATCAGCTGGCGCTCAGCTGTAGTACAGCATGAACATAGCAATTTCTAGGAGTGACAACATTAGGAATGTATAATTTGTATCCTAGTTGGTAGCACCGTGGCGCTGGTTGCCAGAGTCAACCAATTACAACGAAGCGTTTGTTTTAGAAAGGCGTTTCATTACACGTATCAGAAATATTAACAAAAACATTGGAATAATCAACCGACATAATAATGTCATAAAATGTATTGTTATTTCAATAAGAATATACAAATTCAAATGACTTTACTATTTGTACCAACAATCAAAATAAAAAGGTTTCGTAAATATAAAGTTTGTGATAATATTAGCTCATACATGTTTATTTAAAATTTATATTTATAAATAATTTAAAACGTCTTTCTATGAACTGAAAAAACATGATCATCAAAGAACCAACAAATTATCTTAAATGATCGTTATTCCCATATGATTTCTTCGTGTAATGGATTGCATCCATCGAGTGACGTACGGTTTTCAGAAGAAACAAACATGAAGTTAGCCAATAGTTAACCCGCTGAGTATCGAAGTTTTACCGCGACATTTTCGCGCGGAAAGCCGGGCGTTATCGAGCCGTGAAAAGCTGAAAAGTGATATGTATAAGTAGTAATTACCTTAAGTGTAACGTTATTATCCATATTCTGTGAATATAATCTCATATGTGACTTAAATACACCGAAATCCGTTCTAATTTCGTTATAAGTTCGTACCTCGTATCTAGTGCACAAGGAAATTTCGTTTTGTGTAATTTGGATTAATTTGTGAATGACCAGGTATGTTATGTCTAAGCTTTTCGCTGCTCAATGATATAGAAGATCTTATAAAGTATTCCAATAAACCAATAAATCAAGCCTTTAGGCTTATTTAGGTTATAAATCTGTGGTGGGCGATAAGCCAAGCCAATTATATTGTCAACGGCTATGCCGTTTATAAGGTATTATTTGAGGTTCAAATAGCTATATTTCAGTAATAAATAGATATTGAGATGATATTGGATCGTGCAAAAGCTATTTTTATCAATTTCCATATGTGGATGTACCGAGAAACCCAAGCTTGCGACGTGTCTAATGGCGCTGACGGGAGAATTTCGCGCGCGATTGTGACGGATTCGTGGCATTTTTTATAGCAGCTGATTCATATATTTTCGGATTTTGACTATGCCAAATGATAGCTAATGTATTACTGTGAATATAAAATGGCAAAATATGCATATTTCATCTAATTTACCACCTCAAATAGCCCACTGAAAAAAATTCTCCCGCCAATCAGCAGGGGGCACGCTGTGGAATCTGCTGCTTAGATAGGGTGTTTTCCGATTAAATATCCCATAATTACCCCGAACAATCTATTCTAGAGTGCTCGTAATTAAAATAGAATCAACGTGTTTTACGATAAATTTGGAATTATGCCCTCAATTACGGTTGTCAAGTGACATAACCCTATTTGCGAGTTAAACATGACATGCGGTAATTTTAGTCATTTATACCAAATATTGATGACCGATAACGGTGTGATAGCCTCAGGTACTCAATGAGGGTTGTATTTCAGGCAGCAGTGGTAGAGTGCCAGTTGATTTGTCGCAACTACGATGGCACAAACTGGGTACGTACTGTGCTTACTCCTACATTCAATACTGACCTTGGTGAGAGGGATTTGTTTACTTACTGTCGCCGGCGTTTGCTTGCAGTTCCTCCTGCGAAGCCAGTGACAAGCGTTTGACCTTGAAACGCAAAAGAAGTTCCACAGACGATGAGGTTTGTATCCTTTGAGTGGGATGTGTTTTCTTATTGTAACATTGTGTGTAACTGAGTTATATCTTCTAGTTAGAGAATATGCCACCGGTGAAGATCCCACCGGTGTTGGAGGAGGAGCTGCAGGACCAGCCAGCCCACAATGTTGTGGTGGAATCGTCCTCTTGTTCCAGTGATGACGAGGGCTCCCAGTATGACAATGCTGACCAGCCGAGGAGTGTGTACACAGACATTGACTACAACCCTGATAGTTTCCTAAGCCCACCAAGTATACCTGAGCTTCCTAACTGTGTGCTAAGCCCTTTGGAGAATGTGGCTAGAGGGGAGTCCACACCTCACTCGAATAAGAGGCCAAGGTGAGCAGGACAACTTCGCACATGTAGATATGTTATACAACCAACTTTAAAGTCTCATAGCAACACAAATTGGTGGCTGAATATTGACTTATGAGTTATGCTAATACAGCCTTGTTGTCTATAAATATAACTTAATAATTCAGTCATATATAATTGAAAACATTCACACATATGTTTCGTGAACACAAAAAAATAATACATTAACATACTCTTTGGTAGCACACGAATTATAGACCTAACTTCAAACTGTGACCCTCTACTGAACATAATGTCATTATAATCTTGAAGGCAAGGCATATCCTTAAGTATAAGTTCAGTTACCCTCACTCAAGTCAGTCTCATTTGCAGCACAAGCAAAATCACATGTCCTACACTACCGAAACGGAAATGCCCACTGCCAGGTCTATCCTGGGCAGATCCATCTGATGTGTGGAACAGTATGTGTGACTGTGATGCCAGGTCCAGCAGCAAGAAGAATCCTAATATGTTTGACAATCACCCAAATCTTCAGCCTCGCATGAGGGCTATACTACTGGACTGGCTTAATGAGGTAAGCATAGATATATTTGCTTAAAATAGAATAGGTATGGGGCCCCACAGTCTAGGTGATTAATATGGTTGCAGAAATAGGAATCATTTTCTTGTGAGTTTTTGAATCTGCGACTGCAGACCCAGACTGCACTCTGCTCTCAGACTCAAACTGCTTCCTGTGGGTCCTTTAAAACGTTTTTTTGGGATCTATTCAATAAAATGGATAATGATTAGGAACAGGCTCCAAGAACACAGTTCAAAATATATGTATAGTTAGTGTTAGGATAGACACAAATCATGTGTAAAAATATGAGGGGTTTAGGAGGAGAAAAATGTACATTTTTGAAAATAGCCATGTTCTGTTTTTGCATGCGGCATTACAGCGATTTATGAGGAAAAGGTGAGAAATGTTTTTATTTTTCAGTAATTATTGCACATGTATGAAAGTGATGTAATATCGGGATCATTGACCTCTTTTTTGCCGTGTCCGTTGACCTCTTAACCAACGCGATTCCAATACGCCACAGTTAGTGCTTTCCAATTCGTATTTTGAAATTTATTGATAGTATTATCTAGGATGATCTTAGTGTTACGTGAGGCGTATTTCAGAAGGTCGTGGGCACAAGTAATCTTGGTTTAAAGAGTCGGTCGCCAATGCCAATGACCCCATGATTTTAAGTGAACAGTTATTCTGTTCTTCTCAGTTCTACTGCAAGTTACCTCGCTTGCTTTTATACAATAGAGCGAACGCACGATTAAGATAGAAAGCTGCCGAACCTCATGGTTAATTCGTTAGTATTTTTGAGACATACTCGTGCCGTTGTTCTATTATTAGATAACTGAAAATACCTAATTATTTGGCGACTTCATTCTGCAACAACTAACCCTATTTCGACAACGTGTTTTTCGGCAGTGACGACAGTTCATTCATAGAGGTGTTATAAGACGGTCACCCATCGACCTGCTGACCTCGCTAATAGAACTTAACCTCGTTAATAGATAATTTCTAGAACCTTCCTAGCTGGTTTTATTACTCGCAAGGGACTTACATTACATTTTACTGTAAGCTTCGCCTTTTTAGATAAGGAACATAGTATTTACGTTCAAGCACGGTGCAGGCACTAATTTAATTTGTCGTGAAAGTGGGACACCTCTATTGTAAGCGCGTGATAGCTCCCAACATGAATAACCTACCTGTTGGTAAGATTTCTGAGTAAATTTCTCATTACGAGACTCCATTAGGGATGATAAAAAGTTATTTTTCACGCTTCGCAACCTTGGCCACTAATGTGCTGCGTATCATTCGTCTACATATAAAAAAACTACTTAATATAGAACTCGCCAAATGCTAAGCGAATTATTAAATCCAATGAGTACATATCCATCGGTTGCAAACATGTATCCGCCGTTTGTGTCTTCCTTTTGTAATGAATATGTCTGTCTAAGTACCTTTGGGACTCGAGCAATGACGAAAATATTTCCAAAGACCTGCGGATTGATGCATTTTGTTCCTAATTTTTACGAAAAATATGCACGCAAATATGGTACTTAGCATGTTTCAGTTTCTGGGTCCATACAGGTCATTCTGGCGATATTTATTATTATTAGTTTGAGTCGCCACGAGTTTCCAAACAATGCAAGGCAGATAGGTGCGATCGAATCCTTCTCTTGCGTCAATACGCGGAATATCAAAGGGCTACGGCTGAATACAAGATTGAAAGCATACATTATTCTGAATAGATAATCACCGCCGTGCACTGGCGCTACGTGAAGACTATCATGAAACTTAATGCTGGTCGGATTTACTTTAATTCGTAGATCAATATGCAAACTGTTGAACGTAATTATTCCGATTAGATTAAGTATATTGTGGACACCTAATCTTTAATAACATAATGAAATGTTCGACAGTTGGGGCTTAGTAGCCTGTTAAAATTTATTATACAAAGTATCAGTCGTTGGATCATATGAAATCATGCCAAATTAATTAGGGTGAAAAGTTAAAAACAACTAATTTAATAAAACAATCTATTGATTTTTGTTTCGGTTCTCGTTGGCCGTGCTATACTTAGTCAAAACTCGTCACAAAGACTCACTTCATGACACCAAATACTTCGACGGCTCAAAATAGCGAAGCCAATTATATAGAAGTGTCCTATTAGTAACTGACGTCATCGCATGAATTATTGCGTAAAAAATTGTAGAGTCAGCAATTTAATACAAACAACTGACGATTTAGTTCAAAGTGGCTAGACACCGATATGCAGCAAGGCAGTAGATCAAGACAGGATTTGTGCAACGAATTCTGTCGCAATGACTATCTTTTATCTCGCGTAATTCATATAAAATAATGAGATAAAATCGATAAGTATACTGTAATATTTTACGTCTCTGCCGGCTGTAAGTACTGTGCCTGCCGGCACACTGGCTAAAATGAGACAAGGGGTTGTGAAAGTTATTTTTTATTTCAATTAGTCAACAGACCATAAGTTAATTGCGATGATAAATAAGATACATCCCTAAAATGTATTTAATGTGTTCGTCGTCGTGTGCTAACTAAAATCCCATTAGATAAAAATGTGTGTGTCGTTAGCGCGACTTTTTCATAGCTTAATGATGAATGTACTTCGCTTTGTCAATATCAATCGATTTTCCACTTGGGTAACTGTTCTTTCAGAACTCATTTGCCTGTATGCAAAGTAAATACCACGTTCTCGACTATCTACAAAAAAAATTATACACTTAAATGAAAAATGTACCTACGCTCCCGAGTATGCGTAGTGAGTAACATTATGGGCTTATGGCATTTGTTTGTTGCGTTTTGGATATGGAAATTTATTCAAAGGTCTTTGGTATCGCGACATTCGGATATGTGTCGATTTAATGGGAATTCGCGCCCGTCAACGCTGTGATTTAAGTAAGCTCGGTTAACTCTGGCCTGTATCCATCGAAAGTCTGAGAGGAACTTCGAAATTCCATTCTAACGTAATCTTCTAAATATATATAACTCAAAGGTGACTGACTGACTGACTGACTGACATAGTGATCTATCAACGCACAGCCCACTGGACGGATCGGGCTGAAATTTGTCATGCAGGTAGATGTTATGACGTAGGCATCCGCTAAGAAAGGATTTTGATTAATTCTACCCACAAGGGGATAAAATAGGGGATGAAAGTTTGTATGAAACTTTGTCAATGAAATTCCACGCGGACGAAGTCGCGGGCACAGCTAGTTCCAGTATAAAGTGACAATATCAAAAGTTCGACGTCACAATTGAGATCGATTTTTTAATACCAACGTACATGTGATTTATAAATAAAACATAGGCTTGACCTTCAGTGAATCCCGGGTAACGGTAAATTGTCATATTTCCTTGCGACCTTCTTAAATTCTAACGCGAAGAAATTATTCAGACGAACACTTTTCCAAAGACATACCATCTACTCACTGTTTTGATGACTTGTCGTAAGTTGTAAACTTCATTGCATGTCTGCACAACGCACGCCTATTTCAGACGGATTTTACTCGATCACGAATAAAAAATATCATATCTTCCATCCGCAAATAAGTGATTCGATTAACCGCCCAGCTTCCTGTGTACTTTATTGTGTATACAATCTGATGTCGACGTAATGCAAATATTGTTTTTTAATTAATAATCCTAATTAGTTTTTATTAACTTTATCGAATTTCGTTTAAAATATAACGTCAATATTAATTAACTCTGAGCTATAAGTGTTAGGAATCTATATCGTTATGGGACAATAACGCCAGATATAGTCGCTTCTTATTATTTAAGTGTCCCGTAGGACCCGTGTCGGTGTCGCTCATGGAGCTCTCTCTATCTTTTAGGGCCTGTGCACACCACGTTTTCTCAACGCGCCGTCATCTAAAACGCGCGTCGACGGCGCACTTTTTATCCTACAAAAGTCTACAGTCTAAACTCGTCAAGCTGCGTCTGACTCGCGTGCGTATCGCATCTGTATCGCTACAAACGCGCTTCGACGGCGCGTTGAAAAAACGCGGTGTGCATAGGCACTAAGGCAGTCTATTTCACCTGTTTATAAATACGACGTGACATGATGAGTTTAGACTACCATCCTCTATATCGCAAAAAAGGCAGCTCGACTACAGCCTTCAATGGTCTGTCGAAGAAGATGCTCCCTACTAGTAACACGTTTTTGTGCCCAAGATTACGGCATACGGTACTCTCGGTACTTTTTATACGATCTAATATTGTTTACTTTTTGGGGCTTTGCGGTTGTTCGCCGCCATTACATATTGATTTGAATAAATTCAGATAGCGGTTTATTCGTTACACGTATTGATGCGTTGCCTTCACAATGTTTCTTTTTATAATTTTCCCAATTATCGAAGGCGTCTCTTTGATTCAAAGATATGACTCCAAACGTTTCTAAGGCTTATCTATTTAACTGTTGTATACGTACGTCAACAGTGAGGTATTTTATTCCAAATGTCTACAGAACAAATATACACCATTAAAAAACATTATGTTTATGAAGAAATGAACCTAAAATGAAAAGCTTCTGTGTAGCCGCCATAATTTAATTAAGTTAATTCTCATCGCAGCCGAAATTAATCTCGCCATGAGATCATTGCACATCCGGGTCAGATGCTGCATAGTACAACGACGGGGAAAGACAATCTTACTGCATATGGGATAGATTATAATTTGAGGAGAGACCATTCTCGATGTCGTCGTTCTCGCCTCATGCAAAATGCTTGTTATCCCTGTACCACATGAATACAAGCTTCATTTCTCTCCCCACAGGTATGTGAGGTATACAAACTACACAGAGAAACGTTTCACCTGACCGTTGACTACGTGGACCGGTACTTGTCAAATACAGAGGATGTTCAGAAGGGCCGGTTGCAACTCATAGGTAAAATCTGAACTGAACTAACCAATCTTTCAACACCTTATAGTTATCACCGCGCTGTAAAATGCGTTAACATACTTCGAAATTTGAATTTGCTGGATAAAACATACCAGTGCGTACCGCCCAAAAATGCGTGCGCGTTTATAAAAGACCCTACTATTTATTCCCTTCCAGGTATAACATGTCTGTTCATAGCCGCGAAAGTGGAAGAAGTGTACCCGCCTAAAATCGGCGAGTTCGCTTACGTCACAGACGGCGCGTGCACCACCGACGAAATACTGTCAGAGGAACTGCTGGTCCTCAAAATTTTATCATGGAGCATCACACCTATAACGATAAACAGCTGGCTGAACGTGTACATGCAGTTGGCCAGTGAGGGGCGGAGCGCTAAGCGCCGGCTTCTGGGCGAAAGTGACGTAGGCGCGAATGCCTTGCGAGGCTACACGTTCGTGTTCCCTCAGTATTCGTCGCTGGAGTTCGTGATATGTGGACAATTGGTGGACTTGGCTGTGCTGCATGTGGATGTGAATCTTTACCCGTACAGCGCGGTCGCCGCTGCGGCGATAGCGCACGCGTTCAACAAGGAATTAGCTATAAGGGTGTCGGGTGAGTTTAGTTCAAGTAATATGCAATTTTTCGCGCTGAAAACTGAGTCGCGTAGCGGTTTTCACCGCTTACACATCCTGGCCTAGACTAGGATATATGTTAGGCTTGTTACTGAAGGCTAATTATGGCTAGAAGTGATGTTTCACTTGTGAGTGACACGGAATCTTATGAGCTGAGATGGATTTGGTATATCTTGTTTTATTCTCGTGAATTTTAGATAAGAAATGAATAATATCATGAATTTTAAATGCAAATGCAATATTGCAATATGAATGCTAATTATCATCTATTTTAGTAGGTGCAATCTCTACTCTCATAAAGATGTATGGCTGTCGTGAAGCTATAAAACGGCCTATATATTTATTCTGAACACGCGGTATCTTGCTAACGCTTAAATGCGGTCCAGTGCGGTTGTTTCAAATTTAAACAGATTACCATTTAAACATTACTCGCGGTTTTATAATAGAAGCGTTTTCATTTGGAGCCATTTTTTTATTTCTGTTCGAGCCTAACCGTTGTTTGTTAACCCAGGTTACAGTTGGGAGTCGCTGGAGCCGTGCTACAGGTGGCTGGCGCCGTTCGTGGAGGTGGTCCGCGAGGAGGGCGCGGTGTGCGTGGTGCGCGGCGGCGACGGCGAGTTCGTGCAGCGCGCCGCCGGCATCGACCTCATCTGCCCCGACGTCAACCTGGACGAGAGCCACCGCATCCAGTCGCACAACGTCTCGCTCGACATGTTTGTGAGTACAGTGTGGATATTTAATGGAACAGTTTGGCGAACAAACTTATTAGCACAGTGTATCGCATGAAATTTTGACCCTTTTACATAGCAACCGCATTACCCAATGGGGTGGGAGTGAACTAACTTGTCATCAAAATGAAACGGCCATGATGGAAGAACTGTATCCATGAAAAGTGACATCATCGCCCATATGTACACTGCTAAAAGTCTAAAATAACACCGTATTTCTTCCTAACAGGATAAAGTGTACCAGATACTAATAGACCAGCAATCTACGGCGCAAACAGACGCGGAGGCGTCAACGTCCCAAGAGCCGGAACACATCTATCCGCCCACGCCGCCGCAGTCCGACCACAAGAGCCCCAAGACGCCGTCCACCAAGACCCCGTCCACCAGGCACCTGTCCCCCGTACCTGAAGCACTACTGCTCTCGGACGTCGAATGATGCACGGTGACTTAGTCTTAGTAATTAATTAATCAACACTGAGAGCGGACTTAAGTGCGCTCGTTAGTTGTAGTTATAATAGAACTGCATGTCCGGTGTGCACTCGAGTTCAGTCTCAGAGTTACGATCGGTTTATTGAATACAGAACTATCATGGACGAAAAGCTGATCAATCGTTGTATTGTGAGTTTACTTAATTTAGGTGGTTCATGAATCATATCTATTCTAAAACTCTCCCAATGGGTATTTGAAACATGTCTTGTAAAAACGCTTCTACATTATGGGATCAACCGCTTAAATATAGTGATTGATTTGATGGTGTAAATTAGACTTTAAATGTAAGTAAAAGTTTTACAAGTCAACTATGAAAACTCATGATCTCTGAAGAGCGCCAACATATTTCCAAGCTCCTTTATTAATACAACGATTGATTACTTACTGTTCATCGTCCATGCTTAGTATTTACGTGTATTGTTGTTTCTTGTTATGTTCCATCTAGGACAGTGTGTTGTTGATGTTATAAGAGCAGTTTAATTTGTAAATGAAATTTGGGCTAGCCCAACACGTGTTTTTTGTTCATGATTGAACATTTATATTTTAAATACGGACAATTGAGAAGTTTACAGAGGACTGTGTATTAATGAGGCAACCAATGGTTGTCCGACGTCTTATGATAGAAAAGTGAGCGCTATATAACATTGCCTCGCGAGTTACAGCATACTTGTCGCCTGATGAATGATGATAGTCTGAAGACAGATAGTAATAAACTGTTCATATCTATTATGAGCCCCCTGTAAAACTATACACCATTAGTTTACATTGCGCGGTTGGAAACGCACCGCCCGTGCTATTGTATCGCAATATTTTTTAACTCGAGTGCTCTTCTGAGATCTCACTCAAATAGAAACTCGTGTAATGTGAACTAAGGACAATATTTGGTCGCATTCGTTTGTACCTGTGCGTATAATTTTATTACGCAATCATATTGACTAAGAATATTTTAATTCGCGGGCGTTTATTGCATACCTATTAAGCTGGTTTATTACATATGACTCTCTAACTGCAATGTATAATCGGTGCTTAATATAACCTCAGTATGACATGTTCATATATTACGTGCTATGATAATTACCGTTCTCATCGTACGAGTAAATGTAAGTGGAATTTCTTGTTTTATACACATCAGGCAAAAATACTATTTTCGCGTACGCTTCAGACCCAATATCTTGACAACTTCGCTTGCGGTCTGTATACTACACCCTCTTTCTAATCAAATAACTTATAGAAAAGTTGATGGCCTGGAGAAGTCAGAAGAATGTGGTATAAAAATATACCTAGTTAACTGACTAAGAAAGTCTAGTTTTATTATACGGACGGACGGGTTTGTCTCAAGTAGTGCGATGGAGGAGAAGAGAAGTGACAAACAACTGTTTGTCCTTTATTACTTGGACTTTTGCCGACTAATTATCGCAAGTACTTATTACCAGAAAGTCATAATAAGCTCATGAAAGTTTGCGATATGGAATCACAGGAAGATCTTTCAAAGATATTGTGTTTCAATGGAAATAATTTTGAAATCGAATTTAGCCACCAACTATATTATTCTATAAAATCAAAGTGATCATATAAGGGTTCCGTTCTTTTTTCCTTTTGAGGTACGGAACCCTAAAAAACAATCTAGCCTGTATTCCCCCAATATGATAGCATAGGTAGAAGAAGAAGAAGGTGTGCTAATGCTATTCAAATATATTTTCTCTATGCCGTCATAGACTAAGTTGACCAATCGAGGTGAATGCTCCCAATTGAAGTATTTTTTTCTTTGCTAATATATCTCGATCTAACACGTGTGTTTGTGCTTTGTGTGGCGGCTTATTAACATGATTAGGCACTAACAAAGCGATTGCGGTGTGCATGACACTTACAAATCAATTGGGCCAGCGGAATTGGGATGCGGATATCTATGTGGCGGCATAAAAATACTATGATTCTGCTGTGATAAAAGGATTTCTATATGATTAACTTGAGTAAACTGTTCCCATAAGACGTCGACTAGCAATTTGAACAAGAAAAGCGGATATTTTTGTGTCAATGCTCCGATTTTGGCAACAACTTTGTATTGAATAAGGATATGAAATTTCATCTTATGAAATTAATTTTCATGTTAGTAAGGTAAAAAAAATTGCCTAAATTTTCATGAATAAGGCTCCAAATTAATTGTGCATAATATTTTTTTATTGGCTGTGGTTGCTGTTGGTATAAATAAAGAAATTAATAATAAGATATGACTTACAACAAAACGTTAGTGCAACACATTTCAAAATATTGTGCAGAATTATTCTAGATCCTCATATATGACCCTGCTGCGCTTATTAGTCATAAACGCACCAGTTACACGAATCTAGATGAATATTGTTCCTACTTATGATGTAAGAATGAATGCATTCTTCATAATTTTAATATATCAACTTTTGACTAACATTGGCATACATGCCAAAATGCTGCTTAAACATTCCATACTGGTTACATTTTGATGTAATTCGTCACTAACATGTTTAAGGAGTAGACATAATCCACCGTTTCTTTAGGAATATATAACTAGTGTTATAGCAAGGTTGTGTTCGCTAATTGCTTGTAACTTTAAGGCTGTATCCACGTCAGCAGAATTATCGTATAGTCCGATCTTCTCGATGTGGATCCAGCATTGTTTTTATGTAAATAAAAAATAGAATGCATTGCTATGAATCATTTTCAATCAATATATTCTGTATGTACTCTAATGTTATAGCTATTCAACCACCGTCACTTGCACTTGCTTTATTTGTATCTTTTATAAAATTACAGTTTAATCGTGCATTACACCCACTAGTTACCAAATCATTTGCCGCGTTTACATTCTGAATATGTATTATTTTGAATATCCTGAAACATCTAAATCAAATTGTCATTCATTTATATTAACACTAATCTGTTCCCAATATTTATTAGTATAAATTAATATAGTTAGGCGCTGATTTTCTGGACATTTTTTTGTTGTAAATAAATTAATTAATATTGTAGGTAATTTATTTCTTAATTGATTGATGCATGATAAATGGACGGAAAACGTTCACGAGACTGATTGACTTCGGAGTCGAATTAAATGAAAAATATACATGCAACAATATGCATGGAAGAAAAATATTAACCAAAGACTGTAGCGTCGTTGGATTGAAGGTCTCTCTAGAAAATTGTCACTCTACATTATTATGAAAGTGATGTCTTAAGTTTATGCCTGAATTCATATAAATAAAATAATTGTGAAATTATACGTAATTTACAGAATCTCCATTTCATTATGACGATAGCTATCTTGAAGATAAGATTTAACAGCTTAGTTTAAATGTGTACTGACAGTTTTCAAGTGTTTTAAAAACTTTCATAATCGTATGATTGCGTGACCAGAATCATTACATTTTCGGCATCACTTCCGATTTTCTAGAAAGACACTTTGTAATTGGTCCAATTCGATTCGAAATAAATTATTTATTTCTATTATTTAACTTGCGAATTTAAATTAATAAGTACGGCTTCTACTAATTGCTCAACATTTTTCTGCTTGATTCATTATTTGCTTATTGACCTACGCAAGTTGAAGCATCTATTACCTACCGTTTGATTATTTGTCGATGACGTAAATTCTTGAAGCTATAAGTAAACAAGGCTTTTCATGTCCGATTATTCACAAATCCCTAATTTTAGATTTCTATGTGCTAACCATTGCTTGTCTTTGTTTACCGACATCGACAATAATTGAACGTTAATCTCCAAATTAAGACTGTCAACTAATAGTTAGAATCTTGCTTCACTCTTTGACTCCTAATAGTATTTTATATTTAACTTATCTGTTGTACAAAATCGTATTCACTTATAAACATGCTTGTTGTATGGATTTATTATAGTTTTAAGCTCATTAACTTGTACAGTGTACCTAACTCCAATTAAACCGGGTATTGTTTGTTTTAGTAAAATTCATCGTAGCATTAAGTTGAACGATTACGCTTATCCACTAAGGTGAATGGTCACCTTATAAATAAGACTTAGATTGTTACTTTATTATCAGAAATAATTTAAAATTATATCCATGCTAGCCGTTAGGAGTTTAGTTTTAAGTTATTTTTATATCAATTTATCCGAAAACTAATATAAAAAGTAATTGTAACTAGGATGTTTTAATTGTATTCCGAACAGCGTGTGATCTCATGGCCCTTCACAGAGGTCGCGTGTGCAATAAACTGCACCGATCACATTTTATGTACTGTATGTGCACAGTGACATAGTATTAAATAAATGGTGTTGATTATTCATTTCACATGTTTTATTTAAAAAATACCTGCTTATATAAAAGTATCACAATGAATGTTTTGTACTGCGTATTATGTATTTATAAAAGTACCAGCCAGTTGCCGCACTGGCATAATAACTTACAAGTAAACATTAAAGTTAGTAACAATCACTAAAACAAATAATATTCATCTGAATGTAAAAAAGCTTACGTACTAAGGCCGCGGAGCCGCCATTCTGGAACAAAACAAAACTCATTATTGACCACCTCAGGACAGGACATACCTACACTTTATACCACAGATATAGATTTACATAGATAACGCAAATGCATGTACTTCGCGTGTACGAAACCCCGACCAAGAGTCAAGGTTGGTCGCCGCTAACTTACAGTCCGCGCGACTACAAATATAAAAAATACTACTAGCTGTGCCCCCCGACTTCATCCGCGTAGTATTTAACGTAACAAAAATTTCGGGATTATCGGAATAAAAAGTATCATATATGTTAATCCCGGTTATAAACTATCTGTGTTCCAAATTTCATCCAAATCCGTTCAGTAGTTTTTGCGTGAAGGAGTAACAAACATACACACATCCACACTCACAAACTTTCACATTTATAATATTAGTAGGATGAATATGAGCGAGAGAATCGTAGCGGAAGGAGGAGCATCGGCGGCATCGGTGTCTTTGAATCGGTTTGGATTTCCCGTCACTAGTGTTAAAAATTCGGCACGCTTAGTTTCAATACAAATCGTGATACTTGCGTTATCTATTTAAATCTATATCTGTGCTTTATACTCATCTATGATCACTTCACAATACTTACAAGTGTATCTTGATTTTCGGACCCGCTTTGACGGTGGAGGTGTCCTGCGGCGTCAGGAACACGAACTGACGGCTGGTGTTCTTGAGCGCGTGGTCGATCAGCAGCTCCATCACTATCTTGCGGTTCACGTTGTCCTGTAGTGGGACAGTGCACTTAACTACTAGTTTCACTTACAGGCTTGTTTACTTCGGCTAACTAGTCGACTTATGCCAACTTTTCGGCCAAATATTATTCATCAAATTCACAAAATATAAGACGTATTTTTATTTATGTAGTTGTCGTATCTCGATCTATAATACCCGTGTAAAGTATCGATAGGGAAAATCGTATAGTCGCGATCTGACGATCTAATCGGACTTTGTTGCCGGGGAGGAATTTTCAAAAGATACCCTCCTATTAGTGGAATAGGGCTGGGTGACGCGAAGCTTTTACCCGCTAACCTCCGCCTTTAACTCGTCGTCGTCATCGCGACTCACCATGAAGACATCGAACTCGTCCATGAAGCAGAAGGGCAGCTCGACGCACTCCCACAGCGCCATGATGAAGGCCACGGTGGAGTAGGAGCGCTCGCCGCCGGACAGCGACGAGGTGGAGGCGGCGTGCCGCTTGGCGCTGCTCTCGCGCCCCGTGCACAGCACCTCCAGCACGCCGCGCGCGTTGTCGATGTCCATGCGGCCCTGGTGCCGGACCCGACAATTACTTACAAATACTTAGCACACTATTAAGAGCTACCTCCAGATTAGTACCTCAATTTTTTCAAACGAGTTGATTTGGAAATGAATCATTTTTTTAAATTCTCCATAAAATAACGATCAATTTGATTAATGAAACGTTACCCTTAGCTACGTTATAATTACTTCTTGTAATACACTAGATAAGTAAATTTTATAATTTTTCTATCACTCTTTATTGTACATTTTTGAGGTAACTGCCTTTTTTCTATGAAGTCAATGTTAAGGAATCGTGTTTGAATGATTATCACATGCTTACGGTGAATAAAACATAATGAGGAAACCGACACGTCTCCAATATAGAACCAATTTTCGAAATGCGTTGTGTTAATGCTCGCGAATCGATTCGATTTTGAACCGACATTAGAATTGGCACCAATGACGTGTTAGGATGTTAACAAATCAATCTAGATGGTATTGAACTACACCAGATGATTTTCAAGATACTCTACACTAGAACGTCTGGATACAACAATATAAAGATTCCTTATCACTTACCGAGTACCCGCGGACAGTCAATATGGACTGGAAACAGTGTTGCACCCTCCGAGCTATATTGGTTTGTACTGTGTGGCAAAACTTCAGGTGTTTATCCGTTGTATTCTTAATCTGTCAACAAAATGTTTATTGAAATAATCTAAATCCTGGCTTCTCCACAATATCTTCAATATTACATTGGCTGTTAAAACAGGATATTCAATATAACGTAGCAACTTCAGAGATTGACAAATTAAAACACAATTAAAAATGTAGAAAATTTGACTGTAATTCTATATTTTGTCTGTATGAGTCACAGATATAGATTTACATAGACAACGCAAATGCATGTACTTCGAGTGTACGAAACCCCGACAAAGCGTCAAGGTTGCTCGCCGCTAACTTACTGTCCGCGCGACTACAGATATAAAAAATATGAGTATGAGCGAGAGAATCGTAGCGGGCGGAGGGGCATCGGCGGCATCGGTGTCTTTGAATCGGTTTGGATTTCCCATCACTAATGACGTCACAGGTTTTACAAATTCGGCACCCTTGGTTTCAATACAAATCGTGATACTTGCGTTATCTATGTAAATCTATATCTGTGGTATGAGTCCTCCTTACAAAACCTTCCATACAAACAAATCTTAGATATTTTCCTAATAATAATTGTACTACCCAGTCAACATGTCTGGAAGTAGTTTCCTTAATAATAATGTTACTTACATCATCGATAAGCACTTTGAGTCTGTCCAGTGTCTGTTTGGTGCGCCGGTACTTGCGCTCGACCTCCAGCAGCATCTCCGCGACCTGCGCCTTGGTCAGCCCGTCGCTGCGGATCGAGCTCAGCTTCAACTGAATCTTCTTCAGCTCGCTTGTCACTATCGCCTTGTCTCTAAACAATATTTTTTTCATTACTCACACTCGGAAAGTAGGTCTGCAGTTGCTTGAGGAGCGGGTTGAAAGTAATACTTTTCTGCCCTAGGGAGAATCGCTTTCAACTGACAGTTGTCAAATTATTAATAAGAACATTTTTATATTTTCACATTTCTGTTGAACCTGGCCGGCCAACGGAAAAAAACCAAAATTGCGGCAATCCGATCTTCATTTGTTTTTTCGAGTTAGTTTTATTTTTACTTTCCTTGTATTCGTAATGAAAAACACAGTGTTTACCTCGGGTGAAATACTTATTTTGTCCCTTGGACGTCTCGGGACTAAATAAGTTACCTTCATCCCTAGGGTAACAATGTACTATTTATCAAATTCAGATGTTGGTTGTCAGAAAATAAAAGTCTCTATGCATGCACTATGTAGTCTATCTTGTTTATGGGTATGATCACCGCTTCCTCCCATTTCAAAATATCCCAAATACTCACCTAGGGTTTTCTACCCTCTGACACAGCTTGAGGGCCTCTTCGATCTTCTTGTTGATGACGAGCCTCTTGTCTTCGAGGATGGCCTCCACCTGGACCATCTTGCTCTTGTCCTCGCGTAGCCGCTGCTGGCAGGTCTTCCGCTCCGTTATGCCCTGATCCATCTTCAACTGCTCTTGGTCTATCTCCTCCTGCGTGACGATAAAACTAACTGGCATCGCGACGCTTACTATACGAGGCATGCCTTTGAAGTTCTGTCGTTTCCATAATTCCCGGCAATTTTGAATTTGGAACTGTTCTATATTCGAATGTGTTTAAATTTCGAATCTCAAAACAGTTGAATGTATTAGTATTAATGTTATTGTTTAGTCACAGCGTCGATTAGAATCTGTCAGGTTACGTACGAAAATGAATCTTTCTAAGGAAAATGTTCGTGCAATAATTTTCTACAACTTTAGAAGAGGCCTGACACGGCTTCAGTGTTTTGAAGAGCTAATATCTGTGTTCAGGGATGAAGCCCCATGTCTGCGGACTGTCGAACGCTGGTATTTAGAATTCCAGCGTGGACATACTAGTGTTAGTGACAAATCTCGCGAAGGTCGCCCAAAATCTGCATTCACTGAAGATAACATCATTGGAGTGAGACAACTAATTCTCGAAGATCGTCATGTGACGTATCGAGAGATAGAGGCTCTATTAGGCATCTCAGGGACAACCATTCAGAAGATCTTGCATGAAGCGCTTGGTGTAAGAAAGCTAGTTTGCCGTTGGATACCGCATCTGCTTTCCGACGATCACAAGGCGGCCCGCGTCAGATGGTGTAAGAAAACTCTGCAAAGGTTCAACGGAGGAGAGTCAAATCACGTCTACGACATCATCAGTGGTGACGAATCTTGGATCTATGCCTACGATCCTGATTCCAAACAACAATCTACAATCTGGGTCTTTCAAGACGAGCCAAAGCCGACTAAAGTTGTTCGTTCTCGAAGCACTTCAAAGAAGATGGTGGCCACGTTCGTTAGAAAAACCGGCCATGTTGCGAATATTGCACTTGATGATCGTAGAACGGTTAACGCAGAGTGGTATACCATAGTTTGTTTACCACAAGTCATCGCTGAACTTCGAAAATCTAACTCAAAGCGACGCATCATCCTGCACCACGACAATGCAAGTTCACACAGCGCTCGTCAAACGATTGAGTATTTGAAGCAGGAAAAAGTAGAAATTCTTGACCATCCTCCATACAGTCCTGACCTAAGCCCTAACGATTTTTTTTACATTTCCTAAAACTAAGAAAAGTCTTCGTGGTCAAAGGTTCCAGTCCAGTGAAGAAGCAGTCGACGCTTTCAAGTCAGCCATTTTGAACACCCCCACTTTAGAGTGGAATAAATGTTATAATAACTGGTTTGAGCGAATGGAAAAGTGTATTAAGCTACGTGGTGAATACTTTGAAAAACAATAAAAAGTACTATAAGGTTCTAGTTGTGTTTTTTTCTTCAAACGACAAAACTTAAAAGGCATCCCTCGTAACTAACGTCGCGACGCTCACTATAACTGGCATCGCGACGCTTACTATAACTGGCGTCGCAACGCTCACTATAACTGGCATCGCGACGCTCACTATAACTGCCGTCGCAACGCTCACTATAACTGGCATCGCGACGCTCACTATAACAGTAATCGCGACGCTCACTATAACAGGCATCGCGACGTTCACTATAACTAGCGTCGCGACGCTCACTATAACTGTTATCGCGACGCTCACTATAACTGTCAGCGCGACGCTCACTATAACTGCATCGCGACGCTCACTATAACTAACGTCGCGACGCTCACTATAACTGGCATCGCGACGCTTACTATAACTGGCGTCGCAACGCTCACTATAACTGGCATCGCGACGCTCACTATAACTGCCGTCGCAACGCTCACTATAACTGGCATCGCGACGCTCACTATAGCAGTCATCGCGACGCTCACTATAACAGGCATCGCGACGCTCACTATAACTAGCGTCGCGACGCTCACTATAACTGTTATCGCGACGCTCACTATAACTGTCAGCGCGACGCTCACTATAACTGCATCGCGACGCTCACTATAACTGTCATCGCAACGCTCACTATAATTGGCGTCGCAACGCTCACTATAACTGTCATCGCGACGCTCACTATAACTGGCATCGCGACGCTCACTATAACTGGCATCGCGACGCTCACTATAACTGGCGTCGCAACGCTCACTATAACAAGCGTCGTGACGCACACTATAACTGGCATCGCGACGCTCACTATGACTGGCGTCGTGACGCTCACTATAATCAGCGGCGAACAATAAGCAACTTAAAATGCAAAGGATCGACTCACGCTCAAGCTCCTGCAGGCGGCAGTGACTTTCCCCAGCGCGTTCTTAACTTGCTTCATCTTGGCCTCGCGCTCGTCGACCTGCTGCCTGTACTGCTGCTCCTTGGCCGACAGCTCGTCAACTTGCTTCTTTAGAGATTCTAGCCTCTCTTTTGATATGTTTAGTTCGTCCACCTATGTAATTTGAATTGTAATTTACTGAAAAGTATGAGTAGGTCTGCACACCACACTTAGCTAGCTTTCTAATTTATGTACCTAAATCTGAGTGAGACTTAATTAACCCGGTAATATTGAATTACTATTGTACTTTTTTCTAGTACTAGAGTACGGTCGCTGATCACGTGAAATTCGTACAGTGACCTGTTATTACCTGTCTCTGTCACTCCCGCGTAAATCTAATACCGTCTCGCTCACACAGTTGCCGTGAACTGCGTGTGACCGGCAACTGTGTGAGCGAGACGTATTAGATTTACGCAGGAGTGTCAGAGACTTGTAATAACAGGTCATTGTACGAATTTCTTCGTGATCAGCGACCGTGCCATAGCAGGCATCAGCTCACATTGCGTTACGTTGCTGTATCGAGAATGTACACGGACTTTTTTTCTATAAAACAAAGTAACCATTTAATTTCTCGCCCGGTCCTCTCAGAGGAAGCGACATTCCGAGGCGGTGGTAGATTATGACTGTTCAGAAGTGCTTTGTTGGCGTAGATGAATAAAAAGATTTTTAATTTTAAAGCAGCAATATGTTCGACAATATCAAGTGCGAGTGTCGTGTACCAGCACGGCGTGCTGCGGCGCCTGCTGCTGGTCCAGCGCTGCAGCGGCTGCGCGCGCCGCCTCGTCCTTGTGGTGGCGCTCGGCCAGCAGCGCTTGCAGCGCCCGCGCCGCGCTCCGCTCGGCCTCGCGCGCCTGCTTCGCCTCCTGGCTGGACTCCTCCGCTTCCGCCTCCGCCGCGCGGACTGCTTCCTCCGCTTCTTGGATTTCCACTAGCACTTGCCTACACGATAAATAGAGACGATATATTCTTGGATGGATCGTGATATCGGTGAGACTCGATGAATATTGGATATTCCTTCTGAATTCAGAATTCTGCGTGTTGTGTGTAATTGGTGTAAGTGAACTATTGCTTGAAGTGTGTGTTTATCCAGTTTCTGGAGCGCGTAAATAAAACTTTTTACACGTACACGGCATTTAGTATACCCCGTGTACGTAACAATGTTTAAAAGCACTCAATTAGAAGAAAGAAACCTTCCATTGTTACATCACCATCCTCTAAAATCGTGATATAATTGTATAGTAAGTAGATAAACCTTACTTCTTCCGCTCTGCGGTGCTGAGATGCAGGAAGCGGCTGTGTCGTGCGGCGCCGCCGTAGCTGCGGTAGTTGGGCGCGGGGTGGTACTCCGTGGAGTCCAGCGTCACGATCTTGGAGCAGTTCTGCGGCACGTTGGCCTCGGTGTCCGACAGCCGGACCGCGTCCTCTACAACATCGTCAGGTCTTTACTTTTCCTCAGGACGCGTCGAGGGTCAAACCACGGCGACATCATTGGTCACCATTGGATCCTGGCTTACAGGAGTAACAGTGACGGGAGTGCGTGGCGAGACTAGTTCCATTTGAAAAAAAATATATTTTCTACATTGTTGTCATCCTTATCATCAGGCAGGGCATGCATAGGCATTAAAAAAAACATGTGAATCTCGTAGCAGTAGAAGAGTTCAAGTATAGACCTTTAGAAGTCGGTTTGAGTCAAATTGAAGTGAGATTAACCCGATACACATGGAACGGAGCGCATTTAGAATACAGTAAAAGAAATATAAGTGTCTTTACAATAATATAAAGTTCATATTTCCGAAAACAGCAGCGAATTCCGGCGCTCGATAATCGTACATATGACGGTTGAATTAAGTGCCTAAATCAGGTTAAGCCGAGAAGTCAAAGCGAATTCAATGGCAGCTAACATCAGCAACGCAACAAAGATGCCAGCTTTTATATGTCGGTAGAGTCTAGAAGAATAAGATATCCGAGGAACAATAGGTCAGGCACCTGCATCGACAAGCGGTCTGCTCACATGTCGGCCATTCATTTATTTTATTTATTTATTATTAGAACGGTTTAATTAACCAATTACACTAATAATACAATATAAAGCAAGAACACTGAATTATACACAAATTAGAAATATAAAACGATCAGGCATTTATCTCGCAAGTTCAAGCATACCAAAAGAATCTTCACCCATTCATCCGCAAACAAATCTAAACTTGCGTCTGAATCCAGGAGGTCGTCAAGCGCAGTGAGGGTGCGGGGTACAGGGGACATCGCTCGGGCAACGGTCCGGCAAGCAGGGACAGCAAAAAACTTATATTTCCTGACACGGCCGTAATTTTCAGGAGTGAAGAGCTATATCCAAGATAAGATCCGCTTTAGTTAAATACCAAGTGCAGACTGACCGTGGTCGGGCACGAGCAGCACGGTCTCCATGCCGACGTTGTCGACGAGGTAGTTGGCGACGACCGGGTCGGCCACGTCCAGCGCGTCCAGCGCCGACACGAACCCGCGCGCGCGCACCGCGGCGCGCCGCACGTCGTGCTTCTTGCTCAGGAACCGGCTGCACGTCACCGCCGGCTTCGGCGCCGCGCCATACACCTGGCGGGCCAAGCCCACACGCCCATGTCAGATTCGATTTTCCCCAATTTTAGGGTGTCAGATAAAATTTTCCCCACTTTTAGGGTGACAGATTGGATTTTTCCCCATTTTCAAGGTGTCAGATTGGATATTCCCCACTTTCAGGGTGGCAGATTGAATTTATCCCACTTTCAGGGTGTCAGATTATATTTTCCTCACTTTCAGGGTGACAGATTGGATGTTTTCCCCACCTTCAGGGCGACAGCTTGGATTTTCCCCTTTTTCAGGGTGACAGACTGGATTTTCCCCACTTTCAGGATGACGGGTTGGAATTTCCCTACTTTCAGGGTGGCTTATTGGATTTTTCCCCATCTTCATGGTTTCAGATTATATCTTCCCCACTTTCAGGGTGATAGATTGGATTTTTTCCCCATTTTCAGGGTGACAGATTGGATTTTTTCCCGATTTTCAAGGTGTCAGATTGGATTTTCCCCACTTTCAGGGTGTCACCACCAATAAATCGATGGTCAAATAAAATGAATCGATGTTGGTTGACAGTTTCAACGTAGGGCAACGGTCGATCGAGGAAACAGACAGGCTACGATCTGAAAGAGAAGTAGATAAGTGATAGACTCACTTGGCCCATGATCTGGAACAGTTTCCTGGAGTCCTCGGCGGAGTTGACGCAGAAGGCTTGCACCGCACCGCCGAGAATGTGCTCGAGGGCACCGCCCCACTTCTTCTCTTTCACCTTGAGGTACGAACCTGAACAATATTATACTTACTATTGGAAAATAACCCTTATACAAAGGTATTGAGAATTTCTAACTCCGAACCGAGAATCTATAAATATTGTCTTGTGTCAAGGGCGGGCGAGCATAAATAAATCATTATTTATTTATACAGGTTGTTTCAAATCCGAAATAATATTCTCGGGGGTTTGCATGAGTATCGGGCATAAAACCAGAACTCATGACATCCGTCAGAACCATAGAATACAGTAGGAGCTTATGGTACATAGTAAACAGGTATACAACACTACATATACAACACTCCTCTCCTATTCTTTACCTAGGTACGTTATAACGCATAAGAATCATACAACGAACACATAAACAACTGTCGGTAATCGACCCTAGCCTGATTCCGCTATTTACCATTTACGATACCCATAACATACCCATAGCGTTGATTAGTTTGGGACTACACAGCTGGTGTGTCAGTCTGGCGATATTTATTTATCTATTATGTTATATTAGCTACTTGTATATGTAGCAAAAATTATTATTTGGATCTTTTAAAACATCCTGTATATTTAACGTTTGTCGTCACTCACCGATGGGTCCCCGCGGCGGCGCGGAGAACTGTCCTTTGTCGGCGGCCTGCTTCACCCGCTGGCACAGCTCCACCATGTTGTTGCCGTACACGGCCAGGGAGTCGTTGCCGCGGGACTCCAGCTCGCGCAGCTGTTGCTTCAGTTTCTCTATTAATGTGTGCAAGACAATTTCAGCTCACCAGATGCCGCCGGACCAGACTGGGGTGTCTTTATTAATACGAGCCTAAGATTACTATCGGAATGTCGGAAAGCGGAAAAGATTGTCTGAACTGTCAAGTATCGATGTCTCCACATAGCAAGGATGTGGCGCCGCTCTAGTGTGCCGCTCTAGTGCAAAACTTGGGTATTATTGCAACTGATGCGAGTGCGATATCAAGATACTACGCGCGGAAAAAGAATGGCACGCAATGACGCTAACAACCTCTTGATGATGAGATGAACGGTCGTGTACCTCCAAACTCTAGGCAACGCATATGAAAAATAGCTGGAGAACGGTATCCTTTCGTTCTGTGATCGAAGCATTTTACAGCCAAAGGGCCACAAAACTCTGAATTATTTTTGACATAAACTTTTTTTGATGAGATAGCATTTTTTATAGTGTACTGACTGAGCTGGTCCCTGTGGCGCTGCACGCCGCCCGAGGCCTGCTCGTGCTGCGCGTGCGCGTGCGCGGCGTTGGCGCGCGCCTGCTGCGCGTCGTGCTGCGCAGTGTCGTAGCGCGCGCGCGCCGCCGCCGCCGCGGCCGCCGCGCGTTGCGCGCGCGCCTCCAGCTGCGCGCGCGCAGACGCCGCGCTGCCCGTACTGCGACACCGAACCCGATTGGTCAGGCATGCTCACCTCCATATC
Organism: Notodonta ziczac; assembly: GCA_918843915.1. NCBI lineage: Eukaryota > Metazoa > Arthropoda > Insecta > Lepidoptera > Notodontidae > Notodonta > Notodonta ziczac. The sequence continues at coordinate 1,395,856 of OU974040.1, read as the reverse complement.
AACTATCTATACGGTGTACCCAGCAGGAATCCTGATGTAATCGCATTGTCAACGCGCAAGCGTGCTGCTGTCGCTGTCATTCTTATTTATGTTTGTTACATAATTGGAACAACACATGTGTACAAAGCACAACGACGAACATTGATAAAGTATTGAGGCAGCTAACACTAAAGTTTAAACCTATTTGTGTGACGGAACATTTATATTAGACCACATTTTTTAAAGTATATCTGCGGAACACACGTGCTACTAGAATGAATGTTAATAAAACAATAAGTTCTAGACCTCTATAAAATATGGGGATAGCAATCCGGAAAACCGGATCCGGTAATCCGGCGGATCCGGCATCATTTCACGTTTACCGGAACCGGTACAAATTGCCGGATCTGGTGACCGGATTCGGCAATTTCGAAGGGAAATTGCCACTATGTACCACTAGTACTATGTGACCATGGATGATGGAGACCCGGCCGGATCCGACTGGATTGAAATTAGTGCCGGATTGCAATCTAAATATATATAACTCAAAGTTGACTGACTAACTGACTGACTGACTGACTGACTGATATAGTGATCTATCAACGCACAGCCCAAACCACTGAACGGATCGGCCTGAAATTTGGCATGCAGGTAGATGTTATGACGTAGGCATCCGCCAAGAAAGGATTTTGATTAATTCTACCCCCAAGGGGATAAAATAGGGGATGAATAATCCCGAAATTTTTGTTAAGTTAAATTACACGCGGACGAAGTCGCGGGCACAGCTAGTCCCTAATAAAATAGTCTTACGTCAGTATACCTGCATTGGGCTAATATGATAAAGATAAATCTTTCATGACAGGTGGCCAGAGGTAAGACATTCAATATGCTGTTAATTCTTACTAATAATATATATGCGAAAGTAACTCTGTCTGTCTGTCGCGCTTTCACGCCAATGCTACTGAACCTTTGATACTGATTCGATTTTGATAATAAATAATGGGACCAATCTGGAGAACCATCCTTCGAAAGAGTTCTGAGATAACAAACATTTAAAAAAATACACACGAATTGAGAACCTCCTCCTTTTTGAACTGCCTACCTTCCAAAATCATCATCAGATGATGATGAGGCCGAAAGGTAGGCGCCGGAAATCCGTAATTATCTATACAAATAAATGAAATTGAAGTGTCTGTTTGTAATATCAAAATAACACCTTTTCACTAAATGCATATGAAAGTACATACGACGCCTATAGCAAAAACGCGTTTTTTTTTTGTCTGTATGTCTGTCTGTCTGTGTGTTTGTTCCGGGTAATCTCCGAAACGGCTGGACCGATTTCGACAGGACTTTCACTGGCAGATAGCTGATATTATAAGTAGTAACTTAGGCTAATTTAATTTAAAAAAAACAATTAGGGTTCCGCGTAAAAAAATAAAAACACATGAAATCAAAGAGTATCACCGAAACGGCTGGACCGATTTTGACGGGACGTTCACTGGTAGATAGCTGATGTTATAAGCAGTAACTTAGACTACTTTTATTTTAGAAAAAAAAAATGGGTTCTGCCGCGCGGGCTCAGAACGCGGGAGCGGGCGTTTTTGTTAAGTTAAATTCCACGCGGACAAAGTCGCGGGCTCAGCTAGTAAAACAATATAACCTATTCGTGTTTGGGCTTAGTGGAATTGGTATGAGATGCATTCTGGCTATAAGTGGCATACTCGTATATTGTTATAAGTCGTATGTGGCCATGATTGTCAGAGGAAATAAGTAGGTATATATATAAATATTATGTATTTTTTAAGTTAGATTTTTGTAGTTTATAGAAAGGGTATACTTTGATGGCCCCATAGAAATTTCTTCAGTAGTTTGAAATATATACGGACTAAGTATTTATGTTTACCAGAAATTCAGTACGTAGACGAACACTAAAAATCGTGAAAAAAAAATTCATAGAAAAATGGAACCGACTTCAAAAAAACCTGGGTGCACTAAAAAGCTAGAAATAACTAGGGACCTTATAATTTATTTCATTTGGAGTCGGTGCCAATTCAAGCAAGTAAGGGTAGGCAGGTAGCCTAAGAAGTTGTCCTAACATAGTGTAAAGATAGTGGCACAGACTCTAAATGAAATAAATTATAAGGTCCCTAGTTATTTCTAGCTTTTTAGTGCACCCAGGTTTTTTTGAAGTCGGTTCCATTTTTTTAGGCTTTTGAATTGATTGATATAAATAAATAATGACATTCAAAGTTTGTAAAAGTGTTACCCTCAAGGGTATAACATAACAAAAGGAATAGGGGATGAAAGTTTGTATGGAAATATGTAAGGTATATGTGAATATTTTATATAGCCTAAATAATTAAAAATGCTACCCAAAGATTATTCCACGCGGACGATATCGCGGACACAGCTATGGCACGGTCGCTGATCACGAAGAAATTCGTACAATGACCTGTTATTACCTGTCTTTGTCACTCCCGCATAAATCTAATACGTCTCGCTCACCCAGTTTCCGGTCACACGCAGTTCACGGCAACTGTGTGAGCGAGACGAGATTTACGCGGGAGTGACAGAGACAGGTAATAACAGGTCATTGTACGAATTTCTTCGTGATCAGCGACCGTGCCATAGTTCCTAATATGTGTATCTAATCTGTGTTGTGTGCCTAAATAGACGCTATTATTAGAACTCACGCAATATTCTCTATCTCCCTCTCCAGATCGGCGATCTTCCTCTTCTCCCTGTTGAGCGTCTCTGTGTACTTCCCGGTGTTGTGCTGCGTGCTCCGCATGGTGCTCATCGCGCTGTTCAGTTCGGCCTCCACATCCCGCAGCTCCTGGCTTAGGGCTGTCTTCTCTAGGGTTGTTTCATCCAATCGACTCTTGAGAGCGCTGGTTAATAATAAAGACATCACAATGAACTCGCTTTACACGACCAGTAACGAGGATTTGGATAAATTGAAGAAAAATATATGAATTATAATTTCTTCGCAAAGATCTGTCCCTCATCAGATTAGACGATGTAGTCATAGCGCGCATGCACATAATATATCTTCTAATATATAAAATTCTAGTGTCGCGGTGTTTGTTGCCAAACTCCTCCGAAATGGCTCGACCGATTTTCATGAAATTTTGTGTGCATATCGGGTAGGTCTGAGAATCGGTCAACATCTATTTTTCATACCCCTAAAAGACAGGACAACGTCTGTCGGGTCAGCTAGTAATGTTATAATAATTAATGGTTTATTTGTAGTCATTCTAATAATAAAGCGAATTATAATTTTGAGGTACCATTTCGGAATATGGGTACAATCAGTCCTATAAACAAGAATCGCTACCACCATAATATAAATTTAAAATAATAACAACTATTGGCAACTGAATTAAAAAATCAAGTTTGAATTACAATGCTGAATTATACTTTATAAGTATCAAATTGAAATGTTTTATTTTCGGGGCGGCTCATAAGACACGGCCTAAGGGCCTGTACACACCACGTTTTTTAAAAGCGCCGTCGACGCGCGTTTTAGAAACGTGCATCGACGGCGCGCTTTTATCCTACAAAGGTCTGTAGGCTGCGTATGATTCGCGTGCGTATCGCGTCTGTATCACTACAAACGCGCGTCGATGGCGCGTTTAAAAACGTGGTGCGCACAGGCCCTAAGGCGACAAAGAGATATTGGCTGTCAGAGAGAATTATTCAATACTTGTATTAACCAATAATTGCATTATATATACATATTAACTTACTCGATAGCTTCAGTGTTGTTGCCGTAATTCTGCTCCATTTTGCTCAGTTTCTCAGCCAGCTTGTCCATCTTGGTTTTCTGTTTGTCGTACTGCGCTTGTATGGCGGCTGCGTCACGTTCGAGCTCCGCGATCTCGCTCCAGTAGTACTCGTTCTGCAGGGACTGCTTGAGCGCCTCTATTTCGTCCCGGGACTGCAGTTGCTCATGACTGGTTTTCCATTTTTTGTACTCTTTCTCTAGTTCCACACAGGCCTGTTGTGTCATGGTTTTTAATATTGAATTTTATGAAGACATGCAACAAAACCAATTGAGTACTTATATAAATAAAAAGCAAATAGCAGGACAGGCCTTTCAACTAGGTCACAGAATCCATACATAAAAATAAATAAAATGGAAGTGTCTGTTTGTTATGTAAAAATAACAGCTTTTTTACTAAATGCATATCATGTAAGTATTATTTAAATTGTTTGTCTATCTGTCTATCTGGTTGTTCCGGCTGATCTACGAAAGGGCTGGACCGATTTTGACGGGACTTTCACTGGCAGATGTTACAAGGAGTAACTTAACTTACCACGCGGGAGGAACCGCGGGCAACAGCTAGTACATAATAAAAGTACATGTACAGAGTGGTCACAATCTGCTTCCTGCCAAATACGAGCTACCACACGCCGCACCATAATTCTTGAGCGCAGATTTATAAGTACTGAGATGCAGGGAGTATGTTTTTAATTTACATAATTTATGAAGAATCATGTGAGTTTGATAATATTCACAAACTAGCTGAGCCCGCGACTTTGTCCGCGTGGAGTTTAACTTAACACACTTTCATCCCCTATTTTATACCCTTGGGGTAGAAATAATCAAAATCCTTTCTTAGCGGATGCCTACGTCATAACATCTACCTGCATGCCAAATTTCAGCCCGGTCCGTCCAGTGGTTTGAGCTGTGCGTTGATAGATCACTATGTCAGTCAGTCAGTCAGTCATCTTTGAGTTATATATATTTAGATATTAATTGGAACTTCTGAAAAAGCCTGTATCTATCCTGCAAATTTAAAAAAAGTTTTTTACTATTACAACAAAATAAAAACTTACATCTGTCTTCCTTGTCCAAATAGCACTGGCTTTATGACAGTTCTCGAGAGCTCTACCATAGTTGCTCTCGGTCTGGTCCAGGTTGGTAGCCTTCCGGAACAAGGAATATTTCTTCTTAGAGTCGGATGCATGGAAGCTTCTGGCGTCGTCCTGGTTTAGCACTGATATGGGATTGTCCACTTGGATGTCGTGGGCGAGAATAATATTGTTTACCTCTTCAAACTTTGTTGATATCACATCACCTGTGGATATTGTAATTAAAAGAACCTGCTCATATTATTATTTTATGCTGTTCCTGAGAATGTAAACCATCTGTAATTCATTGAAAAGAGTAACCATTGAGTTTCTTGCCGGGTCTTCTCAGTGGAAGCAGCATTCCGAACCGGTGGTAGATTCTGACTATTCATAAATGCTTTGTTGGCTTACATGAATAAAAACCATTTTGAGTTTGAGTTTGAACCACTCTTACCTCGGCACAGTATGTTTCACACAAACCATGTTGTCTTTAGTGATTGACGGCACAAAATAGAGCTAACATCATAAATTGGTTAACCAGGGGTTAAACAGATGCTTTAAATTAATGTTGTTTGACAACCACTTGGCGCAGTGGTCTGAGCATAGGCCGCTCGGCTCACTACACCAGGTGGTTGCGGGTTTGATTCACGTCAGGGTAAATTTCGGAAATATTATTCATAGTCTCATATCATAAATAATAAACAATAATATCTACTTGTACTTGTACATAAAATATATTTAATGTTTGGAAAATTATATGTATAGAAATTTACTTAGATCTCTCTGGGCAACAGAGACAGCTATACTAAACACTGGCAACTGCTTGAAGGTACTATTTTAGGAATAGCTCTGTTAATCCTCTGCCATGTATCAAATTCCATATAAAAAATTTATTTTCTAATAATTAACTAACCCCATACTGCAACAACAATGTGCAAAACAGGATATATAATAGGATACCATGCTCTATTTATAGGGATGATTACAAAATATATAATTTTAGTAAGATACATACCAGAAGCTGACTTGACTTTGTAGCTGGAGCCACCAGAGGCATTTATATTCCGCACAATAGTGATCAAATCACCATAGATATTGTTTTTATATGCTCTTTCACTGTTGTTTTTAATCTTTATCTCGATAGAGGCAGAGTTGGCGCCTTTTTTAATGAAAGCTAAAAATGAATAGATAGAGAAACGTTGTGAAAGCTATTTGTTGAAGCAACAAGTGGGAATATACCAACAAGTTGTAATAAATTAACCTAAAACTTTGAAAGGAATTCAGCAAACCTTGAGTAGGAAATACATAAATATTACATGTACTTACAATGCAAATTACTTCCTCTATTTGTTGCAGAGGCCCTGCCTCCCAAACCAACCACCAGTGCTGTGAGAATGGCACTTTTTCCGCTCCCGTTGCGCCCGACGATAAAATTAACATTTCTATTCAAATTCACCTCCAAATTGTCATGACAAAAGAAGTTTTTCACGTGAATACTCACGATAGAACCATCTATATCATCATCGATAACATCAGAGTCCATTTTAAATGACAATTCAGGTAATTCCGAGCAAAATCGATGAAAGAATGCAAAACTTACAAAAATATTGTTTACTTCTTCATGCCGACTTGATTGAAACTTGAAAGATTCATGACATTGCTTGACTATTAAAACGTGACGGAGGTGACGTCTGTCTATCTGACTGCCTGTAAGTTTTTTTACATTTTTAAATCAAATACCATAGGGAAAAATACAACATTAATGGTAATTAAATTCCAGTTTGTATAGTTGCATGTTCGGTTTGGTAGAGTCAGTAGAGGAAAAAGTTACTATATCATACAGCGCTTTTATATTATATATAATAGCGCTGAGCCTGCGACTTCGTCCGCGTGGAATTTAACTTAAGTAAAAAAAAAATAACAATAACTGTTCGTTGATTTGGCAGAGTTTACGAAGAATGAATGAAGTTATTAAATAAATATCTATGCTGAGTTTAATCTCATTTTTCTTTATTTACCTATCGCAAAAGGCCGCTCCCGTGTTCTGAGCCCGCGCGACAGGACCCATTTGTTTTTTTTTAATAAAAGTAGCCTAAGTTACTGCTTATAACATTAGCTATCTGCCAGTGAAAGTCCCGTCAAAATCGGTCCAGCCGTTTCGGAGATTACCCGGAACAAACATACAGACAGATACAGAAAAACATTTTTTATATCGCGTTTTTGCTATAGCTGGCGTATGTACTTTTATATGGATTTATTGAAAAGGTCTTATTTTGATATTACAAACAGACACTCCAATTTTATTTATTGGGAGTACATGACAAATTGGTAGAAAACATAAAATTGCACGTGCAACATTTTACTAAACGCCATCTTTACTTACACGAGAAAATTGCGTTATTTGTTGATAAATTGTGATCTCTCTAATTGATTGTGCTTACTATCTACCAAAATAATTATTTTTTTCTTGCTTTGATTACATCTAATTACCATTTAGCTGCGTTTCACGAAGATCAATATCAAGGTAAACAACTTTCCGTTGACCGAACGTTATTGAATTACCTACCTCAATTATATTAATATTGTAGTGGCGGACCATGCGATTTATTTTAAATCGAAGGTAGTAACTGGCGTATAAGTCATATCAAACTTTAGTCTAGATAAAAAGTCGTAAAATTTCTAAATCTAACTGGGTTATTGTGAATCCGTGAATCCTTTGTTTTTACTAAAGAAGGTAAACAAGACTTGATAAATAAAAATAATAAATAGCGAATCGATATGTTGGGTGCTGATAAACCTGTAACAATACTCGTGTGGTCTTTATAAAGTCCTTAGGTTTGTGATCTCTTTTCTAAATTTTCAGTAGTTCAAGATGGGTGACTCACCTGACCAGAATGAGCCTGCAAAGGATGTGAGTATTTTAAATAGCATGGTTGATGTTGATATTTGCCAGATAATTTCTCATCAAATTGTTTAATTTTCCACCTAAGTTAAGAAAATGGTAGTGAAACACCTAACTGAGCAGAGTTACGAGTAGAACAATATTTTAATATTTGTTTGTTTGTGTGATTTTTAGATATTCTAAAGTGAATATTCATTTTTCCTGAGCTAGTGCCTGTCACCACCTCAATATTCATATAAAAATTAGTACATATTGATATTTATTTTATGTTAATTTTGTCACAGCCAAAAGAGCTAGAAAAGTTAGAGGAAGCAAAACTGAAGGCCAAATTCCCGAATGCAATGCTTGGAAGGGGGCCGGGAGGACACTCCGCTTTCCTGCAGAAGAGATTAGCTAAAGGCGTAAGTACCATGCAAGATCATACCATGTGGAAGCAGACAATAATCATAAAATCACCCCTACAAACACTACCAACCCAACCATTTGGGAGAAAAATGAGTAATAAAGCCTGCTGCTCTGCCTACATGGTATTTATGCACTTTCAGTAAAAATCTGTTATTTTGACATTACAAACAGACGCTTAAATTTGATTTATTTGTATCAATTTTTTTGTTTCCATCTGTAAGTGAATGTTATTATTCTGACTCAAATCAAAATATTCTGACAAAATCTCCAATTACAGCAGAAGTTCTTCGACTCTGGCGATTATCAAATGGCTAAGCAACGGCCGAGCAACCTCTCGGCCCCGTTCAAGGCGCCGGCCGCGCCCGCCAAGCTGCCGACTGGCGACGCCATCCCCACGCCGGAGACCGTGCCCCTCCGCAAGACGTCCATCATTCAGCCCAAATACCAGGCGCCCAGCCAGACCTCCTAGCCCACCGTCTCGGCAGTGCCGCTCAGGCCTTGTCGCTGAACTATAATTTATGTGTATTAGGTTGTTAAGTAATAAGAAATAAAGATATTTCTCAAGTAAAATTTGATTACATTTTGTTTTGTATTGTGTGATTGCACTATGCACTGTCTTCTGTAGATCTCGTGGGGTTACTTGAGGTCGAAATTTATTGGAAGTTTTTAAGGAATTGTCTTCCTTGCATGCAATAAGTTCTGTTAAAGTGAACTGAGTTATATTTGAAAAGGTTATTACTTAACAACTTAACATATGTAAACTAGGCTTAACTAATATTCCAGAGTTTGATTTCGCTAGTAAGGCATCGCACTTGCATCGCTTTTAATTTTAATTCACATAGTCGCAATTTATTTCTCATCACGTGTCATTTATGTTAGCACTTGGTTCATTATCGACATTGTGATTCTTAATTACTAGGCGTATGTTGAAATTAAAAACTTTTATAAGAATAACTGTTATATTGATGTATAAAAATTAGTACTAGTGATGTGTGTTGGGGATGAGTGTGAATTATGTTCTTGATACACATTTTCCCATAGGCTTGGCCGTGTACTGTTTCCATTTGGGGCGCATTTTACTTGCCAAGTACTGTGTTCTTGCAGAAGTAATATCAGTTGCTTAGTACGCTTTAATTGAGCGTAAGTGTAGCACTGAATTTTGTAACCTGATAATTATATTTCGCATATTTCTAATCACAACTTTCAGTATGAATACCTAGTCAGACCAAAGGCAGGACATAATAATGTAGGATAACCAAGATCAACAAAACTCAAGTTAAAGAAAACAGTATCACATCTATTTGTACATGCCAAATGGTTATAGCAGCCAACACTAACTCGATGTTTAGTTTAGTAACAAACAATCATGGTGTTTTCATCAATATAATCACATTACAACTTTTTAGATACCATGGCAGGTATATGCCATAGCGTGGATAATAGTGGATGTAGATCTGCTCTCTAGTGTGGCAAATAAAATGAGCATACAATCCATAAAATGTATAGAAGCCGTTTGTGTAACATTATTTTTATATACATACGAATTTTATACTATGGTACATTTTGGGAGCCCGGACATTGTACCGCGTATTTATTGAGTTTGCTTTCACTGCTAAGCTCCTAAACTACGCGTAAAATAAATGTGATCGTTAACAGTTTATATTTCAAATACTCACACGTGTATCGATGTTAGTCTACTACATAATAGTGTTGAAAAGCGATCCGTACTGCAACAATAGCAGCAGGAACGTACACCCGGCTACAAATCAAGTTATACATTTTCAGTATAAGCTGATCTCGCATTGTATAGGATTTTTATACAATGAGATATCAGCTTATACTGGAATGGAAATGTGTAGCTTCATATGTAGCCATGCGTACAAACCACATGTGTAACATTCGCACGAGAGTGATTAGTGTATGGAATGAGGGAATGTTGGAGAGAGCTATGTATTAAATTTAAAAATAAATTCTTGGAAAAAATACAGTACATTTTATTTCGACTGTGCGTGTTTTAGGTAACTTAAACCTCGAGCTAAACATGGATTACACGATGTTAACAAATTGAGATTACAATAATAAAATGGCACTGGTTAACAAAAACTTAAATTAACAATGAGAATACGTCCTCGAACAACATTCGACTTCTCCTTTGGAATCCTTTGTTTATCGTCCGCTCGCTTTGATAACGAAATTCCACTTTCATTTATTCGTTTTCGTTATATTTGACTGCTCTCTGAAATGAACACAGTAACATAATATTAAATTTGAAATCACTACAGTGCTTCAGAAACTTGTACTCCTTGTCTCTCTAGCAGTTCGCGAGCGTGTTCCCAGCGGGGCGATAGATGAAACAGTTCGCAGCATGTCATTGACGAGATCCCCGCGGGCATGTAACTAGTTCGTCACATGCACGCAAAAGTTTGCGCTCACGCGACGATTCTCAGCAGTACCGGTCATTGAACGTCTCGTTGGTAGAGGGGCGTCCACAAATTACGTGAGGCGATTATGCTGCGATTAGGCGGTTTTCCGACACCCTCAACCCCCGTCCCCGTCCACCAGTCTAACGTGAGATTTTAAAAATACGGTTTTCTGTTTATACGCGTTGGGTTTATTCTAAAACAACAATAATTAGCTTAATATTTATTAACTTTTACTTTATTAGCTCATTTATTCCAATTTTACTGTTTCTTGTGGAAGAAAATTTACATGATATTCTACGAGACCCACCCTCTCCCCAAAGAAAGATTGAATGAGATTTGACTCGATCCCCCCCCCCCCCCCTGGACGCCTCACGTAATTAATGGACACCCCCTAGCGGGATAACTCTCTAATGCTAGGACATATGTACCAGGGTTCCAGTGCACATAGTCCGGCGTGGCGGCGGCCTGGTACTCCTGCACGAGGTCGTCGACGACGCCGCGCGACTCGTCGAACTCCTCCAGCGACTCCCTGAACATGGGCTCCTTGCGGAACACCTCCAGAAACGCCTCGCGCTTGCGTAGCTTGTCGTACTGCTGCAGGCATCGGTCGAATAACTGATAAAAGGAGAAAAATATCAATTTATGTAATGAACCGGCGAAGACTTGGGGCGGGACTATCTCCAATAGTTGAACTTTTCCGATAGATCAGCTCACGAGTTTAGGTCAAATTAATCTAATTATGATTCGTGGTGCCTTACAATTGGTCTTCAATCAGCTGTAACAGTCTTGCTTCTATGGCAATCAGCCCATACCAGCTGTTTTTGTCTCCCGCTTTGCACCAGAGGGAAGTGAATTTTTTATTCCAAGTCCTGTTATTTTTTTCGATTAAATTCGTGCCTATTCCAAGACAATTTAACTCGTAGAGGATTAAACCTCGACGTCTTTATTGGTCAACATTGTCGATCATGGTTTACAGGAGTAACAGTGGTGGGAGTGTGTGTCGGGACCAGTTTTCCGATAGATATGTCGTCCTTTTTTGTATCGATTATTGAACGAACGATACAAAATTGTCGTTCGTTTAGACGATATACGACGGCAAAAAATATGGAATTTAGATTAAAATTCGGCACCACAAATGTCACGATATATCGATTATAGTTGCTAAGAGTAGCACACCTTAATTTAGCACAATAAAGTGTTGCTCATATTCGGGAGAGCCATGCAGTTCATTAAAATATCACTACAAACTTATATACCTCGCTAACGTAGTTTTGAAAATAATTGTTATTCGATGCGGATGCCTTCAATGTAAGAAGATAGCGTGTTACCGAGGATATGTTGGTGTGGTTGGCGAGCAGCAGGCCGGAGACCTTGTGCGAGGCGTGCACGTAGGGCGAGCGCCGCGACAGCGCCACCTGGATGGAGGCCGGGCCCCACGGGATGAAGGACGCCAGCTTGCGCTCGCGGATGCGCTGCAGCGACTTGTGCACCTGCGACGGGTCCACCTCGCCCTGCCCACCCACACACAGTTACCACCACGGAAGAAATACAACACGGTACGATAATAAACTTTTAATTACTCATACTTTGAAAGTAGGTCTGAAGTTGCCTGAGGAGCGGGTTGAAAGTAATACTTTTCCGGCCCGGGAGAATCGCTTTCAACTGACAGCTGTCAAATTATTAAAAATAACCTAGTTCTATTTTGACATTTCTATTAAACCAGGCCGTCCTACTTCTACTTCTAATTCTACTGCTACTTTTACTTTCACTGCTACTTTCACTGCTACTTTTACTGCTACTTTCAGTTCTACTTCCACTTCAGGTAGGTCGGTCAAGTCGGTTAAAAATATGATGGTTACTTGTTACAGCCCAATCCCAAACTAAGCTACGCTTTATGGGTACCGTACAATGGACGGCAAAATAGGCGGCAATACGATCTTAATTTGTTTTTTCGAGTCGTACAGTATTGTTCATACTTCCTTGTATTATTTCTGTAGCTAATTCCTGTTTTTATTTTTACTTTCCGTGTATTCGTAATGAAAAGCACAGTGTTTACCTCGGGTGAAATGCTTATTTTCTCCCTCGATCTATTGGCGCCCGAGCGTATCTCGGGGCTAAATAAGTCACTTTCACCCCTTATGTATCAATGTACTATTATGTATCCTATTTGAAGTGTATTTTTCCTTAGGATGTGAATTTAGTATACAATCTTGGCATGCTTTTCTAATGATTATTTTTTATAATATAGAATGATACTTTTCCAAATGGTATTGGGTTAAAAAATGTTAATACTGGTGTCAAATTATTATTATTAGAACGTCTTTTAATAATTTTTCATTACTCATACTCGGAAAGTAGGTCTGAAGTTACCTGAGGAGCGGATTGAAAGTAATACTTTTTAGCCCTAGGGAGAATCGCTTTGAACTGAGAGCTGTCAAATTATTAAAAATAAATTAGTTCTATTTTATTTTTACTTTCCTTGTATTCGTAATGAAAATCACAGTGTCACAGACTTACTTTGTCCCTCGAACTATTGGCGCCCTAGCAAGTTACTTTCATTCCTAGGGTAACAATGTATTATTAATGAGTCGGGCCATAATCTAATGATACCAAAAAGTATGTATCGACCTGGCAAGTCCTACTTACAAAAGATGTACCCGTACTACAACTGAATAATAAATATCACCAGACTGACACACCCAACTGTATGGTCCCAAAACTAAGTAACACTAGTACTACTTGTACCATACAATGGACTGGGGGCGATCCCAGAAACACTCAGACCTGGGGAAATAACGAATAGGCCATTTACAAAATTTTCCCCCGCCGGAATCGAACCACTGCGCCAAGCGGTCGTCAAACTTTCTTCCCTAACGGCGTCCGTTCCGGCTACCTACCTGTATAATATTTAATATTGATATGTAGCAGTGTTGATTCGTCCTGTCTGGACTGAGGGACACCATCATGTTCTTTGGCTGCAGCAACCTTTGCATCACGTCCAGCACTGTGGTTTTACGGATTTTCGGCGCCTGTGGAGTGGCAATAGCGTTATAGATACACTCAAAGTACATTTCGTATTCAGGGTGGGTGTCACAGTTGACAGAAAGTATTTAATGTCGGAAATGACATCTTCCATCCTTCTTTTACAAATGAATTAGAAGGATGGACTACTCACGGTGTTCAGCTCGTGGTCGGCGGTGAGCGGCGTGTACCCGGTCATGAGGAAGTGCAGCCGCGGCGTCGGTATCAGCGGCGCGACCAGACTGATCAGATCGTTATTCATGTATGAAGGATACCTGTGCGAGGGAATATATAAATAAATATCGCCAGACAAACACACCAACTGTATGGTCCCAAACTAAGCAAAACTTGTACTATGGGTACCGTACAATGGACTGCGGGCGATCCCAGTGACACCCAGAACTGGGCGAATTACGAAAGGCCATTTCTGAAAATTTCCCCGAAGGGAATCGAACCCGCAACCACCATGTGCAGTGAGCCGAGCGGCCCTCGCTCGAACCACTAGTAGTAACCATTGAGTTTCTTGCCGGATCTTCTCAGTGGAAGCAGCATTCCGAACCAGTGGTAGATTCTGACTATTCATAAATGCATCATTGGCTTACATTAATAAAAACAAGTTTAAGTTTATATTTAAAACACTCACCTAAGTGTGGCTGTACTGGCGCTCATGATGGTGGACACGAGCGTGTTGATCTGCGCGAACGACGGGTTCTGTATGTGCAGGCGGTCGCTCGCGATGCGGTTCAGCGCCGTGTTGTCCAGCACCATCACGCAGTCCGCGCTCTCCGTCAGCCGCTTCAGGGTGAGCAGCGAGTTGTAGGGCTGGACTACTACGTCACTGGACATGAATAGTATAGAATAGGATAACTCTTTATTGTACCTAACATAATGGGTAACACAGCTGTTTGATGTCCAATGCCGAGGCAGAATGAAGCGAACATTGGGTTTACAGGCGAATACGAGATTGGGAAATAAAGGTGTAAAACTATTTCACATAATGTTTCTGGGGGAAATTATGTGAAATGTGCTTAGACTCCTTAGATAGGTACCTTTTTTATTTATTTTTATTTCGATATAGGCATGTATTTAACCACAATCTCATCTGATGGTAAGTGACGATGTGGTCTACGGTGGTGCATACATGCCTACAAGGTACCTGTTCACTCTCGACTCGAATACATCCAGGTTATAAGTCAACCGGGAACAAAGACGCCGGCAAGGTGTTCCATTCCTTGGCAGTTCGCACAATAAAAGTGGAAGCGAAACGCTTAGGCTTTAATGAAGGAACTCCTAACGTAAGTGTATCGCCATCAAGCATATAATAAAACTACCTGTGCTCGCGACTTTGTCCGCGTGGAATTTAACTTAACAAAAATATTACTAAACATTTGCGAGTTTATGTTTCGTGTTTTATATACCTACTATCGCAAAAGCCCGCCCGCACGTTTTGAGCCCGCGCGACGGGTAGTATTTGTGATCTATTATTTTTTGTTATTCCTAAATAAGGTGGTCTAAGTTACTTCTTATAACATCAGCTATCTGCTAGTGAAAATCCCGTCAAAATCGGTCCAGCCGTTTCGGAGATACTTTTGGATTTCATGTGTTTTAATTTTTTTATGCGGAACCTTAATTGTTTTTCTAAAATTAAAGTAGCCTAAGTTACTCCTTATAACATCAGCTATCTGCCAGTGAAAATCCCTCAAAGTAGGTCCAGCCGTTTCGGAGATTACCACCACCAACATACAGACAAAAATATTTTAAACCACATTTTTGTTACAAGTATTGTATGTACTTTCATATGCATTTAGTGAAAAGGTGTTATTCTGATATTACAAACAGACACTCCAATTTTAATTATTTGTATAGATTTAGATACATAAAACTCACCTTATTTCATCCAAATTGGGGAACACACTGTATGTTTGCACCAGTTTCTTGGGGAACCTGTCCGAGAGATGCTCCAGGATGTAGGAACCCATGCCAGAGCCCGTGCCACCAGCTATCGAGTGGCACAGCACAAAACCCTGCCATGGAAATAAACATTAATATTACAAAAATGTACTAGTAGAAATATTTTAAATCTATTCACTGTTTATTAAACATTTAGAATCTTCTATGATTGGCAACATCTCTAATATAATATTTGTTAGGGATATTATGGAGTTATCAACCCTATTATTTTATTAACATTGGCCATCCACTGATCTTTCCATCCGTCTGTCGCAGGCTTCTATGTGCTAAACGGAATCTGATAGGGACTTGAAATTCACACAAAATAAGTAAATTATTGGAGATTATATTTTATAAAAACACTTACTACCTGAATAGGCCAGTAATCTAAAAATTTGGCAACATACATTATAGGTTTGATTCCTGTCTAAAGCAAAAGTCGCCGATATTAAATACTGTCCTGTTACAGAGGCCTTAATTCTATTAATTTACTCACAAACACATGTTGATGTTTGAAGACAAATATTAGTGAGGTTGGGACCTTGTAAATGTTAGGGCATTGGTTTAAGAAAATTTAATTATTCATTTAACATAGTGTTACCTCTAAATTGTCACTGCCATCGGCTTCTCTGTTGATGATATCAAACACTTCCTCATTGAGCTTCTCGCCCTGTGCATAACCAGAAGCCCAGTTGTTGCCTGCACCACCACCATGTTTTGATAGGTACACATTCTCGGGATTGTACAACTGTAATTAATGTTAAATCTATCACAGACTAGACAAAATGATTGGATCAAACTTTTTAGTTCACTCTGTTTACATCCGCTGGTTAGGCAAATCGCCACTCATTTGATTGAGTTCATCATATACAACAGGGTACCAACTTAACAGGCTATTGGATTACAAAACAAAGCAATGAACTATTCAAACAATTTTTAATAGGTATGTATTCTTTGCCATACCTTTGCATATGGTGAATTCATGATTGTATGGATCACTCGAGGTTCCAGATCCAACAGGACCGCTCGTGGTATGTAATGATCATCATCCGCCTGGTAAAAGAACACATCTTTTCGATCTGACCCCGCCGACGCGTATTCCTCCAGTATTCCCTCAGGAGATATCCCATGCTCTATGCACAGCTGCTTCCAGAATTCAAAACCGACTGTAATAATTGATAACTGTATAACAAAAACATTAACGTTCAAATTAACTGATAAGTAGGTAATATGTTCTGTGTTTACTCACTTTGATTGCCACATTGGCCGAGTTGTAGTGTTATCATTTCACTCGGCATTTTGATATTAACTTATTTATTTTTACAGATGACTAATTAATAGTATCGCTGCCGTTTATTTTCAAAAAACAATGTAAATAAACCAAAACAAACCCATCAGCGGCCTTCGCCCATTGCAAGTACGTTTTCTTAAGGAAAGTGTATTTTATTTGCTTTATTCAAAAATCTGATTGGTGAAATTTGATATCTACCAATGGCAGTGGAATACAAGCACCATAGAAAACCAATTATTAAAAGTCAAAAGTACCAACCAAGTTATGTGTTCCTAGTGGCTAAAACTGAAACTAGAGCTAGTCAGTGTGAAAATGTGAATGTTTTGACAGTTTTGCATAGATACTAGCGACGCGATTATGTGCCCTGTTCAAATGGTTGCAGTTGGCTTCATTTTTTTAAATGTGAATGTTGCCATACCACGATGATTGTTTAACGTATAAAAAAATATATTCACGGTTTTAACACGAGAGATATCCGATATTGGTTACTCGATATAAAAGTGTCCTTTTAAAATAAAAAAGTATATATGAGCCTCTGTTTGAATTCCCTTTTCTATTTAATTAAGTAGATGAGTGGGTAAATTGTTGTTCGACTTGAGATGTATAATATTATTGTGTACATTATTATAGAGATGCTGGCAACACTGGTTAAACCCCTCCGCCCTCCCCCTCCATTCATTCGCCCCCTGCCAACCCAATCCAACTAAATGACAGTTCTCGTAAAAAGTTTTGTGAATTTATTTATTTTTTATACTAATTCGATTTCCAGCTTTGCAAATCAAGTACAAGGCTGGCATTTGCTGATAAAGTGGAGTTTTTAGCTGAGTATAGCAGTTTTCATTCATAAGTGACAAATAAGACAAAGGTGGGTACCGTGGTCATAGTTGATGGCCTTCGAACATATTTCTTAACTTTGTTGTACACAGCCTACGATGTGAGATATTTAACGATAGAGTCATCGTAGGCGTAACTTTCGTAGCTGCAAGGTTCCTCATTATACATCTGACAAATTATAAATGAAATACATTATCATTGTAACTTAATTGGTTTTAAAAGTTTGTATCTGAAAAAGTTACTAAGTTAAATTACATAATCTTACATTTGCATAAGTACATAAATAACAATGGTTGTGTAGAAATAGGTGCTCAGTGCCTGTACTACAGGTTAATGTATATTTTCTATTGTTCCGCTAGTGTGAGCAGGTAATAAATTAGAATAGCTAGAAGAAAGAACACGGCACCATGCCGCGCAAACTACTCAAGTTCCTGATAGTGTTTGACAACACGTCATTGCTGTATTTTCCTGGTCAGTTTTTGTCAGGGAAAGTGCTAATGGAGCTGCAAGATGACACACCCGTGTTGGGTAAGACTACTACCTTGTAATAAGACATAAGGAAGATTAAACATGGCATGTTGGCATTGAACATGTCTAATATTTGTTGATCATACATAGTATATTTGCGTCTATCAACATGTGTGATATTTGAATATATGTAAGAAAATGTTAACAATTTAATGTAACTTAAGAATTTTTCTAAAAACCT
Organism: Notodonta ziczac; assembly: GCA_918843915.1. Lineage (NCBI taxonomy): Eukaryota > Metazoa > Arthropoda > Insecta > Lepidoptera > Notodontidae > Notodonta > Notodonta ziczac. The sequence continues at coordinate 1,377,485 of OU974040.1, read as the reverse complement.
TATTTTATATTTTCTAACTTTCATTTGTTATGTATAAACTTGGACAAAGATACAATTGTATTTCATATTGCAGGTTTACATTTTCATGTGATTGGTGAAGGAGTGGTCAGAGTTGGATCAGGACGTCATGAGAGGCTCTTCGATAAAGAGAATTATATTGATTTTAGAATGCGACTGCTTGGTGAACCAGGTGGGTGAATGTTTTTTTTTTATTTTTTCAAGTATTGCACAATTAAATGCACTTATTGGACATATTGAAAACTGAAAACTTTATCCACTAAGGATTCCAATTTACATTAGAGTTTTGGACTGCTACAATGTTTTCAAATTCCATAATATAGATAAACCTCAAAGATACAGTAAAACTGTAACTTTGTATGGTATATCTCAAAGCATAGTATATCTAGTAGTACAGAGTATGTATCTTGCAGCCACTTACCCAATATTGCTGATACATGTTGCTTCTGAGGATAAAAGCCATTGCCATCTTCCAAGGATGTTTGAACATATGCAATGAATGCTTAAAAAATAAAAATCCTTCAAATTACCATATTGATCTAGGTCACGGCCCATCAGTCCTGTCGCCAGGCATTCACAGCTTCCCTTTCAAGTTAGGCCTGCCTATGGGTCTGCCTTCTACATTCCTGGGCACCCACGGCTGGGTCCAGTACTACTGCAAGGCAGCACTGAGGGAGCCCAATGGCTTGACACATAAGAACCAACAGGTCTTCATTGTAATGAATCCCATTGACTTGAATATGGAGCCTCCTGTATTAGCTGTAAGTAATTTTGTTTCCATGTGCAACATTCCTATCCACTATTGATTAGATACATTATATTAATCTGTTCCAACTACCATGAATTTGGTACTGCCAAAAACCTAGGTCCGTATTAATTGGTCTCAAGTCTGAGAATGAACTTTAAGTGTGCTTTTGACATGCCATTTTGTACTGGTATAATATAAGAATGACATTTCCAAGATCCAACCAAGGTATATCCTACTAATATTATAAATGTGAAAGTTTGTGAGTGTGGATGTTTGTTACTCTTTCAGGCAAAAACTACTGAACGGATTTGGATGAAATTTGGAACACAGATAGTATATAACCGGGATTAACACATAGGATACTTTTTATCCCGATAATCCCGTTTTTTTTTTGTTAAGTTAAATACTATGCGGATGAAGTCGGTGGGCACACCTAGTATATAACTAAATCTGGTGTATCCTCTGATACAGTGTGTGCCTAAATATCGAATTGTTAAGCTAGTTTTTTAAACAATATGTGTGAATGAAATATTATTTTATTTTTATTCTCCCCTTGCCCTACACCAATAGTGGTGGAAAAGTTATATTAATGAATGTTTGATGTTACCAGCTCTTTTATCTTCCTTTTACCTGTCCGTGTCCCCTGTAGCAACAGTTCGAGTGCAGCGTGGAGCACCGGCTGGGCGTGGGCTGCGTGGGCGGCGGCGCCGTGTCGTGCCGCGTGGCGCTGGACCGCGGCGCCTACGTGCCGGGCGAGAGCATCGTGCTCACCGCGCACCTGCTCAACAACTCCAAGACAACGATCAAAGCTAGCAGAGCCGCTCTCACAGAGGTATGCTTGTAACCTAACCTAACCATTTATATTTTCAGTGCAGCATGATCGGAACCAAGCACCTGGCACTCAACACAGTAGTTGTGTGACAATCACCAATTTTGTTGCTAAATTACATAATAATTATAGAATTAACAGAGATGTTTGATAGGTCAAGATTAATCAATTATCCATATGTTACAATATGATAGTTATTATGTTACTGGTTCATGGTTCTATACCAATGATTGATAGGCTCCACTGCATCCTAGTTACTGCTACTGTAATCGAGAATTCGATATTATAAAGCCACTAAGAAACGTGATGGAGAGTATAATACATTGTAAGACAAGCAATTATGTGGTGACTGTCGCTAAACATTTCAGCATTGAATGTTCTGAATTTTATCTATTGATTTCTGAGTCAACAGATAAATTTAGAACAATGCTTAAAGGGTATTACAGTCTTTTATAACATACAATTTTTTTCATTACTCATACTCTGAAAGTAGGTCTGAAGTTGCCTGAGAAGCGGGTTGAAAGTAATACTTTTCAGGCCCGGGAGTTTCGCTTTCAACTGACAGCTGTCAAATTATTAAAAAAAAAACTAGTTCCATTTTGACATTTCTATGGAACCATGTTCAAACTTTTTCTACAGTCACTCAATTACAGCACGATGTAAAATTGAAATAACATAAAGTTAAGTATTAATTCAAGAATATATTTTTTTAAATGACTTAATTATAATTTAGTTTCAACAATTTCTTTAAAATAACATAGATTTGGCCAAAATATTTAAAGATAAAAATGAAAAATAATGGCTTAATAATGAAGTTGGCCGGCCAACGAAAAAAAAAACAAAATAGGCGGCAATCCTATTTTTTTTTTTCGAGTTGTAGAGTATTGTTTATACTTCCTTGTATTATTTCTTTAGCCAATTCCTGTTTTTATTTTTATTTTCCTTGTATTCGTAATGAAAAGCACAGTGTTTACCTCGGATGAAAGACTTATTTTGTCCCTCGAACTATTAGCGCCCTCGCTACGCTCGGGCGCCAAACCCCGTCTCGGGACAAAATAAGTAACTTTCACCACTCATGTAACAATGTACTATTTATGTCTTACTACATTACGACTAAAAAAAGTACCCCAATACATTTACCCACAAATTTAGTAAGTGTATCAATTGATATCCAGACGATCCAATACTCGGCTCACGGCAAGGTGGCGGCCAAGGAGGTCCGCGAGCTGGCGTCGCTGGCGCACGGCAAGACGCGGCCCGGCGACGGCGACGCGTGGCGCCGCGAGCTGCTGTACGTGCCGCCGCTGCCGCCCACCAACCTGCGCGGCTGCCATCTCATCTCCGTGCAGTACGACGTGTTTGTGAGTATTATTAACAAGGAGGTCCGCGAGCTGCTGTACGTGCCGCCGCTGCCGCCCACCAACCTGCGCGGCTGCCATCTCATCTCCGTGCAGTACGACGTGTTTGTGAGTATTATTAACAAGGAGGTCCGCGAGCTGCTGTACGTGCCGCCGCTGCCGCCCACCAACCTGCGCGGCTGCCATCTCATCTCCGTGCAGTACGACGTGTTTGTGAGTATTATTAACAAGGAGGTCCGCGAGCTGCTGTACGTGCCGCCGCTGCCGCCCACCAACCTGCGCGGCTGCCATCTCATCTCCGTGCAGTACGACGTGTTTGTGAGTATTATTAACAAGGAGGTCCGCGAGCTGCTGTACGTGCCGCCGCTGCCGCCCACCAACCTGCGCGGCTGCCATCTCATCTCCGTGCAGTACGACGTGTTTGTGAGTATTATTAACAAGGAGGTCCGCGAGCTGCTGTACGTGCCGCCGCTGCCGCCCACCAACCTGCGCGGCTGCCATCTCATCTCCGTGCAGTACGACGTGTTTGTGAGTATTATTAACAAGGAGGTCCGCGAGCTGCTGTACGTGCCGCCGCTGCCGCCCACCAACCTGCGCGGCTGCCATCTCATCTCCGTGCAGTACGACGTGTTTGTGAGTATTATTAACAAGGAGGTCCGCGAGCTGCTGTACGTGCCGCCGCTGCCGCCCACCAACCTGCGCGGCTGCCATCTCATCTCCGTGCAGTACGACGTGTTTGTGAGTATTATTAACAAGGAGGTCCGCGAGCTGCTGTACGTGCCGCCGCTGCCGCCCACCAACCTGCGCGGCTGCCATCTCATCTCCGTGCAGTACGACGTGTTTGTGAGTATTATTAACAAGGAGGTCCGCGAGCTGCTGTACGTGCCGCCGCTGCCGCCCACCAACCTGCGCGGCTGCCATCTCATCTCCGTGCAGTACGACGTGTTTGTGAGTATTATTAACAAGGAGGTCCGCGAGCTGCTGTACGTGCCGCCGCTGCCGCCCACCAACCTGCGCGGCTGCCATCTCATCTCCGTGCAGTACGACGTGTTTGTGAGTATTATTAACAAGGAGGTCCGCGAGCTGCTGTACGTGCCGCCGCTGCCGCCCACCAACCTGCGCGGCTGCCATCTCATCTCCGTGCAGTACGACGTGTTTGTGAGTATTATTAACAAGGAGGTCCGCGAGCTGCTGTACGTGCCGCCGCTGCCGCCCACCAACCTGCGCGGCTGCCATCTCATCTCCGTGCAGTACGACGTGTTTGTGAGTATTATTAACAAGGAGGTCCGCGAGCTGCTGTACGTGCCGCCGCTGCCGCCCACCAACCTGCGCGGCTGCCATCTCATCTCCGTGCAGTACGACGTGTTTGTGAGTATTATTAACAAGGAGGTCCGCGAGCTGCTGTACGTGCCGCCGCTGCCGCCCACCAACCTGCGCGGCTGCCATCTCATCTCCGTGCAGTACGACGTGTTTGTGAGTATTATTAACAAGGAGGTCCGCGAGCTGCTGTACGTGCCGCCGCTGCCGCCCACCAACCTGCGCGGCTGCCATCTCATCTCCGTGCAGTACGACGTGTTTGTGAGTATTATTAACAAGGAGGTCCGCGAGCTGCTGTACGTGCCGCCGCTGCCGCCCACCAACCTGCGCGGCTGCCATCTCATCTCCGTGCAGTACGACGTGTTTGTGAGTATTATTAACAAGGAGGTCCGCGAGCTGCTGTACGTGCCGCCGCTGCCGCCCACCAACCTGCGCGGCTGCCATCTCATCTCCGTGCAGTACGACGTGTTTGTGAGTATTATTAACAAGGAGGTCCGCGAGCTGCTGTACGTGCCGCCGCTGCCGCCCACCAACCTGCGCGGCTGCCATCTCATCTCCGTGCAGTACGACGTGTTTGTGAGTATTATTAACAAGGAGGTCCGCGAGCTGCTGTACGTGCCGCCGCTGCCGCCCACCAACCTGCGCGGCTGCCATCTCATCTCCGTGCAGTACGACGTGTTTGTGAGTATTATTAACAAGGAGGTCCGCGAGCTGCTGTACGTGCCGCCGCTGCCGCCCACCAACCTGCGCGGCTGCCATCTCATCTCCGTGCAGTACGACGTGTTTGTGAGTATTATTAACAAGGAGGTCCGCGAGCTGCTGTACGTGCCGCCGCTGCCGCCCACCAACCTGCGCGGCTGCCATCTCATCTCCGTGCAGTACGACGTGTTTGTGAGTATTATTAACAAGGAGGTCCGCGAGCTGCTGTACGTGCCGCCGCTGCCGCCCACCAACCTGCGCGGCTGCCATCTCATCTCCGTGCAGTACGACGTGTTTGTGAGTATTATTAACAAGGAGGTCCGCGAGCTGCTGTACGTGCCGCCGCTGCCGCCCACCAACCTGCGCGGCTGCCATCTCATCTCCGTGCAGTACGACGTGTTTGTGAGTATTATTAACAAGGAGGTCCGCGAGCTGCTGTACGTGCCGCCGCTGCCGCCCACCAACCTGCGCGGCTGCCATCTCATCTCCGTGCAGTACGACGTGTTTGTGAGTATTATTAACAAGGAGGTCCGCGAGCTGCTGTACGTGCCGCCGCTGCCGCCCACCAACCTGCGCGGCTGCCATCTCATCTCCGTGCAGTACGACGTGTTTGTGAGTATTATTAACAAGGAGGTCCGCGAGCTGCTGTACGTGCCGCCGCTGCCGCCCACCAACCTGCGCGGCTGCCATCTCATCTCCGTGCAGTACGACGTGTTTGTGAGTATTATTAACAAGGAGGTCCGCGAGCTGCTGTACGTGCCGCCGCTGCCGCCCACCAACCTGCGCGGCTGCCATCTCATCTCCGTGCAGTACGACGTGTTTGTGAGTATTATTAACAAGGAGGTCCGCGAGCTGCTGTACGTGCCGCCGCTGCCGCCCACCAACCTGCGCGGCTGCCATCTCATCTCCGTGCAGTACGACGTGTTTGTGAGTATTATTAACAAGGAGGTCCGCGAGCTGCTGTACGTGCCGCCGCTGCCGCCCACCAACCTGCGCGGCTGCCATCTCATCTCCGTGCAGTACGACGTGTTTGTGAGTATTATTAACAAGGAGGTCCGCGAGCTGCTGTACGTGCCGCCGCTGCCGCCCACCAACCTGCGCGGCTGCCATCTCATCTCCGTGCAGTACGACGTGTTTGTGAGTATTATTAACAAGGAGGTCCGCGAGCTGCTGTACGTGCCGCCGCTGCCGCCCACCAACCTGCGCGGCTGCCATCTCATCTCCGTGCAGTACGACGTGTTTGTGAGTATTATTAACAAGGAGGTCCGCGAGCTGCTGTACGTGCCGCCGCTGCCGCCCACCAACCTGCGCGGCTGCCATCTCATCTCCGTGCAGTACGACGTGTTTGTGAGTATTATTAACAAGGAGGTCCGCGAGCTGCTGTACGTGCCGCCGCTGCCGCCCACCAACCTGCGCGGCTGCCATCTCATCTCCGTGCAGTACGACGTGTTTGTGAGTATTATTAACAAGGAGGTCCGCGAGCTGCTGTACGTGCCGCCGCTGCCGCCCACCAACCTGCGCGGCTGCCATCTCATCTCCGTGCAGTACGACGTGTTTGTGAGTATTATTAACAAGGAGGTCCGCGAGCTGCTGTACGTGCCGCCGCTGCCGCCCACCAACCTGCGCGGCTGCCATCTCATCTCCGTGCAGTACGACGTGTTTGTGAGTATTATTAACAAGGAGGTCCGCGAGCTGCTGTACGTGCCGCCGCTGCCGCCCACCAACCTGCGCGGCTGCCATCTCATCTCCGTGCAGTACGACGTGTTTGTGAGTATTATTAACAAGGAGGTCCGCGAGCTGCTGTACGTGCCGCCGCTGCCGCCCACCAACCTGCGCGGCTGCCATCTCATCTCCGTGCAGTACGACGTGTTTGTGAGTATTATTAACAAGGAGGTCCGCGAGCTGCTGTACGTGCCGCCGCTGCCGCCCACCAACCTGCGCGGCTGCCATCTCATCTCCGTGCAGTACGACGTGTTTGTGAGTATTATTAACAAGGAGGTCCGCGAGCTGCTGTACGTGCCGCCGCTGCCGCCCACCAACCTGCGCGGCTGCCATCTCATCTCCGTGCAGTACGACGTGTTTGTGAGTATTATTAACAAGGAGGTCCGCGAGCTGCTGTACGTGCCGCCGCTGCCGCCCACCAACCTGCGCGGCTGCCATCTCATCTCCGTGCAGTACGACGTGTTTGTGAGTATTATTAACAAGGAGGTCCGCGAGCTGCTGTACGTGCCGCCGCTGCCGCCCACCAACCTGCGCGGCTGCCATCTCATCTCCGTGCAGTACGACGTGTTTGTGAGTATTATTAACAAGGAGGTCCGCGAGCTGCTGTACGTGCCGCCGCTGCCGCCCACCAACCTGCGCGGCTGCCATCTCATCTCCGTGCAGTACGACGTGTTTGTGAGTATTATTAACAAGGAGGTCCGCGAGCTGCTGTACGTGCCGCCGCTGCCGCCCACCAACCTGCGCGGCTGCCATCTCATCTCCGTGCAGTACGACGTGTTTGTGAGTATTATTAACAAGGAGGTCCGCGAGCTGCTGTACGTGCCGCCGCTGCCGCCCACCAACCTGCGCGGCTGCCATCTCATCTCCGTGCAGTACGACGTGTTTGTGAGTATTATTAACAAGGAGGTCCGCGAGCTGCTGTACGTGCCGCCGCTGCCGCCCACCAACCTGCGCGGCTGCCATCTCATCTCCGTGCAGTACGACGTGTTTGTGAGTATTATTAACAAGGAGGTCCGCGAGCTGCTGTACGTGCCGCCGCTGCCGCCCACCAACCTGCGCGGCTGCCATCTCATCTCCGTGCAGTACGACGTGTTTGTGAGTATTATTAACAAGGAGGTCCGCGAGCTGGCGTCCCTGGCGCACGGCAAGACGCGGCCCGGCGACGGCGACGCGTGGCGCCGCGACGTGTTTGTGAGTACCACAGATATAGATTTACATAGATAACGTAAATGCATGTACTTCGCGTGTACTAAACCCCGACCAAGCGTCAAGGTTGGTCGCCGCTAACTTACAGCCCACGCGACTAAAGGTATAAAAAATATGAGTATGAGTGAGATTATCACTCGAGAGAATCGTAGCGGGCGGAGGGGCATCGGCGGCATCGGTGTCTTTGAATCGGTTTGGATTTCCCGCCACAGTAGGTGTTAAAGATTCAGCACGCTTCGTCAAATCGTGATACTTGCGTTATCTATGTAAATCTATATCTGTGGTGAGTACCATACACATAGTATACTGTGATAAGTATGCACTATGTAGACACGGGACGACCTTTTAGCAGACGGTCCATAACTCAAATTTTAATTCTAATCATGTCCTAATTGAATACATATTTATCAGTAACTATTAGCAATTCAATTCAAATTGTTTATTTTGTTTAAGCCAACGGGGGCACTTACAAATTGGAGTAATCATCTATTTTTATTGCGTGGCTTGTTAATGTAATATAGAAAAGAAAGACACAAAATCTTGACCTTGTTGAATCATTTTAAACGCTAATTATTTTTGACCTTTTGTCTAGCTAGCAACAGGAAATATAATTGTTGTATAAAAACTTTTAACAATGCACCATCTTTTTTGAAGAATTGTGAAGTTAAGGTTATTATTAAAAGTGACTCAATATTATTGCATTACAGTTCATAATTGAGCCGAAAAGCTTAGAAAAGGAAGTGAAACTGCAGCTGCCCATACTGCTGGGGACATACCCGTTCCGCGACGAGTCCGCGGAGGCGCCGCAGCCGCCCACGCACTACCCCAGCACGCTGCCCATCTTCCGACCCTGGCTGCACGAGAAGCCCGCACACTGACCACGCACTCCTCACGCGGCTATTAAATATGTCGAATTAATCAACGAATATATTATCGACACTCCACTAATAAGTGTTCGAAAACGAATTATGTTTACAATGTACTAAATACGAATTGTACAATTTAAAAAAAATCTTTAATACTTGTTATGGAACTGAGAATACGACCGACACTTCAAGTTCTAACTAAACCCTTCCATTAAGAACAGACGTGTTAATAATCCTAACTAAACCCTTCCTTTGGTAAGAAGACATGTTAAAATAATCAAAACATGTTTCGTCCAGTGCAAACGAGGGGCTATACGCAACGTCTTCAGTCCGGGTGAAGATATTTTAATTTACGAAAATGTTAAAGGCTTTAATATAACGTGTAAATTAATTTGAGATTGCTGTTGTGCTGTTCAGCAGAATTGGTGTCTATAAAAACCTTCCCACGTTAAGAACGGCGGGTGTGAAAAGGTAAAACAATGTTTTTGTTTAACAAAAGTCATGTTGAGAACATTATATTCTAAGATTTTATAATTGATTTACTTTTACAAGTATATAATCGGTGCAATGAGATTCTTATCTACTATATAAAAATAAGTCGGGTTTTCCTTCCTGACGCTATAACTCCAGAACGCACGAACCGATTTCCACGGTTTTGCATTCGTTGGAAAGGTCTCGGGCTCCGTGAGGTTTATAGCAAATTCAGGAAAAATTTCAACAGAAAAGCGCATTCCACGCGGACGGAGTCGCGGGGCACAGCTAGTATTTTATAAAGATTTATTGAATTGTATAATGTTAGCAACAATCGGTCCTGTGAAGTTTTATTTATCGAGTAGCAAATATTGCGACTATACTTATAACTTGTGTGTAATAACGAATTTATTTGACACTGCCCCGTAATCGTAAGATTAACAATGAGAACAAAGTTTATTTGAAGAAAGCAGGTGTTATTTGTAATCTCATAGAGACACAAATGACTGGAAATGTTGTGCTGAAAACTTACTTGGATAATGTTTAAACTACCCAAGTAGGTATGTTAAATTCTACATATCAATAGATTATGTTTACATGATTTAGTTCACAATATTGTTGGGAAAGTTCGATTCTACACTAGTGCCATCTAATTTGTAACTTCACAAATAATCACTGTAATTAAACATCTATATATAAATTGAAAGTATTAATCAAATGTATACGTACTAATGGAAGTGTATATAACTAACCTGTGATATACCAATCCGTCCATTTTATTCTAGTTTAATATGAAATTTATTTTTAATAAAAATTTACTTTTTAATACATAGCATTTTATTGTATGCATTCCTCACTTGTAATTTAATCCGTAAATAGTTTTTATATATTCTACATGAGGATTAATAGTACATTGTTACATGAGTGGTGAAAGTTACTTATTTTGTCCCGAGACGGGGTTTGGCGCCCGAGCGTAGCGAGGGCGCTAATAGTTCGAGGGACAAAATAAGTCTTTCACCCGAGGTAAACACTGTGCTTTTCATTACGAATACAAGGAAAATAAAAATAAAAACAGGAATTGGCTAAAGAAATAATACAAGGAAGTATAAACAATACTCTACAACTCGAAAAAAAAAATCGGATTGCCGCCTATTTTGTTTTTTTTTCGTTGGCCGGCCAACTTCATTATTTAGCCATTATTTTTCATTTTCATCTTTAAATATTTTGCCCAAATCTATGTTATTTAAAAGAAATTGTTGAAACTAAATTATAATTAAATCATTAAAAAATATATATTCTTGAATTAATACTTAACTTTATGTTATTTCAATTTTACATCGTGCTGTAATTGAGTGACTGTAGAAAAAGTTTGAACATGTTCCATAGAAATGTGAAAATGGAACTAGTTTTTTTTTAATAATTTGACAGCTGTCAGTTGAAAGCGAAACTCCCGGGCCTGAAAAGTATTACTTTCAACCCGCTTCTCAGGCTACTTCAGACCTACTTTCAGAGTATGAGTAATGAAAAATAATAAACATAACTGCTCCTCGAAACTGTTTATTTGCGTAAATTTTCGCTGAAAATTGCGTACAGTGCGGCAAATATGAAATGGGCTTATTGTTTGTGTTCCCAATTATAAGTACAATGTTTTCCAGTCAACACATTTAAAATGATCAATTAATATTC